>OY482665.1:19805598-21053599 GCA_960531205.1 Andrena bicolor | reverse complement strand
GTTTCCGATATTTTCCTGCTAAATGAAGCAATGTTTTTTTTTAAGAATTTTATCATATTTTCCCTCATATTGCTAAGTTAAAATAAAAAATTTTCGCTTGAGGGAGGGGCGCGCGGCCCCCACACCTCCCCTCTAAATCTGCCACTGCCCTCTCCCCATGCATATCATTCCAAATTCATCTCTTTTGTTCTACTTCTTTGTTAAAAGTATTGATCACACAAAACATTTTATTTAGAATTTAGATAATTATTTTAAAGAAACTGGAGCTGAAGGTTGGAAGCGACGAAAATTGAAGGCAAATGATGCGAAAAGTGCAGCATGTATTTTCCAAAGCTTCTCTAAAGTGGCATGCGAAGCACGCGAATAACAAACGTAAACTACTAACATTAACCATCCAAATAGATTTATTCAAGAAACAATATTTCTTTCGGCTTTTGTCTGCCCCCGCCCCCCCCCACCCTTGGCATTGGCGCTCTAGATACGAGCCCTGCTTGCCCCACCCTAGATACGCCTCTGCTAGGTGGTCGCAAGCAGGGCAACTGTCCACAGGGGCAAATTTAGAGGCGGCAAAAGTGGTAAAGAGAGAAAATTGAAATCAATGAAAACCGATGAAAAAGCAAAACTTTTTGTGAAAGCGACAAAAAGTAGGTAATACATGTTTGAATTTAATATCAAATTTATTAATTGGTTTTTAAATCACCTATATAGTTACTATTATACTAGGGAAAAGTGCGTACCTATATTAAAGATCTTGGTTTTTCCCATTTTCTTATACCTATTTTGTTTCAATCATTAAATCATTCTTTTTTATATTTCAAAAAAATAGGTACCTATCTCCTACCTACATATTTTATTTTGTTACTTTTTTTATGAATCTTACATTTTTGATAAAACAAAAGTCCATTGTTATTCAGCTAATACCTACAAAAATTTCACTCACTGTAAAAATTTAAAATAATTATTTATAATTAAATATAAAAGGCGGCCAAAATAATTTTTACCCAGAGTGGTGGAAGAGCTAGATCGGGACCCGACAGAACGCACTAACAATAAGCACCGCTTGATGCCAAGGGCGCCAATGACAGGGGCACCTTGGATGCGAAAGGAGAATTTTTTAATTTTCACTAAGTAGGTACATGAGTCGCTGACAAACCGAGCCAAAGCGTAGCGTAACGAAATCTTGTCCTTTATGTGAAACTCTCACTCTAATAGCGAATTCGGGAGACCCGCACTGGCCGCACTGAGTGCAACTTTTAGCCAATTGGAAGCGAGAAAACTCACACTCAGTGCAGTTAGTGCGGGTCTCTCGAATTCGCTATAAGCAAGTCACACGTATACAAGCCCGGACACACTTTTCAGCACTTTACACATTTCAGAGTAGTTCCGGAGTTGGACGCTGTTCTTGAATAGAGGCCGCTAAATTCAGTCCTCGAATTATGGGTCGGTAATACAGTTTGGGTGGTGACACAAAGTCCCACAAAGTCCCATAAGGGGATAGCAAAGAGCACAGACGAGGTATAGGATAGACCTATCACCAATGCATTTTTCTGTCACCGGTTTGGGGGGTCCTAGGACCCCCTTACCATTTTAGTGTCGCATGCAACGTTACCGGTAAAGTCTGGAAACAGATTGTAACGCTACGCATGGTAGGAATTAGAATTCAACACGTGTAAAACTAGGGCCGGTATTCATAGTCGCTACTTATTCTTAAGCAAATGCTTAAGCATGCGGCATCTTCTACTGATCTAGTAGCTAGTACAGGATGCCGAATGCTTAAACATTTGCTTACGAATAAGTAGCGACTATGAATACCGGCCTAGGTCATTTGAAACCCGCGATTTACAAATGATTCTGTTAGAGTAACAATTTAAAGATTATTTTATAAACGTATTCCGTGCAACAACAGAGAAAGAAGGATCACAACAAAACAAGAACACATACGCCTTTTAACCTTGCTATCCTATTCAAGTTCATTAAACGCAAAACAAATTATTTTAACATAAAAATTTATATAAACAACAGCATTGTTTGTGGAAGACATGCTTTCATGATGTAACATGGAATACCTGAATGTCAAGAAATTGTCAGTTGGTATATTTCAATAAGGTGCTGAAGCAAAAAGGACTTTAAAAATTGTCAAAAACACATCAGTTCCAGTATCTCGCTGAAATATTCCAACTTGCACTTATTCTTTTATCATAACACTATACTCATGTTCTGGAGTCCGGTAGGAACAATCGAACAACATTTAAAGTTACATATTTTATTCTTATATTCTATCATAGTATCGTAACTTAGGGAAATTCTTATATCCGACTAAGTAGAGTATTTGACAATCGCAGCCATTGGCTCGATTCTCACCGATTCCCAGATCTCACCACGAGGAGGTTGCTGCGCTTGGAGACCCGTAGAGAGATAGATGGAATCAAAGTTCCATCGATCTCCCTGTACATGAAAACCTTAGCCTATTAAACCAAAGAGATGGATCGAAAGAAAGTTCCATCCAACGAAAGTGCAACAAAGCTAATGATTCGGTGACTACTTGGCAATTTTACATGGGGCCTTAAATACTTAATGCTATAATAATTTAGCCTAGGCTTCCTTAGGTGTCTTCTGTCACTATCACTTTTCACTATCACTTTTCTCAATCACTTTTCACTAGTTTCTTTCAAAAGATTTTACTTTAAAGTCTATAGGGTTCATATGTATGTACACGCTGCGAGGTATATACAGGTAGCTCTAATTTAAAAAAAGAGCAGCAAATTTTGGGCCTCTTGTATTTTAAACGCGCCATCAACAGACGCGGTCGCGTCTAGAAGCTAATTCCCATTCCTCCTCTAACCATAGGCACACTAAGCGACCATGTCTCTATACACGAATGATAGCGAAATTGACAGGTCCCCGCAGCTATTTTGGCCTTATTATCTTATTTTATGACATAGTCCCGGTGCTTTAACATGATTAAGCGAATAATTTCTTTTTTCGAACCCATTTGTCGTTTTACTTAATATATATCAAGCTGTTTGTCTAAAAGATAAAAGATTTATTCTGAATTAATAGTTATCAAAATGATCATTTTTTTACGAAATCAGACAGTCAGAGTTTTCGTGACGTCACGTTTTCCTCCTCCACTTGACACCAATAAATGTCACTTGGCTCTCACTTAATCATAACCTGCCAAGTTTTGGGTTAAATTCGAGTTTTCAGATATGAAGCAAACATACAATAAACAAACAGAGGATCAAAGCTAAAAGAATCGTTTAAAAAGTACGATTTCTTTTCACTTTTGACGTTGCAAAAAAAGAATACAATAATATGAACCGCTCTCAGCATGAAAACCATTATGAAATACGGCACTTACAAAATTTATAACTAATTATAAAAAAAAAGTGATGAAATCCCCCCTCCATAAACATGACTCATGTATAAAAGAAGCTAATTCCCTATAATTCACGAAAAACATTAAAAACGGAATTAGCGGGCGTTGTATAAGAAAAAAACTATGAAGTCGACTTAAAACAAAATGTTTCATATTCTCCGCATCTCTCTTACAGCGTATTCGGACGGTCGCAATGGTGCGCATTGGATGCGAATTTTCGCCAATGGGAAGCAAAAAAGTTCGCATTCAGTGGGCACTAGTGCACGTTGCCGAATGTACTATTAATCTATTACCGACTTCGATTCGTTTAAATCAGTATCTACCAAGTTTTTATTATTTTCCATCGTAAAACGATTTTCATACGACATTTTTAACAGAAGATGTCCCTCTTATAAAAGTTTTTGTGTCAACTACAGGCCTCGCCTGCAAATTCCTTAAAACCGAAACTGAAAATCTGAGCACTGAATTGATTTGTGGCCAATAAAGGAATGTCAAGTGTAAAAAATGACAGAGGAATCAGTGTTCGAACGGAGAACGAGAATACAATTGGAATTAGCAAAGTTGATTTCACAATCTTTGCGTGTGAACTTTTTTCGTAAATTAAAGGGAATTAGCTTCTTTCATACATGAGTCATGTTTATAGGGGGGGGGGGGGGATTTCAATTACATATATCACATTCCTTGCTCTCGGAATGGACTCGGTGGATCATGCCTTTTGTAGGATGCATATCCTACCAAACTACACTGCGTGCAATTAGGTAGGATGCTTACCCTTCCAAAATGCACGCACAAAGATTACTACCCAGATATACAAGATACTTGTGTCTATTATCGCATGCAAGTACAGAATATGACTCACCGGTCGGCGAATATGGTCCATCCTGTCATCCTCGCTGGCTTCCAAGCTAGCGTGTACCTAGGCCGTCTCCAGGGCCTGTGCTGCAGGTCCTCTCTAAGGCCCATGCTTCGGGCCCTCTCTAGGGCCTATGGTAGGCCCTCTCTAGGGCCCCCCTTTTGGGCCCTCTTTAGAGCCCACGCGCTAGGCCCTCTCTAGGGCCCGTGTCTTGGGCCTTCTCCAGGGCCCACGAGCTAGGCCCTGTCTAGGGCCTAGAATCTCATTGGCAAGTCTAAGCTGAAAATTGAAGCTAAGCGAAAATTTGACTCTACTTTCGCGATAAAAAAGCAATTAGAGCACCGGTGCTCTGGACGAGGTTTGTATGCGCAAAAAATTAGATCTACTTTCGCGAAGAAAATTCAACTGGAGCTGCGGTGCTCTGAACAAATCTTAGATACGCAAAAATTTGACTCCAAATTCGCGGTAATACTCTAAGTAAGAGCCGCGGGGTCATCAAAATATGTAGATGGACGCGAAAAACCGGGGACTCTACAATCGCATTACGCGCGACCACAAAGGATCTTGCTAGACTGCAAGATTGCTAGGAAGTCTGGTTCCACTAGGGACTTTCTCAAATTTTTCGCAGTGACTCTACTCGACTCGATCAATTAGATTATTTTACGAATTATTAATCGGAATTGGAAAAATCGCGAGCAACTGTTGTATTGATTTAATTTTCTGATTTTAAAACAGACACATGCATGTCACTATCTACTACATCTACTAGTACCTTGTATGGTCAGCTCATTGAATTCTGCTCTTTCCAACACATGCGCAGGGGTTAGGGACCGATTTCATATAATTAGCATTCGTTTTAAGAACATTTCTGCAATATTTCGTAAATATGGTTTAGAAAAGAGCCACGTCATGAGGCTACTGCCTAGACGCCCTAGACCATATTCGCGAAATATTGCATAAGTGTTCTCGAAACGAATACCGACCATGTGAAATGGGCCCCTGCATGTCGCGCATTTGTGTTGGAACGGCCAGAATCTAAAGAGCTGGCTACGCTACGTTTTCTACAGAAACCATTATGTTCTATTGCATGCACCCACATTCAAAGACTTATAAAGTGACTCACCGTTCGCTGTCATCAAGAGTACTGCATCTCTGCAAACTCGTAACCCCTGACCGGCAACCCTGAGACCAGCAGCCCTCTGACCAGCACCCCTCAGCTCAGCACCCCTTTAGCCCTCAGCCCAGCAGCTCCAGTTGGACTCGTGCATGACTCTACTTTCGCGGTGAAAAGGCTATTAGAGCACCGGAGCTCTCGACTAATTTTACTTGCGCAAAAACACTGACTCTATGATCGCATTACGAGCGATCACAAAAACTATTACTGAAACAGACAATTTGTATTTAAACAAGTTCCAAAAAATTTGCTTTAATTTCCAGGCAGCCGCATGGAGAGCCACGCAATTCGGACATTCAGAAAAATTTCGAGCAGCCACATTGGGCGCTTAATGATTTTAAAGATTGATAGAAAAAAGGAGTGCCCCTTTGGGCGCCTAATACTTTTCAATTGTAATGAGAAAAGAAAGGGTAGCCTCTATGGACGCTTAACGATTCTCAAGACTGATAGAAACAAGCAGTGGCACCTTTGAGCGTTTAATACTTTTCAATTTTAATGAAAAAGAAAAGAAAACGGCAGCCACTATGGGCGCCTAGTAACAAGACGGAAGAAAAGCAGCCTCTTTGGGCGCATATTAATTCCGAATTGTAAGGTGAAAACAGCAGCCTCGTCAGGCGCTAATGGCATGCAATGCCAAAAAAATGTTCCAATTCTACTCTACAATGTTAGTAAAGCTTAACGCAGATCTAATTCCACCCTGAGGCCGCCAACGAAATTCTGAGTAAATCTCCTTAGAGTAGTATTACCGCGAATTTGGAGTCAAATTTTTACGTATCTACGGTGCAGGGTGAAACTAATCGTAAGAGAAAGCAAAAGCAAATACAAAAGGTGTCACTCTCGACAAGCAAGCGCACCTCTACCCTTAAGGGGTTAGGACACAGTAACGGGCCAAAGAAGCAGACGATTTTTAGACGACGATAATAAGAAAAGTAAACGATCGATTAATATAAGGTTTTGTGTTTTAGTTCACTATATTATGAACTATAAGAAAAGCTTATAATATTTACAAAATAGCATTTGTATGCCGTGCATTTAAACTGTCCTTTTTTTTCGGATGGCCAACTGGTGGGCCGAATTCCGTGAAATCGGATGAACTGAATGAAAAACCCCCAAAATGTCATAAACTATAATATATTTCCTAGGCATTGACGATCCAACATTTCAAATTTTTTAATTATTGTACAAAATATAAACAGAAAGATGTCGACACTTCTGTCGAAATTTGATCATTATTTTTCATTTTCAAACATCGGCCATTTTGTCAATTTTCGCAAAAATTGAAATATTGGATCGTCAATGCCTAGGAAATATATTATAGTTTATGATATTTTTGGGGTTTTTGATTCAGTTCATCCGATTTCCTGGTATCCGGCCCACCAGTTGGCCATCCGAAAAAAAGGACAGTTTAAATAGAGACATTGCACGGCATACAAATGCTATTTTGTAAATATTATAAGCTTTTCTTATAGTTCATAATATAGTGAACTAAACCACAAAACCTTATATTAATCGATCGTTTACTTTTCTTATTATCGTCGTCTAAAAATCGTCAGCTTTTTTGGCTCGTTACTGTGTCCTAACCCCTTAAATTTAGCCTATCGCACTCTTTACAATGGGCCCCGGTGGCATAATCTATTGCAAATATGCACTTGCGTAATCTCGAGGGATATGCGAAAGCTAAGAATCTCCCGATTGAGATTGCAAAGGAGACAAAACGACCGAAAGGACCGAAAGATGCGACGCGAACATTCACCGTCGATGCACCGAATTTTCGAATCGAAATCAGAGATCGAAGGCGAATTGTATTTCTAGAAGAGTGCATTTGACACTCTTATATTTAAAAAGAACAAGGTGGAACACAGAAGCTTATCGCGACGCGCGTTACGAAGAGTAGCACGTTTCATTTTTTTCTTATGGACAACTGCATGTAGAAAAAATGAAACGTGCTACTTTTCGTAACGCGCGTCGATCGTTCGAAGTACGCAAGTGCATTTTTGAATAGATGTCCAGACCGAACCAAGCTCACCGAATAAATTAGTTTGGCTCGATCTGGACGCTTAAACTAGATCGTAGGCTTTAGCTTGATTCCGTTTCGCAAGTCGCAATGCTCGGGAAACGTTACCAAGGAGCCGAGCACACCAGCGTGGAGGTACCTACGAAAGTGACCCATTTCTACGAAATATTTCTGGTCCACATTCGACCAATGCTTTGTGCATTTTTGAAAATTTGGGAAAAGTCTTACGACTAAAGTTCTTAAACTAAAACTTATTGCTAGGCTGGTTTAAATATTTTAAGGAGTGAGAAAAATAGAAGTAGCGAGCACAGTGACCATGTAGTACCAATAGCATCTGTCACTCGAAGTTATTTTTATTTATATGAGAAAGAGCTTCAAGTTATATAGTTGAAAATCCTTAAGAAATTAATGCTTTCCATTCTCGTTTTATTAAGAGAATCTAATGACTCGAATGTAATTAAACTTGAGAAGTGTGACTCGTATTCAAAGCATCAAGCTTTGATTATAAAATTCAAGAAAGATAATTTGGAATATTTAAAACGCGATATTAGAATTTTCACGTCGAATTTGAAATTTATTTATTGCTTTTGTCTGTATTAAACATTTGGAAGCACGCGCGTTAATGTTACTGTTCACGAGAACTAAATACGTATTCGTGGCCACTGTGCTCGCTACAGCAATCATTCGTTCAATTGCATGCAGAAAAATTTGAGAAAATTAAAATGTACTACTCACCCATCAAAGAACACAGTCAGACTGCTACCCATGCAGACAGGAAGCTTCTTCAGCAGGTTCACAGACCAAGCTCAGTAGTACCGAATAGAATGTATCACACACAAAAATGTCACTTTAATTTCACGATCAAAAAGCAATTTGAGCACCGGTGCTGAGTCTTAACTAGTTCAAGATGCGTAAAAATACTGATTCCACACTCGCGTTGACAATACTAAAACGCACAGCCATCTCATGTTTTTAAATACAAAGCACTGCAAGTTTTTAAATGTACCGCGAAGCAGTGGGTCAAGAAGTCTCCTAGATACTGAGTGAAATGCAGTAGAATCTTGTTAAGCGACCTCCCACATGGTCCAGTAATCGATGAAATTAATTTAGGAATCGATATATCACCAAATAATATGCTCGCACGTTCACTGAGTTCCGATCACTCTCGCGTGTAAAGTTGAACTGCCAGGTGTTATCGTTCGGCGATGGAGCGCGACTTTGGCAGAGGTCGTGTTGTCGTTCTGTCTCGCTCCAACGACTCCCAGTTAAGGGGTCATATATATATATATATATATATATACGTTTCTCGGCGCAGAAACGTGGTCAATGTTTGGTAGTAATTTAGGGATAAAGTATAAGCCCGATTGGTTTAATTCTTTCTGTGTTTTATAGGTATACGTTTATAGATTATAAAACATGCATGAGAATTGGAAAATTTTTAAAAATGTGGCGTTCGTGGGCAGTGGCGTAGAACATGTTTTCTGGCGCCGCCCAAAACGGTGGGCATGATTCAGTCCGTACGAATGGTCCGAAACAAAAATCACCGATTTTTTAACAATTTTGGGGATCATAGTTATCGGGTGACGTCGCCATTTTTCGAAAAAAAATTGCGAAAATGGTTATACTTTGAAGAAAAGGATCGTGATTTTCGCTATAAAAGTCGTACGTTTTTGCTTGTTATTAAAAAATAGTTGAATTTAATTGAAAAATCTCAACGTCACCCGATAACGAATCTTATGTAGAATATGTGTGGAAACAATGAAGTTAATCGGATGAACGGTGAGGTAATTATCATGCCCACCGTCTTGGAAAATGATGCTTTGAGAAAAACCCACATTTTTATAAATTTTCCAATTCTCATGTCTGAGGTATATAACCATAAGTATATAGACATATACCTATAAAACACAAAAGGAATTAAACCAATCGGATTAATATTTTATCCCTGAATCATTCGCAAACATTGACCACGATTTAGAGCTAAGAAACGTATATAACCCCTTAACTTGAAATTCGTCAAGCCCGGAAATATTTGATCTATTAACGCTTGTACTTTTCGCAGCTGCAGCTACAGTCGCGTCGGAAAATAAGTTGACGCTCTTTAAAATCGCATAGGGTAGATGTACCGTTTGTAGCCATTGTACCGTTTTTGGCCATGTCCATAATTATCGCGTTTTTTTAGCTCGAAATTGCTTGCAGACACTTAATTATGTGTAGAATTATACCGTAAATATTTTGTTTAGTATACGACCAGAAATATGAGGTTACATTTATTGCTTACGCGAAAAGTGGCAAGTGGCCACAAACGGTGAAAAATGGATTTCTTATATTTTTTAACTTTATTAATTCTTTAACGATTTCTCTAGTTAATGGTAACTTAGACATTAATAGTAAAGATAGTGTAAAATTTAGTAAAGCTTTTAGTTTTCTGATTTGAAGTACAATTTTAAAGATAATTACGATGAAAGTCAGTTAAATCCTTAAAGTGGCCACAAATGGTGCATCTACCATAACTTTTTTAAAATTGGTCCAAATGTCTTGAGTTTTTTTTAGAAGCTAGCGGAATTAGTTTCTAGGTGACGTGGTTCGACGTTTTAAGAAAAATGCACTTGGTCTGAATAGCAAAAAGAAAATAGTGAAGGTCGTTTTTTAAACTTTTTTTTGTGAGCCTTGAATGAAAATTCAAAAAATCCGTTTGTAGGTTTAAGTAAGTTATATACATGTCTAAAATTTCATTAAAATCGGTTAACGTTGCTCTGAGATACATGATTTCCCGGAATTTCGCGATTCTCGACCTTATTCTGCGATCTTTAAACGTGTCTAACTCAGAGCAATGTTAACCGATTTTAATGAAATTTTAGACACGTATATAACCTACTTAAACCTACAAACGGGTTTTTTGAATTTTCATTCAAGGCTCACAAAAAAAGTTTAAAAAACGACTTTCACTATTTTTTTTTGCTATTCAGACCAAGTGCATTTTTCTTAAAACGTCGAAACACGTCACCTAGAAAACTAATTCCGCTAGCTTCTAAAAAAAACTCAAGACATTTGGACCAATTTTATAAAAGTTATGCTATTTTAATGAGCGTCAATTTATTTTCCGACGCGACTGTATGCAAACTGCACTTTCCGTATGTCCTCCAATACTGAGGACCCATGATAGTTCCCGAGAAAAGTGTTTTGCTCGGGAAGTCTTCTAGGTACTGGGTATTCAGTCAGTGGAATTCTCTTAAAGGGCCTCTTACATGGTCCAGTAACCGATGAAATTGATGCACGAATTGAGAAGTCACGAAATAATATGCACTATGACATGCACACATTTCACTGAACACTGAACCGATGCACGTCCCGAAAAAAAGCGGTTTCATTTTAACAATAACATATACCAATTGGATTCCACAACATTGAACGAAAAGTGGGATCAACAGCAAACTTCATTTAATACTGAAGTGCCCGCCGATTTGTGACTTCCACTGTAGGCCAAAATGGTGGATACATTTGCCGATCACTACCTAGAGGATCCCTAGTTTTGAGCGTCAAAACCAATCACGTGATCGATGCTCAACCAACGAACAAGCGAGTCAGAGTCAACGAGCGTCAAACGAAAAACGACGGAAAAGCTAAACCGAGTTTAGCTTTTCCGTTTGATGCTGAAAGTCACGTGGGACCAATCAAGTGACTGGTTTTGACGCTCAAAACGAGCGTTGAGCGTCAGCATCAAATCGCACCTTAATGTGTTAATTGGTCGCTCACTTTAGTTCAGCTCGATTCGTCGTGATTCGTCGCTCTATAAAGAAGGATGGGAGGGGGGCTTAACAAATTTTTCTTTACATTCATTCTGCATAAAAATCTTTTAATATATTCCAGATCATACAAGTTGCTATAATTTATTTTTCGTCTCTTATAGGAGATATTTCTGGATCATTTTTGCTGGACAACAACCTTAAGTGCATCAAATATGGAAACACTACCAACCTCAACATTGGACTCGAGGCAATACTTAGACTAAGGGGCAATACTTAGAGCATATATGCTCTAAGAGGCAATAGTGATTTTATACATAAAACAAAGTGAAAATATACTTATTACTTTTTTAATATTCATTTATACATACCTGTATCACACCATTGCGATGTATCGAATGTATTTTAAAGAAAATAAAGTGGAAAAAACTTTAGAAAACCGTATTATCATTGTAAAAGCCCTCTTGAACCAAATTTCCCACAAATTCAGGATTTCTAGCTAGCCCAGAAGCCAAACCTTCTCTTGCAGGTGCAGCACGAAAATCTGCCTCTCTTGCAGGTGCAAGAATCGTGCAATGAATTTCGGAACAAGGGGATTTTGAAGTCCCGCACCTGCAAGAGAGGCAAATTTTCGCGCTGCACCTGCAAGAGAAGCTGTGGGCCCGAAATTTTGAGTTTTTGCAGGTGCAGCGCCAAAATCTGCCTCTGTTGCAGGTGCAAGAATCGTGCAATGAATTTCGGAACAAGGGGATTTTGAAGTGCCGCACCTGCAAGAGAGGCAGATTTTCGTGCTGCACCTGCAAGAGAAGTGTGAGGCCGAAATTTTGAGTTTTTGCAGGTGTAACGCGAAAATCTGCTTCTCTTGCAGGTGCAATAACTCAAAAACGGCCTCTTCCGAATTTCATTGCACGTTTCTTGCACCTGCAACAAAATTGCATACCGCGATTTGGCTTCTCGCCAGAACGCACAAAGTTGCAAACAAGGATATTATTTCTTTAACACCCCAATTTCATTTGCAACAATGTTGAAAAATTTTGTCGTTTGCAACTTTGTTGTGTCTTCGCGGGGCGCTCTATTGATTACACTTGTGTAGAAGCTCAGTGTGGAAGGATCATTTTAGGACTTAGGTGTTCTTTTTAGCATGTCTTTTACATATGATTTGAGATAGGAAGGAGTAAGTAGGGGAAGGAAGGCTCGTTAAATAATAATACTCTTTTATCACTTAGCTGCATTTTATTGAAATAAGTGAAATGCGATACAATGAAATCTTACAAGTGTAATTGATAATTCAGTTGAAGCAGTATCTTGTGCAATTTTCATATCGATGAATAAAGTCGGAAATGCAGCCGGTGATCGCATTTAACGCAAAGGTTGTCAAAATTCCTTACCTGTAAGCAGAAATACACACGATTTATGAATATTTTCGTTTTTTGGACATTTCGTAAGAAGCCGCTATTACGAGTCGAAAGGCAGCAAAGAACCCTGCTAACATTGTAATCTTATTTTAGACTGAATCGATAACGTTGGGTGTGACACGAAAATGGTAAGGGATGTGACACAAAATTACATTGCGTGATAGGTCTATCCTATACCTGGTCTGTGGTGCTACGCTACGATTTGTAAACGGTCTGTTTGGGTTTGATTCTGGAATCTGGATCCAGCTTGCGAGAACGAACGGAATCGAACGTTTCTGTTTATTTATTAGATATCACAAAAGTTGAAGCGTGTGACGAGTAACGTGTCCAAGTAAACTTGAGAAAGTACTTGTTGGAGCAAGTTCGTCACAATGATCATACCTGTACGTTGCTTTACATGCGGAAAAGTGATCGGCAATAAATGGGAGGCTTACCTTGGTTTGCTGCAAGCGGAATACACGGAAGGGTGATTATTATTACTATTAATACATTACGAAAGTTAAAAAGAATATGAAATTACGGTGTATTAGTTTCTGGATAATATATGCATTGTAAGCGAACCTAACCTCAAATCTGGAAAGAGAATGCCATAGTACATAGAAATGCCGAATGTAATTTTCCGATAAATTTAATTAGTAATTTATTTATTCATTTTACTGAATAATTTATTTATGTATTCACTGTATAATTTATTTATATATTCACTGAATAAACATTATTCATTATTATTCTCTTTCGTACATCTACACATTTTTTACGATTCTATATTGTTCACGACTTTATTCCGCACTGTTTGGCACATGGATAATAAATAACTTATCAAAGTATCTCAAACGTATTGTACTTACTTTTTAGAGACGCTCTTGATGCACTGGGATTAAAACGATACTGTTGCCGCAGGATGCTGCTCGGACACGTCGATTTAATCGAGAAGCTTCTCAATTACGCCCCGCTAGAAAAATAGATAGTATGGGAAATTTTCATTTCCATTATCATCGCCTTGTACATTTATACATATTTTGTTATATAAATGCATAAAATAAGTTTAAAAAATTCACTATTTTAACACTGAAATGAATATAGACACTTTTTCCCACATCTGAAAATGTTATTAGCGTTATTTAAATTTTACAAATTATTATAACATTGTACATAAAACGGGAAGGAATGAAGACACGAAATATATTGTAAAATATTTTGTATTTTATAATCACTTTTGTTGCATTTCTCATTTTTTTGTTATGGGTGTATGAAAGTTTTTTAACAATCATATAAAAAAATAATAGGTTTACAAAAGTGTGAGCCGAAATTGCTTTGAAAAATCGTATGTTAAATGCAACAGGAAAAACACTATACATTCTGACTTGGTACTTATCGTACATGCAGAATTGTGTATGTAAAAATTTCGTATATTACGATACTTTCATATGTGTACCACTAGTTTCTCTAATTAAGTTGAAACGAAGGAAGTAGGAGGTTAAACTCTGAGTTTTAATTATATCAATTTACGGAGCCAACAGCATCGGATTTTAATTTCTTTAATAAGAAACACATACAGAAATATAATAAAAGCATTTTTAGATATGCTGACTTCTCTCGATCTTCGTCAGAGTAAAAAATGAACGCGCGATCTGCGCTCCTCAGATCGAATTCGTGTAAAATTTTAAAACTGCTGTGAAAACACGAAATGTTCCTGCGCAGGTTGATTTTATTACGACGAGAATTTAAAAAATTACCTTTATTCCATAAGATTAATTGTTCTAAATAATACAAAAGGCTATCCTCATTTTTTTTTTTTAAATTTGACTTAGTTATTCATCATTCTGATATAGATTCCTTAAATAATTTAAATACTGCCAACGTTTCAGTCTACGGTCATTTTCTTTCCAGTTAAATAGAATTTCCTAGGTATTATATTTTACGAACAAACGAGAATGTATAGTTTTAAAGTGCGATCAAATCCTATTACAATCTTCGTTGACGTTGACGTTGACTTTGTGGTGTATAAATCGGTTGTGTGTGGATACAATGATTTGAGCTACAGTATTACCGAATGTCGGTTTTAATATTTCCTATCGTTCTCACTTCCATTCGCGCTGACAATTGCACGGGAATAGAATAATTTATCTTACTAGGGCACTTCTTGTAGACATGTAAACAGCACCTAAATTTCTGATACAAAATATCTTTACTACCCTACGAGTCTTCTAATAATTAGAAGTATCTTAGTAATTTAAACTATCGTAATTGATATTTCACGTTCACCTGATCCTCCCCGTTCCACACGATTGTCTCTCTGTAAAGTATCAAAACTATCAGAAATTTATTGCGTAAGAATCCGTTGAAGTGGTTTCCAAACGTGTTCGGTTTGGAGCATTGGAATATGTACAAATCTATACGTAGTAACGAAGACAACTGTTTTTTTAACTGTATAACTTCACGATGTCTATCAATGCGCTTCGAGATCCGAACACTAGGGCCATCAGACCGATCACGCATATAACAACGTTCTTCAGCGCCACCCAGTTCCCCGGCCCGAACCCGACGTCCCAGTATGTCACCGTCTCGACAAACACGGGAATCAGGAGTCCTAATATGGAGAAGCAGAACGCGCCGATCAGGCCAATGAAGGGCGCGATGGTCGGCACGATTACAGCCAATAGAACTGAAACATACGTTTAATTAACTTAATTTATGCCGCCACGTAATTTAGCGCACGGAATATCCTCAGCATTGAAATTACGTTATACGGGATGGAGAAAATAATCAGGACCGGGTTCCAAAATTGTGCGGGGCCAAAGAAAAAGCATATGTACTTCTAAATTTTATAATAATAAATATCTATGCATAGGGCCCCGCAGAATTTACGATGAGCTTTTCGTAGACTCGCACCGGTCCTGCAAGTAATCAACCAACCAACATTTGGTTGGTGCATATGAAATTGCCGTTTCGCGTAGGGAAGTTCGAATGAAAATATATTCTACTTTTTAACTAGTTATCTTTTTTAGTTTCTGTGACATTTCTCGCGCCGCGAGTCAGCGTTAGAGATTCTTATCCTATCCACAGCATAAACAAACGAACTTTTAACAATTTCGTATGTACGAACCCAATATTTAAGGTATCAGAGATCAATGAAGATGTTTCAAGTGAACCGTACCTGCCCCCGTGACCATGACTGTCCTCAGAACATAATTCGCTAACATTGGCTTCTTCTGGAACCTATCCTTTATACCGTTCCACGCGATATCCAGGCAGACGTAGAATTGCAGGCCAAACGTACAGTAAACAGCCAGGGCTATTAAAATCTGAGCGACTTGGGCGGGACTGAAAAAGACGACGTTCGTACAGATACTATCTGCATAATTCTCTGAAGCTTTTCGTTAACACGTAAGGGACCCAGTGGAAAACAGGCATGAATTTTCGTTTCTTTCTACCATTAATTCATTCCTGTAACGTAGTGTAATTCCACTACCTCCTAATATAATAGCATGTACGTTTTACCGAGCAGAATCATATATTAAATTTTCTTCACACTGAGATAAAACAAATGCGTGGTGGAAAAGGAAAATGCACATGACCTAATAAAATTAATTTCTCAGCTAAGATTTGATAATATTTCTCATTTACCAGCTAATCCAAGTACTGTTCAACATAATAATAATTCCAATTCCGCACCACATTTCCGATGATAACAATTTTCCCTCAACTTGCACGTGCCTGTTTCCCACTCTGCCCCTGTATCGTTACGACTCTTACATCTCTTCCGTCGGCAGATTCAACGTGATACTGTCTTTGGTGTTGTCCTGGTACTTTACGTAGCCGAGGAATCCGAGTAGAATATATATGAGCGTGACCCCGGACATTCCCTTGTTGAGGACGCCACAGATACCAACGATGTGTTGCGGCGTCTTCATGTTGTTTTCCAACGGCATTACGACACCTAAAAGACAGAATACTCCTTCAGTATTTCTCCTCCGTTCACAATTACACAGCGGAGGCGCGGGCTGCGGTACCTATTGCTTCCATCGCGAAGATGGTGATGCTGAAGAATTGGGGGAAGCCCTCGATGGACGCGAACAAAGGTACAGTATTGATGGGTGGTAGGTCCCAGACTAAATAGTAAAATGTTATTCCTAAGCCTGTCCCCATGAATAGATTAGCCACCATGGACACAGGCGCGAGGTATTTCAGATTGGGTATCCAGCTGAGCAGTATCACGGGGATCAGCAGACAGGCGGTGATCAATCGCAGACTGAATTCACCGGACCCTGGGTCTTTGTAGTGCTGAATGATTTGGTCAAAGTTCGCTGCGACGATCACTGTGTACACGCTGCAGGTGCCGAAGTACGTCGCGAATAAACTAATTTGTATGAGGTACCTGCGCAAAGCAACGACGGAATGGTCACATAATTATAATTTCTAACGACTCCCGATTAATCAGGCGGTAATTGGAGAGGATAGAGGGGATCGGGCTTCTTACCTAACTGGCTTCGAAAACTTCCTTCCCCACTCTGGTCCCGTGGCAAATGCTACTTCGGCTACGTCGGCGAAACTCATTTCTGTGCGCCGCGTTTTGTAGTAGAGCACGTGCGCGCATTTTATCTAGGGTATAACGAGTTTGCTGTACTTTCTTAATGTTATTATGGTGTCTATAGATTATTCAACAAGTCGAGTCAGTAGAGATAAAGTAGATATCTGGGTGTTAAACGCGTTAAACTGGGTTTACATTAGTCCAGTCCAGTGATCCAGTACAGCACTGGATTAGAACTGGAATAATGAAAACAGGGTGTTCATTCCAGTACAGTGCTGTCATTCCAGCAGATTTCGACTGGATCGAAAGTCTACTTTTCGATGCAACTTTTATGTTTTTTTATCCTTCTTTTGCGTGAATCTATTATTATTACACTCTACCACTTTCAACGGTTCAGAAACGACTGGAATAATCAAGATATCGCCTGATTTCCAGTCGAACCACACGCTGGATCCAGCGACTGGAATAATGTAGACGTCGACGTGATTTCCAGTCAAACCACTCACTGGATCCAGCGACTGGACTAATGTAAACCCAGCTTTAGATAGAGGTGGCAAACGTTAAACATTCATTACTATTAGACGTAGAGAATAATTCTGTGCATTTACGAGTCTATAAAATCACTTCAAACTGACAATGAGATATTGTCCCGCTCCTTAGGTCGTTCACAGCGTTGACACTCGCTTGTTGTTATTGCGGAGCGATATCAACATCGTTTAATCAGTTCACGTGATGAATTGGGGAAAAAATTCAAGAAAGAAGTAATCTTCAGCTTGGGCTGGGAAATTTTTCCACCCGCGACATACTCACCAGACTTAGCTCCAAGTGATTAGTTAGATCATTAAAATATTGCCTTATTTGACGCACTTCCACACAGTTAATGCTCGAAAATGTATCGACGCTTTTATCGCGTCAAAGCTCAGAAGTTTCTACTACAATAGAATTTTTATGCTATTCGAAAGATGGAGGAAAGTCATCATAATAAAGGAGAATATTTAAACGTTTGCCCTGATTTCAATTTTTTTTTTTAGACAAAGATCGAATTTTGCCAAGAAAAGCACAGTACTCTCTCCTACGGGACATTCCACGCGAACTCGGACACTTTTTGGAGTAACATTTCGGAAGTGGTTCAAATTTGAATATGTTGTAGTCTTTAGGGATGCATAAACATGTGTAGAAGGATTTTTGAAAATTTTGAAAAATATAGATTTTACAGCTGTTTGAAGGTAAGTGCTAACTTTTTTTCAGTAAATTATAGCTATGGAAGTAGTAAACGGATGGAGATGAGCTTTTCGGTGCTTATAGAGAAGACATTGAAGTTTTAAGAAAAAATTATTTTAGTTTAAAAAAATAAAAATTTGAACCATTTTTGTGCAATTATTTTAAACAAATGCAGTTTTTTAATATTGGGCGCGAATATAAAAATCTAAAAAAAAAGGAGAATATAGTTCTATCCTCCCCCTTGATGGACTAATTTTCAAAAGTATGGACGTTTTAAAATTGGCTCTGTAAAAATTGCCGAAAGTTGACGCTGCGTCAAATCACACCGGCTCGACTGGCTGAGCCGTGCGGTACACGCAGCGGCCAAGTGCTATTCTCATACAGTTTTCTCGAATACGGTAAGTATTTGTAAAAAAACTGAAGAAGGAACACTTTTACTGTTTTTTATACACAACATAGTACGGTAATTCAAATTTTGGTGTTCGCAATATTTTCCTTGAAATGAAGGTGACACTCAGTTTTTTAAATGGAATGCTATATATTTGATTATCCAATATGAAAGTGACTGTCAAGACAAGTTCAACCATATGGTATAGTATGACATTCAAGCCTTCACATGGTTAGGAATTAAATAAAGATATCGAACTATTTATCTAGTAGATATTTCATCTTTTATTCCTAACCGTGTGTAGGCTTGAATGTCATACTATACCATATGGTTGAACTTGTCTTGACAGTCACTTTCATATTGGATAATCAAATATATAGCATTCCATTTAAAAAACTGAGTGTCACCTTCATTTCAAGGAAAATATTGCGAACACCAAAATTTGAATTACCGTACTATGTTGTGTATAAAAAACAGTAAAAGTGTTCCTTCTTCAGTTTTTTTACAAATACTTACCGTATTCGAGAAAACTGTATGAGAATAGCACTTGGCCGCTGCGTGTACCGCACGGCTCAGCCAGTCGAGCCGGTGTGATTTGACGCAGCGTCAACTTTCGGCAATTTTTACAGAGCCAATTTTAAAACGTCCATACTTTTGAAAATTAGTCCATCAAGGGGAAGGATAGAACTATATTCTCCTTTTTTTTTAGATTTTTATATTCGCGCCCAATATTAAAAAACTGCATTTGTTTAAAATAATTGCACAAAAATGGTTCAAATTTTTATTTTTTTAAACTAAAATAATTTTTTCTTAAAACTTCAATGTCTTCTCTATAAGCACCGAAAAGCTCATCTCCATCCGTTTACTACTTCCATAGCTATAATTTACTGAAAAAAAGTTAGCACTTACCTTCAAACAGCTGTAAAATCTATATTTTTCAAAATTTTCAAAAATCCTTCTACACTTGTTTATGCATCCCTAAAGACTACAACATATTCAAATTTGAACCACTTCCGAAATGTTACTCCAAAAAGTGTCCGAGTTCGCGTGGAATGTCCCCTACACCTAATACTTGCTAACGCTGCCCTATATAGTGTCCATCGCGAGTATTTGTTTAGTCACCAGTGGCGGATTTAAGGAAAAGGGTGCAGATGATAAACGTTCTGGGACACCCTGTATACGTAACAGAATTGCAAATAAACAAAATAATGATGCTTAGGGCATCAGGAGAAAGAGGGGGACCGTAGAAATTTTTTGAATCTTAAAATCTAACTTTTGTTAGAAACCCTTTTTAGTCAAATTATCGGAAATGCCTAAGAAATCGTACATTCCGTTGAAGTAATCACCCTGTATAAAAAGCATGAAAATTATGGGAAAGAAAAAATATAGTGTTCTGATAAAATTATAAATTTTTTTTGAAGATGGGGCCCAGCAACTGCTCATCACCCGCCGGTTAAATCCACCACTGACAGTCACCGATTACTTACCAAAATATATGCGCAATGCGTGCAGACAAATGCTACGAGGATCGTGGCGAATACACCGACGAGAAGGCCAGCATTCTTGAAAGCGATTGGCATGGACAATATGCCCGTGCCCAGCGAGGCTTTCAGTAAATGCGTTAATGTGTCGCAGTCGCTGCATGGAAACAAGTTGAAAATGTGATTAATTCCTCTCGATACGCATAATGGTAATGAATACTCATAAGCGGTTCTGAATCAGGCTAACAGTGCCGTTCAATTGTAATCAGAATGTCAATAAACTAGTTCTGCGTTCCAATTTATGCAGCATCCTTTATGATTATTGAGCGCACTTACGTCGTCGGGTTATCAACCCTTCGTTCGCTGAAGGGGTCGAAGGTTTTCCCGTCGCCTGGTCCTGTCTCCACATCTCGCGGAGCGACTTGTACTTTGTATCTGCGGGGTAGACGGAACGTTATTGATAGCGTGGCTGTGAGAAAGCATAAGGGGTCTCCGGGCGCTCAAAGAGGTTGCGATAAATGCATCGACTCTCAGCTTTCATGACACGTATTACTACGTGTGCAGATTGGTTTCCGCGTTTCAGCAGCAAGAAAAGGAACTGGCATCTTGTTCACGCGCCTGGCTGAGGAGCAAGATGCTGGTTTCGTGAAACCTGAGAGTCGGGGCATGCATCGCGACATGCTTCAGCGTCTGGAAACTCCTTTGAGAATGTATGTAATCTCTTGGACTGGTTGGCGCGAAGAACGAGTGTTTCGGATGAAAGAGATATGTACCGACTACCGAGCTAAGTAGTGTTTAGATTTCGGTGTCGATTGTGAGCGAGAATGATTCGTCGAATGCGCGTGGACAGTTTGGAGGAACGTGTGCCGCGTGCATGATTTTGTAAAGTAGGGGGATGATGAAGAATCGAGAGGAGAGTCGGGAAAGTGTATAGGTAAGTACATAGGTGAGTTTTGAATGTTGAAGAGAACGGAGTGAAAGATTGGAGTTGTAGAGTAGGGACGTTAACTAGTAAGGAATTAAAGAGTAAAAGAGTTGTATAGTTAAACACTAATGGTAAGTTAGGGGTAGATCTAATATAATAAATACAGGGTTATCCAGAGGCGGATTTACCATAAGGCGCACTGGGCGCGCGCCTGGGGCCCCGACTTCGGAGGGGCCCCACAAAAACCAACTTTCCACTTTTTTTTAATGACACCAAATTTGATTTCATATTGTAAGCGAGAGTGATTTTATTCTTCCTGTCTTTCCCTTTTTTGTAAGGGGCCCAATATTTTCTTTTGCGCCTAGGGCCCCAACCGACCTTAATCCGCCTCTGGGGTTATCCACTTGACTCATTGTCAAATCTCGCGCGCACGAGAACAGATCTGAGGTGGATAACCCTGTAATATTGTTAAAGAGTGGGATTTGTTCACGCCAGTCCCAGTCATCAAACATTCCGCGACAATAGTGGGTTATATTCTAGTAGATATTTTATGAACAGTTCAATTGGCGTTGGCGTGTATCCACGCCAAGGGATTCTTTAGCCCGCTGTGACGACCCAGAATATTCTGTGAAATATCAAAAGTATTTTGAAGAATGTTTGCATGAGGCAACTCAAGCAGAATATTCTCGGCAGAAGCGATTGCTTGAAAGACCACATTTGGCTTGATTAGAAAGCGCGTTTCTCAAAACTTTGCGCCACACAATGTGCTAATATAATTATAAATGTAATTTTCAGCGGTAACAATAATGTTAAAGTGGTAAAAATAACTGAATTTCTATTTTGCTACTCTTTTTAAGCGATTCAGGTTATTTTAAGATTGATGAGGTATACATATCGTACTTGGATAGTACTCCGTCTTTCAGATTGGACCCGTCATTGGGCAGGAAGGTGTCCATCTCCGTCGGCGGTTTGTTATCCTGCGATAAAAATGTGATACGTTACATAATTACAGGCGAAAAGAGTTTATATAAAGAAATGATTTATTAGCTGATATTTCCTCAAACGTACCATTTTTAGGCGTGTTTGTATTTCTGTGGCTAATATACGTTATCTGTAACAGAGAACACATTGATTTTTTAAAACATCTCTAATAGTAATTATATAAATAAAATAGTCAATTGGAGTTTTTTTTTAATAATTGGTGAAACCCGTTCAGAGATATTTGAGGAGGATGAAACAAGTATCTCCGTATTTTTTTATATTTACAAAAGTGCGTAAAAATAATTATCGAATTAAGGATCGGTGATGGAGGAAACTTGAAAGGTAGGTATAGATTTTTCGATAACTATTTTTACACAGTTTCGTAGATATAAAAAAGATGCACAACTTTTGTTTAAACTTCTTTTCGATATTTCTCACCGTTCTCGTGATATTCCACGAAAAAGAAAATTCTGCATTTTTTTCAAAGTGTGATTTCACCCCTAAAACCGCACTGCGGCACCAACAAAAAATAGGTTTGTCTTACAGATGACCTACTCTACTTGCACACAAAGTTGCATAATTTTAATTATTTAACTTCCCTTGTAGAGTAGAAAATAAGTTATGCTTCCATACTAGATCACTCGTCAAACCTCCAATCTAGTTCATCCCTACCCCCACATAATTCGCACTGTAGAGGTCTCTTCTGCTTAAGCATGCGCATTAGAGACCCCACTACAAATAGTACAATAACATTTTTACAGCATCCTAGTAAGATATCGTAGTAAGTGATCGGGCCATTTGAGTAGATCCGAATATATAAACAGATCCTGCTACAATTATTTTTAATTATATGATTTCGAATTCTTATTGTATATAATTATGGGATTGTCACTCTGTTTACTTAAGCTTTTGTTTTACAATCGACCTTTGCGATTGAATCACTCGTGCCATGGGACTACACTAAAATCGCGAGTAGTATTATCACTCAGATAATTTGATTCATGTCCGATCAATCAAATCATTATCACACTTTCGAAAATACTACTATATTTGTCTGCTTCGATATTAGCGCCGCGTGATAGGCAGAAACCAGACACGTAAACAAGCATTGGAAAATCAATTCGATCGCCTTATCTGATACGATTGACATCACATATGACTTGAGAGTTCTGTTGAGTAATTAGGAGATTACAAACGCAACGAAAACATGCGAACTTAATGGAAAGGATGAATCTTCAGATTTGTAGGTGTGCCAAGCTATGGGGGAATTATAGAGGTATGCGAGAACCCGACGATCGGGTCGGGTCCCCGAAAATTCCGAGTTCGTAAGAAAAATGGCAGAGACATTGTTAATTCTCTTAAGTACGAACATCAGTCAGTTCTAAAAATATGAATCCCAAAATGCTCAGGAACCCGTTTCGATCGCGACAAAAATTCTCGTCCCGAGTCGACCTAAAATTTTCGGGTTCTCGCACACCTCTAGAGAATTATTATTTCGTAACACATATGTTCCAAATAAAATTATATAAGGAAAACCAGCCCCACCCCGAGCTTCAAATATAAATTAATTCCGCGCCAAAAGGAAACGTACTTATGTACGTAACAAGAACACACTAAGTAATCGACATAATGAGGAACGTAATAGTTGGTCTAGTTAATTTGCACGTGATGCACATTCCGTATCTCATTATCTTAGAATTATGAAGATATTCGTTGGTAATCCGAGCACAATCGGTACTCCGTTGCGATACCCTTTTGGCATCGTTACGTAAACCGATAGAAGCCAGCCTTTAGCATCGCAAACTTCGGCCTTGCGGGTTGCGGTTCTGCGTGCATTAATGACGTGTACGGAAATACGAAACTGTGGGCGACACGTTGCACGAGAAAAATTAACATAATCGACAGTCTATTGGCGGCTGTCCTCGCCTTGGTCGTGTAAAGAGTGAACACAAACGAACTGTAGCTGCCACTGCCATTGTAATTTTGCAATTTTGCAATTTTCGACAAACTCGTCCTTTTGCTTATTCTTACCATGCCATTACGCGTAGATCACCTGCGCGCCGTTAGGACTTACGTAGTAGTTTAGCTACGCCATTATTCAAATTTTTATTGTCCGTGGCTTATTTTCAACGAGGCGTCAAAGCTGCAGCTATCTGTACGAACACTTAGCGGAGGTAAAGTTCTTTTTCTGAATTTTTAAAGTTTTTGGGAACCCGCCTTCACTGAACAAGTGAAATGGCACCTAATTCGAAATGTCAACATACTCGGGGGTCAACCCTCGCAGGGCGTCACACTTCGATATGAATACTAGATTCTACCTATATGTAGTTTATCCGAGTTATCATAATCAGGGGCGGATTAAGATTTTTGGGGCCCGGGGCTATCAAGCCTTCGAAGGGCCCCGGGGTTGAAAAGCGGGGGGAATATATTGTACAATTAAGTTTTAGTTAAAATGTTGTTTTCTTATTTTTAATTTTGTAAATTCTTGTCATAAGTCTTCACAATCGACAGATCTTAATAATTCAGATCAAATTGTTAAAATCGCTTAGAACGCCCCTCCCCCCCGGAAAGTGGGGCCCGAGACTGTAACCCCCCCTAGCCCTGATCATAATACACTACATTGGGAACAGGTGTAAACGCCGTAGGCGCTAATACGTTTCATTAGGAACACTTGGTCCTATCGGTTTAATTCACAGTTCTGTGGTGCTAAAGCCGTGTAAATGGATCGTAATTTAAAAACCACCTTCTAGGAAATGAATTAAGTGTGATTTGTAGATTACTTTTTATTCTTTTATTTTCATTTCATAAAGTTATGTCAGAAAACCTGTTCCATATTTCCGATATTTATTGCCAGCCATTATTAAATTCTAGAACAGTAATTTGTGCCGCGAAGAACAACCCTGCCCGCATTCTCGAAAAGAGAATCATCGCCGTGACATAGCTGCTTTACCACAGAGATACGAGTATGCTTGTTATTACTGCTCATAGTTCCACATTTTTCTCCAGACGCTCACAACACTCACGACCTTCGACCTCTGGAATTCTATGCACGCGCAAATGCCACTGCACGCTTCCTATGGAAAAAAAGTCACTAGACTAATCTTGTTCGGTAACTTCACATCGCTCCGATTGGCCAAACTATCTACGAAATGCGAAACTAGTGACGTAAATGCCGGCTTCTTGAAAAGGTTCTAAGAATTCTAAAGCGACGGAGTTATACTACAATGCACAAAACTGACAATTGTCATGTTCTTAAAAAAAACAACTTATGATAATTGATCGATAACATCGATGCAAAAAATGAAAGACTTCTTGTTCCTTTTAATAATATTGTCACGTATACTAGCGTTCGTCGAACAAAGAGCTGCACTGTTACTGCGCTAATCTCCTTCGACTTGTCTTCTATCGTGGAAAAACCACGGAGTTGTGCAACCTAATTTCCTTGTCTTCCGATATTTCTCATCACATTTTATGAGCGATACACAAATGCTTTTAAGAGAGAAAATAAAATTCGCTCAAAATATTCAAAGAAAATATAGTTTTTCAAGAAAACAATTATCTGGTCAATACGCCGACCATATTTCCAGTTAGCGACAGAGAATTATCAATTAAAACATTCTTCGATCACGATCTCTCTGGAAACGTAAAACCCATTGACGAAAGTTTCCATGCAGTGGTTATAATTATCAGACCACAAATGTTACAGCACCGTGGTTACGAGGCCAAACAGCGGACCTCAAACATCAACTAACAGTCACCTAAATTTAAAAACTCGTTTTTGCCTCGGTTTTACGTAATGTCATTTATTTTAAACCTCCCCTTATATAATTAGAAATGCGACATTTAAAAGTTCCCTGGAGCCGTTTGAAAACGCGGGATCTCAAAAGAAAATCTTCAATCGACCATTTCTAGTCTCTACTGGCCACTGTACGCAGGCAGACAGCTATGTGTAGTTAAAACGAAAGGAAGCATGCAGGTTTCCACGAGTCTGACGTTCATCGATCATTCTTGACGCTGCTCCGGACATTGTCCTCAAAAATATATAGAACCGTTGGCAATCGCACACGGGAGGAACTAATGGGTGCGCGCGCGTCCAATCTAAAAATAGTTCACGAAACGACCGTGCAACGCCTCGGCATTATCTTGGCTGAATAACTTTCCGTGATTACAGAAACAATCGATACGTGTCCACCTTTCGTGCGGCGAGTAGGTACACGCGGATCACCGGGTCGGCCTTCAATCTCCGCTGATCGTTGACGAACGGTTCACAAGTTTATTACCTCTTGGAAGGCAGCCAATCGAATTCTCACTGCGACTGTCCATCGTCCACGATAAGTCGCCACGCGAAACAGGTACGGGCAACTTCGAGGCACGACATCTGGCCAAATTACACACAAATCGGGCGTTTATCTGCCGAGGTCGGTTCACGCGTGCGTGCAGAAACCCTCCCTCCACGGAATGCTCCTTGTCGCTCTTACTCACGTTCTTATTCAAGTCGCGACCGTCAGGGGTCGAGGTAGTGGCCCAGACGAAAGTTTGAGACTCGTATTTTTAGAAGTTTGCATGAGAAAATTAATTGTAGTAGGATTCATGTATAATGTTGGTATCAGTGATATTGCTATTCTAGACAACCCCACAATCTATGAGATTGTAGAAGATATACGACTCGAGACTGAATGTCACTATTATTTTGAGACAGCGAGTCTTTTCCTAGATTTACCATTATTGCCTGTGAATCAGAGAGGCTGTGAATCTCAGTCATGCCTCATTCATCGGGGTAAGAAGAGGAGAAGTGGAGGGGATAGCGACCAACTGGTCTCGAGCCAGATGCCCCGGCGTTCTTCAGAGACGCTACTGTAATTCCTTCTAATCGAACTATTTTACTTCTGTTACCATTTAGAGTTTACACTGTCTTTTGACTACTACTTGTAAGTATTCATGTCTAACATACACAATAGTTGGCAAGAAAAGTGGTCTAATTTATGAAATAAAAAGTCTAGAAAATTGATAAGTTTAGCTTTAATCATTCTCGAGTGCTAGATTTTGGACGTTTTAGGATAGTGGAAGCAGTAAATCGTTTTTATCTTATTTCTAATTCTAACTATCTTATATTTGCTACTGCTCACAGTTTAAACTTTCTTTTGGCCGCTACGGTAGGCGCTGCATGAAATACGTGCGTCTGCAACGCGTCTTTGACCCTGAAGCATTGGGACTGGAGGTCAGGCGCACTTGTTTAATGTCGTAAACCTAGAAATAGGTATCTGTTTTACATAACCCGTGGCGCTGTGGATTGCGGTTCAGGTTCAACTGCTCATTCGAACGTATGTATTTTCCTGTTCTAGATCGGGCAGACGGAACTGCGCAAAACTGATTTCTGGATCAACTTATACATATACATATATATTTGTGGTATGCTAATAGAGTTAGACGAACAAAGCGTCGGGTTTTCCACTTACAAAATTATTTCTTAATATAACAAAGGAACGGGAACAGATGACTCTTCAGAAATAAAATAGGAATAATAGCTTTAAAATTACAAAGACGATAATATGTTATTGCAACAGCTCAATCGTAGAAGTAATAATTATTCTGCGGTAATTGCTATTCTTCCACTTGAGATTCAATACGTCGCGGGAATTTCAAGCCCAGATCACTTCTAAGGAATAATAAAATTGCAAATTCTACTACGCCATTCTTTAAACAAGCTCCATTACTATACCATTTCCATTCCGTTGCAAACTGCTTAAACTATTCCCACGATTTGTCTGCAAAAGTTAAGAAACTCCGAGGAGAAAGGAATCTGACTCATTTTTTGCCGCAGAGCTGATCGAGTAGATTGAAATCACGCGGCGGTTTCAGCTCAACTAACGGGGGGTGTAATTTAATATATCTTACGAACCAATCCGCGACCGCTTGCGCATGCGCTTTAACGATTTAATTCCTTTCAAGTGGTATTTAATGAGCGGGTGTACATGGCAAATTCGCCAGTGCCGAGGGTATCATTAACACGACGTAGTGTGATTGCTATTTCACCGTAAGGCGAAAATAAGACCTAGGACTGCAATTTGCCGTCATTCATGCGTCAAGCCAGTCGTTTTCGCGGCGATATTCCCGCGATTTCGTCTAATGCAAATTTCATACCTGCCTTGTGTAAAAAGAGTGTTAAAAAAAGGGCGCCGTTATGTAATCGCGGTGTTTGCTCTTGGCTCGATAACGAGCTTTTCTTCCTTTTGCGACACCTTCGGAGCGACATCGCGTTGACCGGCGGAAAATCAGATAAGGGCAACTGTCATAGCAACCAGCACGATTCTTGCAATCCACATTGCAATTAATTAATCTTTAATCTATCCTAGTTGAAGTGACAATTACTACAGAGGCTGGTATGTTACACGGTGGCAACTGGGTCGTTCAACTTTCCGCAGTTAACCTTTCGTTAATTGTGGTCAATTTTACAGTTAATATTGTTTTACGAGGTTCGTCGAATACGTATTTGGCGATTTTAGGTTAAATATGCTGTATAGATATTTATAAATGAATATATGTATTTGAAGAGCTGGTAGTCGTTTCAATACTCTGCAGTCTGTATTTTTTTACTGGAGATTTGCCGCCCCTAGGCTAACAAGCGTCTGCCACCCTTTTTAATTTAAAACAGTTAACACAATTTTGAAATTAATTCCATCACAATTCATATATGAGTTATTAGTAGGAGTGGTGGGAATTCGAAAATTTATAAAGCTTCAAAACACTCAGTTCTCGAAACTTGAGCTGAAGCTGCTGATTCTGGTTTGTAAGTGGAGTATTTTGATCCAAGGACTGAAGTCAACACTGCATAAATCTGAGCTAAAAAATTGACCGTAGTTAAATAAAATACAAACAAAAATATAACAATATAGAAATTCTCGAGAAACGCTTCGAGCGATTCTTTATTCATTGTTTTTCTACTTTATCTTATTTGGATATCGAATCACTAAAAAAAGTACAAACTTTCGAGGTTTCTACGTTAAGAGAAACACAGTTATTGCTTTACTCTATCAGAAAGAAGTGAATTGTTTTTAAAGCTATCTCAAACGTTTCCCAATTTCTTTCACCCAAAATTTGCCGCCTTAGGCTGCTGCCAAATTATCAGTTAAAATTGATGAGAGTTCGATGAAAGATTTATTGTAAACTGTGTTTTGGCCGACTATCCGGCCATTTTTATAGTCAACAAAAGAGGCCGATTAATCGACTTTGAATTTTTACTAGGTACTGATGACTTAATAAGGCATAGAAATAATAATTCTTTCTTCATTGTCATTAGTATAATTTGAATAATATTTAATAGTAGTATATATATATACATATTTCTATGTAACAAAATTATTCCATAAAACATTAAAAATAGTAATCATTATTTATTGAACCCAAATAAATAAGTGCCAGCGGAAACGAACGGCCGACTACTTAGTCGGTACTTACATCTCTAATTATTATATTCGCGGGCTTGTATTCAAGCTTTCGCTATTCCTAATTCTTTAAAGGGTTTAAGGGGACTAGGCAGTCAGAAACTCGATTTTTTTTTTGTTGCATTTTTCGAAAGTATCACCCTTCCCGAATAAGATGCCATTTGGTTTATGTTAAAATTCGCAAAATTAAGGATTTTACAGCCGAAAAGGTCGAGCGCGCCATAGACCGTTTCTGCGCTCTTTCGAAACTTTAAATGCCATTTTCTCGGAATCACGTTTTCTCTTCGTTTTGCAGTTATTGCAGAAAAACGGAGGTTCCAATAGATTTGAAAAAAATTGAGTATATGTAAAACATGTCTAGTTTAGGCCTGAACCTACGCATGAGGCTATAAAAACTCCTGTTTTGATAAAAAAAAATTGAATAGCTCGATTTTTTAGTGAAAAAAACACGACTTTTTGAACTTTGCCGTATTAGAGCCGCCATTAAAATTTTTTTTTTTCCCCCATAGGTTCAGTGCAGAAAGAGAACCTTCAGGATGCTAAATTCACCAAGGACGTCGCAAAATTCATTTGTTTACGGCAAGAATCGTTGCAAAACCACAGCGACTTCCGAAAAAATAGCGACACTTTGAACGACTGCAGCGCCGCTATATATACATATTTACCATTCGAAAACATATTTTTTTTGTAGGTTATAATGTTAGCAAATATAATCTAAGAGCACTAATCACTATCTGTATACACTTTTTTTTAAGTATTTGCCTAACGAATGTTACATTTTTAACAAATTTGACTGCCTAGTCCCCTTAAGGGGACTAGGCAGTCAAATTCAAGTCGTTCGAAAATCAAGTATTTCTTGCGAATTAATTACAAAGAGATGAATACAAATTGCGACTAGTACTTTTGGGTAATGTTTATTAATTCTATAAACTGCAAAAAAAATTTTTTGTAATATGTACATATTAAAAACCTCTGTATTGTATGCGTTCCGAGTCGTGGATAGTGGCAAATAATGAAAATCATTCATTCGTATCGATGCACGTTTAGGTATAAACACCACGATATAGTTACTGACCGAATAATGACATTCACGAGCTTCTTCGATAGTTGCACGTGATAATTGAGTCGCGATAATTCAGGATACAACGATTTTATGCGAACGGAAGTTCATATTGATACGACTGTTTTGTTGACCTATGTCAACGTGTATTGAAATGCTATATGGCGTTAAACCACCTCGCGAAAGTAATTAGCTTCTGGGTATTGAAATAAGCGCCGTTCTTTGCGGCTCATTGGATTCCGCCGAATTACATTCAGTACTTGGAACCTGGCTGACAGAATTATTAGAATTAATCGCAGCCGACGAATCGTATTGACGTAGTGAAAGGAATGAAAATACAGAATGGTTATTATTAAGGTTTTTTTCGCAGAACGATATTTGAGTCAACTAATAACAGAAAAAAAAAACTGAATTATAGCCTCGTTGCGTATGGATATCCTTATCTACCAGTGTCAACGGAACTTGACTAAAAAATATGACTCCAAATATGTATTATTAATGCACGGTGGAAGGGGACGCAAATTTACATGACTGGTATCTACTTGACAAATGATTTTACAATATTCCATGAATTCGATATTAGGTAAAACCACGTCAGTCTTTATTCTAGATTCTAGATTATATTTTCGAAATATTCCACAATCCACTAAAAAATACTGGTGTAACTATGTGGTATGTACTGTAATTACAACTTCAAATGCTTGGTATCTCCATATGCTGTGAAAGCAGAACCACGCTACAGGCTCTATTTTAGACCATATTCAATAAATATTGCATGTACGTAAAAGTTGGTGATATATTTTTTAGCCGCGTGGGCATCGTTACAATTTTCTAAGCGCTTCGTTTAGATCTATAAATATTTCACCTAACTTCATCACTTGAAAAATTATTGCTATTCACAATTCCGCCGATTTAAATTAAATCTGCTAATTTTATTAGCAGAAATTTTATTGTAAATATAGCAGATATATTATTATTATTATTACTATTAAGCGTCTTTGTTAGGCAAAGAAACAAAATAAGGAAGAGAAAGAACAGGACTATCGCAAAGTCCATGTTCAGTCGTAAGACTGAAAATATTTAGGGGAAACGCCCTGTATTGTAAACACAAAATAAGGATTCACACATGTTTAGCTGTTATTTCTTAATCATCGTCTCCGAACGCGCGCCAATACAAAAAGTTGAGTCAAATTTTTCTGTGATTAAAAGATCCAAAAAGGCTACGATTTTGCTCTTCTGCTGTACTATAATAAACAGAATTTCAGTATATTCAATATCTTTTGATTCGCGTTTTCCTCGATATTTACTCTTCAGTGTCACACCCATCTTCTCGCGCGATTCAGTAAATCACGAGCACACTCTGTAAGATGTTGGTAAACAGAGAACTGGAAACTATTAGTCTCGAGCGAGAGCTGACTAATATCGAATGACTGGCATCTTGCGGTAAAAATAGTCACTGATGCAAATAAGCCAGCCACTCCTAATAGACGAACGTTAAGCCCAACCTTCTTTTTTTTCGGGTGGAAGAAGCAAATAAGGAATCCAGCTGATTGTGAGACTCGATCCTGATCGTTTCCTTCCCAGAATGCTTTAGCTTTAGACCAGTGATGAGCAACACGCACTTGGCGGGCCACATGTGGCCCACCTGAACATCGTCATATCGGATTTTTCACGAACGAGCTTGATAATATTAGGTGCGATATTTGTAATTTATACGTCATTTAGATTTTAGATAAACAGTACATCAAAGTTAAAAAAAAAAACGTTTTATTGTAAATCAATGTCAGAAATTCTTGGATTAGTTATATATATATGTATTTAATATTGTGGCCCGCATAGAGAAGTAGGTTTCCACTTGTGGCCCACTTCTGACAAAAGGTTGCTCATCACTGCTTTAGACCATGCAATTCTGATCCTCCCAAGCATAATAATCAAACAAACACTGAACGACTGTTTTCGTTCGGTTCTGAAGTTCGATAGAGGTTATGTATGCGTGACTCTGCGATAGATTACCAGTTTCAGTAATCCAATTACACATTATCTACTTGTGCAATGTTGTGCTCGTATGGAAAAACCGTCTGCCCATATGCAATCGGTGTTATGAAATAAGAGAAAAAATGTTTAATGTAACGGTGGCAAATATAACCTTTGCCCGAGACAAACAGATTGTACAAGGAAGAGGAAGTTTTTTTTTTAATATTAAAAAAAAGATAAAAAAACGCGTTAATTTTCTGGCCTGAGTTCCCTCCTTCTGAGTAAATTTCTTCAACAACAAAAATTGCTCCCTGCATGCTGCAATGTGCTCTACATTGAACATTCGCACGAAGTTTCATTAAAAATCAGAATTTTCCGGTTGGAAGGTTTTCTTATAAGTTATCCGATTTCTACGTTTTTAAGCCCCACTGACACCTGTCCAGGGGCTCAATCGGTAACGCACGTGTGGTAACATATGTAGTCACCAGTATTGAAGTTTAATCGCAGGTATTAGACACGGCTGACAAGTGGGTCAGCTAGTGACTGGCTTTTCTAGTTCGTTGCCACGCGAGTAGGTGTCAAGGTTCCACGATTCCAAGAAACAACTAATAACAATCGCCGAAGGAAAGGATTAAGTCTTCTCCAGCGATTAATTTAATTTATTTCGTTACACAGTCGTCGGTATCTCTTTGATAATTGACTCAAGAATGCTTGATTAACTGTGCAGTTAACCCTACTCTTACTGTGTGCAAGCTGCAAACAATCCTATGTGTGTATACAATAAAATAGATATTTAGTTAAATTCAGTTTTTCAAAAATGTATAAATTTCTTTGAAAAATATCCACCCCAAAATTCTTTAATTCTATCGCCCTCCTTAAATCTAACACTTCTCGCCTCTGCTTTTTAGGAACAATCTTTAACGATGCCTGCATATTTTAAACGACAAGTAGCAATATAGGTCCACTTAACTGTGCTTCTGTCGTATTCGATGTATCGAGCGTGGCGTGTATACATCGTAAATATTAATCGAACGCGACAATCGGGAAAGTACAATTTCGATCCATAAATCAGTTCGTTACCAGAATGCGTAATGAAGAAAGCCAGTTGAGTTACAGTTATGCGCGATAAGGCTGTTGTGACTGCAAGTTGCAAGGTCAATGAAATTATTCATAGTTTAGATTTTCACCCTCGGACAGTACGCCGACCGGATTATTTCTTTCAGTTCAAGGAGTTCGAGGGGCAGCTGGTATTGATGCACTTTAGGATTATTTAACGATCACTTTGAAGAATTTAAAATGTGTTCTGTATCCATAGAGTATAAGGTGTTAGGGGAACATGGGGTTAAACTTTGGGAGCATATTCTTCAACTAATCTTCAGAATAAAAAGAGTATTTATAGCTCGAAAGGGAAATATCTCTAGACAATTAGTAGACATATGAATAAGTGTGGAAAACTCGACTACCTGTTTCTGGAACTCCCCGTAGTTTTCACTTTCGATTCTACAAGGATATTATTAATATCCAGGTAATTTTGGGTGGCACTTATTGCGGTCTAGACAAGCTTGACCGAGCCCCTCCGTTCCAAGAAATGGTCCCTTTAGAATACGTCTCCCTACCTAATTTGGCAACGTCGTAATAGGCAATGAAAAATTATAGCCTGATCGAAGAAATCGATTTAGAAGGGAACCCCTTTGTCACTCTTTCGCTTGTTTGATGGCTTGGATATTGTGACATTGTTTGGCGAATTTAGTGATGGGTTAGAACGCACCGCGAATATTTTTGTTTGAATAAGTATTACACTGTTTTGTGTAAATAATTCTTGATATATACCCATTATTTATTATAAGATGTTTATAATACTATGTTCACTGGTTACAAGATAATAAAAGCAAAGCAGAGAATAAAGGCTCTCACCGATAAATACCATCAAGTTGAGACTGTGATCCGTTTATAGGACTATTAGGTACAGTATGTAGTTCTAATTCTCTCTAAATCCCAGTATGTAATTCGTTTTATAAATACACTAGTTCAAAATTTAACAATAAATTCCTTGTAATTTCAATCTACGCATAATTTCTAAGTCAGTTATCTATAATTGAGGCATTGAGGACAAAACTGGTCTAACCCAAATTTTTTTGCGAAATTGAATTAGTAACAGCAATGCATTCTAATAGACTGTACTAATCATATAAAATAGGAATGATTAATTTATTCGATGTGGGTTAGTCCGTTTTTGCTCTCAATGCCTCAATTCTATGTATCATATTATATTAACCTGCCAACTCATTCTCTATACACGACTATGGCGCAATACAACGTCGTATCTATGACTTTCATGTTTCTACTTCCTCATCTTCCTAATCTTTCACCACATACTTATCGTCACCATTCCGCTTCATTCTGAAGAATTCACTATTCATTAAACATTCCATCAACAGCCATGTCGAAATTCTGCCGCGAAAACCACGAGCCAAGTTCAAACCGTTACGTCAACATGATGCAACTTATCGCGCCCATTTCTTTCGCTGATCCTTTGCTGTCGCGGCTATTCTCTCGCCGCCGAGGCGATAGAACTCTCGAGCTCGTTATGGAATTTCTACCAACCACTTGCCACAAATCGCGGGAATGTCAGAAAAATCGATGCATAGGTTCAGGTTTAATCGCGGGAAACGGTTGTTTCTAGACGACACACGGTGAAACGAACGGGTTCACCTACATATATAGAGGTTTCGATGCGCGGGAACCGAAATATCGACGCGAGGTTACATCATGCGATGCTACCGCGCGCGCGTACCGCCATCACGAACCATACAAGTCGCGTCCACGCAAACTTACTATGCTCCACGTGCTCGCTTTGCGGCGCGGAACACTGACGAAACCAGCCACGAAGCTTACAATCTCTAAACTTCCTGAACATGGACAAGAATTCGGAATCTCAATAATTTTCGGAAATTATATCTTCATATTTCAATCATGTTAATTAAAATCGCAACTGATTATTTGTAATTTAAAGTGCTGCATCTTTAACGTGTACCACCACAAAATACATTCAATTCCAATATAAAAAGATAACTAAAATACTGACAATCAAACTACAGCGTATTCCATGTGCGGGAAGCCTCCAATTGTATTCGGTAAGCATACTTAACGAACGCCCATAGGCGTTCACCGCACAGACTGAACATATGTGTAGCGAATATTCGCAGAGATCGACATTTATGGTGAATTGGAATATTTTTAAGAAGGTAAGGTCTGAAGTTCGAGGAAGTGGGAAAGGTTTCTGTGGAATCACAATGGCGTACCTTTCCCAAGAATTTTACCTGCCTCTTTTCCTCGTTAACGGTGCATGCCACGGATTACGATCACCGCTCGAATGTGGCTGGTGAACCGCGTGCGCGAGGGGATTCCCAAAATACACGCTGCCTCACGTTTGAAATTCGCCGGAAAGGCAGAAACAGCCGACAGATATTTAAATAAACGCCGTGACTCGCGTACTTAATGCACTCTTCGTCCCTGGCGGGGTATGGTTTATCAATCGCACCGAGCAAATTCGCGCAATATGGCAAACGTTAACCGTATCGGTGCTAGCAACGCTTAACCTTCGATAAGCCAGTGGAGCACGTGCGATGGAACGCCCGTAGGCGTTCACGAAACAGGGCCAACACACTGTACTCAAATATTCCGCACGGGGGGTTGCAGAAACAAGTAAGACCAGCCGTATACTATTCAATATTAAAAGAAATCACCCCGAACAGTATTCATCATGATTTTACAGTAGAAACGAGGAGGAAAGCGCGGAGAAATAGTTTTCATTTACATCGCGAAGGGAATGGAGCGCACGGCACTTTAAATAGTGCCAACGGGTAGCTAATAATGGATTTGGAGTAAATGGGATTCTTACGTACCTGTGTCGGGCACAGCAGAAACTGACTCGTTTCGTGGTCGAGGAAAGAGGGGAAAGTGGTGCGAACAGAGGGATTCCGTCGTCCGGCGTTATTTCATCTCTGGCAGACGCCGGTACGATATTCTCTGTCACAGAACTGGTCGACGAATTCTATCGGAACGTGTGAACGCGACGGTAAATGGCCCGTAGCTACGCGTCCCGGTACCGGCGTGCTCCGCCTCGAACCACCGATCGAACCAGACTGGCGCTCGTACGCACGCGGCACAAGAATAAGCCGAAAGTTTTTGTCCCCGGAAGAGCGTCCGCCGCGAGTTTCGTCGCACGACCGCCAGAGGGTTGGCGCCGTACTCGATCGTCAATCGAAATCCTATTGCACTTTCTTAAACTCTCCTGCGACATTTCCTATTATTAAAGTAATTCTGAAACTGAAGAAGAATCAACGTGATCTGTTTTATCTGATTAAGTGATTACTGGGTAATCACTCGATAAGTCCTTACACTCTTGGTTAACTTGTTCCGTGTCACGGTAGAAATTCAGATTTTTGGTAGGAATATAACAAGGGACTAGAAAATTAAATCGCGATATTCGAGTAGAAAAAAGTAGTATTTGTGATATTTTAAAATAGTGATATTCTCCATAGTTTCAGATCTTTTTGTATTCTATTTTGATTTTGTCACTGAATCGAGAAACACTTTTTTTGTTTTATAAAAGCTTCACCATTGATAAATATCGTGGGCCACTGGTGGCTCACGTGGAACCGAACGTGTTAAAGATGGATAAAGTATAATTTTATATGTTCTATTGAAATAGAATAATAATAATAAGGCGTAGGGCATTAGTATAATATGGGATGAGTGAGTCTAAGATAGTATAATAGGAGAGTTACGTGGGAATGCTTGAACGGTCTGTAATGAAGGGAGAGTAATAATAAGATTGTAACCCGAAAGGGAGGCAATAAAGCTATCTATCTATCCATCTAGTTTCTATTGTTTGATTTTAAATTTCTAATGTTAGTAATCAGTTGAAGGTTTTACAAGGCTTCGTGTATTATATTGATATTAGTGGTACGTATACTCTGGGGAATCCCCATGAATGGCACATCAATTTTAAGACATATCTCAAACAATGTAAATTTTACAGCAAAAGCAGGTTAAAATTTGCATGTGACTAATAGTTGAATACAAATTATATAATTTTTCTAAGTGAACATTTTGCCACTATCAGTGCCAAGCAGCGATATAATTATTTCTAAATTCTAATAAAAGTCTCTTCTCTCTATTATCATTCCCATTTCAAATTTTCCTTTGACCACTATTGTATTGTGGTACGTAGATGGCCGGATCCACAAACATGAATGTCAATTGTGATCGAGGAGAAGGAAAATATTTGCATCATTTTCTGTATTCAGGAATATTTAAATTATGTTTTTATATTTTTTACCGTATTTCTGACGTTTGGAGAATTACGTCATACGTCTTACTCGAATATTTAAATTGTGTTTTATATTCGTGACGTCTGAAGCCTCGTGCCTTACGGTTTGCTTGAATATAGAATTATTATAATAATGGCGATTCTATTGTTAGCGTGAAACCGAAATCCTTCTCAGCAGGGTTTGTCGGTTTTTAAAAACCGGTTTTTATTTATAAATTTGTGAAATTCGAAAACCGGTTTTTAAATTTAAAAAACCGGTTTTATATACTAGAATTAATATGCAGAAATGAATTAATTATTTAATTAAAAATGTAAACTTTTTGACTTGAAATCGCCTCGGACACAAGCATATTGTAGTACCTAGGCAACAGTTTACTTATAACTGTAAAACTAATCTTCATGAGTTCATATTTTCTGAAGAAAAATACTACATGGAATAAAGATTTATAATTTGGTATCACTGTAAAAAATTTATATTTTGTGCGGATTTTAGTTTTTTTCATTTGGTCTTGTATGCAGTTTATTTTATTGTGTTGTATTTTTGTAGAACCATCAATATTAAATGAACTCAAAAATTGTACGGATTACTACGGATTTTAGTTAATTTAATTTTTATTTTTTTATTTGGTTTTGTATAGATACAGTATATTTTATTTTGTTATATTTTTGTAATTCCATAAATATTAAGGAACCTGAACATTTTTAAAATAAGTACAGATATTTATTTACTATTTTAATTATATATTTTTTGTACATACTCGAAAACCGGTTGAACCGGTTTTTGAGGAATAGTGGAATTCAAAAACAGTTTTTTTTTTCAAAACTCGATGTTTGTATAAACTCTACTCCTCAGCGAGCACGTGGGCAGGCCGGCTGATGAAATTCTGAAAGGGATGTTACAGCTTGTTCGGGCGATTCACGAGACCGTAATTTCGAGCCATTTCATTGACGAGCAATAAGTCTCAATTGAATCAGAAATATTTTCGTCTGTAACAATACTGAACGACATTGAGTCACTTCCTTACGGGCTATTCGACACGTTTCATCATCGTCGATTCTTTTAATTTCGTCGTCGTTATTACTGTCGTAGCAACAACATAAAATTTCTATCGTTGTGCAATGCGATTATGCACAAACACATTGATTTATGTTACGTAACATATAGGCTGTATCTTTTGAGGAAATGATGATTTGTTATTTAAAAAACAGTGTCATTGAAAAAATGATTAAAAATGAATCGATTGGAAAAGTAAATAGTATACCCCCATAAAGTCTGGACATCATCCATCCCATCGAATATTTGAGGACGGAAATCGACAGGAGATTAAAAAAGTACGACATAACTTCGAAAGATGTACTGAAACAAATGGGTTTAGAACATTGGCGTAACTAGTTAGCGGGCCGAGTGGGCCTGGCCCCTCTAAAATGTGGATTGGCCCCCCTAAAATGTGGATTGGCCTCTCCCTAGAAACTATCGAAATAAATAAAATACATTAGCCTGTTCATAAAATCCTATCTGAAAAGAAACAAATATTTGAGCTGAAATGCTTTCGATGCAGGGAACCTAAATAAAAAAAAACAATAATGTTCTTATTACATTAAATTATGAATTAAAACTGTTAGAATTAAGCTTCTATATAAAAGAGAGAGCGAGAGAGAGAGAGAGGGAGAGAGGGTGGGGGAGAAAATGGGACCTGGCCCACCCAAGACAAAAATCGTAGTTACGCCAATGGTTTAGAACTATGGAATTGTATCGAATCTAAAGCGGGCCCTACACGATGAGACTTGTCTTGAGACATGTCTCGAGACAAATCTCATCGTGTAGGGCCCGCTTAAAATAACTGAAAAGCTTGTAGGATAACGTAGGATTGGCGGGCCGCGCCTTGTGGTGGTCGCGGTACGGTGGCCTACGTGAGAAAGGTATCGCGATAGGAAAAGCGGCAGAGATAAGAGAGGGCCATCTGGCAATTATTGCGATCACCGAAGACACTAGATCCAGGGTGAAGGAGGGTACCCTGGACGACTCAGGAGGACAGTCGTAAGACAACCAGAGCAGCGTCCGCATTCAATGAGCGTTTAAGCGACCATTTTTATATAATTCCTAACAAGCTAGTGCACATCATGCAACAACGCCTGAAAAAGTGGCCGAAATAAATATTAATATAAAATAAGGTGCTGTGGGTGACGTGTAAGCAATATACGGGGGAGGGGCGCGCAGGATGACGCAAGAGGTTCCGTATGATTGCCAGAATCAAAGTAACACGTATTCCGTTTAAAACTGTGAGCTTTATTAGTGACTTTCCCATAGATCGGTCCGTACTAGAGTGACGGTCGTCGACAGGACGTCGCCGACCGTCCCGCCAACGCTTTCCCTTTTTACAAGCTTTTATTATGACTTTAGTCCTTAAGGTCTTTCCCTTCGAGAGGGGATGACTCTTGAGGAAATGCACATGGCCTGTTCCAACCGCTTGTGTTCGCTGGAAAACGTTTTTAATCACGCCTGCACGTTACATGCGGTTCTTAATGCTGTCGTTCGTTTCGCATGCGACTGTCGCTGTGCGGTCTCTCGGCACGCATCTATCAAGGTTCGTCGTCGATTTCGCCGAAAGGGATGTTTATACAATCCATATCGACGACGGTCCTCACCGCGTTCCGTATATACAACCGCAACCCTCACGCTGGCAATCGTAGCGCGACGCATCGGCGCCGAAATTCGATCGACTCGTCGTCGACATCACTAAAGCTGGGTTTACATTAGTCCAGTCCAGTGATCCAGTACAGCACTGTATTAGAACTGGAATAATGTAAACAGTGTGTTGATTCCAGTACAGTGCTGTCATTCCAGCAGATTTCGACTGGATCGAAAGTCTACTTTTCGATGCTACTTTTATGTTTTTTTATCCTTCTTTTGCGTGAATCTATTATTATTACACTCTACCACTTTCAACGGTTCAGAAACGACTGAAATAATCAAGATATCGCCTGATTTCCAGTCGAACCACTCGCTGGATCCAGCGTCTGGAATAATGTAGACGTCGACGTGATTTCCAGTCGAACCACTCACTGGATCCAGCCACTGGACTAATGTAAACCCAGCTTTAGATAGAGGTGGCAAACGTTAAACATTCATTACTATTAGACGTAGAGAATAATTCTGTGCATTTACGAGTCTATAAAATCACTTCAAACTGACAATGAGATATTGTCCCGCTCCTTAGGTCGTTCACAGCGTTGACACTCGCTTGTTGTTATTGCGGAGCGATATCAACATCGGTTAATCAGTTCACGTGATGAATTGGGGAAAAAATTCAAGAAAGAAGTAATCTTCAGCTTGGGCTGGGAAATTTTTCCACCCGCGACATACTCACCAGACTTAGCTCCAAGTGATTAGTTTAATGCCGTTCCAATAGTTTTGCGACTCTGTTTCAGTACATCTTTACAATGAATGTTTCATAACTTCTACAAATATTATCCGACACACGTCTTATATATATACATATAATCTAGATACTTGTGTCTTACAGTGGTTACAACATTATTTTCAGAACTTAAGTCTAACATTTAATATTTTTATTGTTTACCTACAGTTTTAATGGCGAGCAGTTTTATTTTTGTGAGCCAAAAAAGAAACTGTTTCAGCTTTGACCAAAATTTGACTTGGAATATTTAACTTGCATTCGCTTCCAACACGTTTAACATTAGTATGCGTAAATTATTTTTGGCGATTTTCAACATACATAGGTATATAATTACGAAGATTGTGTTGTAGCATGTGAATTTGGGAGTGGCGCAATAATTATTTCCACTACCGTATATACATATTATGCGTGTACTGAACCGTGGCGCCGCGCCGATCCATTCAGCGTCCAGCTGATAGCAATCGAGGAAATGCAAATTTGACACGCGCGAAGGTGGCACACTTGTTCAATTAACTTTACTAGCGATATTCCACTAAATTTACAAGGGAACAATATTTCTCCACTAATTTATCTTTCGACTCAGTATAATGCGAAAGCAAACGTCGAATTCAGTTCCAGAGAGTCGTAATAAGGTAATTTTCGCTGACGTGCTGCTCGAGACGTTTCTGGAATTCGCAGCCATCGTGCAAAAAAGAAACTGTAACCATCCCGTGGATATGCGAGGCGAAATTTAATAGAAAGACCGCGCCCGGGATTGATTCTGCGCAGTAAAGTGTAAAATGTTGAATTCAGTTGATTTTTGCCCCACAGGGGAAGTTTAGGGATATATACAGTTTTAAGGGGGTGAAGTGAAAGTGGACTTTGTGCTAAAACTTGCGAGCTGTAAAATAGCTTTTTTTCCTAAATGATAGTCATAATTAAAAGAGTAACTTCTGTCTGAAAACTTTTTTGCTATCCTTTCATAGATTCATAACTTTAAAATTTCATAATTTTCTGAATTTCCGGGTTGGGGATCTTCCTTTGTCCTTAAAACCACATTCTAGAGACAAAATAAGAATTTGGGTTTTCACTGTAATAAAACACATTTATGGTGTGCAATGAGTAATTTCCATAATTGCCATCCACTCATTTACTGGTTTATTATGGTTCAGGTAACTTCGAGGTTCTCAGCACTATAGGAGACTTCGGTTCACAGGTTTATTTTGAAAATTATTTACCCGATTTATATGAATTCTCGTGGCTAGTACATGGGTGATAAAATTAATTATCAGACCCACAATACGAAAAATATGTTTCTGGTGTTTCTACAGAAATAAAATCATCCACGTAACAGTGAATATACTATTATAAGTAGTACATATAACTTTTATTGCAATATAAATGATATAATATTGCATACAGTGTTGCCAAGTGCATATCTGCAACTTGCAAACATCAATACTTTATAAAAGAATAATAAGAATTCGGTGTAACTAGGCTTACTACGTGATCACCCACTATATTATTATTATCATTATTATTGAACACATGGAAGAAATAAGATTTTATGAATTGCATGTGATACATATACCTACCTCCATACTGCGTTTAATTGCATCAGTACGACGCACGATTACCTTTATCGACGAAAAATTGTGACATTTCTGTAACACGTTTCACATCAACCTCGTCACTGATTTACTATCAGCTATGATAACGCTTGTGCAACTTTATATACGATTTTAACCTACTTGCGTGTAGTTTACCTGAAACTCACAGTGGGTTCACTATCTCGGAAAATAACAATCACTAAGGCTTCCAATATATTCTTTACTTACCATTTTCAGAAGTAAATATTTCGCAAAGTTGATAATAAATTTTGTTAACAAGAGATACATTATAATTGAAACATACTGTACCAAGAAATAAGGAGGTCCCCAATGCGCATGCCCAGACCGAAAATGGAGAAATGAAAAGATCGACTGCTAAGCTTAGAATCTATACCATTATCCACACAGAATTCTCGCTGTAAACTCACATTTCCATCTTCTATTCGAGCATGCACAGTGGAGGTGTGACAATTCTAACGGGTAACACTCGACTTTGTCGGCTTGTTCTTCGAGTACCACGTATGCAAATTGTGCAAGAAAGGCCTCGTTAATTTCCTCAGTTCTTTCTGCCGTTCTAGGTCAGTTCCTGAAAATCCTATCTCATTACAGAGCGGCTGCCAGCGGCTGTCACTATCCAATCGCGTTTTATCATCGTCCCACGCATCCTGCTGCTGCTGCTTTGGATCTCGATGAACACGCATGCAGGCTGCGAAGCAGATCGCAATCATTGGAATTAAATATTGAAAGATGAGAAAGCAGTTTAAACGGGAGAAGGAGACAGTGGGAGCTAATTTCGCGAACGTACGACGTTTCTGCACGGGAAAAGGGGTCTTGGTAACCGATTTCTTTCCACTATCATCTCGAGGCAAGGTGTAGTCGCTTCTGAGGACAACCTTGAAGGCGTCGGCTCGATCCAGGGTGTCCTTCATACTCGTGTCTTCTGGATTCTGTTCAAATTCGAGTGTAATCCTGAGTTTCCATTTGGAGAAGTATTTCAGATCGAATTAAGTGGAATTCAGATTGAATTCAAGCTACTACTAATAAACGATATGTGGTCGCATTATAAAGAAATCACGTATAACCAGAAAGCAAATTGTATAAATGGAAACTACCTACAGAGGCAGAGACCAAAGTGCATGTGATCGCTAGGTTTAGGTGCGGGGATGAAGAACGAGAAATAAGTACTGGGAGGAAGAAAAAGATACAGTCTACAGATTATGTAAAGGGCTGAGAGATATGCTGGGACACGTGCTACGAAACTGCAAGGAGCTGAAATGGGGAAAATGTAACGATAACAGGGATGCTAAAGGGAAAAGGAAAGGATGCGTATGGTGCCGGAAGAAAGGAGAAGAAAGCAAGCCCAAGACGAAGGAAAAAGACAAAACGGAACCACAATTTTTACTTAATCCACACTAAACACATGTAACCCTATTTGGAGGCCGAAAGGCAAAAAAACAAACCAAATTACTAGTACTAGGTAATAATAATAAAACATCTTTGTTACACCAAGAAAAAAGAAAATATAACTGAAAAAATTAATGTACAAAAATGAAATAAGAGAGGGGGAAAATTAGGCCTGATTTGAAAGACAAAAAAAGAGAACGGGTACCTAAGGGCTGCCATACTGAGCATAGTGTGGATTCAAAATTCGACTGCGTCGACCTAGAATTAAAGTATGTGAAGGTGGTTGAGTAGGAAAGCTTTTGTGGCCTAATGCTCCCTGGATTCGTGAGACCATTAATCTAGCGCAGTTTATTTAATTCAGTTAATATAGTTGGACTTTTAAAGTACACATGTTTCCGTAATTTTCTAGCTGAGAGTATGAAGTAATTTTTCAATGTTCCTGGAGTTATAATGAATACTTCTTGCAAAATATAGAATTCATATTTCATGGCAGGTTAAGAAATATTGGTGTACTTGAATCTGCATAGCTATTGTTACCTGAGCGACAGAATAATTTGCTTACAAGACTGGGTTTAACAAAGGGACTTTAGTGGGTTAATAGCGACAGGTGTGAGCACGCGATCACGCCAATCCGAACCAACGTATTGCATGTTCACATTTCGCGTCTATTACGCATATTTGCCAGCGTAATCACGTATCCTTGATACATGTGCGATGCAAAATGCACGTGACGCGTTGTGCGCACTGTAACGCGGGGGCATCAATGAGGAGGGCAAACAGGAGTGCGCAACCAACATTTTTCTAATCCCAATTATGTAATAGTAAACTCCTTGCGGGTGTATGAAATAAGTTTACAGTATCGCTCTATCATCACTCGTAAAAGTTTAGAAAAAGGTAGAATCACTTAGAATATTATTTAAATCTCATTAATTTTTTTTACCACTTTGGTGGTATTTCTAAGTCTCCATAGGTATTTAGAATCCTTTGTTCTTTAGGATTACAATTATAAATTTATATCTATATCCAGGAGTTAAAAATATTTTCCATTGTCGACTTGGAACACCTCAAATGATAACGAATAACAAATTAAGAACCCTCGAGACATTCGACATTTATCGAAACTTTCATGATTCAGTGAGAATTTTAAAATTGCAATTTTATTTTGGGGCTTTTAGAAGTACGGTTATTATATTGAATCGGTTGAACATTTGCAAAATGGAGGATCGAATGTTTACTATTTTATTACAGTACTGCGAATCGTTTCATAATTCCGAGTATACGTTTGAGAGTAATCACTTTTACAATACAGAGAACTCTGACATTGATCTATTTTTTTTATCTTATCATCTCGAGAATTAAATTATAACACTTTCGTGCATTGGAACACGAAGTTTACGCGCGTACGACAATTGTCAGCAATTTGACAACGTTTATCGTTCGCTTTGTATTCCGGATATTTAATTCCGCAGACGCGATGTTCTCACGCTGCTACTTAGTATCGTGACGGCCGACGAGCGAATCGTTTAAAGTGCTGCGCAGCTATCAGCAACATTCAATGGACGTTAAAATTGCAATTTGAAATAATAACAGGACTTGCAGTGTTCAAAGAAAAAGTTCCTACTGTGTAACCTACTCTCAGATAAGACAAAATTTATTAGCCAGGGAATGACACAGATATTACGAGAAAAGCTTGATAAGCATTTGCTAAATGCGCCTTACTCTCAGTTTCTTAAATTTTTTTCCAAAGTGACAAGAAAATACTGCTTTTGGATGTCATTGATACCTTCAATCGATGTATCGCACCCGGTATATATTTTTTGGGATGATCCATCTCTAGTCTTTCGCTAATCTTCCTCTCCTCTGCTTCGGATTCCTTTAACTTTTCAATCGCATAATCATTTATATCTCCCACTGGAAGACCCTTTCTTCTTCCAGCGTCGTCCTCCCACCAGAATGGCGGTTTCAGTAACCCGCATGGTTCATCGTTCTTCCTGTTGAAAATATCGCTTTATTTCCTCTGACACATACAAAAAAAAAAGATAAAAGTGACGTTTACTTTGGCGTTTCTTCTCTTCGTGTACATTCTACAGTTACAACCTCTGGTATTGCGAACTCCCTCGCTCTTTTATCGCGAATGTACCATAGTTCGTATTGTGGTGAACGGGGAAAGATTGAAGGCGGAGCTAGAAATTGTAAATTTCAGCTTGAACCAGTCACATTTATTGTATTAATAATTAACGACGCATATTTCAAAAACGATTTTGCCCTTTTCAGAAGGAATCATGCTTTCATAAAAATTGTACAGTTTCGGGGGACCACGAGATGCAAAGTAGGTATAATAAATTCTGTTCGCGAGCGAAAAGAAAATTCGCCTGGACGAATTTTATGAACACAGCCGATAGGGAACGACGCCTGGCAAGTAGAGTTGAGCAAATTTTATTTAAAGAAATCTTAATTTAAAATAAAATTTATTTAATTTTTATATTTAATTTGACGAATTTATTAAAAAAATATTTTTAAAAATTCTAATATTAAAATTAATTTTTCATATTATTATTGTGTTATTCCATAGCTTGGAAATAATTAAATTATTATCTTTAACATATTTACATTTGTTTCCTTAAAAGATTAATAAATTAAAAATTAAATAAATTTAATAAATTAAATTTTAACATTAATATTAATATTAGAAGTTTGTCTATTTTTTAAAATAAATTCGTTAATTTAAATATATAAACTAAATACATTTCTTTTATTAAAAATAATTAGGAAATTAGTGGCGTACGCGGATCGCCTCGTTGTGGTACATAGATTGGTTTCTCGGACCTCCTAACGCTCGCGTGGTCCATATTCGATTGATCGAAATTGTCGATGCGGTGCCCTCCATTACTTTAAATAGAGAGCAATTAATGTACCAGGCGATTGTTAAGCGCCAGAAGAACATCCGCCTTACGTTGGGTAAGACGAGTGACACCCGACCTCGAGAACTTAATGACTTTAACGCGCATTCTTGCTGGCAGAAGGTAATCATCGCCTGTATCTGGTCCACAGCATCTACTAAGCGATTGTGGTCAAATTTCTGTCACAAAACACGATTTTTTATCAATTAACCGAATTATAAATTATATTATAGCGAATTAATAAATTATAAGCGTTCGATTTATGAGAAGAGGCTTAATGGTGCGACCGCTGCGGTAAACAAACTCCGGTAACCAAAAATATTAAATTGTAATCTAATCGTCGTCTAAATTTAGTCCCCAGCATCTGCAAAGCGATTGTATTAAAATTTTTATCGCGTAATCCGCTGTGGATTCAATTAATCCTATCAGCCGTTATTCTCGCCGCTACCGGATCAAACGAACTTTGATAACTGCAATTAAGTTGCAATGTAATCGCGATCCACGTCCGCATTTGGCCCACAGCTTCTACTAACAAGGGAACAGTAGCTGGCCACACACGCGGAGAATTTTCCGCGGTTTTCATGTATCGTGTTTCAACACTGCGGATATAGCGTTAAAGAAACTAAATAATTCTTGATCAGCCACTAATTTCTGATCAGTGTTTGAAATAAATCGATGTTTTAAGGTGCCATCTTGAACGGATGAAAATCATAGGTCTATTTAGCAACTGTTTTCTTAATAATGAACTCAATAGAAGATCTGATTAATAGCATTTATTATACATCTTTTGAGAATTGAAATTTGATTTAAACTTAATTTTTTAAGAATTGGATTTGTGTTTAATCTTCAAAATATGTATAACAAATACCATGACTTAGATATTCTATTGAGTTTATTATTTAAAAGAAAAAAATTGCTAAAAACAAACCTATGATTTTCATCCGTACAAGCACCTCGCCTTTAGTTTATATTTTATGTCAACAAAATACTTGTTTGAAATAATTTCTGAAATAAAAATTGACGTTTCAAAAATATCTGTTAGGGTATCCCATAGCTTGTAAATAATTAAATTATACTTATTTTCAACTTTTTTAAATTTCTCCTTAAAGTTTAAAGGTACGAATGTGGAGAATATTGGAGTATGCAAAGAGCAATTTTTTTTCTACAGAAATTTACTTTGAGGTGGTGATATCAGCCCTTAAATTTACAAGGTTTGTCTTTCTTTAATACATATGTATAACTGTATAACGGCGCTGGATAGAACAAAACTTTAAATATAAGAATCGTTCAGTTTTTTTATAATCCATCACGCTAGGAATAGAAATAAAAGTTACATTAAAAACGACGAGAGATTGGATAACATTGAGGGGCTGTTTTCACCCGTTCAGAGTGACTTTTGGGAATGTTCTGTAACAAAACACGGTACTGTATCGATTAGTCTTACAATCCACGGCCAGTTCATTCACGATAAGAGGATTCCAGCCGTTAGTAGAGCAAACAAACTTTGATAACCGCCAACGCACACGTTCGCTGCGATCGTAAATCAGCTGCAACGTAGTTGTGATGTTAGCACGTACACTTTTGCCTGGTCCCGTGACGGTGGTTCGGTTCGGGCATCCATCTAAGCGTTTCGAATATCATCCCATCGTCCTTGCCGGAAGGCTCCACGTATCCTGCGTGCTCCTGCTCTAGCCATCGCTCCAAAGTACGCGGATCCAACTGCTGTATCGGAGCCAACGGGTCGCCTGTAACGATTACGTGAACTTTCGTCCAATTCGATCGCGTCTAACTCGATTTGAACGGCGGTTTAGACGCCGTCAACCGGGAAGGATCAATTAGGTGACGCGTGACAACCATTTGCCCCGACACGCGTTGTATTCGATTATCGCGTGCTTCAAAATGAACGAGGGACCTCGCCTATTATCTATTATTGACCGACACCAGGATTCTAATCCGTAGCTTCCGTTTGGGCAGCTCTGATTTCGAAACGGCTACTTTTACAAAAGACAATCTTGTTGATAAACGAATTACTGGTAATTGATAATTTAAGAATATAATAATAATTTGTCGTTAGTATAGCAGAACATTTATGTCCTGTTAGAATTAAGAGACGAATGGACGAGGTCCAGCATTAAATAGACTTAACCTTTATACGGAATTCGTAAAGTTACACGAATAAGTAAAGGGTATAGCAGTATAGCCGGTTGAAATGGTCATGTGTGCCTCTCAACCGAATTGGACGTGCGGTAAGTCATTCGAAAGCTTATAAAAAAAAATTGTGATAAATTTCCACTTGGCATCTCGACGCGGGGGTAGTAAAGGGCAAAAATTTAAAATCAGGGGCACATTTAAAAAGATAGCAGTGAACTTGGATTTTCTGTGATATCAGAAGGTAGGGGTTTCAAAAAACGTTCCGTGTTTGAAAAAGATATAGAATCGCCATTGGGATTCCAGAGACGGCGAAGAAAAATATTATCACTAATATTTGATGTAGCTGATGGTGACACAGGGCGGTAAGCTTACTTCGAGTCCTTTTTATTGGGCTCAGCTGTTTTCCTATGTATTTATGAGTAGGCGCCGGATTTCCATGGTGAAAGACACCATCCGACAAATAGATAGGCGTAATGTCGGTTATATAATAATCGAGGGGTGGTGGTTCTGGAAACTGTAGGCACAAGCACTAACGTGAATGATCCCGTAACCGGTTCAAGCGTTTTTCATTCTTTTCTCTAATACTTAAATTAATACTAAATACTTGAAGAGTATTTTATTATGAGCAACTTGGAGAATTTTATTATTCTCAAAGTACTTATAGCACAGTAAAATGAGACACCCGTTATACATGTCAACGAATAACCTCCCAACTTTACGTTCATCGAAACCTTCGCAACTCAAACAATAAATAATGCAATAAAACATATTTCAATTTCAACTCCCCAATTTCGATTTCACAGTTTTTTCATTAATAAATCTATTTATCCAACATCTTTGGTGGGCCAATGAAAGTTATTGGTAGATAAAGGGGACGTGTGCAGTTATCAATGAAAATATTTATAGAATCCCTTAGTATTCGTACCATGAACATCCTCACTGGCAAAGATTTACGGAAGCAAAATCAATCTCTTCATAAGACACTTCCTGTTCCCATGAGATAGCGCGGTTTACGATATCGCGTAGCTTTTATCGATGACGCGACAAAGTTCTGCGGAAACTGTACTTCGTCTGTTATTGCGAATTACCGTGCCTACCTACGGGCTGCTATGGGCAGACCAGTCCGCGATAAATCAGCGATAATCTCTGCGTCATCCCTGCCAGTCGCCCCGAGAAATCATAAAAACCGCTCGGTCTGTTTGTTTACGCGCCACTATTCAAACGGTGCGCAATGGCGGCGCGATGTAAGACGGCACCGAATTACCAGGCAGAAGTGAAACCAGTTTACCAAGGTCGCGCGCCCCTGTCGCCTGAAAGCATCGCGATAATTACCAGTCGATAATTATCGCTGGAACGCGATAAGAACTTTCGCAAACTTCACGGAAATGACCGCGTCTAACCCCCATCATGCTGATATGGTAGCTGGAAAAGGTATGCCAAGGTCATAAATTAAACCATCAGCAACTGTGAGTTCTCTTTGTCTTCTAATATTTCTGTCGATTTGTTTGAACGGACGCTTGAAACTTATTTAAGGGGTCACCTACCTTTGACAGGTCGGAAAGTAGGGTTATGTTTATCAATTTTTTTGACCGATATCAATAAAATTTTGCACGAATATTCTTAAGAGTATAATCTAGTACTTGTCGAACCCGATTTTTCGATTCTCGTCTTGCTTTTTTTTATTAGCAAAAGAAGATGAAAACTTAGGTCGAAAATCTCATTGAGGAGCTGCCATTTTTAAAAAAATAGAGTTTTTCGAAACCGTCTTCGACAAGTACTATATTTTGGTCTTAAGAATATTTGTGCAAAATTTTATTCAAATCGGTTCAGTAATACCTGAGATATTTTTGGTACCGCAAATGCCGTACCTAACTGTAAAGAGGCCTTCGGAGAAGCAGCTGCTACGGCATCATTTCTTAAGCAATCAAATTTTCTTTTCGAACAGAATACAGCCTAATTTATACAGAAAAATGTGTATGTCTTGATTTTTAAATATAACGGTTCTCATATGCAAAAATCCCAAAAATCCCCCCAAAAATGTCAAAGGTATGTAACCCCTTAACTAGGCTTTTCCAGTCCCGGTTTTATTATTTCTCGATTTTTTACGGAATTCTGCGAATAAATTCAGAATAACGAAACATTTCTAAAGAAAGTTGCATGTACAGAAAAATATGACTTGTCTCTCAAATTGTAGATTGTTACCGTATTTGTATTTACTAATATGTTTTTTAACTACTACAATAAAAGTACCATTTTTGAAAAATATTTCGTTACGTCCTTTTTTTTCACCTGTCCCGATTTGTCGGTGAAGAAACATGGTAACCCTACCCTTAACGATCCACCGATTACCACTTCCCGCAGCCAAACTACCTTCTTACCTCTTCCAGCTACTGTAACGCCCGACATTTAAGCGCCGATCCTGGCCCCTAAAAATCCTCTGTGATCCCTGCTGTGATTCATCGCTCACGCATTAATGGAGCGCGCGCTACATTCGAAGAAGCGGTCCACGAAAGGGGAGAAGTGTAAGAAGGAAACGGAAGCGGTACCACCAGTGCTTGGCGCCCGTGAGGACGCAATCGATGATGCGAAGGAGCATTATCTGTTCCTGGTGGAGTTCTACATCCACCACGTGACTGGCGACCGCTTAGCCAAGCTGAATCAAATGTTCTTCGTCCCGACTACGATTTTCTTCGAGTTCCTGCGGTTCACTAACGAAGACGGTTTCGAGATCACGCCCGTGGACCCTCTGTTCAATCCTCAAGCCGGGGTGGCGGATGACATAGAGCACTTTTACTCGGGACGCTCGATTTTGTTCGCCATCGACCAAAACACGGTGATGAACAAGCTCTTCGATTTCGTGGTGAAGCTTTGCGTGAGGAAACGGATGCCGGAAGGCGTGAAGCCGGATGTGCTGATAGGTGCCGGAGAGCTGGACCTCTCCAAGCACTTCGCTGCTCTAAGGAAGGAGATGCTGCAGTGCTGGAACAAAATGGCACCGCCGCCGAAGACGTTCGAGGGAGAGGTGCCATTGATGTATAACGATGATGTTATTGGCGCCGTGTGTTTGTTCGTTAGGATCTCCGCGTACGGGCAGACTATCGTCACGGAGTTCGACGCTCCACCGGAGAGGACCGTGTCTTCGTATGTTTTCAGAGGTGTGTAGCCGTAACGCTGTTTTTTCAACACTGATCTAGATCAAACTCTTTATACATACATAAAAGAAGATGTAGAAAAAGAAATGAAGAAAAGAGAGCAGTAGCAAAGCTTCGATACTAGATCATCTATCAGACCTCCAATCTAGCTCATGGCTATCCCCACTTCTATCCCTCTTTCCCACCTCTGTTTGCGCATGCGTACAAGATTCAAGGTACCTCACTATTGCCGAGTATGCTTGCAACTCAACGAGCCTCTACCTCCTTTTCATTTACATTTACCACTGAAAGCATCTAACAACCAAGTCACATTCTAAAATAAACCAAACATCCCCTTGTGTCACTCTACCCTCATCTCCAACTCCTCTGGTACCCATCCCCCGCAGGCGACGAGGCGGACCAAAAGTCACTAGTCTACAACTGTCGCATGATCGACTCCAAGGTCGCCGACATCTGCCGAGACTCCAAGGACAATCTGCTGAGGGAGGCTCCCTGTCGCGTGTGCGTGAAGGAGCAGCACCCCTGCACCCCCTGTGGCCATTCGCAAGGGGCCACCTTGAAACCGAACATGACCTGTAGGTCCGCTGAGACGCAGGGGCCCCGCAGGTCGGTGTCGAGGTCGCGATCGCAGCCAGAGACGTGCTCGGACGTGCACAAGCAGAGCGGACTGATTCAGTCGAGCCGGGGCCCCACGCAGCCGTGCGGAAAAGCGGTGGTCCTGAAGGTGTCCGGGGTGCTGGATACCGGCACGGACAAGAAGCCGACGGTCACGGTGGCGCCGGAGTCCGACGCCGTTGGTCCAACGTCCACTGACCCCGATCACGATGTATTCGTGCTGAGGATCGGGAAAAAGGGCATCGTCGGGGCCGGCGAGAAGTCTGACATACAGCTGGAGATGAAAACGCCGAAGGGGCATGAGAAGGGCCCGCCCATCAGGTACGAGACCAGGGATGTGCAGACGGACAGAATGTGCAGATTGAGGAAAGGGGGAAAGAAGAAGAAAAAGAATTGATCTATGCTTTTATTTGCTTGTAATTGGCGAGGCTGATTAAATGAATTTTTCGAACGCTTCGAGCAAGTTGTTTTCTTACTTCTTATTTCTTGGGAAGGAAAGTGACAATGGCAGAGGTTTTTGTAACGATTTGTACCCTTCTGTTTACTAAAGAGAGGTAAGGGCAACGGCAGGTCTGCAGAACCTGATGGATCCATGTTTACCAATTTTTGGTTTGAAAACGGTTGATTTGTTTAAGGTGTTGCCCCCTTATTAAGTAGAATATTTAGAAATACAAGAAAAAGTATTAACTTCGATTTTCAAAATTATAATGAATTTTTCTGTGAATTTTGATCATGAAAAATCTGAGCATTACTTCTTTATCGCCCTGTATATCGTTTAGTGACAAATGTAGACTGGTGAATTGAACACTATCAGGTTTCTAAACTAACTATTCAAAATGACAGTGTGGAGTGCCCCCTAGTTTGACCTAGACTTTCGAAATTCCTTGTACTATTTGACGAGTGCATCTAAATTGCCAGTTTAATGAATAAACCACCGTAATTTCCTTTGGAACAAGTTGCACGAACCATGAAGAGAACCTCAGATAGCTGTTGAAACTACGTGAAACTCGAAATGGAGGAGGAACAACAGCTATTCCTAATTGAGTTCTTAGTCGACAAAGTACAAATTCCCGTGATAAGAGCAATGCAAGACGAACTGTTACCCGCCTCCACCTGTGTCTCATTTCAAGTAACTCCCAACTAATTCGCTAATAAAAGATTATAAAACAGTTCCTAAAAAACCATAACCTTCGTGTAAACATTTTAACCTTTTATCTTAGTACGCCTACTTGTACTTTTACCAAAAGACTGGCAAAGGTCATAGATAGCCAAGGAAAATACTTCGATCAGAAGATACGCTACATATTTTCACTTTGAAAAACACTTTAGTTCGACAAAGCGAAACAAACTTTTTCCCCGACCTAATAACCTTCACCAAGAAGTAAACAGTGATAAAACACTACTAACTGTATAACCGATGGGTTCACAGATCCTCTGTCTGCCGCCAGTAGACATTTGCCAGGAAGCCCCGACTGATGGCTGCGCCTGCCACGAGGGCGACACACAAGTTTTCAAGAAGGGCAAGTCTTGTTTGTTCGCGTTACCGTCGATAGTGCTCCAGAGGCCTCTGTCCACGTTCCCCATCAAGATGACCGTCTACAAGAAGCTCCCACCGGGAGTGCTACCGGACGTGATGATGGTGGGCTGCCACCAGATAGAGGCCAAGGCCCTGGTAAACGCGGTGCTGAGCCAGCAGGTCTTCAAGATCGCTAATCCCTGCCAGACGATCAAGGACACGTTCAAGATCAGCACAGCCACTGGCCAGTGCGTGGGCTCGGTGACGGTGTACGTAAGGGTATCCTGCTTCGGCAAGAAGATCATCACCCAGTTCCAGATACCGCACAACAGGAAACCGTACCTCTTCAAGGGGGCCGACGATAGCCCCGTGTTCCAGTGCAAACGGATACCCTCTCTCTGCTACACGCCTGCGCCCCTCAGGTGTACCTGCAAATTGCCGGGTAACGACGGCAGTGGCGAAACGCCGAGGACCTGTTGTCAGACGCCGATCGTCCAAGCAGCGTGTCCACCGATACCTGAGAACAAGGAGTCCGATTGGGGCCCACGACCCTGCTGCTTGTCTCATCAATCCTCCCCTGGGTATAGACATAATTCTGCTCTACCTTAACGTCCAACCACCCCCAGGCGCTCACTTTTCTTCCCTTTGTCGCCGTGAACCAGAATAATTTCAGGCAGGATGGGCCTTTCTGCCTTGGAACGGGTTTGTTGGGTGGACAATGGAGCTCGTGGAGAACTGGGCGGAGTTGGAATGTGTAGGATTAGGAGGGTATTGTGTGTACAGGGTGTAGGAGACTCCTTTGGAGATACAGTTGTGTTTGAAGAAATGTTGAAACTAGAGCTGTATTCGAAGGATTCGAATAATTTCGCATACGGATCATTTATTCCTGTACACTTAATTTACTCCTAATTATTTTAATAATATCGAATACTTCCAATTAATCGGATACTCCTAATTATTCGAATAATATTCGAATTATGGTATTATTATTATTATTTCACTAAAAATGCAAGAAAAATGAGTACAGTGTAAATAAGGAATTATACCCCCATCTTTCATCCGCTTTTAGTGGACAAACACCCAATTGTCCTCCCTGTTCACCGACGTCATTTCGAAAGGAGCAGCAAGCACGCCCTACGGCCAGTTGTCAGCCATGTTGCGCGCCGACTGAAATAACGCCTAAATGCGGCCCTCCTTGTCTTCAACCCGTTCAAAGATGCCCACCCTGTTGCGCGCCTCCGCCAGAACCTTCTTGCCCACCCTGTTGCGGCGCATCGACTTCGGTCGCGTCGAAGGGGTACAAAGCGTTCAGCGACCTCCTCGGCAAAGAGGGGGCTGTGAAGAAGTGCGGCTGCGCCGCGAAGGATTACAGCTGCAGCTGCTCGCGACGTAAATGAAGAAAGGACGTTCGCCTTCGTGAAACGCGGAGTGAGACGTATTCCAGATAGCGGAACAGCGAAGGAAGCTAAAGGAAGAGACTGCTCGAGGATTTATCGCGGTGGTTGTATATAGCAGCAAGATAACTGGAGGTAACTGCTACGTTTATCGGCGAAATTGTAACGGAGCGGGGCGATGATATAATTTTTACGATGATAAAAGTTTCCACTGGAAAATGGATAACGGTCCATTGAACGAGCAGAGAGTTCAATTTCGTTCGTTTGAGAAGATAAACTTTCTGGGTCGTGAGTGATTCATATGCGTATGTGTAGAATAGGTTGAACTATAGGATACAACGGAGGGGAAGGTATTTTTCACTCGCAATGGGTCAAAGTTGTGTAACCAATTTCTTTCTTGGGACGTATTCGTTCTGAGAAAACAAGTATGCCGGATACAAAGTTATTATAGGGTAAAGCAGTAAGGCTTTTTGCATTTATTATTTGATTCGATTACATGCGTTATTTTATCTCTTAATATGACACTATTTAACTGAGTCGAGTAGATTTGAATAAAATTACCCTCTCAGCGATATGAGCTGGTGTATGTATTTCAGTGCGCATATTCTGCGCGGGGAACGCACATGGGCGTTCAAGATGCACAGTTAACAGGTACGACTGAAGTATTTCCGCACACGGCGCTGAGTATTTGAGTCTCGTATTATGAGCGCTGAAAGGATTAATGCTCATTATATATAGCAGCAGTTTCAGAGTCAATGAATCGATTAAAGTGAAATCATCCCTTAATGACCACATGTGTATGTACTTTTGTTTCAATACTCCACAATCAGATAATTTACCATCCAAAATTCAACACCGCAAGAAAGATTCTCCTTTAACATGACAAGCATAATAGAAACACACACACCAAACGAAAATGTCTTAACTCTTTATTCGGTAATTACTTCTGCATTTATCCCCCAAAATACATGCTTTTAACGCTTTACCTAGTCGAGGTTAGATACGGGGTTCATTTCGACCGATAATAAAATTTCGTTTATACAATTTTCGAAATAAGCTTGCCTGGTAAATTTATAGCCGAACTTAATTTCCCTACAGCAGTGCAGCATAAATACAGTTATTACTGAAAACAACTACTGCACAATTTTCATAACCCCATGATTAACCCAACGATTACATGATAATATTACCCCAATTTCAATATTAAGGTATAAAACACTAAAAAGTGTTAAGTATTCGAGTACACGCAACAAATGTTTAGAGCAGTGTGGTTTATGGTGGGCCAAAGAAGACCCGGCGTCCGCTAGTCGATGGTTATATATTTCAAATATTCATTGGTTTTTGACAACGATTAAAACAGAACATTATTAGGTATCTATATGGTTTAACTTTATCGATGATGAGATACAATTGATTTCTTAAGCTCACAGAAACTACTGAATCAAAATCGAGAAATCCCGCAAACGTGACAGCGGTCGTCAAAATGTGAAACTATCGTACTACATCAACAACATAATTATTTATTTATTAACGGGTTAATAAATACCCTCTGGTTTACGATACTGACCCAACAGGTATTAAAATAAACTACAATATAATAATAAACAAAATAAAGAGGATTATACGATGGGTGGTCAAATTATTACAGCCACAGTACGAAAAATATGTTTCTTGCGTTTCTGCAGGAATAAAATCATCCACGTGACAGGGAATCTTGCCTAAACTGTTTTCAAGTGTATATCTGCAATTTGCAAATACCAATACATCCTAAAAAAATAATAATTCAATGCACCTAGGCTTCCATTTAAAACGAATGATTTTAATATAAAATCGTCAACTTATGCAGGTTGCCCAAAAATTTCATCATCAGTTGTACATACTTTTCTCGAAAATTTTCAGATAATCCGGCCACTCGACATTTTCATTAAGCTTCTAACCGAAAACGTGCTGCTAGCTCTTCAATGGGAAGCTGTACTCGCTCGCGCAGTCCTCCAACTGCATAGCAATGCGCGGGGAATATTAGCAGCCGTCGAAGACGTTGCTACTTTCGCGCGATCAAAAAGGCCGGAAGTGATAGTGAACCGGCAGCCTTGGGAGCGGAAAGACGTAAGAAACGCGGGGGAGGTGAGGACGGTGCAACAGGCTGGGCAGAAGAGGAAGCGAAAGAGGAAGCAAGGCGGTCGCGCGGCGGAAAGGAGGCGGATGGAGCAGCGGGAAAGGGCCTCGCAACGCGAGAAGGACGAGCAGGAGCGCTTGCGGAAGTGGGAAGAGTGCTGGGATAAGAAGATAACGGAACAGGAGGAACGCGACAGAGCTGAGTGCTGCGCGGCAGACGGACTGTGCCTGAAACCGAGGACGCAATCGAACATCTGGATTAACGTAACACGGGACAGGTCCCTTCAAGAGATACACATGACCTTCAAGTAAGCAAGTAACGTGATTCCGTCTTGCAGAAGGATTTAAGCTGGGTTTACATTAGTCCAGTCGCTGGATCCAGTGAGTGGTTTGACTGGAAATCACGTCGACGTCTACATTATTCTAGTCGCTGGATCCAGCGAGTGGTTCGACTGGAAATCAGGCGATATCTTGATTATTCCAGTCGTTTCTGAACCGTTGAAAGTGGTAGAGTGTAATAATAATGGATTCACGCAAAAGAAGGATAAAAAAACATTAAAGTAGCATCGAAAAGTAGACTTTCGATCCAGTCGAAATCTGCTGGAATGACAGCACTGTACTGGAATCAACACACTGTTTACATTATTCCAGTTCTAATCCAGTGCTGTACTGGATCACTGGACTGGACTAATGTAAACCCAGCTTTATGCGAGAAACTTTCGTATGACAGCGGAAATACTTTTTAAATTTGGGTATTCTGGCCTGGACAGAAAATTTTAAGATCAGTTTGGGCAATTTATTTTGAAGAAACAAATAACGTTAAAATATTGGCGTTTTGTGCAGATCGTTATTAACACTTTAACTACTTGTAGAATTTTTTTTAACTGGTTATTGGCAATATTTTAAAAGTTATTATCATTCGTGCAGTTCGTGCTTCATAAAATAAGTATTTGTGTAGTCGGTGGTATTGATTGGGCATGAAATACAAAATTCGTGAATGTGCGTCAATAGTATACGAATAAGATACGAAAATTTTGACAAAAATTTTCAAGGAAAATTCGAATTCTGAAATTATTAAAGAAATTCTAAATTTTTGAGTTTTGGGGTTCCCTGATTAACTGAAGAATGCTTTGAATACCAAAGACTGGTATCGTATTTCTCTCGACGTCACGTAACAGATCGCTATTATTTACTTTACCAACTTCCGTCGCGAAAGAAGCGTAGAGACATCATCCTACTAAAAAAGAACCGTGCAGCCTTGGAAACTTCGCGTCATCTCTTTAAGCGGAGAATTACCATATGCCCAGCTTCGCCAACTTCCTCCACAAAAGAATTGCAGATACACCTCAGACTTGGGATATTTTTGTCATTTTCGTAGATATCGACCATGTAAAAGCACAAATCATATTTTTAATCTACGCAGGCATGTTCCCGTCCCAAGACCAAAGCCTCCGCCCCTGCCACCGTTGCAGGTTCAGAAGACGACAGTGGATGTGTGCGCGGAGGAGGGCGCGCAAGTGGACAAAGCGAGCAACACCAGGAGGAGGAAGTACAGAAAGCGATAAAGTAAGAGATCAGTTGCCTATATCTCGCTTCTTTTTGACCCGCGGGACTTTATCTGTCGCCACGATGTGCATTTCTATTTACCCGAATAGTTCGTAAAAATACATTGGACCGCGGCGACAGCGGGGACGTCGTCGTGACGCGTTATTCTCGTCGCTGGAGGTGCATTCGCCGAACTACCAAAATGGAAATAGTGGAGACACGGGAGGACAGGAGCGAGCGCGGAATATCATCGCCCAGGGACGTTCCGCTCTCACTAGGGCACCCTGTTTTATGCAGTTTTCCGATTAAATGAAATATGTCGCAGCACATTCGCAGGGATCCTATGTGCAAAACTGTGGGATCTTGAAACTTTCAATAAATAGTCAGGATTCTTTCTGTATATTGGTTGACTTTTTATGTTAAGGGGACTACTGAGGCAGTCAGACCACTCTATTCCTCAGAATACGTTTCTCTTAGAATCTGTAATTTCGGCCTGAACCTCGGAAAAAAGGATTGAACCAAAAGTATTCAAATAGCGACTACTTAGTCACAATTTGTATACATTTCTTTGTAATTAATTCCTCAAAAAAGTTACACTAAAGATCACCTATTTTTATGGGCTCTAGACCGAAACTGTGACGATGATTCAAGCTATGCTCGTGGTACAAACTTTGCGCGCGCGTAGCAATGAGGAGGAGGATGGGAAAAGTGTTAATGAACGTGGGTTCGCAGGCAGACTATTTCATTTCATTTCATAACATTTGTTGTGGAAGCTGTTTCGCACCTCTGTTGTGTATTTAAAGTATTTAAACGGATAAATCGACACGAGGAGGTTTGTATGTTTTGTGTGCTTCTTGATGACAATTCTGTGAAGACTCTGAAGCAAGAAGGGGCAGCTCCAAATGTATTAACAATTAATAAAAACCTTGTTAACGAAATATTTTTAAGCATACGTTCAAAGTCTTTTACCCACTTGAAATTTATATATTGACACATCATTTAGCATTATTACTAAGGACAGTAAAATTGTATAAAATCGGTTTTCTCCGGTAAATAATTACATTAAACACCCCAGCTAGACTTTCATGAGTTAAATTCTTGTTCATGCAATGAATCAATACATTTACTACATGTTTGATCAATATTGCTATACCGTTAGACTCATGCTAATTTACTAAATATGACTAAAACATATGTTGTAAATATAATGTAAAGTGATGATGTCAATTTGCAATCATTGTGTGCTGCATTGATTGCTGCAAATGTGATTCAAATATGATCCCTATTTTTCAATGCACAACTGTGGGTAAATTTTGCACAAATATAAGGTACAGTATTGTCTCCGTATGGGCTCGGTTTGGTGTACACGATGTGCGTTTTTCGCTATCCCCACCACTTTTGTCTCACTCCTGTCCGGCGAAGGCGAGAGCGAGATGGAACGAGAGCGAGCGAGAGACACTGGAAGCGAGCAAGGATGGTACGAGATAGGGAGAACGTAAATTTTGTGTAAATATTAGCAACATGTCATGACTCAAATATGATTCAAATATGACTTGAACAGAATATCCTCATCGAGTGTATAAAGATTGCTACAATATTTTCTGTTCTAATTGAATCATTACATGTCCTAAATTTAACGCCAAGGTGAGCACTCACAAAGCGCACAACATTGTTGTATTACATGATTTAATATTCGATAAACTTTACGCAAATTTGCTGTAAATTGTCTGGCTGGGACCGTTATTATGTTGTGGAATTATGTATTAGTACATAAAAACATATTAGAAAATTATAGTAAAATACATTTACCATTCTCTCTAAGACAATCCAAAAATCTTCCAAATTAACATGCTCCCAGACAAGCTGACATCTTCAACCTCAGAAATCGATAATTAACACCCCCAAACCACAATCAATCTCCATCTATACAAGACCCAGCCCACATCGCCAAAACTCAATTCCAAACAGCCCCTAAATCAAACCCTAAAAATTCCAAATCCTGCTCAAATCATTTACGACCCCACGCCCACACTCCTACACAATACCAGTCAAAAGAAAATTCAAATTTATATCCCCCAGATTGGAGAGTTTTACAATACCCTAGTGTCGTTAGTGCAGCACCTAAAGCCTTGCTAAAGTATCAACTTCGTCAAGTTTCAAACTTTCCTCCGACCACCACATCACACCCCATTCGCAGCACCTCCACCGCACAGCACCCTCAAACCTCCTCCACTTTCGACCTCGACTCCCCCCCCCCCCCCCTCGGATCGCCGACCGTCCCATTCATTCCCGTCTCCCCGAAGAATATGCGTCTGTGCAGCAGCAAGGATGTTGCACGCCGGGCGTTATTCCTGTCCCGGCGGGGAGCACACGTCCGAGGTAGGGCCAGAAGGTGGGCGATAGAAGGCGACCGGAAGGGGGTGAACGCGCGGGAGGAGGAAGCGAAGACGGCGAGTGCGCGTGCTCCCGCCGCCGAGCGCGTCACCCCCCGTTGCCACGCGCGCCACGGGGTTGTATGCCGATATTGTCGGGCAGGCGCATTGCCCGCTAACGGCGGGCGAAGGAGGATGACAATAAAAGAGCATATATGATCGCGTCTAAACGCACGTTAACCTCGGTGCTGGCTGGTCGGTCTGGCTGACGTGTTACCTCTACCTCTATCTCCCCCCTATCCCTACTCCCCGATCTCTGAAAAATGTAAGCCACCATGGGTGGGAAAAGGGAGTGCGTGGAGACGTTCAAAGTGAGCCCTGTGCACGCGTAACGTCCTCACCGAAGGCAGATATCCGTTCTCGCCGTTTGGGGGACATCCTCCTCTCTCCCTCTTTCCCTCTCCCCCTCTGTCTCCCTCTTTCTCTCTCTATTTCCCCTGTGTGTGTGTGCGGCTCGCGGCAGAGGAATCATGAACAACTCGCCGCAGAATACGGAGGTGGCCGGGCAACAGCACCGTGCCGGCGCCGAGAACAGCGACGAGGAGGAATGGAGTGGTGTCGTGGAATGTGTAATGTTACTGCATCGACTCGTGTATCGAAAGAATGATTTTTATTTGCTGAAACAGCCTTCCTCGAGCAGCTTCTTGTTGCCCATTTCGAGTTGTTTTTCGTGGTCAAGGAAGTTCTGTGGGCTGCACAACGTTTGTTGAAATCTTATTACCTAAATCGCTTGCACCTTTCGATCTATTCATACCGTCACCGCTCGCGCACATGTGTACCGCGGTGGGATGCGTTGCCCTTTAGCGATGTGTTATCTGTTGATTCCGCTCGTTCCCGACTACCGTTCGACGGAAGCGGACACTCTAGAGGCTCTGGGCCGCGGTGCTTCCGTTCGCGATGCTGCCTCTGCGGCCGTAGACACGGGGTGCTTTTGAATCTGGCTTGTCAAGCTTTGGGAGCTTTTTTATAGTGATCTTGAAAATGGGGGAAGATCTTGTGAGCTTTTGTGCAGAAAGTAGATACGCTTCGTGTCCGAATTGCATTATACACGGTTACATATCTGGAGAAGAATTTTGGGAGAGTGTCTATGTAGAGATGCGGATGCTCTTGTCAATTATAATAAGCCTTGCGATTAGATCAGTCGACGTGGCAATTTATCTTATTTGCAGAAAGAAGCGTTTCTAGGCATATGGTTGCACGATCCTCGTCCACCGCCGAGAGGCGTAGAGTGAGCCCCCAGAGTTTGATAGCTTGCTTCAAGAGCAGCCTGTATAGTGGGAACGACACGTTAATCTGTTAGAATTCGTCGGTTCCAGCGGGATTTGGATTTTATTTACCGAAACGTGCGATCTCGGCGAATGAAATCGGAGTCGATCTGCGGTGAGCTCGCTATAGTAACGTATCCTTTCGTAGGCTGTTCTGGAAAGGTCAAAGTCGGATCGGGTGACGCGGACGGACGAGGACAGACGTCGACGCACTATCATCGTCGAGAAGAAGAACGGCACGTACGGTTTCACGTTGCAGGTAACGTAGCCTATCCACGTGTTAGCGCGTTTAACGATGTGCACGGAATATACAGGGTGGTCTAGAGCTCGTAGCATAGGGGGGGGGGGGGGGTGAAAACATACGTCGAAAATGTGGAATAAGGTTTTTCGATGGGAAGCTTCGTTTCAGAGGAAATCGACTTTGAATATTTCACTAGGTAGAGGTGCACTTGAGCAACACTTTGGGGACTTATGGGGTATCATGAAGTAAGGGGAACGTTTCTCGATTTCAGTACGAAGATATTTTCTTCTAAATTTTTCACTGATATTTTAATGCTGTGTCGGCAGATTTATTACTGCAACCACCAGTTTGTTAATTCTAAGAAAGTGGTCTGGGTTAAGGAATATGTAGTATATAAGGTATAAACTATAAAGGATGATCTAGTATTAGCGTATTTATTATTCTAACTGTTACACAGTAACGTATGTTATGAGACTGTCGCGGAGAGGCAGAAGTTGGGCTGAAGAAAGGAGCTGAAATAACACCTTTTCACGTGAAATTGCAGAGCTACGGTATACATTACAAAAGGGAGCAGGAAATCGAGATGGTCACGTACGTGGATTACGTCGAATACGACGGGCCAGCATTCAAAGCTGGTATGCGCGAGGGCGACGTGATACTTTCCATAAACGGTCATGAAATGGACAGGGCCGACCACAAAACACTGGTCAATTTCATCAAGAACTGTGATACCAGAATGCGAATGGTCGTGTCCTTCGAGGATTGCGTGAGAAAGGTGAGTGAAGCACGTGGGGTACGTTTTAGGACCAAATGTGTTTTCTGCGTACAAATGTGTATTCCGGAGGCATACAAGCCTAAAATCCATCTTGACTCAACTTACTGTACCTAACATACACTTAATTGGCCCAGAGTAACTTCCTCAACTGCAGATAATAATCTTTCCCTTCTTTCCCAACCTTCATAGTTTTAGCTCGCAAGAACCACACCTTCACTCTCCACTGCTTTCATGACTTCAGTGTAGTTTTTCCATCCACGATATTCACCATGAGCCCATCGTGAAGGATAACTTTGGGTCTAAATTTTAATCGAGCCCGATATCGAATATATGTTCCAGGTGGAACTGCATATGCGGTATATCGAGCTGCAACGTGCCCTCCAATCGCGCATAGGCGAGCTGGAGAGGCTCTGCGAAAGGGAACGGTCTATCCTTATGGGTCGATGGAAAACCCATTCACTGCCGGCCCGCAAGAGAACGCCCAATAGCGTGACCACCAGCAATCCCAATCAGCCATCGCCATCCTCCAGCTTCAATTCCTCCACGATTCAGTGCTGCAGGCCAGCTACCTCCACGGAGCATCTGTTGCTTTACAACGTGGTATTCTAAAATTCAACCTAGCCACCCTGCTTGCTGCAACGAACCCCCTCTTTTCTTACAGCTTCGGAGGGAAACCGAGAATCGAGATATGCTTATTATCAAGCGACTTGATATACCTACTATTGATATTACTTTTTAATTCAGTTCAACTATCGTAAATCACGCTAAGATCAGAGTCCACTGTAATAGCTTATCTTCAAGGGAGTACCAATGGAATTACAAGTTAAAATGTATCCTGGCCGCAATGTGGGGTCATATAGAAAGTTTTCCCCTCCAAAGTCGCATAGAAGATCTTAATCCTTAAGTGGACCCTGTATCGCATCTACGTATAGTCAGCAAACTCTTTAACAGACCAATCAATGCGTTTGCAGTTCTCGGACGGTCGGCCATGCTTGATACCTCGCAACGCAGCCTGCTTAGTAGCGGTGGGCCCGCCACGGTCCCGTAGCGACCACCACCACTTCCTCTCGAAGATGTCCAGCGACTCTGGGATGACCGCGTCGTCACGGCACAGCTACCATCAGGCGAATGGCATGACGGGCACCCCAGCGAAATCCAAGCCGCACAAATCGTGCCAGCAGCAACAGCAACAATCCACCTCTGCAGCGGACCCAACGCCCCTTCACCCCCCGCCTCAGAATAGCCTATGCGTCGCCTGCATATCCAGCGCGAATCGACGCAGGGAGCAATCGGACAGCGGAAGCCTGGACGCCTACGACTTGGCTAGCCCTTGCTGCGACCCCAACTGTGTGCCCAGTCGCCGGCGCAGGGAAAAGCAAAGGCGGGCGAGGAACGAGCAGAATCAGCAGCAGCAGCAGCAACAGCAGCAACAGGTGCAGCAGGTGCAGCATCACCACATGCAACGGGAACAGACGCAACAACCGCAGCAGCAACATGGTCCTCATAATTGCTCGCGCACCTCCGGGCACAGTCTTCATTCCATCACCAGCAGCGACGTCTCCACCACCGCTGACAGCGTCGCCTCCTGTACGACTAGCCTGAGCACGGACACTCTGTACTGGGACCCCAGTGTGCACCAAAGACCACCGCCGTGCCTTCAGTACGCCAAGCCGAAGTCCTGGGACAATCTGACTACCAAGGCGTTCGGTGGCTACGGGTTCGGTTACGGTTATCTGGACACGGCCACCGCGAAGACGCACAGTGCCGAGAGGCCCGGGAAGGGGGCCCATGGGCGGGCGAAAACGCCGACCGGGACCGTGCAGAGAAGAACGAGCAGCAGCACCACGTACTCCGGCAGCTCCACCAGGCACTTTCAGCCGACAAAGTCTACGGAGAGCCTGCTGATACCGCCGCCGTATCAGGCCGAGCTGGACGCTAGCTTGAGCTGCGAGTGCCTGGACGGGCCGGCCGCGAGGTGCGTGCAGGTGCTGCAGATGGAGAAGCATAATCGGCAGGAGGAGGGCTATATCATCAGCACGCACGCCCAGGTTCGGCACCGCAGGTCTAGCCATTCCGATGGGAAGTTGAGGGCTTTGAACAGTTCCGAAGTGACGCGACTCTAAGTCCTTGGCTCTATTGGAAACTGTACCCTAATGGGATGCGAGTATGGTTATAGGTTATAGCGGCGGATATTGTATAGGGGAAATTTACCGCCCACTGTATTAGGGACGAATTGAGTGCTATACAAGTATAGTCTGAGCTGTGAATAGTTTTGCTGGGATATCTTTGATCAGCATGCAGAGGAGAATTGGAGAGAGTGTCGGTATTAACTGTAGGGACACTGGAATTCTATATCGCCGATGTAAATCGTTCGTTCTGAATACCAAAGATATATAGGGGAAATTATTAACGCTCTATTAGGGCTAATTGGAACGCTAGTTGAGACTAGTATGGACCAGTTGTATCATGCAGAAAGCACAATCGACGAGAGGATGATGGTTGCATCGGTAGTACGCACACATTTAAGTTCGACGTCGGTAGCCCGATTATTCCGAAGGGCTCTAAATAATTCGAAAGTAACGGGGCTTGAAATAACCTGGTCTAATGAAAACCGTGCTTTAATACCCATATGATTACTGATGTATCTACTGATGTTTAGGGGAAATTGCTAATGCGTTGCAAGGATGAATTGAACTTCCATGGTACAGTTTCTCAGTCTAATGGAAGACCACTGTCGATAAAAGGTCGGTGGGAATATTATCAGTACGTAAATTAAAAGTTCGATACCGGAGATCCAACTATTCCGAAGGGCTCTAAATAATTCCGAAGTGGCTCGACTGGAAACTGAACCAAAAATAAAATACTCATATGATCGTATCAATATAAAAAATGTATAGGAAAAATTAGTATTGTATTCGCCGAACGATCGTGAAAGACGGACCACGTTTTTTGACACTTTTTCAGAAACACACGATTGGTTACGCGTTTGATTAATTGAATTATCGTTTCCATTAACGAATCATTTTCCAAGCGATGTTTTCCTGGATAATCGACGAGACGCAATCGACGTTAGCAGAGCTTTTTGAATCTTTTTTAAATTTTTACGGCCAGTTGATTGTGTAATTGATTAAGGGTAGTTTTAAACTGCGATAATCGTTCATAGGGACATTATCGTTATCGTAAGGAGGAATAAATGAGAAAATTGTATCATTTCGAAATTAAAGAGATGTGATTATCCTGCAATTCCTTGCGACGGTCAAGTAACAGTAAAAAAAGACGAATCTTTTTATGAGAATCTAAACGTTCCAAATATTTTTTATTTTTCTAGGATTCAAACATTCATTATCGGAGTCAATAGATATATTTGTTACTAGATATGGAATCGCGATATTATTTAAATCACTTGCCATTTAATAATTAACTTCATTTAATTTGAGTCATAATAAATAACGTTAGACCGCAGAATTTATAATTTCCCACCGTTTTTCATTTATAGTAACTAGTGGCCGGTAGTGACCAATGAAATACGAGATCTGATATTCACTAGGAAGATTTCATTTCTCAATCTGCCCAGCCTGCGCCCGTGCGCGCTATTAGTTTGTGTACCAGACCAATCGCGAGTTAGGTTATGTTTTGATTTATTGTATTTGAAAGAATCGTTACATAGATAGGAAAAAGATGTCGAGGAAAAAGCACAACATCTCGTACATTAAACCGGATGAACCGAAATTCTTGCGCGAATTGAAAGAGCAAGTTGGATACAAGGAAGGACCTACTATAGACACCAAGGTATATTTCAATGTTTAATATTAAAATCTATGTAGTCATTAATTGCTTAATTACCAATTTAATCATTGCAACGCAAGTGCGTTGTAAAAATGATCGACAGTAGTTAATGGTATATAGAATGTGTATTACTGAAAGCACGAAAGCTTGGCTATGACAATAATGCTAAATGTTATCGATCTTTGTCATCGTGTATTTTATATCTAATGGGATCATTAAGTATATTATAATTGACGCTTGTTTATAACTAGCGTGAACAGCGATTTAAATGACTTCTTAAAACAGAGAGAAGTATTGCCACAAGACTCTGACGACGATAGAGACGAACCTACCGAAGAGCAGCCAGTTGTGGTTGTTTTGAATTCGGGTGATTTAACAGCAGAGGAGGCAGACGCGTTTGCGAAGAAAAAAGAGGAAGGTATAGAAATGTTTTGTGTCTGCGCGCGATGAATTTGTTGAAAGATAAGTTAAACATGAATTTTTAATTGTAGAGGAAGCTAATGCTCCGGCAGACTTATCTAAGAGAATTATATTCAGAAAGAATAAAATAGTGGACCCAGAATCGGATGCCACTGATAAACCAGTGAAGAAAAAGATAAAGAAAGCTAAACAAGAAAAGGCTGTACTATCTTTTGATGATAACGACGATGACTATCTTTAGCATTACCAGCGCACTGTAAATGATTCCATTGTTGAGAGAAAATGTTTCAAATTTATTTTGCATACATGAAAGAATATCATGAAAAGTACATGCATAGATGTATAATAATTATTGCAAGAATATTTATATCTATAAGACAATATTGAACTGTATAAAATAGAATTTAATATAGAGGCTGTAACTTTAGCTCTTCGGTTTATATTTAAATGTAAATATTATTTATATATGTGTGTATATATGTCAGACCATATTTCCCAATAGTAATATAAGAGAATTAAGATACAATGAATTTTGTAAATATAGAAGTGTTTTAATAAACCTACTTTTATTTTAATATTGATAAAATTCTGTGCTCGACTTTTGTCTAGCGTTTCTAACGAACGGAGAAGAAATTTTTTACTGCTTCACGTAGTATGTGCATAAAAACAGAGTACATACATATCGTATATACAATATACACGATATATAAAAAGAGTTGCGGAACAGCGTTGGAAGAAGGTTGAAAGATTTTTTTGCGATTCGCTCGGTCGGTCGGCTATACCCGTCGAAGGGTTTTACGGGAAAGGGCAGGGGCTTGTTGGTCAACCCCATTATTACACGTTGTTGCGATTGCAGATTGCCCTTATTCTTGGGAGGGTCTCTCATTGGATGTGCACGTGTACCCGGTCACGTGACAATGTATAACAAACGCTACTGGTCGTTTTGTCCCTTTAACATTACGCGTACGTCATAAAATTTGCGGTCACGTGATTATCGTCGCCATCTTGGCAGTTTTCGACGACGGAGGTAAGAAGGATCCGTGACGTCGGACCCAAATAAACAGAAAGTATATGTGAAGAATTTCGATAGAAAAACGGTGTGCGCCGAGTGCCGAAGGGAGTACGCGTGTGTAGCCGCATATTTCTCGGTGCCCCGAACGGTCAGTGAATTTAAATAGCGCGGCATTTGCGATGCGTGTGTGTTTCGATTATCGGTCCTCTTTTGGGGGGATAATCGCGATCGGCCAGCGACCACCACGGCAGCTGTTCGACAGCTAAGCCAGCCCTTACGAAGAAATGGCGGGAGCTTTCTAAATTTCGATAAACCCCGTGAACACGAGTGGCCCGTTCTTCGGTCTTAGGCGAGAGAATAATGTATCAGAGAGCCGCCGAGGAACTAACGATTGATTTCTTGGATTTTATGATTTGTACAGTTGTGATACCGAATAACACAATATAACCAGGGCCGTGACGATTCCCCCAATTCCCCTGCGCCACCCCCCCCCCCCTCCTGTACTTTTTCTCTATTCTTCGAATAGAAATCCCTTATCCCGTCGTAACTAAATTTCGTTTTACGCTGGCGATCCTTTAGCAACCTCTGTCACGAATACTCTATCCCTATGACAATACGATTTATTTGTCATACATCGAACAGGAGCAAATAAACAGAATTTTTATGTCGCCGAATTGTGCGCAAACTTTTTATAATTATATTCGATGCGATTATTTAAGGAGCAAAGTTGTTCGATAGTAGTTTGTTTTGCTTTAAAATTGTAACAGTGTCTTCTTTCCGACCATGTTATCTTCTCGCGTCTGAATTTCGCCTACTCAGGCGCATTGTCAGCAAAACGAAGAGTTAGAATTCTGAGAAAAGTTCCATACGGAAATCGAGAAACTCGTGGCTGTTAATTATACGTACAAAAAAGAAATTCATGCATTACAAATATATACATTGGATATTTATAAATTCGAATATCCAGTGGGATTTATTTTTCATTTCAACGTGCTCGGTTCTCGAAGACTCTCCTGTATCACGAATTTCCATTAAACTCCATACACCACGTATATCCCGAAACGAAAAAGTCGGGAAACACACGCATTCTACATGAGAAACACTCAATCGATATCCTTGTCTGAGCATCGTTTCACGCGTTGGGGATTCTATCCATCAATGAACGTTAACAAAAAAACCTAAGAAACAAGAGAAAAGTAGCAAGTAATCTCGGCGTTTTCGAGAACAGTCTTTTCTCCTGAATATTCAAAGGAGCAAGCGAACGACAATGATGAGATTAAAAGTGTAACGCCGATTAAATAGACGGAGTGAAATCGTGAGAAAAGAAGCCACACTCCTCCCCCCTCCCTCCGCCGCCCCCCTTCAGTCCGCCTTAACCCCTGGTCGAAAAGTGCCCCGCGACTATGTTGCGACGGCCCTGGGCATAACTTTTTAACGTTTCCAACCGTCGCGGCTGCCCTCTGGTGCCTAATTTTCAGCAATGAATGTTCACTATTTACAGGTTTTGTGAATAAATCGTGTATCGTGCGTATAAGGACGAATCGTAGGCTCCCGCCGTCGACGCCGCTCCGAAGATCGCTGGTCGTGAGAAATGTCGCGGTGTCAGGGAATCGTTTAGGAGATCGAGCACGGTCAGGTGCGTATTATTCTGTGGCTGGTGACAGGATACACGGGAGTCACGGGACGGGTGTTCGGTGCGCGTTCCATTTGTGCCTCTTGGTGCCTCTGGCCCGCGGAGAACCGCCGGGATCCGTGAATAGCGGGGAGTTAAGTGGCACAAGACGTGCCCCGAGCCGAGCGTACTGAATGGGCCTCCTTCTATTCCGGATCGCCGATACCGCGGCCACTATTTCACGTACTCGGTTTTCCGATTGAACGGCGCGACCGTGTCGTCGCCCACGGGATCCACGCTCCCGTTCCGGGGACACGGAGGCGTTGGGTGTAGGTTAAAGAAGCTATGCCTCTCAGCATCGTTCGCGTGAAACGCTACGGTGTCCTTCGAGCGGACCTTATCTTCGTTATCGTCGGTGTATATAATAGATCAGTCTTCGAGTACGGGGGCCTCCCGGAATCGAGACTGGTCGAGATAAAAATTCATGGGACTCCGGTCGGCCGTGTCGGACAGAAGCCTCCGCTCCGGTGGACACAAATTCTATAGATAATCTAACGAAATGGGCCGCATTTATCTAGTTCCCTTTTCGTTCGCGTACGATAATCCGTACGCTGGTGGTAGGATCTTGGTTGGCGGTGTGCGGCTGCTTGCTCGTTACTTAAAGGCCGTCGAGTTCGTAAGGGGGATATCCGCGTAAGTGGAATAATAATCGTCGTGGGAGATCAAGTCTGTCACTATCGGATTCGGTAGGTCATAGGGTTGTTCGGTAGGTGGTTGGCGTGTTTCTCCCGTCCGGCATGTAGTATGTAGTTAGGAAGGTTGCGCGCGCGCGCGCGCGCGCCTTTGGATGGTTGAGTGATAGAGACGGTTTTTCTGTGTGATATATATACGTGTGTTTTTCTGTGCGTGTACGGAAAGAGAGACACAGAGAGAGAGAGAGAGAGAGAGGGGGGGCGGGGGGAGGGAGGGAGAGAGAGAAAGAGAGACTCGAGTTGGATGTGTAGTAAGCAAGTAGGTATAGGTGTAGGTTGGTAGGTTGCTGCGAAGGTTGAGAGGAGAGGTACGCGGAGGGCTAACTGACTGGCTGGCTGGCTGGCTGGCGCTCGGACGCGGTGGCTGGCGAGTGCAGGTGACTGACTGAGAGACGCTAACCATTCGAGATACTTCACAGGACTCTCCTTCGTCTGATCGTTTCTATCCAAGCATCCGCGGGTGACTCTCTGCCTCCTCGATCGCACCCCGAGCTGTGCTAGGGCCAAGATTTCACGTTCAGAGGCAGACGCATCTCGGCCACGCGCCGACTGGAAGTCAGACGTACCACGGCGAACTTTGTTGGTTATGGGAACAAGGAAATAGGAGTCCGGAGATTCGCAGCGCCATTTTGAAAAATTCGGCCCCGCTAAAAATTCCCTCCCTCTCCCTTGCCCTCCCCGCCGCCCGGCCCCCCTTCCCACCCCCCCTCCCTTCCCTTCGTCCGCCCTCGCGTTCATGTCGCCGCGGATGTAATGAAACGCGTCGTCGCCACGAGCCGCTCATCCCCGTGTTCTTGTTAATTGTTTAGATCAACTGTACAGTGGTGGCCCCATGGAAGGCACGTTGGAAGAACCCCCTGTTAAGGACTCATCTCAGGCCAGTCCTGACAAGGTTCTCAAAGGTATGCTCTCTACCCTTGCTTGCAGCTTTAATCACTCCTCTGATTCATCCATCGTTCATTCTGTGTTTACTTTGTACCATCTTTGGTTGACATAGGTCTTGCGCTTGGTGGTTTTAATGTATCGCTTCGCTGACATTCTAGAGCGGTTGATTTAATTAACAAATTTGTACGTTGGAGGGGGGCATACCACGCACAGATCATCTTTTACTGCGCGAGAGCATTCTGGGAATACAGTCTATAGTATAGTTTGCGATACGTAATTGGTAGGCATTGTTAGTTAATGCGATTAATTTTCTGTCGCTACTGTTAACAACCTGGGTTTGGTTAATTTTCTGTGAATCGTCACGCCGATGTTCGTTCGTTACGTCAAAACACTGCCATTTATATAAAAACGTTGTTCGTGTGTTTGCAGATGTGATTCCAAATGGTGTTAATGGAAATTATAACGACGGAGAAGAGTTCGTTAGCGCGGACAGCGATGCGTCTAAACTGGAATCGAAAGAAGCCAGCAGCGCGACATCGGGCGACGGGGAGGAGAATGGGGAGGAGGACGACGAGGACGAGCATAGAATGGAAGATGAAATGGAGGAAGGGGATTTAGATTTCGAAGACAGCGAGGAGGATAGAATATCGCAAAGTAGGAGTAAAGGGGGTGAGATGTTCGAGTCTGAGGATGACTCAAAGGTATGCGAATCACCTGATGGTGTTAGTGAGACGAACAATTCTAGTGAAGTGTCTAAAACTGAAGATAAGTGTAAAAACACATCCTGCGAGGCTATGGAGGTCGATGAACAGAGTAACAACTCGGACGTCGAATGTCTGGACGAGAGCGTAACAGAGATACAGTCCGACAATGACGATGTGTTCACATTGAAAAGTTCTGCCCAGGAGGATAATGACAAGAATCTATCAGGCTGCAGTGATATACAACAGCTGACCGATAGTAGCGAAGTTACCGACAGCTTGGATATATCCGACGTGAAGATCTGCGAAGAGAACGGTAGCTGCGACAGTCCTGACATCGAAGAAATAACAGATAGCGCGAAGAATGGTCTTAACGTGTCACCGGAGCGCGCCAATAAAGATCCTGCGAAGCAAAGGAAACCGAGAAAACAAGTAGATCTTAGTAGTATTACACCAAGGAGAAGTTCTCGTAATATAAAGAGGACCAGTTACATAGAAAAGGAAATAGAGGAGGACGTGGACGACGATGGCTCGGATATAGAAGAAATTAAGCCCGAAGATCCTTTGGCTGGTGTCGATACCAAGGATAAAGAGAATTCTAAACTGAAGTCACCGATCAAAAACAGTAAAACTACTATCGTAGTGAACGATACTAAACGTTTGGTAGAAATCGCCGCCGGTAGTAAATCTATGAAAGGAGGAAAGAAGGAGCCCACCTTAGTTATTATAGACACAAATTCTATTCTTTCTGGGCGTGGTGGTGTTCCTGTGAGTAACAATAAACCTCAGCATACCGTCTCGAGTGGCAGCTCTTTTTCAGTAGTCCCGATGGGTATGACAACGCAGACAATGTATCCCAACATGAGAACAACCATCACGCCGGTACCCATGACATCCAAGGCTGCGCAGCTGAGTCCTAAGACCAGTATAACCACGGTGACACCCACTGTGCCTCCTATACTGCCTTCTCTAACCGACGATATGTTCGTGGTAGAGGCGCCATCTTTTATAGTACCGTACGTGTACGAGAAGCCGCCTCTGAAGCCGTTAAAGGAGTTTGTCACGAAATTAGAGAAGTGCTTGGAGGAGAAAGAGAAGGAGGAGAGAAGCGAGAGGAGCGCGGATGAGAGCAAAGGGGAAGAATCCAATGAGGACACATCGGATTCGTGTCAAAAGACTAAAGAAAAGTGCGAGGAGAGCGAGAACGAAGGGAGTTCTAAGGGGAAGAAGGAGGGGGAGGATAGAGGAGGTGACAATTCAGTGGATTTAACAGAATCCGGATTTAGTAATATAACTGATAAGCACGATGTAAGGCAAGACGATAAGAATAAAGTACTGACTTATTTTGATTTACCGCTGGGAAAGTTTTTTATGCAAATCGGTATGAACCTTGTGCAAGAGTACGTGCAGACCGATCTTTTACGGACGCAGAAGCGCAAGCAGGGCAAGGGTAGCACATCGGCCGAGACTCAATTAGCTATAAATTCGCTCATCAAGAATCTAGAGTTTAGTAAAGAAAATAATGAACCATTCCATTTAGAACTGAAGAAATGCGAATTCTGTAATTTCAAGACGGAATCGACATTAGTGATGCAGCATCATCTGGAAACACCGCATATGCGCAACTACGTCTACAAATGTAACTTTTGCCCAATCGAAGTGCGCAGCCCTCACGACATACTATTTCACATGGAGGCGGAACATAATACTCGCGGAAGGTTGGAGCGCGGCCCGGCCTTCCACCAATGCCCTAACTGCCCGTTCGAGGACAACCAGAAGGGCAAGTTGACCCGGCACATACTTGCGTGCACCAAGAAGTTCAGACCAGAGAAGAATTTGGAGCCAGCCGCTGACTGGGAGCCGCCAGCGAAGATCCCAAGACTAAATCGAGCACGGGCCGTCGGGCCGACTAACTCCAGTGCGCTTGCCATGGCAATGAGTGGTAAAGGGGCACAACCGCTTTTACCAAAATTACTCCCCGCCCCGATCACGGGTCGCGGAAGGGGACGGCCGCCTATGCAGCCACGATACTCGGACATGAAAACGTTGCGACCGGGTGGCACGACGATGCGGCAAGGTCAGCGGAATTTAACATTAAACCGAAGTATAACTCCTGTCATCACACTGTTATAATAATCTGTACATTACAGATAATGTTGCAGGAATGATGTATCGCCCGACATCTTCCGGTCTGCTGGTCCCCACTTCGTACCAGTTTGGTAGCAACCAAATATTCCAGGTAAAACTCACTTTCATTCTACCTAATTCCTTCTGGTAAAAACTAACGGAAACAATGTGAAATTCTTTCAATAGAAGAATCAGGAACGGTGATTATCGTATCACGTATTAAAGCGGTGTAACAATGCCTGTTTGCATTTAATGATATCATGTCGAAAGGGCAATGATAATTGCATAAAGTCATGCCCCTCGTGTACCGTAAATTCAAATATAATACGAATAGTGTAATTATTCGCATTAGTGTACAATATGTAAGATATAAATATGCGAATGGTTTATCTCGGAAGACATATGAAACGCAAAGATGATTAATTTAGTCGTTGTGTTGTTGTAACAGGTATGGGAATTAATATTAACCGAGGCATTCCATGTTTTTTCTTTCCGCTGTCCGTGGTACACTGTCATTTTATTCCATTAAATGCATTTTCTTAACGGTCGCTACTGTACACAAGTACGGGTTCATAAATTCCAGTAAAGAAAAAGTTGAAGGATTAGTAAAAAGATATATGGGTGGTGGCAGGTGGTGGGTGGCTCTGGGACTGTCATGTCGGCTGTCTCTGGAGTGAGTAGCAGTAGCGGCGGCAGTTCCGGTCAACCCACACCAATTGCACTTGTACCAAACGTAATCGACTCTCTCTGTAGGTTGTCCTCGTCACAGGTAAATAAACATTAAACGTTGGAAATTACCGGGAACGGTTAAATTGATTTTTGCAAAATTTCCGATCGCATGGATGATGTGTTCTGCAGGCGCAAGGAAAAAGGCTTTTATAACCACTTTCCCTTAATATTTTTTCATTAATCAAAGCTACACATAATCGCTTATAGGGTTTAACAATGTTTTCAATTTTATAGCTACGTGCCATTAGTATGCAGCCCTACTAGTGCCGCGATTATTCATTTCAGCGATGTATTTTGTCCGTATAGTATGTTGCGTTATGGAAACCTGTCTGATTTCGCATTGGCATAATCATACGTTGTTTATATATTTCGGGGCCATCGAATTGGAGCATTCTGACAAATGTGAAAACATTTTCTTTGCAGACGATTCAATCTGCCGTATTATTATCTGTGCGAAACTGAAATTACCAACTAATTGCTATTAATGAATATCGTTTAGAAACAAATTGTATGAATATATTTATTATTTTTGTTTATATACTATATGCAGTATATAGAGATGCTCGCTTGGAGGTGAAAGAATTGGAAATTTCAGTTTGTACTGTATAATTTTTTAGGTGGACGCTATTTCACATAACGAATACTGTTTACTTTCTGAGAAAATAGCGTTTGATTATCCTATACACGATTGTCTCTGATCTCTGAAACAATTAGTGTGTTTTATGTATTTCAGAACACAACGAGCAGTTCTAAAAATCCTACAGCAAAATTACTAAGTCAACCAAGTATATCTATAACCCCGCTACCGCGTACAACATCTCAAAGTTCTATTCCTGGTTCTGGGACATCGTCAAAGTCTGGAGGGAAGACCACGTTTGTCATATGTGAAATCTGCGATGGTTATATTAAGGTAAACTAACTTATTCTTCATCTCCGACGTTCTTGACAATTGCAAAGTGCAGGAGTGAAATAATGAATTTTATAAATCAACAAGTCATATGTACGCGCACTTTATTCGCCGTGTACAGTTCCTTGTTTCTTTCAGGATCTAGAGCAACTGCGTAATCACATGCAATGGATCCACAAAGTAAAAATACATCCAAAGATGATTTACAATAGACCTCCATTGAACTGCCAAAAATGTCAGTTTCGGTTTTTCACAGATCAGGTATACGAGCACATAATTTTTGTTTGTGTAGTAGAATAATTTGACTCGTGCCTCTTTTAAATACCATCTTGCCCAATGAAGATTTTAACTAGGGATGGATTTCTCGAAGCGCCGAAATCTAAGAAAGTTTCGAATCTCGTGAATTGGAAATTTTGCACCTTTTTCGTGATTCGATACTCTCGATAGCCTGATAAGAAAAAGCATAAAATCGATAAATAGAGAATTTGTATATCGTTATGTTTTGTTTAACTACGGTAAATAGAGACTTATGCAAAAATTTCGTTCACTTCGGTTTTTGGAGCAAGATATGTTATATGATAAGTTTCGAGAGTTTCGCGTTTTGAGAATTTGTACTTTCTACTTTTATCGCATATTCATCTCTTTCGATGCTTACTTATAAGAGGAAATGTGTAATAATATTGCTATGTATTTTGCTACAGGGTCTCGAAAGACACTTACTCGGGTCTCATGGACTGGTTACATCTAGTATGCAAGAAGCGGCGAATAAAGGGAAAGATGCAGGTCGTTGCCCCGCATGTGGAAGGGTAAGTTGATCCCCTTTCTGATTATTCAACGCTCAGAATCGCGCACGCCCGAGTCTCGTGATTATTGGGTTGAGCAGAGCGGGATACCTGAGTGTTGTGGAACTTAATTTCTAGGTGTATCAATGGAAATTACTAAATCACGTTGCGCGAGATCACGGGATGACGTTAAAGCCGGCGCATCTATCTTATAAGTGTACAGTTTGCACTGCCACGTTTGGGATGTATAAGCAGTTCGAGAACCACGTTTATTCGGCGCATAGTGTCGTAGCTAAGCGAGTAATGGACAAGAAGAACACACCCTCATCTCCGTCGTCCAGATCCAATGACTCCCTTCTGAAGCCATTGAAGATCAATGACGAGATCACGATTATTCCACAGCCGGCAAAACCTACGACCAGGTCGGGCGGATCCCAAGGCAGAGGAAAATAGCAATGATCAGCAGAGTGATACATGTGTCTTGTCTTACTGAATTTCACGTAACTTTGTGGTACTTCATACCCGGTCATTTGTAGTACACAGTGACTGACGTGCCGTGTACATGTGTATGCATATTATGCTTAAGACGCAATTACCAACACGTAAAATCTACAACTCTTTGGCAGAAACGAAATAAGGGGGGGGATAATATAAAAAGGAAAAAAAAAATAACAGAACCTAGTTGATTGCGTATAATAATATTCCATCAATGATTATACCGATATATTTATTTAAGAATTTTTATTGTTGTTATCGGACATACATAAAATAGACTGTAAAAATATTAAAGGGTGGCCTTCAGTCTAAATTCCTTGGTTGATCCTAGAGCAGCATAAATCCTCTGACCTACACAACACGCCTATGGAAACCTATAAATACTAAGTGTATTTACATTTTAAAGTGCGACACTCACCATGTCATATTGCGAATCACTCTTTGAATAGCGAATTCACTATAATATAAATTCTTTTTCTAAGACAAATATATTTGAATTAATTCTATTTTGTTATTAACGCTAATAACAATATTACGTAGGGCAACGAACGACGAGAAAAGCTGTCCCTAACTCTACGCATATATTCGATACGTCTACGCGCCACGTTGCGAAGCAATTTCTGAACGATATACGAAGTAAACAAATTGTACTAATTAACCAGAGTGCCCTAGACTGTCCTGCTGTATCTCGTCTTTTCTTTTCCCTGTTTCTTTCTTGGTATGCGACTAGATACCAAATAGTTTCTCGCCCGAAATTATCTCCCTATCATGTACACTTTTATTTCTTTTCTCTCCTAGTTCCGCCGTCGTACCTTTAAGCGACGGTGGCAGAACTCGACGATTCGCTGGTTAATCAGCTTTTTCTTCTTCTTCATCTCTTTTTTTTGTAACATTTCGTAAAGTTGCGTGTACGAGAATAAGTTATAGTGTCAAAGATCTTCGAAGTTGTAAATTGTATCTATTACCTATAAGTTGACATCCTCGGTCGCAAAGTATTGTAATAAAACATTCGGTTTTATTTCTTCTTTTTTTCCTTTTCTTTGCGCTTTTATAAGAACAAAAAATGTACATTAACATAGACTATATAATATAAACGATTATATCAATAAAATAGGATGGCACACATACGTGTATACATTTTTTCCGTTTTGGATTACGAGAGAAATTGATCATGGAGCATTGAACATGTTAGCACACGTCGCGGCATATGAATATACAACGTTTTATGTATGTATATATATAATATCCAGCTGAAATATTATATATATAAATATGTAAAGTTTACTATAGAATAGCGATAGCGTGGTATAAGAAGGGAAGACAGTTAATTATCTTCTTGTATGCACTCTGGATTGATAATAGGCTTATATTGATATGTAGATAGTCGAAAGAAGTGACAGGATTAATTTAATAATTTCGATTTCCTTTTCCTCGATAAGTTTTGTACGTTATTGTAGGGGATAATTTTAGAGAGGCAAACGAAACTGCATTCGATATCGAAAAAAAATAACATAGTGCGTTTTTGCACTGTACGGCTGTATTATTTAATTTTACCACTTGCCCGGCCACTTTTATGGCTACGCCATGATGGTAAATGCAGAGAAACATTCGTAAGCGTAATTACAGAAATATATAGTTTACTGTAATAATTTGTACAATATTATATGATTATTAAAATAAAGTGTACCAACATTGTATTAACATCTCTCATTGAATCGCCAAGCCCCTCGTACTGTACGAAACAGTGCCGATTTACTTCGGTACGCGTATTAATAGAGCTATTTAAAAGCCTATACTTGTCAACGATGCTATCCGTATGAGATACAATAGTAATTGATAAAATATATTTATAAAACGGATAATCAATTATCATTGTGTATATACAGGAAACTAATATAAGACCCCAAAGCAATACTATAATTCAATACTTATCTCTCAATTTTTAATCTAGAATAGGTAAATTAAAAGAAAAGGAAAAATGAATATTATTAATTTTAACAATTTAGTTAAATACACGTAGAAACCTTATATAAAAAATATCACAATTATTATATGCATTTTATTTTTTCCTACTCAACACGTTATTTATAACGCATACAAAAAAATTCAAATCTACTTCCGCCCCTAGCGGATTAAACGGCTTTCGTTGATTGGTCCGTTCACGAATCTCAAACGAAACGCGTGATATTCAGGTACGCAGCATTTATTACAAATGCATACTCGGAATATTATCCACCTTTAACACTTCTCCCACAACCGAAATTGCTTATCGGAATTATAAATTTAACGTTACATCACGATTCTCGTGTCTCGACTGAACGTACCTACATCCCGCTGATATGTACATAGGAGGGAAGTGAATAACGTCTTTTTGAACGTATCAGGATTTGGCGGGTAATTGCATCGCATGAACGCACCTACGCTCGTTGAATGCAATTCTCCGTTTCTGACCGTTTCCGTCACAGTTGCCGGTGTTTGGTTTTCAAGAGGTGAAATTGAAGAGGCCGCAACAGGATCGAACAGAGCGATGGAAGACTTGCCGTATTGCGTCGAGTACGCGAAAAGTTCGCGTGCTTCTTGTAAAAACTGTAACAAAACTATCGAAAAAGATACACTACGACTCGCCGTTATCGTGCAGGTACGCATCACTTTGAACACGCACAAATATTTTCGTCACTAATGCCGGCTCCAGATTTCTCAATCGCCTGAGTTAATTGTAATTACGGATGCGTTCGAAGCAGATTGTACGTTTTAATTATGCTTGTATCTTTTAATTGTAGCGTCGTCAATACACCGGAATTTGTTGTAATCATTTTTTAACAGAATTGGTGGTGTATATGCTTTGTGTTTCCCGACTCTTAGAGCCCTGTTCACGACGGAAAAATAACCAAATGGTATCACTGGACCTGTTTCTTTGTAAAACAAAGGCCAGGGAGCACAGCGGACATTGGCAACTTTGATAACATTCGGTGGGAAGATCAGAAAGAAATTCAGAAGAAAATAGGTTCGTTTGTTAGATACTAAATATCGTAACGAGACAGTTTTGATACAGGGTGCTTTCTCTGTTTTTCTGTTTACGTAGAAGAATCGAGTAAGTTTCCAGCAGCCACCACTGGGAAAGGAAAGAAACGTGGCAACACTGCGAAAGCTGTGGGTGCTTTACGCGACTATACGATTGAATATGCCAAGTCCAACAGATCGATGTGCAGGGGATGCGAAGAGAAAATAGTGAAGGGCGAAGTAAGAATATCGAAGAAAGATTTTGAAAGCGAAGAGGGCAGAAAATATGGTGGCGTAGACAAATGGCATCATTTGGATTGCTTCGCGAAGATCAGAGAAGAGTTTCAGTTTTACGAGGCCGGCGATGTGCTTCCTGGTATAGGAAATCTTTCCAAAGAGGATCAGGCCACGGTTAAAAGCACCTTGCCAAAGATTAAATCGGATGGCGCTCCTCCTGTTAAGAAAGTCAAGGAAGAAGCGGAAGACGTGGAAGAGGAGAAAGAATTGAAGAAGCAAAATGACGAATTGTTTAAAGTTAGAGATGTACTCTCCGCGTTGAAGAAATCTGAACTCACTGAAATATTGGAGAACAACGAGCAACAAATCCCAGAAGGAGTCGCAGCTGTAAATTCTGTTGATGTTGCTTATAATTTTAGAAGAGTTAGACGCGTAGATGTATTCATGATTCTCTATTTCAGATGATAGATCGCGTGTCCGATGGCATCTGCTTCGGGGCTTTAAAACCGTGTACAAAATGTAGTGGACAACTTGCGTATACTTCGGGAGTTGGCTACAAATGTACCGGAGACTTGACGGAATGGACCAAATGCGAGTACGTGACTCAAGATCCTCCTAGACAAAAGTTTGCGATACCATCGGATATAAAAAAGCTGCATCCAAAGATGTAAGTGCTTTCTTTGGTTGCTATTATTATATGTCGTATCTGTAAGGCACCTGATTAATTATCATTTAAATGTTTATCAGCAAATCTTTAAAGTGCAAAGTGAAGAGAAGGTTCGTAAAGGTGACCGCGCCATCGACATCCAGCGCAGTAAAAAAAGAAGATACCGTCGACTCTGGACCAAAAGTTTCCGGAAAACCAAAGCCGTTGAAGCATATGCAGTTCGTTATTGTCGGGCGGACGCAGAAAAATAAAGAGACTTTGAAGAAGGATATTCTGCTGTTGGGAGGAGAGGTAACGACAAAGGTCCACCAACACTTGACGGCTGTTATATCGACTGAGAATGAGTTGGAAAGAAATAACAAGATAAAAGAAGCGAAGAATCTTGATATTCAAGTTATTACCGAGGATTTTGTCGAGGAAGCTAAAGACCACACAAAGTCGGCGATCCAGTTGATTAAGGAGAAGACCATTTCAAGCTGGGGCGGTAATCCGTCAGACAGGATTAACTTCGTGGCAGAGAAGTCTGCTGCGAAGAGCCAAGGTAAAAGTGCCTTCGCGAAGTCGGGGTCCGGTAAAGTGAAGCTGCAATTGAAAGGCGGTGGAACTGTCGATCCAGACAGCGGTTTAGAAGATATCGCGCACGTGTACCAAAGCGGCAAAGATAAGTACACCGTTACGTTAGTACAATCAGACATACAGACGAAGAAAAACAGTTACTACAAGCTGCAGATATTGAAGCATGACAAACAGGAGAAGTACTGGTTGTTCAGAAGTTGGGGCAGGATAGGGACAACCATCGGTGGCACGAAGAATGATAACTTGGTCTTGCAGGATTGTATAAAATTGTTTGAGGATCTGTACGAAGAGAAGTCTGGAAATATCTGGAGTCAAAGGGAACATTTTGTTAAAGTACCGCAGCGAATGTACCCGGTCGATATTGACGATGGAGAAGACGCTTCGACGCAATTACTGGAATCTGAAATTAAGAGCGATCTAGATCAGCCGGTGCAGGATTTGATGAGACTGATCTTTAACGAAGCGAACATGAAGAAGGTGATGGCAGAATTTGAAATCGACACGGATAAAATGCCTCTTGGGAAGCTATCGAAGAAACAGATACAGAAAGCCTATTCGGTGCTAACGGATCTACAAGGTTTACTAAAGCAACAACACGCTGATCGAATTGACTTGGTTGACGCGTCCAATAGGTTTTACAATCTAATACCGCACAACTTTGGTCGGTCCGCGCCTAAGATCCTGGAAACGATCGATGAAATTCATGACAAATGTGAGATGCTGGATGCACTGTTGGAGATGGAGATCGCCTACTCTCTTTTGCATAGCAAGACGGATCAGACAAAGAATCCACTTGACGCTCATTACAAGCAACTGAATGCAGAGATCAAGGTGATGGACAAACAGAGTGAAGAATACAAGGTGTTCGAGCAGTACGTAAAGAATACTCATGCGCAAACTCATACTGCGTACGAACTCCAGATCGAAGATGTGTTTGTCGTTAAGAGGCAAGGAGAGGAGTCTAGATACAAGCCGTTCAAGAAGTTGCACAACAGGAAACTGTTGTGGCACGGTTCTAGAACGACCAACTTCGCCGGCATACTTTCTCAGGGATTGAGAATAGCTCCACCGGAAGCTCCTGTTACTGGTTATATGTTTGGTAAAGGTATATACTTCGCAGACATGGTGTCGAAGTCCGCGAATTACTGTTGTACGAACAGCAACGACTCTACTGGATTATTGTTACTCTGCGAAGTGGCGTTGGGTAACATGTACGAGAGGTACAGATCAGACTATATCGAGAAATTGCCGAGTGGTAAACATTCTACGGTTGGTTATGGACAAACCCATCCCGATCCCGAACAAGTTTATAAGATGAAAGATGGCGTTGAGGTCCCGTATGGGCCAGGGGTACCTGCTAAACTTCCTAAGAAATCAGATTTATTGTACAATGAATTTATTGTATACGATGTTGCTCAAGTGAAAGCCCGATACTTGATTAAGATGAAATTCCAATACAAGTAATATATTTTTACATGATTCAACTGTTGAAAGAGTATCAAAGTATTCGATTAACCATTATATACTGTTATACTCGGCTAAACTTGTCTTTACATCTAAGATGTTCGTATATATTTAGTGATGCTACCTCTTACAACATAAATAAATTTCATAAGGATATTAAAACTATCGTTTTTGTTAATATAATGCGTATTATTCATTCCATTTGTATCAGTTCGAAAAATAAATTTATATAAAATAACAGATCGTTGTTTTTCTTACTGTATACAAGCTAAGACGTTCGGGCAATGTGAATGGAAGGAAAATATACCACTTATTGTATCGACGCATATTTATTCGTTTTATCTCACAAAATTAGTATTCAAAATGGAAATCGAAATAAGATTGATCGAATGTATTAATACGGACGTAACCGTCCTCCCCACCCGTCGAGAAGCTGCGACCGTTCGGATGAAAAGCGAGAGAGTTGATCGGACCGAAATGTCCCTTTAAACGAGCAAATTCTTCTTCGAACACCAAATGGAAAAATCGAGAGTCGAATTTTCCTTGCCGAGTGGATGTTGTTGTGACATCCATGGCATCCTGACCACCTCCGAGAACCACCTATAAAACACATAGCTCCTGTAAACTTTCATAAATGTTATTACACCTTTAGCTACTGTTCGCAAAACGTACATGATCGAAGATTGGAGAAATTGTCGCGGAGTTCACGGGCCTTTCTGTTTTGTACGTCTTTAATAGCACCAGTGATTCGCTGTCGAACAACTTCGCAGTATTATCTTTAGAAGCAGTTACAAACATGGTGCCATCTTTGTTGAATTGCATGTCATTTATTTGCGACTTGTGACCTTTGACGCTTGACAACTTCTTCCTTGTCTGCAAAGAAAGACAACTCATCGATCAGTTATATGTATATATATTCAAATGGTAAGCAAGTTTGTTACTTACTCTTACGTCCCAAAGAGTGATTTCACCGTCTTCGTGACCAGTAATGATAGTTTCATCCATTGCGCCCCATAAAATAGCGGAGATTCTAGGACCATTGACCGCGATTCTAGTAATCGCATCGTCCTGTGAAAATACTGTGTCGACATTTCTGATGTCAATGACGAACATCTCGCACTGATGTCCCAAAGCTTTGTCCGTAGAATAAACAGCGAGGTCTGCCGAATAACTGAAGCTGCACGTTCTCACCGAACTGTTCGTATTAAGTTGGCCTATTTCTTTTCCTAAATCCAAATTGCATCGTGAAAATAACGCATCGTGATTCGCCACTGGCTACGGATGCAGAAAGACAATTCAATGAAAATGGAATACGAACCAGTTTGGCAGTCCCAAACTCTTAATGTGTTGTCACCGCTGCCGGACAGAAGTCTCGATGTGTCCCAATTAACATCGATACACCATACCGAACCGTTGTGACCGTTGAAAGTTCCGAGTCGTTCGCCGTTCAAAGAGTACCAAACATTTGGCATTTTATCTTTGCTCGAGGAAAACAGTAAATCCCCTTCCCTATTGTACTTGATCTTTGTTATGGCACGTTCGTGCCCGTGCAACATCAAAGGTTTCTGTAATAAAATAAAACATTTATATTTCACATAATTCGTATATAAACAATCATTTCTACGATATGTAAATTAAGGTGACTATTTTTATCTTGGTTTTTCCAGGGACATGAGATATTTTCTTTTTTTGTTTTAGAGACCACCTCTATTTCTTGTAGGCTCGGTCACACTGTTGCCAAATTAGTAGAATTTTAATAGCAAACTCGTGGCTTCGGTCTCATATCGATCATTTTGTAATTTTAAGGAAGAAACACAAGGTCGGGGACTATTACCGAAAATCGGGGACAAATGATTACTTTAAATTCAGAATTGGGGACGAAAGGGAACACGGACCGTGTTTCGGGGGCTGCCCCCGAAAATCGGGGACAAATGGTCACTTAAATGTAAATTAACACGAGCATAATATGTTACCACACAACGGCACTGTAATCGTCGGGAAATCTGATAATTTCAAAAACATTGTTAATGCTTCGAAATAAGAAATTGACGCTTCTAAAGCGAAATATAATACTTATCACAAATTCCATTTACTTATACTTAATAAACTATGATAATATTAACTGTGCAGTAATGTCATCGAGGTTAGGCTGTCACATGTTGGAAAAATTTCATGCGAAGCTTATATTAAATCATTGATCGTGGCGAATACATAAAATCACTGATTTGTGTCGAATAACTAACCATTTTGTATAAAAATACACAATCCAACAAAGCAATCGAAATTCCAACAAACGAACACTTCACTAGTCAAACGTAATTACAAAACTCTCGAGCATTGAAAGTGATTGAAAGGGCACGAACCATCCGGTATACAGAAAGGATCAATTCTTTAATTTATATCATTCGTGTCGACGCTGTCAATGGCACCAACATTTACTTCGAAAAGATACAGACATAAAAACGTACATTAAAATAAAAATCGATATATGTAGAATAATATAATTAATATCTGCTCTTTAACTCTTTAAGTACTACTGCGCACAGATGCCTTTTTCAATGCCATGCGACCCGTGCGGAGAACGCGCGACGGGCGTTCATCGACTATACTCAAACGACACAATTGCAGGAGTCCCGCACGCGACTGACCGTTCAAATTCGAAACGTTAATTTATGTTGTCGAAACGATCGTTTTTACGTTCCATATCCCGAATATTTATTGGCAAACACCCTTAGATCGCAAGTAGATCAGTTCTGCTGCTTTCCAACCATTTCCAACGTAACGTGCAGATTTGGTGCAGATCGCAACTTCATCCACCAATAAGAATGCTTCGCTGACTGGTAATCGATCTCTGGTAAATTTTCAGAGATCAGTAAATGCCCGAGCGCGAGCGAAACGTGCGTGTAAAAGGCAGCCAAAATATAAGGCAGAACTGAACGGTGTCGCGAAAAGACAGTGAACGGTCAGTGAACCCCGTGAAGCATTTTTTTGAGCCCGCGATCGGCCAGTAAAATTAAAGTGTCGCATCTTGGTTGCGAAGGGTCCAGTCCCGTTCCAAATTCCGTTTGTATACGCGTGTCGTCAGAAATTGGAAAAGGAAACGAAATTGAAACGGCATGTCCGAAGCTGTTGGCCAACATGAGATTAATCAGAGCTATTGTTTCAAATGGAATGACTACCAGAACCATTTGTCCGATGTAATTAGACAGCTTCTGGAGGAGGACTGCATGGTGGACGTGACACTGGCCGCTGCAGGGGAACGCATCCATGCCCATCGCATAGTACTCTGCGCCTGTAGCACTCTCTTTCGAGTAAACAACTTTCGCATCTTTAAGCATAAGCCTGATAAAGTCGCGAACCTGCTCCAACCTTTAATGCTTCCCTCCAAAGTTCGTGATTCGATAAAATTTCGATCCTGCGATACATTTCGTTATTTTTGCTTGTACGGAGGTTTGTCCTGTGATCGGAGAAAAATTGATAACTGGATCAGTGCTCCGCAATCTTATCTCACCCTCTGCACACCTAAGCTCTTCCCAGAATTCCGTGGCATACCGCGAGCAAAAATATACAAAACATATAGAAGCTACAAAGTGAACACACAGAAATTACATTTATTTATGAAAAACTTTGTTGAAAAAAAATCCTTTCCTTTTTCTTCGCTCGGAGGCATTGCGCCACGGCGCACTTAGCACCGTTCCGTGGCACACCAGTTGCGGGGCACTGCCGTAGATGAAAGAATAATCTTTTGTACGATGCTCCGTTTTTGAGAAGACTGGGTGTTTCTCAGATATGGGTGCATCCCATCGCTTTATTTTATCATTTAATGAATTCTGATATTTGTGTTAGTAAAGGGGAATACCCGATTTTCTCTTCGTAGGATGTTTTAAGTCAAGTAAACGAAGATCATCCGACAATAATATTGAGCGATATATCTGCGCAGGATATTAAGTCTATCATAGAGTTTACTTACCATGGCGAAGTACGAGTTCCAGTGGAGAATTTCAATAGTTTATTGGACGCAGCACGTTCCCTAAAAATAAGTGGTCTCATCGAGGTTGTCTTCTTTTTCTAGAAAAATCGAATGCAACTATCATTCGACTTCTAATATCGCTTATGTTCGTAGATCGATAGGGTAGACGAGAGTGACTCAGTTTCGAGCACAAAGGATTTTAACGATAATAACGAAGAGCCAATGACTGTAATCAGCGAGGTGGAGGATAACGTTATTAACCCACTGCAACAGAGTTACGAAGAGTTAGAAGATCAGCAGGAACAAGAAATCATTGAAAATGCACCTATGAGTAAAAGAAAGAGGCGCAGACGCGATACGACGAAAAGGGATTATAACGACGACATGCTAGCATCTGCGATAACCGACTTAAAGTTAGGGCAAACGTTAATAGAAGCTTCGACTAAGCACAATATACCGCGTTCGACGTTATACATGCGTGCCAAAGCGTTGGGTATACATTTCAACGCGTCACGAAACGAGTATCCAGCGGAATGTGTGAAGGCAGCTATAAACGCTGTAATCGGTTGGTGTTCACATTCTAATTATTGCAGCTTCTAATTATTCCCAGAATTATTCGATTGTTACCATAGGTGGAACAAGTTTGCAACATGCGTCAGAAATGTTTAGCATACCCAAGACTGTACTATGGAGAAGGATTCAAAAAGAAGGCTACCAAATATTGCGTTCCGAAATGAGAAGGTCCTACGACTCTGACAAACGAGAGGCCGCAGTCAAGGCTTTGGAAAGGGGAGAGAATCTGACCAAAGTTGCGCTCGAATTCAAAGTAATATTTGTTGTTCTTCGATCGAACGATTAGCCGTAATTTTGAACCTCTGAGAGCAGCGCCAGTGATTGGATTTTCAGATTCCAAAGACTACTTTATTTAGGGACAAGGCTCGGTTGGTAGACGAGGGAAAACTGCCGCTATCATTCTGGAAGAAGCGAAACTCCGAAAACGAGAAATTAAAGAAATCTCGGTTAGAAGAAGCTGTCGCTGCTTGTAAAGGAGGGAAAATGTCACAAGCGGCGGCGGCGATGACTTATCATATTCCTAAGACGACGATATGGAGACGTCTTCAGCAAGACGGCAAGAAGTCGGAACGCCCGTTGAACTCAAGGAAACGACGAGTGTCGGACTCCAAGCATGGCGCAGAATCGAAAACACAAGACGGAGCCGATTTCACTTTTTGCGAGGTGTTAAACAACTTCGACCTCTCGCCCATTAATCGTCTAATCGTCTATCGCTGCGTCGTAGAAACATTAAGGAATTTAAATTTCAGGTTTCTTCGGAGATTCCTATAACTTATATAGACGAAAGTAGTATACCTGAGGATTCTGTGATAATATTAACGGCAGAAGACATGGACGGACTTAATTTGGAAGAAGGACGACAGATTATCGTTAATTCGGTGCGCACTCTTATTTCTTTCCTTTCGGAGTTATTAAACATATATATATATTCTCTATGCTTTCTATTTTGCAGGAATCGGTACAGGAATATGTTCCCTGTACTATAAGTATCGAAGAGAATTCCAATTACTCGCAGACGGAGAGCTAGCAAATTAGTGGTGACTGTACGTCTATGAGCGATTAATATCCCTTTTTGTACAGCAATACACATTATTTTACAATTTCAGTAACAATACATTAATGGACATAAATATCCATCTATAGTAATTTAAACATTATTGTTCGGTGCCTTTAGTATTCGGCGCTTTCTATTTTACTCGTACGATTTCTACGCGTAAGTCTGATTATTTTAATTTTGTACAGATGAATCATGTCCACGCGTTAGCGATGTTTAAAATGCACGGGATGCAATTCGACTCGTTCAGGTGCAATAATAAACTTGTATAGCAATAAAAATAAGTTTTCTTAGAATATCAGAAATACTGTTCCCCTGGTGGTTTCTATTCTCAACATACCATACTTTCACGTCGCACGGAAATCATTAGTTAATTCCATTGGCGCCGGAGCGAGTAGCCAATGGTGTGATTAGTGGGTGGCTTTGAGAACGTTTCCGCGGCGTAAGATTCCCGTGCGTTGGAAATAAATCGCGGGGCCTAAGGTGGGGGATATTTATTGGAATGGTGTCTTGTGGCCGGTGATGTGTTATGCGGCGGTATTAAGGACGGAATCTACGAAATTTCATCATATTACGTGATAACTGAGAAACGCAGGAAATATGGCCCACCAGCTGTTATATTCAGCTACCAAATTCGAAAGGTTCATTTTGAAATCCGCGTACAAAAATGCCGCCACAGTTCAGGTACAAATCGTAACCTCACATAACCTATGCCCCTCTATACTTTCATACAACGATTATCTCCGATATACTTCGTGATTTACGCTTTCGATCTAATCGCTCAATTCTCCGTAGCTATCAGGATGTTCCGCAAAGGCTATCATACGTCTCTATCCATTTAATATATTTTAACATTTATCGTACAATTCACTCTATATAAATACACATACATGTATGGGAAACATATAGGGTGTTTCCCAGTGGTACAACTGAAAAGTTAATGATTGATTCTCTCTGAAATATTCATTCGACAGCATAGAATAAAGCAAAATGAATTTGAATTATGCCTTGCTATAATTGACTTTGCTATAAGTCACTTATAAGTCTGTTCACGTTTATAGTATTTCTTGATAAACATTGGAAGTTTTTTTCTCCAGAACGAAGCCCTTTGCGATAAAGTCTTATGCTATATTTCCAGTTGATTTTTTCATGCTCAATTATTAGCTCAATGGTTGTGCCATTAAATGTGAGCGAGAAATGGTAGTTCGCGTCGAAGGGATCGACTATAGCGACGGAGAAAGTTTAACTGTGTAAATATTTTCAGTTACGAAGGTACTTATCGTTGATAAAAAATGGCAATGAAATGACAATGATGGAACAGTTACAGCGACAGTGGAGGTTACTATGTAATCAACCACCGAAGGGTTTCGAGAAGTTTTTTAAAGGTCATTAGATTTCTGTGAATCTGTTTTACCTAATGTAAGTGGAACGGACTGAAACGCGTATTTTGTTTCTGTAGGTGGAGGGAAAGGATCTCCTAAAACTACTGAGAAAGTAGCTGAAAAAGTTAAAGAAGGATCGGCCAAAGAGAGCAAACCGTTGTCGTCTGGCTCAGCTTCCCGCAGCACACCTCCGAATGCTAGTAGCGATAAAACAGGGTTCCAATGGAACTTTGACTTTAATCTAAGTGGACCGGGAGGGAAGAAGCCATTTGAAAATACAAAGAACGAGAAAATGCTTCTATTTGGCTTCATAATTATGGCAGCTACGATCGTATATATGCAGCTGCTGTCCAGTCCAACGGCAGAAATTACGTGGAGAGATTTTATATCACAGTAATTGAATTATTTCTTGTTAGGTTAATACTCTGTCTGATATGTTCGTTTCGTAATATGTAATCGATTAACTCGTGTCAATTCTCGTCAGGTGTCTGAGCAAATCAATCGTAGACAAATTAGAAGTTATCAATAAGCAATGGGTCCGTGTAAAGCTATTACCTGGACATTTTGTAAACGGAGCAGTGAGTTTGTAAAATTATTGCGCAGCCTATGAATCTATGTATGGTACACTTAGCAAATGCATAACTGCTTTAACGCGTTCCATAGGATGTTTTGTGGTTCAATATTGGAAGTACCGAAACGTTTGAGAGAAACCTAGAGAATGCACAGATCGAGTTGAACATAGAGCCGCAAAATTATGCATTAGTAGTATACAAAGATGAAGTTGAAGTACAACATATTTTCAAAATGCTGCCACAGATAGTAATGTGGGGTAAGTTACACCCTTCGTAACGACGTATCGATTGTCGGTGACTATGATGTTTAATTACAGGACTCGTTATATTTGTATTTCGAAAGTCAATGCAGACATTCAGCACGGGCGGAAAGAAGGGTGGCCTGTTTGGTTCAGTAATGGAGTCAACAGCAAAGTTAATTAACTCCAAAGACATCGATGTTCGTTTTAGGTAAGTCGTCTATCCTTTAGCATGTTTGAATTATGTAAACGTTCATCATTTTCTTTTGTTACGAAGTTCTCGTAAATGTTACCATGTGTGTTAAAAAAATTTAGAGATGTCGCTGGATGCGAGGAAGCAAAAATTGAAATTATGGAATTTGTAAATTTTTTAAAAAACCCACAACAGTACATAGACCTTGGCGCGAAGATTCCCAAAGGTGCAATGCTGACGGGTAAGCATGTGCTTCGTTCCTTAACGTCGTATATTAAGGTACAGTTGGACGTTTGGAGAATAGTTTGTAAATCTTGCGCTACACTCCGCAGGTCCACCCGGTACTGGAAAAACATTATTAGCCAAGGCTACGGCTGGAGAGGCGAATGTTCCTTTCATCACAGTATCTGGTTCTGAATTTCTGGAAATGTTCGTTGGTGTTGGTCCCTCAAGAGTTCGAGACATGTTCGCAATGGCACGCAGACACGCCCCGTGTATATTATTTATCGACGAAATCGATGCTGTTGGAAGGAAAAGGGGAGGTCGTAATATCGGCGGTCATTCCGAACAAGAAAATACCCTTAATCAGCTTCTAGTTGAAATGGATGGTAACGTGACAGCATCAGTCGAACATACGAGACACACTATCACGAAGCTAAATTTAATCAAAAATTCGTTCCGTTCTTTTTCTAGGATTTAATACAACGACCAACGTGGTGGTCTTAGCAGCAACCAATCGAATAGACATTTTAGACAAAGCACTGTTACGACCTGGAAGATTCGATAGGCAGATATTTGTCCCCGCTCCGGACATTAAAGGTCGAGCGTCTATCTTTAAAGTGCACTTAAAGCCACTGAAGAGTACGATAGACAAAGACCAGCTGGCTAGGAAGATGGCTTCCTTAACTCCCGGATTCACAGGTATAAAGATCAGATTAACCGAGCGAAGTTTCGTCGAAGGAGCGATCGACGTTACATTGTCAGAGTATCATATATAGATGTTTCTAGGAGCTGATATTGCTAATGTGTGCAATGAGGCAGCTTTAATAGCGGCGAGAGACATGAACGATAATATTCAACTGAAACATTTTGAACAGGCCATTGAGAGGGTTGTCGCTGGTATGGAGAAGAAGACAAATGTCTTGCAGCCCGAGGAGAAAAAGACAGTCGCGTATCACGAGGCTGGCCACGCGGTGGCAGGCTGGTTTCTCGAGTACGCCGATCCGCTCCTGAAGGTGCATTTCTTGATCCTCTAGCGTGCCGCGCCTATTTAATTTAAACTTCAAAACGGCTTCGTCTTACCTGTGACAGGTGTCGATAATCCCGCGCGGAAAAGGCTTAGGCTACGCTCAGTATTTACCACGCGAACAGTATCTCTACACGACAGAGCAGCTGTTCGACAGAATGTGCATGACGCTCGGCGGACGAGTGTCTGAGGAGATATTCTTCGGTCGCATAACAACGGGAGCCAAGGATGATTTACAGAAGGTTAGTAGGGTAGTGATACATTGCTACATCGGCTCCCTAATGAAGATCACAACGTATTCCTTTCTCTAATATCACCGTCGTTCTTTCCTCTCTTCAAATCAGATCACTGAAAGCGCGTACGCTCAAGTGATCCAGTACGGTATGAACGAGAAAGTCGGCAACGTCAGCTTCCAGATGCCGCAGCCGGGAGAAATGAGTTTCGACAAACCGTATTCCGAGCACACCGCTCAGCTAATCGACAGCGAAGTGCGCGAGTTAATCGAAAGGGCTCACGTGCGCACGCACGATCTGCTTACCGAGCACAAGGAAAACGTGATGAAGGTATGGACTATGATTCCGGATGCTTGGCGAAAGCTGGATGTTCACAGGGGAACGCGTGTTTTATTTTTATCCTCAGGTGGCTGAACGATTACTGAAGCAAGAGATACTGAGCAGAGACGATATGATAGAACTCCTGGGGCCCAGGCCGTTCCGCGAGAAGTCCACTTACGAGGAATTCGTTGAAGGGACGGGCTCGTTCGAGGAGGACACCACGTTACCAGAAGGTTTGAGGGAATGGAATAAATCTAAAGACTCCCCGGAGGATAAAAAGGAAGTAGTTCCTCCGTCGTCGGACCCGGCCTCGGCCACCGCCGCCTCTAAAGATCACCCGCAACACCGATTATAATTATACAGTTTAGACTATAGTCTGCTAAGTACTTTGTATTATAGTTTGAAATATATAACTGTAATAAGTAATAACACAAGAATGTCTATTCGATTGCATCGATCGCGATCACCATATTTTCGCGATCCGCGCGCTATGAAACCTGTCGTCTGCGAATGCAATTGATATTGAACGCGACTCTGCGACTATGCTGCTCTTCACGATCTAGCATTATCGTTTTTTAGTATTAGCGCTATTTATTAGCTAACAAAATGTTTCATATCGAACAAGCTATGTAACGATGGGAACTCTTCGCGCTATGGCATTTATAAAGGTGATATGGTATCGCAGGATGCAAAACGATGCTAGAACAACCATACAATTGTATTATGCGCGATTACACTGTCGTTTTATAATAATTGAATAAACAGGTGTGCCAGGTGAAATAACAGCGACAATATATCTTGTTTTTTTTGCAACGTATAATTAATAAAGTTTACAAATGTAGTGCAATTGAACTGTCTTATCCTTAAGTATTGTAAGTACATTGATAATTTGTTAATTGGTAATTGGGTTTCGCTCTGGCGGAATTGTTGGTACCTTCCGATGGAACTGTACCATACGTGTCCTATGTCGCGTGTTTCTGTGTGTGTACGAGAATTGAATCCTTGTCTATTACATTCACCGAAAAGAAAAAAGGAAAGAAACAGAAGAACGGTTCTATTCGCGTTCTTCGTATAAGGTTTATACATACCCTTTATGACAAAGTTGAAAATGTTTTAACGTGACGAAGGTCTGTTTAAGGATAAAGCTCGTAGCTCTAGGAACAATAACTTCTCAAATATGATCGATTAGTTGGAAATAGTACCTCGACGTCGAGTTACTTCTACTTTGAATCGTTAATATGTATAAAAACGATACAAATAATAATGTCAATCTGGCATCTACACGTTACAAAAGTAAAACTGTAGATCATGTTTCCTATAAAGAGTACTTGAACGAAATCTGTTCAAAAGAGAACAACGTGCACCCATGAACGTGGATGATGTAGACCTTCATCTGCTCCCTCTTGGACACTCGACTCTTTTCACTCTTCATCAAGTCGGAACATTGAAAAACGATCTCCATGAGATAAGCTTCGAGCTCGTTCAGACGTGGGTTTTAACAGGATTTGGAGCGACGTATGTGCATGCATCTCAAAATATCCACTATCAGTCTTGGGATTTTCATTGAAATTTTATTACATGATTTGAAACGCCCTTGGGAATAAAGGTGAACGTTTAGTCTTGAGAAAAAGTATACCCTTTCCGATCGAGAAGTTTCGTTTTCCCCGTCAATTCTGTTCGTATTTTGTACACCCAGTTTTGCGCATGCGTTTTGCTTTGAAAATGAAAAACTACAATTTAACCTTTTTCACTGTTACAATGAGGTTCAAGAAATTTTTGTTAAATTCTTTAGTGTGGTACATCGATGCCTAAGAATCCCGTAAAATCTTACACAGGAATATGTTCAAACAGTCAAATTTCCATTTAATTTAAAAGCTACGATTTAAAGTTCGGTGAAATACCAAATGTGAACCACTTTTGTCTTTTTGTAATTACAGTAGATTTTAAGAAACGCAGGAAAATGGTTCAAATATACATAATGGGAAAAGTTCTGACAGTGTTCTTTGAAATTTTCTTCTGTAACGTTTCATGTTCACGCTCGTTTTCTTTCGTTGGAAAAAGTGGAATAAAAAAACTTCTCGATCGATCGATCGTTTAAAGAAAGTGTCGTAAAACGTATATAGCCGTGCATATTTATGCAGTGGTTATTTCACAGAAATCAGGGCCAGAATCTAGAAACATTAAAGTTCCCATTTCGTTTTAAATGTCCGTATTGCAGGTTACTTTTTCAATTCTTTCATTCGCCGAATTCTCGACCGTGTATCGGAGTTGTACGGTGTAATGAATGGAGGCGGGCAAGTGGATAAACAATCGACATTTCGAACCGTATCTTGCGACGATATCTCGGAACAATAAAATCTCACTTATCGAAATCATCGGATCGTGACGACGATTTGGCACCATGTTTCGCGCATCGACAAGAAATACTGCTTCGATTTGAATATACCGTGTTTTCCGCCAATTTTCCAATCCACCGAATTCCAAGTAACTTTAACATTGAGCAGTCCAATATCTGTTCCTGTTTGAGTTTTTTCCCTGTGTTTTATACAGAGATGGCGCGTTTCAAGCATATTTTTGCTTCTATTGCCCAACAAACTCTATTCGTCTCTCTATTTTCCCTCCTCTCTCTCCCTTCGGGTACCAGCAGCGAGCGCAGTACCGGGAGAAAGGTGGTGGTCACCCATCTTTCCCTAGTACCCGCCCCGTGATGCTTAACTTCGGTGATCTAACGAGAACCGGTGTTTCCATCACGGCCACCGCCGCTGGTGCAGTCCAATATTTGTTTGTAAATTGAGGGCACTCCAATTGACAAGGACTATGTTGTTGCAAAGTATAGTCAGCTCGTTTGATTCTGGCTGTTCTAACAAAAAGTTAGAAGGCTAGCGGCTCACTTCACATGCTTGGCATCTATTTCGTAAATAATTATTTATTGATTCAAACGGGAGAACCCTTCTATAAAAAGATTAGATATTTTGGTAGCAATTTAAAATTGATACTAAATATCTTTTTCAGTTGCGATAATACTAAACAATATTTCATATATAATTTGAATGACATTAAAAAGATATATTCAAAGCTGTTGAAATTGTCTATAAAATATTTTTTGCATCATCACAATTGAAGATGATATTTCGGTAGCTTGTTAAGTGAGACACCCTGTACATTACAGAGTTGTATCAGTGGTTCCCTGTTTCCCGCGATTCTATTTAAAAAAACTCTCTTTCCTTGCGAGATCGTAAACTTATTATTTATCGATGCTAGAAATTCTAGCAACTTTCCGGTGAGTTTCAATTAATAAAATATAAAATATAACGTGCTTTTACCCTAGTCCATGTTCACAAAAAATTGTAGAAGAAGCGTCCGCGAATTGAATGGTAAGCATGTGAAGTGGGCCACTCGCCAGCGTGCATTTGCGTTAGAGCGACGAGTGGCCCACTTCACGTGGGTGGTGCTTCCGTTTCCTGAATATTTCCACAATATTTCGCGAATATAGTTTAGATGGGAGCCTATAACGAGCTTTTCCTCTGGACCATATCCATATCCATGGACAAATTGTAGAACAGTTCGCGAAACCGATGCCAACTGTCTGAAGTTGGCCACTGGCCCTCGTGCAGTTGCGTTAAGGCGGAACCGCACATTCGCGATTCGGCAAGCTGCACGTCAAAGTTTCGCCTATAAGCGGAACCACACATTCGGCACTCGACATTCCACAAACTTTTCACCAAAGTGCTCGCGTGTATTTCGACACTGTGCGCTCATTCCACAAATGACGCGTGTTTAGATGATGGCAAATGCTCGGGAACTGCGAGCATTCATACAGAAGCTCGCGCAAACAATTGACAATCTGCGAGTAGCGAGCATTTGTCTTCATCGCTAGATCCACACGTGGTAGTCTCGTGTACTCGCTCGTGGAACGACGAACATTCGTTATTTGTGGTTCCGCCTTTAGTGCCACCGGAATCGAGCGAGACGATTGCATAATGATCAATATCGGCGAACATATCATGAAATCGTCACAGGATTTGTTGTCGATGCGTAATCTACGAAGAGGACAGGCGGAATGTAACGCAAACGTGATCGAACGGGCGGGGTGTGGGGTGGGGTGGCTGGAGGGGGCGGGGCAACCTCACGGAATCTTGCTGCGTAAAGATCGTCTCGCGAAGCGATTGAAAAACTTTTTATCGTCGATCGTCAGCCTTACACGTTTCACTAAACCCTTTCCCCCGACATTCGTCGCTTAAATCATTGATCCCAAGACACCGTTTTAATTATTTATTTTTTTTCATTTTTGCTCTCTGAAGTGGCGCGTCATCCCAGCGTTTCTACAAAACTATACGATTTATCGAGTAAATATTTATACGTTCCGAAACCTTTACCGTTAAACTTAGCGCGCTAAACTCACTAATCAAATATATCATACAATCACTAAATTATTGCTTTGTCGTACCTTGTATATCACACTAATCTAAACCCTATCTGTTTCTCTCAGCTACCTTACGTTTTTTCACTTTTTTCCCCTGGTTTTCTTTCTACCCAGTTTTCTTCTTTTTTTTCGTTTTCTCGCCGGCTCGTTTCGTGAAAAGCCAGGTTCACCGATGATCATGCCCTGCCCCATCGCGGACCGTCGCTCGGACGGACGCGTCCTGTTAATTACGGTCCGTGACCGCCGAACTTCGGGCGTCCATGCGAAACTGACTTCGATTGCGTGCAAGTTAAGCGCAGGTTCCGTGCTTATCGACTCTGCATAAATCTTCAGCGAAATCTAAATTATCGTACGGGGGAGGCGAGCTAGGATCGCGCTCTAATTAATTTCGTAATTGGATTCATTAATAGGGCGGGGGGAGGGGGGCCAAGGATAACCTATTTCTTATCCACCGTTAACAAATTATCCGCTTAATTATGCCACGGATAATTCATTTCTCGCGCCGCCTTCCGTCGCCGCGAATAATTTTACGCCGAACTACCGTGTTCGAACGGCCTTGGTAAAATGGAGCGCAAGTTCGATCGATAATGATCACGGAATTATGAACTATCGGTTGCAACTAGAGCTTTCGTGTACCACTCTACGTTGAAAGGAAATTACGGATACAATGTTGAGATAGGACTGCTTATTCGGTAATTTTCAAACGATCAAAGGAAATATATTAAAGCTAACGTGTATAGTGTTCGAGGGCATAGGAAACTTCCGTTTCAACATACATAATTCCTGTTTTCTAACTTTTCTGACCATCACTTGAAGGAGCACTCGTGGAAATTTAATAGACTTGAAAGAAAATTTATTACTACTACTGTACGTTCCGTCGTCAGTTCCATAAAAAGATATAATTTACCTCGAACCTTTCAGAAAAATATACACACACGAAATCCCTCGAACAAAATGCATTTCGTTTAAAAAGAATACCCTTTGTAAAAGTATCTTGCGTATTTTAAAGATGCATGGAAATTTCGAAATTAATCAGAGGCGATCATCCACGGGGAAGCTTCTGCGCGGAGCGTTGGACTATCATACACGTGAGTCGCGCGTGATATGCACGTGGAATGAGTTAATTAATTACATTTACGCGGACAATCATTGTCGCGCGTTGTTCGTTGTTCTTTTTACCGTGTTTTCAAAAATGTACATCTTGACCCTTCGATACGCATTTCCCTCTCCCTTGCCCTGCGCCATTGGCAATGCGTATCAGCCGAGAAAGCAATATCAGTTACAATTATACATTTATCGCTGCGTTAAGGGGCGCCACTGTGCGTGGGCATGGTAACGTTTAAGTACTTTTTTGGTCCTCTTTGGAGTCTTTTTTTTTCCATTAACACTTAAGTATGAGACGAGAACGGTAGATCGGTGACAACGCAGTGGCGTGGGAGTTAGCAGGAAAATTCGCCTGTCCGCCTGGTTCTCGCGTTTGGCTCGCGGCGCGGCGTCCCTTCGGCTTGCCACGGCCCGCTTTACAGCTAAGGATACGTGGCGTTTATCTACGTTAAGCGTGTAATCGTGCCTGTGTGTCAGAGTCAGGGTCGGGGGCATTATCTAATAGAAAAATTCTGCTAAGCGAGGGTTCGTGACGTGGTTAACGAGCGCGACGGGAATCCGAGCTAATTGGCTGTAACGCCGTAATGCGCGCTGTCAACGATTACGTCGATAAGGTAACGCGTCGCAATTACAGACTTCGCTTTAATCGCGAGGCAGAGCTTTTATGTTCAGATTGCTCCACGACAAACTGATCCGAACGATAACGGACGGCAGTCGCGAGAAACGTGCTTCACGTTGGCAGTTCTGCCTCGCTGGAGTGCAAAAGCGGGTTCTCTAAATTAAGGGGAACGTATTTACAGGTTACTGGAGGATGAATGTGTGCAAACAGATAATTCTATGTACAGGGCGCGGAGAAATTGTCACCGTTGTCAAATTTCAGAAGTCTCTTTTCTTAAAATAGAAGTGACTGAAAATCAAAATCAAATCTCCTTCATTATAGGAGGGATTAATGGAGAGTGGTGGGAAAGAAAGCTGCGCGCGCCAGGTCAAACCACCAAACTAGTTCAACCTAGGGTGCGTTCCAGTTGGGCCCAAAGCGACCGCAACGCCAGTTTTTCTACGAGAAACACGGGCGTTGCGGTCGCTTTGGGCCCAACTGGAATGCGTCCCTAGCTTCCCCCTCTTTGGACATGCGCAGTTGGAGACCTCGCTGTTGCTCGGTATACACGCGACATCGTTTCTAGAAAGTAGCGACGATCGTTGCAGCAATTTAACTCGGATGACCGTCGTGCACGTGAACGATTTAGCTCGATTTGGAAATCGAGCACACATTCAACAGAAGCCTTTTCATCTTGGATTTTACGAGGCATGATCGTCCTAGGGCCTGGCTTGGATCATTTTCACATTCTAAAAAATAATATCGACTGCCCGTTTATCGTGACTTCCATTTGTTGTAGTAGTTGTTGGCTTTTGTTCAAGTACGCTACGACGGATCTAATATTAAAATTTGTATTCGCGGGTATCAGTTCATTTCTCCCCCTCTCGTCCAATCGATTCCACAATGCGCGTCCTTCTCCCCTCAATTCTTTGCTACTCTTTGCTATTTTTCGGAGGGCAGGACGCGCTTAATACCTGCGATATACAATTTCGAGAATATCTTCGACGCTGAGGCGTTCTTCGACGGTGGCAACGAACCATGAAGAGTGGCAATTTGTAAACTGGTAAGGCGAAGAAATGGCAGGCATGTGACCCCATTTTTTTTTTTGAGAACGTAAATAACCTTGATTGGGTTCGTAATTCTTTTTCTTTTTTTGGTTTTTAAGTATCAGCAGATGAAGCTGAATGTATCTCTGTTACGCGTAAAAAAATCCCTCTCAATGTCTTCGAATAGTAGGTGATCAGAAAATTTTAAAAGAACCACAAACCTTCAAATAATTTTCTGTTCCATACATTTCGAATTTCGTTATTTATCATTTATAACATTCCCAGCATTTTCTTTCTAAAATCCTTTACTCAGAGGATCGTTGCAACGCCGAAGAACGGTCCTACCGATAACGCTATAAGTTCCTCTCATTTTGTCTCAGTTATTGACTACCGTTACGTGGTTAACTCTATTTAATTTATAGATTCGATTGACTGCCGAGTATTTGTAATATAGTATAAAGACTGGTAGCTTGCGAATATCGTTAAAAGTGCGACCAAATCGCAAAGAATTGTTCATCCGACCTCCTCGCGGAGGTTATGTTCGGTTCGACGACATAGACGTAAGCTGCGCGCGTGCTTCGCCTTCGTTTGGACTCGAGAATGCACCATTAAGGGCACTTGCACGTGAGAATTCTTAAAAAAATCGAACTTTTTCTTTTGTCACGTTTCACAATTACATTCTCCCGCGAATATTGCAATACGTATAGGTTATGTGTCCATAATATCTTCATAGAAGAGCCAGAAACAATTCGAATTTCCCGCGTACAAAAGTACACATATCTCAGAAACTATTTAAGGTAGACGGATGAAACTTTGTACAGCGTCTTACATCTAGGTTTGAGTGAAAGCAGACTATTATTACGTCTCAGGCTTAAAACTGAAACATACTTGCCAAGTTTCAATACCTATAAAAGAGTCACGTTCTCGGCCGGCGCGCATAAAAAATTATCTGCACAGAAACCACTAACGACAGAAAGATAATAGTAGTCTATTTTCAACGTTTGCATATCACGAGTATGTGGTAAAAATTTCAAACTTCTAGCTCCAACATTTTTTGAGAAATGTGTAAACGAATTTATGTTCTGACAGCGTCCATCTTCTCTATCACGTAAATCTCGTTCTTCGATCACTTCAATTTCTGGCGTAGTGATATAATTTAACAAACGCAGAAACATCACCAGTCTTCCAAATGTGCTCACGCAGAAGTGCCTTCAAACGTCCCAGAACTTCTCGTCCCGCGGAAATGAACGCGCGAGAACGATTTCGGGGCAACGTTTCCCCGTCGCCGAATTTTATTCAGTCAGAATCAGACTCGCTTAACCAGCTACGAATCGAAAGAACGAAGACACAGCAACAACTACAGCTAGGAACTCTACTTAGGATCACAAAAATCATCTTATTGCTCGCTCGATCGTTTCGTGTGACAAAGTATCGGTGAAAAAATAATGGGGGATCTATGTACAGGTCAACGATCTCGATTATTCAATTTAACATTAGGATCGAACAAGCGCCAGGCAAGTCTATTTCTGACTTATCGCGCGAACGATCGCGAGCAACGTGCAGGCGTCTTGTCGTTGCACACGTGTACTAATTGTAAACAGTAGCGAGGTGTATGGGAGGAGCCTTTAATCGCTGGTCACGTGATCGGGACGCTTCGATACAAGATCGTTTGCCAACCTCGATTTCTCCATTTGCTTTTCGCGCATGCGCACTGGAGACCTCGGCACCAGAGATGCAAGATGCGAAGATTTCTGCATCGCCCCTTGCGGTGAAGTAAGGAATCTCAGCTTGTGATGTCTCCGCTCTATAGAATAATATTCTTGAGTAGTACATTACACGGGCTTTTTTGGCGGGATACTGTAACAAACATGCGCGAACGTAGAGTAACCGTCATTACTCTACGTTCGCGCATGTTTGTTATGGTATCCCGCCAAAAAAGGATCACAAGCTGAGATTCCTTACTCCACCGCAAGGGGCGCTGCAGTCGGAAATCTTCGCATCTTGCATCTCTGCTCGGCACTGCTCGCTACACCTACAGTTTACACCTGAACTTTGTCAGTTCCACCAAAGTCGAATTGTTCTAAATTCGAGGTATTCGAGGTATTCTAGCCAACTTACTCCCTTTTCCTTTCCTTTCCTTCAAAGCTTTGGTGCAATCTACGTTGCTTGCGCGTTGCCCGCGCCGAGCAGGCGACTGTGGATATTAAAAACGTGAGGTGTCAGCGAACCACGGTTCGAAGAAACGGCTAGACTGCTCGCTGCCGACAAGTTTGTACAACTTAAGTGACTAAAGCTGTCGCGGAGCGTACGATCGTTGCTCCATCGGCGGTTTCCCTTTTCGATTACTTCGACTAACGGTCTCTTTCACCTTTTTTTTTTGTCGTTTTCTCTTTTAATTAAATTAAGTACGCAATACGTTCGCCTCCCTTATCGTATAATCGCTCAAAATCTCTCGTACCAAAATATCATCTACCGTGTATATATAAAAAACTCGCGCCATCACGCGAAAGCAAGAGAGCAACGCGACGTAAATGAAATAAGATCTCGAGACCCCCTAGAGGATGAAACGATACAATTGAAGCGTAAGCACGCTGACTAGAGCGTAAGTCTCTTCATTTCCCATTTCCCGCATTCTCCTCTCGGGCTACTCTTTGGTTCCGCTCGCGGGACATTCTCGTCTCGCTTTGCAGGGCATTCTTTTCATCGCTACCGCTCGGGCGCCGATCACTTTTCCCCCGCTTCTCCGCTTTCCGTTCGCGTACCCGCCTCGCTCCGTCGATTCGGCGTTTCTAAATTAATATCACACGGGGCAACTCGGCACGCTTCGAGCTGCGGCGGCCTGGCCACGATCGGCCGATGCGTCGTGAGTGGCGCTTGGTAGCACGCTTCCACGTGTACGGGGGTCGAGGAAGGAAAAAGGGTGCTCAAGCAGCAGCTGATCTTTGCTATCCTGGTTTCTCATCGAAATTCCCAGGCCACCTTTGGGCTTTTCAGTGGAATACTCATGATTCGATTTCGAGGTGAAGACTTTGCAGTAAAATGAGGCAGTTCCGTAATTTTATAGGTAGCATTGACTGTATTGTAAAAAACATTAACTGTGAGTTCACTGAAGGTGAAAATTGTTTTGTAGTTTCTGATAGGGATGACGATCAAGCAGATCGTAATGGTGTTTCATGTAATTATTTCGTGGAAAAAAGGCAGTTCTAAATTTTGAAAATTTACCCTGCCACGGAGAAAAGATATTTTTGCTTACAATTAGTGAAACTGTTGGATGCTGTAGAATTTAAGTGGGTAAAATACTTTGCAGATACCTATGTCTAGAAATATTTCGTTAACACTATTTTTATTAGTTTTGCAAAAGTTAATACATTTGGAGCTGTCCTCTGCTTGTTGCGAAGTCTTCATTTCGCGGGATGGAAAGTTTACAGTCACAGTTTAAATAATTCTCGACATATCGATTGTAGTCTCGGGACAAGAATCCCTAATTATGCTCGAGTATTAGCACCTTAAAGCCCGAAATAAAAAAAACGTAATAAAGTCTTCTTCTCCCGTTAATCGCCGGTTGCATAAACTATCAGCTTTACTCCGCGGGAAGAAGGAATTTATAAAAGTAACCCAGTGCCTGCTTCGATTAAAAAAAAAACAGACAGGAAGAAACCAACTGTTGCATTACACGCATCCCCCCAACACACGCAACTCTCCATTGAAACATTTCCTCATCGAACGAATGATTCGCGATTAATTTAAGGCAGTCGATCTACAGAACTCACCGAGTAAAACATTCTTTCTATCACCTGTACCAATCGACACCGAACTCTTGAGCACTCTTCCATCAACCCCCGCCACGCACCACGAACCCTCAACGAAACAAAATAAATAAATTCAACCACTAACGACTAGAAGAAAGGAACGAAGGTGATCCAAGTCTTTTTTCATCTAAAAAAATATACATCTGACTTAACGACTAGCAACGAATTAAGAAACTAATAAACTCGATCTACGACTAGAGGATCACTAGAGTGTTATTACGAGCCGATGACTACGGACTAGCGGCTCTTCTCGGCACACCTTCGAAAGGAATTCGGGGCAGTGGGTTGATCGCGCGGTGGAAAAACATTTATCGATAAGTTTCAGCTAGACACGAGCGGCAATTGGTCGCGAGACTGCGCTCTCGCGTGTTTTAACATCGAGGAAATTACAGGAGGATGTTCTATAATTCAGGGGAGCAGAACGACCGACCCTTTCGCCACCGAATGGTCATTCCAGCGAGTTCAACAGGTGGTCCAGTTTACGTGAAATGTTGATGAAAACCTTCGACGTGTATCCAGGACGCGTTGGAACTTGGAGGAGGGTGAAAAGAAAGGACGCTTCGGTAGGTTGGCGTGGGAATAATCGCTGGAGGGCTCCGCGCGAGTCCGCCGAGAACACGATGACGATGACTGTCCACTGGAAATGGTTAACGCGTTCCTTTTCCATCAACGAGTTAAAAGACTACGTTCAGCGCTCATTTCATCTGCGATCTACGATTGTGGAGCCTTCTGGGTCGTTTCAAATATCTACTGTGGGAAATGCTGTGGAATCATGACTATCCGAACTATGTCATTGGGGAACGTGATGCTTGGGGATGGAGATTTTAATATTTCAACCCTCGCCTGCAGGTCCAATTTTGACCCAACCCCTTTTCCACACGTTAGTTGTTAGTATCACTGTTATAAGAAAATAAGAATTTTAGATAATAGCGAAACGAAAGTTTAATATAGAAGTTTATTTTGAGAATTTTATGAACGAATTTATGTTATAGATCAAAGTGGTACATATAAGTATATTCCCCAGTAAACGGCCAATAATCGAGCAATCATACACAAGTTGATTCCCGGGTCTTTTTGGACCCGTAGTAACTAATCCACTGTAAGTATTTTAGACTACGTTCTTTTGGTTAAAATTCGTTTCTTCGATTTTGCTTGGTGATGGGAGGAGTGGGTCTAAAAAGAGCCAGACGCTGTCATTCGAGGGTTGATGAACGTTTCTATGAAAATATGAGTTTAGTAATTGTTCGGGGGTTTATGAAGCTGTCCAGAGTGTAAAAAGGGTGTTGACTTTCACCTTGAAATTCTGCGTTTGTTTTTTTATCCTAACATATTTGACTCAGGAAACCGAGATAAAGTGTCAAAGGAACTGTGTTCCACAAATGGTTTCTTCGACACTTTTTATTCTCCCAGTGAGTAGAATATATTAAAATAAAAAAATTGAATCATGAATTTCGAGGTGAAGAGCAATTTTGCGGCACATTTTTTAACAGATCTCCACCGGTCCAGAGATCTAGGTGTCATATACAATTTTTTTACACCCTGTAGAATCCCTTTCGTTTAGGTGGAATCTCGCTAATCCGATGTGAGCTGGACCCTAACTGGGAAGTCTAATATCTGAGGAACATAGGTATGAGCCTGATAGAAACGCTTGAAAAAGAGAAACCTATCCACGAAAAGAAAGTCAATGTTGTCCTCATTAGAAAGTCTCTGGTCCTTGAGTAAAATTGAGAGGGCATACAGGGTGAGTTTGAAAAACCTATCAAAAAATTCTTAGACGTGTTTTGGACCACAAAATGTTACCTTTGCACCTCCAAGACTATTTGTTACCGAGGTACAATCACTTCAATTCGTACCATGAACTAGAATCAAAGTTTTGAAATTGATGCAGGAAGTAAGATGAACTGGGAGGAACCTTATCGACAAGTTTATCTACAATTTTCGCTCGCGTGGCGTGTACCGGTGAGAAATTGTTAAAAAATCGTAACAACGTACAAAATACATCCAATTACAATAAATTAGCGAGTAGTGCTCGAGTACATACGTGAGACAATCAATGACACGTATCGCCGCCTGTGTGGCTGTCAGTGGCGGCCATTTTGGACAATTGCTGTGAAGTAACGCTTCGAGGTAAAAAGTGGCTGTATCTTCTACACGAATGGTTTTTGAGCGCATGTTTGTTAGAGCTTTTTCGTCTAATTTTGAAGTGCAAAGTGAGCATGTAGATTTTGTGACAGGAAATCTAGACTCACCTAGTATATAACGTTCTTTAACCCCTTGCCTTATGAGTCACGCTCAGATTATGTTCCCTATATTAGATCAGAGGTCGTTACATTATTCAATTGAAGGAAGAAGGAGCTAGAGAACTCTGAAACAGTCGTTAATTTATTAATCTAGTCATTAACGATGCATTAATAAATAATCAGTCAATCTATTCTATTCTCCCCTTTTAGTTGGCTCTGTTGCAAGCAACTTTTATGACAATCTTGAGGCAAGGGGTTAAATATCAAGCTCCTCAGTGCGGATCGTGAGACTAAACCGTTAACCGTTCGCAGTGTGCGGAAACCCTACAGTCCCACTTGTTATGCATACTCCCTGAACGCCTATGCGCGTTTCCCGCACAAGTTCTGTGCACTGAATAAATCTACAAATACGAATTACAGCATCCAAAGGGTTAAAAATAAAATTGAGGGGAAAGGCTACATTTCACAGTCACGTTGAGACTGGCAGAACATCGTTTCCAGATTCACCGACTTCCACTGTCCCTGTTTGCCTCGTCGACTTGGAAGTTCGGCTCGAGTCGATCTGGCTCCGTTTCCGCTCGCGGAACGAGTCTGGATCGGCTTCGCGTGGCTTCGTCGAAACGAATTGTTACTCGCGAATTGGTGGTCCCACGATAGTATTGTATCGATTACACGTCCTGCCTCCTGTGGCCCGCGCGTGCTACGGGCGGGATCCTTAATTGCGAATATCGGGAACGCAGGGGTGTTCGGCTCGTGTTCCCTCGAAGCCCACGCGTGGGCTATCGATTCCTCGGCGACATCGAGCGCGGAGGGATGAAAAGAATGCCGTTCGAATAGCGTCGGCTCGCGGCGCGATCGATGCCGAAGAAGCTCGCGCCTCACTGGCGTCGGACAATAATCCCTGTGCGCGATAGAAATCGATCGGTTCGGTAACGCTAACTTCGGTATCCACTATCAGCGTTCCTTGGTGCTGCTCGAGGAACCAACGGGGACGATTCACCGTGTTCCCGCGGCTTGCTCGTCTTCGGTGCTCATCAGCGGACTGTTAAACCTCGGGAGCGACCGCTGCCGCCCGTTCACCGCTCTCATAGATGTAATTCGTGCGGTACGAACGGCCGAAATAAGTCTGAGATCGTTGTCTTACCCAGATAGCGTTCGACGTCCTCGTCGCGACCTGGGTCACCTGTGGCGTCAACGATGACGGCTAGAGCTCCCCTTGCTCCCCACCGGTGCGAACGAAGGTATCCAACTCCGCACGTGAAGGTTTCTGGGGGTTTCGGGGAGGAGACAGAGGAAAGACGGGGGTGAAGTCGCCGTCACCGTTGAGGCTATCGAAATCCAAACTGATTGAGACGAACCTGAACGTGACACTGGGGTGGCGGCAGTGTGGGAACGTTCGTTTTCCACTTCCTGGCCGACGAGCACGCGATATTCCTCACCTTCCTTGCGCAGCAAGACGTCTTTGGCGGCTTCGAGAAATCTGGCGACGCGGTTCTTAGGTCGCATATCGCGTCGCTGGCTGGAAAGCAGAATTTTCAATCCCGATTAGCTATTTTGAACTCTCGGAGTTCACCATGTATGTAGGTATACCAAGCAATAGTGAGATTTTTAGGAGGGGCTAGGAGAAAGAAGCGGTTCAGGTGGGAGTTCCTGTGCGCTCGTTGGTCGCTATAACCTCGCCCCGGTCCTATAACCACGGCCCGATACTAGATCAACAGTGAAACCTCGATTCTAGTCGTCCCTATTCCCACAGCTTACGAGCAGTAGAGTACACGAGCTCCATCTCTCTATGTAGTTTTTGCGCATGCGCATTCAAGACTTCACTACTACTTGGCGTACCTACTTTCGTGACACCCTGTCTATACATACTATTCTGTCTCCCTCCTACACTAATAAACTACAGGGTGCCCGTCAGAGTCTCGGTCACAAACTTCAATCCATCTTCTACCTCCCTAAAGTGTTCAGCAAATTTACCTGACGATCAGCGGCAACGGCATCACCGTGTGCCCTTCTGAGCCGGAAGCGCTTAGAGGGGCGTGTCGACGTCGTTGCTGTTCTCGTCGTTCTCCCTCTGGCAGGCGGACTCCAGGTGCTTGTTCAGGTATGACTTGAGGGCGAAAGACTTGTGACACTTGTGGCACTCGTAGTTCTTGTCGGCGGAGTGCGTCTGCATGTGGGCGCGCAGATTCGAGCGATCGGCGAACGCCTTGCCGCAGTGGGCACAGCCGTACGGCTTCTCGCCCGTGTGACTCCTCAGGTGGCCTTGCAGCAGCCAAGGCCGCGAGAACATCTTGCCGCAGACCCCGCAGCTGTGCGTCAGTTTGTGGGTGAGCACGTGCATCGCCAGCGCCGGCATGCTGACGTACGCCTTGCCGCAGTGGATGCACTTCTTCGCCGACTGGGAGTCGATGCTGCGGTGCGTCTGCTTGTGCCGCGACAGGTTCGACGACGTGGCGTACTGCTTGCCTGGGAACAGAGGATTTGCATGGGTGAAACATTGGTGGCGGAGGCGTGTCTTCTGGTGAGCGGGAAGATACGACTTGAGACGACCCCTTCCAATTGGTTTGCCAGAAGGAACCTTCTCCTTCTTAGCACTGAGCGTTGTGGTGTACTGTATAGTTGCGGCGAGCAAAACTGAAGGGTCTAGGAAAAGAGGAAGGACAAGAAGTACGGGACCTTTTGATGTCTGCTCAATTCCACCAGCTTTCTTAAGTTTCTGTTATAGACCTGGCAGATTTGTATGTGACACCTATAACTTTGTCTTCTTGACATCTAATTCAATACCCTTACAATATAATAAGGTATAATAATATAATATCTAAGAATATGGAAGTTGGACAGAGTGCAACTGTGGACCCGAGTCATATTTAATTCTAGGTATCTAGGACGCTCCTGAGGTCCACAAATCCCAAGTTATGATACAAGCCGTCCTAACCAGCTACTAACCCACAATCAGCCAACATTCTAACACTATAATCCACCCACAGCCCCACAATCACCACTTGAACAAGCCACTAAAGACCTACCGCATTCACAGCACACGTAGCGTCCAACCTTCGAGGTCTCCGGTGCCTCGACAGGCTCCGCCTCCTGCGCCTTCTGCGTGGACGCGACCTTTTTGTTCTTCGACCTTCCATCCGCCACCAGGAGGGTGTCATAAGTGTAGCTAGCTGGCTTGGCTTCCGTCTGTTCGGTAACAGTCTGCACCTCTTTATCCTTCTGGCTGGGCTGCGAGTTGGGATTGTTGTTCTCGATGTCGCTGCTGCACTCGGAAGTGGGCGGGGTCAGCGGTGGCGCCGCCTCGATGCTCTGATGCTGTTGCTGTTGCTGTGGCGGCGGTTGCAGTGGTTGCTGAGCGACGATCGGCGTACACGGGATGGACGGTGTGCTGTAGGTGAGCAGTATCTCCTGAACGGGCGACAGGGGGATGAAGACGCTGCCAGTCTGCTGGACTATCGTCGCGCTGGGCTCGTAGATGATGCTGGCGGTGGAGGGTTGCTGTTGCTGATGGTGAGCGTAGACTGTGGAGTTGGCCAGATCGATGGTGTTCACTTGGTAAATGGACTGTTCCGGCTGGTAGACTGTCATCTCTTGGATATCGGTCGCCGGGCTCTCTATGACGCTCTGAGGCCCAATAGCGACGCTGGGAGGTGGTAGAGGGGGCAAGGACCTCGAGAGCTCCAACAGGTCATGAGCCGCCTCCGTTTCAGCCGCGGAACGGTCCTTGAACATCGAGGGCACATGGCTGGTGACCACGTTGCAGGTAGACCCTATCCTTAAGTCAGGGGTCGAATGATTCGGGGTGTCTTCGAGGTGGTAAGGAGTCGCTGTGCTGGATGGGGGGGACGGTTCCCCCGGCGGCGAGTGATGGAGGACCGTCACGATTGCTTCCTGCTCCACGGTGGCTCTGGACGGTGACTTGGGCGCGGTGAAGGGCGACGTGAACGTTGCTGAGGTCTCGACGAGTGCGTTGACGGGTCCTGTTGGCAACGGCGTCATCGACGACGGACTCGTGCTGGTGATCACCGTCGTCGTCTCCATCCGTGCCACCGTGACAAGCTCCGTAGAGGTAGAGGTCGTTGTTGCGTCGCTGGTCGAGGATGTCGTCGCGTCGACATTGCTGGGACCGTTCGCCCCTTCTTTGGGCAGCTCCTGGTCAGGTGTGGGGCTCTGAGACTGTGACGTCAGGTATTCTGTAGCATACAACGGATTTTTGTGCTGTCACTTTTTGGTGGAACATAGACCTCCATAATGGGAAAATGAAAAAGGATGTCGGATGATGTTTAATTTAAAGAAAGTTGTGCTCCTATCTTTCTATCTGAATAAAGTGTACGAGTATGAGACACTTCGAAACCCCCACAGAGTTCCATCTATGCAGTAGAGACAACGTAACAGTTCTGCGCTCGGTTGTTACCCGGGTCTCAGAACTTCAGGAGGTATTCGGCTCCCGACTGGGCACGCCTGCAGTAGATGCGCCCCCACCTTTTTTTCTGTTTGAGCATGCGCATTGGAGACCTCACTACTGCTCGATATCCCTAGACATACATGTGCTTCCACAAATATTCAAAACTTTTAAAACCAACCAGTCAACCGCAATAATCTAGAAGAGTACAGCCAACGGAAAAACAATCCTCGAACATTCAACTTGAAAAGATTCCGCAGAAGAAGCATCGAGTAACCGTAATTTTCCTCCACGCGTACCAATTAAACTTACCAGGCATCGAGAAAGGAAAGCGAGAAGCCTCGCCGTGAAATGTAATATACCTTTCTGGGCTATTGGAATTTCGTTTCTGATTGAAAAAAAGAAACTTTCGCCCAAGGCAGAAGAGACGGGGAACACAGCAGCCAGAAAGCTGGGCAGGCTCGGGAGAGTACAAGGGTCTGCAAGAGAAAGAACAGGAATATACCTAACCTCTTGTTTCCCAGTTCCTCTCGAGGATATTAACGGGGGCGATTGATGAGATCCGCCTAACTCGATTCCCTTAATTTGACTTTTTAATCGAGATTTAACGACGATAGGACAGCAGAGGGGTGGTGGTGGTATCCCGAGTTCTGTTGTCGACGTGCCAGCGCAGAGTGTCGAACCTCCACGGAGAAGTGGCGCTGGAGGGGAGGCGAGGGGAGGATTATGACAACAAGTATGTCGGGAACGGGGTCAAAGGGGACGAGTGGATGGCTAAGGAAGGTCTACGAGTGCGGGCGGATATAAAATTTCACGATAACTCGGTTATGAAGCTGCGCGTTTCGTTGCAACGGCGGCGTAGGTACCTACCGCGCCAGAAGTGGCCGCCGACGTCTTTTCGAATCGTTCCAAGTTGTTGTTATTGTGGTGTTTGCCCGTCACTTTATTCCGCGGCAACTCTCTCGGGCTGGGACTGTTCCTCGATTAGCGGAAAGTGGATACAGACGATCGTGATATTTATTTGGGATCTTTGAGATTCGGTTTTTGGGAGAATCTTGGGTTTTTATCAGGTAACTACTTGATTCTTTGTGGAAGGATGGAGGGGAAAGTATCAATTTCGAATGGAAAAGAAACGCATAACTTCGTTGTAAGTTTAAATCGTCTAAATCATGTTTTTTCAAATATAAAGAATAAAGTTGTGTATCTTTTTGAATAGTGTAAATGGACACACGATTTGCGAATCTTAAATGGAACTGCTGATAATTTAGTATGTTTTTGCAAAGATTTTGTTAATCAAGTTCTGCTAAATAATTTTCAAAATAGTGTTTTAAACGATACTGCAAAGTGTAAGTCGTAAGATGTAGTGAGTTTCGAATAATTCGCTATGTGTGACTAACGCTAAGGGGTCTTCCTAGTGTGATGGCTGAAAAAAACTTAATTTTTCGGGAATTAAAAAAGTAAAAAAGTATTGCATGTGTCCTTTGCAAGTTTGTAGCTGTATCCCAATTACCATTTAAGATCATAAAAAAAATTGTAAGTAAAAATATCGATTTATAGCAGAATAGGAAGAGAGAGGAAGGTAGTATAAGAGAGCAAGTGGAAGAGGATTGTCTGTGGTCAGACGCGTCTCTGAACCAATATGATTCGAGCTGTATCCCTTCGTACCTCTTCGTGCTCGCGTTATCTCCAAATTTATCTCGAATAAAAATCATTCACGTTAACAAGAAGTTTACGAACACACACAAATTTGCTAACCTTAATTCCATTTAAGCTTCTTACGCTACTTTGGTCACCCCTTTAGAAACATCCCAACGTTATATTTTGTATAATACAAAAGTCTTCTCTACCAAGTGTAATAATAGAAAATTACACATCCTTTAACTTATACATGTACTAAGAACAAATTCTTTATTCTTATTAAAAAAAATTGCAAATATTACGTTCTCTTCACAGTAAATACTCCTGTACCTCAATTCTCATATTCCATACTGATGCTTCTGTACGTTTTAGCATAATATTTCCATATACTAAGTAAACCTTCATACAATAATAATAATTTCACATGTATCTACTTCCCAGAGACGACACTGTTTCAACAAAGATATACAGGGCAGGAAATATTTATTGCATCATTTGAATAAACGCTTTATATTTGTCTTGAGGTATATTTTTTAATATTTTGCTAGTACCTACTAATCATAAGAGAGGTATAAGTTATCACTTAAATCAGGAAAATATTATTGCAAAAATGTGTAGCTCAGGACTTTTCAAACAAAGTTGGATACGAATTATTTTCTGAATTATATTGCTATGAAAATTCTGCATACTCCGAAATTGTAATAATTATATATAATAATGTGTAATAAATATTTCCAATACTGTATGAACATATAAACAGTGTAAATATATGCAATATTCCATAAAAATATCTCGTATGGAAGGCGAATAAGTTGCAAATTGAATCAAGTCGAGTCCTAAATTTTCTTCAAGTTTCTTCGACTAGAGGAAGTGTCAGCCGATTTCAGGGTGAAACGTCGGTACACTTCGCATTCGATTGTCCTGGTTTCGAGGCGACGAGACAAGCGTGCGCAGGCATTGTAACGAGCCTTAAGTACGCTCGTTGCAGCTCCATTAGCGTCTCCGGCGAAGTTTCGCATGACACTTTCTCGTTCACTCGATTATGAATACGAAGCATAAACCGAGACCTTACGTAATGGGGGACCGTCGTTGAACCGCCACCGGGCAAACGACAATTCAGACAATTAATGTAGTTTTCCTGGGAGCAGCGACACATTACCGCGAATTACATCCAACGAAACCTGATGTTCCCACCTCCAGCATTACCCTAAATATTTCACCTTTTTTTCTTTACGGATACTTACTAGTGTTTTTGCTCTGAAATTCGTGAGCTTTCAGAATTTTTTTATTAAAGGGAAAGAAAATTCTCGATGTTACAAGCTTACGAATTAAGCAAAGATCATTTCACCTTGTGGAATTAAATGTCCACGAAGGGTTAGAGAAGCCAAATTCGGATTTATTGAAGTATTAAAGACGCACGATGTACTCTAAACGAAACGTGCAACCTATTTTCCATTTCATCAATTTCAAAATGACTCTCCTCCTTGCTACTATAATACAAACCTGCATGGCACTAAATAAAACAAAATACCTACAGCATCTTAATTACAAAAGAACCATACCTATTTCCTATTTCAATACAACTGGCACAAACATAAATATTTTGTTGCTGTTGGATAGCATAAAAGTGCCTTCATTTATGGCGAGAATACACCTCTCAAAGCAAGTAAAGAATCGTCTATCAAAACAAGTTGCGCCATCATTTTGAAAGTTAATTACGCTACAGAAATAAAATATTTATTAAAGGTCCCCTCACTATTTCGCAAATGCCGTTTGACCAATCCTCCATTCACGAAATATTCCGAATAACTCACGATGTTGTTTGCCACCTGATAAATTCGTCTGCATTTTCATGGTGAGCAGCTTTCGCGTGCAGAAATTTTTCTTCCCTTGGACGAAACACGCGCTCGTGTGCCGCGCCAACACGAGACGAACGATATATAGCTAGGGAGTGAATCAATACCGCGGGCCTTCGAAACAAATAGCGATATTCGCATTAATTGGACGTAATAGCCGCGGCCAAAATATCGATTGCTGTATTCCTTCACCGCGTTCTCGATGACGAATGGGCCAGCCATTCGGATCATCCCATTTCACTCGAGATTTCCCCATAATTCTGTGCGTGCATCGATACACGGCTCGCCCCTTCGCCGAGAAACGAGTCACCGATCACTTTTCTTCGAAATTCTGAGTCCCACAGATTTCGCGAGCAGTTTCTTTTCCTGAACTTTTGCTTTTGGGGGGTTGCACGTGGTCGGAATGTTCGCGGAAAAAGACGATATTGCGTGCTCTGCGTGAGTGGAGGATTTCCTCGAATATCTCAACCGACAGTTTCGAGGAAACGGTGTGGAGTTTGATATGGATTCAAATTACGCGGCATGTTGCGTAATGAGAGGAAATAATGATAGATTTGATATCGGAAAATTTGTTTTTACCTCTAGAACACAAATGTTAGGGTAGACGTTTTAAGTATTGCCAGTGTCCTTATTACTACTACCACTTTATTTATTTCAGCTAATAAACACGTAATGTAGAAGGAATAGCGTACAAAAAAAATGTATTATTGAATTGGGACTGTTCTTCTTCTTCTTCTTATTATTATTATTCACTATTCTTTATACGTCACGTTTTTATTAACTAAAATAAATAATGTGGTAGTAATTGGGACACCTACACTATTCCATATTCTTTTAACAGAACGTTTGGAAAATTCACCAATATTGCAAATTTTATCGTTGGTTAATAGCTTTTTATTACAAATTTATTCTTTGGGACAGTTAGTACACATTAATGCTCTATGTTTCCTACAAAATGTTTTGTACACAATGCTAGTTATGATGTAATGGTATAGTTATTCGATTTGTAGGAGTGCAGTTATTAAATCTTTGCTGTGAGTTGACCTTTGAAAGTGTGGAAGAGTTTCTTCTGCATGTAATAGATTAAACTTTAATTGTTGACATCATGAAGATATTGAACACTTCAATTACTCTTTTTTCACTACTTTCCGCCTTTTAAAACATTCAATTTACGTTGCACGTTCCAAGTAACACAAATAATGGAAATATAAATATAAATGACAAATTTGAAGATTAATAACAACATGTGATTAGCTCATGCCGCCTCAAATTAATGAAGATGATTAAATTGCAGCACTGAGTTTATTACACACATAGAATAGCATGTAACAAGATACTTCATCGTGTCGATTAAATAGGGAATATTCTGCAGAAATAGTATCCCTTTTGTTTGAACAGGGTTTATGAAACAAGATCTCAATTTCTGAAAAGAGGGATCTGGGATCCTACAAGGGAGCGCAAGTCCTCGCTCTGCGGTACCAGCAATCTTATCTTTTTGTCAAAACACGGAGTCACGACTGAATTACCAAACTTCTCATTCTCCAAAATTAAATCCAAATTTATGGGACGAAGATTCAAAGACACAGAATATGTTGAAGAAAGCGTCACCACCAAGTTTCGATTAACCTGAACGATATAAAAATTTCCAACTTTCCGAAATTAAAATCATCAAATTATAGAAGCACTCATCAAATTACAATATCATCGTTACCTATTGATATGTTTGAAAATTGCTACCGGTAAAGCAATTTTACCTCCCGAATTACTGATCAATCTGAACCACATTAAAATTTCCAAATCCCCTATTTATCCTCTATTTGCAATATATCCTCCATTAATCATATCGAGGGTACTTAGTAGCAGAAATACTATATACCTGGTTTCAGAACGCCACTGTGGGGTCATCGGTGACGCCAGAAAAATTTAATATTCTCTACAGATATTTGAATATCTATCTTTCTCTCCCAAATTTAAATTTTCTTACTGTCAACGAAATTCATACACGAAAAATACCAAAATATAATCTTTCAGAAACGTTAAGTGTAGTTTGAAATATTCAAATTTCGATTTAGAGTAATTGTAAGAGCGTGGTTCTAAAGCTCGAAATCGAAAGAGGGGAGGCTAATGGTCGGCGAACGGGTCGTACCTTGAGCAACATGGGGTGCGACGCTCCCTTCTATGGGCGAGACGGGTATCTGCATGGTGGTTGGCGATGGCGTGCTCCTGCCGCGACCCCAGCTCTCGAATCCTCTGGCAACGCTGCTTATGTACTTGTTGCACAGGGCCTTCTTCACCATGTAGCACCGCGGCATCTTGGCTGGCCTTTGTTCTATCAGAACTGCTCAAACACGAAAAGCCGGAGCTCCTCTACGAGCTCTCGCATCGGTCCCACCCTGTACCCACTGCGCACCAGCACCCCGGTCCTCGCGAATCGTTTATCGTCCCCGTGCAAAACCGTCCTTGACGCCGATCTAAACGAACCTTCTCTGAAGAAGCCACGCGTTTCTGGGACACCGAGTGTGTACCCGCTGTCGATCCTCGACTGTCGCGCGGCTGTTCCTCCGGTCCCACGCGAATTCGTCGATGGGAAACGTCGTCCTGGTGGTCTCCGCGGAGGCCACCAGGATCGAGACTCGCGATTCGATCCTTCGATCGATGATTTCACTATAAGAGAACGCTGTCCAGCTTCAATGCTCACTGCATCCTCGATCCGCGAACCTCCTATCCCGGTGGAATGTCAGAGAGGGGCTTCCTTTGTCGCTCTCAGCCCTGCTTCGAGGTTACCAGTGCTTCTCCCGAGTCCTCCTCAACGAAAGCAACCCCTTCTCGCGGCCAGCATGGGTATCGATCCTCGTCGAATCGGCACTTCCGTCTGGCGAGAGCGGAAACGTCCATCCACGGTTGGAGGTTATATCAGCGACGAAGTCAGAGGGGGCGGCGTATTAATTCTAGATGTCGTTGCACGATCGCTTAAAAGAGCTCCGATGATATATATATATATCATGTGTATACATCTACTTTATTATGTATAGATATATTTCTATGTATGCGTTTTACGTGTGTATATGTATGTATCGTACATACAGAGACTTGTGTATAACGTGTATATTAAAATATCTTTCGGCGAGAAGCGAGTCAGTCCAGCCACGTCCACGGGGGGCGTGGACGGTTGGGCGATCGAGCGATCGAGCGATTGAAGGATCGAGCGGATCGCCGGCTGAAGCTGCTTCGAGGCGCGCGAGCGAAAGTACGGCGGCGGTGGGATCGCGGTTGTGAGCTCGTTCAGGTGTCTAGCGGCTTTGCCTTGCTTCCTTCTCTCTATTTCTCCTCGTCTTGTCGCTTTACCTTGTTTGTAGTATTGCTTTCGTTGTATTCACGGGTGGAAGATTCACGTCATGGCGGGGGTGGCGCGGCGTGCGCGCGAGCTGGCACGCGCGTGTACCGTTCCCTTAATCCCTCCTCGCTGCTACATCTACGCTTGCTTTCCTTAATCATCTACGGTCTGCCCTGTTTTCCGTTTCCTATCACCCATATCGCCTACCATCCACGGGATAATCCTACTGCTAATCGTTTCCTTATCCTAACCGCTCGGCGCTACTCCTGCTCCTTATCTTAATCCCTTCGCCGCTCCACCATCTTCCTGCATCCTTATCGAGTATCCTTCTTTCCCTTATTTCTCTCCCATAGAAGATCTTCTTAGAGTCTCCTGTCAATTTCTTCGGGGGTGCATACGCTCGAGCGCTGAGGTGGCATCTACGAGATCATCGTCGAGCAGACAGAGAAGTCTCGTTGGTGGCTCAAGGTCTACTCGCCCGGCTGGGCCCAGCAACGTCTCACTCCGTCAGCAACGCTGTCGTCCAGTGTCGTGGTCGTCGGGCATGTCCGTTTCCGCGACACCCTCATTTCGGCGACACCCGGTGCGCTGGATCCAGCGAATGGTGGTAGCTACGCTGGTTACTGGCTGCGGTGTCCGTATCGGTCGCTTGGATATTCCAGTCTTCCGTCTTTGGCGGGTTCTAATGGTGGGGAACAAAGGTCTTGGTAGCAGGGAATAGTTATTAGGCGGTGACGTAGATATTGGGGATGAAACGGGCTCCTGCTCTGCGAGAGTGTTTGTTCTTCTGGTCAGTGGACTAATGACTGAGCAAGGGGCTCCAAATGGGAATGATAGCGAAGATTCTCCTTCTTGTTCAAGGCTTTTTACTTTGTCCAGTGTTTTCTGTTAGAGCGGTAAGTAAGGTTTTGATTCAGAGGGGATCCTGATGACATAACTAATTTTACACTTTTGGGTTAAGTTTGGGTCTTCTGTTTCCCTCTTCAACTGTTTTTATTTGGTTCAGTGGTTGAATAAGAGTATCAATGGAGAACTGAAGAATGAGATTTCGAGGAGAGAATGGTCAGTGCTTGGGGTGCCCAAGGACTTCACCTTGGATCTTCCACTTCTCTTTGAAAGCTTTCCCTGTTCAGGGTTCTGCACAAGATCTGTTATGGTTTGGAATGGAAGATTGATACTGTTCACAAGCCTAGCGTGTCGTCAAACATCCTTGCAGCTGCAATTCTCTTTTTAAAATCTTCTCTTCAGCAGCGTACTTCACTGGTGGACCAGCAATGGAGGAGCCAGGCGAGTTTTAAAATCAGAAATGACAAAATAAAGCATCTCTTCCTTTCTTTCTCAAATCATTCTTGCTTATCCAGTGTTCACCATAAATCCAATAGCCAAGGAACGATTCAGGTATCAAATAGAAGTGCAAAAACGACCAGTGTCTATAGATGCAAGGTGTCAGCAATCATGTCTTTGACTCGAACCTCCTCTTTTTTCTAAAACCTCTCTCCTCTATCCACCACACGCCGGCAGGCCGAGAATCCGGGCGGCGATGCTTTGGTTAAAATATGCCAGAGCACAGATGAAATCATCACCATCTGAATTCCGTTCCATCAGACATCCCTTGAGCCCTGATCGAAGCACTAGGTAGCCCCGAGCACGCTCCGTTTATCGCGGAAACCCGTGGAAACCGGAGGGATGTGTGGCAGGGTTTCGCACAGGTCGACGGCTTCGTGGTCCCTGCACTGTCGCTGGCTTCCAATCGCGAGATCCGCGACGTCCTTGTTCCTTCTTCAAAAACGGGTGTCTGTCATCGAGGTGGGCGGGTGTACCTTTTGCAGGGACGTGCAACAAGTTGGACAACAGGTCCGCGATGTTTGTGTATCCGTACGTGCGCGCTGTCGCCTTACGCGTGTGCCCGATGACTCCCTCTGCTGACTCCCCCTTCCCTCAAGCCTCCTTCCACGATCACAGGCCCGTGTCGCTGCGTCCCGTTCGACTGGGCCCGCGGTCGAGACGAGCCACCAAAACGGGAACCCCCCTCGAAGCTACGAGTCTGCCCTCGCGCGGCTGCTCCTCCTCGTCGGCCTCCTGGCAGCCGCAGAAGCTTCGCAAGCTCCGGACACACTACCACTGTCACTTTCCCTTCGTCCCCGGCACTCGGATTTTACCGACCCGCTTAGGTCCCGTACGGGCCCCCTTCACAAGCGTCTTCGCATCTCTCCCCCGCCTAGGGGCACGGTTCCGCGACACAGAATAGAAAAAAAGAAAGAAAGCGAGGAAACGGTGATCTCGGAGAGGGTCACGCGACACCACCGACGCGCACGAAGCGTAACCACGACGACGACAACGACGACGGCCGCGACGACGGCGACGACGATCACCACGGCCACGTTTACAACTATCGCGCGTTCGGTTAGCACTAGGAGCACCAGGTGGGACCGGGGGCTCAGCCCGAGGCTCGTCCACGGGGGGGCACAGGGGCGGCTGGACGACGTGGCCAGCCGAGGCGTCTGCGAGGACGAAGATCGAAGACGAAGATGTACCACCTGTGGGCGCAGAAGCAACAATTGTCCGCCGTGTATCGCGGTGGAGGGTAGCCCGACTACATGGCTCGTACCGGGTGTGGCTGGGGTGCAACTGCCAATGCAGCGTCGCCGAGCACAGCGTCGCCCAGCGTCCTGGGGCGCCTGCGTCCTCTCCTCCTCGCTTCGTGCAGCGAAGCTCTCTCTCCTTTCCCTCCCCGGGACCCGTCCGACTTGCCCCGCGCGCGGCCCTCTCTGTCCTCCTCCCGCCGCACCGTCCACCCTTTCGCCCGCCGACGCTCGCCACCCTTTCCCACCAACCCTGCTCGCTTCTTCGTTTAGCTTTTGCACCGTCCCGCCGGCCGATGGGCGCACAGTTCCACGCTCTTCTCTCTCTCTCTCTCTCTCTCCCTCTCTCCGCAACCCTCCATCAGTGGGGGGCCGCGCAACGAGGAAGGAAGAGAGGGCGGACGGTGAATCGCCAGGGGAAACCCCTTGCGACGTCGATGTGGCTCTTGCCCATCGATTTTGTACGAGTTCGGGGCCGGAGCAACACCTGTTACCGCGTACATTGGAAGGGTGCAGCGCGCGCGGGGGCGACGCAGACGGAGAGGAAAGAGGAAGAGCGGCGTTGGGGAAGCAGGCCGACGGACGAAGAAGGATGGTTCGCGGGGGGCGGCGGTTGAGAGGCTTCCGGGGTGACGGAGAGGGGAACTCGAGTTTCGCAGGACAGAGGGCGACAGCGGGCGTGAGAGAGAGGGGGAGAGCGAGCGAGTTGAGCGGAAGGAAACAGCGAGGCTTGAGGGGCGGCGTTCGGGGGCGGAGGAAGGGTGAGCGAGACGGAGGTGAGAATGCGCGAGGGAAAGAGAACGTGAAACTGGACGGGGTGAGCCGGCGGGGCGGAAGGGGGCACGGAGGGACAGAGAAAGGAGACGTCGACGGCGGGCAAATAGCGACGTCGAGGAAACGCCGACGCCAATCGATAGCAGCGACCCCGGCGTCGTACCGCGTACGCTGGCAGGGCTCCGCGATAGCGCATCGCTCACGTTCCCTTTTCTCTCTTCCTCCGCCCGCCCACCCCTCGTCTCCTCCTTCTCTTCTGCTTCTGTTGCAAGGCTTTCCCACTCTCTCTCCCCCTCTCTCTCACTCTCTCCCTCCCTCTCTCTCCACATCCCTGATCGCCCTCCTTCTCCCGCTTCTGCTTCTGTTGCAAATCTTCCTCCCCTTTCTGTCCCTAGCTACTATCCAGCTCCTCTCTTCCTTTCCCCACACCGTCGCGTCGGGCTCCTTCTCTTCTTCTCGCCGAGCTTTTTCCTTTTTGCCATCAAACTGCTCAACCCCCTACCACCCCCTCCCCCCACAGTCGGTTCCTCGTTTCGTTGCTTCTCCCTTAACCCTCCCTTCAACGTTCATCTTGCAGGCGTTTCGCTTCCTTCTCTAGCTCCGCGGGCCCTCTTCGTCCGCTCCTGGCCGTGGATCCACGCTCCTCCACCCCCTACCGCTTCGTGGCGATGGTTTGTATGCGCACCTTATAATCCCGACGCTTATTCTCGGACGTCGTCTAACCGCTCGTATCGTCTGCGTCGTTCGCGATAGCGCGTCGTTTCGCTCTTCTCCTCTTTCTTTTTTTTCCTTCTTTTCCTGCCACCGCTCTGATCCTTTTAGCTCCCCCCTCCCCCCCCCCCCTCGCCGCCGCCCTCTCCCACTTTCGTACGTTTCTACTTCGCGTCTTCGTTGGCTCAGATACCCGCGGGGGGATGCGATTTTTTTTGTCGGTGATTTAACGTCGGCAGCGGTTTGAAATTCTTCGTTGCGCGGTGGATTGTTCGGGGTGTCCCTTTCGGGGAGATGGCGAGGGTTGTATTGTGGATTGTTTGGAATGGGGGATGGGGCGCAATTGTGGAATTGGAAGGTGGAGGGAAGGGGGGATGGAAATTGTAATTAATTGGGAATTGTAAGTTTAGCGGAGGGAGGAAATTAAAGTTCGAATTTGACGGTTTGGGGATCTCTTTTGATCTGGGAATCGGAGCTGCGTTAAATTTAGAATGGACATGGTTTTGAGTTTAAAATTGGAAATGTTCCTACTAAACTTGGAATTGCAACTGCAGGAAATTTAAAGTTAAAATAGTAGATAGTCACTTAAAAGTTCGAAGTATGCTGCTTGCAAATTGAAAATCTTTGAATTGGGAATTAAAAATTGACATTCTGCTAATCTGAAATTGTAACCGTACTGAATTAAATAGACTGCTCCGAGTTGGAATTTAAAGACCGAGAACCGATAATTGAAACTTCACTGAAGTCAAGATTGCAGCAGTTCTTAATTGAAAACTGCAATCACCTCGATACCAGGTATATTCAACCAAACAACCCCATCACACTCCACATGTAGTCTTCTGTATATTCCTCCCACAATTCCTATCAACTATATTCCCGATCCCTTAAAGTCTGAAAGGCACAACTCCTTGGCTAACAACTCCCAACCACTCGCAACGCATTAAAATTTCCATTTCAATAATAAATTACCGCGCACCAAGGAACATTGCACGTTGAAAAGAAGGATTATTCGTTTCGTAGGTAGCTGGAAGTCTTCCGCGGAGCAGAAATATTTCCCCGGTTACTTCTGTTACGCCTTTGAGCGCGGAATTAGTATGTTTGTAGGAACGTTTCCCTGCTGGGAATGCCAGAGTCCGCTGAAAAACTCGAGTCGCCGCGCCGTAATGGAGAAGGAAATTTAAAGTCCGGCCTTTAAAAGGTTAACGCGATTGGAGCGTTCGCGGTCCGATATATTTCCCAGGCCGACCCTTTGCCCCGTCAATTTAATCGCGGGTACCGTCGCTACCGCGAAGAGAAACAGCGCCATTTTATTTTCTCGCCACTGTTCCGAAGAAATGGTGCTGCTAATCGAGCCATTCGAACACGCTCGAAATACGGACCCGCGACCGGCGGATTTTCAAACGTTGAATCCATCTGGACGTATGCACGTACTTAAGCCTGCGGGATTATGGCGGGTCTAATTAACGAATCGTGTTATCATTCGAACCGTTATTAAACATATACGAATTTCCATTTGCCTAATGGCCGCGATTACTCCTACCCCCGCGCTGGCGGGAAGTTGTTACGTTCGGGTAACGATTTTGGGTTTGGAATAGTAATTGCAGCTGGGAATTATGCGGGGCTACCGTGAACTGTCTGACCATACTCGCGGTGTAGTCCACTGAAACCGTGGCGGAAAGTAGTCTCGGTAGCGCTGCTCTTCGGAGGATTGTATTCGAAGGAGGGTTGATTTGGTATCAACCTGTGTCAACAAGTGGTTAAACACACGACACTTTCACGCGAGCTTTCTAATTTTTATTCTTCTTTTAACGACAGAACGTTTAAGCTTCCAGATTTAGTTGTTAGTCGCTGCAAGTGGTTAATAGATAGGTATGTATTAGTTCGCATGGTCGAACTATTCGAATGATTTCGAATACGAATTATTTATTCGAATACTCCTAATTATTCGCATAATATTTGAATACACCTAATTATTCGCATAATATTCGAATTATTCGCATAATATTCGAATTATTCGCATAATATTCGAATTATTCGCATAATATTCGAATATTCGAATTATTCGAATTTCAAATTCGAATTCTACGGCTATTGGAATATTTCAATATTCGTATCAACCCTACTTGTGATCTCAGCTCTATCTTGCGACGACCCTAGAAACGATAATAAATTATTTTAGCACTTACAGCGTTTGCCACCGTATTCACTATGGGTTTTCCGTTCTTTTATTTCCTTAGTGCTTACATCCCTCTCACCGTTTCAACTCCTCAATCGTGAACTTGTGAATGTGACGGGGTAATGTACAGACGTGGGTGTGAGGTTCAAGTCTACAATATAGCGAGGGTCTGAGGGGGCAGTAATGTGTTTAGCTTTTTTAGCTTCTGAGTTAAACTGATCAGTATTAATTGATTTGGGTCACCGACAGGAGCTTATGAATATGGATGCTTTATGCGAGTCTGATATTTAAAATTCTCATCACTAATTTAGAAGGTGGATACTTTATATGGCCCAGAGTGAGAGCTTACAAGTCCTTTTCTTCTTCGTTTTGTTAATTAATGGAGTCATTCATCAAGGCATGCTTTCATATATAGCCCTGCCTAATTTATATGTTTACTACTTCGTTACTGTCGACAATTCTAGGTGGTACGAGCAGAATTAAAGAGGCTGGGCAGTAGAAGAGTGAGAAAGCTAGTGGAGTTAAGTGGGCCCCGCAAATGGTTGATTCGTTCTCTATTCTCCTTTCTCCTAGCTTTCCCAACCTATTCAACTGTGCTCCTGATATCTATGTTGCTCTAGTCACTAAAAATTGGGCACATGCTTGGGCCTTATTACACCACACACTTCTACGGATATACATAGGTACTCAGAAATTTCTTACCTTTTATCTTTGATTAAGCCAACTCTATTCGTGTCGAATGAATATATTTAAAATACAAGTCGTGAGTCACAGAGGCGTCTCTCAATATGGAAATAAGGCCCATTCGAGGTTAGCTAAAATCTGGATTAATTCTAAATTAGACACGAGTCGGGTCTTTCTAGGTCTGAGTTACATATCTATTCTGAAGGGCGTTATTCAGGATAGATCTAAACAGGGGTATCGATCGATACCGACACCGGGCATGCATACCAGTGGGTTATCACCCGTTGCTTCTCTGCGTACAGGTTAAATTAGCTGTAAATTAGATCTACATAGGTTAGGTTTGCATTATGGGCATATCTATTGTGGAAGATCTCTTTCAGAGCTATATTGAAGTTAGGTCCAAACGAGACACCGGTCAGGGCTGCGTTAAGTCTGCGTTAGGTATCTCGCGTGGGAGAGTCCCGCGCCGCTAACAATAAGCGTTCTCTGGTTTCAGCGGACGGCGACGATCGCGTGCGGGCGGGCCTCTTACCTTCGATCGCGTTAGATGGCCGGGTAATTGCGGGATACATTCTATTTTGCAATCTCCAGTCTCCACCCGGTGGTAACTCCCACTTGGACGTCCGTTCGCTCGTTCTCGCCCGGTCCGCCGTTAATTGCGCATATTCACCGGTTGCTCGGCAACCTCTGACGCTCGGCATCGGCTACGCTGCTATCCCGGGACCGGAATGACGCAAGCTGTACCCAGAGGCTGAATTTTGAGGTCAAGAATAGAAATCGAACAGCCGTCGATCTGCCCGCGATTTGTCAATTCATCTGTGAGCACCGCTTTCGTCCCCTACATACAAGGGGTGTCTCGGAATAGGTGGTGTCCATTCCAACCATCCACTTGGGACTAAGGTACAATACTGTTATGTATGTATGTACATCACGTAAACGTATGACCCATTTAACCCTCTAGTGCATAGATTTTTAATTCAGTTGGAAAAATTAGTTTACTCTCATTTGAGGATTAAAATACCGAATCCGATGTCAGTTTTCAATTTGGAGGAAATAATAATAATAATAATAATAATATTTTTTGCAGCGTGTGTAGCTCAAAAATGCATTTCAAACTAGATTTTTGTCAAATTGAAGACTCAGATTGACATATTTCTTAGACCAATATGTGCGCTGTGGCACTATTTTTGGGCTGGCAAATGAGAATTTCCAACCCCTGGACTAAACAGGTGCCCGCCTTAAGGCAGGCGTATGCACTAGAGGGTTAACCTTGTTCCTGAATCGCGAGTTTTGTGATCTGGCATCTGTGCCTGCGTACACGTAGCTTCAAGGGCGGCGTGGGGGAGGAGAAGGAGGAGGAGCCGTAGCCCTCTTGGCTTGAGTTAAATCGCTTATTTTTCAAAATTAAACTCTTTATTAAGTTTACGCTAGAGCAATGAATATTCTTATAAATTTCAATTTTAAAATTTTAATTCAATTACCGCTACAAATACAATAATAAAGAGTTTAATTTCGATTTTTAATTACTATATTTTTTCTTTACAGTCACTGTTTCGCAAAGATGCCTCCCACCGGGAAAAAAGTCTGCGGACGCCTTTGACACGGGGTGGTCAGAAAGAAACATGTGTATTAATAAAAGCCAAAAACTTTTTTAGCCTTTTCTTGTTGAAAATTCATTGAAATTACCTATTTTTCGAGCGTTTTGACCTCGGCTTCCCCTTAATTATATAAAAGAGAGCTTCAGAGACCTGAATATTCTGTAGCCACAAACCGAAGGAGTCGGAAACGGACACCTGGGATACTCTCCTTGTAAGTAGTATCGAAGCAATACGTACTATTTCTATGATGGACTCCAATCGTTTCACAAAACCCGCCTGGAATCATCAACCCGTCGAAACGCGCTTCACTACTTAGAGCGCCAGAAACGAGGAGCCCACGGTAGACGATGCTAAAATTGCTGATCGATTAGGTAAGGCTACCCGACTGATTCACTGGCTTATAGGCTGATCGCGGGTAGAAGTGGAACGTGGGTCTTCATAAATCAAAGGATTACTCGTGGATTATCCGCGAATGAAATACAAGCGGCCAGACAGAGTTCGCGAGCTGCCATGATCCTGAGTTCCGGATCGCTCGTCGAATCGCCAAGCATCCCGCGAACGGGGTAAGAGTCCTGCTTTCCTCGTGGATGAACGGCAATGTGGTAGAATTACTCACGCAAGCGGAGGAACGGCGCGGCGGATAATTTCGACACCCTCGAAGCGTGCAATATGCGAGTCGACTTGCGACAGAGAATGGATTCCTTCGGAAATCGGTGCACGTTTGCGCGCACCTATACGCGGCCGCAGGATAGCCTCTTCTACGTGATTTAATCTGCATACTAAAAACGCCAAGGAAAGAGGAGAACAGATGTGGTAGAGCAATCTACTTCTCCGAGAATTGTTTCGTTCTCGTGGTGCTAACCCATTTGGGAACAACCGTCTGTTCGTGCAACGTTTCTCCGGAAGTTAGTTCTACGCTTTCCATTGGCATTGAGAGCAACGTGGACTAATCCTAGTACATACCTACTCGGCAAACGGAGAAGTAGGCGATTAAAAAAATAGGGTTCCAACAGCATATTGCTTCGCAAGTCTTGTTACCGATGTAGAAATCATTTTTAGCTTCTACGTAATTATTTAATCTAAATGAACCTTTAGAGAGGTCAGCGCAAAAATTCAATGCAACAAGTGACTTTGTTATACCACGTGGTTTTATATTGAAAAAAAGAATTAATTTTTCCTATTTTATATGATTAGTACAGCCTATTAGGAATTACTGCTACTAACTCAATTTCGCCAAAAATGTGGGTGTAAATATTGTGTAAATTGTCAACAAAACCTAATTTGCAGTGATAAAACATTGCCAAATTGATCGGATATGACAGCTGCAAGTACCTCCACGATGTCTTACAACTAACAGGAGTAAAATGATTACGATTCACATATGAGCCGTTTAATGCAAAAGTGGTGTAAAGTGGATTTTTTTTTACCATGCTTGTTCTTCATTCCTCATTATCCATTAATCAATATTGTTGACTTGAACCTCTATTGCATTAAACGGCTCATATATTTTATCAATCGCGTATATTTTTTGGTAGCCAATAGTAATAATGTATATCCCCCAATTTCCGCAGGGTGTTAGAAAATGCCGGCATAAATATCGCGAAGCGTGGCTATAGTCATTATAATGGCGCACTCTGGCTGACGCGTCTCCAAGATGGCGGTAGCTTAGGGGTCGTCATCTGTCTAAAACCTAGCAAGTCACTGAGGAATTGCAGCAGCTGTTTTACTCTTCGGCACAAGATCAAACGTATAAATTATTATCAAAATACATACACTGGACGTTTTATTAATACAGCCTTGTTTCATTGGCACCGTTGCAGCTGTGCTTATAAATCCATCGTGAACGATCAGCCGCAGAAATTGGTCGAGTAAGACAGGCGTAACTTCCACCAGCTCACGGCATTATCTTAAACGCTCTTCGCCTAAGACAGTATACATCTTACTCTCTTCTATGGTCTCTCGCACTTGTGGGTCGTCCCCTCGACGTTACCTTCTTCAACGTGTTCGCGTTTATTTCGCGTCCGTCGTCGTTAATTCGCCGTTCCACGAAAGCGACTGTTTCACTTGTATCTCGTCGGTCAGTCAGGTAGAAATGGGGATCGATAGTCAAACGATCGAATCGAGGGGAATCGCGTTGCCAATGATAACAGATCGAAATCACTCGATCAGTGAATAGTTGAATACTGACGAGTGAATGGGAATGTATCGCAAACGAAACTCGGTCGAGGTGGCGCTCTGATCGGAGTGCCCAAGATGGCGTCTGAGCATGCGCGTGATGACGCCGTGACGTCAAATCAATCAACGCCAAGATGAGCTTGGCTTTGCGCTTGCGTCGATTCGTTTATAGTCTTTATTAAGCCAAACTCATCTTGGCGTTGATTGGTTTGACGTCACGGCGTCATCACGCGCATGCTCAGACGCCATCTTCGGCACTCCGATCAGAGCGCCACCTCGACCGAGTTTCGTTTGCGATACATTCCCATTATAGTTATTAATTGTTTTATGTGGATGTTTGGAGGACTTGTGTGGAGAGATTATTATGGAGATGGTTGCTTCTACGCTTTTTGTTTTATGCATAAGTCTGCTGAGCAATATTGAAATTCGTAGGAGGAGATAAAGGAGCAGGCTGGAGTAGAAAGGAGTCAGTGGGAGGTCATTGATTGAGAGCCATCAATTTGATTAATAGCAATGCCTCGATACTAGATCACTTGTCAAACCTCGAAACTAGTTGATCGCCATTTTCAAAGATTTCGCGTTTTAAAGTCGGGCCATCCACTGGCTTCTCTATCTGCAGGTCGAGCATGAGCATTGGAGATCTCACTATTGCTCATTACACATGTAGGTTCATCTATATAAAGATTCTACTCTACCGACTTCCACCAATCCCGACTCTTCTCTATCTCAGTGCCACGAGCTTGGTCTCGCCTGCTTCAAGGCGAGTGAGCTGTTAGTTAACCCTAAGTAGGTTATTAGTTTATCCACTCTACCCTAAATTGATATCAGGTGCAACAAGCCCATGATCCTCCATACCCTAGCTCCTCAAGTTCGAGCTCATTTACCTCGGTCTCTACAAGAACAGAATTTTTAGTTTTAAATATCACAAACTCAGTATTAGGTATCTATAGCCGGTCCCACAAGCGTAACTTCCTCTAATTCAAATCCCACTAACAGAAAATGCTCGATACCCGACCTCACAATGTTAGCCTTTACAATAGTGGTCTAAAGAAGCTCAAAAGGCATAAATAATTAATTACAAAAATTATTGTATGGGCTAATAAACCACATGTAATAAGTATTTTGTTATATTTTTTTTAATAAAATCATTCATTTTCGCTGCGACTGGGTTTATGTAGGTAAGCCCTTAAAACCGTTGTGGTTTAATACACCCCACATGGTTCGCGGAAGGTTAAACTTTCCTTTGACCACCATGTCGTCAAGTCCCATGGACTCACGCTTCGCCATTTTGGGACCCACAAATTGGAGCTTAGTTGAGATCCTGTCCGACGAGATCCCATTACCCGTATCTCGATTCTCACGGTGTCCTATTAACCATGTACAGCGTCGTACATTAATATATTCTCCTACACGTATAATAGTGCTACTAATTTCCCAAACAAGTTGATATTCACGCGAAAGGTCTCCATCGATGCGCGTGTGCCATCCTTGTTAAGCCGCCTGACATTTCTATCTCTCGAGGGTGGGCAATGTTGCTGACACTGGAGTTGCCGCAGCAACACGTCCAACAGACAGAGAGGGACGACGTCGAGAGAGGGAGAGAGACCAGGTCTCGTTTGAGGCTGTAAAATGCCTACGTTACCGTGCCGCTCGAGCGTCAATGCACGAGGGGATGATTCATCCCCGCTGCCGCGGAGCAGGGTCTGCTGAATCAGGAATGACTGCGCATACATTAAATACATCGGGCAAAGAAAAGTACTTCCATGAAGATACATGTGTCCCCGTGAACGAGGGCCACGTGTTGGAGTGATTAATTCGTGGAGCCTCCTCGTAATTAATCACACGAGGCACTTTCGGTTGTTCGTGTAAACTGGGTTGCCGGGTGAGATCCGTCACCAGTGGTCGTCGAGTTCTAATTTCTTTAATTAGGCTTCATTAGAATCCTCTGCCCATAACGCTCCTAATTACTAATTATACAGGAATGCGTGTATCAAATAGCGATGCTGGGAACCAGTGAATTCAAGATGCTTGTGTTTGGAATTTTAGTCGACATGGATATATTCAGATTACGAAGTATGGAATGCAATACCTATATCGGAGATTAATATATCCACGACTCAAGTAATTCAAGAGCTTTGTATAAAGAAAAGAAAATTGGATTTTATCCAGTAAGTACGTAACTATTTGCATATTTTAAGTTATTAAATTAATGTGCTTCGTTCAGTCTGGATGCCTTCGATTCACGTTCTCCCTGTTAGTAGATTTCTGTGACCAGGAACGTGGTTCTAGTTCCTTTTACTTAGTCATCGATCGATGTTTTCCTTGCCGAAGACCTTGCCCAGCCACGTTTCCCTTGAATTACACGTAGATCTACGTCAATTAATGGAGGGAGGGAGACAGAGTTGTTCCGGTTTGCGGAGAGCTTACGTTACCATGGCGTTCGAGTAGCGCCCTGCATAGGGGATAATTTATTCAGGAAGTACGGCTATGGGTATCGCCTCAAAGACACTGCCAGCACGGTATGGGCACTCCGTTACCGCTGCCGCGCCGTCTCTGTCACGTTTTACGATCTCCGTACGTTCTTGCACGTTTACGCGGGGACAAATCGCGCGGTAAAATGAAGAGTAACGCGAGATTGCGTGTTTTTACCAGGCCAAGTGGAAATCTTGCATGACTGTTCCGCGTCCTCCTTTTAGCGCGTCGAAATAATGCCGCGCCTGGTTCAAATGGCTACCCGGCGTCCAATTGCATTTAAACAGCGACCGTTTATGGAGCATTATTCTCTGCTCGCGTAGTAAGTAGTAACGTTTGCATGCGGATCGGAGTCACGTAGTACTACGTTCCACGTAGTAAGTTGCATATAGATCAACATCACGTAAGTAATTAAGTAAGTATTACTAAGTCCATCACGATTCCTCATGAATCACAGCATACTGTATTGTACAGTACTGGTTTCGTTACCACAAACTGAACAGTGCTAGGTTCCGACAGATTACCAGGGAAATACAGGCGGCGTGGTAGGTAGCTAGGACTACGTGCATTCGACAACCGACGCAAAGCCATGTTGCTCACGGGTCGAGGGAACTTGTTCGAGTTCTCACCCGCCGGTGTCCAAGTCCCGCGAACGTTTACGCGGCCGGAATAAATCGTGTCCCACGTATTTCTTCCGCGCCCCCCCTAGCGGAACGTCTTTCCGTTTCGTTACTCCAAGTTATACCGCTCGGTACAATTTTCCGATCCATTCTTTATAAATACGACGCCGCCGCTACGGGTTTACACGTGACCACCGGGGCAACCCTTTCGACCTAAGCTCGGAAGTATTTACGTTGCCCCGTGGGGGATGGTTTACCCTGGAGGTGAAGGAAGGGTCCGGCGCGGTAGCACCGACAAGACCGTCTTCCAAGATTAGCATAACGCGGCACAAAGCAACTATAAAAGATGTTCGATCCGACGCGGACGCTGCCTTCGATAAACGGCGCCGCGACACCACTCCCGTAAACCGTATTCCGCGAATGCGCGTGGAAGCATTCCGACGGCGTCGAATAAAATTTCATCCCTCGAACGTTGTATAGTTCCTCGGCATTGAATCGAGCCAGACGTCGAATTACTTTGCCCCAGGAATAAAATAGTATTACGTTCATTAAGAGGCGAGATTCATAGGCGCCATTCTTTCGTATTATCGCCCTGTTCTGTAATCCAATCTCCTCGGGGTTAAACGATCGAAAATTATCTCAGCTTAAACGGTCGCGCGTTCTCCAAGCCCGATTAGCGGGTGATTTAAATTAACAGCTACTGCTTCCCCCTGAACCAGGAAAATCCGTCGACTTGTCTGGAACGATGTCAAAATGGCAGGTACCTATCGTTTTTTAATGTTTCTTTAAGGATACAACAAATATTATACAACAGAAATCTAACGATGAGAGAGAAACTAATAAGAATCTGCTTGGATTAGACTCAACCCAGTTCATTGACAGATGTTCTACCTTAAGGGGTTACATAACCTTGGCAGGTCGGAAGATAGGGACATTTTTATAATTTTTTTTTTCATACAAAGACTCGTCATATTTAAAAATCAAGATGTAGATACACCTTGTTGTGTCTAAATTAAGCTGTATTCTCGTCAAAGAAAAGTTTCATATCTTAAGAAATGGTGCCACAGTAGCTCGTTCTCCCAAGTTACAGAATTTGCGGTATCGAAAATATCTCAGTGATTACTGCACCGATTTGAATACAATTCTGCACGAATGTTCTCAAGATTGTCATCTGGTACTTGTTGGCGCCGATTTTGAAAAGTGGCAGCTACTCAAAGTCACGCAAGTGATTTTCGAGCTGTATTTTCATCTTCTTTTGTTAATAAAAACCAAACAAAACGCTAATCTAAAAATCGTCTCGATAAGTACTAGATTATAATCTTAAGAATATTCGTGCTGAATTTTATTCAAATCGCTCCACTAATCTTTGAAATACCTATTTTCAGTGCCGCAAATACTGTAATTATGAAGGGGTCTTGGGAAGGGGCTGCTGTGGCACCATTTCTTGAAATATCAAATTTCTCTTTGAGGAGAATACAGCTTAATTTATACACAGCAATGTGTATACCTTAATTTTTAACTATGAAGTGTCTCGATATGAAAAAAAAATCATAAAAATGACTCTATTTTCCGGCGCGTCAAGGGTATGCCTAAAGTCGCAGTGCAGATTTTGGATTAATCAAGGCACGGAGGCGAAAAATATTCATCGCGATCGGAAGACGGACGATTAAATTGCAGTGTCGTTGCCGATACAAATGGATTCGCCGCTCATCGACGGCCACAGGCTGTTTAAGTTGGATGGCGCAAGGAGGAGGGCTCGATTGTATCGCGGGCATATGATTCACCGTGGATTTGCGGCAGGGTGCAGCACGAGCACTGGCCACGAGCACCCTTCACCCTCGATTAGATCTCCTGGATATACCCTCGGCATGCCTCGTGCTGCCCCCGATCCGCGCTCCTCGGATTTTCATTTGGAAGACACTTGGTAAACTGAGGACCAGTGGCCGTAACTCGGGCTCGATACTCGCGAGGACTGTCAAGTTTAATGGAAGCATATTGCGTCAAAATGACTGTTTTCAGAAGTGAGAGATATCACAGGGATATCGTATTTTATGGTTACTAGAATCATGTTATACCTACAGGAACGTTAGTGGGACTTATGTTGAAAATTCCGTTATCTCGATTCTATGGAAAGCATTCAAAAGACACTACGTATCCATTTCATCAGAAAAGAACTTTCGATCGTGTCACGATGTATGGGGACAGAATTGGTTCAAGTGAATCAGATAATTTGGTGGCCATTCAGAGCACCTCCTCGACCCCTTTATGATAGATACAGCGAGCAACAGTGAGGATCATAAAGGAAGCCAAGAGGTAAGGATGTAAAAGAAAGTTCATATTGGGAGGTCTGTTTACTTCCGAGTCAATAACAACACCTCGATACTAGATCGTCCACCAAACCTCGAATTTAAGGTCGGGGCCAGATATATTGGCCGGTGTGTTTCGTGAGGAGTATTCTTCTATTCTCAACGTTTTCTGACTCGCTCTCACGTTGCCAGAAAAAGAGTGCGCCAGAAGTGGTGGGGATAGCGCCAAGCTCTTGACGTGTAGGCCAAACCGAGCTCATAGCGTAGGGATACATACATCAGAATAGGTGTGCGTTAGCTGCGAAAACGAATTCACCGGCCAATATATCTGGCCCCGACCATAGTTCCCCGCTATCCCCTCCAAAATATCTCTCCAATGGAGGGGTCGTCGCTCCGCCCACTTCCCCAACTCCGTGCGCGTGCGCGTCGAACACCTCACCGTTGCTCGATACAACTGCCCGATTATTTCCCACACTCCCGCATACATCAACCTTCCACTTTAAACTCACGAAACATTTCCACGGCTCTTCGCGGCGCGAAATGAAACAGAGCGCCGTAGTGGAGATTAAACGCCCATAATTCGTCAAACGGGGATCGATCGGCTGCACCGGGGCAGGAGGCGCAGTTACGGGAGGAGGATGAGAGGGGGGGGGGGTTGATGTCGCAAAATAAAGAAGCACGGGGAAGAAAAAGTACGAGGAGTACATGAAATTCCAGGGCGCAGCAGTAAATTCCGATGTCGCGGCGATATTTTCACTGTACGCGACGTTCGTCGAATATGTTCATCCCCCTGGCCTCCGATTCACCTCCTCTCCGCCTCGCCCGCCGTTCGAACGCGAGAGGGCGAGCTACGAAGCTGGAAAAGCCCGTTTCTGGTGCTCCAAATAAGCGAGCGTGCCGCATTCCTTCGCTCCGCACCCCCGCGCAAACTCACCCCCCCCACCACCGGCCACCCTTCTCTATCCGCGACCTCTTTCGAAACTGATTCCCGCGCCACTGCTAGCCACCCCCTCGAAATCTTCCACTCGTGGGTAAGGGTAGAAGCACGGCCCGCGCGCAATTCAAGCAGGAATGTAGCTAAGGGCGGTCGAGTGGGGCTAAGTAAGCTTAGCGTGTCACCCCGAAGAGGGAACTCTCTTCCATCCTTTTCTCTGCTTCTTTTATTGTTTTAATCGAATGCACCCCCGCGGAGAGATTTTATTAAATCGAGGACGTTCCTCGGCGGCGACGATTTCTCGTTAACGGAATTTTATAAGGGCATCCAAAATATCGGGTCCTCTTCTGGATTTAAATTTAGGGGGTGGTTCGGTGGGAGCGGAGTTTTGTTAATTATTTTGTAGAATGTTTTTTGGACGAGAAACGTGCCAAGGTTCGCGAATAAAAACGGGGGCCCGTGTTCCCGATGCCATCTGGAGGTTAATTAATTTAATGTCCGCCCGTCGAACAGAGGAGCTAATTAGGGAGAATTTAATGAGAATTGTTTCGCGTCTATACTTTCGGCCGCGCTTCCGAGGGATGAAATTTACCTTCGCGAGCTATTTGCCGCGAAGGAGGGCGGGCTCTGCAATAAATGCTCCGTGTATTTATCAAACACATTCCTCCTCAGGTAGCCGGGGCGTTTAACGTTTGAATTGTCACGTGCTTTTATTAACGAAGCCGTCCGGATGGGGTGGGGAGGGGGGCGTCTATGCAGCGACGTGGTTCTTTCATAAATGCGAGATTGAATTGAATTTAATAAAGCAACGGGAAAATGGATTCTTTGATGAACACTGCTCCATATTTGATCGTGCCCACTCATTTTCGATCCTGCCTCCCTTTATCTTTTAATTTCCTATGCCGTTGCGGAAAACCTGCCGGAGCCTTGACGCAAAAGCTACAGCTGGCAAGGGCTGCGCAAAGTTGGGCGTAGCATCGCGAAAGATGCAAATTTTTCCACTTCCTTCGTGAAAAAAAAGCATGTAATGCAGTCGACTGTGATGAGCACGCCCGCCATTCCCTTAATTTTGCAGTTGAGTCTAATCACTGTACGTATACAAGACTACAACGTTGAAAAATCCAAGGGATAATGATAATAGCTGAATTTTGTGTACCTACCGGTATACGATTAAAAGAAAAACTGGGCTAAGATAAAAATTTCGCATGATAACAGCGGTCGACTACGATATATCTATGGTTGTAAGGAAAAACGACCCATGTCACGTATTTCAAAAAATTTCAGTTTGTGCATTAGTTAAACTGTAGAATATTGGAAGTATGTTTTTATCAGAAAAAAATGCACGAAAACGAATTTTATACGTTAAAAAAATAATGCAATTTAACCGAAGTCCAATATTCAATTAATACGCATTCGACACAACAACAAAATTTGGAGAATACGACGTATCTTTCCTTTGTGATCGCTTTTTATTTTCTATTTTTATTTATCTGCATATACTATACGTATTTTGTGTAAAATAAAATGAGCAAAATTATATTTCATATTTTTATTTTACTAGAGACAGCACACTATGAAATACCTGTGATACATAAATGTGTAACTTGTATTTTACAAAAAACAACGCAAAGCACAGAAGAAAACGAAAGAAGACAAAGAAGAAAGTAAAAGAAGGAAAAGTAATCATTTTTTTTATTTTCTTCTTAATGCCATTAAGCAGAACGACACAAGTCCAATGGACTTGTGTCGTTCTGCCTAAAGTGTATGTAAATTATTACTATTTTGTTTATTATTATTTACGTTAATTATACGAATATTGAATATTATCCAAAGTGAAGGAAATATACGCCTCTATCGTAAGAAGAAAACAAGGAGACATTGCTAATAAGAAAAATTGGTGTTTAGAACTTTCAACGACAATATCTCGAAAGTGAAAACATGTGACATGGGTCGTTTTTCCTTACAACCACAGATATATATCTGTTTCATAATATCTGGATATAACTTGAGAACGTGTCAGGCACACAGAAATAATAAAAATATACCATTTCCTTCTTTTTATGTTACTGGCGCTTTTATGTTTTAATAAATACACTCGCAAACAGCCGTAGGTATACCACGCACTAGTGAGATTCCTAGGCGGCGCTAGTAGTCATGCGCATTGTGGCTCTCACTACTGCTCCAGGCAGATGTGGTCTACATACTTCGATATTCAAATCACTAAGCATTTGGTTAGTTATCAGTTTTCATTTGTGAGATCAGTTGGGTCAAGTTGTGCGGGAACCTACCAACTCTCAAAATGACAAAAAATGAGTTAAACACAATACGGGTCCCATAATTTTGTGATCTTTGTTTTACAAAAAATTACGAACTCATAGAATAACTTATATATTATAGTTATACAATTATACAATTATTAAAACTACCAAGCGATTGTTCCACATTATGGTTAAAAAACAAAACCTGCAGAAAATTTAAAATAATATGAATTATACTACTCACTATTAAATAACCCATTAAAATACATTGTAAAACAATAACAGGAAATGTAATACCTACACACCCAACAGAAATAAAGCTATTTTTCATTAACAATTAAAATCTTCAAATTAAATTAATTCAATTTCAGATCATTGAGGGTTGATACCTTCCTACGAAACTTGGAGCAGTTAGGCTACCTCAGTTTGTCGGGGGAACTGTTTAAACGCAGAAACGCCTGTAACTTGGGAACGAGATCAGATAAGATAAACGTTCACACGAACATTTCCCATTGTTTCTGTATGTCTAATTTGTTTTTAGAGTTCTGGTGACGTGTTATGGAACGCCCTGTGTAATAAAGGAAATGGCATGTCTTGGACTCGTGATCCATGCCCAAACACGTTGCCGGGAATAATTCGAGTAAAGCGAAACATAAATACGTACCGTTTGAGCGCAACTAATGTGTCCACGCTTAAACGGATTTACCCATTAGATTTATCGCTTAAACGGATGTGTGCACGCTCCCACGGAAGGACAATGCAAGAATAACGCGTCCGACATTAATAAATCTACCGAGACACGGTCGTCGATTTAATCCCAGCTGCGTAAATCCTTTACTCGACCTTCTAATACGTTATTTTATGCGATTCGTTTTAATATCCTGTTTGGGAAGCGTCTCTACCCGGCAAATTCTTTCTATTTACTTATACATTCATACGGAATATACTGGTTGATATCTACGTGCAGCTAGCAATAGCGGGCTTCTCAATGCGCATGTCTAAGCAAAAAATGGAAAAGTGGGGATGGCCATGAATTAGATAAGAGGTTTGTCAGATGATCTACTTAGTATTGAAACATTACTAGGGTAAGGACCCAATTACTGACACATGACCAATTACTGTCACCTTAAGCTATTTTACTTAAAATAACGAATAAATAAACTATAGTATATAATTTATAGCATAGATTATAGGTTGAAGTACATAATTCTTTTTGTGTATGACTTGACAACGTTTATTCATCTGTTATTTTAAGTAAAATAGCTTAAGGTGACAGTAATTGGTCAGGTGTCAGTAATTAGGTCCTTTACCCTATTAGGCAGGGCTGGCGTGAACTTTTGTGGGACCGGGTTCCAAAATTGTGGTGGGCAAAAACATAACTGGAAGATTACTGAAGGTGAAGAAATCGGCCGAAAACCACCTGAATATCTCAGAGTCCCCTATCCAGAATACTTAACTTAACCATTAACATTCCACATAACCATCGCAATCTCATCTTCCAAATTTCCAGCTTCGGAGAAATATATATTTTCTGGATACAAGAAAAGCTGCATTAAGCTTTAAACGAGTTTCGTTAAGAAGTCGTTAGGACACCACGCGATAAAGTGCATTTAGACGGCAAAGAAGGGTGGACGTTTACGCGATTCGCAGCAAGCGGATGTTCAGAGGCAAGGAGTGGCAAATGTTTTTTAAATCCAGGTAGGAGGAGGTGGTGCGAAGAATTTAATTAAAGGGCGTCCCCCTACCGAGACGAGAGACAGAGAGAGAGAGAGAGGGAAAGGGGAGAGTGTTCCAAGGTTGGAAATTTTTCGAGATTCCTCCTCCTGGTCGCGCTCAGCCACTAGTTGCCATTCTGTTCCGGCGCGACTTGCGGAGCACTGGTGAAACGCGCCACCCCCCGAAATCAACTACCTGTGGATGCGACTTTAAGTGAGTCCGCGGCGCGGCGGCTTGCAGCCGTTACCTCCCAATTATGCGCGATAAGGTTTCAATAACGCGAATTTCAGCCCAGACGCTGCCGCCATTATGCAATTAATCCAACACTTTCTGTATCCTTCCTCCGTCATCGATGGCAAACCCTTAGAGCATAGTATCCGCCATGCTGATTGTCGGCCATCTTGTAACCGAACCCCGATGTATCTTTGCACTCTTTTCTTCTTGTAACTTGGACTAGGGGGGTCTGAATTAAATCCTCCATGAATGCGTCAGGTGAGTAGGTACTATTATCCATGGCGTTCCAGTTATCCCTTGCTGAGAGACAGCGAGAAAAAAATCGGATTTGTACAATTTTTAAGCATAGGTATTTCTGAAAGGACTTGGTACACCGAAATGTTAGCCAAATCAAAATAGTAAACGATGCATCTTAAAGAGGAGAGATTGATCTCTCCATTGTCTTTTTTGATAAACGTTCTACGTCAAAAGGACGATTTTTACTTCAAAGTTGTATAACTCGGCGAAGAAAAATCGCCAGATAACAACCGAACACTGATTTTACACAGGAAAGTGGTCACTTCGCGACTGGCAAATGTGATCTGTGTAAAAAAAATCGTTGCCGCAAGTGTCATCACAAAGTTAAACAAAATTAATTAGTTTGAGGAGTGAATTAATCTATTAACCAATCTTTTCTACATATTTCATATTTCAGCGTGTTCTTGTGTTTCGCAAAATGCAATTTTGGTTGTTTAAAAGTTTTTAGATGATACATGATTTGATAGTTCTGGAGATTTATCTAAGTTTAAGTGAGTAGGATAGTTGAACTATTTATAACATACAAAGTAGGCTTAACGCATCGATTGCTACTTCTGCGGTTTTATTGCGTACTATCCGAGTTTAATTACGCAATTAACATGCCACGTTATTCCCCTAACAGTAATTTCGTTCAGGAGATTACAAGTGGAGGGGTATATTAGAAGCATTCAAAGAAAAATCGCAGATTCGAAGCGACGATACTGGTGACCCCAGCTGCCAGTCAACCTGTTCAACACGAGAAGGTGCGTTATAACGAAAAATGGGCTCCATTAAGGCGGATTCATACATACCAGTTGCGTGACGGTTCAGTGACGTCAGTATCAGAGGTAAAAAATATCGCTTTTCTGTATTGGGATGGAGTTGTGCCCACTTGCCGTGTCAGTCAGTGACACTGAAAGATCACTTTTACCAAATGGTAGTCTTAATTAAAAGAACTAACTGTTGTCTGAAAACTGTTCTTCTATCTCTTACAGTTCGCGAGTTCTAGCACAAAATCGGAAAACAGTCGTACTTTCAGTTCCGAATTTTACCCCTTCAGTGTGAATTTGTGCAGCAAAAAAAAATTGCGTAATGCATACATATATATCCTCTACATATCCCCAAAATTTCGTAATTTTTTGAATTTGTGGGTTGGGGATCTTTCCTTGTGAAAGAAACAGACCACTACCAGTGACCCGTCACGAAACTGGTACGTGTGAACCCGCCTTTATCCCCCGTTACAAGAGCCCGAAGCGTGAACGAGGAAAGCGACATATCTATCTCGCGAATCTGACATAAGAAGCCGACAGTCAACGAAATACCAACACGGCGTTGCCTATTATAGGGGGATATTAATGTTGCATGAGGCGCTCCATAAAATTCCTATATTACAGGCCAGAGTTGCCCGTTCCGCGAGTGGCGGGAGCCGCGCGATACCGCGATAACAGCGTGGCCAAATGAGAAGGGGCATTAAACGTTAATACGACGCTGGGACGGTCGACAACGCGCCGCGTTATGATACTTATTATTATTGCCGTCGTATTCGCGCCGCGACCGCGGGGAGGATAACGATTATGCGAAATCGTTATTAATTACGCGCCGTTAGGCTTATCGTGGAGCGAAATCGAGGTCACCGAGCGCCGCTCCAATTATTTCTCCGCGGGAGTGTAACAGGGGGCGTAACGTTTTCGGTCACGTACGCGATTCACCCTTAATCTTGGACCAGAGGAGGCGAGGGTGGGACCAACGACGTCCAAGAAAAACGACCACCCGCTCCAGCAGCGTTTCCAATTTCCTCCCGCGCTTCGTTCCCGACTGATCGTCTGGGTGGATGGAGAACCGGGACGCGAAAATACGCTGCGTGTTGTCAAGTCTGTCATTAATAGTCATTGTTCCTGTGGATAGGGTAGGAGTTTTGCCTAGCTCCTGAAAAGGAATTTCGGGCGAAGTTAGGTTAGACGCTGTGGCATAATATGTAGGGTGAGATGAGCTGAAGCATTTCCTGGGCCCCACTTGGGGTATATACCGCTCTTTCCACGGATAGAAACTCTGTGGAACTTATTGTTAATATTGTGACTTGGGGCGATATAGTGACTAGCCTGAGAACTACACAGGACACTCAAGTGGTGTATATCTAGAAGGACATCCCTGAAGTTTCAAAATACCAAATATGTTTTTTAGTCAACTATTAAATATCTGCAATTAGTTGATCACATTCTTTCACGCCCTGGTGTATAAACGCTTCAATTGGCGTCGACGTGTTTTCACGCCCAGGCTTCAAAGTTATAATCCGTGTCGCGTCCCAGCCCTACCGCGGGAGTGCGACTGTTAGTGCTCGCGAGCACCACCAGAGGACTAATCTTCCAAACTCTTTCTCGCAAGTGGCTGGTCCCAGTCTCGTTCGTATATCTATAGTATCTATACTCTATACCAGTCAGGTCCAGGTGGGCGGTCCGAGGACGCTAGCATCCATAGCGTCTTCTACGTGCTGCGTGGAAGAGGATGCTCGAAGCCAATGAAGCGGCGAGCATGCCACAGATATGGAAACCTCTAGTAGTGTGCTGTTGGGCCCTAAAGGTGAAGTTCCACGGCTCGTGGCTCGGCTCGTCCTGGTACGGCGAGTCCGCTTGGCCAGCGCGAGTCGACGAGCCACGCGCCGTGAAACTTCACCTTAAGGGTACGAGCCTACACGCACACTACTAGAGGATTCCATATCCGTGGCATGCCCGCCGCTTCATTGGCTTCGAGCACCCTCTTCCACGCAGCACGTAGAAGACGCTATGGATGCTAGCGTCCTCGGACCGCCCACCTGGACCTGACTGCTCTATACTATTATAATAAAGCTACAGCGTTTATTTGTATGCACACGAAAATCTCAAAAAGTACTGAACCAATCACTACGAAATTTTAACTACAGCATCCTTAAACAACAAGAACGGACATAGGCTATGTTTAATCACGTAAAATATAATTAATCTGGGTAATTATGTGCATAAAGAAGTCATGACGCGGCCGGCTGCGATAGATAGTGGATAATACGCGACGCGACCGCCAGGCGGCGATCGGGTCGGGCGATTCTCGCACTTCGAAAACAGCAGTCATGCCCATGACAGAGCCGGGCAGATCGTGTATCGTCACTTTCGAGTACCACCAGTTTCCGATTACGAAAGTTTATATTTTCGGGTTAATTATAATAAAAATGCCAATTAATTTTAATAAACATGAATCAGCCACGTTACTAATTCGGGCGAAGCCGACACGGGGCATGCTAGTACTATATATACAAGTGTCAAGTTTATTCCTATCGGGCCCCATGCTTCTAGGGCAGAGTCCGTCTGCTGTAGCCCGAACGGTGTTATCGTATGTTTTTAAAAAAACCCTTACGTCGCTCGAAGTGTTGTTACAATACCAGCAAGATAAATCAAAAGGATCCCTAATTTAGTGTTACATTCCCCAGTTTTACACTTTTCTAATAGCGAAGTGTCCCTGCTACTATAGTGTTAAACGAACGAGAAAGCTTCTCTGTATTCGCTTGGGGTAGGGTGTCTGTCATAGGGGTGAGGATCCGACCGAGGTGTGCGCGTCGAATAATTTACGAGACACGGTCCGATCCGATTTAGGTCCCGATCCCAGGCACACGGCGGGACATCGCGGCGAGATTCTCCGCTGTGGGGATGAAAATTAGGCCCGTCGTGTATCCCCGCGCGCGATACGAATCGCCAGCGACACGCCACTCGCCCGTGGCCCGTAATCTTTGTGAAATATCTTAAGGGACACGCGGAGGGGCCAAATTGGTTCGGGCGTGCTCGGGCAAACGCGGAGATAAAGCTATACGAGGCTTGGAAGCTTCGCGAATGGATTTTCGAGAAAATTCGAGGGGCAAGGTCGATTTCTATCGTGATGAATCGAAGGATGTTCGATGAATTTGTAGAACAATGGTGGATGGTAGGGTAAAGGACCTAACCAATTACTGTCACCTTAAGCTATTTTACTTAAAATAACGAATAAATAAACTATAGTATATAATTTATAGCATAGATTATAGGTTGAATTACATAATTTTTTTTTTGTGTATGACTTTACAACGTTTATTTATTTCTTATTTTAAGTAAAATAGCTTAAGGTGGCAGTAATTGGTCAGGTGTCAGTAATTGGGTCCTTTACTCTAGTAGTGTTATCTGTCAAACTTTCTATTAACATTCCTTAGTTATTGACACTTTGAGTAGCGGAAGGTTTTGAGAAACATCCCTTCAAGTCGAGAAGCTTAACTCGCCCCCCGCGTAAACATTCGGGGGCAATAATTTCGATGTCGATGCTTTACAAAAATTATCGACATGGGAACGCGCCAGAAGTGTGCACAGGATGCTGTAAACTTTGGGACTCAGCTTTTACGACCCCGCTGTATACCTTCTAGATACTATACCTTAAAGCTCTGGAATGTGTAGAAATATAATCAAATAAGTGCAGCTCTGTGACAAGTGGCGAAATACACATTTACTGGATAGTACCATTTCCACGGTTACTGCTCGCCAGAGAAAGTGTTGACATTTTCTCTCCATCTCCTAGGCGCTGCAAAGTTTTGTTGAGATTTGGAGAAAGAGGAGGATCGATCGTCTTGCCGTTTCACGCGGTACAAAGGTTCCATTTCAATCGCAAATCCCGACGTCTCTCTCGGACGGAAAAAGGGATCAAAGGGGAACTGGGAGCGGAAAGCACGTGCTCTCTGGTAATTGACTCTCTCCCCGTTCGTGCCCCGATTTCTCGCCCCACCCCCATCCAGCCCCCCTGAAACTGTTTTCGGGAAAAACGAAACTTTCCAACAATGCTCTCGTACCTCTCCCCTTTGTGGCGTGGCTCTGTCGAAAAAACTGTTCGCTTTTCTCTAATACCTTTTCCCGCATTCTCCACGCAAGAATGGAAAAGAATGGGAAGAAAGGGATGAAGGGGAACTGGATTCCATGAGAATGGAAATTCTCTTTCGACATCCTACTTGAATATTACATTTGCATATGTGAAATGAAACTAGGGATCTCGAGTAATGAAGGAAACGAAGTGGAACGATGGAAGATCGATGAATTGAATAGACGCAAACACTTGCGGCGCTTAAGTTGGCCGTTAATACACGTTAAAGGCTTTTCGCACAGGATGATTTTATGATTCGCCCACATCTCGGATATTCTCATTTAATACAGACAATACCAGCTTAAAAAGGATAGATATAAATCAGAAATATATGAATTCGATTGAAACACCAATAAGCCACAAAAGTTCCACGTGTGAAATGGGCTTAGCTTTCAATTAGACCACGATTATCGTCCGTCATCAAATAGACTTGACATCACCACATAACCACACTGAATCAGAGAAGAATATAGTGGTTACAGGTTTGATATTCCTAGTTAAGCTTACTAATAGACGGATTATCCCTCCCCTCCTATCGAAATCAAATTAATTATCACGTTTCATCCAGACCATTCAGAACGAATCCTATTTACCACTGTTTTGCGTACAAAACTATTTGCCTCGTAATCCCGTTAGGAGCGGTGAGCGTTGTTCCCAGGCATCAGCAGCACGCGAGCAATTACTCGCGGGAGAGCATCCGAGGAGCGATTTCTTAAATAAAGAAATAGAACGAGGCAAATGGAGGGAGCATCGTTGCACGGTTCGTGTGACTTCAATCACCGAGGCCCTTTGAGGGGCACACAATTTACTTGCATCGAAGAGGGAGATCAAAGGGCTTCTATCGTACGTCGAAAGTACTTCTGGGTTATTTCCTTCCTTTCACCCCTTCTTCCTCCTATACTCCCCGATCTTCTTTTTTCAAACTCATCTCTCTGTCTCCTAGGATCTTAAAATCCTTAAACGAAACATGTAACTCGCGCAATCCTTTGAAAAGAGTTGCTCCGTTTCTACGCAAAATTTTCGTCCTCCCCCCCTCCACCCCTCTTTATGTCCCTTCCCCTACTTTTGTTCGGGGAAAGAGTGCCGATAATCATCCTTCTTTCCACCCGTTCGCTCCTTGTTCCCCCGCGTCGTCCTTTGGCCGCGCTTCTAGTCCTCCCTGATTGCTTTTGTTCCGAATTCAATTACGCGGCGTCGACAAAGGAACGAAGTGGCGAGTTCCGCGAACGATCGATTAGAAGGGCCATGCAATTTTCAGAACGGGAACACCGAGTTCCTCGTGGCGATGGAACGAGTCGAACGTCCCGCGCTCCTACCTTCGCTCCTCCTACATTTCCTTTTCCCCTGTTCTCGGTCTGGCGATTCCTTTTCCCCGCGATATTTATGGTGTTCCCCTGGAAAGGCGAGCACGCAACGGCGAAAGAGATTCTGGCACGGGGAGCGCGTATCTCAGGGGCGCCTGACGCTTCGAATCATTGTTCGTTCAGCTGGAGATACAGTCTTTTTGTACAGCTTAAGGTGCATTCTCAAGGAACCTATTTTACAGTAGTGTCTCGAAACGGGAACGGGATTTCTGTCTCCAAGTAAGGTGAGCGCTATCCCCTCCACTTCTGAGTCTTCAACAGATATGTTTATAACGCGGTCTTTCTTATTCGGTTTAAGGTTATGTTGGAAAATATTCTTACGACTGAACCTTGTCTGTGTGCGATTTTTCTTCTGAATTTCTTTCTCTTTCCTTCGTATTCCTATTTTTGTATTGGGCAATGAAGACGCTTAATAATAATAATAAGGCAATAACGGCAAGTCCGAAAAGACTTCTTCTTACTTTCAGAACAGTAACTCCTTTTCAAGACAAATTTGTTAGATGCTAACTAATGCTTTTTCGACTAGACGGACAGTGAGAAGTCGCCTTTAGCCAGCCTCAGTAATGATTTCTTCGTGTGACACTGTTATTTTGAAGATACAGCTTAATATTATATCGCGTTATATGTATTTTGGACCACTCCAAATACGCTATCTTGGACAAGTGAATATATCGGAAATAAAAGTCGTAATTCATAGAAATGCCTCGGGTGAGAAGGGCCTTAAAACGTTGATTGGAATGCAAATAGTATGCGTGTTTTAACGCCGAGAGATTTGCATTCTGTGTAGAGTTTTTTTACCTGTTTTCACGTGAGTATTTTCTGAAAAGCATCGAAAGTATTGTCTAAAGGTTAGTTATCGAATGTTTATTTGGAAAACAAAGCAAGTTCATACGAAGTTCGAGTTCTACCCTTTGTACTTGTTCTGTGCACGAAGCAATCGCTGGAAAAAGCCTGACCGACTTGGAATGACATGTTCAGAACCCTGCGCCAGTCGAAGTGCTAAGCTCAACTCTAAAGCAAACGTTCTTCGATAGATTTTGATTAAACCTATTTGACGATTGTAGTTCCAATTTATAATATTTGTTTAATTGAAATACACTCAATTACTATATTTTAAATTAACATTATTTATCAAATAAAGACCCCTTACGAAACCGTGTACAAACTGAAATTACACTTATTGGAATAACTCCTGCCAACTAACTATTAATTTATTAAAAGTGTAACGTTGCTTAACAATGTTGCGACTCCCGTCTAACGGCGTTTAGTATAAACTTCAGAAGCGCGAAGTTTGAATCGGATCACACGACTGAAATAGGAAAGGGAGACAAAGTGAAGTTCGCACAAGTCCGAGGTGTTTGAAAATAGTTAGATATTCTTTTAATGAACGGACTTCAGGATTATAAATTAATCGATACTCTCTTAGAAACGGATGTTTGAATAAATGAACTTCTCGTTTCTCCCTTCTCCTAGGTGCGTAATTCCAGCGCAATGTAGTTAAACGCTTGGTTATATAAAAATCGATAATCGAAAGGAATCGGATCGACGAATAAGAATTAAGCTAATTAATTAGTAAATTTGCGATTGGCTCCTGGCGTAACTAAGATATCTTGTTATTAACAAAAGGGAAACCCGATGGACCCTGGGAAGCGGGCTCTTGATCCTGAAGAGCCTAACAGATTAGACGTGTAATAATAGTTCTCAGAATTTATATTGTGCATAAATCGTTTATTGTCTTCATTAAATATACAACTTTATTGTGTTCCAATCGTTTATTTAGTTCTTGTTCTTAGTTTCATTTTACTTACCACTTAAATAATCCGCGTCCAAGGAGCTGAACGCTTTAGCGTTCCACGGGCGACGATCCCCGCCAAATTCCCCAGGAGAATTCCAGAAGACTGCCCTGGCCACGCAACAACAACAATATAGTCTAGGGGAAAAACTCTAGGAATCATTAATACGAGATGCTACACCTACTGATTAAACGAGAACCTACATTTTAAGAAGCATTGAAGACTTTTTCACATGAGATACTTTTGTGATTCCTTCGAACACATTTCCATATTGTTATGTATGCTCAACACGAAAGCGATCAATTTTCGGTTAAAATCTGTCGGAGTGAAGGTGCTAAGCTCCGTTTTCATTTTTGTTTGCGCGGAGCCATGCGTCCATTCTTTTTCATATTTCATCGTGAAAAACGGGCCAAAGCGAGGGAAATAATAAAGTTGGCGTACTCGGATGGTTACGGTCAAAGGAAAGCAAGCTGTTGATCCATGAAATTGAATTACTAAAAATTCTAACGAGGCAACTCTCTTGTTTTCGACCTGTTTCCCTCCCTTTCGCCGTGCCCCACGTTGAAAGTTCAAAGTTTCAGCGAACGATCGATCAGGAGGGGCATAAATTAATGGCTTCCTCCTTCCTCCGTCGTTACGAAAATCAAGGACGACGGGGGTAGGGAGTCCGGATACGTCGACCTTTGTGAGCGATCCTGAAACCCCGGAGCCATCAACGGCAGGAAAGAAAGGGAAAGGAGAAGGAAGGGGGATGAGTCATTACGGGTGACCTGATGCGGCTGGATCTGCCATTAACTTTTCTTTTATCCGAGATATTAATGTATAACGTTCTGCAACAGCTGCGCGATAAATCGAGGGCGAAGGCAAAGCTATTTGCGCAAAGAAAAACACAAACAATTTGATTGCACTAATCTAACTTCTACTTTAGACTTCTAGCCGCTACTATGTTTTGTGAAAAAAACCTCTTTTGGTAATAAGTTGCGTCTATGAAGAAAGCGTCTAATCGACAGGAATGTTTCTAACAATAAGTTTACGAATAAGGAACCAAGATAACCATTATGTTGGTGTCACCCCAAGGATAATGTCTGTGAGTGCATATTGAAAAATAATTTTTCCCGTCAAGGGGAAGCGTTTTACAATTATTTTGAAAACAAATTCCAATGTATTTTGACTTCAGTTATTGTTGTGTTCAGTTATTATTAATATATATGTAGATCACCTGCTAGACCTCGAACCTAGTTCATCCCCACTTGTCCATCTTCTGTTTGCCCACGCACATTGCAAACTTCACTGTTGCTCGGTTCGCCTATAGTATTTACCAAAAATTTCGTAGAATATTTAAAAAAAAATCCAAGTACACACTTGACACCACGTTTTCACAATCAGAACACAACAGAAAGTGAACCCGGAAAGCAAAGAGATTCGTAACAGTAAGAACTATTTAAACAGCATGTGTCAGTGCAATCAACAGGTATTAAATAAATTAGAGGAACCATGGATCGACCATCGATCGCAAGCAGGATATCAGAAGGTTTTCAGCACGGAATCAGGTTTATCAGCCAGCAACTGGTTCATGGGTAGTTCCGTATCATTGCGCGCGACGGAAGATTTATGCACGGCATGGCAGATTATCGCGAACTCGAAATTATCTTTTGAAAGTGGGGTAGTCCCGTCACGGAACGGTCCCAAACTCACTATTGCCACGAGTGTTTTCACCCCTCTGTAAGTGCGTGCCAACTGTTATAAAGGGTGGGTCATCGGGAGGGGGATGGTTCTAAAACAATACGAAAGCGCTGCAGACGTATCCGCGGGGCGCTTTATCGCGATGCAGGACAGATTTACGGTTTTCGTGGCGATGGGGAATCGTGGGATTTAGATTCCGTTCCGCGCATCCTCCTATCGACAATGCGCAATCGATGTTTGATTTGTAACCCCCGATTTCCTAGCGTTCTGCTACTTTCTTACCTTCGGATCATGTTGCAGGTCAGTAATTCTATCGATGTACAGGGTGTTAAAAAAGTGACGCTCACTGCTTTCAGGGGTGAATCTACACCTTTGAATCGGTGGTCCACGAGATTTGTGAAATAAAGCTTGCTGCAAAATTGTTTATAACATTGACAATTAATGTTAATTTCTTAGGATGTAAAGTTCTGCAAGTAAAGAATAGAGAGCGGGGGAAGGGGTGGCTCTACTCCCAGAAGCGACTTCTTGAATTCTAATTGGCTAATGTTTTAGCAATCTTTAAGAAAAAAAACAATTTACTTGAAATGCAAGATATATTTTGAACATTTCTTCTTCTGCGAGAGTGGAATTCATAAAAATTCACAGAAATTGAATTTCGTTCGTATATTCATTCGTGAATTTCGTGATCAACATTTTTTTTCTCGCTATTATTTTTATAATTAAAATGTTTCTGGTTTTTCATTCAGTAATAAAAAAGAAATCTGTCATGTAATGATATTTTTTTCGGGATTTACTGTATATCATTAAAAAAAACATTTTGTAACAGTAACTGAATATGTGGGAATCATTGTAGTGCTCGGTTTTTCATTTTTGTTTGAGCCGTTTAAAGAATTTTCGTTTTAAGGTATGAAATATTAAGGCTTTTGAATGGAAAGGGAGGATATAGCCTGCAGCGCCTCGACCAGTTGCGCTTTCGGTGTAACTTTTCGTTTTAACCACTCTGAAGCTCGAAAGGCCAGAATATTCCCTGCAGCATTCTACTTTACTTTTCAGCCACCCCTTCAACATAAATTTAAATGTTGGCTTACGACGTCTGTGCTAAATATGAGAGAAATAGATCGCATTAAAGAAACTTTCCGTTTACATTAGTTATTCCCTAGAAAAGCAGTGAACGTCGAGCTTTAACACTCTAGAGTCTAGACGTACATAAATTAATTTGGTACAATGTTCAGTGGTATTTAGGAAATTATTGTCAATACTAATTATTTCCTGCTAAAAAAATCTCTTAAACGCCAACTAGTTTCCCCTTGCACAGCCATTAACCTGATGAATAACTAATTGTAAGTAACCAGCGTGTGATTCAACACGATTCATTTTCTTTTTGGGGAAACCCCAATAATTCCAGCAAAATACCACTGATCATATCCCATAATCTAATATACAGAAAGGGATTCCTAACAATAAGATATAAAAACGAGAAAGAAATAAGTTGATGCGAGGCCTATAGTCCCTAATTACTTCAATATCAACACCTTGATACTAGATCGGCCACGGAGCCTCCAATCTAGCTCCCCTATCCCCACGGACTCAGGTGGTTCACGCGGTTCAGTGGACCCACCTTCCATCCCCAGTTGGCGCATGCGCATTGGAGGCCCTGCTTTTTCATCGTACACCTACTACGCCATCACGATTCCCGGCCACACAATTCCATCATATCCTCAAACAAATAATATCCCTCGATCGACGTTCGTTACCCTGCTGACGGTAATGCAAACATTTACCCCGGCACAGCGTCGTCTTCGCGTCGCGGTCGTTCCGCGAGGGGATCCGGTCGATAACGCGAAACTCGTCGCGCCGCGCCGCGCCGCGCCGGGGCGAAGTGAATTTCCTAGTTACGTAGGCAGGAACATATCTGGAACTTTATCCGATCCCTCTTACGCCAATCTCTTGGCACTCTGCCCTTTTGGCTGGCGATGCTGGGCATCGGGTGGCAAAACGTCGAAATAGAGTCCGTGCCCTGGGAAAGATTAGTCGGCGACGTGTTCGCGCGGGGCTCGTTCCATTCCATGCCACGACGCCACTGGAAATTCCAGGCTCTTACACTTTGCAGAATCTCGGAGCCCGAGCACCGCAGCTTCCGTTGGATAATTGTATTTGAATTCGGGTGGAATATAGGCTACCACAAAGGAAGATGGCCACGTTAAGGGAGGTTGGTGGTTGAGAATCGTTACCGAGCTGGAAGATCTGTGTGCATTAACATTCTGTGCACCATGAGTCCAATGGAAAATCTGTCATGGGTCACCGGTGACCCATAATCATAATATTTCTGTTTCCCCCAACGAGTAACGCGCGGAAGAGCTGTGTCGAGTCAACAAGTGAGGGAAATAAATAGCTGGATTCCTATTCTCTCGCTCGCTACTCGCTGGTGCCATATTTTTGCCGCGTGGAATCTCATTACCATCGAATACTCTGGCATGGCACCGGGCGATAGTTCTGTTTCTGCTGAGCAAACCGTGGCTTTGAATCCGTGTTCGCAGAGACAATCGCTTCGTTCCACTTCATTCCGCCGACAACGGTTCCATCGAGTATTGCGTAACGTCAATCGTGTCCGCGGGATCGATCCGACACCGCCACGAACACCGACGAAAACTGCTTTCGTAATCTAAATCCCCCGCTCTTAGCAACAGGGCTTTCGAGCGCCCCGCGACAATAAAGCCCCTGCTCTTTTCCTTCTCTTCTTCTCATCTTCCTTTTTTTTTCAAGTAAGCAAGTAAGCCCTGGGAGGGAAGTACATATAATGACACGTTTCTCGCCAAGGGTGCAGATATCGAGGATGCCTCTTCCGAGCACGAACGCCGTCCCTTGGCTGGCAGCTTCAGAAACCTGCTTTGAATTCCTCCACTATCCAGGCTCAGTCAAAGGTGTAAAATACTTTCGATAGTCTTACAAAAATAGGAGCGAGCTACATTGGTCATGGATTCTCTGCAGCCAATACATTATAATCTGAATGTGTATTTAATCAGAGGCCCACTCCATCTTGAACGGCTAAGATTTTCATAAATAGAATACGGATACCTACTCTTCGAATGCAAGTAGGTATATCTTACTGTGCTGCAATTTGGGAAAATGGGAAAGTGGATGAAGCTTATGACATCCTCCACACCACAAAGCTATCTCTGCGAAGATAGCGACGACAAGTTTCAGTACTTGCTACCTGATTTCCTTCGCGCATGCGCAGTACAGACCTCACTAAGTAGTCGCTACTGCTCGGTACATCTATAGGGTAAGTGTGGGTATTACTGCGGATGTCCCGATTACTGCGGATATTCTAAAACTCATCATATTTAGTGTTGGAAAGTACATAATCTCTTGAAAATTTTTGATAAAATTATTTTCAACTCTATTACAAATAGTTATTAATAAGTATGTACAGCAAAGTTATTATTAATTCTTTTATCGTAGTTTGAAATTCGTCAAGGCGAAACTTCGATCAATTCCCGATATGGCGGTCATGAACACCTACTGGAAAAACATTTATATTTTTGTTATTAACAGTAATACATCTACTGTAGCGGAATGCTCGATAGAATAACAGTTATTTTTTCAGAAAAACAGTAAATCAGTCGTCTACATTTTAGTTTTAATTTTTATTTCGCACCGCAGTATTAGGTGCAGTACTTGACACTATGTGCATGTATTACTGCGGACCGACGACTGGGCCCCTAACCTTTCTTCCGACCGTATTCACGTCTGTCTACGTAACCTGCAAAGATGCTAAGGTTATGTTTTGCCTGACATCAGACCGCAGTAATACATGCGCAGTAACTGGTGTTTCGTTAGTAACTGGCACGCAGTAATACATGCATGTCCGCAGTAATTCATGCAATGACATTGATCGACAAATCTCTTTGTTTTTAATTAACTGTGCTTATTACCCCGCCCTTATATTTTTTTATGGAATTATTAAGGTCCCACCTTTCTTTTAAAAAAAGAAGGAGGAGCTTTCATTCATTTGAACGCCGTATCGAGGGTTCTAAAGTTAACCTACCTTAAAAGTCCGCAGTAATACCCACACTTACCCTACTTGGCTTGATCACCATTTCGCGAGCACCAGAGCGACAAGCAAAGATTTGCCCACACTTTTCCATCAACTCATCCCCCACTCTCCAATTTTCGTATACTCCACTTCCAAACTCGATCCTCCATTCAAACTTGCCCTCGCTAGTATCCTTCCAACCCGTCACTCCCCCCACGATTCCACAGCTCCCCCTAGTTGCTCCTCGCACCTTTCACAAAATTTTACTATCTCGTACCACCTATCAGGCTGCGTGTCCGCGTGCCCGTGCGTGGGCAGGTGAGAATCAAAGGGGGAAGCGAAAAAAAAGGAAAGAGACCGACCAGCTGGTGAGTGAGCAAACGAGATTAGGTTGTCGAAGAGCGTGCAAGCGTGACACGTTGGGGTGCGCTGTGCCAAGGATGCATACGCGGAGGTCAGATAAATCACGGGCGAGCAGGGGAACGTGTAATAAGACCTAGCTCGCGCCACCGTTTAATTAGCGATTGATTAGATAGCCCGCGAATGATGAACGCGATACCAGATAGGGATTACGACGTAATAGCCATCGAAGTTAACGTGGAAACGGCGCAGTGGCTCTTCTAGGGGAGCAGTTAACAGCTTGGCGAGTTTATACGTCGAATTGTGGGGAACGTGGAATTAAGAAGGAAGCGAGAGTTAGTGTTCGTCCCTCGAGCAAGTAACGCGCGGTTGTTGGCCGCGATTAACCCTTCGGGGAAGGGTCTCTCGCGATTGTGAGTTATTCTGGTCAGCGACGCGTGTCGATCGACGGTCAACCCCCAGGGGAATGAATCTTTAAAGCACTCCGGGCGTAAGTGGACTTATGGCGATGGGAAAAAATAGCCGTACACCTCGATCACTTGATTTCAATGTACGGCCGCTCGGCGTACACTATGGTGATTGTGTAATACTACCGTAAAGTCTCGTTCACATTGGTCGAGTTGTATTTCGAGGCACGGGAAGTTGATAGAATCTCTGCTCCGCTCGAAACTTCCAAGAAACCTGAAAGTGAATAACAGGTTCACATTGGTAATGTAGTTACTGGAATTTAAGCGACTTGGAGTCAAGTGACTTGACTAATGTGAACGAGGCCTAACAAGGTGAGGGAACTTGAACCCTAGGGACAGCCATGTTCATCGCACCTAATCTACATTACGATCGATCTGCGTCGAAAACCTGTCGAAAGTTGTCGTAGGTACAAAGTCTCGAATTTCCAAATTTTTTTTTTAGCTGATCCCATTTGATTTAAAATTTTAATCGCTAACTCCATTTCAAGCTTAATCGCTCGTTTGATCTTCTTACAATATCTTATTGCGCACGTTTACGCCGACTGAGTGTTTGAAATGATTTAGCTTAGCACATTTTGTACACTATAAAATACTTCTAAGAAATCCTTCTTTATTATTATTATTATTTTTAATACTTATTTAAACGGTACTAGCCCCTGGTACACAAATTGTATAGTTATAATAATTATTATACGAAGCATTATCTGTATATAAAGTTTCGTCGAGGGACGTAAGAGCTCACAGTTACTACGTTTCCCGTTTACATAATAAATAATAATAATAATAAAATTGAAAATGGTATCGAACGATTCGTCTGGACAAGTTCTTTTCAGTGCGCTATGGTGTCCAGAAATTGTTTCACGCTCGCAGGTCACTAATGACTCCACAGACTTATCACTCTTAAGTGATCGCAGTGTCTCCTGCGAGTGACTGTAGCAGAGGAAGCTCTACAGGTGCACGCAATTGTTTCCACGTGGCACCGCCGAAAAAGATCTCCGACCTCTATACTTGCCCCGAACAGTTGTTCTTTACAAGACCTTCAAATTACACTCTTGTCTCCCAGCTGAGCACACAGCTTCGAAGCGTCCTGTCGCCGTAATCCGTGTTAGGGGATTATCGCCCGCTACAGGGCACGGGCGCGTCCTATGAACACACGTTCCCCACGATCGATGTTGCGAATCGAGAGACGGGACACGAATGCATCAGCTGCCTTGCCGCGCCGTCGTTTCGTCATATGGCGCGGTTATTACCGGCAACCACTTAGGAAGTTTGCGGGCGTTTGTAGGAACGGCAACGTCCGCGGTAAATGGCACCACGAGGAGGAGTTCGGTGAACATCTGTCCGCGGAACCGGGCTCGGACCAATTTCGATATTGTCGCTAAGCGATCGGTGCAGTCCAGCTAGCTCTCTGTTCCGTGGAAAAATTCTGCTCGGTCGCTTGCTTCTTCCATCTTACAATTAGTGCGTTCTGTTTATTTATTTGGGTCTGATTGGGTTAGGCTAAGGGGTCTCCCTCGTTTGACGCGCTGGAAAGTGAGAATAAGGCAAATTTTAGGTAATTTTTAAAAAAAAAAGTATCGAGTATTGTAATTCCAAATTTGGTACGTTTATTAATTGATATTCGAAGAATGTGCTCAAATTTTTATATGCAATAATAATAATTTTGTTCAAAGTTACAGTGGTAGAAGTAAGAGGGGTTTGAAAACAGTTTGTTGCGGCGAATATGATTCTGGCTGTCGTAGTCATCTGAAACAAAAAACGCAAAATTTTTCTTAATCTATACGAGTGTGGTTATCGTATGAACTAGAATGAATAAGAAATATTGCAAGGCACAAAACTGGTGGCATTTCAGATAAAAGTTCTCATTTTTCGGAAAAGAATTTGTTAGTTTTCTGAGTTGCAAAACTCGAATTTTTCAAATGATAACTTGGTAGCTTTAAATTAGAAAGTTTAAAGTGGGAGAAGATAAGAGGCTTTTATTGCAAGAGGTTTCTAATGGCGTTAGTTCTGATGGAAAATTTACTTTCGTAAACGAAACCACATAGTTTTTGTATACCTACAATAATCGATGCTTTACTATTCTCTATAAGAAAGCATTATGATACTTGTGTCGAGAAGGAATACAGATTACAGGATTGCAGGGAGTCTTTTCGACTTGCCTTTATTGCCTTATCGCGTGGAATGAGAGACTGCGAATGAGCGAAAGAGACTGAGTGGCCCCACTGGCTGATTCGCCGCGGCAAGAACGGAACAAGTGCGGGGTGGGAGGTGCAGCGATCACCTTAGTTCGAGATAATATTGTAGTTTGAATGATACTTGAACTGCAATTTTGTAACATAGTATCGGCACCTATGCTTCTATGTTTCTTCTGCACACCTTTGGTCGTGGTGGCTAACAACTTGTATATATTGGTAAAATTCATTAGGAATGGAAGAAAAATAAGAGAGTGGAAATAGTAGAGATAATTAGCATAATTGAAAGATAAATAAGCTTAATACTTAAAAGTCTAATTACAAGTGTCTCTATCTAGATGTGCTTAGTATGCACTGGTCTTGAATCTAGAGATGGAACTGGGAAATAAATTGAGAAACTGTTGAACTAGGAGGTTCCCTTTTGAAGGAAACGCCTTGGAAAGGGTTGAAAGTTGGCTTGCGTTTATGATAAAGGTGTTGATATGGGTGATATCTTGCAAAACGGTGGATTCCTATCTTCAGATCGAGTAATCGAAGAACTTGCAGAGGAAGATCTTAACCTCAGAAATTTCGAAACAGATGAAAAATTTGAAATATATGAAGATTATACAGGGGTATTCGAAGATTGCTTAGTTATCTGTTATTTTTTAAATAACTAGTAGAAGAGGTATTTGAAAAAGTGATACCCAGGAGGGAAACATGTATGTATTCCCAGGTTGTATAAGGAAATAGTGATGGAACACCGCAACGATATTAAGAGGGACAGTGGCTACCACTAGAACATCACCTGAAGCGCCCTTATCTGGCTTGCTTAATTGTTCAGCTGGCCAATTAAAAGAGATTTGCGATCGATCACCCAGTGATCCGTTGCGTGAGCGTAGGGTAGCTTAAGTAGGCGTCAGCTACAAGGTACAACGGTATCAGTGCATCAGACCTCTGATGAAGCTGCAGCTGCAATGCTGGAACGTCGATGCAATATCCCAGCAAGGCATAGTTTCCACGCTATTGCTTCTGGTAGAGTATATTGTTATAAATAGTATACCACTCTTTACTGTCAAAATTCACTCTAAAGAGGCAAAGCTCAACCCTCGAAGATTGAACTGTTCCACACCGTATCTCGAAGAAGAAACGCTCCACGTGTATATGACCCTTTTCATCCTCGAGACAAGTAAAATATGCCCATCTCGACGACGCGTGCCCTGAAGGATATCATTCACGTGCTACCAGAATCTCGAGACTCCCCCAACCTGCAGCATTGGTCAAAAATAGGGTTTAAACTTCGAACGGTGACAGAAGTAACATAATTCCATTAGAAATAATTATATCTTAATATTCATATCACAATAGATTGGAGAGTTTCCAGGCTAAACCAGGGGTACCAACGTGCTACTTCAAGCCTAGTGTGAAGTTAGTTACGCAGACATGTGAAAACAAGAATTTTAAACTTTCTTTTAAAGCAAGTTTTCTATAATTCTCCACCATCAACAAACTAACAATAAGAAGTACAATCTTAGACGCACTTATGAGACATTTCTCATCTAGCTTTTAAGATACAAATGGTACTAAGATCCCTCGAACGGTGTACAACGATCGTCATCCCCCTCCCCCCCCCCCCCGTTGCTCAGAGAGACGCGTGGTACGCGCGCGAGTGGTGTGTGTGTGTGTGTGTGACCCGAAATCGTGGAGCATGCTGGCCGTTTTCGCGGCGTAACAGTTGGTATGTACACTCGTCTGTCCCATTAGGAGTGTTCTCCGCGAGAGGAACGATGAAAGACACGAGGAGGGTTGGCGTGGGTCAGTAGACAGGACAGGAAGGCCAGACCGTGATATTCGATAGGAGGGATCGCGTGCGCGGGGTGGTCGGTGGCACCCTAAACGTGGCACGTGGGGCGCTACCAGGTGTTCCCTTGGCCGTCGGGTCGATGACAAGGGAGGGCGCATGCGCGACCTCCCCTGCCCCTCCCTACTCCCGGTGCAACACACTCACCTAACCCTCGCGGACCTTTAGGGTCCCACCGCCTAGCCGACATTCCCGTTTCTGGCTCCTCCACCCTCGACTTTCCCCCGTTCTCCGCAGCGCGGCGAGGGGCAGAGATAGAGCTATCCCTCTGCGCCCCCTTCGATTTCACCCCCAACGCGTGCCGTCACCTCCTCCCCCTCCCATCCAACACCGACATCGCGTTACCAACAAGTTCGCGTGGTGTGCCGACGACACAGCGTCACCGCTATGCAGCCAATCTTCCATAGGAATTACCATCGGCCTTCCCCTCCCCCTAGCGGGCGAGCAACCCTCGGGAGTTTACACACTCGTCGCGAGGCCAGGAACGAGGACGGTGCCCGTGGCACCCCAGCCAGCTGTTCCCTCTTCCGTTCTCGATGTCTACATTCGACACGGCCACCGAACGCAACGCGGCGAGAACCCCGTGCGCCCTTGTCGCACGCTCGCAGCAAGCTTCGCTGGGGGCTCGCCGAGGGTTCGCTGGCCTCCCTTTTCCGCGCGGTCTAGCTTCAGGAGAATTTGTCGGCGATGGCTTGGGATATCAGATCCAGTTCGGAGGACTTCGAACGTGACGTTAACTTCAGGGGTATTGAATTCAAAAGACTTCGGATGAGTAGTCAACTCGATCGGTATCGAGTTTGAAGAATTTCTAACGTCACCTTAACTTGACGAGCAGTGAAGTCAAAAGACTTGGAACGCGTAGTCAACGCCACGAGTATCAAATTCGAAAGATTTCGATACACAATCTAGCATTGTTAGCATACTTAGCAATAGGATATTCGAATATCGAGATTAGATAATTTGAGGCAGTCAGAGCAACAACGGATCAACCCACATTAAAATTTTTTTTTTCCTATTTCATATGGTTAGTAGAGCCCGTTGAAATATGTATGTTATTGCTATTAATTCAATTTCGAAAAAAATGTGAGTTAGTCCGTTGTTGGTCTGACTGCCTCATTTAGAAGCTGCCATGAGAACTCAAATATACGGACACCAATGAATAGCAAGAATTCAGCATGTTTAGGTTTTCAAATTCTATTACTCGGTGTATCTACATATATGTGCTATATGTAGATTCTATAGCCTTGCTGTACTCGGTATTCTAGGAGTTACTGATGCTCATAAGCTCCTACGTTTTAATACGAGTTCGGTTCGGAGAAAGCTCAATTCAGGTCGTGACCTTTCCTTGAAGGTTGGAAGCGGTCTGTGCTCACGATGATACCTGAGCATCTATAAATTCTTGTACTCTCTGAATGAGTGAGTTGTTCTCCAATATTGAGCCATTTATTTCGAAATTCACGTTTGACCATTTTTAAGAAAATCGACAATATCGTCGCTATGGTTACAAAAGTGAGGTTAAGTTTCCGTTATGAAAGCTTTCTAAGAAAGAAACAGTGGACTCACGTCACTTTCAACTAATGATTCAAACAAATACAGTTAAATGGAAGAAATAAAAAAAATTCTGCGCATCCTTCTCGATTTTTCAATACTTCTTCTCCACGTTAAAATAATCTAATCCTCTCTATGGGCTTAATTTCTTAAAATTTATGGAACGACTTGTTGGATTACGATAATCTGTAAAATTTCTAGGATAATTGAAGTCGTATTCAGCGTCGTTAGGGTAGCAGCAGAATGTAGCATAGGAAATTTGGATGCAGGGAGACTGCGACGGATATCGAAGGATCGTCAATCTTTCAGTCGAGGCTGGTTATAGTCTAGACAAACCAACCCCGGCGCACGGTACTCCAAGCACACAATTCCCGCGGACTACCATAAATCCGCGTTTGCACAAAGTGCGCGAGAGTACACGGGACTGTGTTCGTGGGGAGAGAGAATCGCTCTCCTGGCGTGCACCCTCATCGTCGCGGCGCAGGGGTGTCGCCAAGCGGGGATTACCGTCCGCATTTTCCCTTGGGCAGCCTCAATTGTGTATCGAATCCTAAAATCGTCCATACACAAATTCTAGCGCTATTAAGCTGTTTAAGGGACACAAATAATTCAAGTACAAAAATATTCGTTACAGGACTGTACAGGTTGAAAACACCTGTTCGTATCAGCCTACAAAAAACTTTCATGCCAGCATCTAAAAACTGCAAGAAGTGCAAATCTGCGCTCCCCCCCCCCCTCCCTCCTGCCTCCGAACGCCGAAATATTCTACTTCCTCCCCATCTCTGCTCCATTATCTCCCAACAGAAAGAATGTAACGAGCTACTTCACCACACTGAAGTGCCCTCTAAACTGATACTTCGAGACTGCGATTCGCGAAATCAATTCCTTCCCATTCGTTACAAAGTCTCGGCAGCCGCCAAATGTCTGACTACCTTGCTCTCCTCAAGTCTTCCACGTAACAGTCGAGAAGCCACAAACAAAAACGTAACCTTGCACCCGAGACACAGCCCCATACAAAACCCTCTAACCTACTATATTGCATCCAGCTAGGCAACAATCCCATCGCGTCGCTGCAACGATCAGGGAAAATAAACGATCGCCCCGCGGCTAGAGTTCTCTGGCTACGCCAATGTGGACGGTCGCGCGTGCGCCTGGCGCGCGCTCGCGCACACAATCAAAAGGCCTGCAGGAATCGGGAACTGGCATCAGCAGCCTCGAGGGGTTGCGCAGCCATCCCTCGCCTCGGCGTAAACCGTCAGCAGCGACGGTGGCGGCGGCGATGGAGGCAGCAGCAGCGCCACACCGCGACGCTCACCCGATGGGGGGAGCCGCATCGGAGGGGCGACGGTGCGGTGCGGCGGCTCACGGTTCCGCGGAGGGGCACATAGGGACGAGGAGATTCGCTCGCTCGGAGGAGTGACGGAGACGGTGCGTATGGCGGAAGGGTGGGGGATAAGCGGGCGGCAGCGCCACCGACCAAACAGTCGCACCCCGTCGTCGTGATCGTATTCGAGGACACCCCCTGTCACTGGCGAGAGCCGCGACAGGGTGCGACCTACAGAGAGAAATATCAGACGGACGAACGAACGGACGGACAGACGGACGGACGGACGTAGGGAACAGGTCGGTCAGTCAGTCCACACGCTCGGGCCAGCGAACGAGAGTCAGTGGTGGGACGGAGGGTCCAGTGTACAGTCTCGGCGAGAAGGGGAGCACGCCGAGGGTGGAAGCCGACAGAAGAGCGTGGAAACGAGGATATAGGGGGCAGGCGGACGGGACGGGAGTCGGGTAGTAGCCAAAAAGTAGTAATATAGCGAGGTAGTTGTCCCCGGTAGTGGTAGTCGAGGGATATCGGGTGGCGCGCGACAGATAGAAGGGCCCGATATTATAGTCCGTCACCGTCGAGGGGCGAGGCCCGTGAAACGTGGAGAGAGAGGACGGGTTGCTGGCGGCGGACGAAACTGGCATGGTGGCGGTGCATCCCACGAAGGAGCTGCCCTCGCCGTGCCGATGACGAGGCTGCAGATCACGCCCCGACGTGAGCAAGGCAGGACGAAGAGGAAGGGCGCACCGTGCACGGGTAGCTCGGCCGCCCGCGGGGTGAACAGGCCGCCGATTCGTACGGGGCTGGGCGGCGACGGACGGCGTCGACGGAGACGGCGGCGTCGCGACGACACCCACGACGACGTCGTCGACGGCTGGCGGAACAGGGGACGGGCGGGCAGCAACGCCGGCGACAGAGGTGGCGGGCTAGGCGTCGCGGTAGTCGACGTCCTCGGGATCGTCGATCGGTACGGTGTTGCTAGTGGTGCGGTTGGTGAGGGTGTTGCTAGTGGTGCAGCCGGCCGGGAGGGTTTACGTGACAGGGATACTGGTATCGTCGCTTCGGTCACGCCGGCCGAGCGGCTGACGGTGATCGTCGTAGCGTCTACGGGCGGCGGAGGTAGTCGCGACATCCACCGGACGGCAGGATCGCGTCACCATGCCGCGCTGCCTCATGGCCAAGAAATGGAAGGCCTACCCGTGGCCGGATCGCGTGGACGATCCTCAGGAGGAGCAGACGGAGCAGCACCCGAGCCTCCTGCAGGAGCACGCGCCCGGGGCCCACGGGATCCAACAGACGGCCGCCGCGATAGAGAAGCGGCAGCCCAAGCATGAGCCGGAGGACGAGGAGATCGACGTGGTCGGGGACACTGACAGCAGGCAGGTCGATCATCAGCAGACCTGTTGGGGTCCGCACAGTCCTACCGCTGGCGCCACTGCACCCAGCCCGCCACCCCTTAACGCCTCTGGTGCCCTTTACTATCATGGTGAGTAGACTTGCCTTCCCAGTTATCGACTAACGGGGAGACACGTCACCTTGATCCCTGCCGTTTCTAGCGACGGCCAAGCTTTCGTGTCTGTTACCCAACAGGCGTGCAAACTCGGAAGCCTAGCGCACCTAGCGAACTTTGCTAACTTTGCTGTCAACGGGGATCTGGAGTGTTCCCCTTCAATTTTATCTTGCTTCCGTTAGTTCTTATCTGTAGAATATTATCGGTAGAAACTTGATAGAGAATCTACATTAATCTACCTTCAAGTGTACATTGTTGATACGGATGTACTTGTGGAACACAATATTCTTTGTTGTTCCTTCAAATTTGATTGGGTCTCTTTTTGTAGGGGTGCAAATTACAAAGTTACAGTAGTAACAAGGGAGGGGGATTCGATCCCCTAGCTCTAGCCACCTTGCCGTCTCAGTTACGTCACGCTTCTCACCTTCCACAACTACGTCCCAAGAACCTCGGGCTTAACCCCTCCAGCGTCTGCACCAAACATTCCACGAGCAGCAACAAAACCATCCACCACCCCGGAGATAGCAGCCCCCGCATCGATATAAAACCCCCAGACTACTTGAAAATTCCACGCGCAAAGGTCCACGAGAATCTCATCAGGCGTCCCGGGTGTACACCCATAATCAGAATCCCTCGCATTTGCATCCCCGTGCCACGCCCTACTTTGCCCGCGTACGGAACGGCTCTAATCCCGCGCGATCGTAAAAAAAAATTGGGGGGAAGGGAGCGATAGAGAGAGGAGGAAGGACGAAAGGCGAAAACGTGCCCCCCCCCCCCCCCCTGTTGGATTTTCACCCCCCTGGGGGAGCCGACCTTCGGAGTCTGGCCATGCGTCGAGCCACGGGGGTGACACACCCGCCGATTGGCCGATCGGCCCGTGTGCTATAGAGAAATTGCGGCAGTCGGCCGCGACGATAACACGGACAAGCTCCCGCGAGACCCCCGGCGAGCTGAATATCCATCGGGTGGCCTATACTTCTGCCGCGTTAATGATTTCCCTCGCCTCGTAGCGCCGATCCGCCGATGGATTCTGGCCGTGCGTCGCACGCGCGCACACGGGCGCACATGCACGCGGGGCGGAGGAGAGACACACAGGTTCAGCGACACACCCGCTGGGCCGATCGTTGATTTTACTGCGGATCTTGGGGGAGGAATGATCCCTCCCCTCCGCGTCCCATTTGGGTCACGTTCCTTTGACGAACAAAGCGGTCCACGCGAGCTACCTTTTTTTTTCTCTCTTCTTTTCTCATCCCCCCTTTGGGCACGCTCCCTGGTTCGCGCTACGGCGAATGGGGACGCAGCAATTTTTCGAATCGGGGACGTTAGAGACATCTTGGGCGATCTTGCTCCAGGGGGAGTGGTGGTTTCGGGGCTGTTGCATGCCACCGATCGATCTTGTTGCTTTGTTGACTCGTTTTCGGCGGGGCACAGGGAGGGAGGCTTTTGGGTGGCTACAGTCGTGGGCAATCTTCTGTAATGTGGGCTCTTTGTGAGGCTATTGGGGAAATGGGGCGCTAAGTGGTAAATTGGATATTCCAGGTGATAAACGGTAGGAACTTTGTATAGATTAATAGGTAATTTCGTTTTATTAACAGTTTTTGGAAAATGGTTTGTGATTTCTAAGCTTCAGTGGCTGATAATGGTATATTCGTGAATTGTTATATGCAATACCGATACGATGCTGGGAATATTCATTGTATCACATTCAAATTTACGTAATAGTTACGCATAGTTTTCATAGCAATATGATTGAAAAAATGATTCGTATCCAACATACATATTTTGGTCAAGATAGGGAGACACACATTTTTGCTATAAATATTTTACAATAATATTTTCCTACCACTAATAATAACAGAGGTATAAGTGATAACGTGTTAGATATTCTAGTGATGCAATAAATATTTTCAGTACTGTAATGTGTAGATATACATAGTATGGTGTGTGTTACCTACAAACTATAATAGATTATAGAAAGTTAAAAGAAAAATTTGAAATTTGATTTTTTATGTATATGTAGTTTACTGGCCATTGGTCTCTACTGAAAAGTTCTATTCCTTTGTGTTATACGAGTATGTATAGACTGTGGAGTATACTTTGTTTAGTTGAAGGATCGTAGATACTTTTATTATAATTAATATTTTGAAATTTTCTTTGATTGCGGCTGTGGGAATTGGCCACGATTTAGGCGAGATCGTCCTTTGGGAATATAACTTTTAAGTAATGACTGTTTTGAGTGATACATACGTACATAATTAAGTGATGAAAGTCAAGCATTAAGGCAACCGTTTCCATTCCCCCTAGGATAAGTTTCTTTGACGAGTTGCGGTGCTCGGGATTATTTCTGCCACTGCATGCACTCATCTCAGAATTGCTTTTACTTATTTGTGACTAAAAATAGAAGGGTGCAGACATGTTTTCTAAATTTTCAAGCAACTCACGCTTAATATTATTTTTAAAATATATCAACAAGTAGAGTGTCTTAGCTCATATGTATGACTAAGCTAATTAAAACGATAAAACAATTTGATGCAGGGATTCACATTTCAAAAAAAAAAATTTACGAGTCTTCAAAAAAGTAACGGAGGAGGATAGCTTTCAATTTATTACTTGAACTCCAGTTTCAGTGTTATATAACCATTTTCAATCGTTGCACAAGTTTTCACAATGTCAAAGTCAGAAACCCAGACACACTGCATCCAATCATCTACTCAAAATCGATTTTCAGTAATTCATCCTTAAATCGTCACCATTTTGAGGCAATCTTTGAATTTACAATACCAGAAGCATAATAAGTGTTTGACAATTTTAATCGAAATGTAAGATTGATCCATGAAAAGTCACTACGCCTATGTTACGTGTTGAACACGTTCTACAGGTAGATTTATAAGACTTATAGTCTCTGTTCGATTTTAAAGGAATTGAATAGTGTTTCTCTAGTGGACGCGATCCAATCCCCTCTGTCACGACACGTACGCAGAAATCGAATTTTCAAAATGCACCAAACACAACAATTAACAATTTCCATATGTATCCTCACCAAAAGGAATACCGCCCCCACTTCATGCACACTAAATTTCAGAAAAAGCTCCCTATACTAAAAAAACTCTTATATCTCTTTTTTCGAACTGAGCCCATTCCCTTTTCGAGACACCACGTGCCACAGAATTATTATTCAAATTCCCTACGTGGTACATAAATTTAAATCAAATTACCAATGTAAATTAAATTAACATATACCTATTCATTTCTTCACCCTACACTTCCAGCCATTAGTGCATGTTTTGTGTCGCATAACGGCCTTTACCCACGAGACACTTTCGTTAATTTTATTGGTATTTTGAAGAAATTCACACATTTCCCATTTATTTCCCCCCTAAGCTCTACCCACACGTATCAGTTCCATGACGGTGCAGTGCTGTCAGTGTGAATGGTCGCTTTGTTTCAGTATGAGTAATTTGCAAGTATGAACTGCTCCATTCCAAAACAGGGAAGATATTTTTTACCATTTACACTACACTCAACTCTCATGGAACAGATTTGTGTGCGCAGTCCTTTACCCCCACCATCTGAGTAAAATGGGTGGTTCGGAAGTATCAGCTGTGACTCACAAAAGTGTCCCGTGCGAAAAGGGCTTAAACTAATCGCGTCAGGGGCGTTAAATCGTTGCGAAAACCGCGCGAAACGCAGCTGTTAATTGAATTTCGTTATCGATTGTAGGCTCGCGATGGTCGGGTCTTTAACATGGCGCGAAGCGTTATGTAACACGTGCACTTCTGCGACAGCGTGGACGTGAAAAAGAGATTATACCAGCGTCCATGAAAATCGAAACGATCGTTAGAGTTTCCAATTTCCATTATCCATGAACTTGCATGGGTGCACTGGCAATTTTTATTTTCAATTTTCAAGGCTGCATCAAACACTCACGATTTGCAGAATTATTACTAACAATATCTGAATACAATATTCTTCTGTTCCATATTATTTCTTTCGTGTAAGAATGCACGTTTGCGTTATCATTTTCTTACTGTGTTTCGTGTAAGCTTTCTTTCTGGTTCTTGTTCCTTTTTGTTTCTTAAGTGGCGGAGCGACCCTGGGCATGAAAGTTGACGCAGGCTGATCAGAATACAGGTCGAAAATATGTAACGGCCACGCGGCATCGATTAAACGGCTTCCTTTTGCTGTAATTCCATCATGAATAACGAATTGCATTCTCCTCCTGACGGTCACGTAATGCTTCATTGTACGGGCTCCTTTTCGCGACGGAGGGTATTCTTACTTCGCCGTCGGTCTTCTGATTAATTAACAACGCCATTGTGATATATTCGGTTCGGCGCAAGTATTCCACTTCTCCGTGCCGGTGTTCGATATTTTCTGTTAACCCGTTAATTGGGTCGGTTCTTTGCCAGAAGCTACTCCTCTTTGTGTCGTTGCAAATGATTTACAGCGAATTAACTGGTCTCGTGCTAAGTTCTTCATCTACATATATAGTTCTAATAGAGAAAACCTCGAGTGAGACTTTTCCCAATTTTCTTCAAATGCACCAACCTGTAGCATCGTAGAGGCGTACCGTCAAGGACCCAATTCCTGATCACTTAAGATACAAAGCGAGCAGTTTCTGATCAACCTAAAACATTTTACTATGAGCTATCAAGTGTTTGCGTATAAATTTAAAAATACTTCATAATTATTTAATAATTTTTTATTTCGTATTTATATACTAAACTGATCAGGAATTGGGTTCTGATCAGGAACTGGGTTCTTGACGGTAAATATTAGAGAACAAAACCAGGCATTTTACAGGAATGCTTCGATGCTAGATCAGCCCGCCCCGAAACTAGTTCACATCTCGCCCCAGAAGAGTCAGACAGCGAAATTTTCTATATTCAGGCATGTGCACTGCTCAAGATTTTGACGTTTCGATGAATTTTATTAAACACTCTATCAGTGTTCCACAAGCAACTCTAGCTTCGAACAAAGTGTTCAGAGTGGTCTGGTACCATCTTCCACTTGTGGAATCAGACAAGTTCACTAAATTGGTATAAAAAATGACATAAAAAGATCACCTGTAACTTAAGAACCACGTCGGACCTAAAGGATCTAAATTTTATACCACCTTCCATCCGATCTTACCGTGTTCCATTCGTCCCCGTGACGCGCAAAGCCGTCACACGTGTTACGAAACAGCCTGTACAGTGTACACCCTCGGCGAGCGATTCGCCTAGCATGGCACAGTTGGGCGAGCATTGTGTCGGCCGTGTTCGCTGGAAACGATCGGCGGACAACAACGGCAAAGGACCGCGCGTCGCCCTTTCGGAAGGCCAGAATCAACAGACTCGTGGGAGCGTGCAGAGCGTTCATTCGACATTATTGATTCTCACCCCCTTCCCTCCCTCTCTCTCGGCCGCCCGCCGCCCTCCCCCACCCCAACCCTCCCCCTCTGCCGTTGATGAAATGCACTTTCAGACACGGCCACTCTCCTTTCCTGCTGCCCTGTGCGTGTGCCCGTGGCCCGTGTGTGCGCCGACTTCCTTTTATTTCAGCCAATAATAGATGCGCGCCGGTTGATCGATCGCCCTGCACAGTTTTCTGATTTATTGCTGTCACGCGTCCCTCTACCCGTACCGCCGCCCCTTCAGCAACCATCCAAGGAAATAGGCCCCCTGCGATTCATCCAGGCGATCCTTTCTCTCTCTCTTTTCTTTTTACTTCTCCTCCGTTAGAGAATCGTCCCCGATCTGATTTACGCGCGAGGGGAGATCGAGGCTCGAGTCCCCGCTAACCGATCGATCTGTCCCCCTGAATTGGACGGGTGTTATCGGGAGGGTCTTATCGGCGGAGCATGTTTGAAGCTGACGAGTGGGATTTTTTTTTCTCTTCCTTTTTTTTTCTGTTTTGTGAGCCACGAGGTGTGGGGTAAGAGTGCGGGGACAGTCGACGGCTGATGGCTGCTTGATTAATTGGGCTGCGTTGGCGCCAAATGCATCGGATTAACGGCTGATGGGTGTAGTCGGCCACGGATACTGGGGGTAATTAACGCCTCAGTGAGGAGCATGCTGGGTTCGCTTTGATTTGGAATATATAAGTTCGTTTGTATGTACAGTCTGTTGCAGAGAAAGCTATTTTCGGAACTATAGTATTTCAAATTCGTGATTGACAAAGCTGGATTTCGCCTTTTGCACTCTACTTCTACTTTTGCGTATATTATATCATTTCTAACTCAACTATTTTTCTCTTTCTTGTACTCTGATGTGTACCTATTTATGTTTCTTTATCTGCTGCTGCAATACAGAATTATTATTATTTTAGAAGTGGCTTTCATGTGAAACTAACCCAATTATCCGAATTTGTCTGAGATAGAAAATACCGTTTGAACGCAACAGTTGTCTGAAAGCTTTCTGATCTAGAGTGTTTTTCGACTTGTCATCTGGCACACAAAGAATATTATAATACCTATAAATAGGGAATCCCCTTGTACCACCGGTTACGGGACACCCTGTATATGAACTGATCGACTTAAAGGGGCATTTTCCAAAACCCAGCGTTACTCGAACCGTTCACTATGTGTCAGTTAATTTTCCGACGTATGGTTACGTGAAACGTGGCTTCTGACGTGGATAAAACGGGCTAATTCGCACTTAATCGTTTGTGAATGCACAATGAAGGTTTCTAGTCGCGAAATTAGGCTAGCGGTTAACAGGTGAAGGGATTTCTGTTACTGGCCGCGATTGTTTGGCGTACTGGTTATAACACGGCAAATTGTGGAATTAGTGCAGTAATGTTTGCATGAATATGTAACGGTATTGTAAATCATGTAATACTGTTGGTTGTTTGTTCGTGGCCTGTTCTTGATCGCGCTATGAATAATTTATGAACGGTCCGATCGCATTTGAATATCGCGAATTCTGATTTCATTTTACCACGGGAGATGTATTGGAGCATTTCGAACTTTATAAAATAGATTGCACAGCTGCGATTGCAATCAGAGAGCACGGAGAACGCGCTGACAAATTGCCAGAAGCGTAGAATTGCTACGCCGTAAAAGATATTCTGAGTGCCAGAAATTACTAGGATATCAACGATTAACTCGTCGACTGACATGGACGCGTTTTCACGCCAAGATGCGGAAAAACTTTTATCCCCGTCGTTTAATTTAGGAACATTGGAAGCACGAGCAGCTACAAGGTACCTAAATTTCATTTCGCCAATCTACTGCGCCTGGGGTATAGGGTCCATTTTGACCCATGACACAGTTTCGTTCATACACATCTCGGAATAAGCGTTATTATGATCTAAAATTCTTGTTTCCTTAAGGACTCTCGGGGGTCCGAGACCCTAAAGGTTTTCACCCTTAGGACCGTTTTATTGCTGAATCGGAAAATAGTTATGTTATTAGCAGCCACAATTCAATTCACGATTATGATCTAAACTCCTCATTTCCTTCAAGAAGTGTAATGGTGTGCAATGCGAACAGTTCGATATTTAAGGTAGGTTTAAATTGGCCCTGCATCCACCATGCGAGGATTAAACGACAAGCTAAATAAGTGACTCCAGTTGCTATCCACTAAACGTGGCGCCGCGCCGCGCGCTTCGGATCGTCCAATATCGTTTCGATTCGATCCCTTTGTCCAGCGCTTCCGTTTCTTGGTTTCGCGTGACGCGTCTCAAATTGTTTAAGCGCGCGCCCCTTCTTTTTATTGCCACTGTCCACGCGACAGGACACGCGACAGTTAGCCTTCGATGCCTCGTTGCCTTCCACTGGACGCGATCGATACAGCCCGCTGCGACAATCTAACGCAACATTTCGCGTTGCCCCCTAACTGGCGGGCGAACGTGGGCGCGCGCAAAAATCGCTAACGCGTCAATTCTCCCTTTTCGTTCTCGGAAACAGCTGTGCACTCTTCTCGAGCACGAATGCAGCTTCTACGGCCCAATTGCACGGAAATTTGTGGCACAACTATTTAGTAAGGTGATTCTACATATGTTTTATGCAATGCAGCAGTTCCTGTTAGCTTTATATTTTAAAGAAAGATGTATTTCAAATTGGGGCTGTAACAAATATCGAATTATTTGAATATTACAGTTTTATCTCCGATGGAGACGGGAGACCTGAAAATTTTTTCAGCTGCCTCTAGTTTTCAAACTATGAATTTAATATTTAAAAAGAAGTATTTTATTTTACAACTGGAACTAGGCTCTTCTTTATGTTGTTCTTTATGAGGAGTAGGTACATAAGGTTTTAAAATGTGGTCTCAGCTTGCGCGTAGTACGCCTCGTGGTGAATTCGGCCCTGTATAATATTAGTATAGATAGAGTTACCTCTTTTTCTGGTTGCTAGGTACTTGGAAGATAGTAATAAACAGTTAAAAATATTGTTCCACGTGTCTGATTTATTGCTTTGAGGGGACACTATATTTCACGAAGTGAACGCAAAATTTTCCGCTACTGCGCAATTCTTTGTGTAGCGCCACGTTTCAGAAGCGTCCCACAGGTCGCTGGTCTACCTTATCGATCAATTTTGCTAACAGCCTAGGCCAGCTTAATCATTAATAAACGGCGCACACGTGCATAGAGTCGAATAATTCTTTCATGCGGCGCTGCTCGTGTTTGTCACTGATGACGTTAACAACTTTGCGTTATCGATCTTCCCCTGGGGATAGGGAAGCCCCCTTCCCTTGGATATATGTAAAGGGGATATCATCTTTTCCCACGTTTGAGTAACAGGAAATTGCGATTCAGGGAAAGAAGAAACTCAAAGCAGGGCTTCATGACGCAAAGCAGATTGATAGGGGTCGCTCATTGTTAGAAACATCGCTAAGGGTTGTACGAAATTATCAAAGCATGTGATAAGAAATTAATTAAAATGGATAAGAAAAACATCCTAATTCAATACTCAAGTAAAATTTGTTCACAAAGCTTTAGATGCAAATATACTAAACCTCCCGTTAGCTACGTGCGAATCGGTGAAAAAAGGAGAAATTTCAATTGGACTCGATAAAAAGGAGGAAGAGAAATGGAGTCACGTGCTGCGAATGTGGTAGCCACGCGACCGAGGGATTCGCAGAAATACATTATTTCTTTCGAAAAGACATCAGCAACAGATACCCCTCGTGATATCGCGTAGAAGCTTTTTCACCCCTCGCTGTTTCACCCCGTCGTTGCTCTCGTTGCTAGCCGCTTCCACATGGTGTGACCAGCTGGCACCAGGAAATGAAACCGACGCACCGGTCCCAAGTGATTCACGAATTCAAATATTCATGGCAAGTCCACGAAGGGTGAACCGTACGGCTGGGGCAGGGAGGAGGTGAAGGAAATGTTGCGTTACGTAATTGGCGCCCTCTAATTTTCATCCAGAACGTCATGCATTTCGTTCCGCTCGAGGAAATCCACGGGAATCATTAATGGCGGGTGGACTGTAGCTCAGCTGGCTGTTCTCAGCGACTTTGCAGTATTGTCTTGTTATAAGTTCGTGTCCCCTGCTTCGTTGGAAGTACATTTCTACCCCCATTGAGAATGAGCGCTCTGTCGCACATTCTCAATCTCTCGTACTTGCCGCGGGAACGAACAAAGGCCAGCTGACTAGCATACCGTTTCGTTAGAATTTCGGCCTGTCCCCCGAGCGTAGAACTTATAACGAGACAAAGCTGTTCGCAATTGTAATAGTGTAATGAAGACACTCCTGCCGAATCCTGCTAAGAAATTAAATTGAACCCGCTATAACCTTCCTGTTCAGGTTACACGCACGAGTCATGGATCAACCACGAGGAGCCACCGAAGTACGCGACACTTCGGTCGGCAGCGGAGCTAGCCCGACCGGTAGCCCCTTCGCCGCCGCCACCATCCGTGCCGCAGGAGCTACCGGTGGCCGTGATTGGATCCAGCCTGCACCAATCTCACCCAGCTTCGACTACGATCCCATCGTCCTCTACGTCGCTCAGCCTGCCTCCCAGGAAGAGCCTCTCCATGTGCTTCACCAGCACGGGGACTGCCCTCTCGCTACCCCCCAAGAAGAAGGACATCTACCGGCCGTACAGCCTGCAGCCGACGTCGGAGATCCGCACGTCGGCGGAGGAGGACCTCTCAGCCGCGCAGGCGATCCTCGATCTAAGCGCATCCCCAGCTGCGCCCACGCATTCGGTCTTCATCCACACGTTATCGCCGCCGGCACCCGCAGCGCCGACGGTGGCGCCAGTGGTCGCGCCAGCGGGACAGCTGCAACCTGCGCAACTGCAATCGGCGCCCGCCGCGCAGCCTATACCGGTATCGGTGCTGGTACCTGTGCCCAGCTCGCAGACCAGCCAGCTGCGACAACAGGAGCAAACGCAGCAGCCTCAGTCGCCGGCCACAGCGGAGGCCAACGCGAGTAGCTGTAACAATAGCAGAGATGGGTGAGTATCTGGGATGGAATGGATATAGCGGGGCATGAAAGTGACTGGGGGAAGTAGAAGCTGAAGGTGTGGTGTATTGGGAGTCAGCAACACAGGGATGATGTTAATGTAGTTCTTGGACGTTAGTGTAAAAGGGGAAGGGACTTTAACGTGAGAGATGGTAGCTTCCAGGGTGAATGTAGGATATAAAGGTCTGCTTTATCTGACCTTCTTCCCGAGTCGCAATAGAAAATCACTTAGATTAGATAACAAGAAGAATCAGTGAAACCGAGGAACATGATGTGTTATGAATCAGGGAAGTCAGATAAGAGAAACTTCCCACTAAAACTCCTACAGGCCCCCGGTCAAATCGCCCAAATACCCACCGAATGTGTCTTTAACCGGCATTATCATCTTCAACATAGTTCACCTTCGCCCAACAGCAGCAACAAGACGGTCGCCTACACGTACGAGGCGTTCTTCGTGTCTGACGGCCGTTCGAAGCGTCGCGGGAGCAGCACGAACGGCGCCGCGGTGCCCGACAAGGAGGCCGCCGCGGTGCCGGACAGGCCCAAGTTCACCTGCACGGAGTGCGGCAAGCAGTACGCCACATCGTCGAACCTGTCGCGGCACAAGCAGACGCACCGCAGCCTCGACTCCCAGTCGGCGAAGAAGTGCATCCACTGCGGCAAGGCGTACGTCAGCATGCCGGCGCTGGCGATGCACGTGCTCACCCACAAGCTGGCCCACAGCTGCGGGGTCTGCGGCAAGATGTTCTCGCGGCCTTGGCTGCTGCAAGGCCACCTGAGAAGTCACACGGGGGAGAAGCCGTACGGCTGCGCCCACTGCGGCAAGGCGTTCGCCGACCGGTCAAATCTGCGCGCGCACATGCAGACGCACTCGGCGGACAAGAACTACGAGTGCTCCCGATGCCACAAGACCTTCGCGCTAAAGTCCTACCTGAACAAGCACCTGGAGTCCGCGTGCCTCCGAGACGATGAGGTGCCCCAGCAGCAGGGCGGCAACGGCGGCAGCACCGTCGCGGCGGAGCACCAGACAGGCGGCAACCGCGGTTTGTAGCAGCGCTACGATGACGGGCTGTCGGCTATGGCAACGCTCGAGGGGAGCTTGGACGCCGCTAGGGAGAGCTAGCGGGTCGTTCCTGGTGGAACGACGACGAGTGAAACGAGGTTTGCCCGTAGGTTTTAAGTAGAAAAGTGCCAGTAGAGAATGGGAGCGTAGAGCGTTTAATCGGAGGGAGGTAGGATGACGGCGATGATGGGTGAGAAGGAGGTTTTCTTAAATAATGTCTAACATTAATAAAAACGTCCAGTAATGTTAAGTCTTACAAACGAGAGAAAGCGGAAGAGAAAGGGCGCGCGCGCCAGCGCGCGAAACAGAGAGAGAGAGAAAGAGAGAGAGAGAGAAGGAGAGAGAGAAAGAGGGTGTAAGAGAGTGTAAGAAAGAAAGAAGCGAGAAACAAAGAACACGTCGAACGGTGACGTCCACACTGCAGTCTAGTCACTCTAGTCGATTATACTTATTACATTACGATATTATATTATTATATTATATATATATTATATTATTATATATATATAGTATATTTACTAGCGCGTACGGTTCTAGTTGCGAGCTCGTTACGGAGACACCTATTTATTAATAATTAGCTGCCTGAGAAAATATAAGAAGGGAAACCGATATCTCTGTCCGAGGATAGAACGAACGAGGGGGGGATTATTCAACGTGATGATGGATTCGAGATACGACAACGTCGCTAAAGCTCGAGTCACGAACGAGTCGTTGGATCGATCCCGCGGCTGCTTCCCGATCCATTTTGCTAACGTCCGATCGGACGATCCGCGCCGGGTGTCCAGGAAGCTGACCGAGACGGTGGTCGATCGTTCGATCTCGTTGGAACGCACAGCCGCGACTGTCGACTTCGTTTCTTCCTGAACGCCTTCGACGACCGCCTCTCGACAGAGAGACAACGACCCTCTTACATGTTCCTTCTCGACGACCCCTCGCTGGCTTCGAATTCTATTCGACCGGGGATCGATTGACGGGACGATCGACGTCCTCGATGGAGTCGCTGGTGCAGGTCTGTGCGTTCCGTTCGATTTATTATGAAAACAGCCGCGCATAACTGGCGCGTGTAACGTGCATACAATGCTCCCTAGAGGGTGAGCATTTTTCTTTTACCCTGCGTTTAATTGCTCGATGGGGAAGTGGTGGGCCAGTGAACTGTTTAAGGGAACTTTGCGAGGAACACTTAAGGGTTCAGTTCTCCTCGAGACATTTGAGAAAGGATTAGAAGGGAGAAAGTTAGTTAGATTTCTTGGGTCCTATAGAGATTAATGGGAACTCATGTTTTTAGATTGCTTGGTGGATTATTTAGTAGGCACAGTTTTGTAGTGTTCATTGTGTTCTTGGAATTTAGTACAAAGTTGTAGGCTGAACCAGAGGAACAAAAGGTAAAGACCTCTGGTAGGTATAAGAAATGTCTTATCGACGTAAAGGAATTTACATTTTTCTAGTAACCTAGGCGATTCGATGGAAAAATTGTCCACTTTCTCTATTTTTTAATTTTCTTTACTAATTGCACCCACGGTTTACTGCACGGTTTACTCCACGAATATCACTGACAATGGTTCACTTCGAAAGTGTCATTCGATATTCATTTAGTAAATGAAAAAATATTCCCTATAATGTGAACGTGGCAGGACAAACGATATCGATATCGAATCTTTGAGATTGGAATGCTTACGATTTTGAACATCGCTTCACCCACCACTCCTATCGCAAATTAAACGCATTTACTAAGCTACATCATTTAAATATGCTGCTGTAAGCAGGATAACATGGATATTTTACAAGAAATTATCGACCTAATTTGAAAAGCTGCAGTCACTTTTTTTTTAAATTTCATTCTGTTTCCCCCAACACCATAGCGTTACACGATCGGCTATGCGCGAGCTTGTGCGGGAAACCGAAGATTCCAAACGCGTACACATATACATAAGCACACGCATACAGACACAGAAAGGGACACGAACAAGTAGGAGAGACAGAGAACAACACACACGCGCGTATACACGTATATTTAGAGCAGAATCGAGCAATAGATTGCGTAAGGATAGCATTGTTATACACATATTTTATAGAAGCAATATAACGAGTAAGGGATAAAAAAAAAATGACGACGCGTACGGTCAAAAGCAATGTTTCGACACAACGAATTATATAATTATACATAGACAGAGGCGAACATCGAAGTTTAACGTGATAGATGAACGATGGTTTGCTTCGGCATTGGAACTTCTTCGATCGTCCCACCACACTCTTCTGTCTGTCCATTTGTCCGAACATTCATGAAGAAATTGTTCGAGTAGAACAAATTTTCTGACACGCGGTTTCAGGGACCTATCTCTTTGCGAAAAAGAAATGGAGCATATTCTCGTACCCCCGTATAGAGGATATGATATTGTAATAGTGAAATTTGTGTTTGAACGTTTAATTACGAGATTGGTCTGTTCTGGTTTTCTTGCCATTTAGTTGTTAATAATACCATTAAATCTATTGAATTTACCTTCAGATTACTATAGAAGGAAATTTCTAATAAGGGAAATCACTTGAAATTTATTTAAATTACAGCAACACCAGTGAGTCTAATTATAACTAAAGCGCTCGAGAAAAATTTGATAATTGCATTACTGACATTACTCTATTTCAAAGCATCGCGTTAGTTCCTTCCAAAAGAACAGGATTTCAAAGTAGATTTCATTTAGTCCTTCGAACGGTTCGAAAAAACAGCATTGCAACGCTAAAGTCAAAGAAAATGATTCTCCAAAGCAATTTCATTATAAAATTCGTATGAAATACCCTCTCCGAAAAGAGTATTCTAAAGCAGCGCAAGGGGAGGGTCACTGAAACCCCGTCAACTAGAGCCCAGCCTCCATTATTCAAATTTCATCGCAGCAAGAGCAATAATCGAGCCGCGTCTGATTCGCCCATTCGCCCATTCGCTGCACGTCGAAGAAAGACGAGAGCGGAAGTAACGTAGAAAGCAAAACGCGAGTAGGACGAAGAAGAAGAGGGTGGAACGACGCCGGTCTAACTGGCGCGACGATCCAACGAGTCCTTTTTGTAATAATAATTGTCGACAAATAATTACTGCGTTGCATGTGTACAGAGTAGCCGACCTCGCCCGCGAGCATAACCGACACCGAGTAATAATAATAAGTATCGAGATTAAACGAGGGAGGGGGGTTAAAGAGAAGAAAAAAATACGAAAAACGTGAAAAAAAGAGGACGAAGCAACGGGAACGTAAGAAACATAGCACGATGTCCTTCGCAGTGGCGCCTCTAGCACCGTTTTTTTAGAGCGATCCTAGCGCTGTGGATCCCTCGGGGATCGACGTGGTCGCAGCGGTGAAGCTTTAAAAGGCCAAACCATGGTGGACCATGGTGGTACAGCTTCGTTCCATCGAAATCTCTATGCAACGATCGCGCCCCAGCGATTAGTCGTGCACGTGAACGTAGAGCAATAAAACCCTAAGCAATATTAATTAATTAATTAATTAACGAGCTAACGAGCTAACGAGCTAACGAGTAAATTAGTCCCATTCGGTTCGGGTAGAGAGCAGAGACGTATTTGCTGAACCAAGTGCACCGTTTGACGCGTGTGTTTGTTGTTTTAGTGGATATATAATATAAAAGGGTGAAAGAGGCAGAGAGAGGGAGAGAGAAACGAAGGGAGGAGCGATGAAATCGAAACGTTCTTTCATTTTCGTTCTAATCCGAAACTCGAGCGACCCTCGCTGTCTTCCGGTTCGCTCGCTTCACGCCTCGACATAACTTCAACCGCCGATGCTCGGTACTACCACATCTCTCAAGTTTCTTTTCTTTTCTCCTTTCATAGGCGCAAGTACGGTCGGATTATTCATTGTTTTCAATTACCGTCTGTATAGTATTTATTTTTTGCGAATTGTTGTCAGTATTATTATTACTATTATTAATACGTTTGCAGCATTATCGTATTTATTATTGTCATCGGTATTTATTATATTTATTATTATTATTATTGATATTGTGTACTTTATTTATCCTTACATTGATTCACCTTATTGCAATGTTGAGTTTCTGCTGTTATTGTTATTATTGCTGTTGATACTATTACGTGGTGGTGAATATTGGTGATCATTAATCCTGCTTATTTAAACTTTCCGTGCATTCGTACTCCTTTGTTTAAGAGTTTTAGTGTTTGAATGATCTATTGTGCGAAGGTTGCTGTTCGAATATTCTAATATCTGAAAGTTCTTCTATTTGAAAGTTCTACCTTCGGGAGTTTTATTATTCGAAGCTTTGACCTTCGAGCGTTTTATTATCTGAAGTTCATTCAAATCTTTAGATAATTATTCGCGAAGGAAAAATTAAACAGTTGTAAAAGTGTGGTTCAGGACCCTGTACTATATCAATGTGTTGAAGTGCAACGTACCTAGAATGTGTTGAGACCTAAAGCAGACGCTTTAAGCATTTCTTTTAAAATCTTTTGTATTTCAGAAAGTGTGGTGTACAGTGTACTCTACCCTTGTTCAAACTCCATTTGTAATCGTTTCATTGTGAAGATTCACTGCCTGAAGTACTTACACTTGTGGTGGATGAGGGTGACTTTAATTTCCAAATAACGCAACAAGCTTTTCTGGAAAGCAATATTAATTATAAAAAAAAAACTTGACACTAAACCCAAGAAGCTAACAATCATACAATATTCAAAAATTTTAAAGCTGACCCCTAAAGCTGATCTTTAAAGAGACCAATACAGTGACAAAATTGGAACCACATTAACCTCGAATTTCTAAATGCCAATCTTTTGAAAATTTCGATCTTGAGATCCATTCTAATCAACTCAATTATCTCCATGCTCACCAAAAGAAGCAATATTAAAATCAAAAGAAAACTTACAAAACACCCCAAACCCCTAATTGCCAGATTTGAAGTAACCTTCCCTCCATTCTGGTTTCGAGTTCGTTCCTTTAAGGCCAACGACTGCGATCGAATAGAAGCACGCACGTCGATCCGTCGATCTCCAATTAAGTCAGTGGACTATGAGAAAAGCCTATGGTGGATGCAAATAATCACGAGCGGGGGCGTAGAGGGGGCAACAGAGTTCGTTACTGGGAATTGCGCTGGTTCGTTAGGAAGTCTCGCAGACAATTAAAGTATTTTAATTGGCCAGGCAAGCCAGGACCATTTCCCCACGCACGTTCCAACTTCGTGGCATTACCACCGGCTGAAACGAATCGCGTTCTCAGTTCTCCAAATAATTAAAAGTTTCTCCAGCCATCCCCCACCCTGCGGGAACTTTCAGCCCCTATATTCGAGTATTTTTACTTGAACCTGGCGGCGTGGGGGATAATTGTTTACCTCGTGTCGCGAAGGGAATTGTCCCTACTCCCTTCTGTCTCGATAAAAACGAGATCTCCATTATCACCGTTTACTTCAACACTTTTCCGTTTCACCCGTATAAGGGTGGCAGCATCATTTGCACGAGTGCGAGTAATAATAATTTGCATAATTAGGGGTCATATTGGGCTATATCAAGGGACATCGAGACATCATCGTTAGCTGTACCTACTTCATGCATTTCGTCTGTATGTGCATATATTTTATCACGTAAAATCCACCTGTGATTCCACACTTCGTCAAAGTCGTTATATTTTTATTATTACTTCAAGTTTATGGTGTCACAAAGTACAGAAGCAAATGTGAACAAAAGACATGAATGGCAAGCTTCACGAACGAAAAGCTTATTACAATAGGTCTCAGTTTTTAAAGATAGGTACTTTGTTGAAATGTCACTTTCACTGTATATTTATTGGCATGACGGGAAGAGAAGTAGCAGTCCGAGTCTGAGGGGTTAATAGGAATTGTTAATGGAGGCTGTTAGAATTCTGAAGTTCACTAAAAAATTGGGAACGTGACTATTTATTAAAAATTGTGGCTACTGGAAAAATTTTCTTTTGCGAATGGAACATTGCACCTTCCATTCGCCCGTCTGTAACGCGCGACGAACCGGAAATAGCGGTCAGAATTGAATGCCGCGCTTTCGACAGCAGAATACGCACCCCCACTTATGCTAGTCCTAAGTAGGAACTATTCTTGCCCCGTTGGACAGTATTTTTTATATCGACACCATCGAGAGTGCCCAAAGCTGTACTTCTATCTGTACTCTTTCTACTATAACCTCTCGTTTCGACGGCCAACGTGCTTGCAATACTTTCAGACGCGCCCGAAATATTCAGCAACGCCCTAATGAGATGCTATTTCGCAGAATTACCAACTGTCCCTCCGTAGCCAATTTTTCTCGAGGTCGCTCGCCTCATCTATAGTCAAGAAGCGTGTACATCTTAAATGATGCATTCTGTACATACATGCACGTATATATACGGGAAGTATACATGTATAAAGACATCCTAAAGCTGGGTTTACATTAGTCCAGTCCAGTGATCCAGTACAGCACTGGATTAGAACTGGAATAATGTAAACAGCGTGTTCATTCCAGTACAGTGCTGGCATTCCAGCAGATTTCGACTGGATCGAAAGTCTACTTTTCGATGCTACTTTTATGTTTTTTTATCCTTATTTTGCGTGAATCTATTATTATTACACTCTACCACTTTCAACGGTGCAGAAACGATTGGAATAATCAAAATATCGTCTGATTTCCAGTCGAACCACTCGCTGGATCCAGCAACTGGACTAATGTAAACCCAGCTTAAGGATATACACGTAAGAACACGCGTACCTACGCACGAACACAACTATATACTCGTTAGATCTATTATCTCTGTAACGCGTAACTACTTAATCTAATCTTCCTCTAATTAGGCGACCGTCCGTCGACCTCGCCTACTCTATCGTTCACCTTTTCCCTTTGAAGCGTCCACGTGGATGACGTCGACGTTCTCTGTTCTAACAGCAACGGAGATGTTGCGCCAAACAACTTGGTTGGCAATCTTACTGATTGATTAGTGGGAGTCTGTTTAGATCGTGAAACACCTCGAAACGGGGCAGTATCGTGGAGAACCATTCTAATATTCTTTATCCCGTGATTGCTCAGTGAGGATCCTGTCGACAGCGTTTTAGACCGATTGATCCAAGATATTCAGAGTTCACATCCATATGGATCTTGAGATGTTCGGTGTTCGATCGCGATCGACAGCAGATCTTGTCGATCAGGAGGATTTTAATGAATAGCGAGGATCTCATTTCACGGTTCAAGGAATTAACATCGATTAGAATTGGTAGAATAGGTTTGGGAATTAAGGTCGATGAATCCTACTGAAGATCTTGATTATCGAGGCGTTGCTGGCGCAACTGTTGCTGCTTCAAGCTTTCGTGTCTCCTCGACTGCCCGCGCTATTCTTTCAACTCCTACCTCCAGTGTCTGCACACTTTCGCGAATTTCTGCCGGCGCTTTGGTGATTTTCGCCGCGACGCGACGCATTACCCATCTCCCCCGAACGATCATCCGCCTGATCTATACTCGCCTGGTGCTCCAGGTATGTATGTCGAAGATCGATCCAAGGACTCGTTCAATCTCTATTTTCCAAGCTCTGTCTTACTACATACGGAATTAAATCACATTCTTGCCCATCCGCGCAGAAACTTTCGTACGCAGGCGCAGCAGATCTACTGGTCCGTGAGGTAAAAGTGAAATATACAGAGGATAAACAGTTTTTATAGTGAAATGACTCTGTAAAAAAAGTTTCATAGTAATTCAAATGAAGGAAAGGAATTATTGGTTAGTAAGCATTTGACCCACTTTTTTCTTTGTACTGGTGGATATTTAACCTATTACTAGAACAAAATGTATAATAGAGATACCTGTAACATCATCCTTAAGAATCAACGAAAGTTTTAAAAATTCGAAAGAAATAACGTTTCATAAATGTTAAATGTTAATATCGATCTGCTCGCATTGTTTATTAGCCCGTCCACCAGGAGCCTTTAAATTTTAAAAGAACATAAAGGGATCGTTTCCAATCGGCATTTTTTCCCAGTTCCCCTTGTATCCGCGTCAGTTTTGTTTACACAACACGGTCGGATTAATCGAATTCCAATAATCGGAGGTCCAATTAGGAATCGCAATTTTCGAGCTACCATCGAGTCGACCGTGGCACCCCTGGACACGGGGGAGCCATTAATTTTAATTGGAAACGCGATCGCTGGACCAGCTTCCTCGATTTCCGATATGGAGCACCGCTCCAATACGCGAGCGAGAAATGATACTGTTATCGTTGGAAAAGGGAGCGAACCTCTCCGAGAAGACGAATATTTCCAGATCACGGGATATTTCTATCTGTCGCCCTCAACTTCGCCTGAATCTTTGCTCTTTCGAACGCTTCTAAAATCTAAACACTTCTTGATCGACTCTAGATCACGCTCTTCGTTGTAGCTCGATACCTCTATCGAATCCACAGTGTAGAAGGAAAAACAAATGAAGAATATGTGGGTTAAACGAATTTTGTCGTCAGACTGCAACCAATACCCGTGGGAACATACATTATTTCGCCCCTCACTTTAAATGTGGTGGAAGAAATACAGAGAAGGGGATGGTACTGAGCAACAGCGGTTCTCCACTGCCCAATACCCATGTCCAAGTAGGTGGGGATACCGATAAACAATATTGGAAGCTTAACCATAGCAATTAAACAACTACCAGCAAGACTTTTCTTTCTCACCCCTTCCTCTTAACTGCTTGCACAAATTCTTGGCAACTCAAAAGACCCCACGATTCCCAGCATTGCAGGTCATTGAATTCGTATTTAAATCCTAAATTGAATTGTACATCAGAAATTGTGACATTTCCAAGAAGAGAATTGTTTGCAAGTATTCGATGCGTTTTATTAGGCAGGGGAGTTTTTCGATAACGAAAAGGTACAGGTATATTTCCGGCCTGTATTTCTTCCACCTGCGACACCACCCACTCGTCTAATAGGTGCGATTCAAGATGATGGAGCAGGAGCATGGCTCATGACTGAAATGCCAAATGCGAGCGGAACTCGTCGTCCTTGCTACATTAAGGACGAGACTCGCCCGCCCTCTGGCCGATCTTCTTTATCCCGAGGTTTGGCGACGAGCAGGGCGGGTTGCGTTTTTCAAAATCCTTCCAACGAGAGCCTTGAGAATTTTTTAACCATTCGTTAGTTGCCTTAGAGTAAGCGGAGAGATGCGGAGGGGAGGGAAGAGCAAATATAACGGGAGGGTCCTCTGGTCCAAGCTTTTGAAAAGCGAGTTTAGGATCCAGCGCAAGTGTTTCTTCTCTGACTCGTTATTCTTCTTAAATTCATCGAAATTCTCATTTGTAGTATCGGTTCGCTCATTAGAATTGCGTTTGAGTTTTGGGTAATTTGATTGAGGGGGATCTAGAAATTGATTGATGTATATTTCTTCGTATAGTTGAAACCCTATTTCTTCTTATAAACCAAACCCTGTTCATTTCACGATTAAAACCCAAAAATCACCGTGACACTATAACCAAACAATAAGAAACACTACTGCGCGATCAACGACCACCGCGGCAGACCACTTCTCGCGTCGCGGAACCAAAGCGAATGTGAGAAAGATTCTCGCGATTTGATTTCCAGCGGGCCACGCGACCCATCCGTCAGACGGAGATCCAAACTCGTCGACGGCGACCCGAAATTCCGAATCGACGGGGAACGTGAAAACGGCGCGTCCCATGTCGGCGATTTTATATTAGCCATAGGCGCGAAACTTAGTGGCACTGACATATATATGTATATACGATATATTATTATACATAATATATTTTATATATTCTGACGAAGGCGTAACGATAACGATAATGGGACTCGTGTAGCTTTGCCAATCGATGACTTCCAAATGTATAACGCACGCGATCGTCAGCGTGACGTCTTTCACTTTTTCATTCATCTTTCCTTCTTCAGGCGTCGAGATCGAGAACGTCAGCCTCGTTTTCGGGACGACTTCGAGAGACACGGGTACCTTAGACTCCGTCGATTCATAATAAGATGCGCTTATGCGAGAGAAAAAGAAAGGGGGAAAATCAGCCACGATACGTCAGTTTATTAGAGAGAACGATGTGTTCAGGATCTAAGTAGTTCTAGCGTTAAGTACGTACGCATCGGGCCTAGTAGCCGCCGCCCTAAGCGTATTCCTCAACGATCGATCTCCGCCGTTAATTCAGCGTACCTTAATTGCTCCGGTTCTAATTCGAACACTTGGATCGCGGCCCGTTCCCGCGAGCCCCCGCGATTACCGCGGAGAATGCACGCATCGCGAATGGCTGATTCGCAATAAGGGCGACCCAATTCAGGGGTAACGTCCAGACAATGGAAAGATGGCATTGTCGCGGATCACACTGTTCACAGTGCACGTGTGCGAGCTCGATATTTCCATTACCAGTGGTACGTTTGAGAATGCCCTGGAAAATGAATATTGAGCGGAGCCGGATATTACGCGAGTACGTTCTCATTGAAATCAACCCTCGCCATTTTCCGTTCGAGTCGATTCGCTTGCTAATGAAAGTATCAATTGTCATAGTTCACCACTTGTCGTTGTTAATACTAATGCTGCTTTGGGAATTCGATGGAGGCAATCATTTCAAAAAGGGCAGAAAATAGGGCAATATTACAACATTTTAAAATTATTTCTGTTTGCTCGCCATTATTTCTTTTATCCGAAAATTGCCGTAAGTCATACTACTGGTAATAGGTCTGTAAGTGGGCGCGCTAGTCGCATAGTTTAGGTCTTCAAAATTCCCTACGAAAAGTCGAGGAACCAGCGGCGGTGGCCGTGATGGAAACACCGGTTCTCGTTAGATCACCGAAGTTAAGCATTGCGGGGCGGGTACTGGGGAAAGATGGGTGACCACCACCTTTCTCTCGGTACTCCGCTCGCTGCTGGGACCCGAAGGGAGAGAGAGGAGGGAAAATAGAGACTTATAGAGTTCGTTGGGCAATAGAAGCAAATATGCCATCTCTGTATAAAGACAGGCAAAAAACTGAAACAGAAAAAGTGCGTGCAATCTCCACGGAAATCGGCCGCATTCCAACCTAGGAACGAAACACGATTCCCGTCGCGACGAGCCGTCAGAAAAGCCTCGATTTGCAATTAGTTCCTCGTTCATCGCGCCACCTGCTAAATTGTCCGGATCTAAAGTAACTATACACAGCGAACGTGAACGCGAATATGTGGAAGCTGCGCAGCCGTGTCAGCGCCGCTTCCTTTTCCGTTCGACGTCGACCAATAATATAAAGTAGGTACATTTAAAATGCTGGTAGAGCGAGATGCAAAGGCAGAGGGAAGGGCGAAAGGGCGAAAGGGCGAAAGTGTCCAGAGGAGATGAAAAGAAGCGTGGCGGAAAAATGCAGAGGAAGGGAAACGATGAGCTACGGAGAAAGAGAGTTTATATTATATTTTACCAAGGGATGCAACGAAAAGATATGTTCGTTATATTTTCAGAAATACGACGAACGGGCACAGTCGCGTATACCCGATCGCTCACGCACATTCTTTATATAAATATATGTATAACATGAATATATATTATATAGAACGTATACACCTATGATATATATACATACACACATATATATATACATAATACGCAAAGCGAATTAACGAAATCTCGACTATGTATCGGCTATTACGGACTAATACTATTGCGACGGCATTTATTTGCCGTTTAAATACGTTTAATAACGATCCCTTCGTTCAGTCGCCATTCGTTTCCCCTTTGGTTTCACATTCTGATGTAAATATTGGGAGTCCCGCGTAGAAACTGATGTAACGAGTTGTAAAGAGTCACCGTAGGGTTAGTAGAGGTATTAAAGGTGGGAACTTTAAGGGCGTATAGATATAAGGTAAGGAATCTCAATAGACGAGATACACTATACAAGTAAGTAACGTTAGACTGGCGAGAACTGGGCTCCCCAGTCGGGCCAATATTCGATAAATATCGGTGTGAAGGTCTAGTTAGTTTTCTCTTTGCCTACCAATTGGGTTCGTTCGTGATCGCGCGACGATCGTTGCTTTTCTCGGATCAATAGAAGCCTGCCTCGACATGACATTGCCTGAATTCGTCGGGCGCGAGAGGTTAAGCCTTGTTTCTATCGTGTCGATAAAAAAGGTCGGAATGTTCTCCCCAGTTTCTCGGGCGCCGCGCCGCGTTTTCTGGATGATGATATCGATAGATCTCGAACGCGATTAGCATCGATGGTAGTGAATATCGGAGGTAACTGTTAGCGAATTCGGACGGTCGCACTGGTGCGCACTGGGTGCGACTTTTAGCCAATTGGAAGCGAGAACACTCGCACCCAGTGCGCACTAGTGCAGGTTGCCGAATCTGCTTCTGTGTGAGCTGCATCAGCGGCTTATGCTCTAAGATCAGCGGTCGACACAGCACGCCAACGATCATTTCAATCGTGGTTGATCAGCTGCGACGTGCATTAATCAGCTGATAAAAATGGTAATCGGTGTTGATCGGGACCAGCAATAGTCGTGGCTAACCCAGACCTAACCTAATTCAGATCTATATATTGAGAGCTACAGCTGATGTTGGTCCCAATGAGACTAATCGATGAGATCGATGAAAATGTAAATGCATCGTTGACGATATGTGTACTTGATACAAACTTGATACAAACCGGTAACGACACAAGAGCCTCTCGTCCGATTATATAATTCTGAGACGCCGGTAGTGCGAACCGACTTGAGACTGGGTAGACTCTTAGATCTGATGGATTCGCTGACTTTTAGGGAATCGTAACGTCCAATACTCGTACTTTTCGAGGTTAAACACGATCGCGAAAGTAAACGCAAAGAACTCGCGGCCGCTCTTCTGTCCGGAACAATTCTGCTGGGACACGCGACACGCGAATGGTTAAACGCAACGAAACACCACACCAAACAGCCTTAAAGGGGAATGGGAACCTGACAAACGATCGAGTTAACCGAGAACTTCGCGGGGGATACTTGAAGCGTTTTCGTTTGTCGCTCAAACATTACGTTCCGTTCTGAGGCATCGTACATCAACGAACCACGTTATGAGATAATAAAAAGGCAAATAATGTTTGATTGAACTTGTATTCGATGCTGTTGAGTAGCTCGTAACAACTGCAAGGTGGACATCAGTTTCGAGGATCACTATTTAGGTCGCGTGCAAATCTTTCACTTACGACGTTACGTGAACGTGTCGAGGGAACGAGAAAGCTTGGCACGCAACTACGCTCCAATTACGCTCAAAACACGAGATTAAATGGCTACCTGTGTGTAACCGCATTTACGTCGATGTTTGATGTTCGTGGGAGAGAATTTGCAACGAGAGCATGATGGAAGTGTTAAATGTTCAATTATACTCGTCGTAAATATTCGGTAAGGGAATAGGGAAACGTGTCAATAATAATTAAACTATGGAAACAAGAACACCATGTTAAGAACAACAAAATTTTGAAAACGACTGGACCATTCGGATGATCGTCGAAGCGGCAGAGAACAGCTATGTTCCTAGCGCTTCGACGCGAGCTCAAAGAACGAAAAAAAAAAAAAGAAGAAGTGATACCTTAATTTCGCTGATGAATTCAACGATTCGGCTCACGTCTAATTAAATGTAACTAATCTAATTCCAGTCAGGCCGAAAGCAATACTCGATGTAGAATAATTCCTCGCGCGTAAATGTCCATGATTATTGTATGTACAAACGTTCGAACACCGTTAAGCGTAGGGAGTTGTCTCGATTAATCGTGTTCGATGATCGGCAATTCATTGCGAGTGAAGTTTGTAACGCGACTCGACCGGTGCTCGAAACTCGCGCAACACAGCGAGAAGCTATGGAGCCATCGACATAGGGCGCGTTCCACTTACGTCCAAATCGCCTGCACGGTCGCGACATGTAATGGAAATCACGGGCGTTGCGAGTGATTTGGGCGTACCCATAATCTCACTCGACTATCGAGTTAACGAATCTTCCGTGAAAGGGTGTATCTTCATGCTGGAAGGATAATTCCCACATCCGATAAGGGACTGACATTTCTCTAGGACAGGCTTGTAGAACTCGTTGCTCCGAGAGCAGATTTCTGGGGCCCAGAGCCGACAGCTCGTTGGGAATTAGAGAATAACAATCACTGCGGCTCGCTAGAGACCCAGATGTATATGTAGATTCAGTACCGCAGTTCTTTCCATCCAGTCTACAGCTAACGACCTAATCGTTTGCACCCAACTCAGCCACTTGTCCAGGCCTGCCCTAGGGAAAAGAAGTGTTTGAATGACGATCTTTTGCAATGAGAAAACGCAATGGCCCATAAACGTCGAGCATTCGAGCATCCCGTTGGGTCATCGTCGCAGGTTAATTTTCATAAGCAATAATAACATACTACTCCGCGTAATAATCATACGAGCAACCCAGCGACCCAGACCAACCTGGGTTCCCGTTGTAGTTCCACGTGTGACACCAAATAATGTGAAACGCAGGGCGGAAAATGCGCGCGATCGATATTCGGCTTGCTCAACAACTAGTAACGAGTCAGTAACGAGTCAATAACGAGTCAATAACGAGTCAATAACTTCGTGTCTCGTTAGTTTAATTAACGATCGTAGCGAGTTCATTGTTTATATAGCGGCGATATCGAGTACAAAGAGGGAGGACAAGGAAACGGAAAGAGGAGAACGCGTAGTCGACGAACGCAACTACGGCTCCACGAAGTATCACTTTCTACGCTCTAGACGTGGATCGCGCGCAGTCTCCGTCGGTAAAGCAAATCGGGCAAAAGTGATCGCCGAAGATTGCGGGGCTCAATCGAACGCGACATTCATGGAAATTCTATAATTCCCTAAAAGGGACATGCATGGTGTTACTAGTGCTTACGAGTAAATATCAATCGAAGCTTTCGATTTTCCTCGCTGGTCGCGTGACGATCACTTTTTTCGCCTCTCGTGTCACGAGAATTGTCTCTCTATGACTCTCACTGTTCGCTGTACTTTTCACAGTTTTCACTTCGTCTGCGACCTATACACGCGTAGTACGTTGACCACCAGTCGCCAAAATCGGCAAAAGCGTTCGCAATTAATAATTAAACTTTTATGAGGAGCACGTATACGTACATGCTGATTGTAACGACGTTGATGTTTTATAGACGTGGGAATCTAACGCTGCATGGAACATGCAACTGAACTTCATATACATGTACGTTTCGTTCTCAAACGATAGGTAGCTTCTTTCTCGAAAGCCTCTTGAAAGCTAAGCAAACATTTCAATTCAGAAACGAGTGTCTAATCCGAGCGCAACTAACGTGCGAAGCACAAAGTCAAAAGCGTCTTAAGGTCATTGTAGGCCCCTGGGCAAAGCAATGCACTGGGCCCCTGAATAGGTCTTAAAATCAGACTTTCTTTTATTTGGAGGCCCCTACTATCATGGGGCCCCTGGCGACTGCCCAGAATGCCCATCACATAAAGACGCCACTGCACAAAGTACCACGTCCGTAAACAGGTGCGCAAATTTGACGGAAGTTATCTCGCTCGAAATCCTCCTGTCTGTCGCTGTCCCTTTCCGACTTCAATTTCCACCTTTCGACTTCGATTTCCACTTTTCGACTTCGATTTCCACTTTCTGGTTACGATTTCCAGTTTCCGTTCCCGCGCAAACCCACTCTGAGGGCTGTCAGGCCGTTGCAGCTGCAATGATCGAGAGAAAGTGTGTGAAAGTGGTGTTATACAGCCAAGAAAAGAATGAACGACTTTCAGTCGTTGAACGAAGAGGCTGCTTGCAGGTTATGGGCCGCGGGACAATTCGTCTGTTCTCGCTCCTATCCCTACCCTTTCACTGTCTCAAAAACTTTTCGTAGATCGAAGCAATTCGATAATTCCTCGTCGGTGTGACACGCGCGAGTTTTTCATTCGGGCCCGTAGCGTTTCTAAGAAACGGGTATCACTTTTTGGGGCTGAGGAGCTATCCTCGACGAGAAAAGAGTGTAGTGGGGTTGGTAGATAAGTTCGTAGCGCAGTTGTTCTGGGTTAGCGTATGATCGAGAGTGAGAGAGAGAGAGAGTGAGAGAGAGAGAGAGAGAGAGAGAGAGAGAAAGAGAGGGCAAGGTGAGAGCGGAGAAAAAAGTGCCTATACACCAGTAAAATTATTCGTTAGCGTGTATACAAAAAAATGCGTTCCAACGACTACGGACAGTGTCAATTACAGGTTTAAAAAGCAAAAACGCGACGAAACGAGATGCAACGGAGAAAACGAAAGGTGATACGGAGGATGACGACGAGCAAACGAAAGCAATATCGACTATCGAGAGGCGATCCGAGATTACGAAACAAAAAAATAATAAAAGCAAGAACGCTTGTGAGTACCAATTGTTAACAACGATTTTCGACGACGACGATAATGATTGCGAACTATGATTATTATTATTATTATTATCATTATTATTATCATTGTTATTATTGATTGCGAACCTAAACTAATGAGCTAATCACCGCGGGGCGTCGTTCGAGCTGCTCGAGGATGAGCAGATGAAGTTTCGAATCATTACAGCGATCAATTTTGGGTGTGGATAAAAATTACAAATTTGAGGATAGTTAGGTATATAGACGAATATGGAATTAAAGAAATCGTCCAGAAGAGGGATTATAGTTACCGTTTCACATTGCAGAGGGAACGTACATAGTTCCGTTGAGAAATTTGTAGGTTCCGGAAGAATGAGGTTAGGAAATTGTGCTTCCGATGCATCGCGCCGACGATCCTCGTGAGCCCGCTCGACGTGAATCGCGGCTGATTAGGGACGGATGTGATATAAGGGTGAACCTTAAACTTACCTATAAACGCATATAGATATTGATATTGTATGCATTGTGATAGTACCCTCGAGGAAAACGACAACAACAAGAAGAAACACCAAACATTCCCCCGCTCCCCGATCTCCTGCAGTCCCCCTCCCATCACCAGAAACTGTAAACCGAGTAACGATAAAAATCGACTAGGGATACCTGCCTCCTCCAAAGTGCGACTGATATTTACAGGATATTGTTCCAATTGGATGCTCCCAGGGAAGCCGGGGTATTCAAAAGCAATAACTTCGTAGGCGGTCGCGGATCCTCGACGAGGCGCATGCGCGACCTATTAATATAAATAAAATAAATAAACGGCGGAGAAATAAGGGAGATAAAGCGATTCATAGGCCAATGAATTTTTAACCGTAAAATAATTTTAAATTGTAACGACGACCTAGCGACGCAGGATCCACGCATTTACGTCACAACAGCCTGGATCTCGACATTTTCATACACCGGAAACGAACGTGGACACACCTCACACACACACACACACACATAGAAAATAAGGGTTTGTTGCTCGATACAACAATAATCTATGGAATAAGGAGTAATTAGCGACGGTGGAGAGAAAGCGTGAGTGAGAAGCGGTAGATAAAAGTAGAGAGATAGCGGATTGTGTGAGCACTGACGCCGTGTTCGCTCGCACCCGCGTGCGCGGGTACACCTCCCCCACTCAACGTATACATCGACACACGTACATACACACACGCAGTGAGCCTAACGAACAGTTTAGTAAGACTTATTATTGTAATGATTATTATTATTGAAAGAGGGAGAACGATGATAAGATAGGGAGACTAGCGATTGCTTTTATAAGACGATGTAACGCGACAAACGTGCACCACTGGTTACATTGATATACATAAATCTATTATATACATAAATATATATATTATATACATAAAAAATATATATATATATTATAATATTCGAACTATAGTTCGAGGGAAAATAGCGACTACACGACGATCGAATAGAGAGCGCAAAAGTAATTACACTACGTTTCGTCGTGATCATTCGAGCGAGTAAAATGGAAAAATTAGAGAGAGAGAGAGAGAGAGAGATAGACGAGTGCGTGGAAGTGTGTGAAAGGGAAGAAGAGTAAATTTAAAGAGAAATTAGAAATCGTGCAGGTATCCATATTTTGTAGCTTTTTCCTTTAAAGGTACGGTACACGCGGAACGCGAAGTTAACTATATTTATAGAAATATGTTGGCACGGTGTTACCGATGATATATATCAATATATCGAATTACGGTAGACTGGTATTATTGGTATCGTTCTCATCATCAATATTGTTCGCATCGTTGGTACAGCAACGCGTAAACTTCACGTTACGATGCAGCCGGAAGCCACAAAACGACGTTTACGTATTTAATTAGAAAACAAACCGGCGTTACCGTTATTATTGTCATCGTTCTAACCACGATCGTTTCACGCGGGTCACGATTATCATTTGAATCGACGAACCAATACCAGTTATATTGTATCTATTAACGGTGAAACAAAAAAAAAAACTTATACCTTGCATGACTACGTAGGGCTATACTGCCGCCGAAGCAATACAAAGAGCAATATAGAGTTAAAAGAATAATTAACGAAAAAATTAAAGATACTAAAGCTAAACGATATTTAATAACTTGAGAAGGGAATGCCGTAGGTACATTTACACCGCGTCGACACTCACACACCACTTGACACGCAACAGACACACACACACACACACGTGCGCACAACTACAATTACATAAGACACGCGACACGTGGACACTATATATGATCATTAGTTTATTCTGATCGTAGTGCTAATTGTACTTAGCATTTACGTAGATAACACTAATTGCCTAGGTTGATCAGCTCGTCCAGAGTTCCCGTTACCGTGTGCATCACCCCCGCCCCGCTCCGCGCCTACCCCTCGATCCCCTTCGCCAGAGAAGGCGATGCAACTGTACTTACTTACCCCCATTGTCTCCTACGGGGCTCATCGACGGCAATGATGGGAACTCTGGTCGATCGAATTCCGCCTAATAAAAAAAGGTAGTGATATATAGAGTTATCGTAGAATCGCTAATGTATTTCACTCGGTGCCTGTGACAGCTAAGATCGCTAACTCTGTTCAAGAACGAAACGATTGACAATACATTGTTGGGTAGAAGAGCAACGCCATTCGAACCTATTCACCTTCCTCCGCAGACACGGCGACGCGTCGCGCCGCGCGCCCTCCTCCCTTTCTTTCTATCTTTCCGAACCTTCAACTGTCAACTTCTCGCCTATACCGGAGGATGTCATTTCGTCGGTACACCGTTCATTCCCGATTCCTTCGCTGCGAGGCGCTCCAGTTCCTCGTATAGTTCGATTAGATCGAGAAAGCCTTGCTTCTCCTCAACAGACCGACTCCTTATTCTACTTTACCTGATTTTTACTGGAATCAAGTATGATTCTATGATTTATGTCAGTTCAAGTATCTATTCGAGTTGGACTGATTTTGCTCGAATTTGCATACAATTTAAAATTCAGCTTCATAGCTTTTCGCACACTTTTGATTATATAATCAGGCACCTGAGTTTTATAGAACTTTTGGAACACCTGCGACTCACGTTACTAATTGGAAATAAGTCAGTCGACCTGTTGAGCACGTTCGAAATTGATTTTCGATCGAAGGTGGATCGCCGTTCCGAACGGGCTTCACCCCCCGCGGTAAACGAACGGCGGGATCGTTATTTACTTTCCATTTGTCCCTTCGAAACGACAATTCCCCGTACTTTTCCTTTCTCACGTCGAAAACACGTTCGACCCGACTACGACACGGCTGTTCACGGGTACCACCTGGAACACGTAGTATTAGCATGGTGTGAAAAAAAAAAAACGATAACGATGCTAGATGAATTAGCTTTAAGCTTCTTTCTCGCTAAGAGGGAACCTATTATTATTATAACGATATTTACATACATTTGTATTATTTGTAAACTAGCGCTAATACAAAACTCCAATTGTGCATCGACACGCGAAACCAAAGAAACAAAAAAAGAGGGCAAAGAAAACGAAAAGAAGAAGAAGAAGAAGATGAAAGAGATTCTCATCCTGAAACACATTCTCCCGGAAGCCACGAAGCCCAAACGAGGGATGAGTAACATTTGAACAGACCCCTCCTCCTACCCCCACCTTGTTCCTTGTCCGCTCGATCGAACGGACGACAATTTTTGTAAAACCCGGAACTTCCGTTTCTCCGTTTCAATTTGTAATCTGCTCTATAACGTCTTATCGTCTATGCAATTTCTCCTGTATATCGGGCCTTTCCTCCAAACGAAGTAAAAACAAAAATAACGAAGAAAAAAGACAAAGAAGACGAAGAAGATGAGGAAGAGAAAAAAAATATGAAAAGAACGTGGATTAAGAGAACACGACTTTACCTGTCCCGACATGCTTCTCATAGTGTTGGATGGTAACGTTACATGACAAAAGGGATGAAAAAAAAACGTTAATTGAGCATTGTTATCTATGTAATACAACATAGGATGTTTTGTATTATATTTTCATAATAAATAGACACGTAGAAAAAGACGTATTAACCATACCAGTGTTACTTTTGTCTCTCGACCCGTTTCTCCCTCTTCACGCTCTTTATCACGAAATATATCCCTTTTTCTTTTTTCCTTTCAAGAAGATATTCATTTGTAACAAATCGAGTCGTGGAACGATCGACTTAAAGCGGAAGAAATGGTGGATGTAGTCGAAATGCGAAATGCATGTTTTTGTCTTTCACTTTATTTTACGAGCTCGATTCGTTACAGCTCGAGGTTAGATAACATTTATCGGGGATAAGTTAAAAACTACTTTGCACCGTTGTTTGCACTAAACTTCAAACCCTCGGGACACGAAAGCAAATCGGGGAGAGATAGCTCACTTTTTTTAAAACAATCAGTACCTACACCGTAAATTTAGAGGTTTTATAAGGGTCAAAAATGTATTTGCAAAAGGAAATACATTTAGATAAATAATATAAAATTGGAGTCTATGCGAAAGTCATGTTTCCACTGTAGAAAATGCTTATTTCTATGAAATTTTATTTAAAATTTGTACATTAGAAATATTTCAGGTTATTAGGTGTTGGGTGACACACCCTGTACAAAGTCCAATAATTTTTTGTATTTCAAAATTTGAGGTATACTTCCCATTCACCGAACTTCGTATCGTAATTGAGTCCAAGCGTCAGAGAGAAGCGGGTCCATCCCTATTTTTCTGCGACACCGTTGCACCGTTCACGAGAGCCAGGAAAAGGATCTATGTATACAGCCAGTCTACATATAAAAATACTAAATATTCTATAAAAGCAACGACTACGATACACTTTTTCGTCGGCTAACAATAGGAGGTTGCACGTGTTGAAATCAGGGAGGCATGCCGAGAGTCAGACGTCGACGAAATCAGAGTAAAAGTCAATGAAATGAAGCGAGAATGACGCTGTACTGTTCTGTGAAACGCGTTTCATGTCGCTTTGTTAATGCCTCCGCACAGAGAGCTCGATATTTTATCACTCCGATTATATTTTACCACAAGATTTTTGAACATCTCCCTTCAAGTCGACCAGGCCTTTTTCCAGCGATCGCTTCTGCCGAGAAACTTCTATTTATTCATATGGACAATACTTTCGATACTCTCCAGAATATATCGACATGCAAAACTCGAAAATAGGAAACTCGTGTTGTTTCTATTTTATCTGGCTATAAACACAACCACTTATCCCATTATTCTTAGGTGCATGATAATGAACATAAAATTTCATGTGACAGTGGCAGTGACTGTGACTGTGACAGTGGCAATGACAATGACACCACACACGTAACTCACAATCTATGCCCGAGGCTTTGAGCCACACTTTGTAACTCTAAAGGCCACCACACATGGTCCTACTTGCCGTTCGATTTACTTGTACAGTCTGTTAAAAAATGATGGTCATTGTTTTCAGGGGTGCATCTAAACCTCTGGATCGGCGAAGAGTACTAAAAAATTTCCGAGAATAGTTTATAACATCGAAAATTGGCGTTAAAGTTTCGTCTTTACATCAACCTGGCCAGTTAAAAGTTAAAAGAAATCGGCCGACTTAGTATGCGTGTACCGTCAATTATTATTGCCCGGCATCAACACAATCACCGCGAGTTTGATTTTTTTGTGTGTACTAGATCCAATTTGCCGCTAAACAAAAGGGAATGCGTACTGTGTAGTGTAGCTAAGCGATTATCGAAAATATCTGTTGAAGTCTTACTCTTATTAAGACTGAGTTGCAAAAAAATTGCATTTTATTTACCATTTTCTCAAAACCGCATTTTTCTTATTACGGCGGCCCTGACTAATTGACTTGGAATTGTGTGTGCAGGTTCCTAGTAAGATTGCGCATCTGTTAACGTCGCCTTTTTTTAATCCCACACTTCGCTTTTTAGTTATAAAACACAGAAAATGGAATTTTCTTCTAGAAAATCAATCTTTTCTTTAACGCGTGCTACCGTTTCTTTGTTTTTCAAAATTTTGGAAATCAGCATGGATAACAGGTAGGTATTAACGTCTTTAATAAAAACTGGTTCAATCTTTTATTTCAGATATGAGAGATAAAAACTGAATAAAATTTATTTCTTAACAGAAAGTTTTATTTTTTTTAAGTGCTTTGTAATACCTATTGTGTAAACATAGTAGAAAAATGAAATCTTTTTCATGCAGCCGTTGAGTTGTATGGCTATACCAACTGGTTATACCACTTTAAAGTTGCACACGTGGCACACTAATTATATGGCGTTCATGGGGTCTTATTGTTATTCTGATTACAGTATCTTTTTTTGTTATACATACATGAACATATGATCTGAAGCAATTCATTATAAACTTCTTCGTTCATAGGTAAATAATTAAACCAATCTTCAGGCTGTAACTTTAATTCATTTATTAAATGGACATGATTTAATTCTGCTCACTTCAGTAACAATTGTTTTGACCATTTTACTCGTGATCTTTGTTCATTTTCTTTTTTTTCCTAATAATATCCACTTCAGATTGAGTCATGTTGTTTATGAAAGTACCAAAAAATGTGCGAAAGAAAACACTCAACTGTGTTTCGTGCTGCATTACAACTTTTTACTGTACAAACTGAAACGGCAAGAAGGAGCGTGTGCGACGGCCTTGAACACTTAGGTACATCGCCAGAAAATATGTGCATTTTAAACAGATGCATTGGGACATGCTCAAACGATTACGGTAAACGACATTTATTACATTCAGCAACAATGTTTATTGTTTGCACACGGTATATATACGTAGGTTTAAATATGTCAAGACATTACACCGAAGGTGTTCGCAAAGAGAGGAAGTATGAAGTACACGTTCTGCTGGGTTGTTGCCGTCCTCCTGACGGAGGTGCGTTGCCAAACGCTTACGGAGGTCGTAATGACCGATAAGGGTGCGGTTCGAGGCAGAAGATTTGAGACTATTTCGTACTCGGTGCCATATTCTGCCTTCTTGGGCTTGCCGTACGCGAATCCACCTGTTGGCGAGCTTCGATTTCGTGTAAGTCCCATTTTTAATATTTCTGTAGCTATGTACGTGTCGATCTGAACGACATCTCGTCGATGTAATCACATGAGAAGGGGAACTAGAGAAGGACTCCTCAAGAATCCTCTTAATCCATCTAACTGCGTCTTTTTATTTTCAAATGGGAAATATCGATTTTTTTTAAATTCTTTATAATAAACTTTTCGGTGTACTAAAAAAAGTTAAAGCATTTGAAATGAGTGACGCACCAGCGCAACATTGGGAGTTAAAGGGTTAATCAAGAAGGTCCTCATTCCTGAAAAATGCAGGACCCCGTTGCAGCAGACCCATGGACAGGAGTGAAGAATGTAACTGGGGACACCGTCTTTTGTATACAGTTCTTACCTATTGGTCCAAAAGGTCAGGAAGATTGTCTATATTTGGACGTGTACACCCCAGTGGTATGCATCGCCTCTGATATAATTCATAATAGTATAATTAACGCCTCGGGAAAAGCGGTTAATTCGGCGAATGTTTGGTAGTTGAACTTCGCGAACATTACAACGCTGAGACCGGTGATGATTTGGATCTACGGTGGTGCATTTGTAACGGGGGCCTCATGGAATGCGGTATACGGACCTGACTTCTTTCTGGAGAATGATATGATTTACGTCTCCATGAACTACCGTCTTGGACCCCTAGGTATTCCATTGACTTCTTCGATTCGATGAAAACGTTTAGAAAACACCAACGCCTGTTTCATGTTCCTTTAGGATTTTTGGGACTGGGGATGGAAAGCGCAGCGGGTAATCAAGGTCTGAAGGATCAGAACTTGGCTATGCAGTGGGTGCAGAAGAACATCGCCAAATTCGGGGGTGATCCGAATCGAGTGACTATATTTGGCGAAAGTGCTGGTAGCGTTTCCGTAACATACCACTTACTATCCCAGAAATCAAAGGGTAAGAATTCAAGGGTACAGACAGAAAACTATGTACACAAGAGTACCTACTTTCTCATCGAAATCAAACATTTCGCAGCAGTATTCCGACATTCTGGAGCTTTACTCCGCATACTCTTTACTTTTACTCGATGTGTTTGAATACGTAACAGAAGACCATGTTTTGCAACAGTTCCACGATATATCTGTAATTTAATTTAATTGCCAATCTGCTCAATCATGTAGAATCCGAATTGTTGTTATTCCAATTTCCACAGGCCTGTTTCAGCAAGCCATTGGGCAAAGTGGCAGTGCCTTATGTCCTTGGGCTTACCACACACCAGCCGAGTCTCTCCAAGTGGCGTTTGATCTTGGCAGACGTATGGGTATTACAGCTCTGACAAAAGAACAATTACTGGACGCTTTGAAGAAAGCTGATGTCAACGATATAGTACCTGCAGGATTCAGCATGGTTAATTTGCAATTGCCGGTATAATATAGTACATTAATAATTCAAAGGGAACAAACTCGTTAATATAACACTCAAGTACATATTTTGTAACGTTATGAAGCCTTTTGAAATCGACAGACTGTATAATGGGAGTTTTCTTGCAACAGCTTCCAGTTACGGTACCATTTGGTCCAACCATAGACGTCGTTCCATCTGATCCCTCGGGAGAGAAAGCTTTCCTGGATGATTGTCCCATAGCGAAATTGAAGTCTGGCAACTTCAACCATGTACCTACCATGTTAGGCTACAATAAGGACGAGGGGATTTTATTCACAATAGGTATGCAACAGTAGACCTTACTTCAGTGCCATAGATATGTAGGAATAGGTTTCGTCATTTATGTGTTCACACCTATCTTATTCCGGGATCCCTTTTATCGTAATATAAATGAAAACTCTAACCCTGTCCACTAGCCGACGAGAAGGGGAATATATATTCTCACAGACTAGAATGCTTGCACGTTGCAGCAACTGCAGCATAGAAGTTTCTTTCAGCTACCACACTGTGTTCCCCAAACTATCCCGTTTTTACGCAATTAATTAAATTAATTAAATTACTCAAATTAATCAACGGCCGTGTTGATAACTGTGACCTAAGTAACGGAGTTTTAATTGGTGCCTGCTAAAGGCCAAAGCAAGTTCGATTTCTTTCCGCCAAGTCTTTCTTCCTTCTCTTATTCTGTTCCTTTCATGCGGATACTTGCAGCATTGGAGTTAGTAAGGCAAATACTGTTGGATGAGCTAGACAACATATTTAAGTACGACATCACCAATGCGGCCAGAAGTGTCGTGAGTTTATTGAGCACTATGGCGAGTGGTACCCAGTCCGACCTCATAAGGGTAAATATTGGCACGATTTTGTGTTCTTAAGTTTGTGTGTGCTCAGGGGAAACTACTGATTCCTGGTGTGTTTTTCAGGCATCGACAATCTACTTCTTCAGTGCACCTATCGATTCAACGCAACAGTATTTGGTTAATCACAATGGCGATATACCCGTTTACTACTATCGAATGTCGTATTCTACAGAGCGAAATTTACATAAACTGTATAATCAAGACATAAACGGTAATTGTTCTGCATGCACATATCCATCTTTTACATCCGACTCATCAACACCCCCTTGCGTCGAATGTTTTAGGCACAGCACATGGTGACGACCTGGGTATGCTATTTTATAGTGCGTTGCTTTTCCCCATTACTCCTGACGCATCGTTCAACGAATATCGGGAACAGCTTATCTCGCTTTGGACGAACTTTGCCAAGTACGGGTAAGTAATGAAATAACTAGCTACCTACTATATTATGAAAGTTACTGTTGACTTTAGTGGCATAGTGGCTGAATGATACGAAGTGACGTAACAGGTCGGAGAGCATTTATCATCATACGTGTTTCTCGTGTTTGCAGGAATCCTACACCTAACGGTGAGCCCATCAACGGTGGAGTCTGGTTACCTTCTGGCGAAGAAGGTCGGCAAATCGATATGGACAACAATGCGTTTACGATGAAAGGTCGATTACTGGAGCCCACAGGTCAACAGTTCTCATCGCTCTACACCTCTATCCTGCCACGCATATCTGCATGCGCGAATTCGGCCCTTTCGGACCCTTTCATCCTACTACCCGACCCTAGTCTAATTGAATAATGCTCGTAACAAATCTTTTCAAGGAGGCCGGACACCAAAATTTCCGTATTTTAAAGTCACTCATGATGCAATGAATACGCTACTGTGGGCATGATATCTGTAGAATTTAATGTACTCTGATATAAACGTACAGGTGTTGGATTTTACTATGTCGGTGGTGTCTGCAGCTGGGCCCCGTACACCCTTCCCCATCGATTCTCTAAAATTCCAAACAGTAGAATGTGACAAAGAAAGCATTAAATATAGGAGAAGGACGCGATAAGGAGAATATATAGCTACCAGTTTAGAGTGTGAGCTATCAAGTGGAATTGAATTGTTTTAATTTCTTGCATTTTCAAATATTTACAGCTGAATAAAGTATAATAAGCTGCAATGCGTTCTTCTCGACCACTCATTTCAAAGTTTCACGTTTAACTGAACCACTGACCGTGTGTGTGCAGGTACTCGCCCCCCACTTTCGCCCATCGCACTGCACATTCATGGATGAGCAAAAAATGATTTCAAATAAAAAATTTTGTTCGACTAAAAGACGAAAGTTTTATTCGAGAGTCATGAATAAGTATAATGTAGTATAGGATTGGTGATGAGGACACTCGAAAGACAACCGGAGCCGCGTCCGCAATTCCGCATGCCCGAGATTAGCGTTTAAGCGACCATTTTTGTAATATTTCGAACAGTAGTCCGATTTAAATTATTTTCTGTCCATTTAATCGGGGGAATGCAAGGAATCCATTGGTGTAACTTTCATATTGTTACGATGAAAAATAAAGAAAATTCACTTTGCGTAAAATCGGGGACCCATCACCGAGCAACTCCAGGCACCAGTTTAGACCGGTGAACGATACAACGTCGCTCTCGAGAGTCTCGAGGCTCGGCAAAGTTAGTCGGGCTTCAATCGACTAAAGAACGCATGATTGAACTCCCATGACTGAAGTATTTCATCATGGCGCGTCGATTAAATATTGACTTGGGTTATTCTTATTCATGACGAATAAGACTAAAGTCTCTTTTATGTGATAGGTTATTTAAATAATTTGTTATTTAAATAATGCCCACCTCTGTTGCACACTGGTGTAGAATATTGGCTACTACTTAGTATAGAGTGTTGGTCGCAGTACGGCGGACAGTGGGACGAGAATGCCTGATTTATGTATTTAGCCATCGGCCAAAATTTGAATTGTCAAAATTCTATTCTATACTTTCATTAAATCCTTATTAAGTGTTCGTAGCATTAGAAAACACAAAGAAATAAACTTTATAATCACATTAGGTTTGATCCAATTGTATATGAATCTGACCTGTATGAAAATTTCAGTCTTTTTGTATTTCAATTGCACCACTTTAAACAATTATTGCCTAAAACCCATTACTTCATAAGTTCTCAATATTTTACATATTACTGAGTATCTTGTTATTAATGATTTTGTACAAAAAACGTTCTGAATTAACTTGGATTTCATCGCTAAACAATTGTATAAAATAAAAATGCGTTGCACTCAATACTATAATAATTCAACTGGTGATTTAAAGTTTTGCCCAAAGTCGCCCAAGGTCTAAAATACCTGAATTTAATCATTTAATGGTAAGGTTTTAAAAAGTAGGAAAATTACCTGCTAGTAGCTGCGATTAATAGAATAAATCTATTTTACAGTTCACGAGTTACAACACAAAATCGGAAAATAACCGGATTTTCAGGGGCGAATTACACGCCCTTAGAGTGAATTTGGGTAGCAAAGAAAAATTTCGTTGTAACCAGAAGGAAATACCCTACATATTCAAAAAATTTCAGAATTTTTTGAATTTCCGGATGTTCCCTCGTTATTTGTACCTTGCTGACTGGCGCCCGGCGTTTTCGAGCCAGAACCATTCCGTGCGGCCGACGCTTCCGAACCAAGTAACTCGTGACAAAGCGGTATCTGACCATAAACACTGCCACTTATCGCGTCACTCTCCGTGCACGATAATGAGCGTCAAAATTTCATGCTGCAGTGTCAGAACACGCGTCACTCTACTCACAATCTACACCCGAGGCTGTGGAGCCAGTTTTTTTTAAATAATACGTGCATCGCCAAAAAGAATTTGCATTTAAAAAGCATAAATTAGGAAACCGCTTAAAATATGATGACGGCAGCTGAAATTTATTACACTTTCCATCATTGATTAATATTTCCAGGCGGTGGGTATATAAAGCTTTGAAAATGCCAACGCACTATACGGAAGGTGTCTGCAGAAGGAGGAAATATGAAGTACACACTCTGCTGGGTCGTTGCTGCCTTCCTAACGGAGGTGCATTGCCAATGGTTGACCGAAGTCGTACCCACTGATAAGGGTCCAGTTCAAGGAAAAATATTGGAGACTGATTTGGAATGCATGCCCTATTCTCTCTTCACGAATATACCGTACGCAAAACCGCCTGTTAACGACCTTCGATTTAGGGTAAGTCCCATTTAAATTTTGTCTTGACGACGTAATCACAGAACTTAATTCGAATTTCGTCAGTCTAAAGAAAGACATCTGAAGAATTAAATTGCTTAATGTACAATATTAACAATAATAATGAGCAAACTTTAGACGGTTTTTTTCCTGAAAAATGCAGGACCCTATTGAACCAGATCGATGGACAGGAGTTCTGAATGCAACTCGGCAAACCGCTGTGTGTGTACAGGATCTTTCTGTTCAACCAGGAGGAAGCGAAGATTGCCTATATTTGAACGTGTTCACCCCATTGGTACGGCTCGCCTCCGCTCTAATATTGTAGGAATAGATTTCCTAATTCCTATGTGTTGGGGAGCCACGGAAAAAAAGGCCTCGGGCGATGATATCGAACCCACGATTTTGCGGGTCCTCTGCGTATTTTGCAGCCACTTAATCAACTCTACCAACCCAGACCTTCCGAGGTTTCTTATTCCGGGCTCCCTCATGGGGTTTCCTGATCCCACGATATACACCATTTTTAATCTTTCATTATTGCCGGGAGTATCACTCAATACGTAAGGAAAAGCTCTTGATCCGCCTTATATTTGTTAGTTGAACTTCACGAAGATAGAAAAGCTGTTACCAGTGATGATTTGGATCTACGGTGGCGCATATGTGCAGGGGTCTACATCGCGCGATACATACGGGCCTGATATATTTCTAACGAACAATGTGGTTGTCGTCAACCTGAACTACCGTCTTGGACCTCTTGGTAACCGATCGATTTCCCCAATTCAATGAAAATGTTGAGCACCGAGCGGACACCTACGACGGTTTAATATTCTTCTAGGATTTTTGGCACTGGGGATCGAAGGCGCACGGGGTAATCAGGCTCTGAAGGATCAGAACATGGCTATGCGGTGGGTGCAGAAGAACATCGCTAATTTCGGAGGTGATCCGAATCAAGTGACTATATTTGGAGAAAGTGCTGGTGCCGTTTCCGTAATGTATCACTTAATGTCCCCGAAATCGAAAGGTAAGAAAAGTTTCATGTAAATCAAACATTCGCAGCAGTTAACTATACATATAATAGGTATATTACAGCTTACTGATTGTGAGTAAGCGGTAAGCTGAGCCGCGCGGATGTTTAGCTCGGAAGCCAATGATAGGGAAAACTGTAAGTCAGGCCTGCCCCATCGGGTGCAAATACCTCCTGAATTTCTGGGACCCGGGTAATACACCAGCGCGGGACTGTTCCATTGCTACCCGTTGCGAGATTTGTGAGAGAACTGCATGAGTGTGCGAGCCTGTTAGGACGGCCGCACACTCATGCAGTTCTTCCGCAACCCATGCTGTGGTTAGCAACGTAACCAATCCCGCGTCGGCTGTTGCCCGGGTCCCAGAAAGTCAGGAGGTATTTGCACCCGATGGGGCAGGCCTGCTGTAAGTAGTTGCGTGAAGTGCAGGCTCGTACCCCTAGGAGTCTCACAATCAGTGACAGCGATCACTGGGGGCCCTGGGGCCCCCAAGAATCTCAGTGATTCAAGCCTATCGTACGGGTATGAGGCTGCGCCGCACACGGTATAATTGGCTCTCGAGGTCCTCTTCCGCGCGGCTATGGTAAACATCATGGAGCCGGTGCTCCCAAATGGCTCGAACTGGCCTTCGCTGTGTTAAGGTGAGATCCCAGAATCGCAAAGAGGTCTCCAGTTCCGAGTAGGTCTTTGTGCACCTCTAATCTAACACAAGGCAGTGTTCTCGATCCGTAATCTAATGGTTGGAAAGTGTGTCGTGGTCGGTTTCAGTGGGTTCTGCTTTGCAGCAAAAGTACTCACAACTCGTAACGTTTCGAATCTGTTCACACATGTAGAATACAATGCGATTGATGTTATTCCACAGGCCTGTTTCACCAAGCCATTGCTCAAAGTGGTAGCCCCTTATGTCCGTGGGGTTTCCACACACCAGAGGTGGCTGCCCTAGCAGCTTATGACCTTGGCGCACATATGGGTATTGTGGCTGAGACAAAGGAAGAATTACTGGACGCTTTGAAGAAAGCTGATATCAAGGACATATTAAAATCAGTGCACACCGCAATAATTGAGCGGATAATGGTATGATATTGTATATAAATAATTTCACGAGCTTCTTTGTAAACTGTGAATTCTCTCCCGCAACAGATTCCAGTCACCTTGCCATTTAATCCAACAATAGATACCATTCCTTCTGACCCTTCGCCGGAAAAAGTCTTCTTGGACGATTGTCCCATATCGAAATTGCAATCTGGGGACTTCCAGCATGTACCTATGATATTCGGGTACAATAAGGACGAAGGAATTTTATTGACATTAGGTATGCAGCAGTGGGTGTGCTTCCATGCCATAGATATAGCACGATTCCTTAATATAAATATAAATACAGCCATCCTCACTAATCGAAAGCAAGGGAAATACATTCTCACTAAACACAATGCTTGCACGTTGCAGCAACTGAAGCATAGAAGTTCCTTTCAGCTACCATGCTCTGCTCGCCAATGTAACCCTTGTAACCCTTGTTTCGATTTTATTATATAATTAATCGACGGTCGTGTTCATATCTATGGCACAGAAGCGGAGTTTCAATTTTCAATTGGTGCCTTCTGAAACAAGTTCGATCTGTTTTCTTCCATGTGAATACTTCCAGAACCGGATTTACTAAGGAACCAAACGATACAACGTCTAAACAAACTATTTTCGCTCGACCCGACGGGTCTGAGCAAAGGTTTCACAAGCCTATTGAACACAGTTGCGACTTGTTCGATTTCCGAATTGACAAAGGTAAATATTGTCAGGATAAGTGTCCTGCGCATAAGATGGACCTACTGATTTCTGGTGTGCTCTTCTCTCTTCAGATAGCGACAGGCTTTTACTTCAGTGGACCTATCGATTCCACGCAAAGGTTGTTGGCTAAACACAATGGCAAGATACCCGTTTACTACTATCAACTGTCGTATTCGACGAACCTAAATGGTCACAAAATGTTTGATTCGCAGTTAAACGGTAATTATTCGTCTCGATGCTTTCACATGTGCTGTCCCTTGTAGTAAACGCACGCTCCACATACCAATACTTCCTTTACATCTGACTCATTAACACTCTTGTGTCGAATGTTTTAGGCACATCTCACGGTGACGATCTTACTTTGCTATTTTCTGATGCGTTGGGTCCTCAACTTGATCCGAACTCAAAATACAACATTTATCGGAAAAACCTCGTCTCTCTGTGGACGAACTTTGCCAAGTACGGGTAAGTAATCGCAATGCTATTTAATGAACGATAATAATTCAACATTTCCTTAAAATGGTATTCTCTGTGTAATCTTTAATTGAAGAAGGAAACTCGTTTTTACTCCAACTTGAACCGTGAAACGATTGAAGATGGAAGAAATTGTTGGCTAATTTGTTGAAATCGTAGCTCCTATGCCTCCTATATGGAAGCTACTGTTGATCATCCTGACTGGCCATGAACGATATCCGAATGCTAGTGAAATAACAATTCGGAGCATTTATGATTATATGTGTTCCTTGTGTTTGCAGGAATCCTACACCCGACGGTAAGCCCATTATGGGTGGAGTCTGGTTACCTTCTGGCAAGGAAGGGCGGCAAATCGATTTGGGTAACGAGGAATTTAAGATGCGTGGTCGATTACTGGATCCATTTATTGAACAGTTCGCCTCGTTCTACACCACGCTCTTGCCACATATATCTGCATGCGTACCGAAGATTTGGAATCCTTTCGGCAAATTAATATAAGAAAGACAAGACACAAATTATGGTCCGAGCCCCTTTCATTCAGCCTGTTTTGCAGATGTAGCAAGTTTATCCAGAAGAGCTACAGAATGTACGCATAACGAATTCTCTTCTGTTTACGAGAAATAAATTCTTAAACATAGTACGATGTTTGAATTAATCAAGTTGATAATGCAAATTTAAATTTTTCAAGAATGCCCTTTCTGTCTCTATCTCATTGTCAGTCAGGATTGTCTAATTGTAAGCAGAGGCGGATTAAGGTCGGTAGGGGCCCTAGGCGCAAAAGAAAATATTGGGCCCCTTACAAAAAAGGGAAAGACAGGAAGAATAAAATCACTCTCGCTTACAATATGAAATCAAATTTGGTGTAAATTAAAAAAAAGTGGAAAGTTGATTTTTATGGGGCCCCTCCGAAGTCGGGGCCCCAGACGCGCGCCCAGTGCGCCTTATGGTAAATCCGCCTCCGATTGTAAGTAGTAGTGTGCGGCGCAGGCTTGTATCCATAGGTTGAAATAACTGACCCTCTTGGGAGCCTCCAGAGCAGGGGTGTCGAACTAGCGGCTCGCGAGCCGCAGTGGCTCCTTCTCCTCTTCCCCTGCTCCGTAGAGCCGTAGGAGAACGGCCCCCTCCACACCTACTTCTGCTGAATTTCTCCTCCGGGTGCCGCGCAGCCGCGCTCTCTCCCAGTCGCACCCAATCAGGTGTCGTGCAACGCCTGGAGAAAAATAAGTGGGGGAACCGGCTGACCCGGGGCCCGACTCGTGCGGCTCTCCAAGTGGGGAAGTTAGGTCACCCCTGCTCCAGAGCAATAATATGTACAGTATTCCCCATCCGTTGTACACCCACGTTATCATTAGCGTTCGTGCTCCCCTTCCGCGCGGCTCTGGTAAACATCATGCTCCCAAATGGCTCGAACTAGCCTTCGCTGTTGTAACACAATCGTTTAACGCTCCTGACTACTTACCACTGTCGGCACCGCGCATTTTGCCAAACTATTTCGCTTCTGTATTGAAAACAAAACGTGACTTATAATTTCTGTTAAGTAATGCTTTCCATAGGAAAAATGTCTGCTGCATCACGTGGAATGGTCGGATTTTCTCCTAGATCCTCAGTTTTGGAAATAAATTGAAAGATATCTTCAAAAATTGGTGCATTCCGAGTGTCCCTTTGCCTTTGACCGACGTTTAAACATATTTAAATGTTCATAATGCAATGATATCTTATATCGTTGTATTCGGGAGGGTTCATAGAATAATTTGACGCAACGTGCAACCGAATAACTATTACTGGTTCGACACAAAATATTTTCAAAGATGAAAATTCGCAGTTTTTTTTCAAAAATCGAACTTCTCAAAAACAGACGGTGATGACGACAAACGGTTTACGGAATCATTTTCAGCGCACGAAAACCAATAAGAAACGGCTATTGAATGTTGCCAGTCCAGATGGCTGTCGAACTGTGTAATCCAATAAAATATTATTTGTTCTTTAAAGTTATTGTTGTTGTTATTCCTAAATTCCTGATAATGTGATATTTGTAGATGTTAGTGCAGATGCGTGTGAATTCTAGTAAAATTGGTGATTAATAATATTAATATTGTCTTGGCAGTTAAAAAGGTAACATGTAATCATGCGGTAAGAAAGGAAAACGATAAGGGAAATGTTTAAACTTTAAACGTTACGGTAAACGTTACGTTACTGGAGGCATATACAGGGTGTTCGGCAACAGTTGACAGAAACTTTACGAGTACCCTCCGGTTACAATTTTTCAGAAAATCAGTTTATTTTTCCCGAAACACGATATTTCGAAATGGTAACTACGATTTCAGGAAAACTGGCAAACCGATTAAAAAAATCCTTTGATTCGTGATTGGACACGCTTTCGCAGCACCCTATAACATAATTTTTTTAAACACGCTTTTATTTATTATTTTCACGCGGAAAATTATCCGCTTTTTTGCAGTACTTCGATCAAATGTGCCCCAATCATCGTAGTTTTGGTCTTTTTTGCCCCAAGATGTATATTTTTGATGATCATGTGAGTAAATTTCGTGGTTACCATTTTGATATCTGTTTTTCACCGCGCTGTACTAAGCGCCATCTAGAAAATGCATCAAGACCAAAAACATGTAACCAAAAGTTTGTTTGCACCCTAACGAGTGTATCAATAAATGCCAAAAATATTTTTTAGAATATGTCACAACCTCTTCTAGTAAGAAATTCATAAAAATCACCTCTTTCCCGAGCGTTTTATTGGAGGATACCCTTCAGCCTTCAAGGATAATTTTACAAAAAAAAAAATATGTTCAATACGTCTTCAAGGATAATTTTACAAAAAAAAAAAATATGTTCAATATAAAAAGTTGATCTTGAATTCTAGTTCCGTACGCATGGGCCGAAGTCGAGTTTTCTCCTACGGGGCATCCCGCGCCCTACGGTACATATTGGGAACGCCCCGCGCTTTCCGCAGGCGGGTCCCCTTACCTCTGCGTGCCAACAAGTCTTCAGATGTTGTGATTCGGTGCACGCGTATTCGGTTAAGTTAAAATTCAAAGCCAATTTTCTCGAAAGTGAAACGCGGTATTCAACTGCGTGCTGCGTGCCTGGCAAATTTGGAAAGTAGAAATAGCGATCACCTTGAATAAATTGTACGTTACGTTGCTATTATGTTGTTGACGTATATGCCGCTAACCATACGTCATTAATCTTGCAGATAAGTACGAAACGCTGTAGGCTATATAAATGATTCGCTTCAGGCGAATGTTGCTTAGTTTCATGTGGGTACGTAAGCTGGTGCCAACCATTTTTCCATACTTAAACACATAAGGGGAGATATTAAAATCAACTTGCCATCTATCCGTACCTATTCAAATTTAGTACTGCCGATTTTTCTTTTTCCCACCGATCGAAATTCAAACTTACTTCTAAGCAATTTCCACGTATTCAATAACCCAATTGTTAAGAATCCACTATCATCTTCTTTACCTGATCACCACTGTAGGCAGTCTAGTTTTTCCTACTTGTACGCGCATTGAAAAAGACCAGCTATATGTATAAATACGGGTAACTGGTGCGCAGCTCGTTCGTTGCCGCTTGGCTGAGCCTCTCGCACGGGTGCGCGCAGGGCATAGGTACTTACAATTAGCGAAGTAAGTAAGCCGGAACATTTTTTAAAACAGTCGAGAAGTTAGCGATCGAATTCCAAAATCGAAATATAGAGAGGAACTTTCACATTGTTGCAATTACATACCACCACGCAATAAGGCACATTCACGCAAGACAAACATAAACACTGCACTGCTGTTCCAGTGACAAGAAGGCTGCAGAAGTTCATGCAAGTATGAAATTTTTTACGATAATTACGACTTCTGCACGTAGAGGGTGTTGGACTGCGGGTAGGCATTGTGTGTATCAAATATTTATATCAAGTTTTATTCAACACAATGTTATAATACTTTTTAAACTAACAATAACAACTTTTGTACCGCTTCTTATGAACTTTGAGGAGTGAATTTATCCACTAAATATGCAAATTGGCCAAGATAAAGAAACACCTATTTCTTTTTTTTTTCGGTCCTCTAATTGTCCAGTGAAATTAGGATCTTTCTTCGGAATAAATTCCAGCAAGCAACTCCCAGCATTGACCCGACCCGACCCGATACGAAGCCAAGATAACATAAAGAGAAGTGTATGAATACGTTCATAAATACATGAAAAAAGGGGAAAAAAGAAAGATTTGAATTTAGTACTTATTTTCAAAAGTTACAGAATATTTCCACTTACAGCTTACATTACTTATTGAGAACCATTATTTACATTCCAGTAGATAAACGTAGCCTAAAATATTCGAAACATTCGTATTGACCGAAACGTTTAAGCTTCAAGCTTCAAGCTACTCGACACAGTCGGTTTGCTCGAAAGTTTCGATCTGCTCGAAGTAGTATATTCAAGCCGCTCGAAGAAATTCGAGCTTCTCGGTTCCTTTCGGGCCGCTTGAAATAATTCGGGCTACCGTTAAGGAACTAGTTCTTGATCAGGCACTAATTTTTTATCAGTTCATGAAGTTCTTTTGAGTTTATGTCAATAAATAATTGCTTGAAATAATTACTAACATAAAAACTGATAATTCAAAAATATAAGTGTTGTCTGTGAAAGCAGTTAGTATTGTTAATTTTAGATGATCAAAAACTAGTTCCTAGTCACCTTATTATTTCATACCTTATAAATAATTAAATTATATACTTATTTTCAACTTTTTAAAATTTTTCCTTGAAGTTTAAACATTAATTCAACTTTTAGTATAAAAAAAGTCTATGGTTTAATGTTTTATTAGGTTAAAAGTAAATATTAAAGCGGGAAACCCTCTAAACTGATCAGAAACTAGTTCCTTAACGGTACTCGGTTTTATCGAGCTACTTGGTTTTTACGGGTACTCGACTCGACTCGGTTCGAACAGCCTTAGTAGCTATATGTCGCTAAATATAAAAAAACTGCAGCGAAATTTACAAGCTCGATTGAGAATTTGATTGCCAAGAATTTAAAAGAATTGTCGTTTTTACTGAAAAATTACGACCTATAGACTGATTTGAAAAAAAAATGTTATTATGTACCACTATGTGGCGATATGCGTCAGGCAGGTCAGCAACGGTGAAGACAGTGTCGTAACCACGTAGAAAGACCTAACGCACGATCCACTTGAGTTCGACCACCAGGAAAGTGTGTCTTCCTAGGTGGCTACGACGTTGTTTTCGCCGTCCCTGATCTGACTACATAGTACATACAAATTGGTACCTATGCATATTGCGCGCCGGCAGTATTCCAAGTCCCACGCGTCACACGCATTTCACGCGTATTTTCAATTTTAAAAATTAAGAAATCAGAAACGAAGCCTCAAATGCAATTCAGTTATTCGTTATGTTCGTTTTATTTGGGCCTATAGAATCACTTTTTGAAAGAATGCCCAGCTCCGGTCGAACACTCTGTATATCGTGACCGCTACTACATATACCTACCCGAGCTAATTTCTCTGCAAGTTTTGTGTGTGCTATAAATACGCAACACGTGCAAAATAACAAAAAAATTTTAATATCCACTAATGTCGAAATATATATCAAGCAGGGTCCCACTGGTAGGGTCTGTTTGTATAAAGTTGTATAAAACCACTTCTACTTTATATAATACATTTCTCATTGTCAGCAATTTTGTACACATTCACGCACTATTATGCATTCTAGTAAAAAAGTTAGTCACACAGAGGCGAATACAATAACGCTATTGTAAGGCAAATGGCAACAATGTAGTACTCTCGATCTGAACGTATATAAACCAGACTTATGAACTTCACTACATGTGTTGGATTAACGACTTTCACGAAGGAGGAGCAAGAATGAAGTCCGCTCTCTTGTTGGTCACAAGTGTTCTCCTGTCGCTGGTACGCTGCCAGAATTTCACCCAAATCGTGGAGACTGAGAAGGGTCGCGTTCGAGGTAGAGTATTGTTGACAGCTTGGCATTCCATGCCCTATTCTGCATTCATGGGTATACCGTTTGCGAAACCACCGGTTGGCGTCCTTCGATTTAGGGTAAGTCCCATTTCGTCTTGCTTCGTCGATATAATCACGACTGAATTCACTCGAGAATTAAATTGCTTAATTTACAATATTAACAATAATAACGAGCAAACTTTACACGGATTTCTATCTGAAAAAATGCAGGACCCCATCCAAGCCGACCAATGGAGAGGAGTGCTGAATGCAACTGACGAAGCTCCCGCGTGCATACAGCATGTGGTGATTCGTACAATAGGGCAGGAAGATTGTCTGTATTTGAACGTGTACACCCCAGTGGTATGTAATACGTAACGCCACTGTTGTAGATACTATATCTACTACTCTACTTAAATGTAATTGTCCATTAATTTCGAATTCGTCTGATATTTGGCAGACGGACTTCGGGAACATTAAAACGCTGAAACCGGTGATGGTTTGGATATTCGGTGGTGTATTTATATTGGGCGTGATGTGGCACGAAATATATGGACCTGACTTCTTCCTGGAGGAAGATGTGATAATCGTCGCCATGAATTACCGTCTTGGACCTCTAGGTACTCGATTGATTTCTTCAATTCGACGGGAATAGGTGTTAAGGAAACACCTAGGTACGACGGTGTAATATTCTTCCAGGATTTTTGGCACTGGGGATGGAAGAAGCACGGGGTAATCAAGGTCTAAAGGATCAGAACTTGGCTCTGCAGTGGGTCCAGAAGAACATCGCCAATTTCGGGGGTGATCCGAATCGAGTGACCCTGTTTGGTCAAAGCGCTGGTAGCGTTTCCACAATGTACCATTTACTATCCCCGAAATCGCAAGGTAAGAATTCAAGACTATCTACCTACCTACAGCAGTTAGTATTTTCTAATCCGAATCAAATAATAATTTGCAGCACATCTTGTTCCGCAGGCCTGTTTCAGCAAGCCATTGGGCAAAGTGGCAGTCCCTTATGCACCTGGGGCTACCACACACCAGCGCAGTCCGTCCAAATAGCTTATGAGGTTGGCAAACGTATGGGCATTAGAGCTCAGACAAAAGAACAATTACTGGATTCTTTGAAGCAAGCTGATGCCGCGGATATGGCGCACGTAGCATTTCTCATGACCAATTTCGAGTTACCGGTATAGTATAAAAAAAGAATTTAGAATACCAAGGAGTAACTTGAAGTCGCCAGGCTGTATAATGGCTGTACTGTGATTCTTGTAACAGCTTCCAATTAGGGTACCATTTTCTCCAACCATAGACACTATTCCTTTTGACTCTTCGCCGGAGCAAGCTTTCTTGGATGATTGCCCTATATCGAAATTTCAGTCTGGGAACTTGAGTCATTTACCTATCATGTTAGGCTTCAATGAAGACGAAGGGATTTTCTTTGTAATAGGTATGCAGCGGTGATCCTACTTCCGTCTCATAGATATAGACACTGTTTCTTAAATAAATAAAAACTGCAGCAATGTTCATTTGCTTGTCGGTGAGAAGGGAAACGCATGGAAGTTCCTTTGAGATACCGCACTGTGATCGCCGATGTATCTCTTTTCCTTCTTTTTTTTTTTTTTTTTTTTACCTAATTAAGAGTTCATGTTTATGGCTCGGACGCGGAATTTGAATTGGTGACTGCGGAAAGCAGTTGATTTGTTCTGCTCCTCGCCTCTTATTTTCTGTTTCTTCCATGTTGATACTTGCAGTGTTGGAGTTAGTAAGGCAAGTAGTGTTCGATATTCTACAACAGCTATCGATGCTGGACTTCACAGGCCTGAGTAAGGGCGTCATTAACGTAGCCAACGAAGTTGCGAGGGGTATCATTTCCACTCTGATACAGGCAAATATTGGCATGCTTCAGCTAAGTTGATACATGATCACAAGGTAGTACTGATTTCTATTGCGGTCTTCAGGTAACGACGGTCCATTACTTCACTGAACCTATCGATATCACGCAAAAGTATTTGGTTAAACATAATGCTGATATACCCGTCTACTATTATCGACTGTCGTATTCTACAGAGCGTAGTTTGCACAAAGTGTATAATCCCCGGATTAACGGTAATTGATTTGCATTCTGGGAAGTGCGGTGTTATCCCTTGTACATAATAAACGTACACTCCAGATGTCCTTCTTTTACATCTAATTCAATAACACCCTTTTCTCGAATGCTTTAGGCACAGCTCACATTGATGACATTGGTTTGCTATTTTATATTGGGTTGCTTTCTCCCATTGATCCAGACACACCGTACAACCAATACCGAAAAAAGCTCGTCTCCTTGTGGACGAACTTTGCCAAGTACGGGTGAGTTAGCATCGCGCCGCTAGTTGATGAAGGATAATTCAACATTTCCTTGTAACACTTCCCTCTTTAGTTAAAATGTCCTATCTAGCATTTTGAAACCACCGGGAAAACTGAAGTTTTATCATGTACTTCGTACCATCCTTGTTTTCCTTCAATCAAGTTAAAACACATTGTCATTATTTCATAATAGCCTAATATAATTTTTTGTAATAGGTGTACCGGTAGGGAATTTATTATTACCGTACCAATTAATTCATTGTTTTAGGTAAGATATTTTAACCATTTTGAAAGAAGTTAGGATAAGTACATTAGACTGTTTATAAATCTTTACGAAGCACGTAAAGTTTTCCAATTTTACTTAAAAAGTAAAAGACATGTGGAACTTCAAATATTTCAACATATCTCAAAAAATGAAAAAAAAATGCTAGATAGGACAGTTTAACTAAGGAGGACAGAGTAGCTTTCCTTGTATTTGAATCTGTAAGTTGATATGGGCTTTTTTTATGTATGCAGTAATCCCACACCTAATAATCAGCCCATTAACGGCGCTGTCTGGCTACCGTCGGGCGAGGCGGGGTTGCAACTAAATATCGGCAACGAGGGGTTCCAGATGCATGACCGTTTACTCAATCCAATTGCTCAAGGCTTGGAGCCGTTGTACATCACACTACTGAAATTGCGATCCAATTGCCCGAATGGATCTTCGAGCCTTTTGAACATATCATGAGTGGATAATACTTGTGGCAATTCTGCGGACGAATGGAGAATACAATGTTACTTGAACTTTAAAATTATTGACGTTGATATTCTCGAATTGCTGTTAACGCGATATTTATAGAAGGTGGTGCATATACATGTAAATGCTCAAATGGTGATTAATATAATGAATGGTGGTAGTGTCTACACTTGAGTACCGGATTTTCTTTTTCTTTTTCTTTATTCAAGCAGTAAAAAGGGACAAATGTAGCATGTATGTATACTGAAAATACAGTACCTATTTTAACAATCAACTGGAGGAATATACGTACAGGGTGTTTGGCACCAGGGGCCTGAAACTGCGAAGGGTGATTTTACACGAAAAACTACGTTGTAAATGTAGAATAAAATTTTTTGGTATTCTAGTCGAGTACACTAGCACCGAAGTATGTATAGTTTTTGTCGCCTGAGGGGGGACGCTGAGATAAGGGGAATAGTCTACGGAAAGCGCGACGCGTTCTCTTTAGCGAATTGTGCGCATAATACTAGGTTATATTGAATATCGTTTCCATTTATTTATTTCAGGACGCTTATTTCAAGTGTATAAATTACACACTGTGAAATAACTGAAAAAAAATATCTAAATAACTAGTCTGTTTTTGGCCATATTCAATAACGTTCCAGGCAAATGCTGTTTAGTTTCAAGGAGTGCACAATTTGGTCCCTAAAGTTTTATCGTGGCTGAAGATGAAATGCAGATATAAAAGTCAACTTGCGACCTATCTGTACTCGCAATCAGATTTACATACGTCTACCCAATTTTTTCGTCCCGTTGTTGTCCCGAATTCATATTTATTTAGTTCTAAACAGTTTGCGCACTATCATCTTCTTTACCTGACGACCACTCTAGGCATTATAGTCCTGTCCACTCATATGCGTGCTTGATGTATGACCATCTATCTACATCGGAACGAGGTTGTGGTAAGCCCCTCGTTGTTTCATGCTTGGCTGGGTATTCCAAGCAGAGTACCCATAATTATCGAAGTAAGTAAAGTGAAATTTGTGTTAAACAGTTGATAAGTTAGCGGTCGAATTGTGAATTCAAGATATAGAGAGAAATTTTTACATTGTTGCAATTACGTAATACCACTCAACACCGCACAATTCACGCATGTATCTAAAGTGTTTTCAAGTATGATATTTTTACGATAATCACACCACGAAATTCACTCAAATCTCAGATACTGACTTTATGGTCCGAGACCCACACTCAGCTGTTCTTTTAGATGGAGTGGATGATATCCTGGAATACCTCAGAATGTATGAAGGAATAACTGTCTTTCGTTTACGAGAAACAAATTCTTAAGGATGCAATGAATTTATCTTGCAGAGGTAACTATACAAATTCAACTATTATTATAAATGTATGTCTGTCGCGTGCGTAACGCTTTTTATCTCTGTACCTGTAACCTTCTTTTACATGATTTAATATTTGCTTGTAATTTATATTTTAATATCTCCATCTGATACTACAGCCCAAAGTAATTAAATTCGCATGAATTATTTACACATTCTAAGAAATTAGAATAATTACAGTACCTACATACCTATGATCAAATAATGTGTTTTATAAAGAAAACAGGACTGTGGATCTTGATCAACGTACATTTGTTTGAAGATGGGACGCGGGATCCGTTCCTGAACGCGACCGCAATGTGCACTTATCATTTCTTCGCACGATTCGTAGGGTAGCATTACTAGCATTGTTTGTAGACACTTTCAGGAGATATTTTGGTAACATTCTAAAAACTTCCATGTTCTAATCATGCAAATCGTGATCCGCTCGGCAAAGATACATACATTGGCAATACATTAACCTTGTCGCCACGAGCGCCGGATATATCCGGCATCCATCTGATGACCTGTGTGGCCGAGTGCCGGATATATCCGGCGGCACGGAGCGAGCCGTCGCTCCTAGCGCCGACTTTAGTCGGCAGCTCCGATAGTTTAATCAAAAAAAAAAAAAAATAGTTAAAGGCACTTTTGCGGAAACGTACGCCGTAGCGAAAGGGTTAAGTATATCCCCCCCCAAAAAAACTTCAAAAAAGTAAAAAAATTACGCCAAGTACATGAAATCCTATACATACATGGGTATGTACACCCTTAACAACTTTTTCAGAATGTGATTTAATATTATTATATTTTATTACTCTGGAGGGGGGGGGGGAGTTTATTTTTTCTCCATTCCTTTCGATTAAAACATTGTTTTCAATACAATAGCATTTCTACAAAATACTGTACGCTATTTTAAGTAATCGGGTGACTATATTTGGTGAAAGTGCTGGTAGCGTTAGCGCAATGTACCATTTACTATCCCCGAAATCGAAAGGTAAGAATTCAAGAGTACAGTACTTAAGATAGACCGAGCTAGATATTTAGGTTTAAACATTTGCATCGGTAGAGTGAGATCTCCATGCGTACAAAGTTGCATTAAAATCTGCCACATCCACCTAGGGACGTTACCTCGTTAGTCTTTTCGAATATAAATCAAATAATTCGCAGCAGTTGCCATATATGTGCTGCAGTCGAATCCGTCGATTCTCACACTTCACTTCCTCAGCGCCACCTTTACCAATGGGTTAAATGGGCTATAGCCCAGGGGCGCCCGTGATCCAAGGGCGCTTAATAATCAAATATGTTGAAATGCTTTTTTCTCTTCAATTTTGGAGACAAAAATTGAATTCGCGGGCGTTGATTTGTTCGTGTTTGCCTTGATTGCGAAGAAATTGCACCCTTGGGGGCTAGGGCGCCAAAATTTTTTAGTCCAGGGCGCTCAAATTTGTTAAGACGGCCCTGCACTTGATACGATTGAATATGTAACACGAGACGATGTTTTCGAACAGCACCACTATATATATCCGTTACCCTAATGCTTGCAAGTTTTTCAGCAACAACATTTAGAAGTCGTACAGTTTCAAATCTCCGCATACATGTACGTAGAATAGAATGCTACTTGATGATGGATAATTCCACAGGCCTGTTTCACCAAGCCATTGGGCAAAGTGCCAATCCTATACATACATGGGTATGTACACCCTTAACAACTTTTTCAGAATGTGATTTAATATTATTATATTTTATTACTCTGGGGGGGGGGGGAGTTTATTTTTTCTCCATTCCTTTCGATTAAAACATTGTTTTCAATACAATAGCATTTCTACAAAATACTGTACGCTATTTTAATTTTTTTTTTTTCGGAAAATCGGGAAAGGGGGAAAAATTAATGACAAAATTATGTGGAATTGCTTCTATAATATATAGAAAAATGTAATGCACATAGTTTCTTTACGCCAGGAACATTTTACGTATTCACGTTTTGTGCAGCTACTACATTTGCCTCTTACACGCCCGCTAAAAAGGCCACTTCGTTTACATTTTGAAAAGTGCGAATAGTGGTAAACTTCCCCGACACGGAGCGTTGTTATCACCTTTTTGAAATACAATATATCGCCGACCATGCAACATTGCTATTTACGGATATGAAAGGAACGCTTTTGACTATATAAATGACTGCTTCAGGTAAATGTTGCTCAGTTTCAAGGGGTACGTTATTCGGTGTCAACGATTTTTCAGTTGCTGAAGGCATAGGTATACTTAAAGCAGATATTGAAATCAACTCGCTACCTATTCAGATTTTGTCCCATCGAATTTTTCCTTCTTGTTGTCACTCAAAATTTAATGTTGCTTCTATACAACTTCCACTTGTTCTAACTTTGCGCGTTCCTGCAGGCTGAAAAAAAATCAGCTATACCCGTATATACGGGAAAGTGGTGCGCATCTGATTAGTTGCCGCTTGGCTGAGTCCTCCTCGTAAAACATACGTAATTACCGAAGTAAGTAAAACAAAACTTGTATAAAAAAGTCGAAAAATTAGCGGTCGAAGCGCGAATTCGTGCTGCAGAGAGGAACTTTCACATTGTTTCAATTACATAACACAATTAAACAAGGCACAATTCTGTGGCAGTACAACACTGCCGCAGTGGTATTTCTTTTTTCTTGCTTTCGGAGGTACTTCCAACTTTCACTTTTCTTCTACTTCTAAAAAAATCAATTTTTCACGTAATTTCGTTAATGACAATCGGGAAACATAAGGAAGCAATTGACGTCAATTTTCCAAAGATCTGATTAGAAATGTCACTCTTTAGTGTGCAACATTGTACGGCCCCTCTGGTTTCGAGCGTCCAAGGCCCCAAAACTCAGCGAGGCGCGTGATTGTTGGCGACATCGCCGTTTTTTAATAACTCGGAAACGAAGCCTCAAACGTAATTTCACTATTTTTGGTTTTCGTGTTATTTTGCCACGTAGAATCACCCCCCACAACAATGCCAACAAATATTCGAATATCGTGTATATCGTGCCTAACGCGCGCAAAGTAAAACATATGTTTTCAAAGCCCTGTAATGACGAAGCATATACATCAAAGTTGCAACGTTTCAAACTAATGCAACTTTATGTCGTAAATTTCTCAGTAATATTATGCACATTCACACACTATTACGCATGGTAGCAAAAAACTGAATCACCCTGGGGTCCGTACAATAATGCTAATGTACGGCAAACGGGAACAATGTTGTATTCTCGATCTGAACGTAGGTATATAAACGAGATTATCAACTCCACTACATGTGTTGGATTAACGACTTTCATGCAGGAGGAGCGAGTATGAAGCACGCGCTCTTCTTGGTCTCCAGTGTCCTCCTACCGCTGGTAGGCTGCCAGAATTTCACCCAAATCGTATATACTGACAAGGGTGGCGTCCGAGGTAGAACGTTGGTAACTGCTTTGCGTTCCATTTCCTATTCCGCATTCATGGGTATACCGTTCGCGGATCCACCTGTTGGCAGTTTTCGATTTAGGGTAAGCCCCATTTTGTCTTGTCTTGTCTTGTCAATGTAGATAACCACAGAACTTAATTCTAATTTCGTCAGTCAAAAAACGGGATGCCTCAACTAAATTGATTAATTTATAATATTTATAATAACAATGAAGAAATTTAACGCAGTTTTCTACCTAAAAAATGCAGGACCCTGTCGCACCCAAGTCATGGACCGGAGTGCTGAATGCAACTGACGAAGCCCCTACGTGCATACAGCATTTAGCCATACGTACAATAGGCCAGGAAGATTGTCTATATTTGAACGTGTACACCACTGTGGTGAGTAACGCTCCATCGTAGATCATCCATTAATTTCGAAATTGATGTTGAATGTGGGGAAAAACGCACAGGATAATTTTATTCATCTAATATTTGGTAGACGGATTTCACGAACACTACCACGGAGATACCGGTAATGGTTTGGTTCTACGGCGGTGCATTCATAACGGGTATGATATGGCGCGAAATATATGGACCTGACTTGTTTTTGGAGGAAGGTGTTATTCTCGTCGCCGCCAACTATCGTCTTGGACCTCTTGGTAACCGATCGATTTCCCCAATTCGATGAAAATGTCGAGCGGACACCTACGACGTTTTAATATTCTTCTAGGATTTTTGGGACTGGGGATCGACGGCGCACGGGGTAATCAAGGTCTAAAGGATCAGAACTTGGCTTTGCAGTGGGTGCAGAGAAACATCGGTAAATTCGGGGGTGATCGTAATCGAGTGACTATATTTGGTGAAAGTGCTGGTAGCGTTAGCGCAATGTACCATTTACTATCCTCGAAATCGAAAGGTAAGAATTCAAGAGTACAGTACTTAAGAGGGACCGGGCTAGATATTTAGGTTTAAACATTTGCATCGGTAGAGTGAGATTAAAATCTGCCACATCCACCTAGGGACGTTACCTCGTTAGTCTTTTCTAATATAAATCAAATAATTCGCAGCAGTTGCCAATATATGTGCTGCAGTCGAATCCGTCGATTCTCACACTTCACTTCCTCAGCGCCACCTTTACCAATGGGTTAAATGGGCTATAGCCCAGGGGCGCCCGTGATCCAAGGGCGCTTAAGAATCAAATATGTTGAAATGCTTTTTTCTCTTCAATTTTGGAGACAAAAATTTCCTTGGGGGCTAAGGCGCCAAAATTTTTTAGCCCAGGGCGCTCAAATTTGTTAAGACGGCCCTGCACTTGATACGATTGAATATGTAACACGAGACGATGTTTTCGAACAGCACCACTATATATATCCGTTACCCTAATGCTTGCAAGTTTTTCAGCAACAACATTTAGAAGTCGTACAGTTTCAAATCTCCGCATACATGTACGTAGAATAGAATGCTACTTGATGATGGATAATTCCACAGGCCTGTTTCACCAAGCCATTGGGCAAAGTGGCAGTCCCCTATGTACCTGGGGGTACAACACACCAGCGCAGTCTCTCCAAGTAGCTTATGAGGTTGGCGAACGTTTGGGCATTAGGGCTCAGACAAAAGAACAATTACTGGATTCTTTGAAGCAAGCTGATGCCGTGCAGATTGCGCGCGTTGGATTTTACATGACCAATTTGTTATTACCGGTATAGTACAGTGTCCGTGACATTTCACGGGCTTCTTCGTAAACTACCGTAAACTGGGGGAACATTGGCAGTACGGGGTAACATTGGCATCTACTTAACATCTATCTAATAAAAAGGGGAAAAAAAAATGTATGCATTTTGACACTTGTAGTGCATTCACAAAAGATGCAATGTTATGATAGGATACTTAAAGCGAATGTAAAAATGTTAATTTTTATATTATATAGCAAAATGTTCCAAAAACATGCCAATGTTCCCCCAGTTTACGGTACCTATTTGACACGGGGCTGCAGTACTCTACTATAGGTACGGTCCAGGCGTCACTTGAAGTCGACAGGCTGTATACAGTAAATCCTCGTTATAGGCTCGTTTTTACTATGCGTAAGCAGTACGCCCATTGACTATCCTCACCATTTTTTGGAATCCTTCGGTCGAGAGTAAGAGAACCCGAGAACGAGCGAGAGCGAACGTCTCCTGTTTCGTTCCCCCTCGCTTTCTCTTGAGTTTTTTTATTCGCGGCATTGGCCGCGCGAAATAGTGTCCGCAACGCGCCGTACGCCCGCCGCCAGCCCCGTTCGTCAGGTTTAATACGAGTGTTTACTGTAATATGATGGAATTTTCACGCAACAGCTTCCACTTAGAGTACCATTTACTGCAACCACAGATGCCATTCCTTCCGACCCTTCACCGGAAAAAGTTTTCTTCGATGGTTGTCCCTTATCGAAATTCCAATCTGGGAACTTCAGCCATGTGCCTACCATGTTAGGCTACAACAAGGACGAAGGGATTTTATTCACAATAGGTTTTTATTCACAATAGATTTTTATTCACAATAGGCAACAGTTTCGTGTCATAGATATAACACGATTCAATAGAATATGTTCACTAACAAGGGAAGATCCCGAACCCGGAAATTCAAAAAATTCTGAAACTTTGTGAATATGTAGGGAATTTCCTCCTGATTACAACGCATTTTTTTTTGCTGCCCAAAATGGGGTGTAATTGACCCCTGAAAATCCGGTTATTTTCCGATTTTGTGTTGTAATTCGTGAAATGCAAAATAATTTTGTTATCAAATGATAGATCTAATTAAAAGAAGTAACTTTTGTCTTGAACCTGTTTTCTATCTCGTACAGTTCGCGAGTTATAACACAAAATCGGAAAATAACCGGATTTTCAGGGGTCAATTACACCCCCTTAAAGTAATTTTGGGCAGCAAAAAAAAATTGCGTTGTAATCAGGAGGAAATTCCCTATATATGTATCCACAAAGTTTCAGAATTTTTTGAATTTCCGGCTTCGGGATCTTCCCTTGTAAGACACCTACCCTGCTCGTCAAATTACCCATTTACCCTGTTTTGCTCTTATTGCGATGGTCGTGTTTATATCTATGTCTGGAAATCGGAGTTCCAATACCTGTTTCTTCCATGTTGATACTTGCAGCGTTGGAGTTAGTAAGGCAAGTAGTATTTGACGTTCTAAGCCAGGTATCTAATGCGCTCGACATCATCGGCGTGAACAAGGACCTGCTAAACATAGTTAACAGAGGTGTGACAGATATCCTTTCCACAGTGATAAAGGTAAATATTAGCAGGATTCTGGTAAGTTCGTGCATGTTCAGACGAAAGTAGTGATTTCTGGTGTGGTCTTCAGGTAACGACAATCTATTTCTTCAGTCATCCTATCGATGTGACGCAAAAGTATTTGGTTAAACACAATGGCGATATACCCGTCTACTACTATCGACTGTCCTATTCTACAGAGCGAAATTTACACAAACTGTATAATCCGCAGAGAAACGGTAATAATTGATCTTCTTTCTGGCAAGTGTGCTACCCCTTGCTGTAAAAACGTATTTACACCCCAGATGTTCTTCTTTTACATGGACTTCTAATTCAATAACATCCTTGTGTGGAATGTTTTAGGCACAGGTCACATTGACGACATTCCTTTGCTATTTTATATTGGGCTGCTTTCTCCCATTGATCCAGACACACCGTACAACCAATATCGGAAAAAGCTCGTCTCCTTGTGGGCGAACTTTGCCAAGTATGGGTGAGTTATCGAGACGCTACTTGAGGATGGACAATTCGACGTCCTCTTGTAATAGCTTCCATTATATCTGAATCTGTTCGTTCAGGAATCCCACACCTAATAATCAGCCCATTAACGGCGCTGTCTGGCTACCGTCGGGCGAGGCGGGGTTGCAACTAGATATCGGCAACGATCAGTTTCAGATGCATGATCGTTTACTGGATAAAGTTGTCGAAGATTTCGAGCCGTTTTATATCGAACTACTGAAATTTCAATCCAATTGTGGGAATGGAACTTCAGACCTTCTTCAATATATTACGAGTGGATAATACTTGTGGCAATTCTGTGGGCGAATAATGAATACAATGCTATTGGACTTTAAAGTTATTGATGGTGTAATATCTAATTAGAGTAAGTGCCTGTTAATGCGATATTTATGGAAGTCAGCGCACATCGAGGGCTGATTAATACTATGATGCTGGTGGTGTCGACACTGGAGTTCCGCGTGTTCCTTTTCTTTATCCAGACAGTAAAACCTGTCAAAAGCTAGCATATAATACAGCATTTAAAGAATTAACTAAAAGAATATCCCGGATGTTCAGCAACAGGGGTCTGAAGCTTTACGGGGTGTTCTCACACGAAAAACTATGTGGAAAATGTGGATACAAATTTTTCGATATTGTGCTTGGTTTTCGACCAAATTGGATGTGAATTCTAGTCCAGTATGCGAGATCCGAAGTACAGTTTTTTTGCGCCTTGGGGTCACGCTGATACATATAAACGCCGGGCGCCCAGCGAGGGACCTCGTGCCATATGAAATTGAGGCATTTGATGGAAAAAGGGCACATACGCCAAAATGCCATTTCGAGTAAATCGGTTTCAAAGCTTTCATTATAGTATAACTTAATGAAAAGTAATGCAATTAAATCCAAATTTTTTTAAGGATGTAGTATCATATCCTTCAAACGTTTCGTAAACAGAAGTCATGATTTGAAAATGATATGTGTCTTTATTTAATAGTTTTATGCAAGTGGTTTATGTGCCCTTTTTCTGTAAATCGGGTAAATTCGTAACAAAATTGCTTCTTTGTTTAGTTATTTACATATAATTTTGTTTACATACTTTGTTGTCCATTTTTTATGCATCGCTTAAATAAAAAATACAAAATGAAGCGCAAAACTAAACAAAAAATGTTATGTTTTCAGTAAGTATTAATTTCTTCGATTTTTTGCAGCAAGCTGTCTTACAAATCAATTTCTTCTTTCCTAAATTCGCCTCTTTCCTCGCGGATCCAATACTCGCCTCACTTTCCATAGTTCCTCGCTTACACAAAATTAAACGTATTGCACGACTAGACAGTAGACAGCACGGCAGGGCGACCGCTCAGCGACTATGTAGCTGCATGTCGCTCACGCTGCGTAACAAAACAGCATTTAGCTAATTTAAACGTAGGAGAAGAAATGTCCTTGATATATTATATATATATAACATATACCTGAGTCGATTTAACCGATTTACGGAAAAAGGGCACATAAGCCTATGTGCCCTTTTTCCATCAAATGCCTCAATTTGAAGTGTTCGGCGCGAAATGCGCGCTGTTGCACGTGTTTAACTCTGCCTTCAGGGGAACGATCTACGAAATGGTTCGTCGGATCTTTTTGAAACTTTTAGAAGATTTAATTGAACATATAAGAAACTTGAGAAAATTTTATTTTTTTGTAAAATTATTCGTTTATTGTAAATTGCGAAGGTATTTCTCCGCTTCCTCGGCGTAGAAATAGCGAATCGACGTGCAGCCCACCGTCCGTTGAACTCACCTAAAAATTTATGAAATTACTTCAAAGAAAATGTTCTGTGAAAATCGCAACTTGGTCTGAGAGTGGTATCACGTTTGGGCAGGATGCGCTTTCCTTTGTATCGCCGACAGGAAAAAGCGTATATATCGGTTTAAATGCCAAGTTGATTGGTTTAAGATTCTGGGGGCGCTGGGTATAAACACCACTACAGCGGCAATCATCATGCTGGGACGTACCTACCGTCAAGGACCTAATTCCTGATCACTTAAGATGCAAAGGGAGCAGTTTCTGATCAACCTAAAACATTTTACTATGAGCTATCAAATGTTTGCGTATAAATTTAAAAATACTTCATAATTATTTAATAATTTTTTGGACCAAATTTGTATCGTGAGAAACTTATTATTTGGTATTTATATACTAAACTGATCAGGAATTGGGTTCTGATCAGGAACTGGGTCCTTGACGGTACTTGGCTACAGAATTAAAGTCAAAAAATTATTAACTATGTTAGATTACGCGAATTACGACCTCGCCATATATGTAGTATGTAGGTGCCGTCGCCAGTACTATACTTCAGCGCATTTGTAGACAAGCTCTGTATGTGCTGGAAGTATGCAACATATGCAAAACATATGCGATATGCAAAATATGCTATTAAAATCCACTAACGACGACACATATTTCTATCAAAGTCCCACTGTGTTGTTCCTCCTTTCCTATAAAATATCTATACATATAGGGTGTTAATAAATATGTGGAACAATATTTGAGGGTCGATTCTACTCATCAAGATAACCAGAAAAGGTGATATAAATAAACTTTCGAATAACGAATAAAAGATAAGAAAAATTATTCGTCATGTGTCGAATAAACTTAACTTGGGTTAACGAACGAATGACGAATAATTTTTTTAACTTTTATTCGTTTTTCGAAATTTTATTTAAATAAAAACTTTACCCATCTCTGCAATATATCGATCCGCAGAAAGTCAGAAACACAGCTGGGCTTCGTTTAATAGCCGTTTCGGTCTCGAGTTTCACGAAATATAAAAATGCTTATAACTATAAAACTATTGATCCATTAAAAATCTTGATGAGTAGTAGAACCTATGCCGAATAATTTTCCCACATATTTATAAACACCCTGTACAGGTATTTGCATAAAGTTGCGCAGTCTAGTGACGAGCCACGTATCAAAGCAATCCAATTTTGTGTCATAGATTTCTCAGTAATATTATGCACATTCACACACAATTACGCATGGTAGCAAAAAACTGAATCACCCTGGGGTCCGTACAATAATGCTAATGTAAGGCAAACGGGAACAATGTTGTATTCTCGATCTGAACGTAGGTATATAAACGAGATTATCAACTCCACTACATGTATTGGATTAACGACTTTCGCGCAGGAGGAGCGAGTATGAAGCACGCGATCTTCTTGGTCTCGAGTGTCCTCCTACCGCCGATACTCTGCCAGAAATTCACGGAAATCGTGGATACTGACAAGGGTCGCGTTCGGGGTAGAACGTTGGAGACTGGTTTGTATTCCATGCCCTATTCTGCATTCATGGGTATACCGTTCGCGAAACCACCTGTTGGGGACCTTCGATTTAGGGTAAATATCATTTTCTTTTGTCTCTTCTATGTAATCACAGAAGTTAATTTCACCAGTTTAAAGAAGAATGAAATTTCACGATTTAAAATAGTAGGGGGAGTTGGGGCACTTTGATGCAAGGGGCACAATGAAACATTAATATTATCTTGATATCTATAGGGTATCATCTTATAATCTTATATCATCCATCATGATGATAATTTATACTGTCTTGTGATCATGTTTTGAACTTCTGACTGTTTCTAGATACTAAGAGAATGTTAATGTTTCATTGTGCCACTTGCACCAAAGTGCCCCAACTCCCCCTAACAATAATAACGAGCAAACTTTACACGGATTTCTATCTGAAAAATGCAGGACCCCGTCGAAGCCGACCCGTGGACAGGAGTGCTGAATGCAACTGACGAAGCCCCCGGGTGCATACAGCATGTGTTCATTCGTACAATAGGCCAGGAAGATTGTCTGTATTTGAACGTGTACACCAGTGTAGTACGTAACGCCTCTGTACTCAATAATTACGCTCCATCTTGAATTGTCCATTAATTTCGAATTCGTCTAATATTTGGCAGACGGACTTCAGGAACATTAAAACGCTGAAACCGGTGATGGTTTGGATATATGGCGGTGGATTTATATTGGGGCTAATATGGCATCAACTATACGGACCAGACTTCTTTCTGGAGGACGATGTGATTCTCGTCGCTATGAACTACCGTGTTGGAGCGTTTGGTAATCAATTGATGTTTTTAATTCCATAAAAACATGTAGGGAACGCCGACTAAGGTTTAATATTTTGGCAGGATTTCTGGGACTTGGACTCGACGGGGCACGGGGTAATCAAGGTTTGAAGGATCAGAACTTGGCTCTGCAGTGGGTCCAGAAGAACATCGCCAATTTCGGGGGTGATCCGAATCGAGTGACCCTGTTTGGTCAAAGTGCTGGTAGCGTGTCCACAATGTATCATTTACTATCCCCGAAATCGCAAGGTAAGTTAGCTATTCAAGAGTACAGTACTTACGATTAGTCCTCTCTAATCGAAATCAAAGCGATGATTTTTTTTTTGCTCGGCCGCGTGTAGAATCCGATTGATCTTGTTCCACAGGCCTGTTTCATCAAGCTATCGGGCAAAGTGGCAGTCCCTTATGTATCTGGGGGTACAGCACGCCAGCGCAGTCTCTCCAAGTTGCTTCTGAGGTTGGCGAACGTCTGGGCATTAGAGCTCAGACGCCACAGCAATTATTGGATTCCTTGAAGCAAGCTGATGCCGTGCATATCGCGCGCGTTGGATTTTACATGACCAGTTTGTTATTACCGGTATAATATACAGTCTCCGTGACATTTCACGGATTTCTTCGTAAAAGGGCATGAAAATATGAATTTTCATCCAACAGCTTCCAATTAGGGTACCATTTACTCCAACCATAGACGTCATTCCTTCTGACCCTTGCCCGGAAAACGTTTTCTTGGATGGTTGTCCCTTGTCGAAATTCCAGTCTGGGAACTTGAGCCGTGTACCTATAATGTTGGGTTACAATAAGGAGGAAACAATTATGGCCACGACAGGTATGCAGCAGTGGGCCTATTTGCGTCCCATAGATATAGCACGATTTAACGTTTTCTGTTTTTAACATGTTGATATTTACAGCATTGGAGTTAATAAGGCAAATAGTATTTGACGTTCTAAGCCAGGTATCTAATACGCTCGACACCGGAGGTCTGAGCAAGGGTTTCATCAATGTAGCCAACAGAGTTGCGAGGGGCATCATTTCCACCGTGATACAGGTAAATATTGCCACGAATCTGGTGTGTTTATGCATGATCAGAGGGAACTGCTGATCTCTGGTGTGGTCTTCAGGTAACGACAATCTATTTCTTCAGTCAACCTATCGATGACACGCAAAAGTATTTGGCTAAACACAATGGCGATATACCCGTCTACTACTATCGACTGTCGTATTCTACGGAGCGAAATTTCCACAAGCTGTTTAATGCACGGATAAACGGTACTTGATTTGCATTCTGGGAAGTGCGATGTTATCCCTTGTAGGTACATCTAATTTAATAACACCCTTGTGTCGAATGTTTTAGGCACAGCTCACACTGACGACCTTAATTTGTTATTTTATGCTGGGCTACTCTCTCCTATTGATCCAGACACGCCGTACAACCAATATCGCAAAAAACTTGTCTCCCTGTGGACGAACTTCGCCAAGTATGGGTGAGTTATCGCAACGCTACTCGATCATGGATAATTCAACGGTTTCTTGTAATAGCTTTTCTTATATCTGAGAGTGCAAGTTCCTATGGGTATTTCTATCTGTGCAGGAATCCCACACCTAATAATCAGCCCATTAACGGCGCTGTCTGGCTACCTTCGGGCGCGGCGGGGTTGCAACTAGATATCGGTAACGAGCGGTTCCAGATGCATGACCGTTTACTCAGTTAAATTATTCAAGATTTCGAACCGTTATATATTAAACTACTGAAATTCCGATCCGATTGCGCGAAGATATCTCCAAACCTTTTCAACATATTATAATTGTGGATAATACGAATCTGAGCTTACACATATAATATTGTAATAAAGTAATAACGATTGCACCTGAAGCGAGCGGGTCATAATTAGAACTACTTAAATAGAAAAACATTAGCACGATGTATGAATGTCACTCGCGATGGCCATAAAACATTTTGAGACTACAATTTTATTGCGCGTCTTATGTAATTAATCTCGTATTGTGAAAATATTTCTATACATAGTGTAACATAGTTGTTTAATAGTACATGCAAATAACCGATTACGTCCGTCAGGCCCGAATTAAAGGGGGTTAGGGGGGCTGCAGGCCCGGGCAACACTTTCCGGAGGGGCCCCGTTCTAAGCGATTAGCTAACTCCCCCCACCCTATCCCTCTCTGTTCAATTACAGGGGACCCTCCCGAAGGTTTGATAGCCCCGGGCCCCGAAAAATCTTAAACCGGCCCTGACGTCCGTACATTTGTCATAGTGGCTACTCTAACTATTTATGATTTATAATAAATAGCTCAATAATTTACACATTCCATTAATATTTAAATTTTATTAGAAGATAACATTTCTCGGAACATGAAATGAGAAACGCTGATTTAGGGAAAGAACTTGAGGAACTACAGGAACAACACGCTATCATCAAATACAGAATTGAAACCTGCCACGTGAAAGAATTTGATTTATCGGCCACCTGCGCTTGTTCCCTGTGTAAGTTAGTCGAGCGCGTGGCATCCCATTTTGTAAGGAAAGGACGATCGACACTATATACGTATCGCGTGACGTGGAGCGCAGCACAATACCCAATGTTTGCAAAATGACCCAGGCAAACGAAAGATGTATCGTTGCACCGACCTGGTCACGTTGCACCTTCGAGTATATATACTGGCTAGTTGACTGTCCCCGGCATGTTTTTGAAGAAGCTTGCATCGACAAAACATAATCATCCCCAAGATGAAGTTCGTGCTCTCGTTGGTACTCGTTGCCTACGTGGCGACTGTAGTAGAATCCACCTTTTTGAAGGTAAGTCTGACTTTGCCGTACAAACCCTCTCTGCAATCAATTGTACTGATTTTCAATCAGATATTGCCATTGCGTCAGTCGTTTTTACGATTTGGATGAAGGGAAGGTAACTCCAGGTCGGTTTCTTATTCACCACAAGACCAATCACTATTCGATTTTTAGCAATAATTATAATCTAGTTTTGAGGTTTTTGAGTAGCTGCTTAGTTTGATTAAATATTTTTCCCGACGTAAAATCGGTAACATCCACTAAGTAGGTCCTCCCATCAGTTTGAATGAGATGAAATCACGCTCATGCGACTGCGGCAGATGCAATGTTAAGAAGTACATAGTAACACAACGTGAAAACAGGTTTGCTGTGATAGTGGTCGTTATGTTATCCACTCGTTGTGCTTACACTGCTTACAGGAAGCTATGGGTGCGATGAAGAAACTTTCGCAATCAGACTCGTACTCTGAACCTGCGTACTCTGCACCTTCGTACTCTGCACCTGCGTACTCCGCACCTGCGTACTCTGCACCTGCGTACTCCGCACCTGTATACCAGGAGGCGCAACCTGTTTACGTAGTTGAACCTGAAAGCAGGGAATATGTAACTGAAGTCCGTAAAGTTAAACATGTAAGACACACTTCGTGCTAGTTGAAGCGCCGCGTCGTGTCTTAAAGAAACTGAAAGAAGCTGATTTTGCTTGTTGCATTTGCAGGTGCCAGTGTACCCGGTGAGGAAGTATAAGACAAAACACGTTTACTCCAAGGCAAGACACGTTTCTTTTTAAGTCCAAATATCACGGTGAGAAAGAATAAGAAATTCATGGTAATTGTTGCATTCGCAGGGATACGACTCCGGTGAATCCTACTCGCGCGAGTCAAACGAATATGGCACATACAACAGCGGCAGTCATGTAAAACCCATTTTATATCAGTAGATGCGTGGCGTGTAAAAGGACCTGTCATTTCACATTGGTTTTTTGCGTGTGCAGATGATTTACCGTCGTGACGCACCGGAACCTTGGCCACCAGCAGCATGGAATTGGAATAATGGAAATAATGGAAATAATGGAAATAATGGAAATAATGGAAATCCCGGAAATAATGGAAATCCCGGAAATAATGGAAATCCCGGAAATAATGGAAATCACGGCCAGGTATGACGCATGCTTCCTTTTACAGTTTGGAAAGCATCATAGGATCATCCTAGAGTCCCCGAATGTTGATCGTGAAAACGAATTAAGCTGCGAGTGTGTTTCAAAAACTTGCCCCACTTAGAATGTTAATATCGATGCCCTGTTTACAACGAACAATCATCTCACGTTTATTTGCTTTGGTTGCAGAACGGACCATGGAGAGGTTGAATACATTCTGTCCTAAGATGAACGTATCGCAGTTTCACTGGACAGCAAAGGAAACGATTCTTATTTCGAACGCGGAACCCACGGGAATATTTTATAGAAAGCAGCTATAATTATCCAATATATAATATATGCCTTACGCGATATTATGTTCTGTAATTCTTCCCAATAAATTTTCTTACCGCAAACAATGTGTCATTCCTTTCGATCGTTATTATTCAAACGACTCAACGGATTGTAAGTTATAGGGACTTAAGTTTTACTGTTGAACATTTCAGATGGAATTTAGGAAAACCGAGAAGCTTGCGGTACTACAAATTCATTAGAAAAATGAGTGTTTTTAAATTTTTTTCAACACTAAATTTTTACTTCTTCGATTAATAAATACTTATTCGGAATGTTTGGTGGGACCCGGGCCTACTTGCAATAGTTTGCCAACTTACCACCGCAGTGCTGAAATCTAAGCCACGCCTCCATTTGGTTTCCCATTATCGCGCAAGACCGTCAGCGTGGATCTTTGGTGTGTTATATGAGTCCGACACTACCCTGGTCCCTCCTCCAAGGGCCGAGGTGTCCACAATTTACCCAACTTGGATCGAAACTAGTTGAAAGTTGAAACCCTTTGCCAATCATTGGCTCTGGAAATTATTGCTACTCAACCTTTTCGATTACTCGAACCGTTTTTGGAACGCCAGCGTTCCAGTGTAAAGTGTAAAAGGAATGATGGGTAATTAAAGGACAATTATGAATCGTTACTTCGAAATCCAAAAACAAATTTCCTTCTTATCTTCTGCCTATTCTAAAAGGAAACTGCATGGTCATTATTAGTAGCTAATAAGTGGACTGCGATAGTTTACGCAAGTGTGATATTTATTGCGATACTTGCGACCCCGCTAATTTGTAAGCAAGTTCTGTATAGGTGGGCTAGAAATATGCAACACATGCTATATGCAAAATAAAAAGGAAAGTTTAAAATCCTCCAATAACGAAACATGTTTCTATCAAAGTCCCACTGTGGTGTTACTCCTTTCCTATACCCCTACAGCACACTTCGTTGCAGGAACGTCTCAGTGACGTTGCTCGAAATGTTCCCGTAGCCATTGCAATATTGCATGGCAATGTGTGCGCAATATTCCCGAAACGTTGCACAAACGTAGCCATTGCAATATTCCACGGCAATGTTTCCACAATGTTGCAGTAATGCAGCATTGCAATGCAGCCTGCAACCAAACGACAACATCGCAATGTACTGCAACGGTTATGCAACGTTCCCGCAACGAAGTGTGCTGTAGGGGTAAAAATCTATGGGTAAAAAAAGATCAAACGATAATATTGCTAAAACCGGATCCAGCTTAGACTCTCCCGTTGGCAAATCATTGGACTATTAATTAAGCACAGGGTGGTCCTTTCTCGAGGAATCTAACGATCGAAAATGGCTACCAGTTGTAATGTAAATATTCGACTACGACAGAACCTTCGATTCATACAGTTGCGGGGGCTCCGTTTAAGATATCTACCGCCTCAACCATGTGGTACCTACGCAGGAACAGTACGGAAATGGCGCGGGAATTTTACTGAGTTACTATTTACAACTAGATGAAAGCTAAGGGCAGAGAAAAGATTATTTTTCAAACTGCCTTAAATCTTCCTGCAATGTGCATTATTTCGTCCACAAAAGATGATCGTGTTACAAGCGTGCTTACTAAGGTTATATCGTCTTTTGTGTTTTTGAAGGCTCTGATCTAATTTTCGATCATTAAGAAACTTCATACACTTTTGACAGTGTTGAGGTAGATACTTTTTCATGTGAATTATGTTAATTTTTGCACATTAAAATGTTTGTTTTTATTTCGCCATGCTATTATTAATAATTCGTAATATTTACAAAATTGTGTGCTGGGGCAAAACAGTAGGAGATAAAACCGGGTTCCCGAGTTTGGACAAAATGTATTTAACCAACAAACGAAAAAGAGGAAGTTATTAAAATTAAAACTGAATCTTAATAAAGGACTACAACTAAAGAGAAAGAAACCCACAAAATTAAACAAAATACCGAAGGATAATAATAACAGTGGCGATGAAAACGGTGAAGACATTTGCATTTATGCCCAAGAATCATATGGTTCATTGAAATTTAATAATGGTTGCGTGCGGTTTACAGCTTGTTCTAACTGGTTGGAGGACTAAAGAATTGGATGAGTTTCGTTGTTATAGGTGCTAGAGCCAGTATCTAGCATGGTACCCGGTTTTACCCATCACATGGGGGTAAAGCCGTGAAAACGGATTATATTTTAAATCGTTATTTTTTTGTATTTGTTCTTCTATTAAAAAAATTGGATATATCCTACTATTGAATAAAGAGTTTATTCCAATGCATCCTAATTGCAATTTCTTTTTTACATTAATAATGTCAAAGTTATGAACATTTATCCTTAACGTCCCGATTTTTTCCCTGTTCTCCCATACCTACTCGGTTAAAATTCAAAGTCAATTTTGTCGGAAACGAAGCGCGATATCAAAAAATTTTATTCTATATTTTCCACTGATTTTTCACGTAGAATCACCCCGTACTTGCTATGGGCAGCGATGATTCAGTACAAACAGCTTTTCCTTTAGGTAAATCTGATATATGTTTCCCGCTAAATAATTTCTACATTTATATAAAATACAAATTTTGTTATAAAGTAACAATCGGCGGACGAATAATTGGGAAACGCTAGTCTAGGGAAAGAACTTGAGGAACTACAGGAACAAGACGCTAGACCCAATACAGCGTTGAAACTGCCACGTGGAACAATTTGATTTATCGATCACTTGCGTTTGTTCTCTATGTAAAGCAGACGAACACGTGCCATTCCATTTTGTAAGGTAAGGTCGATCGAAAATATATATCGTGTGACGTGGGACGCAGCATAATGCCCAATGTTTGCAAAATTACGCAGGCAAACGAAAGATATATTGTTGCAGCGACCTGGTCACGTTGCACCTTCGAGTATATATACTGGCTAGTTGACTGTCCTAGGCATGTTTCTGAAGATCTTTGCTTCATCAACACACAACCGTCCCGAAGATGAAGGTCGTTCTCTCATTGGTCCTCGTCGCCTACGTGGCAACCGCAGTAGAATGCGGTCTTCTGCCGGTAAGTCTATCTTCACTGTACACCGAAACGAATACTGGACTTTAAGTCAGATTCTTGGGCTTTCTTGGGATCCCTCGTGGTTAGATACAAGGGTTTTTATATGTAAATCTACAGACACATAAAGTGTTATAGCCGGGTATCCACCTGGAAGCTAAGCTAATGCTGTGCTCCGCTATGCCTGACTGTGATATAAAACATAAAAAGCATAGCACCGCTTAGCTTAGCTCTCGAGTTGATTCCCGGCTTAAGAGGCACCAACACACCTCGAAAACATGTTTCCTGTGAAGTTGGTCGTTATGTTTCTCGCTGTGCTTGCAGGACTATAAGGTCCCGTCTCTGTACGACGATTCACCTTCGTACGCGACTACACCTGCATACGGGACAACAGCTGCATACGGAACCACAGCTGCATACGCGACTCCAGCCAAGTACGAGACTCCAGCTCCATACGCGGCCCCATCTACATACGCGACTACAGCTGCATACGCTGCACCAGCCAAGTACGAGACTCCGGCTCCATACGCTGCCCCAGCCAAGTACGAGACTCCGGCTCCATACGCTGCTCCAGCCAAGTACGAGACTCCAGCTCCGTACAAGGCTCCAGCTACTTATGCTACTCCAGCTCCGTACAAAGCACCAGCTACATACGCTACTCCAGCTCCATACGCGGCTCCAGCTAAATACGAAGCCCCAGCCAAATACGAGGCTCCAGCCAAATACGAGGCTCCAGCCAAATACGAAGCCCCAGCCAAATACGAGGCTCCAGCCAGATACGAGGTCCCAGTCAGATACGAAGCTCCAGCCAGATACGAGGCTGTAACTGTTATCCGCAAAGAACATGTAAGACACACTTAATGTTAGTTGAAGCGCCGTGATTCAAAGAAACGGTCATTTCACTTTGCCACGATGCATTTGCAGGTGCCCGTGATCGTGAAGAAGCATAAGAAACATCACCACCACGTTATCGTCAAGGTAGGACACATATTCCTTTAATTCTAATATCACCGTTACAAACGCTAAAGAATCTACGTTACCAACAAATATGTTGGATTTGCAGGATTCCGGCTCAAGCTCCAGCTCCAGCTCCAGCTCCAGCTCCAGCTCCGATGAGTCCGACTCGTCATGCGAGTCTAGCGAGTCTGCTTCATACAGCACTGAAAATGTAACACACATTTTAGTTTCCTACATGCCTCGTGTATAAAAACAACTGTCATGAAATTACTTGCTTTGTTGCATTTGCAGGTCCTCGTGAAGAAGCACAAGAAACATCACAAAGTTATCTTGAGAGTAAGACAGACTTTCCTTTAATTCCAATATCACGATTACAACGGATGAGAAATGCACGTCATTTTTTGTGTTTGCAGGGTTCCGACTCCGATTCCGAATCCAGGTCGCGCGAGTCAATCGAATATGTCGCAAGACCCTCATATAGCCGAAAGAACTCATATAGGTCCAGGCCCTCTTATGGCAGCCGACGTGTAAGACACATTTTATTTTGCTATTAGCATGGTGTGCAAAAGAAACTGCCATTTCATATTGCTTTTCGCATTTGCAGGTGTACTAAGGCGTAATAAGACGAACATAACGCACTTTCCCTGGACAGCAACGGAAACGAATCTTACATCGAACGCGGTATCGACGCTAATATGTGCAGAAAAAACATAGTTATGGAAGTTATGAAAACAGCTTTCATTATATAATACCTATATAATATATGCCTTAGGCATTATTATGCTTTGTAGTTGTTCGCAATAAATTTACTTACCGCAGAAACTCTGTCGTTCCTTTCGTCCCTTATTGCTCAACCTACTCAACAAAATTATAGGGATTTAAATATATCGAATAGGTAACATGATTCGACTGATTTCTATCGTGAATTCTCAGCAATCTGTGAACGCCAATGTCGTGAAATGGCAATGAAAAATGGAATAGTTGGAAACTGTAGATGCAAAATTAAGTACTACGCGCCTAAATGATTTAAAATTCCTTATACCTGTTACGAACAACGAATATTTTTCTGTTCTCTCTCTGTCTTTCAAATCATTTTCAAGCTCGCGTGTGAGAAAGGAAAACGCCCTAGAACCCCTCCTGCCACAGGTATTTCAAATAATGTGGGGAGCATGATAATTTTATCCTTTCCCTTCTTTAATACATGTTAAGTAGCTGCCAGTGTTCGCCCAGTTTACGGTACTTACCTAATTTTAAGTTAATTACAGTATAAGTAGTTAGTTTATAAACTATAGCTTCGTAAACACGTATTTCTGTGGATTTATCTCACACTGCAAATCCAAAGTAATCACTGGATTCCAATAAAATAACTCTGAGTAAGAAATAATAGAGTAGAGTTTATTACTAAGTAAACATATATTCATGTTCAAGCCAAAGGTCAGGAATATATAATAAAAAATTATTTTTTTAATGTTTGACTATTATTTTTTACCGTCAAACACAAAGTGATCCGATTCGCCCTAGTTTGACCTATATGCTAACAGAATTTTCTTCACTTTTCGATATCAGATGATCCAGCTTGGGTAAATCGTGCTCGCCGCTAAAAAAAAATAGCTTCCGGGAGAGTGGCTGCTAATCCTTCATTTCTTAATATCTTTCTATAACAAAATCACCGAGAGTTGCTGAATATATGTATGTACTTTTACAATAAGCAAATAGACACTAGATTTTCCGCAAAGAATTCCAGAAAATGGGCATGACACCTGAACCTTTTGGGGGACCGGCAGAGCCCTTGTTGGGACTTTGACTAAACACACTACTTAAAAATGATATAAAGTATAAATACGTATGTGTGTGTTAGCGTTTGACTGTTTTTTGGGTATGTTCGACTATAAATTCGTTCTGTTCAAAAGAACACAAAAAATACGACAAAATAAAATAATTCCTGAAACAACAAAAAATACCGACAATAATAATAAAAACATGGAAAAAGAAAACAAAAGAAGGATGATACAAAATCTTTCTATGTCAACCTCGTTAGCGCTGGGTAACTCTAAAAGAAAGTTCTCTGAATTTTGGTAGATGTTCATTCATTTAGGTCAGTAAAACTGACACGTAGGTCAAGAATTCTTATGATCCGACTACAGATTCGTAAGCAGCATTATCAAAAAACCCCAGATATACCGTGTTTCTTAAATTAAAAAATGTTAAAAATTTTATTACCCTTCCGGACCGGCAAAACCCCTTTTGGGGCTCTGTGCAAGTCCTCGACTTCTGCACAAAATATAGGATATATATATATTGTTACGTACGCAGATCTATCTTTGACTTTTTAACCCTTTCAGGTGTCCGGAATGCACGTGACTCGGCGGGGTCACCGTTTCCTGCAGTGGTGTGATGCAACCGAGTTTTCCCCGAAAACCTAATATTCAATGAAGGCACTCATATCCCCACTACTTTCTAGTCAAATTTCACTGTATAAAAAGGGCCACGAATCCACCCTCGGGGGCTCATAGACGAAACAGGCTTATTACGTCAACTTAAACCAGACAGCACGTAGAGTTGCTGATAGGTGTTGTTACTATTAAACTCTTTGAGATCCCCGCATTTCTCAGTGCGTCAAAACCGAGAGGTGGACTTAGGTACCGCGACAAACATAAACTGTAACAATTGTAAAAGACCGAGTTTATTAGAATATAATTTGTTATTTCTAATTCAGAGTTCTTTATTTGAATCAATCATTATATGAATTTCGTCTTCGAGATACTTCCACATAGGTACTCCTTTACCGCTCAAGGTGTACCACTTTATAAAGTTACGAGGCTAAACTAACATTCCTAGTAGCTCCCGGGGATACCAGACCCCGGTTCGTCCGTGAAGCTTACCTTCCTAGTGGCTCCCGGGAATACCAGACCCCGGTTCGTCCGCTACTAACAAACTCAAACAACCAAATTCAATCCTCGGCCTCGCAGCCGCCATTCTCATTGCCCTCAGCCTCGGCTCGTAAGTCGTAACAATATATAAAAATTCGAAACTGAAAACCACTATTCTTTTTTTAAAAAATGCCAATCCTCTAAAGATTAAGGTCGGCATATTTAAGTAAGTCAGCACATTTACACTTAATTATTACACTCATCTCGGAAATAACTTCCTTATTAGACAATATATTAAATAACTAATTTCAATTTGTAATTTCTAAGTTTGTCATGAGACAGAAAGACGCAAAACTATTACACCACAAGTGCGACACACGTATTTCCAAACAACATACATATTATTCCTTTTCCCAAAGACTGTAGCTTTAAACTACTTAGATTGTGAATAAAAGTTGTTAATGTAAACAATGTTGTACAGTGTTATTGCAATTACTAGGTACATTGTGCAATTATTATTTTTACTTAAATAATAAGATACGATTGTTATCATATCCTATTTTATTATAGTGCGCAACTTATTGCTTTTCGTTATTGACATAATTCATATTTTCTACAGAAAATAAACCAACAAAACACAAGTTTTACATGCTATTATTTGATTAACAAAGTAAAAACAATTATAATCGTTGGAATCATCTCATTGGTAGTCTCTGGCTTTTTCTTTTTTACATATATCTACATATAGGTATAGCTGAAGAGTGAAGAGTACATACTCGGTAAAAGTTATAAGACGAAATTCGTAACTTTATAGATTCTACAACGATAGATCGAAATGGACCTCCGAACGTCCACAATAATTGTATTCTAAAATATTTTTGACCTGCTTTTACTATACCTACATATGACAATGTGTTTGTCAATATTGTCAACTTATGAGTCCATTCTTATGAAATTCTAAGTTCATGTTTAGACTTGTCTCAATAAACTTCTGCAATGATTAATTTTCTATTAATTTCTAGTCCCTACATATTAAAAACTGCCCGGCACGTGTGCAATTAGATAAATAATACTGTTGGCACGCACAGCTAAAAAGGTGCGCCACCACTGCTCTAGGGCAGCGGTTCCCAATTAAACATTGCCACAGAACCCACGAAACTCACTAAAAGGCGGAATCAATGCAGTCGGGTGTGCATAGTTTTTTAATATCCAAATTGTATTATAAGATAGTGAGGAAGCGTTGATCTAAGGAAAAAAACAGTGCAACTACTGAATGGAGACGCTACCCCAAATACAACATTGAAACCTGCCACGTGAGACAAATTGATTTATCGACCACCTTTCACAATTGCTTCCGGTGTAAAATAGATGGACAGGCACCATTTCATTTCGATGAAAACCATATATCTCTTGGCGTGGAAGGCAACACAATAGACGGTGTTTGGCAAATTAAACAGGCAAACGGATGATATATTGTTGCAGCGACCTGGTCACGTTGCATTTTCGAGTGGTACTTATATATACTGGTCAGTCGGCTGTCCTGGGCATGTTTCTGAAGATCTTTGCTTCAACAACACACAATCAGCCCGAATATGAAGTTCGTACTCTCCATGGTATGCGTCGCCTACGTGGCAACCGCAGTAGAATGCGGTCTTATGTCGGTAAGTCTATCCTTGCTGTACACCATATTACCCATAATCAATAATTCTACTGGACTTTAAGTCAGATATTACAGGCGTTGTTACGATTTGGATGCAGGGAATACGCTTTCACAATTGTAAACAGGCCACTGACAGTGTGGTGCTCGACAGAGTGTCGATGTAGGTGTGATGGACCTTAGGCCCCTTGGCTGAAGTCTAACTGACTTTCTTGGCTTTGGATAGGAATGTTTTTATATGTAAACCTAACAGTACATCGCTGGGTTGGTAGGGTACAAGGGGAGGACGTTACGTAGGCATCCAATCCTTTGAGTTTGGGGTTGTTTAGGCGATAAGCTATCGGCAGATATCGCACCGGTGGTCTAGTAGGCATAACAATGACAGTACTACAGCTTAGGCTTGCGTCAGGAATCAGCTAACACTGTCTGCTACTACATACTAGCGAGCTTTTATTCACCACAACAAGCTGAATCATTATTCGATCTGACCAAATTATTAAACCGTTTAGAGCTTCTTGAATAGCTGCTCTCAACGTTCAGTCCTCCATTTTCGAGCAATCTCACACTCACCCTTGTACTTCAAATTTCCATTTTATTTATTGTTTTCTGGCGCATCCACGATAATTAGTCGAGACGGTGAAAACAACCTTATGTGGCTACGGCAGATAAGGAATTAAGAAGTAGAAACACAAGGTGTAAATGTGTTTGCTGGGAAGTTGGTCATTATGCTAGTTGTTTTGCTTGCAGGGCAACTATAACCCCGCACCTGCATACTCGGCTCCAAGCTCGTACTCGGCCCCAAGTTCATACTCGGCTCCAGCTACATACAGCAAACCAGTCTACGCTGAGGTTAAACCTGCTTACAAAGTTGAACCCGTATACCAGGAGGTGAAACCAGCATACAAGGTCGAGGAGGTGAAACCTGTATACAAGGAGGTGAAACCTGTATACAAGGTCGAGGAGGTGAAACCTGTATACCACGAGGTGAAACCGGTCTACAAGGTTCAACCTGTAATTAAGGAGATTCATACTGTAAGGCCCGTGATTGTGAAGAAGCATAAGAAACATCACCGCCACATCGTCTTGAAGGTAGGACACATATTCCTTTAATTCTAATATCACCGTTACAAACGCTAAGAAATCCACGTTACCAACAAATATGTTGGATTTGCAGGATTCCAGCTCCGGCTCCAGCTCCGGCTCCAGCTCCGATGAATCTGACTCGTCTTGCGAGTCAAACGAATATACCGCATATAGCACTGAACATGTAAAATACATTTTATTATCCTACAAGCATCGCGTCTAAAAGAAACTGTCATTTCATTTTGCTTGTTGCATTTGCAGGTTTCGGTGTACCCAGCTCGCAACGTTTACGCGAAGGTAAGAGACATTTTCCTTTAATTCCAATACATATGTGGGTATCACCATTACAAAGAATAACAAATGCATGTTGTTTGTTGTGTCTGCAGGGATCCAGCGAATCCCACTCACGCGAGTCAAACGAATACAACGTATATAACTCAAAGCCCTCCTATAGCAGCGGAAGGCCCATGTACGGCCGTTAATCACCGGAACCTTGAGCGGCGGAGACAAACACGTCAGACAGCAATGAAAACGAATCATACTTCGAACGTGGTATCGACGCTAATATCTGTAGAAAAAGCATAGTTATGGAAGTTGTGAAAACAGCTTGCACTATATCGTATATTATAATATATGCCCTACGCATTATTATGCTTTATGCTTTCTAGTTACCAATAAATTTACTTACCGCAAAAATCCTGTCGTTCCTTTTTTTCATTATTGTTCAACCGACTCAACTTAGGTTAAAGGGACTTAAGTTTTACTGCCGTCAAAAATTCTGTGCTGCCAGCCAATGTTCAAATAGCATCGCGATTAGACTGATTTCTATTAACAATTAACATCATTGTCGCGAAAAGACAATGAACAATAGAGAAGTTGAAAATTTCAGATGGAAATAAGGAAAATCGAGAAGATTGCGATACTACGCGCCTAAATCCTTTCAAATTCCTTAGACAGAATTGCAACAATCAGTAACGATAGGACATAAAGTTATTTAATACACTGCGATCCATCATCCTAAAGTTCTTGGTGATGTTGACCATTCGTCCAGCTTTTTTCCCCAGTGGAGTTGCATCCTTCGGTGTGGGGTTGCTGCAAGCTGTAAAGAATCATGTGTAAGGCCATTCTTAAAAGAAAAACACGCAGTGGGTATGATTTAGAATGTTTTATTTCCACGAACAAGCACCCATGCATCGTCGTCAAAGATAGCAGTCAAAGCACTATTGTAAAAACCCCTCCGTGTTCAGGTTCCGACGCGCGACGCTGGTTTCCGTAAAGATCTAACCCTGGGTCTCCACCAAGGCGAACACGAACAAAAACATTGTTCGCGAACGTTTTCGTCTGTTTTCGTCGTGTCCATACCGCTGCGAACACCAACAGAACTCCGCGTACGAACGATCTCGAGGATGTTCGCAACATTTCTGATGATACCTGGCAATCCGCATCGCTTTCCATTGTGGGACTGCCTGTAAACAGTCCTCCATCTATGACCATCCGCCGGCAGGTACTCCACAGAAATACAATGCGTGACAAGCTCGAATAGAATGTTTATATTTTTTGTTTTAGCATAATGAGAATATTCCCAATGTATGGATGAAATTTTTCTAATAAAAATTCAACCAAACCCGACGCAATTCAGACGAGTTTGAGTTCTGTTTATAAGAGAGAGTGGAGTAAACACGAACGCGGGGTAATCACGAATGCGATGGTTACGGCGTTTTAATAAATAAAAACGATATTCCCTTTCCACTAGTTAATAGTTTAAGTCGTATCCAACGCCGGGCAGAAAGTAATAAATACAGAACGCTAATGCTATTCAAGATAAACACAATTTATTACTTTCATCATGTTTCAAGTAATACTTTGTCCATTTTCAATTGCATGTAATTACTGTTGAATTTACCTAAATGATACGATTGGTTTCTATTTAAGTTGAAATAAAGCACTTTTGTACGAACATTTTTTACCAAGGCGTTGCTTGAATCGTGATTCTAACATCTGAAATAAATTCTTTTTTATTTTTTGATGTCGTGGGGTATTGACAAACAAATCGGATGGGGCAATCTCGAACCGTCGATATTAGCAACGTTAACTGATTTTGATGAAATTTTCAGCATGTATAAAACTTACTTAAGTCTACAAAAGAGATTTTTAAATTTTCATTACAGGCCCAGAAAAAAAGTTTAAAAAACGACATTTACTATTTTTTTTTTATATTCCGACCCATTGCATTTTCTTCTAATGCACAAGAAGAGGAATTGGAAAAATACATTAGGTATACGTTGTAGCAACATCTTTTATGGCTTGACCACAAATACCAAGGGCTTTGGTTTTTCACTATAAACTTGAGTTTCATTATAATTTTTCAAAAATTCGTCACAGTACTTTATAGAATATAGATGAATAGTTTAAGTAGGTTATATGTTTGTAAATAATAAACAAATTCATTTCTCACATAGTTTTCGTTTTCTTTGCTTTTTTGCTTAGGCGTTCGCAATTACCCCACTCTCCCTTAATATATAATGGCTGTGGCGAGGACAACCCCTCGCAGCTCTCACCGAATTTTATGGCCTTCGACCCTTGAAGGGGTTGGAGTGCCTGGATTAAGAAGTGAGAAATCTTCGAATTCCGATTTCTAATCAAATGTTTCCGTCAATAGTCCGATTTAAATGAATACGTGGTATGATTTTAATCGGAAAAACATAAGTAATCCATCGGCATCACTTCCATATCGATACGATAAAGAATAAAGATTTTGATACCACGATTTTAGAATTGAATTTTATGACAAATGATACCTTGCGATGAGATATGAATACCAACAAATTTTCAAGTTGAGGTGGCAATTAGTTTCTGAGATATGGGAGATGAAAGAAGCGAAAATTCATTAACGTGTCGCCCATAGGTACGCTTCTATGTACGGACTTTTATGTCAGTCCGATAATTTAAAGAGTTGTTCACAGGGGTTTTGCTGACTACTAACAACGAATTTAAACTTAGATTTTCAAAATTCAGAATGACCGATTCGATATAGCGAATCGTATGTGAAAAAATATTCAACCTTCCTTAAAACTTTGGTTGTGTATTGTGATTCACAGAATATACATGTTTATTTACGCCCATGGCAGACACTGTATTAACGGCATTCTCGCAAAAGACGTTGTGAATTTGGAAAATCTAAATTCAGATTCATTGTTAACAGTCGGCAAAACCCCGGGGAACAATTCTGGGGCAGCGTTTCAAAATTCAAGTTTGCAACGGAACAGTTCAAATTGACTAAAGTTTGGCGGAACCACTGGTGATTCGGTACAAGCAGTGCGCCGACGAAGCCGCGCCGCGGCCGTTTCCAATATTCCAGTCAGATATACACATGTTTTTTTAATATTTAAATTTTATAATAAGGTAACTTTCAGCGAAATACCAATTTGGAAACGCCGATCTATGAGAAGAACTTGAGGAACTACTGGAACGAAACATTATCGCCAAATACAGCATTGAAAACTGCCAAGTGGAAGAACTTGATTTATCGACCATCTGCGTTTGTTCCCTGTGCAAAGTAGACTAACACGTGCCATTGCATTTTGTAAGGTAAGGTCGATCGAAAATATATATCGTGTGACGTGGGACGCAGCACAATGCCGAATGTTTGCCAAATTACCTAGCCAATCGAAAGATATATTGTTGCAACGACCTGGTCACGTTGCATCTTCAAGTATATATACTGGCCAGTCAACTGTCCTCGGCATGTTTCTGAAGATCTTTGCTTCGACAACACACAACCACCCTGAAAATGAAGTTCGTACTCTCCCTGGCATTCGTTGCCTACGTGGCAACCGCTGTAGAATGCGGCCTCATATCGGTAAGTCTATCTTTGCTGTACACCGAAACGAATAACTATGCACCAGATTCTGCACAATCAATTGTACTGGACTTTAAGTGAGATATTACAGTCGTTGGAGGGAAAGCATGTAAGTGCAGGGCGGTTTCCCCGATCGACAGACTCTCCAGTCAGATTCGCAATAAGACTCTATTCTAAGATATTCAGGTCATTGACCAGTGTGCCGCTCGACAGAGTGTCGGTGTGACCTTAGGCCCTTAGGCTGAAGTGTGATTGACTTTCTTGGGGTTGGATACAAGGGTTATTATACATATGTAAATCTAAGAGTATGGCAGTGCGTTGATGGGGGACATGTTGGAGGAAGTTACGTAGGCATCCAAGCCTTTGAATTTGCTGCGAAGTTGGTAGTTATGTTACCCGCTGTGCTTGCAGGGCGCTATGGACTCGATGAAGAAACTCGACTATAACCCGGCACCTGAATACTCGGCGCCAAACTCGTACTCGGCCCCAAGCTCGTACTCGGCTCCAGCTACATACGCTGAAGTTAAGCCAGTATATGAGGTTAAGCCTGCTTACAAAGTCGAACCTGCATACCAGGAGGTGAGGCCTGTATACCAGGAGGTGAAACCTGCATACAAGGTCGAGGAGGTGCAACCTGTCTACAAGGTTCAACCTGTAGTCAAGGAGATCCACACTGTAAGACACACACACTTAATGTTAGTTGAAGCGCCGTCTTTAAAAGAAACTGTCAATTGATTTTGCTGGTTGCATTCGCAGGTCCCCGTGATTGTCGAGAAGCATCAACATCACCACCACGTTATCGTGAAGGTAGGACACATATTCCTTTAATTGTAATATCACCGTTACGAACGCTAAGAAATCCACGTTACCAACCGAATACATTGGATTTGCAGGAATCCGGATCGGGCTCCAGCTCTGATGAATCCGACTCGTCTTGCGAGTCCAACGAATCTCGCGTATATGTCTCAAAGTCCTCGTACAGCTCAGTGCCCTCGTACAGCTCAGTGCCTTCGTACAGCTCAGGGCCCTCTTATAGCAGCGGGAATGTAAGACACTTTTATTTTAGTACAATCGGCGTGTGTAAAGGAAACCATTGCCCTTTCACATTACTTTTTGCACATGCAGGTATACTGAGGCGTCTGAGAAGAAGGCTTCTGCGATAAGACGAACATAACGCACTTTCACTGGACAGCGATGAAAAGGAACGCGGTATCGACCCTAGTAGTTTGTAGAAAAACGTAGTTATGGAAGTTGTGAAAGCAGCTTTAATTATGTGATATATATACTATACGGCTTACGCATTATTTTGCTTTGTATTTCGTCGCAATAAATGTATTTACCGCAATAATTCTGTTGTTCCCTTTGTAATCTACATATTGTTCAAAACTTCAAACGACTCAATTTAGTTACAGGGACTTGAGTTTAAACTTTGTTGAATGATAGAATAGCTGTCGTCAAGAATTTCTATTGCGACTTTCTCAGCAAACTTTGAACAAAGTTTCAGATAGAAATTTGAAAAATCGAGAAATCACCTAAATCCTTTTGAAATTCCTTAGACCCAATTTTCAATCTGTAGGTATGTATGGAAAACAAAGTTATTTAATACATATTCTACTTGTACATAGTAGGTATGTACAATGTTGTACTGCGACGTAATACGAACAATAAGAATTTGCTATGCGAAAAGATCAATATCGTGCATCGGTCCGATGATCTCATTACAGCCCGTTACGAAAGGCAAAACGAAATCCAGCAATTTCTCGAATAGGATAATTGGTTCGGATATCACATCACTGCGATCCAGCATTCTAAAGTTCTTGCTGATGTTGAGCATCCGTCCTGCCTTTCCAGATGGCTCCCAAATTACATCCCCTAAAGGATTTGCATGTTTCGGTGTGGGATTCCTGTAAAGATCAATTACGGTCTAATTAGTTTCAGGAGTGCGACGAGAAGCAGAAATTAGTGCTTAAACAACGTAAACACATAAGTCTAGACATCTAAACATCTAAGAACTCACTTGTTTACGACTTTGTAGGAATCATGGGTTCAAGTAAAAATGTTAAAAACTGGAAGGTTTAGAGCAGAAGTGCACAAAGAGTCGCTTCGGTCGGTTCTTTATGCACATCTGGTTCATAAAGATATGTATTCAAGAGTTTAAGAGTACAAAAGTTCTAGTTGAAGGAAGTAGGTAGTAGATTCGAAGGAAATTCCAACGTACCCATATTTGGCAAAGTTGGTCCACAATTTAACCAGCTTCGATCGAAACTGGTTGACAGGATCCTGTGGATCTTTGGGTAGCTTAAATTTTGGTACATTGAACAGAATCGGAACTTCGTCGTAGTGGCCAGTTCCTAAAATCAATAGATACGTAGTCCAAACGAATCTAGGTACACAATTTCATTCCACTAGAGCAGAGAAGTTATTACCATTTATCGGGTTATCGAAGTGTTTGTGAAAGTCGTACGGCGAGTCGTATAGCAGCACGTAATAGTAAACAGGATAACCATCGTTATTTCGTTCCAAAAATCTTTGTGCCAGATCAATCGGTGCATAGAAAGATAAGTGCGATGTAATCTGCGAAGATATTCCATATATGTAGGTAGGTCTACCTATGAATCTTTCACACTTCACGGAACGTTCGATGTTAATCGGAAATTAAAAAAAATTACCAATGATGTGTCGTCTATTGCTTTGTATAACGCCCTTCGATCCAGCGGATTGTTAGTAAAAGTGGCGTCCCAAATGTCTGCAGCACGCTTCACTAAATCAGTGAGGACTGCGAAATACGAAAACAGAAAGTGCTATTAAACATGGAATTGACGGGGCTATAATTGTTATTATTATTAGGCGGCTTAATTGCATAAAGATACAAAAATAAGGAATAAAATGCGGGGAAGAAAGAATATAGCCCAAAATTCGACGCTTAAAGGGAAAAGGAAGGAGAAATTGGAACACATGTGAAACGTTAGCCAATCGAAATATCTTTGATTGAAAAGAGAGTCAAGTGGCTTCTGAAAGTTCCACTTCAATTTTCATATTATGAAAGATATTACGAAGATTGCTATTTTACAAGCAATGAGCGAAGCAAAGGAACAACAGACTGGGGGTAGGTAAATGTTGAGTTGAGGATAGTTGATTGCTATTAGATCTTGAGTGATTCTGCCAATTGAATTTCTTTTCATTTTATAGGACGCAATAATGTTTGGACGCACCGCTCGCAAACGTAAGGATTTCGTTGTCAGTGAATCCCAACATCATATCCCCTTTGTTGGTACGCCCCGTTTGGTACAGTGTTATGGGACACTCCGACAGGAATATGTCCTCCGGATCCGCCAGGCTGGCATTCTCCTTCGTGGGTATAAAAGGCACCGAAAACTGCAAGTATAGAAGGAATTATGTGAACGATTTGCCCTAGAAAATATTACTACTCGATCTTTACGATTACTGGAACGAATAGCCACTGGCGAGCCCTGCAGCATATATGTACATATACATACGATCTACAAGATATGAAAAATATATTTTTAAACCCCTCTAATGAGGAAACATGTATCAAAGTCCCACTTGTTTAGTCCTTTCCTATGTAGTTGCATAGACAATATTATGTATAGATAATATTGCTAAAACAGGATCGTGCTCAGATTTTTCTGGAGGAATCCAGTGATCGAAAATGGCTACCATTTGCAATGTAAATTATTCGAACGTTCGATTCATACAGATGAAGGAAGCACGTTTACGACTTCTGCCGCATGAACCATGTCGTACGCAGGAACAGTATGCAAAAAGCGCAGGATTTCTTCTGCATTCCTAGACTGAAAGCCAAGGACAGATGAGAGTTTGGCAGCGTTAGAGATCGCATCGGCTGGCGACTGGTAGAGGAGCAACAACGGCGATCCACTCTCGCTGATGGAACGCCGGAACAGACCTGTTGAAAACATACAAAGTTTAGTAGTAACACGAGTCCAAGTTGCAGAGCATGTGATTGAATGGAATATTATAGTGAATCTTTGATTATCTCAATAAATTTGGACTCATGATGCTCGAATAACCGAGTGATTGCGATTGAGATCGGTTTTCACGCCGAGACTATACCTCGGTGGCATAACACGTATAAGGGAGAGTGGGGAAATTACGAACACCTAAGCGGGAAAGCAAACGGAACGGAAACTATGTGAAATACGAATTGGTTTTTTATTTATAAACATACTTAAACTAGTCCTCTATAAACTGCTCTAACGAATTTTACAAAAATTTTAATAAAACTTAATTTTATAATGAAAAAATCAAACCCATGCTGTTCGGAATTACCCGACTGCTGGTGGGGTAATTCCGAACAGAGTGCTAAATATCACAGAAGTCGCAGAGAAAGCACGATTTCAATGGTCAACCCATAAAAAACGTTGCTACAACCTATACCTAATGTATTTTTCAAACTCCACTTCTTGTGCATTAGAAAATAATTGTAATTGGTCGGAATATCGAAAAAAATAGTAAAGGCTGTTTTTTAAACTTTTTTGTCTGACCCTGTAATGAAAATTAAAAAATCCCTTTTGTAGATTTAAGTAAGTTTTATATGCTGAAAATTTCATCAAAATCGGTTATTGTTGCTAATCTCAAAGGTTCGAGATTACCCCATCCGAGTTGTTCGTCATTGCCCCACGACATCAAAAAATAGAAAAGAATTTATTTCAGAGGTTAGAATCATAATTCAAGCCACGCCTTAGTCCCAAAATGTTGGTAAAAAAGTGCTTTATTTGAACTTAAAAAATCCCTATTGAATCCTTAATTCAACAGTCATTACGTGTAATTGAAAATGAACAAAATATTACTTGAGACATGATGAAAATAATAAATTGTGTTTATCTTGACTAGCATGAGCATTCTGTATTTACTACTTTCTGCCCGGCGTTGGATACGACCTAAACTATTAGCTAGTGGAGAGGGAGCATCGTTTTTATTTATTAAAGCGCCGTAACATCGCATTCGCGATTACCCCGCGTTCGTAATTCCCCCACTCTCCCTTATACAGTGCTGTCTCTCAAATTGCACGCGTTTTCGGATTCTCTATACACGCGAAGCTATCCCCACTACTTCGTTTGTAGTCGCCGCGCCGTCGAGGGGAGACCGGTTCATTCAGCAGTCGAACTTTAAGAGTGAGAGGGAATATCACATTCTGCCCTTCCAAAAATCGGTTCCGCCGAGCAACGAGCAAAAAATCCAGTTCTCTGTGCCCCATGCCCCTTGGGCGCTCGAGCGTGAAATCAAAGGAAGCCGAATAGATTACTCGTCTCTCAAATTGCGTGCGCCCGGTCCCGACACACGCGGCTATAGAGAGACAGAACTGTATATAAGAGCCGCGCCGCGCCGGTGCGAGGCGGGTTCAATGCGTTTCCCGTAACGCGGCCCACAATAAGCTCATCGTATATTTTTCGGAGCCCTACTAAATTTAGAAGTATTTATATATAAATGCGTTTTTTTTTACCCGCCCCATCTGTTATTCACTACTAATAATATCATTCGATTTCTCTGAGCAAGAGCACCAAGGGTGGAAATCGCTGTGTGGAGTGAAAATTTACTACTGGGTACAGATTTGCGACTTGTCCTCATTGCGCTTATCGAATAGAATAGAGAAGTGAAGGGGGTGGCGGTCATCTTATCCCATCTTATTTCAACACACTATATACTGTGCACGTTCCTCACTTTATACAATTTATACCTTTCCTACCTTTCGATCTTTCCGATAACAGATGCAAGCCGACTGACCCAGAACCCGAACTCTCACCAAACAGCGTGACTCGATTCGGATCACCCCCGAATGCAGCGATATTGCCCCTCACCCACTCCAACGCCTTCACCTGGTCCTTCAATCCAGCGTTGCCCAACGCGCCAGGGAGATTCAACGACAGGAACCCTAACGTTTCAAGTGCCTTCGATTAATTATCGCCGGCTTATCATCCTAGGACCTAGGTACATGTGTTTCGAGTGGCTCTTCAGGCGATACATGTATCATGCTTTACACAAGTAAAATAATTATTATACCCAATAGGAGAGTGAACGAGGGAGGAGGGTCACCGATGTTTATAAAACTTGCAACATAATTTTCACGGGAATTTCTGGGTAGCATACCCTATGGCCTATACATTTAACGCATTAGCATAAATAGCGTGGACTCCCGTTTTTAGGAGCAGTGGAGGACGAAATCGATAGGGCCCTTGAATATCTTGGACACTTCATATCAGCATACTTTTTACTTTTTAAACATTACAACTTCCCTCCCTCTAAACCAGAGCTCTCCAAGGTCGCTCCCGCGGGAGCTTGGGGTTCTCCCACTCTCGTCCGCGTTGTCAGGGATACCGCGCGACGCTATCCGCGAAGACGCTTGCCCTGCTAGCAGCTGCTAGCCCGTCGTCGTGGCAGCTTGCGCAGCGTCGCGCGGTCCCCTTGACAACGGAAGGCACACTGCGCGAAAGAAAGATTAGAAGGGGAAGCTGGCGCGTGAGGGGCCCCTACGCTGGAGAGCCCTGCTCTAAACTAATCCGCCCAGGTTAGTCACTGCAACTGCACCTCTGATGTAGGTACACTAGGCACACGGTGGTGCTTAAAATCCAACTTTTAAAATATTGCCGGAGCAACCCAACATTTTGTTCTCTATGCTGGTTAAGATTTTATTACATTTCGCAGTGAAAGAGCCGCCCCTCATGCTCCCCACACGTTCCTTGCGCATCGCGCGAACGAGGGGCTGGCTCCTTCACAGTATCCATGAGCGCGGTGGGCGTCCGAGACCAAAGAGATGAAACGGTCTTCGTGTACCTAGAGGTCCAAGACGATGGTTGATGCTGACCAGGACCACATCCTCCTCCATAAAGAAATCGGGCCCGTAGAAGGTCGTGTTAGTGTACCCCCAAGAATAGGCACCAGGGTACACAAACACCATGACGGCCCGTCCAGTCGAGCTCCCATCGAATTTCCTCTAACGTGGTCGAAACATTCAAGGGGGAACTCGATCAGTCGCGCCTTAATGTAACGCATGCGCGTTTTAAGCTCTGGGCACACTTATCAGTTCTGAATCCACTATAGTAAGATTGTATCTTGAAGTGCCATCTTTTGTAATAATCATAATATGTATCTATATTCTGAAGAAATGAAATAAACCTTAACCTTATCAATTCTGTCCCCAGTTCCGTGGCAGCGTACTAGTGATAAGAAGAGATCCTCTGTTTACGCCAGAGGTGCACACGGAGTCACTTTTACCTACATCCGAGCTAATAGCTCCACGTTTGGCACCTTTTCCGGTGCCCAGAATCGCGAGGAGGTAAAAGCGCCTCCTTGTGTACCTCTGCTCTATGCCCCTCGTCTTCTTACCCTCAGAATTGATATAGTGTGCCCACTGCCCAGACTTTTAACCGTTTAAGCTTCTCTTTTACCTCGGGTGTGTACACGGTCAGGTACAGACAATCTTCGCGCCCCATATAAACGTTTGTAAACAGATCTATTTGGGGGCATGGATTGGATTCCTCCGAGGCGTCACGTACTCCCTTCCATGGCGACGGCGGTACAGGTGCCTGCCAGAGAGATTTCGATCACCTGTTAGCTCTGAATGCTCTGACTCCACTCGTTCAAATTGGGTACAAAGGGTGCGGTAATAACTAAATAACAGCGCTACTACAAGAAATGGGTTAATATCTCGTGGGAAAAGAAGTTGAAATTGCAAAATAGTTTTCATTGTCGAATGGAGCTGCGGGTTTTTTTCAAGGGGACAGTCTACAGTCTACTTCGACGGCCTGAAAAGGAGCGCGATATTTGGGATTTTTTTTAAGAGGAACCCTCAACTTAGATTAATTGAAAACTTTATGCCTATATTTGTACATATTTAGGCAACATTTTATGCTAACAATGCGCAAATGATTTTTGTTGGGCGCACTATTCGAAGCACTATCACTCCGGATATAAACACTATTTTTCTTCATATTCTCTAAAGATTGAATAATGAAGCCACAAACAACTGTCTGTACAGCAGTGAAGCTTTTCTCGTGCGGAAGTATATCGAAACTGTGAAGACCGAGGCTGACGGGTTTATGTCTTTATGTGCGCTTGTCTAACTGTAAGGAACAGTTGCTTCCGTGTTATTCTGTAAATTAGTATTCCAGTCCGATGAGGGATGTCTGACGTGTTTTTAGTGTTATCTAACTGAGTTGGTTAAGTGTAGCTAAACAAGGTGCGTTTGTGGGCACCCACATACATATATGTATGCATTACGAATACATCAGTATTCGTAATAATTTACTGTGAATGGCATAGCTTGGCACGCAGCAAAATGAACAATAAAATGCATAAGACGCATATAATGCAGCGTGGCCCTGCTTCTATGTTTTCCAAATGGCATTCTGCCTAAGCTTTCGGGTGTATAAACTATTCATCAGCTCAAATATGCTCTGTGCCTCTTCGGGATCACTTTTCTATCAACCCCGCCGCCACCGCCGCGCTGACCCGTGTCTATTTAATTAAACTGTATTTATTCACGCTATTCCTTTTTTCTCCATATTTTTCGCGTAGCGAAAAAGCAGAGTATTATTTCCGTGTGTTGCAAACGATAGATTATAAGGAAAGCCAGCACGTGCCGATGTACCTAATACATGAGCAGACTGATTAAATGCGAGTAATTAGACAAGGCAAAATCTACAACGATTCAGAGATACGTCGCTGAGGCTGCACATGTCGGTCAAAGTCGATCCCGCAAACGTTTATGGCGGTCAAAGTCAGTGTCGAAGAACGTTTATGGCCGACCTACGCCAGTGTCAATATTGTACGTTAACGAATGTGTAAGTACTTATCGTTAGATCAAAATCAGTGTCGACGGATACAATAACAAGCGTTTATATAGTAGCTCAGTGTTTCTCAAAGTGGCCGCTACCGCACCCCTAGGAGCGTTTAAATTATCTCGGGAGCTTCAAGCATTAAGGGAGTGGAAATGGGGGGGGGGGGGCGATTAAGGTTTCGATAACACGAGATTGCACACGATTGACCAACAAACTTCATCAAGTGTGAGAAACTGTAAAAGCAGATTTTCTCATATCAATAGAATATCTTTTATATCAATTAGGATCAACAATATTCGACGCACTGCAGCTTTAAAATGTTATTACATTAACACATCTTTCTCTCAGTTTGATGCCGTATGTGGGTGACCGTTTATGTCACTGAATATCGTATTGTTGATAAATACAGCAGTGGCGGACTGGCCAGGGTGTCAGCTTGCCCGATCGCTAGTGGACCCGGTGAACCCCCTTCAGGGGGGGATTCTCGTGTAACAGACTAGTGGTGGAGAACTATCGATGGTACTTACGATAGTTATCGATGGTTCTCACTATCGAAATTTGAAATAATATTACAAATTTTTGGGATTCTGAATTTCAGCTGTTATTATTTTTTAATTGACTAACCTACGATTTTCAATACAGATTATTATCGATAGTGAAAATAAGTCATCTATAGTTTTCGATAGTGAGAACCATCGATAACTATCGTAAGTACCATCGATAGTTCTCCACCACTATAACAGACCTCGAAATTTATGATTTTTTCCGAAAAAAAAATACTGATAATATTCCATTAAACTCTTTTGGAATATAAGGAGGCATCGTTAAACTTGTAGAATTCTTTTTCATGTCGATTCATCTTATTGTTTATTAATTATTGTGGAATCGTGTTAACGACTCTCTTCGACGATGTTGGCGTCAGGTGTAGCACCTGTCACAATCATCTGATCGCAAAAGGACGAAAATTTTCTTGAAGTTAAATAATTTACGATGGCTTGAACCTAAAATTTTAATTTTAGTTTTTATTTATGATAGGTACTATTTTCGTCGATATAAATATATCATAAATAAAAACTAAAAGTTTTTTCCTTAGACAAAGTTTTCATATTGTTATAACAAACTTACTTCTTCTTTCAAACGCTATAACTCTTTCAATTTTTCATTTTTTTTCTTTAAAGTGGACCAATCACAGCGCAAACTATCTAACTTTAAGTAACAACTACTCTTTTTGCAATTAGATGACTGTGATACGTGCCATGTATGTATCTTTTGAAAATTGTATTCATTTCTTACAAAAATTAAATGACAGCCCCTGCTTGCTTTGTCTCCTGGCAAGCAATATTTTTAGACCGAGTCCGCCACTGCAAGACAGTACCTATCGCTCGAAACAGTTTTTAGCGGGGTAACCAGTGGTTACAACGAATTGTGAAAACACGATGTTCACCTTGAACCTGAGGTCTCCAACAGGCGGTTTCGCGAACGGGATGCCTTTGAACGTGGAGAACGGGACCGCGTTCCACGCAGTCGACAATACTATACCCTGCACCGCTCCCAATTTCGTCTGAACCACCGGCGTCCGTTGAGTGCCAGCGCATAGACTGAAAGACGCCAACGATACGATACTAAGTACCACGAGAACGGAGGCCGCCATCCTCCACGCGTCTTCTGCTGCCAAGTGAATCGAACGACCGCCACCACGCTGTCATTTATAGGGACCTATCCGCGACCACTGTTTACCTGCTTATACGGCATTAAAAATCTGCTACATACGATTACCGTTTTTGTCCACACATTAGAATTACGCTAATGGTACAGGCCATAGGGCAATATATCTACCACAGCCAAAGTGCTTTTCCGCAGAGCAAGCGTTGCAGCTTAAATAATGGCATTGAAATACCAAAACACGTTCAAAATGAATCCAGCAATTTTCTCCGGTTATTTATCTAATGATTAAATAAACAACCGCAGAAAATTGCTGGATTCATTTTGAACGTGTTTTCTAATCTATTCGAGGGAGTCAAGCGCTGTCGCGTCGTTTAATACGATTCGAAGAGTTATTAGCACTTATGCAGTCAAGATACATATGTGTATGCATATTAGACGTAATTTCTCGATAATTCCTGCAGTATCTATCGAAGCCCTCCTCCAAATTAGTGAAATGTGGAGGCACTCCTTGTTCGATGGAAAATGTTTTTTCTAACTGGAGCAGGATCGTTCTCTGATTGTGAGACGCGCAGCGGGCCATTTTGGCAATCTACCTTTATTTTATTAAAATATTAATTGTTTCTGAAGATAAACATTTTTATGTCATAAAAGAATTTACAGGTGATTTTTAATATAAAGTGTTTCATTATACCTACTTAATTACACACCTTCTGACAGAATTAAAAAGCTTTCACTCGTATCTGAATAAAATAAGTAAACTATACTTGACTTTTTCAGGAATATAACAAAACGAATAGCCAGAACATCGATGCGTTTTCTACTCGAACTGTATACGTTGTTAAAAAATAATGAAGTACCCTAAAGTTATTCACATTTGAAAATGAATCACGAAATCGCGATACCGAATTAAACTACACTTTGCAAATAACTGTAAGAGAAATTCATAAATAAAAAGTCACGTAAATTGTTTTATGGGTAATTATTTACAAAAGCGAAGTCCTCGCCGATTTCGATGACCTTGAAATATGTTGTCGGGGACATGATTCTGAATAACTTTTTCGGCTCTAGTTTTCCAGATGTTCAAGAAAAAGAAACAATTTAGCCCCTATCAACTACCAATCACAATTTTTTGCTAATATCTCGAGAAATAAAGGTGCTCGACCGCGACGCGACGATTATATGTATAGAGAAAAATTGTTCGGAATGTTAATCTTGACAAATTCATCGAAATAATTACCATTCTATGACATAAAAAAAATTATCTTGAGGAACAATCTATATTTGAATAAAGTAAAGCTAGATTGGCAAACTTACCCACCGTGCGAACAATCTCTCGTCTCTTCGACGTAACTTTAATGTGCACATTGGGTGTTGCATTATTCAGTGTACAGCGTATTATTAGCGATTATCACCGATGACGAAATGGAGAGTGCGATAATAGGCAGCAAGAGGCGGGAGCTTTGTTTCCACGCGTGACTCGCGTAAAAACGTTCTTCTTATTTTCTCCTTTTTTTTTATCGGGCGCTGTGCTTGTAAACTTCTAATGCATAATTACTTTTAAACTGATCGTTAGCCTGCACCCGTCAAGCGGGAACCGAAGAAATAGAACATTTACATTCCACTCTGATGAGTTCCGTACACGTTGAGATTTCTATCAATTCTGAATGGGTGATACCGATGTATCGGCAGTATCAGCTGGTATCGTCGTCTGTATCGATGTCCCGAAAGGTCGACACTTCCAGCGTCCCACCGATACGAATATCTACAATCGCTGTTTTCTTTGATAATATCTTTACAGATTGACAAAATATCGATACCTATCAACACCGTCTTCTCTCTTCGGGTGCAAACACCAGTAGTTATTACTCATCATGTTTTAACATATGTATAATAAAGAAGTTGAAATCAACGTGCAGGACGACCCAGTCAAAATTCTTGACGCATAAGCGATCCCTAAGGAAAAGTTTTTTTGAATTTCAATTGACCCAACTACTTCGCCAAACCGAAGCTACGTGATTATACCTACCCACCATCTGTCAAACGAAACGTTGCCACTGTGCTACTAGAACAGAAGGAAGAGATAAGAGCACCGACGCGACGTCCATAAATTATCAGGCTCCATAGCCGCGATACGGCTGTCAGCGCGGACGTTTTTTCACGAAATTCCCCAACATTTCGAGCGGTGTGTTACAGTCTAATACGAAAGGAGGGAGAGGTGTCCTCGTTGATACAGCGGAACGGGGGAGCCCGCAAAAGTAAGAGAAACGTTCTGCTCGCTCGATCAGCCGCGATCTACAGTGAAATCTGGCTGGTACATATGCCCCGCGTGCACGTGATTTTAGTGGAACTTTGAATAGTTGTACGGATACCTTTCCCTCATACGCGTCGCGGTTCGCTCCTTTCGTTTCGAAAATGAAACCGTCGGTGTTAGTTGTGCGTAAAGACAGTTAAACACACCCCTGAGCTTCTTTTACGATCACTGTGGATGGATCTATCTGATGATCTCTACCTCGATCAACAAACAGAGATTCAGTGTTTGCGAAGAATTCAAGCCTACTAGCTGATAATCGAGGGAATCCTGGATCAGGGCTCAACTCTGGCTGGTTTTACGATCGGTAAGATTAGTTTTATGTTGCTATGTTGGTTTAACAACTGTCGAGTTTGCGAGAATGGAACTCTTTCAGGATTTCGGAATTGAATGCCACTCCTAACTTATGTGTAGTAATTCCGGGAGACGCAGTCGGGCTGGAGAGTTGGTCGAAACAGTTGATTTCTAGAGAATTAATTGTTCTGAACCTTAACACATTTTTACATATACACAGATGTAGAGTCTGAATATAGCAATTCGACCAACTCTCCAGCCCGACTGCGTCTCCCGGAATTACCCTATGTACCTATTAGCAAATATCTTGGCAGAATGGCGCATTAAATTTGCTGCTTAAACTACCTCTATGTATAAATTAAGAAAACACCTTTGGTTGAATATCTTAGAAATGTATTTTTTAGATGTTTAGAGGTGTATTTTCTAGTGAGAAATCTAGCTGCTTAAACAGATTCCAGAGAACTCCATTTTTTCAAATAATACATTAAAAAATAGCACTTCTCTGTTGATCTTTCTGATGAAATGTTAGTTGTGTGTGAAAGGTGTATTTACTTTAGGAAAAAAAAATTATTATGAATATTCTAACGGGTAATAGAAGAAAACATTGTAATTATTGAGTTCAGTAGCAATTAACGATTACACAAAGTAATTTATAATTAATACAGCAATTATATTTAATTGCAGTTACACTTTAATTACAATTAAAGTAAGCAATTACATTTTTAATTGATTGCGCCGAACTCTGCTCCGGAACTTGACCGCTGTCGCTGGACTTAAGCTGGGTTTACATTAGTCCAGTCGCTGGATCCAGTGAGTGGTTTGAGTGGAAATCAGTCGATGTCTTGATTATTCCAGTCGTTTCTGAACCGTTGCAAGTGGTAGAGTGTAATAATAATGGATTCACGCAAAAAAAGGATAAAAAAAACATAAAAGTAGCATCGAAAAGTAGACTTTCGATCCAGTCGAAATCTGCTGGAATCACAGCACCGTACTGGAATGAACACACTGTTTACATTATTCCAGTTCTAATCCAGTGCTGTACTGGATCACTGGACTGGACTAATGTAAACCCAGCTTTAAGTAGGTACCAACGTAGTACGTCCATCGCGTTTACTCTCGATGTATCAGTCCTTTGATCACTTTCCTCGACTATCCATTACGAGGCCAATTCTTAGAATGAAAACGCTGCCCTACTCGGGAGAATTTAAATGCCGAGCGCTATTGTAATGTACAGTAGGCCAATTAACAATCCCATCGGGTGTAAGTACCCCACAGTGGTCGTCCGCGCTTCCACGCAGTCGTCGCGACGGGCGTCCCTTCTCAACCGCGCGCGCGATTCGTTGATTTGGCAGCTCAGCATCCCGATTAAAACGCCACACGTGACTGAATACCAATACGAAATGCAGCGGCCGCGACCGCGGCCGGGTGGCGGGTACATTCACTGAGTGGCGCTTTATGCTCGATTCGTTAGTAAGCGATTGACGCTGCACGCGTTATCACTCGCCGCGTATCGATCCGGTCTCTGCTCCCCGCGTCGCGACTAGGTCCACCGAATTCCCGCGTCTCTCGGCCAGTGCCACCCACTGCCCTCCATCATGACAGGTTTCTCTCTCAATTTCGTTAAAGCCTCGCTCACATTAATCAAGTTCTATTACAAGGCAAGTAAAGCCGAAATGATCTCTACTTCGCTTAAAACTTGAAAGTTCAAAGCAACCTGACAGGATATTGTTCAGTCAAGTAAATAACAGTAATAACATGACTAATGAGAACGAGGCTCGAGGCGCGAATGTCCAGTCGATTTGTCGATGGGGGTTGAAAGGCTCTCCGAGCTTCGCAAGCTGGGTACAGCGCTGTTTGCGCGATCGTCGTGCGCGATTCAAGTTTTCGAGTTTGGAATGCAACGGATGTAATGGAATCTTCATTATCTGAAGTTTCGGTAGATAAGTAGTATTTGGAGGTTCTGTTGTTTCAACAGAGCAGCCGTTTGTAGAATATTGTTTCTTTGGCTGAAGGAGGTTTGTAACTGTTTAAAGTTTAAACTGAAGTGATTCTGAGGGTGAGGGATAGGTTCTACGTTAATCAGTTTGTTATGTACCTTTGAAGCATTAGTATTAAGTAATTCGAGGTCTACGAAGAGTGTGATTTCACGTAAATAAATAGTTTAATGTATCCTACAAGTTTATAGAATTGTGAATTTTTATGAAAATCTTCCCGTTGTACTACATTTTATTTCAGAACCAGAACAACGAACGTTGAAAAGTTCACCCCTATTCAATAACTTCCTCAGCAATTATGAAATATACATCTAACAACTACTTAGTACCTGTTGCACACTTATTCGATATTCATTTTCGACTTCAAAATTCTATTCGAACGGTGGTTAATCTTGTATGTATGTATAAAATCCAAATAGGACTCACTCACTCACTCCTCACGATTTCTCTGCAACCACTGATCCTAGGACCATGGAATTTCGTAGCTAGGTCCCTCCCTTCCCTTCACAGAAAACAGATATACATATAACCCGGGCAATGCCAAGAACTTTAACCCTTGCTTGTCACACTGGCTCAAAATGACCCACAATTTGACTTTCAGGTAAAATAACTTTGAGGCATTATTGAAAATGGTACTACTGTTCAATCATCGTACACTTTGTTTTAGGACTTAATTTAACAGATAGTTTTTAAACAGCAGTGTGACAACTGCGTTCGAAAAAATAGTTATGACAACCGATAGTTAAGCTTATTGTAACCTATACAATCTACAAATCCTTCGTAGAAATAAATAAATACATATCTCCTGATTAGTTCTAATAGTGGTGATTCTCATTTGCTGATCGAGTACCTCGAACCCATCACTCTTACAAATGTTTACGGTCAAAACCACTATCACTATCTTTAGAATTTCTACGATAGAAAATTTCATTAAAAAGCCTTCCGAATTTTGATATTTCTGTCGCAAGAACGATGGCCCTAGCCATTGTGGCTGAAAATCGGAAAGTTCTCTGCGACGTACAAGCACGTGGCCGAGTGCATTTCTCTGCCCGCTATTGTCGCGGTCATATGTTTATGCGGTTTTGCGTAAGCACCGTTTCCGCGCGCGATAAATTGTTATCCCGAGACTTCCCAGTACGCTTGCTCCAGCTATCTCGCGGAGCGTTAACTCAGCACATTAATCGAAACACGTGTTACTTTACTTTTGTTTGCCAGTGATTGCTGCACGCAATATCTCCACCTCCCGCGACGGTTAAAGGTCAATCTATACAGCCACCGAGCCGGGGACGAGCCGTATCGGCACGTAACGTTTGGTACTCGGTAGAGCTGTTCGAGTACTCGAAACATTCGAGTAGCTTGAAATGCGAACCGAGCGGGACTCGATTTTTAGAGCCCAGCCGGGACCCGAACGGATCCGAGTAACCCGAACGTTTCGAGTAGCTCGATTCTTTCGGGTAGCTCGATTTTTTTCGGGTAGTTCGATTTTTTTCGGGTAGCTCGATTCTTTCAGGTAGCTCGATTTTTTTCGGGTAGCTCGATTCTTTCGGATAGCTCGATTTTTTCCAACAGTTCGAACGTATTCCGGGCAACCCGACAGTGCCGGGCAGTCTGCTTGCTTAAAGTACATGGGACGTTTTAAAATGGGGAGATTATATCTTTCTTTGGTTGAGTTTTCTTTCGAAATTTCGTCAAAAACGACGTAGGACCAGCCGTTTAGGAGATACGCAGCCTCAAAGTGTCAAAAAGTGAACTCTGAATTCCATCTTCTAAACGGTACCGTCGTTGTCGTCGTCGTCTCACGGAATGTTCAGATCGCTTCGTTTTTTAGCTACTCGAAAGAATCGAGCTGTCCGAAAAAATCGAGCTACTCGAAACATTCGGGTTACTCGGATCCGTTCGGGTCCCGGCTCGGCTCGAACAGCTCTAGTACTCGGTGCGGGCCGTATCCGTGCCGTACCCGAGCGCAACGTTGCCGAATGACGAAACAGTATCAGCTCAGTTTCGACTCCTCTGCGTGCTGTAACTTGCAAGTATGAAATTCGGCAATGTTGCTCTCGAATACGGCACGGAAGATTGTGTATAATTGTATGAGCTCCAACTTCTTAACACGATTCTCCTCACAAGTGCATCGGGTACAAACCCGATTCCCATTGCACTCTTTTCCAATGGGACTGTATACTTTCTTTTTCCACCAATCGAATTCCCGAGTCGATCAACGTACAAAATGTATAAGGAAAACTTGACCCCTTAACGGCACACTAAATTTTAGAAAAACGTTATAAAATTATATGAGCACATTAAACTACAGAAAATTTGACTTTATGATCTTTTTATATATTTAATCCGAGCTGTAGCACAATTCACTTGCTATTTCATGTATAGAATCACATATTCAAACTCTGTTGTTCGTTGGTACCTCGACCACCCGCTATTTCCACGAGATTCTCCTATTTTCTGCAACTATTAACGAGCCGAATGCTCCTCGATGCGCATGCAACATGCTTCAACGTGGCGTCAATTATTCGCAGACTATCTCAGCGACGAGATGTCGGCAATCACGGCAGAATTAACGGTGAGACGGCCAGTCTATCAACAGGACGAGCTTAATCACTTGTGCAAATACGTGAAGCCCAAAGAAGCGTGTAAGTATTTTTCGGGATCAGTTCTAAGCCTCCGAATGGCGCGACGCCACTTATTTTCGGTCTGCCTTCGCTGGAGGCAACGCGCCCACCGTTGCTTATCTACTCTGAGCAAGTGAAACGTTCGAATAACAGCTCCCAAGAATTGATATCTACTCCCCGCGACTCTAGTATTGACGAATATCAGGCTGCGCATCATTTCGCTGAATGAATGATGGCCACAGGTCATGTTAATTCTGCCGCAACACTTTCGCGCGGAGAACGTTCAACAACCTGTCGAGTACTCCGCTGCAATTGGATATTATAAGTTATATGTACATATGCAGCCAATTTGTTAAAAGTTAAAATCAACATCTGCTAAATGTACCTACATTACCTAAATGCACAAATTTCAAAATTTTCTTCGGTAGAAAAATTTACAAAACATTAAGATTAAAGGCGATTTGTCAGTCACGAGTCGCTGAATCTTGCAATTCATACCTATGCCATTTATATCCAAGGGAAAATTCTCACCGCTGTAACGCGCAACGTGCGTCGACGCACCACTTTCACTGACTTGATTCTTTGATTGGAAAGTATCGTCAAACTTATTATCTAGCTCGCAGGTCGTTGAAAGAAAATGTGTGTGTGTATGAAACATAAAAGCGAATAACAGCAATAGGGTTAATGACTTGCGTCGCGCGTTACAAAAGTTAAAACAGGAGATAATAAATTAGCAGTGCTGGATTTACCCCTTAGGCTAACAAGGCTGAAGCCTAGGGCCCCGTTTAGCTGGGGGCCCCTGATTCTAAATTTTTTCTTCGAAAAATTTATCAAAAAATCTTGCCGAGGGTTAATGTTATATTTAATTTTGATATTCAATGTCAATTTTGAAATTAAATTCTTATTTAGATTATACGAGTATTATGATAAAAAAAAAATTAAATCAGCGTTATTTTATTTTTTATATTTAACCAAGGGCCCCCCCCCCCCCCCCCCGAATATTCAGCCTAGGGCCCCAGGAAAGGTAAATCCGGCTCTGTAAATTAGTAATAGTAATGTAAATGATCCATGGGCGCAGTTTTCAAGAGCATATCGTCGAGATGCAAGAGAATCGAGCCACTCAAGGCTTTAAAGAACTCGATACCGCTGATCGGATGGCTGTCGGCATACAATTGGAAGAGCGACATATTGGGAGACTTGATCGCTGGAATCACCGTCGCTGTTATGCATATTCCCCAAGGTACGAACGTTTGCCAACTGTCTTTGCTTATGCATAAAAAGTACACTCGTCGAATAATGAAACCGTCCTGTGACTTGTGATGTACGACACTTCTGGCGAATGTGTCGCAAACAGACTTTCCAAACTAGACAAACTGGCAATGCTTGCGTCGGTGAATCTATTTCTGTAATTTATTTCTACTATGCTCCAACACTTAGCTTAGATCGTCGAGTAAAACGATCTTTTCATATAAAAGAAAAACTCGAAAGGAATAGGATCTTCCGAAGCTGAGAAATCTTCATTGATAGGGTGATCCTTATTTTTCAACATCCGATTTCTTTTGCTCCCGCCCCCTATCGAAATTTTGCTGAAATAATATTAAGAGGGCATTCCACCCATTTTTTAGATAATAGCGTTTGAATACCTACAACGAGATCCGCACTACACGCTATAGGCAATATATTCAAACGCTATAAAAATGGTTGACAGCACGAAAAAATGCTATACATAGAAATTATAGAATCTTATTTTATAATTCAGTTTATTTGATCAAACTTTCGATACCTAGAGCTTACGATTTTTTAGAAAAACTTTTTAAATCTAAAAACATTTGATGAATTCTAAAGTTAAGTACATATATAGGGTAGATGCACCATTTGTGGCCACTTTAAGGATTTCAGTGACTTTCATCGTAATTATCTTTAAAATTGTACTTCAAATCAGGAAACTAAAAGCTTTACTAAATTTCACACTATATTTACTATTAATGTCTAAGTTACCATGAACTAGAGAAATCGTTAAAAAATTAATAAAGTTAAAAAATATAAGAAATCCATTTTTCATCGTTTGTGGTCACTTGCCACTTTTCGCGTAAGCAATAAATGTAACTTTATATTTCTGGTGGTATACTAAAGGAAATATTTATGGTTTGAAATTCTACACATAATTAAGTGTCTGCAAGCAATTTCGAATTAAAAAAACGCGATAATTATGCACATGGCCAAAAAACGGTACAATGGCCACAAACGGTACATCTACCCTACCTATTTACAAACAGCTGGTAGATAATATAAAAAAAGCTAGCATTATATCAGAACTGTCCCGTTCACAGGAATGGCGTACGCCATTTTGGGTAACGTACCACCGATCGTGGGCATCTACATGGCTTTCTTTCCCGTTCTGGTTTATCTGTTTCTCGGGACATCCAGGCATAATTCGATGGGTAAGTCAGTCAATGTGATTGAGCGATCAAAATCCTGGTGTTACGTAAGACGAAAGCTTCCACTGCACAGTGCACGGCAGTTTTTATTTAACTGCTCTTTCCATTCAACTTCCTCCTAACTTTCATTCCGCTTCTACTTTCTAATCACACTACTTAGATTCGCCGGTAAAATTCTTACTTAATCCCTTCTAAAGGATACCTAGTGCCGCTTCCTAGTCCTTCGAGTTGTCACTGAACGAGAAGTCAAGAGGATATCGAACGTTTGAATAAGGAAATTTAATTAGCCCGAGTATTTAAAGACACTGTCGCGAATGTATCTTCAATGGCACTACCTACTTGGTAATGAATTTGCGATAGATACTGATAATCTTAACAAACTTTCCTACGTACTGTTGACGTGGGAAATTATTTAGACGTAAAAGCAAGTAGCTTACCTCGAGTACGTACCGCCGATGAAGATAAAAGAAAAAAAAGATAAAAGAAAAAAAATACGCATAAATGTCTGCATACGTCGAATTCCCATTGAAGGATGTGAGTAGGCCAAGTTACATCTCTCCTTTCCTCCTGCGAAGGTACGTTTGCGTTGATTTGCATGATGACGGGAAAAGTGGTGACGACTTACAGCTCCCAGGAACACTTTGCCAGTAACTCGACTGTCGCAGAAAACGATCTATCGCCCTCCATGAACCATCGATACTCACCCATAGAAGTTGCAACCGCGGTCACGTTCACCGTCGCTCTCATTCAGGTAATTCGGCAGTCCCTCTCGACATGCCCACCGATCAGGTAATTCTTGTTATGCTTATATGTACCTAGAAGAAGGTCGCTGGCCTATTTAGCGCCTCATTATTTAAGAAGTAAAAGATGCTCCTTCTTCGCCCGTTAACTCGTCAGTCGAAAATTCCGCCGCGTGGAATAGGACGAGTAGATTCGCCACGAAAATTAATGTCTCAGGGGCATCTACGTTAAGTAAACACGATTATTATCCTTAATTTTATTTAAGCTTTAACTTTTCTTTTAGTTTAATATTATTAAACATACAATATTTAATACACTCGAGACGTTTCTAATCGAGAAATAACCCGGTTAATGGCGCACACAGAGGGGGATGAAAGCAGAGGCTTTGTGAAAGGAAAAGAACCGTACGAAGAAAAACTTAATGAATTTTTTTGAATTTGTAATAAAAATATTTTTGTCCGTTCAACTAGTTAACAGTTTAAACGGTTCAATTGCGGATTCAAGGAAACGTAAAATCATGAGGAGTTAAATCGGCGAGCACCTCATCTTCGGTCATATAGAGAGGGAGCTCTTCTGCTATCCGTGACAAGGCAGGATCATCTTTCGTGTCCGATTTTCCTATCCAGCTAGGAATGTACGTGCTAAGGCTGGGGGTGATAGCATCCCTTCTCGCTGACAGTCTCGTCAGCGGATTCATCACCGCCGCGGCGATCCACGTGTTCACGTCTCAGGTCAAGGATCTGCTTGGACTTCGAAACCTGCCCAGGCGGAAGGGACCTTTCAAACTGATTCTTGTGAGTACATGATTTAACCAGAAAATCACTACCTATCATTTATTTATTTATATTTGTACGGGAGACCCTTTTAGCCAGAACGAGGCAAGTAAATATTTCTTCATCATCTTCCATTTTCTTGAACGAAGGGCGTACTAATGAAGAAATATTTTCATTGCTTCTCCACAGTCTGTCCTTGGCATGTTACTTTTAAACGCAGACGTTAAAAGAATGATGCAACGAGAAACTGCATTTTCGCAGTTTTACAGCAATGTTCATTGGATGTGAAATAAACTGGAAGCCATTCAACTTTTTCCTGTCTACTACAAGCAAAAGACACCAGTTTTCTAGGTTGCGTGACTCACCCTTGCATATATATAGCTATGTAGTAGCTACTAGGTCAGGGAAAAAATTCATTCGTTCACTGTCGATGAGTGATGTACATATATGTATTCTTAGATAGTCAAGGAACATACTTTAATTAAAAAAAAATTCACTTTTAAGGAAGACTTTGATTCGACCTAATATTATAAAACGCATTAAAGGCTGGCTATTAAAGTATCTAACGATAAGAGACAGATGTAAATACAATTATTTCAATTTCAATTAAGCGTGCACATGTGTCTTCCTCCTTGGAAATGAAACTACTAATCACATTCAGAATTAAGTTGTCACAGGAGATCGACGATCACCAGGTTGTTCGAACCAACTGTGCATACCCGCTAAACAAATATTTCTCATTCGTTATGGATAATCGTCATTATGGATAATTTCGCATTCCTTATCCGAGTAAGAAATAAGTAATCGCATTATCGATATCTAAGCCGAATGTAAGTCGTCACTCGTCAGTGATTCTACACAATTTGCACTTCTCCCTGTAGCTCGTGTTATGCTAATTGTGAGTTTTCATATTATCGCGAATACTTAGATATCTATCTGCGAAACTGTAAAATATATGGAAAAAACATTCAATTGGTGAATTGATTCTTCTAATGTGCTGCACAGCGTTCCTGTACAGAATGCAGAACGCAGAAAGTATCGTTGACATATGGGCCAGTAACTGGAGATAATGTAAACTTCACCGGTGTTTACTTCGCAACTGCGAATTACAGTCCTTGAAATTCGCTTTCGTACAAATGTATCTTTTCCTCGACGATTAACGAGCCGTGTCGACAGACCTCAATAATTCCAAATGCTTGCCTGAGTATTCGTTCGCACGTACCATACCTACCTATGTACACAGCCAAAAAGAATCTCATTAACCGCTCATTGCCTCCTAGAGAAAACGAAATCCTTGAACTCACATGGCCAGCATGGCTCTTTCTTTAACCGAACCAAGAAAATCATTATCGTCGTTAACCGTTTCGCGACGGTGGTACGCCGCTGGGAACGGGTCATCGTGCCATTAGTGCACACCGTATACATTAAGGAGGTATACCTAAGGTCGGGGCCAGATATATTGGCCGGTGAATTAGTTTTCGCAGCTAACGCACACCTATTCTGATGTATGTATTTCTACGCTAAGAACTCGGTTTGGCCTACACGTCAAGAGCTTGGCGCTATCCCCACCACTTCTAGCTCACTCTTTTTCTGGCAAGGCGAGAGCGAGTCAGAAAACGTTGAGAATAGAAGAATACTCCTCACGAAACTCACCGGCCAATATATATATATATGTTTGTGAATTTTTTTTTGGAAAAACGGAAGCATCTATTTTTACAGAACTTTTTGCGCTTAAAAGAGCAACATCTAAAGAAGATTTGGTAATTTTTTCGTAAAAAATATTTACGTTTATAATAAAATTACAATCGATATCCAAGAAGCCTTTTTAAAAAGTTGTTTTGTGGTGAGCACTGCAATTCGGAATCAGATTATCTAAAATAAAAAAACAAAAAAGATTTCGTTAGTATATTAATGTATCTTTCGACTGACGGCGGGGAATTTTCGAAATATTAATTTAAAATAAAATGGCGGCTATTTAAAGTTTGAAGGATCTGATTTTCACGCGAAAAACAGCCATTTTTTGTTGATGAAATCGAAAATATACATTAAAAAAAAAATGCGAACGACATTCGATAGATTTTTATATAAAGAATAAGCCCACAAAATTATAGAAAGATTGGTGCAGTTGTTGTTGAGATATCTTACTCACCATTCTTAAAAAGTCTTCTTGGATGTCGTTGTATTTTTATTATAAACGTTAAATATTTTTCAACAGAAAAATTACAAAATGTTCTTTAAATGTTACTCTTTAAAGTGCAAAAAGTTCTGTGAAAATATATGCTTCCGCCTTTTCAAAAAAAATCGCAAACATTCGCTTTTTTCGGCCTCATGACTAGGTATAACCCCTTAAGAGTGTCTCGCGTTCTTGGAGCCCCCAATGTGTTTGTGTAAAATCTTAGAGGATTTCGTTGGTATTGCTGATTAATTACCTTACTTTTAACTATACCGCGACACGGTAACATATTTCCCGGCAACGCTGCCGCCGGCACTAGCCAGTCTGAAAAGGCGCTAGTCGCGAAAGGGTTAATCAAATTTGAAAATTTCACGAACATTCTCTTCTGTGAATTAATATTTATTTACGACAAAAAAAACGTACACTTTCTCCAAGTACATATAAATAAATATTTGAGTAAAAAATTCATGAAGAGACGCCTCCTTTATAATTCGTTCCTCGAATTTTAGTGTTCAGTTAAAGAACCAGTCGCGTTTCCGGTTTGCCCGAGGAAAAGCGTAAAAATGGGAAAGTAAAAGTGGCTACTGGCTGGTCGGTTTTACCTTCCTCCATGCCAAATAAGTCGTGCGCGCTTGTTGGTATGTACATAACAGCGATAATTTTGTTTATCGTAGTTTCCTATACATAATTCCCTCGACTTCAAGGAATTAAATTCCCATTCCTCCGAGCAGCAATGGGGAACGTAACAAAAGTACGAAACAACTACCGCGAACGCATGAAATACCGCATGAAATTCCATGTGAAACTTTCCTGTAGCCATTAATTCGTTAAAAAGAATAAAAAGAGAATCCTCAGACCTCGCTGTATCTAAGGACAAATTAGCGCGGAACTTTGCAATCACTTGGACAGTCCCGAAATCTTATATTAGGTCGAGATTTTGTTTGACCGAATGAGAGAAAAGCAGAATGTTTTTGAACATTGAAACGCTTCAGTTTCAGAGAGTACAGCAAGATTCGGTAGAAAAGAAATCAAAATTTGCAACTTTCGATTGTTTATAATTGTTTCAGACGTACGTAGATGTCCTGAACAATATTGATGATGTGAACTGGGTCGCCATCCTGCTCTCCTGCGTCACCATCGTCATCCTCGTTGCGAACAACCTCCTGAAGGTTGCCCTAAAAACGATACAATTTATGTTAATTAAATAAATGATCCGTTCGAAGAAATCGTCTTATAATCGAAATAGACTCTGAAAGACTAATCGAGGAGCTTACCAACTCGCGTATACTCAATTCATTCAATTCCTTAATTTCCAGTACGTTTTAAAAAATTGCAATTCCATTTGATTCGCAGCCGAAGGTGGCGAAGTTAAGCCCTTTCCCGATCCCCATAGAAATGCTAGCTGTCGTGATTGGCACGGCTCTCTCGGTGTACGTGGACCTAGAAGACGCTTATGACATCGTCACTGTTGGTCACATACCAGTGGGGTAAGAATATTCCTTATTAATCATCATTATCCCGCATTACATGCACACCTTAACTATCACAGCACGTAAATTTATTAAAGTTTCACTCATTCGCCATGATAGAGAATTCTCATTGGTTTCCTCGTCAGCTTACCAGTTCCATCTATGCCACCGCTCTCGCTGGTTCCAAACATCTTGCTGGACAGCTTCGTGATCACCATGGTGTCCTACACCATCTCCATGTCCATGGCGCTGATCTTCGCGCAGAAGCTGAACTACGAGGTGGACTCGAATCAGGAGCTAGTGGCGCAGGTAACGCACAAGAAACTGGCTGCTCCAGGCTATCGAATACCTTAATTTCTTTTCAACTATTCTTCCTGCAAAACATCATCGCGCCGATCCTCGACCTGGTTCTGCCAGCAAGGTGCTTCTAAGCTGATCTTGAGATTCGATCATGCATGCCGTCGCGATTAATGGGTCAAGCTTGCAGCTCTGACACGAATTCTATGATTCGAGTCACATGTAGCCTAGTTCGACAAATCCACCTCCCTGATGCAACGAGGCTAGAGCTCCTTGGCCGCGTTAACGTAGAAAGATGCCAATCAGCGTGGCGGTTAACGTCAGAAATGCTAGATCACGGTTCGTTGATGAATATCGACGACAGTGTCGCCCGAGGCAAATGTAAAGGATTTTAAGGAGAAAGGTGTGTTTACGAAGGCCCTGACAACTGGGATAATCATACACCTAGGATTCTAGGATCGCGATTAGGCATTGCAAGCTGATTTCCAATATGCAGGGAAACGTTAAAAGTATTTAGTTTAGAGTATCAGTTTAATTTTATAATTGATCACAACGCCAAACTTCATCGCCAAGCATCAAGACAGACATCAGCTCCTTCGATATTCACTGCTAGACTAGGGTAGGCGTATTTATACGCCGCATTATTACGCACGCTGTCGATAGTCTATGACAGGAATTCCAGGTCGAGGGGATAATAGTGTCGTCCATAATAGGGCGCAGTAGGGGATTCTTTTGAATTCCTTACAAAATTCTACAAGACATATCAGTCCCTATCATTGAAATGAACTGTGAAAGCAAATTTGATAACTTGTAAGAAGAATAGGGATGGTTATCGTTATTGACTATGATTCGATGGTTTCCAGGGCGTCGGTAATCTCGTCGGGTCCTTCTTCTCTTGCATGCCATTCACAGCTTCGCTATCCAGATCGTTGATCCAGCAGACCGTGGGCGGACACACTCAACTGGCTAGCCTAATATCCTGCGGAATCCTGATCAGCGTGCTGCTCTGGATAGGACCGTTCTTCGAGCCTCTGCCACGGGTAAATCACCTACTTACTTCCGCGCAGAATTCAAGTATCAACCTCTCTCCATTACAATCATTGGAAATAATCAAAATTGTGGCATTTGATGAAAAAAGGGCACCTACGCCAAAATGCCATTTCAAGAAAATCGATTTCAAAGTTTTCATTATAGTATAACTTGATAAAAAGTAATGCAATTAAATCTAATTTTTTTAATGATGTAGTTACTGTGTCCTACAAACGTTCTGAAAACAGATTTATTTATAAGTTTCATTCAAATGGTTTATGTGCGCTTTTTCCGTAAATATGGTAAATACGCAACAAAATTGCTTCTTTTGTAGCTAATCTGAACGCGAGAGAAGTAATGTCCTTGATATATTATATATATATATAACATATAACTGAGTCGATTTAAACGAACATAGGCCTATGGGCTATTTTTCCTTAAATCGTTTAGATCGACTCAGTTATATATGTTATATACATAATCCTTTTCAATCAAATCCCTCAATTATATCAAGTTTAGTCCGAGTTTTATCAAAGAAACAAGTTAGAGTACAGCGCAAAACAATAAAAATCCTATTGCTTTAACAGTGCGTGCTAGCCAGCATAATCGTGGTGGCCCTGAAGGGAATGCTGATGAAGGTGACAGAGTTGAAGAAGTTCTGGAAGCTGGACAGGACAGACGGTGTGATCTGGGGGGTGACGTTCGCCACGGTGGTCCTCTTGGACGTGGAATATGGCCTGCTGATCGGAATCGTTCTCTGCATTGGCAAACTGATCCTCTTCTCCGTGAACCCCTACACCTGCACGCTCGCTCTAGTACCTGGTACCGAGCTTTATCTGGATATCAAGAGATATAAAGGCGTATGGAGCAATAGTAGTCTCTTTTATCTAGCTTTCTTCCCTCCTCACGTTTTTTCACTCTTTCTCCCCTCTGCTTTCTTTTCTGTCGACGCGTGACGCGTGACCATATCGGGCACGATTCATTGCCGACAGAGTCTGTGCTCGTTTCTCTTGTAGAATTCTTTAACTCGGAAGTCGCGTGTTTCAGGCCGTAGAACTGCCAGGTATAAAGATATTCCATTACTCCGGAAGCTTGAACTTTGCCTGTCGGCAACAGTTTCGTGACAAGGTGTACAAAGCCGCTGGGCTGATTCCGCGTAGGGAGACGAGCGGAAGCTTCAGGCACGACGAGCTCAGAGAAATTAAGAAGGTGAGATTTTCTTTTGTCTTGCGAATCGTTTAGGTATTCACTTTTACTCTTTAATGGACAAATTATAATTCTGTATAATTGGTGAAACATCGCAGAGGAAACATGTCCCTCGGCTCGAGAAGCTGGCAGCTTCGATCAAAGGCTCTCGAGGCTCGTCTAAAGTTATTTGAACTTCGAACAACTTTCGAATCAATATACGATTGAAACCGAGAAAATCATTTAAACCTTAAAATGAATTCCCGTGGAATCAAAAAAATCATGCGTGGCTGTCGAATAAAAACGTTATTTCAGGCGCTTCGACTAAAAATAATCCAAAGTTATTTTTATTCCACGACTAATAGAAATAAAGTCTGTTTTATTTCATACGTTATTTAAATAACTTTTTATTTAAATAATGCCCATCTCTGATATAGGGCCGTAAAGAGCGTAAATCCCCACTCTCGTTCCATTCTCACTTCTCAATGATCGCAAGGAGGGATGCACGGTAGCCTAAAGTGGGGATGTCGTAGACGGGCGATACATTACTGATTACAAGGTGTGTTCGTGTTTGGCGACTAATTAGATAGAAAGCATTTCAGCGCTGAGTTATCTTGTCATTACCAGTTCCATTAACGCGTTGACTGGCATCGGCGTGTTTTCACGCCGTGAAATACCCACTATCAATAGAGAATTCCATCTTTAACGTACGAAAGGCAGGACGTAGAGGTATTATACTTAGAAGAGTTATAACGTGCTCGTAAACGTTGCGGGAATCCCAAAGTTTACACTTCACAGCTCTGAGGTTTCGTACTGTTTCTGGGAGCTAAGGTTTCCAGACCTCTTGTTCTGAAACCCCAAATGAATTTTGGGACTCACGCAGCTCTTACGACCTCCCTATTATTGCACGGAGATACAAAAGTAAGGAACAAAAAAAGAGAAGGAGAAAAATAACGCAAAGGCGAGATTCAATCGTAAAACTGTTTTGCAACCTAACCTTAAATATATTGCGACTATAATTAGGGTTGCCACCCGTACTTTAAAATAAAGTATCTTACGTTATTATAGGTAAATGTACTCTATACTTTTGAATAACAATAAAGTACGCGAAAATACTTTATTTCACAATTAATGATATTATGGGGAAACGTAACGCAATATTATTATATTTTATCTGTTCCCGCCACTTCAGCATTTACTGAGAGAGTTTTCTCTGTCACAAATGTGAAGTGGCGTTATGAAAGAAATAAGGCCTCTCTCAATCTAATAAAAAACGAATTATTTATATATTTCAATATGAATATTGAGTGCAATGATGCCATTGAGACGTTTCAAAATAATAAAAATTTACATTGTAATGCTAAAAACAATAGAAAATATGTTTGGAAGAAATAAAAACTAGGGTAAACAAACCAGTAAATGACCGAATTGTTGAATGAGAAGCCCAGTAAATGACCGCATACTTTTATTAAGAATTGTACTTATTAATGTTTGTTTAATACGCAAAACTAAAAATATGGGATATTAAAAGTGCAATTACACTGTATTTATAAAGAAATAGTAATTTTTAAATTTATTATTGACATTTCTTTGCCTAATGGTCATTCACTGGTATGCGGTCAATTACTGGTTGGTTTACCCTAATAAGATTAAAATGTACTTTTAATTTGTTGAGCGTACTTTTTTTGTATACGTCACGAAAGCAAATGTACGTTATTTTTCTGTAAAAAAGGTGGCAACCCTAACTATAATATCCCTTCTATTTAGGTACAATGCCGACAGATACATTATCGACTACAAGAATGCTAATTTCCTGGTGTTCTGTGATTACAGCTGCGAACCCTGATACTGGACTTTACTGGGCTGAGTCACATAGATCTGGCGGGCGCGACGACCCTTGGAAACCTGATCAACGAGTACTGCGACATCGATATCCCCGTGTACGTGGCTGGCTGTTCCGGTAAGTGTCGATCGATCAAACCACCGACCGCGACGTCCTACAGTGTATGCACAGCAATCGCAGCATCGATCGGAAGCGGAAACGATCTACGATCCACTACGATCTTGTCCGCGATAGCGGCGCCTCCTAGCGCCTCCCAACTTCAAATTTCAAATGCATACGGCCAACTCGACGTATTGCAGGTCCTGTGTACGAGATGATGAGAAAGTGCAACCTGTTTGAATACAAAGGCGGCCTCTTCGCCGTGTTCCCCACCATCGCGGACGCGGTGCACTTCGCAAGATGCAACTCCGAGATGTCCTCCACGGCTGCGTGGAACTCGTACGAGGGCACTTCTATCGCTAGGCTGTGAACCTGCGTGCATATTCATCAGTTTCACTGGCGGCAACGTTGATTCATGGCCCACGGACGAGTACGAACGAGGAACGAGGACCGAGGACCAGGGACTTCCCGATTGGGGGGTGACTTTTTCCATGAGAGATTCGATCTTCCACTGCCGATACGCTTCGATCCTACGAACAAGTGAAGCACTAAATTACGGGCAACGACAATAGGTTTCGTGAAATATAGACGAAAATGATATTTATGGTCGAATCTGGAAGCTGCTTTAGAGAGGAGACTCATTGGTTGGTGATTCCATGATGATTGATGTTCTGGTTCGATTCCAATAGTCTGGCAGCCTGACCACGATCTCACTTTTGCATTCCGCGCGCACCGCGCCGGGACGCGTGGCAGCCTTGTCGTTAAACACTATTACGAATACGCGAATTTCTAACGTCGGTGCGTGTCGTTCCACTGCTACATAGAGATTGGTTTTCTAAACGACAACAAGGTAGTAGCTGGTTGTCCCGGTTCCAGGGAGATAAACGCTCTAACGCCAACTCCAACACCGATTTCTAATGGAGGTAGTACTTGTTACCTATATGATAGGAAGGGAACAAAGGAGAAATAGCAAGATACCACGTTACTTAAAAGAACCTATTGTTTCGTTCTTGTAAATACATAAATACTATTGTAAATAACATCGACCTAAACGCTTACGTCGTCGTGTACATTGAATTATATCTCTGTCCCTTTTGTACTTAAAATGCGAACGAACCAAGTTTTATTGAGAATTCGATGAAGAAAAGCAAGCGCAGAAATTTTGGAACATAGATTGGCGATATTTTCAATTACATAGTTCGAAGTATAGAATGATCGTATGTATTATATTTGTGCTTTCTGTAGCATTGCTTCATTTCTGTAATAGACAGTTACGCGTCACGTTTACTTAAGAGTAATTTATGTAACGATAACTTGTATTTTGTAAGATACGATAAAATAAATTATAATATTTATACATTTATGGCTTGTAATTCCACGATTCTTGTCTCCTTATTACATTTCGACGAAAGTATCGCTTACAAGCGTTAGAAAGTACAATGCACATGTATTACGTTAACATAGCGATAATGTACTTCAATCGCGTAATTACATTTAGTGAAGAAAGCTGCATGTTATACAACGACTTTCGTAATCATATTGTTCACTATCCTGTTAAGTTTGAAATATATCGTTTCTATAATTGCATATCGAAACCAGCACAACATGCAAGATCAGATAGATAACTGTCGAAAGTTTTCAAAAACTTGCAAATAGTATAATGGAGAACTCGGAATTAAGGGGGTAGCTTACCCTGATAGCCCTAAAACAGGCCTTCTTTCAAACGCAAATTGTAAAGCGATAAATAACAGTAGAGAGAACGTTTTTTTTCTAGTTTTAATCGTTATTCTATGAGCTTTAACACACACAAAAAGAAAAGTCTAAATATCTCCATGTACATAAAAGTTGTGAGTAAAAACGTAAAGGTGTGTACGCGGTGCACCGTTTGATGGTGAACATAAAATCTCGAAAACCGCTCCACGATTTGGATGAAAATTTAATGAGAGATGCAGAAAACCATTCCCTACGATGTATCGGGGGCAGATTTTCAAGAAAAAAAATAATACAATCTTTACGTTGAAAAATACGATTTTATCGATTTCTTGTATGAAAAATATTTTTTATCATTTTTTTAAGAATTTATCTCGAAGATCTGCTCACGACACATCATAGGGAATGGTTTTCTGCATCTCTCATTCAATTTTCATCCATATCGTTGGGCGGTTTTCGAGATTTTATGTTCACCATCAAACGGTGTACCGCGTACACGCCTTTACGTTTTTACTCACAACTTTTATGTACATGGAGATATTTAAACTTATCTTTTTTTATATTAAAGCTCGTAAAGTAACGATTAAAACTAAAAAAACAACGGTCTCTGTACTGTTATTTATCACTTTACAATTTGCGTTTGCAAAAAGGACTGTTTTAGGGCTATCGAGGGTAACCTACCCCCTTAATGCAAGTGCAAATGGGAGACATGTTTGTAGGGACCAAGATGGACGACGCTAAACTCGTAGAGCCCTCTGCCTCGGCATTCAACTCCTAGAGCTAAAAACACAGGACATTCTGCGATATTCAGCTCTCTACACTCATAGAATTCAATAAAGAAAACCGGAAACTATTAAGATTCAATATGTACGTCCTAAAAAACGTAGAATCTAATATACAGGTTGCTGAAAAATTCATTGCGCACGTTTTACATATTTAGTGTAGCTACCATAAAAATGAACAAGAAAGTTTTAGCAAACATATACCGTTTCCAAGTAATAAAATGTTCCTTTACTATTTTTTCTGTTGAAGGGGAATTGAAGGATATGATATAATCGATGTAAAATTAAGATTAGAATCAGTACCAAAAAACATTGGATAGTTCATATCACAGTACATACCATCTAGAAGTATGTAATCTGTATCCGTGATCTCGAGAATTTCCAAGACCCAAAAATGACTTGGAAGAATTCGAAGCTTCCTGGTTAGAATTACTACGTTCAACAGCCTTTAATTCCAATCCCAATTAAACGAATCGTAATACGCGCCACGGAGGAACTGGCACTTGAGAGATAAGCTTGGCGCCTGCGTGACCAACGTCAACATCTCGTACACCTATCACTTGCGAAGTGAAGTTGGTCCAAGTTCGTCTTGTGTCATTGTTACCGGCACGTCACTGTTATTTGTTTACGATGAGTTCGTGGGTACAATATGTTAAATCCATCCCGACGCATATGGTAAGTTGACGAATTCACACCTCAAGGCGCTTAGTTCTCTCAAGCATATGTGCGTGTCAACGTGACGCAGCAAGGTTATGTTCCCCAGTACAACAGGTGTTACGTACATATTTGTATAAATTGTTGTTCGATGTTGAATCGGAATACGCATCTGTTTTCAGGACTACGATGGCCAAGCTCGGGCAGAAAGATTATCGAGGATCATCATAACCTTATTTGGTGTAATGTATTACGTTCGAAATACGCGTATACCGGATTGTCTGCGCAATATTGATTAAATGGCCCTGATCTGCATTCGCAGGTAGTTGGATTAGTATGGGGATACGTGATCCAGCAGTTTTCGCAAACAATATATATCCTTGGTGCCGGTTTTCTGATGGCTGCTTTAATCACTGTGCCACCCTGGCCAATGTACCGTCGCAAGCCTTTGGACTGGCAGAAGCCACAGTCCGAAGCCAATGTTAAGCCAAAGAAAAAGAAGTAGCTCGATATTATGCGCGATTATATTTAACAAAGTTTCGTTATAAGACCTTAAGTAATAGTACGTGTTTGTACAAAGACTATATAAAAAATTTCTACGTTTGCATTTAAAATCGTGTACTTATGACTTGATTCAAAATTTTACGAGAGCAACTAGAGCTGGAATAGAACAAAGCGTCGCTCCTTGGGAATGTAGGCTTAATGGTTGAAATTTTAACAAAGGAATAAACTGCTTAGTAGCACACCATTCGTATATTCGTATTCGCAGTGCAAGAAATTTAGAGTATTAAATATGTATGTTGATAATTGCAAATAAATAATTTCTCTCTTCATACTGGTAGACCGAAAATATATAAGTGTCGAGTTTTATTCAAATATTGCGACACCCACACCTGGACTAATCTGCTTCCTTCATAGATCAGGCAGCAAATCTCAGAGACACAATAAACTTGTCATATAATAATAATAATAATTATTATACACACGCAGGTAACATTAGTGCAGCTAATTTCCATATCACACCTATTTCGGACCAAATTTTGATACCTTTAAACAGTATTTTACCATCGCTACATGTTACAAAACCTCAAACTATTTATTTCAAACCCGTTTGAATTCCCGCGGCAGGTGAGCACGCGCAGCAGTTCGCTTTTGAATAGGTATCACCATTTCAAAGAATCAATGACCAACACACAGTTGCGTGTCGTTGCGTTGCACCGCTAGGAACGCGTTTTCTAACCAGTGACGGCATAGGTATACGCGAAACCGTCGACGCCTCGAGCAAACCGCACCGTTTCTAATTAATAGTTTCCGTCCAACTGATCGGTGACACGATCTAAGGCACGAACCGCGATGTTAATTTCTATTGCAATCGCTTCCAACAGGCGGGAATCTCGACGTTGGCGCTGGGGAGGGGATGGGACGAAACGTGAAGGAATCCAATGGCGCGAACCCGTATTTTCAAAATCGATTTCGTCGGGAATCAAGGTTTATATAAAGAAAGATCGCATTTTAAAATTTAAATAGTGATCTTTTCTGTTATTAATTGATAACGTAATTATTCACAGTTGTAACGATGTAAAATAATTATTAGCGATTGTTTATGTATCATTAATATGACAACTTGGGAATTGAAATCTATTCTACATGCAGGACGTATACTCTCATGTTAGATTCCACTGAATTTTAATAGAGAAATTTACATTCTGAGGCATTAGAAAGCACAATATATAATACTCGAGTACACTAGCGTCACCAACGGAGAAGCCTTGAAGCTTCATTCAGTCACTTTTCGAGTCATAAATTCATTATTATTTCAACATACGGTGGTTATTAGCATTCAAACGTACCAGACCACCCTGCACAGAGGTCTACTGAAGGCAACTGTACCCGCAAAAACTTCCTTCTGGCCGATTCCACGACGAAACTTGTAATTTACGGTTTGTTTACTACACGCGTATACGTACACGCTTTTCCTAGCTTGTGTGAGCGTACGCACACATTCAAGGCCCGCTGAGACGGCAGCCCTAATGCTATTCTTCACATTTCTGTTACATTCGCGATAAAATTTGAGCCACGTCCATCTTAACACCCGCGCTAGCCACCCGGCGTGTCGCTTGGTGTTGCTCGCGAGTTGCGGTTGTTTTGCGTTCCGCAACCATACTGAACCATACTGAAGTTGGTCTGCATCAGACAACCGAGAACATTCGTGTTTTTGTTTACAATGAGTTCATGGGTAGAATACATAAAGTCGGTTCCGACGCATATGGTGAGTTTACAATTTGATCTCCCATTAGTATTTATTTTCCGATACATCGAATTAGTTTGAAATTTGATTTGTGTACAATTAGGTTATGTCTGACGATATGTACATAGCTCAAAAACATATGTTACGCGCCAACATTGTAACAGATCCCTCACACCTATACTTTCCCGAATTATTGTACAATTTCCGTTTACTTTCTCACATCTGTGACACTCATGAAATTATGTTTTATTTCAGGACTATGAAGGCCAGGGTCGGGCAGATGAATTGTCAAAGATTATCATACTACTGTTTGCTGTAATGTATCTAACTTAAAATATGCGCAGCCTATACGATTCTCAGAATATTCCTTGCATACGTGTGTCGTACATTTGTAGGTGGTCGGATTAATATGGGGATACGTTATCCAGCAGCTGTCGCAAACAATGTACATACTGATCGGTGGGTGCGTCTTGGCAGCATTGATAACGATACCGCCGTGGCCCATGTATCGGCGTAAACCATTGGACTGGCAGAAGCCACAAGCCAGTGTCACGGCCAAATCAAAGAAGAAAAAATAATCTACGTATACACAAGAAAGTTACCTCGATATAAAATGTACAGCAGTATTCATCGAGGAAAAAAAAATGATCTATTCCACAAATTGTCTTCAATTTCAAATGCATTTTTGCAATCAATTCACTAGTTAACTAATACATACAACTCTAATTGTACTCGCTTACAATTAAAACCCACACAATCCCTCTGTGTTTGCGTGTTCATTTAGATGTATGAACTGTTAATAAAATCACGAAGGAAATAGGGGAACACCGTGAAGCGATTTTTTAATTACGCTGTCCGTTAGCCTCGCGTAACTGCATTGCTCATTGTTGGAAAGTAATGGTGATTGCGAAACGTTCATGGAGATCGATGTAGACGATCTCCTCGCTGACCCGCCTGTATAAAATATCGGACTCGGCATTTCCCTTCCGCTTCGGAACCGCGGTTATGTAATCGCCCCCGGTAGAGGAAGGTGCCGCGTAACAAGGTTGATCACATTCGACTTCGATCTCCCATGGAGATTGCTCCTCCGATCCCGTAAATCACACTCGCCTTGGACAATTAGCCGTCGTTTATGATTAGGCCGCATACCGTGCTCCGCCCAATTGGAACAGTTCCAATGTTTCACTTTCATCGACCAGCGTTTCTCATTTTCTCCCGTCGCGCGCTAACCGAAGCATATTTCCCTGAAAATCGGTCCGTCGAGTGACTGACTTTCACGGGGCAGAACGAGGTAGAAGTGTTTTGGAGAATGGTGGGGATGATTGCAGCCGATTGTTACATAAACAAGCACCGATTACACGCACATCGAGAACAGAACATTTCTTTCCTTTTATACTTTTTGACCGGTGCCTGCCTCCTGCCCTCTTTCGTCACAATGGAACACGAGGTTCATATACCTAGCTATGTACCTTCGCCATGGGTTCGAAAAGGCAGTTTGAAGGAGGATCTTGCGCAACGAGGACGGTTTCTTTACTGGCCTGCTGCAAACGGTGTCCTTTTTGTTAATCCGTGCAGTGGTCCAAGACGAGAAACCGACCAGTTAAGAAATCGCCATTCAACAAACGGAAGCATACGATAAACGAGGAATAATTTGGAAAAGCCGAAATATCAAGTTCAATCACGTAAAGAGGTGAAACTAACAAAGGAAGATCCCGAACCCGGAAATTCAAAAAATTCTGAAACTTTGTGGATAAGTAGGGAATATTCTCCTGATTACAACGCAATTTTTTTTTGCTGCCCGAAATCACTCTAAGGGGGTGAACATTAACACCTGGAAATTCGGCTATTTTCCGATTTGGTGTTATAACTCGCGAACTGTACGAGATAGAAAAAAAGTTTCAAGACAAAAGTTACTTCTTTTAATTAGATCTATCATTTGGTAAAAAATTATTTTACATTTCACGAGTTATAACACAAAATCGGAAAATAACCAGATTTTCAGGGGTTAATGTTCACCCCCTTAGAGTGATTTTGAGCAGGAAAAAAAAATTGCGTTGTAATCATGAGGAAATTCCCTACATATCCACAAAGTTTCAGAATTTTTTGAATTTCCGGCTTCGGGATCTTCCCTTGTAAGTGAATTTCATCTCCCCCAATCTTCTATACCATACTCTCTGATATATTGTAAGAAATGATGAATTGGTATAGACACCTAAGTAGTACAATCACGTGGACACGAGTTAGACCACAGTTGAAGTAACAGTTTAACTGGTGTATATACCTAGAAGATGAAACATGATACCTACATCTAATTCGCAGCGTTCCGTCGAATCCTACGAATTAGCTGTATAAGAGATCGCGTTACCAAACGCCTGCTTTCGCAAGGTTCATCGAGACTGGGCCACTCCCGGAAACCTAAGGTGGACCCGAATCCGAAGGGACGTTGCGTAATGGCGATGACTCCGCGGCCGCTGAAAATCACCGCGAATCGCGTACCTTTCTCGGCCCGCCTTGTTACTGGGTGCAAGATACGATGTCTGGTGTACACGAACAGGGATTACGAAACGCTTTCTCCCTGTATGATGGATATTTTAAGTATGCAGTCTGCACCATTTCCTGCAACACTGGCGGGGCCAGCGGCACACACACGAAAAAATCGATGCTACGGCCGTTACACCGTGAAATACGGTCGCGATCGTTACCTTGGTCTTAACACTGACTCCTTTCTCAAAACCAGCCGGCGATAGACGCGGATAGACGCAGATAGACGAGAAAGCGAGAGGACCGAATCGCCGCCGCGTCCTCGACCGGAAGCGCACACGCGGAATCTGAGGCGCACCGCCTTTCATCTCATTTTCTCGCGCATACCGTGCATTCTGCACGGTTGCGTTTTCAGACCAAAGGTAGGTATTCACCGGCTATAGCGTCGCTGATACGCAAACAATAATTTTCTGTAGATACCAACTTGATTGCAAAGGATATAGTACATGCACCGTGGTCCTTGAAGATACCGATTGGCGATTTCTAATCGAACAGTGTGTTTTCCACGTTTCCTAAATTTCATACAAGGAATTACTAGCAAGAAATCAGCATGCAATCTTACCGAAATTGCAAACCCAGGACCCTTAAGTAGGTACAAGCGCACTTGAGAGGATAAAATTGGCAGATTAACGGATGTCCAATTAATAGAATTAGAATGTCGCAACGTCGCGTCGCCGAAGTACAGGAAATTGCGCCAACAATTTAATTTCCATATACGCGTTTTATACTCGAATACTGTACACGTTCGACGGATATTCGCGACTTTGGGGTCATGCCTAGTTGGCAGGCGAAAAAAAAACACATGATTTTCAAGAATTTTTTGTGGAAAATGTTATGTATATTTTTTACAACTATTTGCTTATTTTAAATGTACATATATTCAGTATCTCTCAGTAATTTTGTCATACGAAAATATTAAAAAATGAACGAATAATAGCCACTCTCCCGGAAGCTATTTTTTTTAGCGGTTGAGTACGATTTCCCCGAGCCGGATCATCTGAAATCGAAAAGTATGAGTTTATCTAGTTCGTGAACGAAGGATTTCTCTTTTTGATGAAAAATGTATTTTTAATTCCCGAAAAACGAACAATTCAGATATCGAAAAATCATGATTTTGCCGAATATATGTACCTACTTTTTAAATAAGCAAATAGTTGTAAAAAATATACATTAGATTTTCCACAAAAATTTCCGAAAATCACGTTTTCTTTCGCCTGCCAACTAGGCATGACCGCCAATGGAACTAAAACTTTGATAAATAAATTGAATTAAACCACTCTTTTTCCATGAACAGTATGAAATATCTTGGGGCAGAATCGTAACTTTTTCTTTCAAGTCCCACAAATTGCCAAATTTTAACTAGAAATTAATTATATACTAGGAATAAGAAAATCCTTGATCTTTTTATTTCAGTGAAGAATTATAATCGCAAATTTGCAACTCCGGTGCACGAGTCCTACTCCTAACGAACGTGTTCATATATCTGCATTTCTACCGAACACTTTGTAACGAAAAAAATTAATTTTTATTGTTTGAATGTCAACTAAAATATCTGCCCTGAAAGTTTGAAAAAGATCGGCTTAACAGTTTCTTAGAAAAAAAAACCCAAGAGTCATCCTATTCCTAACGTTCTAAATAGGCCTCCCCCCCTCCCTCCCTCGAATTAGGTACTTACCGATTACGAGGGTAAAAGCGATTCGAGGAAATCACCCGCCTGCAATTCGTTGTTCGAGGCCATTGTATTGTTTAATATCGGTCCGCGAATTAGGAGAAGAAAGTTTCGCAATTTGGGTGTATGAGGCGAGGCCTGCAATCTTTTCGCGATTAAGCGTCCCCTGTTTGCCGAAGAAAAGGAAACATTCGGACACAAAGTGTGTGATTAGAGGCCTCCTGTAATGGGCTTTTCCTGTTCCACTTGGAGATTCGGTTCCGGTCGACTGACGGCGAGCTCGATTCGCAGCTCCAACGCAATAAATAAGCCATAAACTGGAGCGGCGCGTCTTGTCGCGTACATGATTATGTCACCGTTTCCGTTTCGTCGATTAAAAAGCAAAGAATCGTCCTTTTCTCTACATTTCAACATATCACTGGCGACACGTAATCGAATTTCTCTTTTTCGTAAAAAAACACGAGGACAAGCTGATGGACGTTAATTAGGTTGTAAGTTAATAGTTTTATTGTAGGTATTAGAACAATCATCAGATGCTCTATTTTCACATTTGTATTCGTACAGGATAAGACTGGTAGTAATAATGAAATTTTGGAATATTAAATAATGCGTAAGATGCAGGGGATGTTGTGAAATCGATCACGTAATACAAAAAATTCCGGCATCGTCTCCGAGTATGTTACGTGATAGTGGAATGAGTTATCTTCCGAGGCCTGAATTGGATATGTAATCTTCCTGTGTAATTATTCGATTCAGAGGCAATGGATATCGCGAAATTTATGAGCAGCATTTATGCGACTCTCCCTTCCCTGTTTCCCTAGAGAACACGTTTCTCGGATGTCGAAAATGTTACATCTACCGAACCTTTCGATCCAAGTCTCTTCTTAAGTAATATTCTAATTTAATCGTAGACACTAAATATTGCTCAAGAAGGCATATCTCCTCTTATTATAGTAAATTTAGGGTAGAGCAAATAAATAAATGATCAAATGTAGATTAGATCAGAAGGTTAAGAGTCTGTATTACTGCCTTAGTGTATTTTATTTTTCAATTCTCGCTGTTGAAAGAATATTTGTCATAAGTAGGTATAGAATGAATAATTTAAATTTCGGACTCGCTAGTACAAAAAAAAGAATCTGTTTACAACTAATCCCAAACTACTCGTCTTAAACAAAAGTTTCACTTTCCCCACGCCTCTCCAGTTTCAGCGAAATAAGAAAAGTTGCATTAAGCAGTGAAAATTCACTGCACTCTGAATTACAATCAGAAGCACACAGGTATCAATCAATTACATACCCGAAAAATTACATACTTGAAAAAAACAAAATCCATACCCAATTAAAATCAAACAACAAGTAAACACACCTACTCCAAAGCAGCCAAGCTCCAAGGAAGTCGACTTTCCCTCATCATCACCTCCAAACACCACAAACCCCAGCACAATTGGAGCACGGAAAAACTTTGCTCTCGCCACTAGAAAATTCACGAGTATACGTATTACTTCCCCTGCGAAGTTCCTCTTCCTCGCCGACCCGTCGCTTCACACGCGACCGTAACACTAGGGCAACCATGAAAATTAGCTTTCCTCGTCCCACCCCTTGCAACATCATCCGTAAAAGACTGCACACACAATTCGATTACGTGACGATTCAGTGCCATCAATATCAGTGGCAAAAAATATCGTTTTGCCTGTTTTGGAATTGAGCACTTTACACTTTCCACTAACACTGACGGCACTATTACAGTAAATATCCAACACATATCCGAAACTATTTTTTTCTACTGTCTAATAAAAAGGCAGAGAATTTTGATGAATACTTTACCGAAAAAAAATTCGACAAGAACATCTAATTTTCCAGCCGAGTCGCATAGCAGCCCCTTAATTCGCGCTTTGACTGTTTTCCATCGGGCCACGTAACTGGGAATTAAAAGGCCGTAATTTCGCGTCGATGCCCACCTGAGGCCGGACACGTGCCTTACGCACCGTACGCGTTGTGTTACGCGGCTTGGTGAACGCGGGGAGGCGATCGTAACCAAGAGGCGGCCGCTTCCTAGCTTTTACGTAACCCGTTAAGTCCGAGCGACTTTGCTCCCCCACCCTGTGACTTTTCACCGGGTGGTTTTGGCCACCGCGGTTCGTCCTTTATAAGCACACATCCCCGGCCGTCTAAAGCCAGAAACGTATCGACATCCGTTAAACACCGGTCGCGTGATCCACGGATCCTTCGATTTTCCTTATTTTTTTTTCTTTCGCCTCTTCCCCGCCCCGTTCGGCACCCGTTCGCTCTATCGAGCCGCACAGTCTCTCGTCGCTGAGAGGGAAGCTTAAGGAACTAAACAGCCGACCAGGATGCGCTCCCACGCGATCGCTGTGAGTACACGGCTAACCCCGTGGCGCGAAACAAACAGTGGAACGCGTGTTCGTGTGCTGGGGGTGATGATCGAGATTTCGCGAGCAACTTTTGCTGCACGGTTCCGACGGGTTCTCAGTTTTCACCGCATTGTGTTCGCGAATGCTGGTAGATTGTAGTATATACACACGCTTTTTCCAGCGTTTGTTAGTTGAATCGAAAGGGTGTCTGAATTATGTACCGTTGTAGATTATTCTCCGACTGGTAAAAACGGCTTTCCATTGCTGCTGAGAATTAATTCTTCAGAAGTCCTGGATGTACTCGTTAAATTAGTCAATTGTTAAAAATCCTATCGGACAATGGATTCTCCATTTTACTGAATATTTTAATCGGACGCGCAACTGTTTATACAATTTGCATGCTGTTTTGCACAAGGCGCAAAGAAATCATTGGAGGTTCAAAGATTTCGTATGGATGTTTGGTAAAAATTAGGTCGATGTACTTTTACCCTAACGACGCGTCGCGACGCGCGACGGTGCGAGGCACGTAGGACAAGCAGTGAAACTTCAATAAGAAAAGAAAAAAAAATACCGCCGCGCATACCTATAAACGACGCGTCGCGATGCACATTTCGCCTTATGGACGGAAATTACAAATTCACATTCGTGTTGCAGTTAATCGTGTTCGGAATACTGGCCGTGGCCTTGTCTTCGCCTGTGCCAGGCGGCTACCACGGGTAAGCTGACAAAGTGACACACCTTTTTATCGCAATTTATTGCCTTCAGCTTCTGATTACTCAAGTAGTAACGAAAATCCTATGTCTTTCACTATTCTTCGAATATTTTTGCAATATATACATACAGGGTGTAGTGGTAATGATAATAAAACTGTTAGTTACTAGCTGACTTCTCGTACAAAAGTAAATTGAAATTCCAGAGTATTTTTTTGGAAGAGGTATCTGTTGGTTTTCGGGTAAATTAATTTTGAATATTTTTCGCTACTGGTGGACTTAGATACGAATTCGTTTTCTGCTTTAACAAGACAATTCCATTCGCTAATTAACAATGAATTTAATTACCTACTTGCTTTCTTAAATATCGACATCGGTAGCAATTGTTTATTTTCTCGGAAAGATTATTCTACAATTTCGATTGATTTTGCGTGAGACACTACCACATCACCTTGCCTGCTTTCAAATGAAACTTAATTTAAGAGAATCAGCATTTCCATTCAACATTTCACTGAAACCTTTTGCTTGCGTTTCAGTTCGCATCACCACGTTCGCGTCCACGTGCCTTATCACGTGCACACGGTCCATCATCATCATGTGAAGAAGATACCCGTGCACCACGTCGAGAAGGTGCCCGTCCCCGTTCCAATTCCCATCCATCACGTGCAGAAAGTGCCTGTTCCGTACCCGGTTCATCACGTCGAAAAAGTTCACGTACCTGTTCCGGTGGTCGAGAAAGTCCCCATAGCTGTGCCTGTCCATCACGAGAAGCAATGGTGGTAGTGGAGCGCACCTCCCCTTCATTCGGCTTGTTATTACTTAGGTAAATATGAAATGATGTAAGCTTAGGTAAACAGGTAGGTATTTAGCTACAGACAGATTAAGTGATCAGTTGCCCAAGTCTCTATACTTAAAAGGGAACAAGAACCTGAGATTTCTGTAGAATTAAATGAAGAACGAAGAGTTTTAGTTTCGAATGGGAATTTATAGATATAATTGAGAATTTTTAAGAAAAATTTAGCTTCTTAATCCCTGCGCCACGCTCTGGACTTATAGATTAATCTTAGGCATTAGCTTCCACTTGGCTTCGCTTCTTCATTTCGATCGAACATTGTGTTTCCCTGTGCAGTACACTTCTTTTATAGACTCCAAAAGTTTTCTTCTTCCCGTTTAGCAGAAAGTTAGAAGGAAATAAGAAATTTCAAGCAGCTTAGAAAAGTATTCATATCGCCTTCTCTTCTTTATTCCTCAAGCTTATTTATATTGTTGCAGGTTATAAAATGGAGGCGTTCGAGTTACTAGAATTTCCAGAAACATTGCTGTCGCTTCCCCCAACCGAATCGTTTCGACAGATACACGCACTAGAAGAAAACAGATGGAAACAGTACAAAATAACTCGAATCCCGCCCTTAGTCCTTTAAGTTGTATAAAATAGAAGTTGATATCACTCGGTACGCACATGTGTGTACTTGGATCAAAGCTACTTGTACATACTGTATTATGTTACATTATTTTTTTATACAATACACGTGTTTGACAAATATCCTCTTGAGATTCTCTCGTGAAACCCTTGGGAATAATTTCTCCTCCACTTTGTCGATTGTTCTTAACACTATTTTATTTCGCATTATTTAACATTATTATAACAATTAAATACAACAGTCGGAAAATAACTAATAACAATAACAAATATCTGCCACGAAAGCCTCGTCTATCTTGCAAGCTCCGTCAAGTCGATGAAATGGCTGCGACATTTCACCATTCTTCCACGTGCTCGTGTCCCTCGTCCTCTTCAGGCTTCATTATGTGGATCTTTTTCACGTGCGTGTGATGATGCTTGTGAATGAGTTCTGGCACGTGGATGATGAAATGTGTGCTGCAAATAACCACGGTCGACGGGTGAATTTCAACGATCCACCAGAAAGTGTTAAATATCGAGATCGAGGGAATTCCATTGAATATTTACTGTTCGTGTTTGCCACCGCCGGGTGATGGCGCGGAAGACACCAGTGCAATCGAGAGGACCAGTGCAAGAAGAAGGACCTGAAACAGAGCGGCACAAGGTAAGTCATCGATGGCAACAAACTTAATCTGCAATCTGCCATCTGAAAATAGCAACAAAATTTCAATTTAGGGAGCTACTCTACCGTTAAGGAACTAGTTTCTGATCAGTTTAGAGGGTTTCCCGCTTTAATATTTATTTTTAACCTAATAAAACATTAAACCATAGACTTTTTTTATACTAAAAGTTGAATTAATGTTTAAACTTCAAGGAAAAATTTTAAAAAGTTGAAAATAAGTATATAATTTAATTATTTATAAGGTATGAAATAATAAGGTGACTAGGAACTAGTTTTTGATCATCTAAAATTAACAACACTAACTGCTTTCACAGACAACACCTATATTTTTGAATTATCAGTTTTTATGTTAGTAATTATTTCAAGCAATTATTTATTGACATAAACTCAAAAGAACGATTTATTTCATGAACTGATCAAAAATTAGTGCCTGATCAAGAACTAGTTCCTTAACGGTACTCTCTAAAGTCTAAATCAATCCCTTCGAATGGCGTTCGGATTTCTCTGAATTTTTCTCACAATTAGGCACGTGTGATCACAATAATAAAAATTGCATGGGAACTCTGGCACTGAAAAAAAAAATGGATTTTATTCTTGAAATAAATTTTTACAATCACCCAGTGAATTTTATGGTAATTGCATTAAAAATGAATATTATTTATATCCGCTCGGGTCTAAAAATTCTGAATAGAATCTAAAGTCTGGATGAAAATTTCGAGCAAGATCTAAAAATGAATCGATCGTGTTGCGTTACAAGTTGAGGTGAAAGCGTCTAGAATATTATCGACCAAACCACGTCGTTAAGCCTCTGTCGAGTGAAATTATCCAGTCGCCAAGGTGCTCTCTTGCTCTCATCGCTCCCAACCGCGTGTTAACGATTTTTTAACGTCGCCATTACAAAGCTAACAGTAACAAACTCTAAACGTTCCCACGTTCGAAATACCCCGACACCGAATTGAAAACGTCGGACGTCGTCGAATGAAAAAAGGATCGCCGTTTGAAGATGAAAGGACTCGGCGAGACGATATTCAATGAAAATCGAACTGCTCCTCGAATGTCTAGCCTCATTGGATCCTTTCGGATAATAAACACCGGGTTTAGGGAGAGACTGATTTGCAAAATCTGTAGATGTACACCCACGCGTGCTGTTAGTTTCTCCATGTTTCTGTGGCGTTTGTTCGCGTGAAAATCCTGTGTCTTCCGAGACCGCTGCACTTGGGCAACTAAAGAACGGGATCCTGGCGAGCCTTATAAACGGAAGCATAATCAGTGAACGGTACAGGAACGAGCGAAATATTTCCTGCGTGCACCCCACCCAATCCTGTTCGCTCTCACCTGCGATTGCCTGAAATTTCCCGTGCACCTTCTATCATTGTCGTAGACACCGTCCCGTCTCCGGCGTCAACACCTTTTTAGGTGATACCTTGCTTGGCAGAAAAAGCGTAACCGACGGCGTGAAAAGCTGGGAAAGAAAAGGGAAACACTTGGAGAAAAGACTGTTTGAGAGGTAAAGTGCTACTGTGAGAATGAATGTTGGATGAAGATTGTGTTTATTAGCATAATAGTTCCATGTAGGATGTAGGTAATCGTATTGATCAACAAAGTAGATGCTCACTCGGAAATGACTACTCGAGTTCTACAGTTCCAAATATCCTACGTTTTACAATAATTCCTTCTATTAGCTCAATTTCAGTTAGGTATAATTGGTAGTCCTGTTTACTCTGAGCACGTTATTGAATCATCCGCTTCCCGACACTTTGATCCAAGATATTACACTGACCATTTATACAGTTTTCTCTTTTATGTGTTCCCCGTAATCGCCAATAAGGACTTGGAAATTGAACGATCTTGTAGAGAAATAAGAGAAATTATGGAACTCCCACGGAAACGAATGAAAACGTCCCTTCGCGAACCATCGATTCCCCTGGATCTGATGCTCACTTTCTCTGCCTTCTATTACTCTAGCGAGAGCAATAGCACGTTATATCTATAATGTCCTAATTGTCGATATAATCCGTATTTCGCATGGAATATCTTCGAATTAATAGAATTTTCAAGATATCTTTTGATAGCTAATATCTGTACATGTATAGGGATATTGAAAGCTAATTGTAAGATTAACGAGACAGAAAGGATAATAATTGACAGTTTAATATGAGAGACCAAAGAGTGCTGACAATTTAAGTGACCTCTCGAAACTTCGCGGTCTCGTTTATTCCACGCCTATGGGTCGAAGAAAGTAAACGGAGAATTACATTTTTTTTCAAAGCAGCGGACCTCCCATTACTGTGTACCAGGTGCCGGGTATATGTAGGTCCTCTTTTTTTCGAGCAGGTACATTTAAAACGACATTGAAAAGTTAAAGACTCAGGGCATAGAAACTTCGAGGAACACGAAGTTCCCTGAAGAATGGTAAAAGAGAATTGCAGTTACTGCAACCTTTAATTCCCATCGTTTGCACGTTGATTCCTTTTTTTAATTTTGCGAACATAATCGGTTGGTGAGTCAGAGTAGGTACCTACCAAGAATTTCATACAAGCGTTTCTCGTAGAAAGTTTAATCGCTCTATCTCTCAGTTTCCGGCGAAACTCTGCCCAAAAGGGGAGATCATTGTTTCCAATCTTTCTTTTGTTCATTTTCCCTGCAGATTCGCTTTACATCACAATCCACCGTCAATGAGGAAGATGACTGCAACTTTTTTCCACCCGTGGCGCCACCAGCACGCATTCCCATTTATACAATACATAAATGAAAAATTCGCGCAGAAACAATTCACACCTACGCACTCGGGCCCAACCACGGGAGATGCGCTAGTGGCGCCATCTGCGCCGAGCTTTGCGTCATCTTCCCCATTGCCCACTTTCGAGTAGTGGTGGAGAACTATCGATGGTACTTACGATAGTTATCGATGGTTCTCACTATCGAAATTTTTAATAATATTACAAATTAAATTTGGGATTCTGAATTTCAGCTGTTATTATTTTTTAATTGATTAACCTACGATTTTCAATACCGATAATTATCGATAGTGAAATTAAGCCATCTATAGTTTTCGATAGTGAGAACCATCGATAACTATCGTAATTACCATCGATAGTTCTCCACCACTACTTTCGAGCCCTCCACCTTGCTACTTCGCAATTGATTATGCACGAAGCAGAGCTCTAAATGCGATGCTACCTATTTACTGCATCGTATACCGACGATTACATAAAGATTCTAGCTTTTATTCCTTGTGTAACTTTTTCAATTTAACTGTTCAGTGTGGTTCTCTTACGTGGCATTGAGTGTACACTAAACAACAAGTATCATTTCCCACACTCTTGGAAATCTTCAAATCTATGTAAATTGCTAACAAATTTTAATTTTCAACTTTCAAATGTTACACACCGTTGATTAATATTATCTCAAGTGTCGAAGAAGTGTGGCTGTTGAAGAAATCAAATATTAAGGATACAGAAATCGTTCCCATCCTTCGCGTTCTACGATAAACGCTATACATATGTAACAATTCAAGTTAATGAAAAGTCTAATCCCACGTGTTCCACAGCGGTTAAATTAACCATGTTAATTAGTTTACGATCTCGTAAAATGAGAAAAACTCGATATCTTTGCTACCATAGATCGAGGGTAACATCCGTGTTATTTACACTGAATTCTTGTGCAGGCATACGAGTGAAATCGTCTTCCTCCATGCGCCATAACATCTGCTCTCTTTCACTTTCCGTTTACTTTCCATTTCGCGCTAATCCCCGCGCGCCCGAGCAAGAGGTAGATAGATCAGTCCATTTACGGCAAATATCGAGGCGATCGATTCAATTTTCAACGACTAATTGCTTCCTACGGTGACTAACGACCGTGTCCAGCCTGAGGACATTACCTCGCGGGCACCAAGAGATTAAACAGTTTCTGCTTCCGTGTCAGTAATTTGATTTTCGAAATTGTGTACCGTTCTGCCGTTCATAACTATTAGGACACGTGTTGTATTTGCACAAAATCTGATATTTCCTACATGTAGATTCAATACCTTTTACTACTTCTATTTTCTGGGTTTAATTTAAATATTAAGCAAAATAAAATTTGCTTTCTACCAAATTCTACCTAAATTCTTTTAGCTTGATTAGTTCGCTTTATTATGTATTTGCTGTTAACTGTTTCATTTTTTTTATCGAGATAGAGAATTTCAATTACTGGAATTTTGATTTTTCTAGAATTTTGAAAATGCATATTGAACCTTAATGAAATTATGAGGCCATTTTTTCGCCCTGCAGGATGAAAATAATCCTTAAAAACTAATTTGAGTTTTCCTACTTTTGATTTTCCAAAATTCTATAAAGTTTATGTTGAAGTTGTAATCTGCGGATTACCAAACTTCCCCTTTTTATCTAATTTTCTACAGAAGTTTAAGAGACAGCTGGCGTAAAAGACAGGTGGCATTTGATAAAAAAGTAGTCTTTCATGTTATTGAAAAACACGGAGGATTAAGTAAGATCCAAAGAAATAAATTACGTAAAAGATACAGTACTTGCTTATATATATACACATGTATGAGGCGAATGTAGCTGGTAACACTAACAGCAAGTTCAAAGTTAACAGCTGTATTCGCTTCTTTGTTTTAAGTCGGTGCAAATGAAAACGTTGACTTAAAAAACGTAAAAAACAATTTATTAAAAATAACGAAGAAGAGGAGCAGTATTTACACAGCATATAATATATACAAAACGCAACAACTGCAACGAGCAAACGATCAGGTAGGTGTATCGCCATTGCAAAACGCACGCGAGGTTTCATAATAGGTAAAACAATCTAAAACGCCGCGTGTGATTGTACAACTATTGTACGAACAATTATTGCTACTTATAATTAACTACTTATTAACAGCTTCGAAAGATAACAATCTGAGACACATACCCTAGAATCTTTCAGTTGTCAAAGAACTTTGATATTCACGCCGCCATTCAGATAAATCGTGGCATCTTCTTTAGAAGACTAAAATCGTTGTTTCTATAACCAGTCGCGATCTTTAAACTGACTTAAAATTCTTCTCACATCGAAGAAATACATCATAGATGCAGAATTAATTGAGAAAGTTCCAGAAAAGCATTGGTTTGTTTCAAATGTAGATTTCCAATCAGTATTCAAATTATATCGTTCCGTTTCCTTCAGCAATTGTTGTTGTACCCGTGGAAAAGGAAACGAAGAGAACGGAATGGTCGCGAAGGGCGTGAAGGAGGTCGAGCAGCGGAAGTCGCGAGAAATCAAATCGATCCTCGAGAGGCGACGCTTTGTTATGTATACTGGCATGTTGTACGATGGATCGCGATCGCGAGTCACGTGGCAGGGATGATCGCGTGATCAGAAATTCAGAACGTGACTCGATGATCGCCGGCCGTTTGGACGTTGGCGGAAGTCGGTCAGACCGACCGATCGGAAACGCCGCGTTGGTCGCTTTCCGATTTTCTTTCGTTTTATTTCTTCTTGTGATAGCCTGTGAAACCGCCACCGTGACCGCCACCACCGCCACCGTGACCGCCACCACCGCCGCCGCCGCCGCTGTGCCCGCTCGAATACGAATCGTAACCACCTCCGCCATGGCCGCTGAAATAGAAAAACCGTATTAGTTTCCCTTTGGAATATCAGTGACAGAAGCTATGGAAAGAAATTAGCTCGAGACACTAATAAAAATCTGTGGATTCGTTAGTGTATTTCTTTTATAGAGTCCATCATTTGGAAATGGGAAATGTATCGGCTCGGTTTTGTCGAATAATCTTCCTTTGTGTAGAGTTTCTCTTTGGGTGTGTTTAATGTACTTTCACTCTTGACATCTTAGGTACTCCTTTAGAGAGCGTTTAGTGTTACGTTTAATAGATAAAGAGCTGTTTAAATGTGACACCGTGTAGTGTTACTACCTTGTATGGGTTAGGTATTGTTGTCATATCTTTTCGCTATGTTTTACTTTCTAGAACTGTATGTATGCGGTATAGATGATCGTGTTGCTTAGTATGAAGGTCCATTAGGTCAAAAGTCTGGAGGAAATGAAATCCCATTTGGGATAACCGTATTGCCAATCTGTTGGTACGAACAGTTTCTCACCTGCTACCGAAGCCAGAAGATATGCTATTGCCTCCATGACTACTGCCTCCAAAGGAGTGATGATCGCCGCCACCGAATCCACCTCCTCCAATATCACCACCACCATGGCCGCCATGGCCACCATATCCGCCACCACCTCCTCCTCCTCCTCCTCCTCCTCCTCCCCCAAAACCTACGCCATGATGGTCATCGAATCCTCCACCACCTCCGTATCCACCGTGACCTCCTCCTCCTCCGCCTCCTCCGCTTCCTCCGAAACTTCCACCGCCATGATGGTCGCCGAATCCTCCTCCACCACCTCCTGGGCTAGTTAGTATGATATCTCCGTGCCCACCTAAAATTCAGTTTCCCCATAAAACATCTGCGTAAAATAGAAATAAATTTCCTTCCACTCGTACACAAATGAAAAATTGTTATTTTCGTTCAGCACTTAATGATTCCTGTCTTGATCCATATATGTATTTTTTCTATTGAATTTTGGGTCGATGTTTCGCAGAAGTTGAATAATCTTTTAAATTTGCACACAGTTTCTGATTTGAGTATCGCTGACGTCCCCATTGCGGGAATTTTGAAACTATGTAGGACGAACTGTCCCCATGAATCGATGGAGTCACGTTGTTATTTTACGATCTGTTGTATGCAGCAAGCGAACAAAAGGCGGGGATGAAAGTTCTAACGAAGTTACGGTCAATGTCCAACCTTAACGAACAAACTCGCACGATCGGCAGTCACGTTGTGCAGTGAAAATGCAAAACGAATGCAAGACAAATTCTCGCCTCCGAAACGAACAGGAAGTGAAAACCTACGGAACGAGTTCCACTGGTTGAACGGTGTTAAAGCGCCCCAAGAGAAACAGCTGATGTATTCACTGCAAATGAGCAAGATATCGCGATTCCCTAAGTAGGACGTGAGAAAAGCTTTTACCATTATTTGCAACAACGCCGGGTAATGCGAGTGTATTTTTCTATGTCACTTGGGTATTCACAATTTTGCGAATGTTGTGGGAGACTTTTTATAGGAATGTATGGGGGATATAGCAGGATTAGTCAATGATTCACTTATTGTTTCAATGACCCTTACCTCCAAAACCGCCTCCACCTCCCCCACCTCCATGACCGCCTCCACCTCCGTGGCCGCCTCCAAAGCCTCCTCCACCTCCATGGCCACCTCCAAAGCCGCCCCCACCTCCGTGGCTACTTTCCACAATGGCGATACTGTGTCCACCGCCTCCATGGCCACCTCCAAATCCTCCTCCATGACCACCTCCAAATCCTCCTCCATGGCCACCTCCAAATCCTCCTCCATGGCCACCTCCAAATCCTCCTCCATGACCACCTCCAAATCCGCCTCCATGACCACCTCCGAATCCACCTCCAAAGCCTCCTCCACCCCCGTGACCACTTTCTTCAATGGCAATATCGTGTCCACCACCAATATCGCCTCCTCCATATCCACCACCGTGACCACCACCAAACCCTCCACCATGGCCACTGCCAAATCCTCCTCCATGGCCGCCACCTCCTATCGCAGGGCCAGTGACCACGATATGGTCATCACCACCACCTCCGCCTCCACCGTGTCCACTACCTCCGAATCCTCCTCCATGGCCGCTACCTCCGAATCCTCCACCATGACCGCTACCTCCGAATCCACCTCCGTGGCCACTACCTCCAAATCCACCTCCATGGCCACCACCTCCAAATCCACCTCCATGACCTCCACCTCCTATTCCAGGGCTAGTGATTATAACATGGTGGCCACCACCACCACCGCCTCCGCCTCCACCTCCACCTCCACCATGATCGTCCCCTCCATGGTCTTCGTACTTAATCACTTTGCTCTCGTCGTGCTTGATTATCTCTGGCACGTGAATCCTTATGTGCACGCTAGAAAGTTAATACGCCGATTTTACACCGAAGCTACTGACATCTCTACTGTAACGCGATTCTCTGATGATACTTGAAAGTACAACGATCGATCATCAGTGACGGTAGAAATTTACTCACTGTTCTTTGCCGAAAGTGGCGAGTGCAGCGGCCACCGTCGTCGCCAAGATCAAGCACCTCATCTATGGACAGAGTGTTTTGGTCAAATTCTGTACACTGCTACACTCTCGTTGGTACAATCTTATGTTCAATTGATACGGCCGTGAAACGTAATGGTTTTAACTTATTTTGTAAAATATAAATACATGCCCCGTGACTTGACCTTGCAGTAAACAGAGGTAAAAACATGATGAAACCGAAGAATTAGCATAATCGCTGTTTTTCTACAAATAATTGAACATCTGAAGATCAAACTATCGATTTCTAAATTGGCTAAAAGTAGTGAGAACTCGAACCTTCACTCTCGGAGCTCAGGATTCCAAAAGGAATAAAAATTACCCGGCTTTCAGAACTCAACTGCAATCCTGTTCCCAAGCTATCATTTAACCATTACGAAGATCGTAACAAGCCGACAATTCGACTATGCTGTCACTCAATTATCACAAATACCTACGAGTATAAGTAAATATCACATTATCCCATCAACATCTCCTCTACTATTATACATCCTCATTCCTCGTACCTCAAACACGACTGTCACCAGTTCATCAACGACCATATCGCAAAAAGTCACAATAAACCCACCAACATCCCACGCCATACACCAACAACTCAACAACCCACCCCATCTCTTGTACCACCACGATCACGCCACCAATCACTCCCCCCCGCGACATCAAAGCCCAGCAAAACCTCCGTCACCAGAAAGCCCAGCTAACCACGTGGAATGACCCCGCTTCCTTACAGCAACTTTCGCCTCCATGATCCTCTCCGTGACCTTGTCCTTCACTCTTCCTGCCTGTTCCTGGTCAGCTCGCCTCGATGGTCGGGAGCACACTGTTATATATATCCAGCAAGGATCCTGCCTATATATATATAGCGGGCCCCGAAGGAACTTACCGGAAGAGTGGTGACAGAAGAGTGGGGGGCCGCCGAAGATCGGGGCCCCAACCAGCGGAGGAGAACTCGAATCGGAGGTGCCACCCGTGTTGGGGAGCCTTACACACTATACACACTACGCACTGCACATGGTCGTCCGCCCAGAATGCTGCCCTGGGTTGTCGCTGTGTACGTGCATCGCGGAGGAACGGCCGTGACCTAGAGCCCGGGCATCAGAGAAATCCGCGCTTCGGGCGGTCCTCTGGCGTGGCGGTCGGTGCTCTCTGGGCCCTGGGGTAACGAGGAAATCGGCAACAGCCGCTCTTGCAACAAACGGGACCGCCGAGTTGGACCAATTCGTCTTCTGGAGTCCGGACCACTCGCGCGTGAAAGTGTTCCCGAAAATCGAATTTTCATGGCGGGCATGCGGCCTGTCTCTGCCACGTGCTTTGGCGAAAAGAGGCTAACGCGCGAAAACCACTTTTCGAGATGAACGCGTTTAAAGTCGTGGACTCCATCATCTCCTGTTTTCTCTTGCCTTCCGACGCCACGCTGCTGTTTCCAGCTGGATGGTGTTACCTACATGTTTCATTTAAGCTTAATCAGAGTAATCACAGTATATTTGAGCAGTGAAGGAGAATTCTTAAAGAACTCTTGATTCCTTCACTGCCATATTTGCGAACATTTTACTTTGTAAATTGCTTTGAAACTTGCATTTCATGAATATTTCAAGACTCTCTGGTGAAAACCAAAGCCTGCGTTTGCCTGCGAAAAAAAAGGAAAAAGTAAAAATCGATTTTTTTCCACCTTAACCCCTTCTTACCAGAGCAGGACACATTTGTTGTCATCTCTGATGACAATGATTACTCCGTGAGGAGTACCCATGTGTATGGTCGAAGAAATTGAAGGTGTTACGTGCCGACTACCGATACGATTTTCCTAAAGAAATCGAGCTGATTTCTAAAAATTCAGGATTGAGAGGCTCGCGTAGTTGGTGAAAGGTTTGTTTCATCAGTTGGCAAAGTGAAAATTAGTACCGAATAATATGCGAACTTGACGAGTCGGTGGTTTATGACGTTTATGTAACGGGGAGGTGATATTTTTCATGCTGCTTCTACTGGGTCCAGTTTTGGTTGGGTTGTGATTTGCAGCATTTGTGGTGGGAGAATATTTTCGGACATATGATCAAATATTTTTGCGAACTTGCAGTGAAATAAATGCCATAACGTTGGTGAGGGAATATTTCACTCTCGACGATTCGATTCCCAAGACTAACCTACTTATTCGTTGGCTGAAACAATGCAAGGAAGAATGTAAGAAATGCTAGAAATGAGCTGTACATTTTAATTAAATGTGAAAAGGCACTTGGATGCTAAGAATTTTCACGACTCACAATAAACAACGCAAATTTTCTCAATACTATGCTCTTATCTATCCTCTGCTGCCGTTTTCTATTCATTCCAGAAATATCGTAGCCAGACCTTTTCACCATTTTCAGATCGCTACAAACCCTGAAGAATATTTTCACATCTTCACCGTCTATGATCGCAATCTTTTCGCAGGTTATAAATCTCCATTTCACTTTCGAGGTATTATCATGAAGATTGAATTGATAGAAAGATCGTGGCGCCTGTTCCTATACTTAAATATCAAATGTGTCTCGGCATGGACCATGGAAAACGAGAAATTCAGCAGACCCAGCATAACAGAAGCTTAAGAACATGTCAAAAACGCTAGTGGAAGTATACCTAACTATGTTCTTCTATTCCAAGAAACGACATACCCGCATCGATGCACTAAACAAGATATCATTCACGTTTGCCGCGCAAAAACAAGGTTTTCCATTTCACTTTCCTATTATTAGCATAAAGATTGCATGAACAGTAAGATCCCGGCATTTGTTCCTATAAATATCATTATCAAGCTCATCTCAGAATCGACCATGAAAAACGAGAATTTTCCACTCGAAACCTTGGCAAAGACACTTGCAGAACTAAAAGTACACGTTGAATCTTCCTTCCTACGAGTTCCGGCAAGAAACGAAACACCAGCCTACCGATGCGCGATGCCTCGGAGGAGACATCACCCGCGCTGGCCGTGCAAAAAGGCACGTTTGCCATTTCACTTTTCATTCCTCCGCCGCGCAGTGCCGCCACAGAACGTTACATCCTCGCCTTCGGGTGTATCAATTTACTTTCCTCGAATGTGGTTGCATAAATCGGTAGACAGAAGTTGTACGCTATCGGAGCACGCGCTTTCCCTGGTTTCCAGAATAAAATGAAAACAGAGAACGCCGGCTCCTGAGCCACGTGCCCGCATGGTCGTTGTAATCGAGCACGATATTTTCTTCGCTTGGGAAAATGTGTTTACGGGCACGCTGGGCGATCCCCGCAGAATAAGCTGGCCTTTTCTCTTGCCTCGTTTCTCACCGATAGATGCACCCGATCAGGCCAGCAATAAATTTGTCCGTCCCCGTTGCTAATGAATTTCGTAGAACTAGAGATTCCGTAAGATGTAAGGTAAAGGACCCAATTACTGACACCTGACCAATTACTGTCACCTTAAGCTATTTTCCTTAAAATAACGAATAAATAAACTATAGTATATAATTTATATCATAGATTATAGGTTAAATTACATAATTCTTTTTGTGTATGACTTTACAACGTTTATTTATTTGTTATTTTAAGTAAAATAGCTTAAGGTGACAGTAATTGGTGAGGTGTCAGTAATTGGGTCCTTTACCCTACTCTTTCCAATAGTGAATAGACTAACGTTTAATAATAAAAGATTATCGGTTTTTTCTAGATTTAAATTATTCTTAAAATTTCACGTAATAAAAAAATGCAAAAAAAAAAATAAATCGATTTCTCAAATCTTGATTCGAGCTTAATTCGAGATTCTGTTCCGAATACATTAACGTAAATGTATATACAATTCGACCTGAGCAATCTCTTTTAATTTTACATCAGGTATCACTGCAATTAGAGCGCTCATAAAATATGCATAACGTCACTATAAATAAAATTGTAGGTACGTTCCGCCCTACGCCAGGTTGCTTGGAATAAAATTACCAATTAATTGGCAAGCCGTCTGAATTGAACCGATTCCCTTAATCCTGGAGAAGCGCAAAGCAAGTAAAGAAAGGCACCGATTGGTCTATTAGTGGCATCAGAGCGGTAAAGACAGATCGTAAGAGGTTGTAGGAAGCGAATGTTGCGCAAGCTCGGGCCACTGTCGAAAAGTAAAAGTACAATTATCTCGGGTAACAGCAAAAGGACAAAAACCCACTCCAAGTAAATAGTAGTAAGTAGAAATGCTCCAGCAACCAGTTTGCTCCGTTTAAAAATTCCTCCATCACCGACTATCGCTTTCAAGTCTTCCCATGATATCATGATCGTGCAACGTGTAAGACTGGAATGTGTGTATGGTAACTCGAACGAATTTCTTTCGTGCTTCTGAGATTGAAGTTCAAGCTTCTCTGTGAACTCACGCCAGCGTCACAGTTAAAGCAATACAGTGAATAGACATTTTTCCGTGATTTTTCCCCTTAAAATAAGGAGACGAACTCAACGTCCTATTATACCGAGCTCCTCGTCTCTTAACCTCCAAGTGCATGTAAGATTATAAAGAAATAGAACCTAACGAAAACTTGAATTGAAATGAATCCGAAAGTTGGATGGGAAATGTCAGAAGCCAGATGTACATAAATTACACTGCCGCTTCCACTGGCGCCAGAGGCATCGCACCGCCTGTGCTTCACTTTTATTGCTGTAATCGAGACGTGCGCAGAATGTAACCTCCTGCCGCGGCCACGGTTAAGGAGAAACAAGACTGACTAGTTAGCGGGCATGCCTAAACGGTACAATTCATTCCTCTACGCCGCGACAAATTGCAGGTGTCGATGGGCCCTGGCCAGTGAAACCCAAGATTATCCCAAGAATTAATTGGTTCGAAAAGCCGCAGGACCCCGGGACCGCAGGACCGTAAGGCCGCCTATCGAGGAACCAGTCTCGGTTCTAATCGCGAGACGCAGCCACCTGTAGCGTTCGCTCTAGCGGGAAAGAAAGCGATCCAACGGAAAGATCGTATCGATTCTGGATCGGAACCGCGCCTGTCCGTGCACCAGAACCTCGGCGATCTTCGATTTCACTGGAAACGATCGCGTGAAGTCTCTTCAATCCGATTTCAACTCTCGATTTCGTCTCGGGGCCTTTTACGCCGCGGCCGGCCGCCTGGGAACCATTCTTCGCCCCGTGGGACGCGCGCAATTTAACCGCGCGTTCGTGTCGACTGTGGAATGCAACACTTTTCCCATCATTAAGTCTTCTTTTCGCACCTTTCCTACTATTGCACTATTAATTCACTGTCAGTGTTAGGGTTCAAATAATTTAACAACCAGTTCGGTGCGCTACTGACTAGAAAATTGATTATTATTTCATATAGGTATCTACTCACATATGTAGTTATACTGTTACAGCGAGCCAAAGCCCAGTGATACCTATGTTACTAACCGCTTCTAGTAAAAAATTCATAAAAATCACCGATTTTTCAACTGTTTAACGGCCTTGACTGCTTTGCAAGCTCATTTGATATCCGGCCGATCGGAACGTTGCTTCTCACTAATACCAAAATCACCACTTTTGAATCTTTTAAATCGATTTTCAGATAAAACATCTGGTTGCTTTTGCAACCGATTCTCGTCGCCGGAGTAGAAAAAGAATGCAACGTCGATATCCATTTTAAGACAAATATTTTAATTATACCTATATTTATTTTAGTAACCAAGGAAAAGGTTCCTTTTTATGGTTATTTTTATCAACTCTGGATTAACATTATCGAGATTTACTTTACTACTTAGGTACTTACATGTCTCTAGCCTTTAGAACTAGCCTAACTGGCCTGACTGCATTCTATACAAATCTATTATATCGAGTGTCCTCGACCGACCTTGAAGTGACCTTGCAGGATATTGAACAGTACCGAATATTCTTCAGCATTCTTAAGCAATTTTCAAGAATTTTTAGTGAAATTAAATGACCTTGAACGACCTTGGACGACCTTGGACGACCTTGAACCGATCTAAGTAACGTGAGATATTCGCTACGAAGGTTGTAAAATGAATAAGGAAACGTATCGGAGCATTCATGATCCCCTTTCTCGAAAATCATCGGCTCCGGAGGTTGGTCGCCGAGGCCGACCGTCCTTACGAACCGAAGCAGCAAACTTTCGAGCGTGCGATGCTTTTCAGAGCAGAATCTGTTTCCTGGCAAGACGATTTGCGGCGGACAGGGTCTCCATTACAAACTGGCTCGTTCATGATGGGCCACAGATGGAATATTGTCGGCCAGGGTGGACGCACCCGTCGAGGCTGCGACGGGGAGAAAGCGCTTCCGAAGTGTAAAGTACACGTTCGGAGGTTCGATCAGGACAATAACCTCCCAAGGATCACCGTGTCGTAATTACGCGAACGAGGGCTTCTTTCGCGGGCAATTAAGCGAGCTGGTTCGTCGTTTAATGGCCGGGCATTGCTGCGAGTCTGCTGCGACCCCGTTGCGAGCCTGTTCTCGGGTAACGAAATAGAAAGTGGCGAAAAGGGAAGAACGGGGAACGAAGATCGGCGAGGAGAGATCGAATATACATGTACCTTGATATTGGTGAGAGACTCGGTAAAGACTAAGAGATGGCTCGCGTGCCCTTTCACTTCCATTTTCGTCCCCTTGGGGAGACCTTTCGTTCTTGCTCTCTTGCTGTCCGGCAAGCTTGCTTAAATTCTTTCGACAACTCGAGGATAATGTATCAGGGAGCTCCGATTATACTACATAGGTATGTAGGCACAAATCACGCAGTACGAAAGGAACAAGGAAGATTTCGAGTCTCTTAACTAATTCTAACTATAATTATAATTATAATACTTGTGGAAATTATAAATGAATCGCCCTTGGTGCCGCCTCCCCTTCGCAACTCTAACTGGCTGTACGTAGATAAGGATTCTTTAAATTTCACTATCCGATAGCAACTCTATCGATTTATCCAAGGTCCTTGGTAATTTGTAATTCTCTACCCCTTTAATGAATACCCTAATCTATGCATACCATTACAGCATCAAAACTCTCTCCATCCAGAAGCAATTTCACTTTACATCGTTGTCCACTTGGAGGTAAATTCCATTAAATGAATGTCCCATCGTAGCAGTATGTTAAACAGTTTTATACTGTCGTACCTACATGTTATTCTAATCGCGAGTGACGCGCTCACGCGAGCGCACTTTCGATGCGCACCGCGGATAATTTAGCCAGTTGCATCCATGTCACTCTCTGACCTTTTCCTCTCGATAGAAACTCCAACTGTCCCGGGAGGTTATCTACCAGGGAAAACTGGAAAAATTCTGCTTTTCCATGAAAAGTTGGTCACCTAAGTCAGAGGTTCATAAGTCTTATTTTGATAGCTTTAACAACACAATTAGTGTTGACAGCTGTAATAGACTCTAATAGTCTGGAAATAGAAATTTAAAAAAAAAAAAAACTGTTGGTGGTTCCACAAAAATTTACAGAAAATACGTTTCCTATGAAAAAACATAGTTATTGGCCAGGCGAAGGCAATGATTGGTTGGTTAATCTTTTGGCAGTTATTGGACACTATTTCATAACCTATATCTGACATATACCCTACCTAATTATGAAATAATGTAAATGTAAAAAAAAAGAATTGATTCAATTAGAAACATAGGATTTAAATTCTTAATATTCATCTTTTTTTTTTAAAAAAAAAGGCTAATCACCGCCGGGTGGCCAACGACTACACTGTTTACCCATAGCACGCGATCCACGGTCTCGAGTAAGTACAGTTAGCCGTACTTACTCGACTTTTCATTTCCCATTTCCGGCACATCCAACAGTATCATTTCCTACCGTTCCTGCTTGTTCTTCGGGTAAACAGTTGTAATAGTAAGTTACTGTTCGGTGCGTGAATTTTCTCCTACACAACGATTAAATTTGATGACTTTATCAAGTGCCATTCAGAGATGGTGCATTCTCAGGTCGTTCGTTTTCGAAAAGTTACTATTCTGCTGTGATACGTGGATTATCAGGGAGAAAACTCGTTCGAGAGTTTCAAAACGGACAATGTCCTTGAATAAAAATTACACTTAATTATTTCTGTTTTTACACGATAGATGCGGTCGTTAAAAATCCGTGTGAAAAAGAATTTGAACCACAAAAGTCGGGAAAAATTATTTTTATATACGATAAAACAATTACCATTAATTCAGAGGAATTTCCTAGAAAGATAACTATTTACATACCTTTATAGGAATATATTTTCTTAGAATTAAACATTAAATAAAGATTTTTAAAGAGGCAAATTTATCGGACCGTGTTAAATCAAGATGTGGTTGTGGGGCGTTTGATGATATTGATGTTGCAGAAAATTCAAGTGTGAAAGGGGAAAGAAATTTGGAATATTCGTTAGAAATTCTCATTCAGTTAGATTACCCTTTTGTCAAGCGTCATTTCCTTTTCAAACAGTCTACGTAGTTCCCTGGTTTACCCTGTTTAGTAACGAGTGACAACTATATGTGCCTTCGTCTCGATCTCGTTCCCACGGGTTTTTTTATCCGTGGACACCTTTTCCTTTCACAAGCCAGCTCCCATGAGAAACCTTAAAAAGTAACAAAGCCAACGTTCCTTCACACTGCTGTCGAGATCCTGTTTGCCACCTTATACCCTTTAACGATCGCCATCGCCGCAATTCGCTCGACTGGATGAAACTTTTTACATATTATCCAGCAAGTGGTGGTGTGACCTCACATCGAATCGTTAATAGGGGTGAATTCTAATTCAACTCCCAATCACAACGAGGTGGAACCGCAGTGGAAAGCCAGGAGAAACTAAAATTTTCCGTTTATTATGTTCGTGCTACCTGCGAATACTCTACATGTTTGGTAAAAAAAGCAGAGCCTAGAAGTGACTGAATCAGCCCACTCCACAATCCCCAATGTAGCCAGAAACTTCCATAAATAAAATTGTATTTTGCTCCGCATCTAGGAAGTTGCTCCAAAACCTTTTGAGGAAAAATCTCCTCGCGCCCCCAGCTTCCAAGTGAACCCAGCTGACAACTTGGTGCCTTCTCAGATCGCTGACAAAAGAAGTCGAAGCGCGGGTCCGGGCGGCGCGCTTGCAGAAGATCGAGAGGATCGAGAGGATCGCGTCTCCTCGCGAAAGAGGGGAAACTTTCACGACTTTCGAACGTTCAGCCGGTCATCGGACCTCAAAGTGAAAGTAAACAGGGAAGATGTGATCCCCGCGACCGTGGCATTCGATCGTCTCTTTGTTCGAGCCCCATCGAGCCCGATGGACCGTGCGAGAACATTCGATGCATTTAATTCATCTTGTAACTACTTTAACCGATTGTTTATTACCGGCAGTCGGAGGGGGGCTGTTACGTTTAAAAGGTAAACAGAGATAGAGATACTTACATACGAGAATTTCCGATGAAATCATTATGATATTTTATCAGGCAGAATGAAGGATTTTTTTTTAGAATAGAGTAACTATGTACTTAAAATTAGTAGTAATAAAAGGATGAACTCTATTGTTAGAGTTATATGTAATTCTATAGGTATGGAAAGCATATCAACTTTACAGGTGAATGAGGAATGTCCATGAAAGAATAAGTTATAATCTATCAAATTGTTTTGAATTTTTTAAATTTGCATTTTCCGGGGGATAAAGAAGTCATAATGGGGAGTATGAAATGACTGTGGAATAGTGTGACGATGACTTCATTGCGACAGCAGTGACAAGGTCGTTATTGCGGCAATAAAAAGGATTACAGCATGTACTTTATGTGATTTTACCAGATGGTTACTTTAATCCCGACTTTTACTCTTGGAAAATAAAAAACTGTCAAGTTTCCTTGGATTCATAGCTCCGTATGTATTTTACTCAACAATCTTGCATATCACCGTCAAATCCAAATCGTTTAAACGAATGGGATACAAAAAGTTCATTTTCTATTCAAATCTTTAATCGTACTCTCTGTCAAAAAAAAGAAGAAAATACCGGTTAGTAGCTCCATTTTGTTTTCGCATTGTACATCTTTAAACAACAGTCATTTCAACCGAGTCGATTTCACAGAGTGTAAAGGAAATTAAAATCAAAATGATTACTCTGCGGCGAATTGCAAGGTCACTTTCTACGATAACAATTGTAAATCTGAATGCCTCGTTGTGGAACGTAAAAATACAGTAATGATAGTCTTAATGGTATAAAAAAGAGTCATTGATATATCGCTACCAATACTCCACTATGTATATGTAGGTATGTACAAACTAGAAGAATCTACAAAATGTATACTACTGATCATTCGAGCTAAGGGAACCGCCTTAAATTCATCGCTAACGTCGAAACACCGTGCAAAATGTAATACGCAATATTGCCAGGTGACTTTCTACAAGCGCAAGTGCCTTTCTATCGTCCTTCTTGTCATCAACAAATAGACAAAAAAATAACTTTCACCGATGCGCTAGGAACACATTAGAAGCTGTACGCTAAGCGAACTACGCTCTGCTAATGCGAACACCCTCTGGCGGTCAATTTATTGTATTTAACACTATTCTACTCAAGGTATACCTAAGAGTCCTGACGAGAACACGCAGAACGTTCCATTCTATTCGAGGAAACACAATTATTACCGAACTCGAAAACCTCAAGTTCCCCCAAACTAGTTACCCACTTTCAAGCACCCTAATAATTACAATTACGAGCACAACGGCGAGATGCAAGGGTCGATTGAAAACTTTGTGTCTTAATAGAGAGAGAGAGAAGTAGAATTATTTTTTCTGGGGGTAGCCGGTAGTGTATACTTGTTACTAACCCGTTAGTAGCTACTCTTACTCACTTGTTACGTCAACTTCACGAAGATTAAAAAGAATGCGACCTGGAATGCCAACGGAAGCTGTGCATCAAACTTGCACTTATTTCCAAAGCCGTATCATTACAACACCGACGCGACGCACCAAGTGCGTCTCGGACTAATATGTATAAAAAAGAAAATTGATCCAACTCCTTTTTACGCCAAGTGGAAGATCACATAATGAAATAAGATACATGTATAACAATGAAACGTGTAAAATGTGGAGCTGCCTAAGGAGGAGCATTCAATTCTCAATACACGCCTTCTTCGCCCTCCAAAGTTTCAATCAACCCTCGTACACCAACCCCCAATGTAGGTGCATTCATCGCGAACGTAATCCTAGTCGCGCATGGACTGTCATACTCCATGCATGTCAATACAGAAGCATCTAAATCTTTAAATTAACACCTAAGCTACCCGTGGACCGTCTGCGTAAAGGAAGGAAGAGCAGCGTTCATCGTGTTCGCCGTGTTCACCGTGTTCACCGTGTTCACCCCGTTCATTGGTAGAGCGAACGCCTGGAAGGGGTTAGTCTGAATAGGCATGTTCCTAAAATCGTGCGGCGGTTCCATGGTGTCCTCCTTCACAGCGTACCCCTGTTTCGGTTGAGCGAAGCTCAGGGGCCAGCTGACGGGGGCAGGAAAATTGGAAGCAGACTGGCCGGCTGCTGCCAGGAAGCTACCAGTCACTTGCTGGTTCTGGAAACCAGTGGTTGCTCCAGTAGCTAGGAACTGGGGCCAGGACTTGGTCATCTCTCGGAGTCTCTGCTGGTAGTGGTCCAAAGACACCGTGTCCCTCAGAACGATTCCCTCCTTGCTGCCTCCGATGGTGGCTGCTGGGATTCCGGAGGGCAGGATCACGTCGCCTTGAGGCTGAGGGGACACGTTCCTATACAGCTCCGCCGCCTTCTGCTGTAGCAGGAGAAGCTGCCCCTTCTCCTGGTCGAGCGTACCGCCGAGATCGATGTTCGCGGTCAGATCCTTCTCTATGGACCTGGGCGAATAGAGCTTCTGCAGGTCGTTCCTTCTGTCGTCGTAGCTGAGCGCGCTCTCCTGGTCCGGGAAGAACTCGGGCCCTGTCGAGATGTAAGAGGTCGACGCGTACTCTGGCTCCGGCTGCTTGTGCTCCTGCGACTCTGGGTACCTGCAATTACCTCGTTAATTAGTGAAATTCGAAAGGGAAAGTTTTTACGTGACACGAACCTTTTCAACCTCGCTTTCGTGGGGACTATGGGGATGCTTCTGTTTTTTTTTTTTGGTTCGGGGAACAGATGTGTGTTGGTGTGCTCTCTCCTGTTCGAGTGCTAGATAGCGAAATACATGTGTGTGCCTCTTAATGCGTAGATGAATTTCGGACAGTGACTTTCTGGGTTTATAGTAAGATTTTTCACCTACATGTGTTTACTGTGGTCTATTTATTGTGCTTAATAAATTACTTGGCTGGCTAATTGGGCCGTGGTATTAATAATGTGATAGAGAGAATCTTACCAATCGCAATTTTTTTCGCACGCTCCTTTATTTACTTTGGGGATATTGGCTTTGAATATTCTCTTTGTCTTTTGACGGAACGATAATACGAAGTGTATCGATGGAGCTGCGACGCGTGCACGGGCCACGAGCACGGACGGTCACAAAGTGTGATATGTACCTACTCTACTGGGCGCAGTAGAACATTTCGTTAGTGACCAGACAAGCCTGTTCTAAAGCCGGGTTTACATTAGTCCAGTCGCTGGATCCAGCGAGTGGTTCAACTGGAAATCAGGCGATATCTTGATTATTCCAGACGTTTCTGAACCGTTGAAAGTGGTAGAGTGTAATAATAATAGATTCACGCAAAAGAAGGATAAAAAAACATACAAGTAGCATCGAAAAGTAGAGTTTCGATCCAGTCGAAATCTGCTGGAATGACAGCACTGTACTGGAATCAACACACTGTTTACATTATTCCAGTTCTAATCCAGTGCTGTACTGGATCACTGGACTGGACTAATGTAAACCCAGCTTTACGCTCGTCGTTCCTTCTCAGACTTAAAATTCTTACAACTCGTTGCATAACTCTAATAACTACAATTTGTCTGCAAGTAACGTACATATATTCTACTATCTATATTCAAAGATGAGAGACAATAATATCTATTATATTATATGTTATATTTTAAAATTTCTTAAACTTTCACAAACAGTTATTATAGTAATGTTTATGTAATAATTTCGGTACAGTTAATCGCTCAATTTTACTATCGCAAAATTAATTATTCGATATCGACAATTCTCAAAGAAACTGAACAATAAACCGTTTCAGTTTGAATAATGGAACTTATGTAATAAACAAAACTTTTCCTTCGATAACAGTACCATAAAGATTATCACAGTAGTCGAACGAAAAGTTTTGAAACCGAAGTTTACAGAAACACTAATTAATTATTGTTATAAAAGCTGCATCCTTTCCATATTAAGTGAAAAAGTATAATATCCAACTGCTCCCGGGGTAATCTATCACCCGTTTAACATAAAGAATTTCTGTTTACCTTTCATGGCCAAGAGATAAGCTGTCCTTAATACGGTCGTAAGGGATGTATCCTTTGCCATAAGATACCGCGTGGCCGATTTCCTTTCCGTAAGGTATATGCACGTGGTTCACGTTCTCGTGGCCTTGATCGAAGTCGTCTCCTCCGTGAGGGAAGGGTGGATTTCGGAACAGAGGTTTCTTCGAGTGATAGGGGCCGTGATACCGGCGAAAGTGCGAGTCACCGCTATGGGACGATTTCCTGTAACGAGGTGGCGCGTGGCTGCGCCTTAATTGCTGCGGGACAACTAGCACCACTTTATTGCTGAAACGAATCGATAAGATTGCTTGCTTAAATAGGGATTGGTTTGTGTCTCCAAAGACGATTTTGATTACAAAATCTAAAAATTAGGTTAGAAGAAATGGCAATTTCACACGGTTTATTGACACAGAGTATATTTAATTACTTACGCATAGGTGACGAGAGGTTCGCTGACCGCCAGCACCAGAATACAGAAAACCTGTGGATCATAATTAGAAGTTAGCGGATATAGAAGCTTTAAACGGAGGAGGAACTTTTTAATTTTGTAAAAACTGGAAGGTTATTTTTATATACGGTTTCGTAATCTAAAGGTGACAAGTATTCAACGTAAGGATAGGAAAGAATCAAATCACATTTCAAGATACATACTTCTAACTTAGTTAAGAATGAGAGAAGAGTCTTTAAAATGACGATACAGTAGAATCTCCATTATCTGAAACCTGAATATCCAGACACTCGAATAATGGAGCCTCTACTTACTAGTCTCTACTATAACCAGCGACTTGAAACTGGTACGATTTTGATACCGGTATTACATCAACAAAGCTATATCGAAACCGTTATAGGTAGAGCCGAAATAGACGAATACCGAAATCATTAAAGTATCGAAACCGAAATAAATATCGGTATTTTTCTGTTCTTCTTTCGATGACATGGTAGATTAAAAAAATATCTTCATAAACCTTATTAATTCGAGTTGTAAAAACACCGACACAACGTAATACACTTTTCATAAAAATAAACGACGAAAATAAACTTACATTTTCATCTTCCTTTCCCCCGCTTTTATTTTAACATGAAATGCGGGTACAAGGGACTTTGGCACCTAAAGAAGGGGCTTTGTAAAAAGAGAAGAAAAACTGGATTTTCTTCTTTACATAAATTCTTACAATCACCTATTGAATTTTATTGAATTTGCGTTAAAAATATTTTTATCAAGATTAAATGCCGAGTGCGCCACTGAGGATACGTCAACAACCACCTCATATCCCATGAAACAGCAATCCTTCACCAACAAATATCGAACACTCACCGAGCACCGCATGTCGCCAAATCCTCAACCGAGTTTCAGCGCTCTTTAAGCCCTCTATCGCTGAAGTGGCGGTTAATCCTTGGCAAGGGCAGTGCGGACCTCGCGGGAGCTGCCGAATCTCTCTCTCTCTCTCTCTCGAGGTGGCCGCTGCTCCCAAGGAGTGCTCCGTGTGCTCCGTGTGCTCCGCGTGCTCCAGCCGGTGCAGACAAATTGCGGGAGGTCGGTGGAGGCCTGTTCTCTTTTATACAAGATAAAAAGAGCATAATCGAGGCTGGACGGGCACTCCACACAGCATGGCGGTGCCCTCCCACCGGCGCGGCGCCCTGGAGCCCTGGAAAGAGATCGCGCCCGCTTCGAATCTCTGCGATTCGATGGTCACGGTAGGTGTGGGGCACCAGAGCCTGGCGTGTGGGCACGAAACGGCCAGCTGAGCAACGCCAGCCAGCATCTAGCCGCGTGCATTTTTGTTTCGGGGGAAATCGACACTTTCTTCTGTCGTTTCTGCGCGCACAGACGCAACCGTCGCGTCGCGGCATCTAACGTTGGCCGCGCCCCGCCATGCTTTCCAAAACGCGACCAACAAGAACATCACCGACGTGCTCCACATTGGCGGCCTCCTCTGGTCTGCTCGGTCGCTGGACCTCCATGCCCCACCTGGGCGCTTTTCCGCCGAACGCGCCTTTCGATTTTCGAGCAACCACTTGGGTGGACCTTGATCTTTCGAAGCTCCATTGAATCTTCGACATGTTTTGGATTTTAATGACATAAGAGTAGCTCTAAAGGGTGGTGCTTGGTAATTGACGTAGGTAAATCTTAAGGTGCGTCCTCACTAGCGAACAGTTCGCGAACAGACCATTCCTAGGAAATTCAATTTCCATACTGGAGACTCACCTTCACAAGGAGCAGCTACGAACTGTAAACTGAATTTTTTAAACATGAGGAGTTTATATCATAACCCTACAGCACATTTTGTTGCAGAAATGTTGCACAAAAGTTGCAGTACATTGCAATGTTGCCGTTTGGTTGCGAGTTGCATTGCAATATTACTGCAAAATTGCGGAAACATTGCCGTGCAATATTTCAATGGCCACATTTGTGCAATGTTACAGAAATATTGCGCACACATCGCCGTGTAATATTGCTATGGAAACATTTGTGCAATGTTTCAGGAATATTGCGCACATATTGAAGTGCAATATTACAATGGCCAAGTTTGTCAATATTCAGGGAATATTGCGCACACATTGCCGTGAAATATTGCGCATATATTGAGATACAATCCATGTGAAACGTTTCAGCAATTAATCCGCAATAAATCCGGAATTTAGCGGAGCGATTCCGAATTGTCGACACGCAGAATACAGTTTAGGATTCCACAGGCTACCACGGAGGGAATATATATGAACGTGGACATTATCTGACATAAATAATTAATACGATTATTATCTTAAGCTGGAGATTGGAACAATGTTGTCCTGATTATACATCATCTCATTTGGTCTCTCGGATTTTGAATCGCCAACCATTTGCAACCAAACACTCTCGCACATTAAGTGTCACTGAGTGGCTTCTAACGAAGTGGACCCCGACAGAAGCGTTACACTCAACAAGCAGGGACTCCATACCATTTCTCTATAATAAATTTTCAACAAGTACAGTACATAAAGAAACTACAGTTTCATGAAAATGCATATTTCAACAAAGACGAATTCTATTTGGACTAAATTTCATTTTCCTTGCATCAGTTTCTTTCAGCCGCAGGAATGATATAATTTCGTGATACCAGTTCTCAAATAAATTATCCAAGTTGCACGCATTATATCACATTTTCTCAACGTGTGAGATCGCGAACGTACGACGCTACGCGTCAAGTGTAGATGAAAATGATTCTGATGCAACACTGTGTGGCAGAGAACACAGCATTGGAAACTATGACCATTTTTAGCAATGAACTTTCCATTGCCATTGTGTTCTTTTTTTAGTTGGAGTACTGTTTGTCGATCGTTGTAAGATATAGTAGATCAGAGCACGAACACTGTTAATGAATTCATTTACAACTGTTACTAGTACGTCGTGATCAATGTTAGCCGTCTCGGTGGTGAATTTTAGCTCAACTAATTATCGCTTTCTCTGTGGTTCGCTTTTGACACGTTCAACGCCGCTGAGGAATTTCAAGGTTCGATGGAACATGAAAAAATGATCCAAAAACTTTGCTTGCTATAAATACCTTGGGTCACTGACACCATAGTCAACACGTGACAGAAGTTCCATATGGCAAGTGTTGCAAGAACTTTGTTTTGGAATTGCAGCCTGTTTTCTGTTACAAGTTACAACCACCTTTTCCGCATATAGGCACAGCTGAGTTGAATATTACGTAGTTTACTGCTTATGTATCTGGAACTTGTCATGTATCTGGACTCATCAGGTCAAACTAATTTGTAAACTAATTAAAAATAATGAGCTATTCAAACAGTGCAATGGCAATTATGCGAACAACTGGCCACGTATTAATTCTACGAACGTGTTAAAAATTTTACCAAGATACAACGCACACGTGGGCGACTTTAAACAAGCTGCGTACATGTAAGTTGTAAAATTACATGTACGCAGCTTGTTCAAAGTCGAAGCATAACTGCAGAATTGGTGTGAGTTGTGTGAAATGTGTCAAGTATTCCACACTTGAGATTTTGCTATTTGTGGAATTCCACATTCGGGAATTTCGAAGGCGTTCTACCATTTTTTATTTGTTTGGTTTTAATTTGTTCTCCCTCAACCCGCCAATTTCACACTCGCAAACTCGGGGAAAATTTCATACCCTGCATATGGATCCATAAAAAAAATACACAATAAATTGATATTAACATTAAAATTATCATTTTAATTCTAATTAAATTACTTTGTTTCAAACTAGGAAAGGGGAGAAAATTATAGGATCCACAGAGATAGGTCCATCATTGATAGGTAGGTACTTAACTAAATACCAAACTACAGTTCTTGGAGGAGGTAATAATTTTATATTAAAAGCTTAAAATAGATAAACGCTGAGATACGCACGAATAAAATTATGTAGGTAATTCGCCCTTTCGATAATCCTCCTATAAATCTTTACCATGCCCCCTTTACTCCGCATCAGCAGAAAGAAGAGGCGAAAAGGGGTGGAAGCTGCGTCACTCAATCCTCGGGCGCGAGATAGAGTATCGTTAGACCTAGATATCTACGTTTCATTGAATACCTACCTATTCCCTGATTTCACAATCGAGGCTCGCGTTCCTGTCGCGTTCGTTACGGTCCACATACACGAATTCTCTGGCAGGGATGTGTCGTTGGCGTAAAATTATCTCATTCACGCGACGAACTTTCTTGCTGGACCTCGGCGTCGAACCTCTTCCACCGGCCACCGGCGAAAGTCATTCACTCGTTAAATGCAGGATTTTCAAAGCGCATTTCGGCGGAAAAAAAAGCAACGGTCGATGGGTGAAAGCGATCGCGTTGAAAGTCTGCGCTGCCTCCCTTTTCTCTCTCTCTCTCACTCTCTCTCTCTCTCTTCGGTGCGCATTTACATATATACGTGGGAAACGGTATAAACACGGCAGACGTTCGATCTCCTGCGACGAATGAAAACGCGTGCGTTGTTTTGTGAACCTGCCACGTTTACTGAATAAACGCCCTCGAAGGGGTGCAACAACAACTTTTTTTAGATTAGTAGCATTAAGGGGGAGTCTTATTCTTTGGACTAAAAACATAGCAAAATTGGGGATTTTTTTTTAAGTAGCCAGCGATTCGATTCGTCTGAAATTTGAAGCATGTTCTGATGCATCTTTCAGGAAGCTGTAGCTTTTTTTTATTAATTTTTAACCATAAATATAGTAATTATGAATGTAAATTCGCCGGCTGTTGGTTTGCATGATATCTATCTACCAGGTAATCTGAAAAAGGGCGTTTTATTTGATACATATGTAGCTTGAAATTGATGAACCAGCAAAAACTAAAAAAATTATTGAACAGTGTGGGGAATTTTCAAACTGAAAGGTCTGAACCGTTAATTTTTGCAATCCAATTCTGCACCAAATTTCTTATGTAACAGAAGAAGCATTATATAACTTAGCGGAATTCTGGTTCATCAAATTGTAGCTACATGTGTACAAAGTAAAACGCTGTTTCATTTTTCCGTTTTAGATTACCTGGAAGGTAAATATCATGCACACCAACGGCGACGAATTTTACGCGGCGTGATGCATAACTCCTATGTTTATTATTAAACATGAGTAAAAAAAAACTGCAACTTCTTCACGGATGCATAAAAACATGGTCTAAATCTCAAATGAATCGAGACGCTAATTTCTTAAAAAAAAAATCCTAAATTTTGCTGTTTTTAGCCCATAAAATAGGACGCCCCCTCTTTAAGAGACTAGGCTGTCCTGTAGGTAAAACTAACTTTTAAATTAACTTATTTTAACTAGGATATCTGACATTCAACAACCGCAAAAAGTTCTTTCACGCTAAACATTGGACTGATGCAATAAATATTTCCAATACTGTATCTTTCCGTATTTATTATTATTATTATTATTAAATGTCTTTATTGCATCATTACAATTAAATTAAATTAAATTACAATGACGAGTAGGCGAGGTTCAGCATTAACTGCTGCTCTACAACCTAACCTAAAAAGCCGTTGGGATGTAAGAAAAAGGAAAGAAAGAAAAGAAAAGGAAAGAAAACGAAACAAAATAAAATACAATAGGAAATTACATACAATTTCTAATTTCCAACGATCCTATTCTTTCCTCTCTACTTTGTCACTGACCTAACTGTAATCTTATTACATTACCTATATATTTATAGAATTGGTAACTCGTGGGATTCTATCCCGTAAACAAATAAATAAATAAAACTCTCACTCGGTGAAGCTACCAACCGATTTACAAAAGAAAGTAGAAAATTCGCATGCAGAACGTCGATAGAAATATCTATGTTGTAACAACTGCAAACACGATGTCCGATTCCAGGAGAGAGCGTGCGATTTCAAACGATTCACAGAGACATTCCACGAAAATAATGTGGCGTTGTTTAGAATAGTCCTCGATGGTGCCGAGTGATTCGTGGAGCACGCTCCGTGGCGCGGCGTCGTTACGAGATCGCGTATTGGTATTTACGCGCGCTAATTCCGATGCCGGTGAAAGATCGCATTGTAGTCAGCTTGCTGTAAAGAATCAGCCAACGATAGATCGAGGAATAAGATCCTCGACATTGGCCACATTATGCTACTTTCTATCTTGCCGCGATAAACGATAAAACCGATCATTAAAATTGCACTAAAAATTGGAAACAGACTTAAAGCGCTAGTACTGGGGAGGAAATTGCGAACTTCCGGATTTCACGCCACGCTAATGCAAGCTTACTCTTGTTTCAGAGTTTTCACGCGAGCACAGGCAGCTTGTAATTTATTATGCCAAAGAAAAATGGCGAACGATAGTGAGAAGGAGCGGGAAAGAGAGATATTCCAGGTGTCCGTGCGCTTCACTTTCATGATACACAAAACCAAGAGTTTCCACGAGTTTTTGCATTGCATTATTATAGGAATTCAAATGCTTGGTGGGATTTATTAACTCTTATTAACGAGTAAGTATTCTAAATATTCAAAATATCCTTGGAAAAAAAAGCTAAAATGTGAATGTTTGTGAAAATTAACATTGCATATCGAAAAGAACTTTCTCGAATATTCTGTTTAATTAACGAGATTCTCGCTTTTGAAAGTCGCGTTGGTAGTGGCCAGTGCTACAAATAATTCCCGTCGAATCCACGACCGCCCAAAATAAGTAGGCGACATTCCATACATTCGATAAACTTTCTTATTGCGAGTACGATGGCGATGGCTTAATTGTTCTGGTATCTGCAACAAAAACACCCATTAGTATATATCAAAGCACATCACTCTTTTTATATGCGTCCAGATTCGATTTATTTCTCAAATCTACTATCTCTTGAATAGAATCCACCACATTCGAGTCCCATTTAAATGTCTCCAATGTTCCCGAGAAATTCTATGTAAATGCTCTAGGTATATCAGTACGAGAGAAATTTAAGTTATGGCTGATTTAAAAATCCATGAAATAATCGATTCTCAATTCGATTCGAAAAGTTAACTTCCCAACTGCGTGAATCTAGGTTCTCAACAGAGTATAAATTTATCAAAACTTTGTAAGTCGATAGTTCTGAATCTCTGTCTGACAATGAGCCATTTCCATCCATGGTCATGGATGATGGTCCCTACTAAAAGGATCACCTGAGAAAAGCCTAGATAAAGTACTATGACATAAAAAGTTGAAAAAAAAAAATAAATCCTCCAAGTACTACCTTTAAGATACTTTGGATAATCATATAACATAGACACATAGAAAAAAAACACACTGGGGACTACATTGGGGATACAGGAAAGGTGACTCACTTGAAATTGAATTTTGTCAAAAACTATCGACAACTACGCCCCACACTTCGAACACGTAGGTAGTAGGGGAGAGGTGCTGTAAAAGGGACAGGTCTTAAATGGGACAAATGGGGAAGATGACGCAAAGCTCGGCGCAGATGGCGCCACTAGCGCATGTACTCTGAATCATCCGCAGTGGATGTACCTGATTGCGTATGTGTGAATTGTGAAATGTATAAATGTGACTGTGTGCTGGTGGCGTCACGGGTGGGAAAAATTTGCAGTCATCTTCCTCATTGAATTGCCAAAATATAAAAACATGCAAGTTATTTTCCTGTTTATAACAACACTAAGTACTAGTGCCCAGTCATTTGACGGAAACTTCACTGCGGTCTCACTTGCAACAGAGTAGTAATCCGCGGTTGATGTTTTTCGGCAATAAATTTTCGTTCATTTTCTGTGTCCTTTTCTGAGAACAACATATATACAAAGTATTAAACTGTTATATCATTAAAACATCCTGTATTCAACTGAAAGGAAAATACTTAATAAGTAAGCTTAATTGATTGTTTTCTTAGTTTTGAGGTTATATTATATTAAACTCACTTATAGTCTTAAAAGGGACAGCAAACCGTTTCATGGCTGTCCCTCCCATACACATGTACTGCTGGACACGATATGTATTTTACTTTCCTATAAAGTTATTAGTGTATCATCTGTCAATGTCAAAGATGACATTGTTTTAAATTCTCAAGTATTAGTTGATGGCGTCTTGTTTCAAATTTAGGAATTAGTAAAGTGACTATTCAAAGCACACTTTATCGTTAAAAAAATGTGTGGCAATAAATTAGCCCTCGTTATAAGTTATAAATTTGCTACAGTTGTATGTAAATAATAATAATTGTAATTCTTAATAAGTTTATTTTTATTAACGTCTCCCTTTTATGACTTATACTGTCCAATTTAAAACCACCTAGTCGTAAAAGGGACATTTGCTACTTATTTGAAAATCGAAGATTGTGTTATTTTTTATTCCAACTGATGAGTTTTTATTATTGGGAAACCAAGAATTTCGATACGCCAACTAGTGACAGAAAATTAAGCTACTGCGAGTAGGCCGAAATCCGTCGAAGTCCTTACGATTATGAGTATTTATATAGACAATTTGTGAAAAACGAGTGTTTTTAAATTTTTTTGAACACTAAATTTTTACTTCTTCGATTAATAAATACTTATTCGGAATGTTTGGTGGGATCCGGGCCTACTTGCAATAGTTTGCCAACTTACCACCACAGCGCTGAAATCTAAGCCACGCCTCCACTTGCTTTCCCAATACCTTTATTGAAGGGGAATAAACATGTTTTCTTGAGATGTACTTGTTTTTTAAATACCTATAATGACATTGTCAGAAATGGACGCTGAACAAAAGTAAACATGAACTACGTAATACACGCTGCTCGCTAGCTCTACCTACTCAATATCTGAAGCGCCTCGTGCACCCTCTTGATAAATATAAAGGCAAATAGGTACCTACCACCACCCATAGGTTTCGAGCCTTTTCACCGAATAACCGAGCGTTGACGTGGCTAAACCGATATCTCGATTCGAACGGAATTCCTCCTGTAGAGAGTTCACTGTCACGGTCCCGCGATCCTCGAGGAAAAGGATAACGGAGTGGTCGTTTTGCGTTTTCGCTGGGCCCTCCCCACCACCCTCCTCGTTGGAATGCGCGTTACAATTTGGTCGGCATGGATGTTTTACGTAGCCAGGGAAGGAGATCGGTTTCCCTTTCTCCTATCGTCTGGCGAACGCCAGCACGCGATCTCTAGCAGCGCGCAGACGGATCGGCTTACAGAGACGCGGAGGCAACGATTTCTATGGATCCTCTTCTGGATCATTCAGGACGATCCACTCGCGGGATCGGTTTCGTGAAAGGGAATACGTCGGAGCGCTCGGTGAAATGGTACCGCGAAGAAGAAACTACCGACTCGCCAGGGCAATCGAGAACTCCTTTTTTTTTTCTTCCCTTGGAAATTCTTCTGCGCGCTGCAGTGGCTCTCGGGCCGCTTCTACGCCGACTTTCAAAGAAATCATTGGTGGCAGGGTGGGAACGAGGGGAGATTTCCTGTGTATTAATGGAAATGTGTGTGTGTGTGTATCGTTAGGGTAGGTCAGTCAGTAGCTGTACATCGCTATTTGGCTTTCTTCCTACTTATAGCAGTATTTAATGTTTTCAATAGTTTTGTATGGAATTTTAGTTGCGTAGGTAAAATGTATAATTGTATAATAATAAATTGAGCGCAAGTGGAGTTGCTTCTAAACGTGTTAGCCGGACTCTATTGTCGATGCAATACTAAAATTTATGTAGTGAAATTTAGAGATGGTATTATAATATTATCTCCTGAATACTGGTAGCAATATTCCGATATATTCCGTTAACAAAATTCCCAAATGATGAAGCTATACTTACGTATAACAGAACTCCATAGCCAACGCGAATACAATTTAAATAGTAGAATTCAGACTACAATTAGTATCTCCTAAAGCGTTCGAAGCGCTTAGCTTCCAGCTGCCTGGAATCTCCCGCATACTCTAACTCTAGATTCTCTAGAAAGTCAGAACAAAGTGTAACTCACTCGCTAAAATGCCACTCGCCGCGAAATCACCTGAAACGTGTAACGGTTACACGCACACGTTGCATCTTATATGCGACAACAGCCTGGCACTCCTGGCAGGATATTAGGAAGGGAGCGGACGGAAAAATCGAGCGACTTTCATTAGGATTTCCACCGACTATATTATAGTGAAACTTTCTTAAGCCTATCCTTTTTAATTGGTCGAACGTGAACCGCTCGTGGAAGTCTTAATTATTACTCTCCCCTCGCGTTATGCAAATGTCGCGAAAGTATAGCTACTGCAGAATGATGCGTCACGATCAACGCGATCACTGATTAATGATTATGCACGTTGCGCGTTTACTCGGTGGGAGGGTGCGCCGAACAATAAGTAAAATTCACTGTAACCAAAGATGTTGCTAATTTTCCACTTTCAACCGAGAGGCGTGTATTATTGGCACGCAGGGTGAGCTGTTAATTAGTTAGGTCTTAAGTTTTGATGCGGGCGGAAAGATTGCCCGCGAGGTGGTTATCGCGATCATCGGCGCGCGGCGATTGAAACGGTACTTGTAATGAGTAGAAATTACTGCAAACGGCAATTACATTATGATATCAGACGGTTCGTTCACCTGGGCCCCGCGCATTCCTCCGCTCCGATCGAGAGGCGTTCACGTTCGTGCGAACGCGTTTTCCTTCCCAGAACCGTGGATGGTCAGGTGTCGTTGCTCGAGCTCGTAAAATCCAATGGGCAATCAATAAGGTGGCTTGAAAAGTATGACTTATTTAGTAAGACTTTTGGCAGTGTGTCTGAGATAAGTGAATTATCAGAGTAAAGGAATAAAAGAGGGCAGATTTGTTGTTTCTGGCTTATGGATATAGGGGCTTTCGTGTTAAGTAAGACGACTAACAATAAAAAGATCCCCTGGAATGATATAAATGCTACAGAAGTAATTTACATAATAGCATTCACAATATTTCATATTTATATCTTTTACTTGGCAGTAGTTTGGCCCTTACGTTACATTTCTTAAGAAAAGAAGGAACACAATGTGGTGGAGAGGGTATATAGCTATTTTATCAAAATTATACGTTCGTCCTTGTACCCCGGAGATCTAAATGAAATCAACTCTTATAATACTACTTCTTATTATATCGAAGAAATAACTACTCCAAGGTGGAAGTCACAAGTAAGCATTTCACGAACCCTCATTGTCAGAACTTGACATAAATAGCAACTGCTACTTAGCCAGAACAAGAAGCATCCTTCACTCCAAAACAAGACACAACCATCATACCATCTTGCCGGACAACCAATCAAATCCATTTCAAGGCCCGAATAAAAAGCGTCCAAACTGTAATTTTAACAAAATCCCTGAAACGATTGCAAAAATATATAAATGCCTACACGAAGGCCCGTGCTGAAAGTAAAAGCGACTCTAATTGTAAGTAAACACTACCCACCTAAACCCCCAAACCACCGAACCCGGAAAGGCTCGTCGTGGTTCGCGTAACTTGGTGAAACGTGTCATCCTGCTAGCTTCCACCTGTCCAGTGTCCGCGCCACAGGTCCCGTGGTGAAAGAAGCCCAGCGTCCCTAACTCAAACGCGAGAGAGACCAGTGAAACGGACCGCGAGAGCACCCACCTCGTATTACGAGGCTGATCTTGATCTTGGCCGTTCACCTAGCCAGCTTTCATTAAAAAGACCACGGACCAAGGGGGGATTACGGAGCGTCGCTTGGCCGAGGGGGGAACAGAGGAAGCGAGCAAAACGACGTATCCAGGTGAAGGGTAGAGCCGTAGCCGTGGCGAACTGGGAATAGTGGGGCCCGGCCCCCGAGCCGCTGGTCCTCCGCTTTTTGCCACGTATTCTCTATTAGCCCGCTCCTTTCACGTGCACCGGCCACCCCGTTGCTAAAGATTCCCTTTCATTCTTATCCGACTCCAATCACGTACGTGTATAAAAGCGGCAAGCGTGTGCACAACGAGCAGCAGATCAAAACCGCGGCTTAAACCGCCAACTGTACCGCGAGGAGGAACCGGTAGTCGGCTCCTCTCTCCCATCAATCCACGATCCAGCGTCTCTCCGGCGATCTAGCGACGAGTCCTCAGGGCGCAACACGATGACGAAGTTCGCGGTAAGTCCGACTCCTGGGATACCACCCGGAATAGTGGCAATCCTCCCGTATCTACCAACCAAGGACGTTTGTCAGCTCACAGACGTCAGTGAGTTCTCAACGTGGGCTCGGCAATAGCCACCTCCGTGGTTGGGTCCACCGAGATATCGTATGGGGTTTTTAGTGAATTTTCCAGTCCTGAGGTTATGTTAAGTGGAGGCTCGTCATTACTAAAGTGGAGGGGTGGCAAGTTGTGAAGTTTAGTTTGCTGGGTGGTTTCATGGGATTCCTGGGGAATCTTTGCACTCCATTTTTAACGGATAGGTACGGGATTGCGCCAATGAGATTCAGATGGAAGTTGTTGTAGTTTGCATCACCTTTTGAAGGGATAGATACCTAATTACCTACGGGATTGTTGTGAGTCAATTTTTCCATCCCCATGAAGAGAAGAGAGAGGGATAGTATCAATGTTTACATGAGATCCATGAAATCCTGTAGTTATAAAGAAAATTGATCCGTAGATTCTATCATTGAAGCAGAATGATGATTCAAAATATTCAATAATTTGAAGAAAGGTGAAATTCAGTGCTTGTTCTTCTGGGATTTGGGGTGAACTTTTGTCACTCTCCTAGATACAAGGGTTAAAGTTCATTTCACGCTTATTGCTAGTACCATCGCAGTTTTATGGGGGTTCTCAGTGAATATTTCCACCCCTGGGAGACTTGGAAGATTTCGAGTATAATTCTATACCCTCCATAGAGGACAGATCCAAGGTCCATCTTTAACTTGAATTCAATCAGGGAAGCATCATAATTAATCCCTCTAAATTCAGTTCATTCAAAGAGACCAGATCAGAACTTTTACATCCCCTATAAAAGGAGAACAAACAAGAGAGGAAAGAACTTTCTCAAGGATCTCCACTCCGAGTGAACAAAAAATCTTTTCCAATCTTCCTAACATTAGTTCCACTCGAGATTTCCCTAAAACAAAATACTAAAAACTCTTCAAATGCTCATGACTAGCATTAACTAAATTCCTCCCGCAGAAGTGTGACTAATCCAAGATTTCGAAAAAAAGAGCAACACTGAACAGACATTTATTTTTCAGCCTGCAGTGCTTCTGGTTGCCTCGCTGCTGAATGTGGCCTCAGCCGGGCACAGCGGCGGTGGACAGTAAGTTCTCTTCTTCCCCTAAAAAGCGAAAACGGAGCATGCGGATGTGACGGACGCATATTAGTGGCGCGGAAGCATCGCCGTTAATCGTATCCGAACCGATAGACCGACAACGAGCTTAACAAACCGTGTCCAGGTTCGCGAGACGCGACGTTAGAGCGAGAGAGCGAGTACTTTCACCGTGGCTTCCCCTTATCGTCGATTGCCACGATTTTCTTCGGCCATCATCGAAAGTAATGATAAACGAGAGTGTTCCGCGATCCTTGATTTTTCCTCGTTCAACGACCTCGTCAACGGACTTTTCCAAGCCATTACGCGCACAACCGTCCATGTCGATTGTGCGCGAAGCCCGACAGTTACCGAACCAAGACAATGCATGGGCATTTGTTATAGATTTTTTTATTTAATAATTGAGGAGATAGGGTAGATGTACCGTTTTTGGCCATGTGCATAATTATCGCGTTTTTTAGCTCGAAATTGCTTGCAGACACTTAATTATGTGTAGAATTTCAAACCGTAAATATTTTGTTTAGTATACGACCAGAAATATGAGGTTACAGTTATTGCTTACGCGAAAAGTGGCAAGTGGCCACAAACGGTGAAAAATGGATTTCTTATATTTTTTAACTTTATTAATTCTTTAACGATTTCTCTAGTTAATGGTAACTTGGACATTAATAGTAAAGATAGTGTAAAATTTAGTAAAGCTTTTAGTTTCCTGATTTGAAGTATAATTTTAAAGATAATTACGATGAAAGTCAGTGAAATCCTTAAAGTGGCCACAAATGGTGCATCTACTATTTTGTTTAATTACCTATTTAGAGTTATTAGATGTTCCGAGATTCGAGTATTCTCAGTAATTTTGGCTAGTAATTCTTAACAATTGAATTATTTAAACTCGATAGTCTAAATCCAGAAGAAATGATACTCTCGCGCAGTAATGATAGAGAAGAGACACTACACAGGACCTAGTTTGAACTGGAGAAATACTGAAAGATCAAACACTACCGCAGTCTCTCGGCAACTTTACTTACTAGCTACTAGATTACGCAAACGTCTCCCCGAAGACGAATAAACAAGCTGAAGCGACATTCTCCGCAAACTCGACGCCTTTTACTCCAAACTCAGGTACCCTCGTCGCACCTGCGCGTTCTCACTCTCACGCCATCAATCACTACATGCACCAAAGAAACGGCTATAATAACGGAGAAATTCGCAAATTTTTTCGAAATTCGAAAGCAACTGGAATAATTACCGAAAACAAACAAATACAGTTACAGTGTCTGGGAAGAAGATAATCGCTATCCGTTCGCTGTCACTTGTTCCGCTTATTTCTTTCCAGACAAATCTGTACGTATAATCATGTATCAAAAACTATGGAGCGTAGGTGTCAAGAGTTTTTTGAAAAAATTCAATGCACCCTACGCGATAAGGCACTAAAGTCAAACCGGAGGAACTCCGATCCCCAGACCGTCAGCTTCTATCGAGACAAACCTGTAAATTAATCCTTCGATGAATCGTTGCAGCGACCACGTGGTGATCCACGTCCCCTACAAGATCAAGACCATCCACCACACGCACACCATCACCAAGCACATCCACCACGGCGGCGGGGGTGGCGACAAGTACGAGGTGCTGGGTTACACCGTCGGCCACCCCGTCGACCTCGGTGGTCACGGGGGAGGCCTAGGTGGCGGCGACTTCGGCGGTGGCGGCGGAGGTGGTGGACACGATTTCGGTGGAGGTGGTGGTGGTGGCCACATCGAGTACAGCAGTGGTGGAAGCGGCGGTGGCGGCGGCGATATTGGCGGTGGACACATCGAGTACGGTGGTGGAGGCTATGGTGGCGACATCGGAGGTGGACACAGCGGATTCAGCGGGGGTGGATATGGTGGAGGAAGCATAGGAGGGAGCAGTGGATACGGAGGTGGTGGCTTCGGAGGCGGCGGTGGTCACGAAGACTGGGGTGGTCACTAAACAACCACGTCGCTTCGATGCTCGGAGGATATAGGTAGTCCCTTTTTGCCGAGACTCGGTTGGATGCTTCAAGCATGTTCGACGAGCTTTCAGACTTTCCAACAAAATTTTCTTTCGAGAGTCAATCGAATTGTCGTTTACGATCTTTGGCTTTCTTTTATGACTGGATACCAAGGAGCTTCTACGTTGAACGAAATCGAGAAATATGCAGTTTTAGATTCTCGTGTTTAATCGAACTTACGAACTTAAGCGAAAGTGTGAACTTGCGTCGTCGAGCATCGAAGAGCCAACTAGCACCCCCAGCGCCCTTTGCACGACACTTTTAGTTTCGTTTAAGCGAAATTGTTTTAGAGAGATAGATGTTCCCTTACTTTGACTGGTGTGTTTCCCGGGGAGTACTGCAAACATGCCTAGACACATCGACACCCAATCACCTTGTCTCTTACCTCTCGTCCTAGTCTCTCGTTTATCACCCGTACTGATATGTAAATATTGTTACTCGTTTATTTGTTTGTTTGTTTTTTACTACTGTTAAATCACTGTATTGTTGTATGTACTTGTTAACGTGTCGCAACACGAATAGTTTATGTGTATGTTTCTCCGTGTCGCGAGGAAAAGTTGAATAAATTGCGTGTGTACCTGAAACTCACCGCTTCACTTCCCTTTCTGCGATTTAACCGTTGGATTAACGAAGTTTCATTGCAGTGAGAATAATTTTTAATTCCTATGTGTTTCGAGAGCCACGGAAAAAAGGAACCCCCGATCTCGTAGGCGTTCGGTGTAGGTGGTCAGCCGCGTTATCAACTCCGTTCCTGATCTCAAATTTATTATAGTTTTGTAACGTGACTTTCTTTCAGAACAAACCAAACACTGAATAGGTGGATGTACCAGTAAATGAACACGTACCAGTGAATGAACACTTTTTATTAAAATGAGTAAAATAAGTTATTAAAGTAAGCAACTAATTAATTAGAGACTTCTTTTCATTTCTTGCTTCATATCCAAACAATTTTTGCAGCACGTGGAATCATTCGCGCTGCAAACAAAATTTTATAATAGTGTTCATTCATTAGCCTTAACTGTTCATTTACTGGTGCGTTTACCCTACTGACAATCAGTTACAGATTATTCGAGGCTTCCTAAAAAATCGAAGAGACTGCTTGAAACGAACTTTGGTTTTAGTACTCTACGGTTGTACCTACCTACGAAGCAATAGTAAGGTCTCTGCGGAATGCTCATTACGAATCTCACTATTCCTTAGTACATCTAAACACTCCAATTACCATTAAAAACTCCGTATTACATACAGTTGGACTTTGGGTCGCTCGGACAATGTCATAAAAAATACATCAACTGATTAAAGGTACCGTCAAGGACCCAGTTCCTGATCAGAACCCAATCCCTGATCAGTTTAGTATATAAATACCAAATAATAAGTTTATCACGATACAAATTTATTCCAAAAAATTATTAAATAATTATGAAGTATTTTTAAATTTATACGCAAACATTTGATACCTCATAGTAAAATGTTTTAGGTTGATCAGAAACTGCTCCCTTTGCATCTTAAGTGATCAGGAACTGGGTCCTTGACGGTACGCGATCTTCACAGTTAAAACGCCTACTAAATTGAACACAGAAAATTACACCGAACTCGACACAAGCGGAATTCTGCGAAGTCTACGCCTTCCGCCTCGCTTGTCCCTAGTGTTTTCGTACTCGACATCGTCCACCAGATATCTGCCAGCATCTGTTTTCTCATCAAACTCCTCCCTGGCACCAGCATTCTCAGCGTCGTCCTGCTCCTCCTGCTGGTCATCGTGGAATTTGCTCGACTGGTCCGCGCGAACGTGGCCGCTCTCTGAGTGCAGTCCCTTGCTGTACCCTTCCTCGTAATTATACGAGACAGCTTCGACCTCCCTCGGAGGAATATCCTTGACATCTTCACGCACAGCATAAGAGTAGCCCTCCTGGCCAGGCTCAGGGTCCTCGGAATCCTGTCCCAAATTATTATCCTCCGCGTAAGGCTGAGGCAAGTAGGAATCTTGATGGTAATCGTACAGGGGCACGGATTTCCGAGGGTCCTTCTTCTGTTGATCCTTGTGGTCCTCGGATTGCTCGTCCTTGTAGCCGTGCCGGTGGCCGTAGCTGCTCCAGGAACTCCAGTTCTCGCGATGGTACTCTTTATGCTGCGCCTTGGGCTTCTTCGGGGCTGGCACGTGCAGGAAAACCGTCTTTGTGTGGATGTGGTGCTTGATGATGTCTGGCACGAGTATCTTCAGGTGAACGCTGCGAGGGAACAAGGCGAATAAAATTCAGGTAGGGTGGATGTACCAGTAAATGAACACGTAACACGAATGAACATTTTTTATTAAAATGAGTAAAATAAGTTATTAAAGTAAGCAACTAATTAATTAGAGACTTCTTTTCATTTCTTGCTTCATATCCAAACAATTTTTTGCAGCACGTGGAATCAATCGCGATGCAAACATAATTTTATAGTAGTGTTCATTCATTAGCCTTAACTGTTCATTTACTGGTGCGTTTACCCTACCCGATGCGAAAACGAGAGTGCAACGCGTCTCGCTCGCTGGAGAAAGCCCTGGAACTGTGTCCAGGCTTCTTAGACGTCGCTTGTCCAACGAGCGATCGCGATTGTGAGTTTGGTGTTTGGTCTGGTGCACTTACTGTCCTCTGCTGCCACTTCCGTAACTCGCGATCTCGCTGAGCGTGACGAGGAACAGGTAGTCGACGACCCTCTGCGGATAACGTGGATTGTTATTCTTTTTCATATTTAGATTGGACTAACAATAAGAGTATTAGTAAAGTAATTGAATACTCGCATATTTCTCCTTGTATTAAGGGGGTATACCCGTTTGAACCCTCGGAAAGTGTATACATTTTGTGGATTTTTTTACAAGTCAACGGTTTGATGCAGATTTCCCGTTTTTTTACTATCTTTACATAGTATTATGAACTACTCAAAAAAAAAGTTTCAGTTAAAAAACTATTGTTTTGGGGAAGTTATGCATACACATCCGAAAGTCTTTCGATTTTAGACGGCTAAACGGTGGCCCTGAAAACAGCTGTATGGCCTGAAATCAAAAACCATAAAATTTTCTTATAAAGTATGTCAATAGCTATCGTCCAACGTAGCCGATTTTGAAAATTTTGAAAAATAAAGAAATAGTGGAGGATCAAAGGTAAAATTAAATTTTTCTAAGAGAAAAATCCACCTTGTTCTTTATAAATAATAAACGGGGAGTCGGAATAAAAAAAGCCTTCGTTGGACGATGTGGAATCTTATTTTGATTCTGCATGCAAAATTGGAAGTGAATTGGTTGAACGTAGCGCGAGTTTTTAGGGCCACCGTTTAGCCGTCTAAAATCGAAAGACTTTCGGATGCGTATGCATAACTTCCCAAAAACAATAACTTTTCAACTAAAACTTTTTTTTTGAGTAGTTCATAATACTATGTAGAGATAGTAAAAAAACGGGAAATCTGCATCAAACCGTTGACTTGTAAAAAAATCCACAAAATGTATACATTTTCCAAAGGTTCAACGGAATTGTATCCTAAATTACTGTACACCACACTATGAGACCAACCTCAGCCTATGACGGCCATATGGCTGAGTCCATAACAGAACTTGAACTTTAAACTTATTCTCCAATACTTGAAATATCATTCAATTTCACCGTGATTATTAATTACCATTATGGTTTGAAATGGAGATGCCTATGGAAGGTGACGCTGCCAGCAGCAGATCAATGTCGTCTGATTTCGTCGAGGATGCTCCTCCTTTATATTACACCTCTGTTGCCGTTCTACCGTAGCTGTTATAGCGAACACCATGCGAATTTTACGGCCGATCAAGCACTTTCGCCGTTCCAATGAGATATGCCTCGCCCGCGGCGCGACGCGGCTATTCAAGTTCATTGTCGCGCTGAAAGGGAAGCTTATCCTTTGGAAAATTGTCCTCGACACTTTCCCATCGATTTGCTAACTTTAAGAAGACTTTAAAGTTTAAAAGATAGATTATAGATATATATAGATTATAGAGATTTCAGATTTGATATCATAGATTATTGATACAGACTTTGGAGCAGATACTGATTGTAGAATTTTTATGGATTTATAGATGGATTTAGGATTACAGATTTTGCACTTGGATTCAGAGTCTTAGGCCCGGTTCAGACGAGCGGTTTGCGGCAGTTTGCCGCTGCGGCGATCTGCCGCGCGCGTTTTAGCAGGACATAGATTTATATGAAGCAGTTCACACGGGACGCAAATTTCAGCGGTTACTAAGCGGCATGTTTGCGTTCGTTTTGACGAACGCACGACCCGCTTCGCCGCAGCTGAACGCTGCCGCAAAGCGGCGAAGCAGTACATTGTTTTATATACAAGCAATTCACACGAGCGTTTTGCGTTTATTTAACGCAAGAAAAATCCCTCTGTTGGTTACGTGTCAGCTCCATAGTTAAATGCAAAATGGAAGTGAACCGCGCCGCTCGTGTGAACTGCTCGAAAAATTTCACGCGCGCCTTGCTGCGGCAAATTGCCGCAGCGGCAAACTGCCGCAAACCGCTCGTCTGAACCGGGCCTAACAATAAGCACGGAAGAAGATGGGGTAGAATGAAGAGAGAGAGAGGTACTAATTAAATTTTGTGCATACTGTTAAAATTTACAAGTAACTACATACTTTTCAACCAAAGGGTTTTAAATGGACAATGTAATATGAAAAAATCGTTGATCGATTGTGAAGAACGATAAATGTAAGATCAGCAATTCAGTCATATTTGATAATATTATATTTTTGATAAATGTACGTGTGTTTGTTATTCTATAATGTTACAATAATTCGTCTCTACGATGTACACAAATGTGGCGAGAAATCTGCCGAGTACCGATACACTAATTACTAACAGGTACATATTCAAAATTCACATACACTACGCTCGATTATCTTAGCTACTACTTAATTGTAAGATCACATACATCTAGCTACATGCTATTGATAGACACATTTGTACAACATAACGTTCCCTTGCCTCCGTCAAACATCGTAATTATCATCATCTTCGAAATCTCCTTTGTCTCGGTGGTCCTGATATTGAGGAATAATCTTGTAAATGGTGTGCGTGTGCTTCACCTTCTGCACTCGATAGGGCACGTGTATGGTCACCTTTTTCCTATAAACCACACCGCCATCGATCAGTTTAAACTCAAGTGTCACCTATTATTTCTAAACAGTCGAGTACTCACGCTTCCGCGGCCTCGTGCAGCAACGCAAGAAACAGCAAGAAACCGATGGCATACTAAAATCAATACAGAGGCTGAGTAGTGAGTATATTAGGCTTGTAAATGATTTTGTTAGGAACAGAGGTGGCGATTCGTTGGACCTCGTACATACTTACCAGATACTTTCCCTCCATTTTTAAAAGCACGATGCTCGTCCGTCCCTGGCAGCTTCGGCTGTCGCCTTCGGAACACGAGCTACTGCTTGGGTACGAACACTGGAGAAGTGGGTACGTTCTGCGCGTACCGCAACAAGTCTTACGTTTATATAGCCACATGGAGCTGAAATTACCGAGGCGAATCGTTTCATCAAGTGTTCCAAGAAACTTCCCCCAGTCTGCAAAAGATCCAGCTATTCCAAGTGAATTTTCACTTTGTTGCCTTTTCAGTTTTCACCGAGCTTCATCTCTAATATCAAGGGGACTCGCGGCTGGAGCGCTGAGTCACGCGATTCCGCGGGGATCGGGTGTGTCTGCAAGAAAATTCGAATGTATCGTATGATGGGCCAAGTTATGCAAAAAGCTATCAACCACCCGAATTCAGTAAATTTAGTTGGAACATTTTGATTGTTCGAGAAAAATAGCTTTATTTCTCGTTGTTGGTGTTAATAGCGAGTAGTATGAATAATATTAATTTTTATTTTCTGCTTTTGTTTTTTATACCTCAAATGGAATAGGGTAAATCAACCAGTAATTGACCGCATACCAGTGAATGACCATTAGTCAAAGAAATGTCAATTATAAATTTAAAAATTACTATTTGTTTATAAATAGAGTGTAGTTGCACTTTTAATATCCCATATTTTTAGTTTTGCGTATTAAATAAACATTAATAAGTACAATTCTTAATAAAAATATGCGGTCATTTACTGGGCTTCTCATTTAACAATTCGGTCATTTACTGGTTTGTTTACCCTACCTATGTTTGTATACCTACTGTAACAGTTGTTCTAGGGGGTGGTGATTTTTTGGAAAATAAAGATCACAAAATTATTTATCGACTCGGCACTGTGTTTAACTAATTCTTAGGCATTAGGTTCATCAAAATCGTTTCTAACGTCCGTTTCTTTTAATTACGAGTTCTACTTACGTTTCACCTGCCGAATTCGATCTCCCAGAGTCCACTGTGAAATTAACATTTTAGATGAAAAACTGGAATTATGCGTCGCGTGATTTAAATGGTGTTCTGATTGTTACGAGAAACTTGTGCTTCAAGTATCGTAGAATCCGTTTTCTCGGAACTAATTTTTAGTCGGTGCTCATTATGATCTGTGAACCACGCTTGGGGATTTGTTTTTGTGGGAGCACAAACGAATCGTCACCTTCTAAAAGATGCGACAGATCCCTTTTCACAGCAAGTCGGAAGAAGACTCGTGACAAGCGGTGCGTTTCTAACCGTTCAGAGGTAATGGAAGAACTGACGCGGCGGAAACCACTGCACCTGCGCTTCCTTTAGCAGTGATGCACCCAACCGCGAATCGTTTTAGGTAGTCGATTCGTGGCGCGGACGTGCTGAATTAAACGGAAAACGCTCGAAGGATTAGGGAGCGAGGCACAGAGTCCACGACACGCAGGTCTAGGGTTTAAAATCGTGGTTGGATTAGATGAAAATCCTTCTAGCGACTTGAGTGCTGAAAAATATTGTTTATTGAAATTGGATGTGGTTTTATGTGGTCAGTAGTGAAACTTGTGTAAAAACCATTTTATTAACCTACTATATACATATAACTAAAAATTGTATATTGATCGACGTTTATAATTTATACTACCTAGTGTAAATTATAGGTAATCGTGAATTTGACGTTACTTAAATAAGCGAAGCACAGTACTGAAATTATTTATCGCGTTACTCTGAAATGTACGTAGTAACCACAATTGGGCCAAACCCAAATTTCTGCAATAATGAATACCTACAGAATTTTTGTGCCAAGTAGTGCTAATATAATATGAGAGGTACAAGTGATAACGTGTTTAATATTCGAGTGGTACGATAAATAGTGGGCGGATACTTTTGCGCGTAAGAACACTCGCCAATAAAATTACAGAAACTGTGTACCTAAGTAGGTACATATTCAGAGGGATGAAGAAACTAACAATAAAAGTGAGTCTTCAGTTATGCTATTCTGTTGGCAAACCAGTTGTTCAGGTAAATGGACGTTGACATTGACAGTATTGACACGATCGAAGAAAGTGGTTTTAAGGATCAAGATCTGTCGATCAGCTCTCGCACGACTCGATTCCATCGTTCGACCGTGTCCGAATTAGGCAAAAACAAGTTCACTTTCTATTATCAGTCGCCGCGCACTCGCATCCAGCGGGTGAAAAATTACGAGGCACGTTTTGCGGCGATTATCCGTCATCGAAACGCAGTGATTCCTCCGCGTCTTCCATGCCGGGCTGTTTAATTGGCTCGAGGCCAATTAAACAGTGAAAATTGCCAGTGAAATGGAAAGCGGAGGAAGGAAAAACATGGACGGTTGCTTTAATACGTTATGGAGAAATAAATCTCTAGATAGTGGAAGTGAGAGGTGGAAGGTGTTTCGTGAAAATCGTGGATCGTGAAAAAAAGTGCAACATTTTTTCAAAAGTTAGAAAAAGCTGGTATACCCATAGGTCCGATATTTGAATAGGTAGTACTTACTTTTTCAGTTATAAGCATTTTTATATGCCGCAAAACATGAACTAACATATCCCGGTGTACCTTCTCTTAGATGAAATGTATTGAGAGACGCTACCAAGGATTCTAGGACGAATCAATGATGGTTGACTATAACTGGTTCCGTGTAAAAGAAACTCATCACAATGCGGGCAAAAGAAACAGAAAGAGCCAAAATTGCTTTTCAAAAATAAAATAAAATACATTTACATTTGTTTTCATTGAAGACAAATACGTAATTCACCAAGAAACAGGAAGAAATGCAAAAATAGGGAAAATGTTGAAAATAGGCACTCCCACTCTTTCGCCCATAACTTCCTTATTTGTGCCTGGATTTTGGTCAAATTGGGCTTGTTTTCTCTGTAAAGATGCGCACTCTACGTAAAAAATAAGAAACTGGACGTCACGTGATAATTTCTATGTCTTCCGGGCTATGTAGTGAATTTTCGATTTCAACTTCGGCACCAAAACATTATACTTTTCTTAAGTTTCGCTCGATTTTGCCTAAACTATGGGTCCGATTGAAAAACACTGTAGAAAAGAAATGTATGCAATTTAATTACCTTTAATTTAAGAATCGTCGCGATCAAATCGGTCAACTCTATCGCGAGATATGGCCAAAAACGTCGGGTCGTCTTCTTTAAAAATTACCAAAATATTCATCGGGCGATATCTCAAAATCGTATCCATAGGATTTTGTCTCATGTCGATTTTTGAGTTTAGGGGACCACCTTACATAAGAATTTCATAGTGCAGTCTGGATAAAAAATAAAGTTTCAGATTTTGTAAACTAGTGTTATTAGAGTGTTTCTATTTTAGAGAAGGTATCAGCTTATTTACAGTAAAGTTTCATGCAGTTGAGTTACGAAGAGGTGGGTCGAATTTAAAATTGATATTATGGTTCTCCATAATTCTTTATGACGTGCGAATAATAATCAGTTAACTACTTAATTAAGATAACACTTTTCCCTTTTGTATGGTATCCCCATGATTATAACAACAATTATTTGCCAATGCATTAAAAGCACTTGAAAGCTTCTTAAATATAATGAGAATGCTTGGTAGGATAATTCGTGGGTACCTAAGTGATCAATGTCGCTTGTTCCTCTGCTTAAGTGAATTATTAAAAATAACACATCCTTCGTCCCCGACACCCTGTTCCATTCTCCTTAAAGGTCTAGGCACACATATCAATTCCGAGACGGTTGAATTTGAAAAAATATCGTTTCTTACCAACCGGTCCCTGGTAATTAGATACTCACACTGATCTAAATCTCGCGAAATAAAAAAGAAATTACTTGAACCGCATTCGTAATCACCGGTACGTGTGCGTAGGCTTCAATCGTTCGGAAAAATAGCTTTCTTACTTGCCATATATAAAAAAGCTACTTAGAGACCCATACCTACCGTTAGCAGTTTACAATACAATTTCGCAATATAAATAAGCCTCATCTGACTTGCACAATTACCTAAAGAACGTAGCAAAAGAACAGGGTAATTAATAAAAAGGGAAACTATTTAGTGGAGTCGTAGCGAATGGACTCGTCGAATTTCTTTTGAGCGTCTGCTTCAACGCTGACTTGACGGTGGCCTGTAGTTGCATCCTTGTATCGCCGGGCCATCGCCACTGGCATCGAATCTCCATGGTTACTTTTCTTTTCACTTTCCTCTTGCGGACACCCGACACACCTGACACACCTGACACACCTGGCACGCCCAACTGCTTCTTCCTTCAGCTTCGCGTCTGGCTGACTCAACGCTCCTCTCTGTGGCGCACTATGGCGCTCTGTGGATGATCGCCGCTCGATCTTTTATCAACATCCAAAACCTCGCCATCACCGCTATCGATTCTCTGTTGCGGTAACCTTTGCCCAGCATTAACACCTGCCAACTGTTTACCAACGCCCTTCGTCTCCGAATGCACTTTCTTAGCCGGCTCCCTATGCTGGCCGACAGATCTTGACAGTTTCTGAGGTGCGGGTCTCTGCTCCATGGACTTGAGCCCGCCATTGTTGTTCAGGGTATCGCTAGACGCCTCGACTCCGCCGTCCATGTTGAGGTACCTCATGGTTTTGCTCACGAAATCGATGCTATATCTTGGCGTAGAACTGCCCTCGACTTGTAGCTGAACTGGCTTAAAGCTCGAAACGTTCACACGCTGGTTCCACGAATCGTTCACGGTCCTGTGCGACCTATACGAGTGCTCCCGAGGAGCTGGAAAGCTGTTTGCTCGATGGTAATAGCTATCCTGACTGTTGTTCCTCGGTTCTACAAACTTGGAGTAGGAACCGGAGGCTACACGACCCTCTTTCGGTGCTGGCATTGGATGCTGGATCTTGTGATGACGAGCAACTCTCTGTACATTAGTCAAGGCGCCCTTGTGGCTCGTCGAGACGAACGGTTGTTTCGCAATTTCAGCCAGATTACCGCTTGGGGACAGTAAACTGTCTGAAGAAATGAAGCTTGGCTGGACGTTACTGTGGTGAGCAGAGGCGATGCTCCCTAGGCTACCAGCGGAAAGGCTCAGAGCTTCGTGGCTAATGGAGGGAATCTCCGAGTGACTTGACAGATCAGTGGAGGGTAGAATATTTTTATCGAACGTGGCCTCGGCTTCTAAGGCCGGCAGATGGGTGACCAGTCGGATCGAGAGATGTTTCGGCTGGTCTGCCTCGAGAAGTCTCACGTAGACCTTGTCCCCGACTCCAGGGAAGTGGAAGGGCCCTACGAGAGGGCCCACCAGCTGGGGTGGGCTGACCACACGTCGCAGTATGCCCAACAATGAATCGAGGATACCCTTAGTCTTGGTCACGCGATAGATGGGCTCGATGTGGATGGCCCCGGCGTCGAATGCCTCCGCTGGCTGCACAGCCTCGATCTGATGGCTCTCCAGTTTATTATCACCGATGTCGTACGACCGCCCCACCTCGTGCACCACCTTCTCAGGAGTTGCTGAGACTTTGGCTGCAGTTCCTGAAGCTTTAGTCGAACCTCTGGCTAATCGCTGAAGCTGCCTTCGACGTCGACCACCTTCTATCATTGCATTTGGTTCGCGCGGGGACATCGGACGATCAGGACGGACCTTTGCGAGTCTCTTGCTCGAGCCCAAGTAAAGATTCGAGCGCGCGTTCGGGCTGAAGGAAGCCACTTCCGGCTGCAGGGTAGTGAACGTTATGTCGCTAACGTCGCTGGCATTCTCGGCTCGCCGTTCCAATGACTGCACTTTCGGCTGCGGCCTTCTGGATTGGAATAAGGACGCTTGAATGTTTCAAGTAGATATACCTATGGAAGTAATTTCAAGAACAACGTACCTCTCCGAGTTCACGGTTTCTACACGGTAGAGTGCCGTTATTAATGCAGCGCAGGCCTGTAACCATCACACAAAGCAGTATAAAAATACGCGTTTTGGTTTCTCCAAGTTGAGGCGGAACCAGAACGCTGATTATTAGTGCGTCTCTTTGCTTGTGTAGGGCAGGCCTGCACAAGGAGCCTATTTCAGCGCCTAGCGACGAGCAACCAGCCGTACGTCGTTACTATAAGGGTAGACTCAGTGGGGAGAACTGCAAACTGCAATATTGTAGGGTAAAGGACCCAATTACTGACACCTGACCAATTACTGTCACCTTAAACTATTTTACTTAAAATAACAAATAAATAATCGTTGTAAAGTCATACACAAAAAAAATTATGTAAGTAGTTCCACCTATAATCTATGCTATAAATTATATACTATAGTTTATTTATTCGTTATTTTAAGTAAAATTGCTTAAGGTGACAGTAATTGGTAGGTGTCAGTAATTGGGTCCTTTACCCTAGGTCCCGCAATATAATTTGGTGGGGTCACTCGGGCCCCACAAGGAACCCAGCCATATATATACACTAAGGGCCAAAATCGGCTTCCCTTCGGAAATTTGGCAACGTTGCATGTCACTAGAATTACTGAGTTATGCCTAGTGACATGCAACGTTGCCAAATTTCCGAAGGGAAGCCGATTTTGGCCCTTAGTGTACACTAGGCGGCAAAATCGGCTTCCCTCCGGAAATTTGGTAACGTTGCATGTCACTAGAATTACTGAGTTATGCCTAGTGACATGCAACGTTGCCAAATTTCCGAAGGGAAGCCGATTTTGGCCCTTAGTGTACACTAGGCGGCAAAATCGGCTTCCCTCCGGAAATTTGGCAACGTTGCATGTCACTAGAATTACTGAGTTATGCCTAGTGACATGCAACGTTGCCAAATTTCCGGAGGGAAGCCGATTTTGCCGCCTACTGTACATACTTACTCTACGCGCCTACGAGCCCACACCTACACTACTGCAGTTCTCCTCACTGATTCTACCCTTAGTAACGGCGTACAGCTGGTTGCTCGCCGCTAGGCGCTGAAAAAGGCTCCTTGTGCAGGTCTGAATTGCAGAGTCTGGGTCAAGTCCGCTTCGGAGTTCGGAACGAGCGTGGTCGAATAATTGAGAATAACAGAATGGAGATGCTTACAATTATAGGTACGTATTAGTGTGAAGTGGTATTGGGGATTTGGAGCGATGGTCGATCCTATTTCGATTTTCGAAACTCGATGCCTTGATTGAATTTGAAATTTTTCTGTCCCCAGAGTGCACGCGTTTTCATTATCGTCAGTGTAGACACTGTGCAGACTGAATATCTATCTACTTTTTAAAATACCGAATAAAGTAAAATTTCAGATTATATCCAATTACTTGGATTTGCTTGCTCCTACCCGTACCTCCGGCACTCTCAATTTCTAATACCAAGCACTTGGATTCCCTTTGCACTCCGAGCTAACTTATTAAACACTTATCGGAGTAGGTATAACCACACATATAGTATTGTATTATACCTACCTACCAAGTAGTTTCCACTTTCACAATGTCTAATGAAAACTCCGGCGCGCCTGAGAAACATATTCAAAGTGCAAAGGGATAACCATTTCACGAGCGCTCCCATTTACTCGATTAAAAAATCAATTAAAAATCACAGTATCCACGAAAACAGATTCGTGGCTCGAGGTTCGAACTGGAATTGACAGAAAAAAGGAAACACAGCCTGGCACTGATCACACCACGCGAAGCCCTTGGAGAACGACCGACTTGGACCACTCACCGTCACGAGATGCGCGATCCTCATGTTGCCGATCGCACTTGGTCCCACTAGATCACTTCACCGATCCAACTATGGAGACCTCTGCACGTCGGCAACGTCTTTTAAAGGTTCCCCGGGGCGACTAGAGCGGCCACTGTTAAACTGGACTTGACATTGTTTAGCGTACATGCACGCTGCCGGCGCCGTTCGTTTTCTCTAGAGGAAAAAAAAAGCAACTTGTCTGATCGTAGCCGGACAGCAGGTAATTGGTGCATCGCGCCGCGCCGCAACCGCGCCATTTCTATCGAAATTAACTCGTATGTAAAGCGAAAAAAGGCAACTATTCACTTGCTTCCACCTCGAGGACGGTGCAGATTCGAATTCCTACGTGCTTCTCTAATCGGTGCGATTAATTTCTCCACATGTTTACAGCTTTGGAAGACTTGTTTTTCCGTTACGAAGCGATGCCGCGCGGTAACCGTTCACTATTTAAAATCTAAAACGATCAGCAAATTGCGCACGGTGGAACGGGGCACTGGATCCGTGTCGATTAGCTTGGAGCTTCACCTGCTTGCGACAGCGACGAAAAAGCTAACAGATTGACGTTGATGGAACACGAATAAATGACTGACAGTCGGTGGTCTCGTTTTTCCATGTATATATAGGTATACCATATATATGCCTACCCCGCGCATATTCGCGGAATGATGAATGTTTTCCTCTTCTTCTTTTCTCGCAGGTTTCCACCACTAAGGCCGCCTGAACGAAAGTGAATTTCCCTGCGTGGGGCCGGTTTAATTGGCGGATTATGCTCGCACGCGGCCGCGAAATCGGCATTTCTATTCTCCGAGTAACGGATATCGTCGGTGATTTATCTAGAAACGGTGAAGGCAGAGCGCCGAACTTCCAAGTAGCGTGCACGCGTCTCGCCAAACCTGTTTGTAAATCGGCGGATTCACGTGGAACGAAAGTCGGTGTCGCCTAAAGCGGCGTTAATCGGGAAAAAGGCGACTATTCAGACGGTTCATTAAATATACATCGAAGAAGATTTTTACACAAGATCTTGGATGAACTTGGAAACGAATGGTAAAAACGTGTACCTGTCGTGCTCCGAAGTAACGAGATGAATACGAAACGTTGCCATGTTATATGAGTACCTGCGGTAAAAGGAAAAATAATTAAAAAACCCGACTGCTTAAAAAAACATTAAAAAATTAAATTAATAAAAAAATTAAATTAAAAAGGGAACTATAATCACAAAAACAAGACGTAATTTATTTATACATGGTATATTAATTATCATAAATAGGATAATAATAAGATGACAATTTAAATTAACTCAATTGGCTGCGGGCGGAAGACTTAAATATTTTGATGCAAATGATTTGATGTAATTACATTCGAACATTTGTACATTCGAACATTACATTACATTCAATGCTTGGGGTAGAAGAGCACAGTGTAGAGAGTAACATGGACATACATACTTTGCGTGGGGAAAGAAGAGAGATGAATAAATGGTAAATAAAAGATAGATCAGGGAATGGAAAATTATTTAAACCGTAGGTACGATTGAGATATAGATGATCGCCCCTATAGACAAAATTAGACAAAATCAGGCAAAATTAGGCAAAATTAGTCTTTTCATTGTTGGCACTTTTTAAAATAAACTCTTAAATCAAGTATCGCAAGTTGTAATAAGCATTATTCAGAGTAATATAAATACCTACTTATACCTACATATTTATTCGTATATGTACCTACCTGTATTTCTTTTGCGACGTAGGTGCTCGATAAGAAGGAATTTTTTTAAATTCCCGGACTCCTTACTTGAAAAAACAAATTTCCTAGATTTTGCCCTAATCAATCACCCTAGAGCCTAGAGAGTGGTGCAAAAGAAGTGAAATGTCTTTTCACGGAGTCCTTAATATCCTTTCGGCCTCTTTGTTAGTTATAAATAAAGAGCGCAAATCGATCAAGTCCGCCCGCAGCTAGTATTTAAAATGTACGCGTAACGATATAAAAATTCTGGAAGCTGGGCAAGGAAAAATATATAAAAAATAGTTTTAAGTTAAACGATTTTATTTAATCCGATCAAAAATGCATTAAAAACAAACAAAAAAAAGAATTCTTTTCGCGTACTGCCACTTTAAATAAGATCGCCGGACAGGATATTTCATGGCTTTTCATCGCTCATTTCGTCCCTTCATTCTTTATTAAATTGATTCGCATCCTTTTATGAAATAATATCACCGTCGTAACTACACCGCAGGTACCTACTACAAGAAAAGAGTTATTTTTCAGTTTTTAGTGCATTAGTGTCTGAGTTTTGCAACTAAACAAACTTTAAAAAAAAATTTGATCTACGTAGATATTCGTGCTTCGTACGCGACGGATTTGTCGTTTTCTCGATAAATTGTGTATTTACGGAAATCGCGATGCAATTTGTCATTTTCGAGAGGAACTACATAAATGTAGGTATATTAGATTCGTGGAAGTGAGCTAAAATGGACAATGAGTTAAGTACAAGATTCGAAAGAAAGAAAGAAACAAACGGACAGAGGGGCGAAGCTAAATAAAATCGGTTTAATTAAAAATGGTGAAACACAAGAACACCGCAAAACTATGCAAATTATTCTGTTGCATTACACATGTAAGTACGTAGGGGAAAGGTGGGATATTTGATCACAGTTTTTCTTTTTTATTAAAATAATAATAATGGTTTGCTTTGTTTGTATTTAATTATTTGAGTTGTGATATAAACTGTTGTGATCATGTATCCCCGCTGATCAACTATCCCACCTTTCCCTTATGTATACCTATTCCGTGCATACATAAGGTGTAAACGGCATTAGGAATAATAATTATGGAGCACCCCGTGTGCAATACTACACTTTAAAGTTTAACTGGATAATGATACAGAATAGAGAAATGGAAAAGTGCTACGCATCATGAAAATCATGAAATCCATCTGTCGGCTAAACGAATACATAGCACCTCGCAGATGCATAATACATTGCATGCATTTAGGCGCGTTAATAACGCCTAAAGCCTAACGTCTAACGCGACGCCTCGCTAATTTCTGCGTGCACAATTCAGATTACTACATTGGATTGCGTTCGTTCCAGCCTGGTGGCTCGGGTATGTGTATGTACAGTTTAATCGTAGTTGAAACGGCGCTTTCCATCGAAACGAAAACCATAGGCGGCGCTGTTCGGGGCGCCTACCAGAGCGGGATTCTTGTACTGATGAAACGATCCGTGAAGGTGCGCCGGCCTCACCGCGTTCTGCTCTTCTTCCTGCGATCCCTTCAAGTAAAACGCTTCGAACTGGCCCTCCGGCAGCAGGATGTCCTTCAACGATTTGTCGTTCGGATCGTAGGGCAACGAGTGTACCGCCAGACCAGACAGCAGCGACACTTGCTGCAATTACGGAACTAAAGGTAATTTTTTTATATTTCCAGAAAATTTTTTAAATCGATTTTTTATTGTTGGTCACTTGATTCTTTTAATTTGGCTGTTGCCAAATGCCCGAGAGGCTCCGTTGGTAGAGCGAAAGATTCGGGATTCACACTTAAGGGGAGGTTCCGGTCTAGAGCCTCAAAAAATTGGTGATATTTAGGAATTAATTAAAGGAAAACTACTATATATAATTTAATGGGACTTTTTGCATTGTATTAAGGATGTCTAAAATTATAGAAATATATTTTTTGTTTTGTAGTTAATCATTGCAGACGGCCCTGGGCAGCTGTTAAAGTCAAGGCGTCAAGAAATTGATCCAAATCGGTGGGCTCTGTATCTCCAAAAGTTATTATTCGATTCGACTGAAACCTTTTTTATTTTGAAGATTATTCTTCTGTCTAGAGGGGGAACTAGAAAAAAAATACAAAAATGACATTTTTTTTTAAAAAATAACGACACTTCAAATTTGAAATCACTTTTCCCATATTTTTCGTCCTTTCAACGCCTTTGAAAATTATAAATTTTTAATTTTTTGTAATTTTTCTAGCCCCCCCCCCCCTAGCCAGAAGTATATTCTTCAAAATAAAAAAAGTTTCAATCGAATTGGATAATAATTTTTGGAGATACAGCGCCCACCGTTTTGAGAACACTGTTTCGAGAAAAAACGCGTTTGAAATTTTACGTGAGCGCCGAGTGGCCGGTTGTAGCCCATGCATTTGCCGCTACTCAAATGCCTATAACTTCGGGAATTTTATGAATTTGAACAAATCCTTTTAAACACGTTTCCGTAAAAGATTGAACATTCGAAAAAAAAAATGAAAAAAAATCGACATTTAGACCCGAGCCGCCCCTTAAGGGCGTAGGTCTACTCTTAGGTGGAATGGTATACATTAAATAGATACAGGAAAATTTATTCCTTCGGGCTATAAGCTGAAGTTTCAGGAAGTATATAGCAACAGTGTGGGGCAGTGATGAATATTGTTTAATAGAGAACGTACCATTAGCAAGGTAAAAGCGCTCCAAGCCATAATCCAATTCGTGTTTGGCGTGGAATCTGTGGTCGGATCGCTGAAACAATCAAATATACGTGTGCGTAAAGAGAAAATTGGAAAAAAGATTAAGATACAAAGTCATTAAAATATGGAGAAGCAGTAAATCAGATTGGTAACAGTTTAAGTTTAAAGCTGTGTGTTTGTAAAGTGAAATAACAATCGCGCCATCACGATATAGTACCGTGAAAAAAACTTGATGGCTACCTACTTAATTGCGAGAGTTTCGCGAGCTCCATCGCGTATTTCTCGCAACGGCTTATTAAACCTGACTAACACACCGAATCATTCAGATAAGGATATGGCTAAATCTATTAATTTGTTAATATAAATTCCTGATAAAGACGATAAAAGCCTAACGACTAAAATTTCTAACGACTGTTTAACGAACACAAGGTTTCGCTATTTCGTTTTCTAATGACATCGCTTTCTGAATACTTCGCTACCTGACGCCCTTTGTGAAAAGAAAAGAACATCGAATAACAAACTAACAGACTAGGTACTTGCATCATATTATACTTGGAGATAAAGAATCGGTATAATAAATCCTCACAGTTTGCTTTCATTCGTTCTCGACTTTTTATTTTTACCGAGTTTTACACGATAGTTGGCATTTGCGTTGGTATGATCAGCGGTGATCGCATTTATTAGTTTTTACACCGTGCTTTTACACGCAGAATTGACGGTACATAAATTATGTAAGAAGTAAGAACAGTAAGAAGAATCAGTGAAAGAAGTAATGTAAGACTTGAGTTTCAGCCATTTTATGGTTTAAGATATATATCGCTTTTGTCGTTGGGAGCGTGTCGATGCTTTAAACTTACCGAGCAGCCGTAGCAAAAGTGAAAGCCGCTTGGACGCGATCGTACACGCTGTACCCACTATGCCCGAGAACGTTTCCTCTATCCGTGCACGTTTAACGACCTTGCCACTGTGGGCGCCCCCACGTCGGGGACCAAGAGCACAACTGAACGACCTCGTCGACTGCACAAAACGGAAGCCGATGAAAGTGGAAATCGAGCAACCACGGTTTCGCCAGCGGCGCTGGGCGCTTTTTACGTTTTCGCAGACTACCAACTACTATTCCAAGCCTACGCTCCTCCGATCGCATACATTTCAGTGTTTTTCTTGCCAAAATAGAACGGTACGATTTACACGGAGAAGATGCGTACTATTAACTCGTATCGCTATGCGTAAGTTAAATTTAAAAAAAAAAAGTAGTACAAGTAGGTAATTGTAAGAAACCGTAGAAGAATTTATTTGTACAAAAAATCATGTATCTCCATGTAAATACAAAGTGGAAGAATAAGAAAACGCTCTTCTTTGCACCACTGCGAATAGTCGGCTCGTATGCACTCGAATCGAAACGTAAAGAATCAAAGGAATAATTACATTTCCTTCTCAAATACAACCGCTCTCTGATCACACAATACAAATAAGCCAGGTCGTTAATAAATGCAACCTAGGTCACGTAGGTATCACAATGTCAACAATGCGAAACGTCCATCTCGAGATCGGCGAAAGTTTTTTTTAAAACTTCCAACATTGTAAAACAAACTAGCCATGTTCGATGTATCCCGTGCCATGTATAATACAATAGCGTATATTTGTAGATTACACTAGTACAAATACATTCCAGTATCACGAGGCGAGACACTTTAATAAGGAATCGACTGTGACACCATCGCTACGTATAACAGAACGATATCGATATTCAAATACAAGAGCCTACTTGGGCCGTAGGCTCGCGAGTTTATAAACATTTGTTTTTGTAATTAAAATATACATTAGTCGCTACTCGCCGTTAAGTACTTTCCGAAAGTGGTCGCAGTAAAATGAAAACATTAGAAAAATGGTATAAAATTACAAACATTCTATTCACTTGTACATGACCTCACGATACGTCACAATCAGTTTATATTTACATTAAATATTCCTCGGGCGCAGCCGTATATGCTAACGCAATTACACGGAATATAAATAAGAATCTAGCTTTGTTTTTCTCTTTGGCGGCGAAGTGAACGGCGAAAACCAAGCTAACGAGAACCTTCCGAATACAGCTTGAATAGATTTCCATTTGCTGTTACGAACCCATCTGGCTTCTTCTTTCTTCAGTTGCTCGATGCCCTACGGTACAAACCACAAAATGTATATATATATATATATGTATATAGGTCTCGCCCGTCGCGCAGTTTCAACTACGTACAGTTTCGTCGTTCCAAATCGCCTGCAATTGCGTCCCCAGCATTACGACGGTAAAAATGGCAAACAAAAGAGCTTCAAAAGCCAAGAAAAGTAAGAGGACCACCGTTACGGGTGGACTAAACGTAGAGCACTCTTTCCACTCTTGCCTGACGCACGTAGTAAATTGTTGTATACATAAGAATAAAGAATGCAACGACATTCCTGCTATGTAGAACTGAAATATATATTTAGAAACAATGAATTTATTTCTTAACTGTTAGTTCGTATACACGGCAAACACTTACAGTAAAAAGTACAAAATATTTTTGATTATTTTCCCCGACACAATTGTTAACCCATGGACAATGGTGGTCCATTTTTCTAATGCATCTACAAATAAACAATACTATTTATACTATTTACCTTTCGCGCTTCAGGCTAAGAAAGATTTACCTCTGGCAAACGGAACAATGATGCGCTCTATCGGGCTTGATACAGCAACACTTCGGGCATTTAAAAATCACTTGCCCGTCCCTGAATCCCATTTGCTTTATCGTCTCTTTCGTAGCGTTGCCTTTCGGAACTGCACCCTGCGCTGACAAGTCGCCGCTTTATCGAATTATTAGATACTTCCACCGACTGCATTTCCCCGCTACTTACCGGATCCGTGAACATTGTCCTTAGGTGAGAGGCAAAAGCTAGGAAAGATAAAGACTGGAATATCGCTGTATTTAAACTAGAGTACACGCTGTTTATCGTAGGAATAAGAATAACCGCCATTACTACAAATTCTGCGTACATTATCAACAACCATGTTAAAATTGCGCATATAATCCCACATATGTCCTACAATAAATAAATACAGGATAACATCCGAAGAATATTGAGAAACAGCTTATCGGCTTATATATAAACACACCTTAATACACCACAACCTCCCGCCGTAACATTTATTATGAACGTCCTTTTCTTTTTGGAAGGACATGTAATCATAATCCATGATTTATGTTCATCCGATAAATCCTCGTACATTAGTCGCGCGAACGGCCAGCAATAATGTTTACTAATATAACCATGCTTCCCGACCTGCAATGAGAAATAAGAAATACACCGTTCCACCTCGCGCTGTGGCAACCTGGGCTCACCACTTACATATTCGGATTATTCCACAGACTGGCGTGAAATCATAACCTACTCAACAAGTCCAGTGAACTGTGACTGTACAATTTGTCCAAACATTCACGCGAACCTTATTCATTCTACCTATTATTCCTAATACGCGTAAAACCAATTATCGAATAATAGAATTGATTTTCCTCCCGTCACCTTTCGCATAATTAGCTGGGGCACGTACTTACGCTCGTTCATTAATAAACAATCGTGCCTCCCGCGTAATACAGCGGAGCCGCCTGTTTATAAGTAACCATAAGTAACGGTTCAAATATAGCGTAGGTATAGGATAAGGTAAATGAAGCGGAAACGGGACGGGGATCACTTGCAGTGCAGACGAGTGCAGACGACGATAAGCTCGGTTCTTGAACGTGCCTGAACGGTACCGATACTCGCCACTGAACGGCAATAATTACGAACGCACCTGCCGTTCAAGCCGGCCAGATGTTCTCAATAAAGGCAAATCAAGGCAAATAAAGACCGCGGTTAACGTTTAAAAGGGAATCGAGATGGATTGAATTAATACTAGATAGCACCGGTTCGAGCATCGCCTTGCCGTGCTGCCGTGCTCCCGCACTACCGCACGCTACTCAACCGACTCGACGCGACTTGACGCGACTGCAAGTTTGACAGTACATACATACTAGATACTACATACGCGGTGCAAGGGTGGGGGCCGCAGTGCGCGGCCATATTGGCTACTTGTGACTTTTGGTAGGCAGCAAGCAAAAAATAACCCAACTTTTCTCGTTTCTACGCGAAAAAAATGTTACCCCCGAGGATTTATCATTGATTTCGCACGTCGCTCTTATCAGCTCGCACACGATTAAGGTGGAACGTGCGGTCGTCGCTACAAGGTCACCCTTTTTTTTAAGAAAAATGGTACGTTAACGTTTCATTAATAGAGCCGTGGGGCTCGAGCGATTGGAACGGGTGTCCGTTATGAAATTCCACCGTTACCCGCGGCGCTCTTCGTTTATTTAATCCTCCTTCTCGCTCGACAGAGCTTCTTCGGGTTCGGCCAATCGGCTGATATAGAGATCACCCTGGATGGCGCAGACACCAGGAAGACTGCAGACATCAAATCCGAAGATGGCAAAAAAGAGCGCCACTTGTTATATTATGACGGGGAGACGGTGTCCGGAAAAGTAAGGATGCCGGTTAAATTCACTGTCGCTAGTAGCGGAACCTAACGCAGGTAGTCGGGGAGCAAGACTCGTGTCACCTGCGACGGTTGATCGGGTAACTTAAGTGCCCCAACTCGTAGTCGATTCGAACTCGTTTCGGGCCTCTAATTATATCGGCGCCTCTTTCGTCGAGATTTCTAATTCATACGTGTGTTAGGAGTACAAACGTACCCTTTATGTAACAAAAGTATCGCAGCTTTACCGTAATTATCGTTGTCTCGTGTGAATCACTAAATTGTCACCTTTCGCGCGTAATCCTTTCTAAATCGCGACTAAAATTGCTTTTAGTACGCAGGGGTTGTTTCATGGTGCCTGGATTATCGTATTATTATTTGCAGATCAATATCAGCCTCAGAAAGGCTGGTAAACTGGAGCACCAGGGCGTGAAAGTAGAATTTATTGGACAGATCGAATTGTACTACGACAGAGGAAACCATCACGAATTTATAAACCTGGTCAAAGAGCTGACCAGGCCAGGGGAATTAACGCATAACACTGTGTACACTTTCGAATTCGCGAATGTGGAGAAACCGTTCGAAAGCTACACAGGGTCTAACGTACGGCTAAGATATTTTCTTAAAGTGACGATCGTTCGAAGACTTAGTGATATCGTTAAAGAACTTGAATTAGTCGTGCATACTCTAAGTTCCTACCCGGATATGAACAATCCTATTAAAATGGAAGTTGGAATCGAAGACTGTTTGCATATCGAATTCGAGTATAACAAGAGCAAGTAAGTGGATCCGCCGCGGGATGTCGTTTCGTGTTTGGCGACGAACGTCAAGGTACATGGACTTGTTAAAATTTGCGTTTGCGTTTGCGTTCTTGTTTCAGGTATCATTTAAAAGATGTGATCGTTGGGAAAATATATTTTCTTTTGGTTAGAATAAAGATCAAGCACATGGAAATTGCCATAATAAAACGAGAGACTACTGGCTCTGGTAGCGTATAACTTGCAGATGTTTATCTTTTATAGAAATATATATACAGTAAATAACAGACGTTGCTATAATTTCGATACTGTTCCGAAGCTTGGTATTCTTGCTGGAGAAAGTTTTTGTTCGATATTCATTTCACATCAACTTCTTATACCAACATAATAATTAGAATACATATTCGCAGGTCCGCATACATTCACGGAAAATGAAACTATAGCCAAATACGAAATAATGGACGGAGCACCTGTCCGAGGTGAATCTATTCCGATAAGAGTGTTTCTGGCAGGGTACGATTTAGCACCCACAATGCGAGATATCAACAAGAAGTTCAGCGTTAGGTACTACCTGAATTTAGTCCTCATGGATGAGGAAGATCGTAGATACTTTAAGCAGCAAGTAAGCTCGAGAAACGTCTCTGCGTTTCCGCTAATACACCCGCCTGTTCGTATCTCGTTAATGTACAGAGAGATCTCTTACAATTGAGTATTCTCTGTTTGCAGGAAATAACGTTGTGGAGAAAGGGCGAGAAAAGTAGAAAATCGCAGACCGCTTCGCCACACATGCCCTCGCACTTGGTATCTGCAGAAACGGGATTCCCACAAGGAGCTGCTCAAAATGGACCATCCTCCGCGCCGCAATCAGTATCATCGGGACAACTGCCATCCAGTAATATTACCAATATAGAAGATACGCCGGCCCCGATCGAAGGCATGACACGCGAAGAAGGAGATGGTGAAGGTGAAAAGGAAGTTGATACAGAAAGTAACTGAATGTTTGCGCACAAGTCGGGGTTCGATCGGAGACAGTGAGAGTCTTACTAGTTCGCGGAGAATTAGTAACGACATTCAAAAAATATCACACGAAACAACACAGGTAGTTTCAAAGCGAGCATTTCTCCTGCGCACCGTAAAGGGAACGATGGGAATCTTGGGAGCAGCGAGAGATCGTAAGGCCTGCGAGCAAAGTTGTAAATATTTTCGATACCTATAAATAATGCGGGTGAATCAATTGAATAAGTAGCCAATTATCGATCAAAATTTCAAATTATCGAGATATATAGGTAATGCACTATGATGAGAGAGAGAGAGAAAGAGAGAGAGCGAGAGAGAGAGAGAAATAACGTTACAGAAGTAAAATTAATGCAACCACCATTTTTAAGATGAATTGAATATTCAATATTCATAAATGGACAATTTAATTTATCGAATATTAATCGGTGGTAAATTCTTGAACGGCATCTGAATGTTACAGTGTCCCGAATATTTTATACAAACTTATTCTGTGTTATGCAAATGATGCCTTCAACCACTGGGTTATCTTTAAAATTCGATACCTCTTGTCTACGGCAACTTAATGTCATACAAGAGTTTTATAAATATCAGAAGAATATACGTATACTCACAATGGCTGGCTGCTGCCCTACTTTTAATCCATTCACCTAGTCCGCAACTAATATGATAAAGGCACTCCAAAAGATGCTTCTACGCGCGACATACATATTATTTAAACAATCTTTCTCGATCCGACAGTCTTTATTAACGTTCTCAACTTATTATTCCTCAGAATGATTACAGGAGGCAATTTGTTGAAGTATACGAGACACCGATACCGTTCAATTTTAGCACGCCTTTATTCATATAAGAGTGGACTATGATAGATTAAAAAATGGGATAGCCCCACATGTATTTATAGATATATACATACATATTACAATATGTGTGTGGATATATATATGCATATATATGATTTTTAATAACGATAGTTACAGACTGGGTTACGCGCGCGTGCGTGCGCACACACCACACACACACACACACATACACACAAATACAAACAAATATTAACATCTATTGTAATAATAAAATACTGAAGGCAGTTATAATGAACTAATAAAATATTTCCTTCTATCAAGGTAGTATTAATGCGATTACTACCACGATGGAAGTAATACTGATACAAAAGGGATTTCCCATCGTTTTGTACGGTTCCATGTTAACACGGGTTGACCGTAAAAATCTTGTTGAAAAAAAAAAGCGCATAATAGTCAGCCACGTGTACTTGATGAATTTCGTTCTCTGTAAATTAAAATTTTTCATATTTCGCGCCTTTGTTATTTGTTGACAAGAAAGATATATGTGTAAAAGAGAGGGAAGTAAAACTATTTGCGAATTATTTGACATGTCAAATATTGTATATACATATACATATTGTCATACGATATGAAACTAGTTGTATATTTTAATGCCCGCATTAGTATATTATATTATATATCGTATACAGTGTGCCTTTCGGCGCACGTATATTGGAAAACATTATTTCATTTATGCATACACCCATCCTGCTAAACCGCACGTAGGTATATACATACATACATACTTGATCGATACAGTAGCATTAAATTTTTATTCTTATCGCGTATAAATTATTCACCGTCTAGAAGATATTCATCATAATTTCGGGGATCATCAGCATAAAAATTCGATAACGAAGCCATACGTTTCCAGTGCAATTAATTTTACAACTAATTTGCAAAAAGCGTCGATCGAAATTCCCCCAGCTCCCTCAATCTGTTTCAAATCTGAAACACCCACGTAGCACCGTTCTCCTCCACGCGTCGGAGTAATTACGAGTACCAACGTTAATAAAATTAAAAAATACCTATAAGTATTTTTAATTCAACAGAACATTGATAGCGTATATTCGGACGGTCGCACTGGTGCGCACAGAGTGTGACTTTTAGCCAATTGGAAGCGAAAAAGTGCGCACTAGTGCAGGTTGCCGAATGTGCTACGAGATAATTTGCTGCGTGAAGTTATAATACAAGTTTCCCTTGATCCTTAAAGTTCCAATAGATCCATAAAAAAAATATACCTGTAGCTGTAATAAAGATAACTGTGACTTTGCTTTTATGTACAGTCAAGTTTATCCGTAATCGTTATACTTTAGGTTTAGGTTTTTTATTTTCTCTTGTACAATTTCTGATACAAAAAGATGGTGTTTCAAGACCCAGTCTTATATTGCCCAATCGTTCTACTTAACTGGCGAGCTTGAAAATCAAGCTGAAACGGACGCATCGGCGTGACACAAGTACGTACCTATAAGCGCAGTCGCATACCTAATACTTACATATACGATGACAAAATACATTTTGCAATACACTCTCACAAACAGGTTGAAATCATGCAATAAATCCAATTGCTTAATGTACGCGTCTAAAGAAATTCGTTATAGGTATATTAGCCACAGGCAAAGGAATGCATACCTAAATTGAATTGGACCGCCCCGCGCATCTCTGTACCCTCTGTACGCGCAGATCTGGTGTCCGGTTAAAGAATTATCGTCTGACTATCTATCCAGCCTATCCCTTGCCTGTATTTTACATGTATATATAGTTCATAATTCATTGCCGGTCACTCGGATCTGCTCGGATCTCAGATCAGAAGGCGATCATTCTGCTTGATTCCCAGCGGTCCAAGCAGTTGGCCGGGTTGGCCCAGTCCCCAGTCATTCCCAGCAGCGGGCATAGCTGGTTGAGAGAAGATGGCAGTGTCAAAGGAATCGATTTGGCATCTTCGTGTGAAATTTTTTGCGAAACTCAATGACGAGGGGCCAGCAGAATCCAGTGTGTATACATATTCTCCTCTTCTAAGATTTGTGTCCTCTTCTCACTAATAGCCTTGCCAACTCAATCGGGTGTAAAGAGCAAAATCCAATCCTTATGTCATGCGACAAGGTCAATCTGTTTTGTGTCACGACTCGACGCGGACTATGAGGAATTTAAATAAATATTCGCGATATGGTTATAAGGGTCGGTAAGTAGGTAATTTCTCCATCCAATATCATTTCAGATGGAATTCATCCTTCCGATATTGCCGTGATAGAAACCAACGATGAATGGTTAGGGAGGTTCTTGGAGCACAATGAAAATAACGAGCAAGAAGCGCTTCATATGTTATGGGAGACTTGCGTTTGGAGACAGAAATTTGGCGTCAACGGTAAGCCGCCGACCAATCGGGGGGACAGATTCTATTATTCCAACTCGAACGATATTTCACGATATATTGTAACGGTGTTGTTTGATCGCAGACATTACGGAAGAAAGCGTGAAAAGGAATTATTTAGAGGACGGATTGTGTTTTATTTACGGTAAAGACAAAGATGATAAAACCATGTTTGTTATTAGATGTAAACTGCATACTAAAGGAAGCAAAGATTTTAACGAACTGCAGAAGCTTGTAGTGTATTGGTTTGAGAGATTAGAAAGGTAACTATAACGCGATCGGTGTCGAGCTTGGATTCGTTCGCCCAATGATTTATAGCGAACGTGATTAATCCGTTGTACCGTTTTAGATATACTAATGGCAATCAAATTTCACTTTTCTTCGATATGGCAGACACTGGTATCTTGAACTTGGATATGGAGTTTATCAAGTACTTGATTAGTCTTTGCAAAAATTACTATCCAAATTTTTTAAATTACATTATTATTTTCGAAATGCCGTGGATATTGAATACGGCCTTTAAAATTATAAAATCATGGCTGCCGCCCAAAGCGATTCCAAAAATTAAGTTCGTTCACAAGAACAACATACAAGAGTTTGTGAATCCTAATGATATTCTTACGTGTTGGGGTGGCAGCAATGATTACGTCTATAAATTTGTATCTGAAGTGCAGAATAATACGGATGCCACAATGAATGGTAAACTTGATAACAAAAAGGTATACGATTATGTACTGGAAAGAAATCATATAAGGATTCTTATATAAAATACTTTTATGAAATGTGTTGTACGAGAATTGATTTCAATCGTTCGGTGTGTGTGACAAATTTTAGGTTCATTTCGCAGAAGGTTCTCCGTTAACGGAGCAATCTCCGACTAGCTTTGGAGATCAACCGGACGAAGACGCGCGTAAGTAATAAAATTATTTGCCAAACCGATCCTATGATTTTCTTACCATTACTTTTACTTTATTTCGCAGTACTGTCTATTAAGCCAAAAATAATTACATTTAATAACACCGGATTTGAAATTGCTGGAACCATTGTGGTAAAGAATACAACTAACGACAAGCCGTTGTCTTACAAGGTATTACCTATCCCTGTTTTTTTTTTCAATTTTTGTTTTCTTTTTTGCCGTGACGAGAATTTTCACCTACCCTAATTTATAGATAAAGACAACGTCGCCGGAAAAGTTCAGGGTACGGCCAAGCTCGGGAGTTTTATTACCCTTCGAAGAGCGTTCTGTCTCTGTTATTTTGCAACCTGGCTATAATATACGTGGTCTTTTACATAAGGATAGATTCTTAGTTATGTGCCTTCCGTTGAAAGATGTCAACATGCCTGCCGAAGAATTAGCGGCCCTTTGGAAGGTAACAACGACTAACGATGATAACGATGCTGCGAATTTCTCTGAAAAATTTTATACGCCATACCATTAGCTGCGTTCCTTATACCCCCTGTACACCCGTAGATCGAAAAACCGACGGAGCAGCATAAATTACGATGCCGCGATGGCGAAACTGAAAGTAACGACGTACAAAACACACATTCCATATTATCGCCCGGAATGTCAGAAAATGGCAAAAGTATGGACACGCTTTTCCATAAGGTACGTCAGAGCGTCTCCGAGTACGTATGTATCGTGTATCGTGCAAGTTAATAAACTCGATAAATTGCAGGTAGTACAGCTGCAACACAGTAACGCGAAGCTACATAGCGACATGAGTTTTTTGAAATATACACTATTCTTTTCTATAATAGTAACGATTTTAACGGCCGTAATAGTTGTCTATATTTTAAGGATCGATAATGAAAGTTCTATAGATGATCAGGCCTGTCACATTCCCGGTGGTATATAGGTTTTCGAGTAGTGACTATGTTCCGTTTCTACATTTATAGAGTACGTAACAGATACGTTGACCGTTCGCGGAGTTTTCATCATTTCTGTTCTTAGCTCAGGTGGCTCCTTATTCTTTTCATTACTTTATAAAGGATGAGTTATTGTTGATCAGAGGACCTTTATGTATATTATACGTCTATCTAACATGGTCAGGAAGGATGATGTATTATTATTACTTAAAAATTCTACATCCGAATGGAGTTATTTTTATCTCTCTTATACTTTATAAATCGCGACCGTCGCTTAATTTAAATTCTTCGCTTCCTTTCGAGTAACATGCCTAACCATGTCTTTCTTCTTACATCTATCTATATTATACAATGTACGTAATACTTGGCATTACGATAGTTTATCCATGTTTTTAACGGTGATCTTTTATATTTAGAAAAAAAACAAGGCTTTTTTTTCTACATCTATGTATACATAAAAACCGATGTGATTGGTACCAAATTTATATATAAGTAATAAAACGAAATGAAAACTTTTGATAATACCATAGTTCGTACGTATTATGTAATAGGAATAATATTGCATGCCAACGCTTGTTCGATACTAATTTCATAAATTATGTTAATAAAACGACTGCTCAACAAATATGCATTGCACGAGAACTTTTTATCATTCAACTGCATACATATGTAAATCGACCGGCAGGTACTTTCATCTCTTTTTACCTATCATACATAATTTCATCTCTCAGGACGGTATTCATAGTCGCTACTTATTCTTAAGCAAATGCTTAAGCATTCGGCATCCTTTACTAGCTACTAGATTAGTAGAGGATACCGCATGCTTAAGAATAAGTAGTGACTATGAATACCGGCCTTACACCGTGCGTGCGTTACGAGCGTGTAAACATTTGTTTTTGCAATAATAATTAGCTACCGAACTGGTTAAGCAAAGCCAAAGGTTTTCCTTATCAACGCCTGTCGTTCGGGACAACGTAAGTACGTTATGGTACGTTACATACGCGACCCAATGGGTAGCGGCGCCCCACCACCAAAATCATTTATTTTCTCCCCCCACCGTTCAACGACAACTTTCCCGCCCTTTTCACAGGGCACTGTATCCGCAGGTGTTTTTTATCCTGGGAATCTCGCCGCAGCCGTACTTAACATCGCAAGATTCCCGCCAATCGAATTGGTACACGTGCAAAGAGAGCCGTTGGGTCCCGCGGGGAGCGTAAGCAGCGTAACGCGCGCGGTTGTTTCTACGTTGTAACCTATCGCGCGAAAAAGAGGTGATCGTTCTGTGGGTAGGTAAAATCACGGACGGTTTGACGACCGGAAGTATCTAGAACGACGGTCGTCCGGTGTAAACACGACGGGTGACGCGCACTATTGCGCAGCTACCAACGCGCAGCATTTGAACGCTTGCAGTTCGATCGGCCATATTGGCCCCTGGCTCTTACACAACGCCCTCACACGAAAGATCGCGAGTTTACGAGGTAAGGGAATAATTCGTGATTTCGTGTGGCGTGGGAGCTTTGGCACAGCGTGGAAATACGATTCCGGCCGAAGAAAGGGGGTTTTCAGTAGCAACCGAGGGGATCGGTGGCCACTGGTCGCCAGCGGAGCGGAATAGTTTGGTGAGTTATCCGCAGCACGTAGCAGAACGGACAGTATTCCCTTCCGTCGCGTCCTCCATATTGATGACAGCGCCGACGGTGATAATTTTCTGAAATTTTTGTCGTTAATGCCCCCTGTGTCCTGAAATCGAAAGCACCCGCGTTGTCTTAAAAGCTTTCCGACAGAATGCGCAACTTCGGTGCCCCTGGTGTTGGCGACGAGAGTCCGCGATAACGGAAACCCTGGACCGCCCGCCCGCGCGCCTACGTATTTCCACGCCGCGCCGCGCCGCGATCACCTTCTGCCCATGGCGTCATCGTCCCGCTCGCATTGCCCGCTATGCGTGTCGCATGGCGTACCGCGGCATCGCGTGTCGGCCGTGTCAATCCTGTCAATCCCGTTCCCGTTCCCGTTTCACTCTGCTACGTGCTAACGGCGCGATCATCGGATCGCCGGGCGATGTCGAATCACGGTGATTGCCAGCGCGTGGCCGGCCGCCGATTTTCCGCTTACCCTCTCTCGTGAATGAATGCGTTCGTTCGTCCGCCCGTACGCCCGCCTGCCCGCCCGCCCGCTTTTTCCTACCGCCGATTTCTTCGCCCGGATATATTGATTTTCCCCCTGATTCCCACGCGAACACGATGTCTCGTGCATTGCCACTTGTATCCCGATGGTAATCCAGCGGAGCTTTCGATGTTTGTACTCGCCACACGTGTTGCTTACTTATGGTATACCTTGCTTACGCATTCGCGCCTTCTTTTCGTAACTTTCCTCTGTACAGGATACTCGGGGGCCGGGAGGGGGGGAGTAAGTTTTCTTTTTCTCACGACTATGTACACTCTGTTTTCCAACTCTGCTTTTCAAATGGCTTCGCGAATTACTGCATCCGCACAAGTTTAGTTGTTTACCCGCAACTATAATTTCTTATTATCGTAGAGTTAAACTGTACGCTGTTTGATAACTTCCAACTATACCTGCCGTCTGTATCGAACGATTAATGTGCTGGCAATTTAAAATGTACAGTTCTTCTAAAAGCAGAATTTAATTTAATCACGCTGTTTAAGAACGCTGTGGTTGGTAATGTTTCAGACTAATGAGAAAAGGTACGTTTGTATGAATTAATGACCCGACTATGACGAGTAACGTGGCAACGATCAAGTTAGAAGAGGGGCAAGAATCTGTGACAGAGATACAAATGTATTTAGAAACGTTTAATAAAGAAATAGAAGGAGGACAAGGAGAGCAGCTGCAACATGTACAGTGTTGGTATTTCACCGCTGATTAGCTGATCGCCCGCGACTCTGGCGAAACGGGCAAGCTTCATGAAAGTGTTTTGTATTGTAGTGCAACAGGTGGAAGGCTTGTCGGGGGGAGAAGAGGGCGGAACTTACTTCGTCGACCAGTCCGGTCAATATTACTACCAAGCAAATAGCGACGAAACACCTGTAATGACGCAAGTGCAGATTCAAGAAGTAGAAGAAGCCGATCAGAATGAAGAAGCACAACAAGAAGACCAGTATCACGAAATCGAGGAACTGGAGAATGTCGACGGAGACGATGATGTAAGTAAAAGCGAATGTACCAGGTTTGAATGTGCTTTTATTTAGTTATTAAATGTACTTTTGTTAAAAAAGAAAATTCATATCGGTTCACAGGGACAAGCGAGTAATAACAGCGGAAACAATCAAGTTGTAATCAATTCCGGAGATGCATATCAAACCGTCACGATCGTACCATCCGATACCAATCCTGGCGAAGTTAGTTACGTGTTAATAGTTCAGCAGCCCGACTCCGAGGACAAAGACAATAGACCCACAGAAAGGGAGGGGACGGAAGGCGAAGAGGGAGAAGGCGAACAAGACCTTACCGTTTATGATTTCGAGGATAACGAAGATAACGAGGCACCGGTGGAATCAGAGGTAGAGGATGATAAAACGAAAATTATCAAGTTCCTACCCAAGAAATCACAAACGGTCACTCAAGCTCATATGTGTAATTACTGTAACTACACGAGCCCCAAACGGTAAATTTCGTATAATGTTCCGATACGTTATAGTAGTCGGAGTAAAAACGTGCTCGATACATAACAGAACAATTGAACTTGTACAACCTAGGTATTTGTTATCTCGGCACATGAAGTCGCATTCGGAAGAAAGACCGCATAAATGCAGTGTATGCGAGAGAGGATTTAAAACGTTAGCCTCGCTTCAGAATCACGTCAACACGCATACCGGGACCAAACCTCACCATTGTAAATTCTGTGACAGCGCGTTCACAACTTCCGGTGAGTAAAACTTTACTCCAAACTCCGTTTAAGGGAATTAAAGTAGAAAAGTAACTGAATGATAATCTGAGCTCGTAAAGGAATCATTGGCAGTATTATTGATTTACAGGTGAACTCGTTAGACATGTCCGATACAGGCACACGCATGAAAAACCACACAAATGTCACGAATGCGACTACGCGTCGGTTGAACTGTCCAAATTGAAGCGTCATATTAGATGCCACACAGGGGAGCGTCCATATCAGGTGCATTATGCTATTACTTGTATTACCTGATCTATCCTAATTTCGCTGTCCTATCCTCGTTGTGCATAGTCGGAAATGTCATGTTTTTATCCGTGTACAGTGCCCGCATTGTACATACGCAAGCCCCGATACGTTCAAGCTAAAGCGCCATTTGCGAATACACACCGGAGAAAAGCCCTACGAATGTGATTTCTGTCAAGCGAGGTTTACTCAATCCAACAGTCTGAAAGCTCATAAACTGATACACAACGGTGGGTGTCACGGACCTCGTACGTTTATTCGCTAGACTCGCAAGGTTCACTGCCTTGCCTCCATTCCTTTCCACGTTATTTACGATTGTATCCATTACAGTTGGTGATAAACCAGTATTTCAGTGCGAATTATGTCCGACAACGTGCGGAAGAAAAACAGATCTTAGAATACACGTACAAAAGTTACATACCTCTGACAAACCTCTGAAATGTAAGCGCTGTGGAAAAACATTCCCAGACAGGTAAGTACAGGAGACTGGCCATACGTTACTACACTTTATCAGGAAATATTGTTTTGTCTGGTAAACAAGATACACACGATATTTTCTTACTTTATAGATATAGCTATAAATTGCACAGTAAAACACACGAGGGAGAGAAATGTTACAAATGTGATTTGTGCCCGTATGCATCTATATCTGCGCGTCATCTTGAAAGCCACATGTTAATTCATACAGATCAGAAACCGTACCAATGTGACCATTGCTTTCAATCATTCAGGCAAAAGCAACTCCTCAAGCGGCATTGTAATCTTTATCATAATCCCTCTTATGTTCCTCCTCCACCGCAAGAGAAGACACACCAATGCCCCGAGTGCGAACGACCGTTCAGGTATGGAATGTTTGCCGCGCGTACGAATGCGCCTACCTAATGGAAAAGAAAACGACAAAAGTACATATTAAGCTTGTCCTTCAGGCATAAAGGGAATCTCATTCGGCATATGGCTGTTCACGATCCAGAATCGTCCCTTCAAGAAAAGCAACAAGCACTGAAGATGGGTAGACAGAAAAAGATCCAAATCATAGATGGACAGAGAGTGGAAGTTATGACTGGTCAGTATTCATCGCGCCAAGTCGCGATAGTCTGGAAATTTTCCGAGCAAAGTAATTTATAGATATGCATGTACGACGAATGAGCATTGACTACTATTAACTGTGACACGCCTGTGTGCCTCGTTGCGACTACACCGGTGATTTAACTTTTATAAACTTGAAGGTTACGAGGACGACGAGGAAGAGGAGGAGGAAGACGAGGAGGATATGATGGCGGTTGAAGGAAGCGACGGTCAACAGTACGTTGTATTGGAAGTTATTCAGTTGGCAGACAATCAGAGAACCGATCAGGTAGATGGTTGCATAATATATACACCAGACACTAATAGTAACTCGTAGTATTCGTGTATGTATGAACTCGATGATCCTGTTTGCTTTGCTTTTAGCAAATGGCTGTCGTAGCGAGTGAGGATGGAGATTTGGTGATGCAAGATCCTTTGAGTCAAGAAAGTGGCATCGTGACTGGTGCGGGGGAAGATGGAGAGGAGATGGACGAAGAAGAAGACGACATGGAGGACTTGAAATTGGATCCGGGAACCTCTTCCAAATCTTCGCCTCAGAACGCGCAAAGCGATCCGAAGTTACAGAAAGAAATGGAAACATGCTTTGGTTTTGACGAGGCAAGTTGATCGTCTTTCGTTACTTTTATACGCCTTAGCGTTTAAAGGCACGACTCATTATGGCGAGAATCTGCGCGATGTTTCAGGAGGAAGAGGAGGAGGAAGCCAATAGCAATATCAATATATTGCAGACAATTTCGTAATAAGAGGAATGAATGGACGGAATACCTACCTACCTACCTACTACGTAATAGTCAAGTGTTTTATTTCTCTCGCAGTGTCGGTGTACGCGCTGTGACCGCAGTGTATGTACTATGTAGTATTTAATGACTCTGTGAATAGCTCCAATGGAGCTACCTTTCGGGGGGCTGGAACGCTCTCCACAGCAAACACAAATACACACGTATACACTCACTACACACGGTACAAGAAATTTCTTTGCCACTAGTGCATTAGACACGTATATGTAATAATTTATGAAAGAGCAGTAGTTTCGTGAAGCAGTGGTTTAGTGAAATATCAAGCGAATGTACAATTACGATAATGTAAAATATTATTTTACTTTATTATCAGCGGAATTCATCGTCATCATCATCTCCTTTTGGATATCAACGTAAACTGGCAAGGCTTGTTAACATTCAGAAGCATATATATTAATAAGAATAGGTTGGTACAATATTTTTAAACACGTTATTTAAAAGAAGAAACTTTAATATAAAAGGTACAGCGCATAGTGAAATGTTTAAACTGATCGATGTCAGTTGTTTGTTGGGATGTGGATAACAAAGCTGAAATTATAGAATAAAAATGAGGCTGGAGTGTAAATAAATGCTTACCATTACAGCTCATGTTATGGACAGATACAATTGTTCTATCAATTGTTCACTAGGGACTAAGTAGAGCGGCGCTGAAATTAACTATATCGAATTGTACGTTCTATAACGTGAGTAACAATCCGCGTATACATAGATATGTATATATGAATCGGTAATAACCTAAAGGATAAAGAAAAGGGATTAGAAATTTTTCGTTCGCCTAGAGAATAATACATTTCTGATTGTATATACGTATTTCATAATAATAATAATTATAATAATAATGATAATAATAAACTGTCATTTTACGGATAAGTACCTACGAATATTATTAATGATCGCGGCTACTCGAAGCCGAACTTACTGTTGATATATATAAAACGTACGAATGCCAGAAAATAACCTGATGTTGAGTACAGTATTGTCTTGTCAGCGGCTCGGCTGGGTGTACACATTGTGGGCTTTTCGCTATCCCCACCACTTATGTCTCACTCTTGTCCGGCGAAGGCGAGAGCGAGCGAGGACGGTACGAGACGGACGACGCGTGGATGTTTTGTCTCACTCCGTCTTTAGAGTGCCGTGACACTCTGTCCTTTACGTGCGCGATGGTCGAGCAGTCACGATTCCATCTGAGCGCTCGCGCCGTCGCGCATACCCGCCGCGCATGCAAAGCGTTCCATCTCGCTCCCCCCTTCGGCCAGAAAGAAGCGAGAAACGAACATTCGGAATTAGGGCTCTGGGCACGATGTGGGCTCAACGCCGGTCCCGACCAGCGAGCCCTCAGAGAGACAATACTGTATAATGTTACGAATGATGTTTGTAATGCTTGATTATTTTTCACCCCACTTTTATTTTTCCAACATTCTTGCACTTCCAAGTATAAGATTTTCGAAATACTCCTTCTCGAGGTGCTTCTTTCCGATTAATTAGGCTTACTAAAAGAGAAAAGGAAAAACAAATGGAAAACTCGAGCGGTTTGCTGAAGCACATTTGCGCGTTGTCTCGTTCTTGCGACACTTTGCACCGCAATGCAATTTGCGATTGCGTGGAACACCAGTGCCGGCGTATTTCTATCGATACGAATTATATAAATACTTCTATTATGTAATCGAGTTGTGATTGTAAACGTAATCTTACAATGCAAGTTTTCGTACATCGTTGCACGTAAGTTCTGTATGTGTCTCGGTAAAATGAATATTGTAAAAAAAGTGAAAAAGAAAGCATGTAAAATTTTTTACACTCAAGTTGTACAATTGTAATTGAGTGATTGATAATCAAAACGGAGCAGTTTCGTACATCATCCCAAAGAAAAAGAAACGATGTAGCATTTTCTCTACAATAAACACGTTATGTCGTCGACAACAGCTTGCAGACATTATCCCAGAGTTCTTGTATCTTTCTTTCAATTCTTCTCCTTTAATCACTTGTCGTTTGAATCCATTCCACGGTCGTGACACCTCAACGTATTCTACTGTTAGCGCGGACAGTACCCTCTAGCGTATTGGGGTGGAAACAAATTACTGTAACCGGGAAATTTGAAACGTGGGGTAGGCACTCTTCAGTTAAATTCATCGAACTTCAGAAACGACTACTTAATACAATTTCTGCATGACTACGTATACTTCTAAAATTGTATATAGGATGCATACAATATGATTATGTGTAGTCCAGTAGTTTATTATTATTACTGTAATACCACTATGTACACTAATGGGGAACTATCCCCGTTTATTAGAGGAAGTGCAGTATATTTGGAATACCAGTTTGTTTAAGACGAATAAAAAATTACGACAGAGGATGGGAACAAATTAAACTACATACCTAATATCATAGAGAAACTAATAAACTTTCATATTTCTGAGCGTCAATAAAAATAAAAAACAAAAAGTAACTGAAATTTTGGTTTGAATGAAAAATGACAAGAAGTATCGATTTCGTTAAGGTGCAGGTAATTTGGAATATCGACATTCCTAAAATATAGATATCTTGAGGAGATATGTATAACAGAATGTTTATAAAAATGCTAAGAACGGTTACATACTGCACTCAGTCACGGTTCACACGTTTCTACTTTCTACCAATCTTGAAGATTTAGATGTCTATAAAACAATATTTACACAAATGCTCCTAAAAGGTTATACAGGTGACAGACGAAACTGACGCGGTGGTATCCATTACGCGTGAAACAAAAGCATCGGTAGGCTTTGGAATATTCCAAATTACCTTCATCTTCGGTATTCCGAATTAGCAACATGGCATCGAAACCGAAAATTTCATGTCACACTTTGTATTCTCAAAATTATCGCAAAACTGGCACGGAACCATAGAAGGAACATGCAAATGAGTCGATTAAGTGTTTAACACTAAAGTTTTGACATATTTTAACCATGATTGGAACGATTGAATATGCGCTGAAAAAGTTTTGCAGATTGACGTTTGCTTCCTCTGCAGATTAAGTCGAAAATGTAAAAATTGCGGTTTATCCACAAATGTCATTAGTTAAGAGGTCATTAGCCCCTATAATCTACGGTGTTACAAATTAAATAGCGTTAGTAGTTTATTAGATACTTCGGTAATCCAAATTACCAACAGTATTCCACATATGCTGCACTTCCTCTATTAATAATAAAGAAAATAAAGAAAATAAATTACAATTATTATTATGAAATACGTATATAGAAACTGCTGCTGGTCACGACCCTGGTGGTATTGCCCAACTCTGTAACCATCAAAATATTACAATTATTCTACTATTTCTTTAGGTAATTCAGACACAACAAATGAAAATATATTAGTCTTTCTTTGCAAGTATGTAAACTTGAACTTAAATAATTATTAAAAATATTTATTATTTGAGCTTAACGAGCAGTGCTTACCTTCTTTTACTCTTTCGATTTCGGCACGATCCTGTCCCTTAGGCAATACCGGCTCAGAGTCGTATGCCTGATACCAAATATCGGACCGGATCGCCCCCGTGTGAAACCCGTGGAGGGCTGTAGTCATCGCCTGCGGGGTCCATTTTACAGGGGGCCCACCTTTCCCACGTGGTCTCCTCTGCGGTGATACCGAGGGAGTCTGGATCGATCGCCGCGAATATTCAATGGGCACAGAGAACCAAGAGAACTCAAGAGATTATGGTCCTACGATTGCACCGGCGATGCCGCCCGCGAGGTGATCGGCGCCGTCCACGGTGTCCGCGCAGCGGATCGGCTTCCCTGTAAACGGAGGATTATATATTTTAGGTACATACATATGCGTTGATAATCGATTATTTCGCAAAGAATTACCTCGTGGGGGACGTTTACGATTAATCGTATCCCCCCTGCGCGGTGGCCGCTGCTGCTCCAACTGTTCCCGCTGCTGCAATTGCTCCAATAGCAGCTTCTCTGCATGAGATATACGCGAAATCTCTTCCTCCAAGAGGCGGGCCTCTGTGACCCCCTCGGAATTCATTGCGTATGCTAAAAAGCAAACAAAAAGCAAAAATTTCATCAAAATCGATTAATGTTGCTCTGAGCTACAAACGCTTGAAGATCGCAGAATAATGTGGAAAATCGCGAAATTCTCGAAATCAGCGATTTAAAACACCAACTTTACTATTATATTTTCGGTATCCCGACCAATTGCAATTTTTTTCAAAACGACGAAACACGTCACTTAATAAACTAATCCTTCTAGCTTCTCAAAAGAAACTCAAGTCGTTTTTACCCATAAAAAACTTCAAAGAGGTAAATAAATTACGCCAAGTACATGGAATCCAATAAATCACAAAAAATAGAAGATAATAATAATTATAAATACCTACAAAATAAAAAAAAGATGTGAAATCAAAATGAGCTGCAAGTACATAAAGGTGCTTTCAGTCAAATACTTGGCGCGGTGTTCGCGTTCGCGCTTGTCCCGCGTTTGTGTTTACCCCACTGTCTCCTATCCCGCGAGATGCCCTTGTGCGCCTATCCTGCATGTATCATCAAAATAAACATCGGTGTCGGTTACAAGGTTAAGCAGAAGAAACGAGAAACGGTTAGAGAAATTGGGCTTCAAGTTTTACAATAAAGAATAATAAATCGAGTTTTATTATTCTTCGCAACGTGTTACGTAGGTGGGTACCTCAATAAAGAGAATAAAAAAAAACTAGCCTGCACTGGCACCAGGATAACTTTAGACAGGATCGTCCAAACTCAAAAAACCCAAAATATTCCATAATTACACATGTGTCGTTATCGCGCTATAGACAACAGAGCAGACAAGCACTAACCTTAACTCGTCAAATGTTACACGATTACTAAATGATCAGGACCAACGCAGTGAAGAGATCTCGGGCGGGTTTTCTCGCGCATGCGCGGCGTTTGCAGTACCGTATCTATATCGGGGTGCACCTAATGGTGTAGTGCTATTGGCGGGAAAGCAGCAGGATGATCAAGGTACCCCATTTTATCGAAACTTGTACTACACTGATGCTAAAATCGCCGCGCATGCGCGAGAAAACCCGCCCGAGATCTCTTCACTGGACCAACGATACATTTGAACCTTAGCTCTAAGATTTGAACCGATTCTGGCATAGACTAGGTATAGAATAGACCTCTCATCCTATTGTCTTCAGTGTCTCCGTTCTGAAGTATCCTTACATCATGTATCGATATTATGAAACAATCCCTGGTTTTCGAGCGCCCCAACGCACAGTGGTCTGGAATTAAGAATTTCGTGACATTTGTCTATAGCTTTTGAACTATAAAAGATATTCAAACGAAATTGGCGCCAAAAAAATGGGAAAGAATTATCCCGTTTTAATGATGTATAACTTAATATTTTTTACATTTATTTATTTATTCTTTATTCAAACAAATTTTTTCATCAAGTAAACATATTAAACAATAATAAATAACAAGAATAACATATACTTTTATAATCTATAAGTACAAAATTATATGATAATGTCACCGTCAACGCTTAAAGTGTCAGTAATTGGGTCCTTTACCCTATTGTTTCTGTATAGAATTATTGTATTCTCGTTCTCAGCTCGAACACTGATTCCTCTGTCACTTTTCATACTTGACATTCCTTTATTGGCCACAAATCAATTCGGTGCGCAGATTTTCAGCTTCGGTTTTAACTTGAGCACTGAATTGATTGAAAGTATGAAAAGTGACGGAGGAATCAGTGTTCGAGCGGAGAACGAGAATACAATTGGAATTAGCAAAGTTGATTTCACAATCTTTGCGTGAGAACTTTTTTAATTGTTTTCGTGAATTAAAGGTACAATTGGAATTAGCAAATTTGATTTCACAATCTTTGCAGGTGACCTTTTTTGTTGAATTAAAGGGAATTAGCTTCTTTCATATATGAGTCATGTTTATGGGGGCGGGGGGGGGGGGGGGGTATAGGTATATGTATGTACCTATAGTATGCACAATGGATACACACGTCACGTGAAACGTAGGAAAAATTGAAGGCACTCTAGTTTCGATTAGTAGTGTTGTTTTGATGGCAATTGGCCACGTACCGCTACCTAAATAGCCAAAACAGAAATAATGTGGTTGATATGGCGGTTCTTTATTATATTCTTAGAAAGGAATACACGAAATATATACTTGTATCGATACGATGAAAGAATGGTCTAACCGTTAACGAGTCGCAAAGGGAAGTCCGTTTTATCTCATTTAAACGCCAAGTACTTGTACATAGTAACTGACATTGTATATCATGGAAAATAGTTCCATTTGTTTGATACGGAACACCATATACCTTTGAGAGAAAATCTATCGAGCACGGACTACTAACAAGTACATATTAATAACAGTGACCACGATCATAAATAACAACGTTGACACTTGATCCTGTAACTATATAATTGACCACGAACGAAACAACTACATGCGAATGCAAGGCGAGTCACGAGTACGTATGTACTTACTAGTGATCCTCTAGGGAGTGATCGGTATAACCGCAGCCATTTCGGGCAAAACCGGAAATAACATAACCTAAACATTCATTAAATCGTCTGCTTTCCAAAGTGATTGTTTATTTATCTCTTTCTATCCGTATTTCTGTCTCTTTCCTTCTTACAGTTTCATCTTTGTCTACTTCCGCTTTGGACCGAAATGGCGGGAACCAATCAGCGACGATACACGTTGTTCTGATCACTCTCCAGAGGATCACTAGTACTTACTTACCTACCTGGCACGAACAATATCTCTTATATGATGGCAAAAGTGGTAGACGAAAAGGTTGAATGTTTTTGCAGTGTCGACTTTTTTATGATCTAATTTTTTTCTTAAATCCAACAATGCAATATACCGAACAAATGCGACAGCGTTTCTTTCCATGATCCCCAACATAAGTTCTTCGAGTATCATCGTACTTTAATACTCAAACAGACAGATTTATGTAAAACAAACGTGTATGGTTCTAACTTAACGTGAAATTCGAAAAATAGGCCTTTAGGAAACTATTCAATTGTTTCTCCCGTCATAAGAGGTATTTCCCATGCCAAGTGCGTGACTCACCCTGGAAGTACACGTGCGACCGCAGGTATAGATGACACACGCACACGTACTTGGGCGTAGGCGCGCGCAAACTTGACGACTATGAAAAAAACACCTACTTGAGAACCGATCGGATCGTTTTAATGTATGTAAGAACCAAACGTTCCTAAAAATAGCACGGGAGCACGCTAAGACTGTTGAACACATAAGATGGATGAAAAGATTCGAGAAGAATAACGGAAACCGTTCGATACATCAGAACTCTACCGTACAGAGGCTCTCAACTATGTACTATATTGCATGATGTAGATCAGCGCTGTCCAAACCAGAGCACGCGTGCTCTGTGGGGTTCTCCCACTCTTGTCCGCTTTGTCACGGATACCGCACAACGCTAAAGAGGCGAGTCAATACTATTACTACTACTACTACACACATAATCCTCATTGTGTGCGGGTGGAGCGGTTGTAAAAGGAATGAAACGGAAGCGCTGGACAGCGCTGAGCCGCAGATGTAGATGCACTGGCTATAGGGCTGCCATCCGTAAAATCACTAATTTAGGACAGAGAGCTTTAAAACTCCAAACATTTGTAATTGAAACCCGGACACTTTGAACTATGTCTCATATTAGGTACGATATCTCAAGATAAAAATTTCTGTAAATTATAGACTGTAACCGTAATCAAGAAATAAAAATAAAATATTTATGAGTTTTTAAGCGAGCAGTGTCGAAAAACTCGAATCACTACAGAAAATCCCCCCGGACGTCACCGGACGCCGTGAAAATAACGACAAATCCGGGGAAGCCCGGACGGATGGCAGCCCTAACTGGCTACCAATAAATGATTTCAAACCAATACGAATGCACATTGAAGAAGACGCGTCTTCTACACACACCTCGTCACCCGTCACCCGTCACCCACTTATATATACTTATGTACTTACAAACACATTTGACAAGCCTCAGATATGCCGAGCGCGTCACGAATCCGCGACGAGTTTTCCAAGTATGAATTATTGCGCTTTCGATTGGCTATTTATCGTTAGAACAGGAGGACCCCCGCAAAACGAAAACTTGGATGAAAAAGCTGCTTACAATAACGTCCAAGGTAAGTAGGTACATACTTGCAGCCATATGCTTATGTTAACAGAATTCTCACATTTCTCCTCCACCTACTAATTCTTAAAATATTAGGCCACATAGGATTTTCACCTCCAAGTAAAAAAAGAAAAGTACCTATGTTAAATATTTATTTGGGTATGTACTACCGAATACCCAAGTTTCATAAAAATTGCTGATTGTCAGTTTGGGGTTGCCCCTGGTTGGTGAACGTAGAAAAAGTATTTTTTTCTAATTCCACACGCATAAGAGCATACTCGGTTTGGCGCTCGGCTCATGGTGCATCCAGACTACATAGTACAGCGATGCCCCGATGGACGGTCCAAGGACGCGAGCATCTATAGCGGTTTCTACGAGCCGCGAAGAAGTAGTGATCCTCCAGAGAGTGATCGGTAAGCATAACGGCAGCCATTTGTGGCAAAACTGGAAATAAACATAACCTAAACATTCATTAAATTGCCGGCTTTCCAAGCTGCTGGTTTATCTATCTCTTTCTATCCGTATTTTTGTCTCTTTTTTCACAGTTTCTTTCTCTGTCTACTTCCGCTTTTGCCGATCACTGCCTAGAGGATCACTACGAGGAAGGGGTGCTCGAAGCCAACGAAGCGGCGAGCATGCAACGGTTAGGGAAAACTCTATATAGGGTAGATGTCCCAATTACCGTGCTTTTATACTTAAAGAAGCCGTACAAAAAAACTTGCATAAATAAATGAGGAAAGAAATTTTTATCAATTAAGTTAACCCATTAATATATGTGTCACAAATGAGAAGGTTGCATTTTTAAACAACTAAAGCATAGTAAAAAAATTTCAAATATGCACATGAAGATTTTGATGGATTTACGTAAATAGCAGATGTGAATAAAGTGATAATTACCATGATTTGCACTTATGTAAAGTATTTATTATATCATAAGTGGTTCATATTTTATGAAAAAATAGCAAAATGAGCAGTTCTGAAAGGTTTTCGTATTTTTAAAGTGAATACGGTAATTGGGACAGGAATTTAACGCTTGTCCCTATTACCGTGCCCCTCGGTGCCCACTGGTTCCCTCTGTAACTGCTAAACCCAACCTTACTTTCGTTTCTCAGAACGGGTGAACAGAAATTTATATTTGCATATTTTGCTTTTGTAATGAAAAGGTCATGTTAAAATTACATAAATACACATCTCGTAGAGCAAAAAAATGTTTCGAACAGTTGAAAGTTGAAAGACATAACCTAGCCACAGGAACGCTATTCAAAAAAGGGCACGGGAATAGGAACAACGCATTTTTGAGGGCACGGTAATTGGGACAAAAAGAAACAATGATTTTTATCTCAATTAAAAAAAATATAAAAAATTAAAATTTTTAACCCGAAAAAATGCCTTAATAAAGAGAAAAGTTCAAAACACCAATATAAATTTTCACCAGGCAAAATTAAAGTAAGAGATGTCAGTAATTAATTCCTTCGTGAGCAAGTCGGCGTCAAAGCACGGTAATTGGGACATCTACCCTAGTAGTGTGCGTGTAGGCTCGTACCCTTAAGGTGCAGTTCCACGGCGCGTGGACCGCCAACTCGCTAAACCGCGCGCCGTGGAACTTCACCTTTAAGGCCTAAGGGCACACTACTAGAGTTTTCCCTATCCGTTGCATGCCCGCCGCTTCATTGGCTTAGAGCCGCCCCGTTCCGCGAGGCTCGTAGAAAACGCTATGGATGCTTGCGTCCTCGGACCGCCCATCGGGGCATCACCGCTCTAGGTTCTGTAGGTTTAGTTTAGGGCGACACAAATTACCCGCAGCATTTGTACGCGGTCGAAAGAACGGTTTGTTAGCTGGAAACTGTAAGTGTCGCGACAACAATCGCCGTCCGCGTACTTCTGCTCGCGTAATTATTGCCATTTCCGTAAGCATGCAGATCGCGGAACTCGTCGGTAGGAAACGGATCGAAGGTGACACGAGTCGACGATCCATTAAGACAGCGTTATACGAAACTATGCTTTTTGTTCGTATAATCGTCTGCGAGGTAGCTTAAAAGCTTGGAAGCTTGGAAACTTGGAGCGTCGGACGATAAGGGCAGGAACTTTCTAGGGTTGCATTTTCGCGAGCGCTTCCGAAATTCCAATGATTGTCCACGATTGTCCATGATTGTCCATAATTGTTTAAGATTGTCCATGACTGTTTAAGATTGTCCGCGGTTCGACAGCACGATTCATCCGTTCACGATCGCGATAGCAGACAATGAAGCATTTTCCCGCGCGAACCTTAAGGACACTTAACTTGGCAGGTACGCGTGCTTCTAAAGCGGCGCCTACACCAATTGTCTGCTTTCTACCCCTTACGCCCTGGCGCTTCCTCCTTTACTCTCATTCTTACTCCCACTCCCGAACCCTTTCTTATACATACATACATACACACAGGGGAATACGCACTCGCCATGCGAACAAATTGTATACATATACGTACATGTACATAGATTAGTATCGAATCTATGTACGTATATCTTTATCGAATTCAAGAAACTTTCAACCACGACGAAGGAGAGCAAACGCCGCCAAATTGTAGCTACCTAACTAACGCGCGTACATCTGCGCATGTCTGATATGTATGCATGTATCCAAATCCATGGAGACATGAGATTTGCTCGCGCACTCGCTCGACCACCAATCTGTTGTATCTGTTACACATTTCTCTCCTAACTTGGAGATACACATTCTCTATCATCATTCTTGCGTAACAGATACTCTGTTCTTACGTTTGCGCATTCTAGAACATGACTCGAGACACTATTACTATTTCGAGATATCGTGAAAGATCCATTTGAATAGCACCAGTAGGAACCAGTTAAAGTTACAGTTACACTTACAGTTATAGTTACATACAACGAGTCAGCGACTAATCTCGCACATTTACTTTTTCCACGTTTCTAGAATACACATACGGTCGTGCAATTACGTTGTTTTCACATCTATATAGTATTTACAATAACCAGAGGAAAATCAAATGATGCGAAATTGCGAGGCCGTGAATCTTCTGATGTAAAAGAAAAGAAGAAAGAATCGTTCTACCCTCTTTTTGACCTCTATGTTTCAATGAGTTTATGAACATCCGTAAATATCTGATATATGTAGACCGAGAAATCACGATAGGCAATGTTACTTTCAATACGCATGTATGTATATGTATACGCACGAAATATCATGCATATACATAGACCCGGTTTCGTTGAATGGACCGTCGTTACTTAACATCAGATAACCCAGGGAAATCGGGTGCCCGCCCTACTACTCTTTGTCAGCATTTTTCTAAAAAAAAACAAAAAACGTTACAAGCCATACGATTACTTGTATGAATTTTTGACTTTGCAGCAAGTATTGACCTCGTAAGGTCCGAAATGCGAGAAATAATTTGTACATTCCATAATTTCAATTTTCATGTCGCTATATGTCTACTACTGGTATCTATGTTAATGTATCATCTTGATACGGCTACACAAGTACTATATGTAAAACGCGCGCGAAACTGTGAAATGTTGAAATGATCTATTTCCTGCATCTCATATCGTTGAATTCATCTTGAGAGGCGGTTTCGTGTGACATAAAAAAATATAGACACCTTTGTTGTTCGGTACTTGCTGCTAATCTAAAAAATTTGTTGCTCTCACGTTTCCCTGTTATTTTTTTCACATAGGTATGCATGTAGTTGCTATTTACGAGAAAAATGCTGGATACCCGAACGAGCGGAGGAATTTCTTACTCGTCAAGAAATACTGGTATCGACAAGTTGTTGGGCTCCGAGCGTAATCCAAGGATCGTTCTTTTGTAGGTATTAGCACAGCAAAAGCAATGAATTGTTCCTCGTTCCTTTTGTCGTGCGGACGGTTACCCCCTGTAGCAACGACAGCTATACTACAGGCGCTCGTACATGGGCTCGTGTGTAGCTTTGGTGCTGAGCGATCATGGTTCAAGCGTCAAACTGTTTGTTGAAGAACTGGTACTGCAACGGAGCAAACATGCAACGATTACACAAGTTTTGTCGTGGCGTCGAAGAACAATGGAATGACAATCGATCAATCAACCGATTCAAGTACGTAAGTCTAGCGCTTGTTTCAGCGCTTCATCCTTGCATGTCTGATACAGATTTTGCACTGCCTCTTCTTGGAGCACAGTCTGCACTCTATCTAATCGGTTGGCCGATACGAAAGATTCCCGAGTATTGCGTGCACATGGCAAAGATAGCGCAAAGCACAAGTGCGTCAGTATGTAGGCTAGTTGTTGGAAATAAAGTACAGAGGAGCAGGGGCATCCGGAGACTTTTTTCTGAGGGGGGGGGGGGGGCAACTTTGGGATGATGATAAAGAAAAATACACCCTTCGTGATTTCTTTAACCCATTTTATAGTGCCAATTTAAGTGAAAATTTAAAATCGAAATGTAAAAATACATATTCCCTTTTTTACCGACTTCAAAAAAGAGGAGGTCATAGATTCAACACTTTTATATTTTTTTTTTATGTTTGTCCCCGCATAACTCTTCAGCATATGGACCGATTTTGATGATCTTTTGTTTATTTGAAAGAGGGCGATGCCCCGGTGGTCCCATCCTACACTGCATCAACATTGGCCCAATATTTTGCCAGTTCAGGTTAAGAATATAAAGAGTATTGGCACCTAATTATCATTATTTTATGTACATACGCGCATATCTCCTCAGCATGTTGTGTTAATATATATAAAACTAAAAAGTTAAAAATAAAAAAATTAAAGAAAAGAATTAAAACCGACTTGAAAAAAATAAAATTGTCATTAAAAAGTAAAAAATAATTTTTTCCCTTATTTAATCTACGACTCTCATATTTTTTAAGTCGGTGCCTCGTCATTTGTACTGTGTAAATCTGGCGGCGGCTTAAAAAATATGAGAGTCGTAGAGTAAATAAGGGAAAAATTATTTTCTACTTTTTAGTACAATTTAATTTTTTTGAAGTCGGTCTTAATTTTTCTTTAAAATCTTTTACAGTATAAACATAATAAAGTTTTTAAAAGCCAACGGGGGCAACTGCGGACGCCCATGCAGAGGAGGCAGATAAAAGATTGAGAAAGAGGATATGAAGCTAGGATAGAGGCAGAATACTAAAGGCGCAACTGGCCCATCTCTACGCAACACTACACACAAGTATTGTTCTACATTGCGACATTGCGGCATTGCGACGTTGCGACGCACGGCTATTTGAGCGAGTCGTGCGCGACAGAACTCTATGCACCGTCTAAATTCGTCGCAGAATAAATGGTAAAAACTCAGAAATATACATAAGTACGGTAGGTTAGAAAGAGAAAGCAAAGGAACGGTGGATTTGGTGGAAAAGAAGAAAATCAAGCGATGCGGTAACGACTAGCGCTACTGGTCCACGACGCCGCGCCGACGCGACGTCGCGAAAACTGTGTAAATTGTAAAAGAAAGAAAAGAATCAGCGCCGATGGATAGAAGCTAGTGAGTATCCTTACACTGTAACGAAGGGTCAGTGGGAACGCTGTCCCGGTAGCTGGAGTAGTAATGGAGAGAGTGTTGGTGGTTGTGGTGGTGGTGGTCCATTGAGGTTGAGGCAGATGGGGGGTAGTTGTCTTACCATGTTGGAGCCAACCTGTTGCAGCAATCCGATGCCGCCCTGTTGGGAGGACGTTGACGAGACAGATGCACGTTTCGAGCCGCGTATACTGTTGTTCATGCTCGAGCTAACCAAGTATGGCACGCTGCTGCTGGTGATCGGCATCCCTCCACCCTGTCATCGAGCCCGCGATATATTAAGTTATTATACACAGAAATGCATGGAAATTATAAGCGCAAGAGAGAATGCAATACCGTGGGTGGTGATAAATTCATGCTGGATCCACGGCGATCTTGGGGGCCAAAGCTCGAGTGACGTCTGATCAGAAATCCATCACCCGATGAGACACCTGGCGAACTCGCACACGATTGTGTCAAGTGTGTCTTCGATGCCATCAGAACATGATCCGATGATCGTCTGCTCGTGAAGGTGTTTGCCACTTTTAGGTAATTGCTGTCGTTGTTGGAACGTGAGAACCAACTGAACATGCCTAACATACCAACGACACACGAATTAACATGATCCATCGCTGTTTTGAGAACTGCGCATAAAATTGCGCGTATAACTGCTTACCCGACACCGAGGTCTTTCTCGGCATATTCTCCGCCGAAGCTGTCATTGACATCGAACCTACGTCAACCACCATTAAGAATGTGCATATACATTGTACATATATTCATTATATTGTATACGTATGTATACCTGGCAGAGGGTAATGGAGCGTGTAGAATGCGGGCACATTTACTTACCGATGCTGTTGTTCCTAGCCATATCCTCGGCGGAAGAAGTTTTCCGTTGCTCGATACGCAAATTCGGTATATTGAACGGCTGTGTGTACATATTGTCCGTGCTCTGCTGATGCCGTAAGCCCCGATGTCTTTCCGGACTCGACAGTGACAAATTGTCCAACGTCAATTCGTTCCTTTGATTTCTGTGTGTGCGGAAATGTAGCGGAAAGGGGCGTATGAAAGCAAATGGTAGAAACAACAACGGAATGTAATCGCTGAATCACCTCTCGATATGATGCAACATATCCCGCAAGAGTTTGAGAAGCAGCTCGAATTGGTCCAGACTAAGGGCAGGATTGATCGCCTGAGGTAACAAAGACGGCATTACCCGAGTCGCCATCCAGCTGACCGAAAGCCCATAAGTTTTGTCGGTCAACATTAATCTATAAATATCTATCGGAGATGAATAGCACAGTCCCATTAGTAAAAACCAAAGCAGATCTGAAAACCTTTCGCATGCATGGCATGCTAGGTATCGATAAAAAATACGCACTTACAACCCGAACCACTACTTCCGGTTCTTGAAGCTTTACATTAAACAGCAGTGGTAAAATGCGATCGATTATTTTTTGCTTTTCCAACCGGCCCAATATGCAGGTGACCACTTTCACCAGCGTCCGAGCGTCCACCGTATTCTTTTCAGCCGCTTGAAGCAATTTCGGCAGTACGATATTCCGAACTGCTTCGTCGTCGATGCACTCGGCCACGTTCGACACAGCTACAAATGCTGCAGTCTGCGAATCGGAAATTACTTGTATTCCTTCTAAGGAGAACGGTCCTTCTCCTTCGTCTTCTTTTTCTTTCTCTTCTTCATTTACTTCCGTATCAAAAGTTTCCACCGTCTATATGTAAATAGTACCTACATACCTGTACTTGCGCGGTTGAGTTTTCAAATGTAGAATATAGCATCGGAAGCACTTCCGTCTTCACGCATTCTCGAGGTGTCTTTTCAAGTATTAAATGCAAGTTCTCCAGTAGAGTAACTGTCCCGTCGTTCGACTTGTGGCTCATGAAAAACGTTCTACGTATGGTCCAGTCGATATGAAAAGAAAATGAAGCTGCGAATCGTATTTCATTCAGCAGGACAGATCGGACAGAATATCTACAGATGCTGCGATACTTACCGTAACGATGGTAATACGATCCTATTGTATTCATCTTGCGTACTGTTTTGCACGATGTAAAGCACTGGCTGAAGCACGGCCGATTGAACATCTTGACTTTCTAATTCTGTTTGCAAATACGTCCAGATATGTTGATACCATAGTTTCTGCGGATTTAAATGCCTACATTGGATCGCTGTTCCATCGAACGCATTCATGTATGCATGTACCTAAATACTATGTATGCATTCAGTTTACTCCATTACCTTCGGTATATAAGGTAATGCGCCCTTCAAGGTAGTTGTGTAAAAATGCTCTTTCTGCACCTGATCTTTCATCTTACTTACGTCCAGGAATTGGAGCGCGTGCACCGGCGGTTCTCTAAAAGAATGAGAGAATTCGATGGAATATTTTGAAAACAGCCACACCTTCCTTTACCTTTACCGTATGCAGTCTATGCATTACGTACTGGAAATACTTGATCATCGACAAAACATGGGCGGATGGTCTCTTATCTGGGTCGATGTGTAAAAGACGGGACACCGCTTCTCGAAGCGGTAACGGAATTAGAGGCAACATTGCGACCACTTGTTCCTCGAGCTGCGATTCAATAGAAAGCGAAGAAGCGTTAGATAGTGTGGGAGGATAAAAGATGGCAGGAGAAGAAAAAATTTCTATTGCATAGGTATTATACTCACGGTCTCTAGTTGCTTCAGATACTCGGAACAATTATGATTCGCTTGGATCAGTGGTCGACCTTGGTTGAAAATCGCACATATGGTCATACCGAAACTGTACATGTCACTGTAAAACCCACCCCGTTTCTCTTGTTGCACTTCCGGAGCTAAGATTACAAAGCGGTTAATATACAATTACAAGTATATGTAGCGATACGTTTTTTTTTTCATACGTAGTATATGTATACCCATCAGGGTGGACCTTAGTCACTCTTGTTGAGAAAGAATTTTGAGATTTTTGACGGGGACACCCCCAAGGATTGTGCCATTGGGAGAAAAATTTGAAATCGATCGGAGAATGGGAAACCATGCTTCATCGCATTTGAAATTTTTTTATTTTTGTAAAGGTGTCCGACTTCGCGGGGAATGGCCCAGGGTTGTTTACAAAAACCACCCCCAAAAAATAAATTATATTTCTCTACCCATAATAATTCATTTACAATTCGAAAAAAATATATGAGGTACAGTTAGTATGTAGCTATTTTTTCGTTTTTTTTTCATTCAAATATCTTAAGTAGTAACCGAGATAAAAAATGATAACGTTAAGGACGTTTACCCCCGTATTACCCTTAAAAGGGGGGGGGGGTAGCGATTTAAAAGTTTACATAATGGTTTTACAGGCAACGAGCATTGTTTAAAAAATAACGACTCCAGGAATCGGCGTGGGGACCATTTGCCCATGCCACAGACGAGGTATAGAATAGGCCTATCACCTTATGGGACTTCTTGTCACCACCCGAACTGTGTTACCGACCCATAATTTGAGGACTGAATTTAGCGACCTCTGCTCATGAACAGCGTCCAACTCAAGAACTACACTGAATTGTGTTGAAATACTGAAAGATGTGTACGTGCTTGTATACGTGTGACTTGTTTAGAGTGACAGTTGAAGATAGAGGGCGGGCTTTCGCTAATTGTAAGGTACGCTTTGGCTCGGTTTGTCAACGACTCACGCCGGATTTCTCTTTGAAAATCTATTTTGGGTATCAGGAGCCTATATGGCGCTAAAGTATGGCACTTCTTGAGAGCTTATGCAAGCTATAAATTGCAAGATAAAAGTGATTGTTAGTATTTTACGTGTAGTGGAACATTTAACTAATGTTTTCACGTGTCGTACGCCGAAAAAGATTAAAAATTAAGAGGTATTCTATACCTCGTCTGTGCCCAAGCTTACTCCAGTATAGCCTTTATGGGATTTCAAGGTCATGAATTTTTTTTTAAGTAATCTTATACTTTGATTCTATATTGTTACAGAGCATAAAGAGACAAATTCAACGATATATAAACATGTATATTAACGATATACAGTATTGTTTTGTTAGCGGATCGGTTTGGTGTACACAATGTGGGCTTTTCGCTATCCCCACCACTTCTGTCTCACTCTTGTCGGAAGCGAGAGCGAGATGGAACGAGAGCGAGCGAGAGGCACTGAAAGCGAGCGAGGGCGGTACGAAACAGACGACGCGATGATGTTTTGTCTCGCTCCGTCTTTCGGCAGCCTGTACACTCCATCCTTTGCGTGCGCGATGGTCGCAAGCCCTTATGGTGAGCACGCGAACGCGGACGCAAGGCGTTCCATCTCGCTCACCCCTTTGGCCAGAAAGAACCGAGAAACGAACACTCGGAATTGGGGTTCTGTTCTCGCTGACGGCTCAACGCCGGTTCCGATCAGCGAGCCGCTAACGAGACCATACTGTACAATGTACATACTACAATGGAGAAAAACGAGTTACAAAAATAAAAAAATTCAAATGCGGTGAGGCACGGTTTCCCGTCCTTCGATCTATTTCAAATTTTGCACACATTATTTTGTCCCCCAATGACGCAATCCTGGGGGGGGGATGTTCAGAAAAATTTGAAAGTCGAAAAATAAGGTCCATCCTAATAATATCCATCCCCAGGAAAATGCGCATTCCCCTCAAAAATCTTGAATCGACATACCTACATATTAGAAATTAAAACGTGTCACCTATACGCGTTCTTACCGATATAGTCGAGATTCGGCTGGCACATTTTTGACACACGAGTGGTCCATGGTTGCAACGCTATCGGTATCTCGTTCACCTTTTCTACAAGCGAGAAACGAGAGTATAGTTACATACATATAGATATATGCATGTAGATTGTATCGGTGATGAACGTAGAAGCGATTCGATATCGATCGGTTCGATCGAAAAATAAGCCTAGGTAGGCCCAAGAGACGAAATTAGCCCGCCCGGTCTGTGATGCCAGATCGGAGACGGGTTCCTTCGAGAATTTCCCCCACCTCGCGCACACTACGCCGGAGTAGCGTGTCCGTGAGCTCGGCGCTTCGGAGTCCAACTCACGGACACACAGTTCCGGCGTAGTGTGCGCGAGGTGGGGGAAATTCTCGAAGGAACCCGTCCCCAATCTGGCATCACAGCGCCCGGGTCACTCCATCTACATACACATAGGTGTATGTATAAGTACTCCACATAGGTTGTTCGGAGTTCAAAACTTGACAAGTGAGACAACCGAAGCATAAGCTGCCTTCGTTTCTAGAGAAAACGTAGGACCAGTTGTGTTGCATCATTCTGCGTTCAAACGAAGCGACACAACACGGCACGTAGGTACTATATTAGGTGCGTACGTATGTTCTTATATACTCGACTACTTACCGATGAAGTCAAGGCCACACAACTTCCAAGTGCCCGTTTTGGTAATAATAATACTTGCAGGGCAAACGTTTCTATGAAGGACTTTGTAGGTTCCGTGAAGGAACAGCAGAGCCTCCGTGATCTAGAGTGAAAGGAAATGAATGAGCGCTGAGAGATGAATCGTATCAACATACAGACCAAACGCAGAGCTAGTCTTTTCACCTGTAATAATCCATATTTGATTTCGATGTCGAGCAGGTCGTACTCTTTCGCAAAAACAGTACGGTGACTACGGGTGGTCGATGAAGTTTGTTTCGTCCCACTGCTAGACACCTGACCGGGACTGTTTGCTCGTTGATCCTGATAAGTTAAAACGTTTGCGAGACTAGCCAGAACCGGCTCCGAAGCAAACGCCAGGCTATCCGTGCACTCTTCAACTTTATATGCCTGTAAAGGTAACCGGTGTTGAGAGTAGCACAGCGATGGATGGTTAACCAACTGTGTTTGTATGTACATATGTTTGATTAAAAATGCCAAAACGAATAAATGAAACTTTCTACTTACGTCTATGTCGTTAGCTCTGGTTAACGCTAAGAGAAAGTTCTCTGAATTTTGCTATGTGTTCATTCGCTTAGGTCAGTAAAACTGCCATGTAGCTGTATCAAAACCCCCCAGACATACTGTATTTTTGAAATTAAAAAATGTTACAATTTTGATTACCGTTCCGGACCGGCAAAGCCCCAAAAGAGGCTTTGCCGGTCGGGAACGGTAATAAAATTTTTAACATTCATTAATTTTTAAGAATAATGTCGAAAATCGCGGATTTCGGGAATTTCGCGATTTTCGACCTTATTTTGCGATCTTTAAGCGTTTATAGTTCAGAGCAACGTTACCCGGTTTTGATGAAATTTTTTCGGCATAGGTATATACAACTTAGTTCAATCTACAAACGGTTTTTTTTTTTAATTATCATCGCGCTAGCTCACAGAGAAAGTTTAAAAAATGACCTTTACTTCGTCACTTAACAAATTAGTTGTTCTAGCTTCTCAAAGAAACCTCATGTTGTTTGGCCCAATTGTAAAAGAGTTATGCGATTTTAAAAGTTGTAAATTTTCTTTCGTCCGCTAGTGTGTACAAGTGCAACTGGATGCGTGGGAGGAAAGGAGGTGTTACCTGCAGTATCTTGGGATGAGATAGTTTTTCCATCTGTTGGGCTCCGTTTCGTAAAATTTCCGTCACGATATCTTTCTTTTTCGGTTTGTATACCTTATCGACCGATCTTTTATCGAATAGGAATATCGAAACCTCCTGCAATCGATCACACAAATTTCCAATCTATAATAATACCTAATATAATACGTAATTATTACGTAGTATGTACGGCATAGTGTATTGTTAATTATACACATGTGTGGGTAGTACTATGTACTATGCAATCGGTCATAGTAGATACGAAGGATGCGTGAAAAGTATCGCGAGCCTCGAATCTTACCTTTCTATCCACCTTTGTATACCCCTCGTATACACGCCAGGCGTTCTCGGGACCCGCTGTAGCCAATTGCTTGCCTACCTCGTAAAAATTTTGAAGCGCACGCGGAAGGAGGACGCTCGGCGTCGAAGCACTGCTCTTGGACTTGGCGAACATGACAAACGCAAACGCAACCAACACCGGTTATTCTTCAATGTTCATCGGATCAGCTTCGATCCGATCAGAATCGCTCGCTGTTGTTGGCCGCCTTCCTTCTCGACTAATTCGCGAAGCGCACACACCTGCCGCACGATCACATAAATCTTTCTCATAATCAATCCAATTTCTTGCAGGACTTTGAATGGAAAAACGCCACGGAGACTCGAACGAACTGGGAAAACGGACGTTAAACCGACATCGACCCCTCTCTTCAAATTTTCTCCCTTTTTCTCAATCCCCTTGTCGGGACTGTTATTGTTCTTTCTCTTCTTCGCCTTACGCAGCTTCTTATCGATTTCCTTCGTATCTCCGTGCCGTATGGTACGTTATGGGCACCGTGCACGTACACCCAGCAAACGGAAATAATAGGAGACAACAGCGGGGTAGAAAAATAGTGTTATTGTTCCGAGCGAAGACGTTAAAGAGGCAAGCCTTGAAAGGCTTGAAACACCACCTTTCACAATCACCTTTCAGTCTTTTCCAACAGTCTTTCCAACGCGGACATGCGACTCAGTCCTCTACATTTCCATTCAACCATGTCCCGAAGCATACCTACTATGTGTAGACAAGAGGTTCGGTAATAGAAATTAGAAATCACCTCGCGAGGGCTAAACAATCGAGTTTCACAAGATGGAATAGCCCGAGCATAACCGCAAGACTGTATGTATATGTAAATAGATATGTGTGCTCGCTTGTTCGCTTGTCGCTTGTTCGCCCATTTGCTCTTTTGCTCGTTCGTTCGATAACTCGTTTCAACCCCGACGGGAATCAACAGCCGAATATGCTTGCCGAATGTCGTGAAAGCGGCGTAAAATGCGTATGTAAGACAATACATATGTCCTGTACCGTTACAAGGACTCGTTCCGAGCCAAACCCGAGTGTCGCCGAATCAAACGGAGCACGACTCGCCGAGCAATTTCAAAGCTGTCAAACGTTTGAAAAGCAAACGTTTCCGCCCCATACGGGCAGTCACAAACTGGGCGATTTACAATTTTTAATTAACAGGCTCGAGAACGACAGTGACAATGACCGCGACCCCGACAGTGAAACATTGGACAAGAGATAGAATAAGAGTTAATTTATTGTGCGACCGCCGGGAAACTCGATCGATTCGAATTTAATCCGAGTTGCAAATTGCAAAGGGCAGACCCCGGTTCCGAATAGCTCAAGTCTTTCAGCCCGAGCGAACAGCGAACAAAAATCTTATCCGTGGAATAACGCGGTAGCACAGAACAAGGTGGAGAAACAGAAAACAGAAGGGCGGAGGAAGAAATTGAGAAAGAAGATGCAGTATCGTGGCTGACACTCGAGAATGGCTCACCTGTTGCCGGCAACAACGAGAATCGCGTACCTCGCATAGAAGCACTGTAAAGCAGCAAGAAACCGAAAAAGAAGGGTAATATGCGCGGTGCGCGGTGGTCCGGAGCAGGCGCGCGCGACCTGCAGGCCGCAGGAACGCGCGAGCTATCCAAAGGAACACACTCGAACACACCACCGATTCAACTTCCGACGCACTCCTCTCGAGAACGGATCTCACCACCACACGCCTTTCTTCTATCTATCCGTCGGGTCGCTCTGTTCGCCGTCAACCTGTATCCCTTGCTTCCCACTTTCCACCGAACCCCTGTTCCCCTCCTATTCGTCTTGAACGCGCCTTCTCTATCCCCTAATTCACGATCTCGTCCTTTTTATCGAGCTCACGGTTCTAGCTGTGCTCGCTAACCGCGTCCTTGTGGTCGATGGTATCCTTATCGATGGTGGAGTTGCCGGCCGCAACACCAACGTCACCTTTGCCAGCGGTTTCGTACGAATTAATGTTTTCGTCATTCCACGCGAAAGCGAGAAACTTGCAAGGAAGTTGGGAGGAAACGCATGCGCGCTCTCCGCCCCCGGCTGTGGCTTTAGCTACCCACGACCTGGACTCCGGCCCCGGCTCCGGCACGCTACGGCTCACTTGGGCTCACTACGGCTCCAGTTCCGGCAAGTTCCGGCTCTGGCCTGCCAGGGTGTAAGCTTTTGCCTGAAAATTATAGGTCTGGGCTGCAGGTAGCTGTCGCCGCCAAGCAAGCGGTAGGTGGGGATGGGGGGGATGATATCGCTGCTCTGACTGGCGGTAGGGCGGATCTGTTGGGCAGTAGGGGTTTCGATTTAGGGATTACAGCTGTGGCGTGGGAAAAAGCGCGCGCGCGCGCGCTCCAGCTGGGCCACAGGGAGAGGGGCTTCAAGATGAAAATAGATCGAGCTGTTTCACACACATATCGAGCAATTCTCAACATCGAACAGTCAAATTCTTCCTGTCACTCACTACCGATTCCCCAACAGAATTCTATTCAACGTTTAGCGACTATCAATAACAAAACCGAACATGTTAACATTCAACATACTTAGTACTTAGGTACTACATAGGTAATATCGCCACTTGATGTCCGATGAGATTGGTTCAATTGGTTCAACCTTGTCAAGCTAATTCTTCAAGCTTGGCGATTCTTTCACGAAACTAAGAAGTAGGTATATGTATATGTATGTACATACAGTAGAGCGTCAATTGTTCGAAGCCCGATTAACCGGACGATCGATTATCCGAATCACTTCTTCGAACCAGTGTAGCGGTACCGATTGATCGATTGATTGACTTTTGCGTAATATGAATTAATGCAGTAGTGCTCTTGTATTTAATAAGTAATTTTAGGTGTGATTCCTATAGTTATAAACTGTGTAAAGTACATGCATGCTTCATTCTGCTAACTGCTCGATTATTCGAACAATTCGAATTTCCGAACCACCTCGGTCCCAAGCAGTGCGGATAATTGACGCTCTACTGTACCTACTTACCTACTACCTACGGTTTCCGATGAACGCGTTTCGCGAAAGATCGAATGAATCGATATACATATTCACAAAAGTCAAAAAATCGGTCAAGTATCGAGAAACACTTTAGCTACCAGACACAATCTTTTAATCTACCTTCATTTGCTTGTTTATTTATTTGATTTCACGCTCGGTACTTTATAATATAAACGAATAATAATAATAATAGTTACGATGGTAATGATTATAAATTACATTCCCCGTAAAAATTAAAGGAACACTAATTTTCCGAAAATTTTGGTCATTTTCAAATGGCTATGTCTTTGCAAAAAATGGTCGCAAACAATATTTTAAAACACGCATTTTGACGCCTCAAGTTTTTAGTTTTTGAATCAAGGACACAATATTTTTTCATTCATTATGTTACTGTTTCGTCAAGATGAAGCGCAAGACGAAATTTCAGAAATCCAACGAAGATTATTTATAGAAAATATTTTTCTTTAATTTCGTTTTTTTCGCGAACAAAGCAAAAAAAGTAATTTTCACTTTGAACACCTATAACAAATGCGTGAGACATGATCGTAGACAAATATTCATGGGTGTTTTTGAAAGCTAAGAAAGTTTCCTTTCAAAAGCTTTAGTTGCGAATGTAATAAGATTGTTTTTCAATCGTATTAAATCCATTTTAAAATAACCTCAAAATACATATTTATCACTTTTTTTAGAAAACATGCTGCCATTTCAAGGGAAATCATGGAATCATTCAAGTGTCCACGTTCTTTGCGAGGTAAAACTGCCCTTAAATACTGTGCAAAAGGCCGGACCGATCAGATGTTTTCCCGTACGTACAAAATTGTCGGGAAATTATAGTGTTTCTTTAATTTTGACGCGGCGTGTATTATAAAAATCAAGTAACTAATAGATGGAGGTGGAGTCGTACAATTAATAGAGACACTAACAATTAGCAGAGACTTTTTTACAACACGTATCCTTGAAAATTTTTTAATGTATGTATCATTTATTGTCAGACACCTATCTGTTTCTCGCACGCCCAACATCGTCTTACATCCACTCGCTTGTGTATTTAAATAGATATTTTTGATTTTGATTAATAAAAGTTATTTACAAGAAGGTCTTAATTAACCTCTACGTCGACAACTTCTCAAAGTCGAGTACAGAATGGCAAAAGAATATCGTAGGGTTGGAAAGGAAATGGCGATAGCCAAAAGTTACTTTGAATTTTTCTGTTTATTCGCGATACGCATGGAAATGTTTTGAAAACTCTTCATCTCCGCGCGCCATCAACTTTCCCCCTCCTTTGTCCTTGTGCGAAATTTGTGCGCTCACTCACACTCTCCTCGTTCTCTGGCCGTTGCTCGCTCGCTGCCACCCCACCCGCCTCCCATACCATTCCGCTGTGTGTTTATAAACGTCGCACTATCGTTACAATCGCAATTTTAAATTTACCATCATTTTCTCCATTCTCGATGAATAATGTTACGCGTACCTCCCAACGAAATTATATGTATATCTATACATACATTTAATGTATCTTTATTCACTTTCCTCTTCTCTCTCCACCGCCATATCCACTACCGTCAAGTTCTCACGCGCTCTCTTCTTCGTTCCTGTCATCGTCTGTTTCAACTGTCATAGTCACTGCACTAACGCCATCAACCCTTGGACGTTTTCCTTGTTTGCTTTTAGAGACGGTAAATAAGATTCGTTTGTTCGCTGCATGGGAGGCATTAATTCGCGGACTATGGATATCGAACATGATCCAGGGCTTGCCGCTATATTACAGTATTTGATACGCAGGTTGGTTAAACGTAATTTCATAGGCGAAAGCTTTAACATTAATGTGGATCTTTCCTCTAATTGTATGCATGGTACGCGTTAATAGAAAGAGCGAGAAGGAGAGGGATAGACTGACAGCAAGGGGAAGAGAAGGAGAGACAGAAAGAGGAAGAGAGAGAGGTAGCCAGCAAGAGCGAGAGAAATTCTAACCTCTTTACGTAATTTACTCTCGCTATACATGTATGTTTCGATGCATACGCGATCATTTGAATTCTTAAGACCAGAACGTTCGCTTCCCCCGGTGACATCTTGCCCTCTTTTTCGTAATTTCTCGTCCTCGACTCTTTCTTTCGAACAAACTCTTCCTAGCTCTGCCTCCAACTTCCAACAGCCCCCAACACCCTCGCCTGCGTACTCCGTATTTTTTCCTGCCCGATTGTACAACAAACCGACGATAACGCTCTTGGTTTATTCTGTCTTAGCGGCCAACTGCACATCATATCTTCGGATCATGATGACTCGGACGAAGAATATGCTGCAAACTCGCAGCCGCCAAGAATCACATCTTTGCCGAACACGGCCAGACTCGATGTTTGTTACATTTGTTACATATTATTATACGGGTCGGCTGGGAACCTCACTTCACGCGCTGTATTCCTTTTAGAAAAGTGAGATAAGCCTGGCAACCAAGCAGGCATGCGGATTTATAGACGACATCGACAAACGTAACTTATCGGTGATGTCGATGATTCAAAGGAGATCCCTGGGACCTAGTTTCAGTACAGGAGAAAGGTGTAGGATAAGCAGTAGTTTTCTACCCAATAAAATGCATCAAGTTGCCAAGTATAATACCAAAGCATTTTGTGGTTCTTACTCCAAAGACGGAAGATTTTTCTTAACCGCCAGTCAAGGTAAGTCACCCAACCAAGAAGTAAGGTTCGGAGCTCGATTTGCTTTATACATTATGTATTTGTTCGCAGACAAATTTTTGCGCCTGTACCGAACGCACGACGGCGATTTTGTTGAATTCAAAACGATTCCCGCACGAGACGTAGGTTGGAGTATTTTAGACACTGCATTTAGTCCCGATGGCAATTATATCGTTTATTCAAGTTGGTCAGAATGTTGTAAGTATGGACCGCCTGTTGGAAATAGTTTACCAGTCGATAGCAGTATCAAATAGTCCTGCAAAATGATTTCTTCTACTTTTTTAGTGTATCTGTGTCCCGTTTACGGCGATTCCACTGTGCAAGAATCATTATCGTTATGCCCCGAAGACCGAAGGTTTTGCGTGTTTTCTCTCGTCTTCTCTAGTGACGGACGAGAAATTTTGGGTGGGGCAAACGATGGTTATCTCTACGTCTACGATAGAGAGTGTCATCAGCGCGCTCTCAGGGTTTGTATAAGTGTATTGCGCTGTTGCGCGTTCCCCGGATTCCGCGTTATTCACTGCCGGATGATGATGATTTGTAGATCGGAGGTCACCACAACGACGTAAATGCAGTCGCTTTCGCCGATAATACTTCGCAGATTTTGTACAGCGCTGGTGACGACGGCCTCTGTAAGGTATCATCAAACTCTACCGACTGCTCTTTACCCTTTTACATTTTTATTCTTAACCTTTTCTGCTTTCTGAGAGCTTCTCTGATATCTACATTTCCGTGGTTGGTTCTTTCGTTGGTTATTCTGATTTAGGTATGGGATAGGAGAACGTTGAACGAAACCGATCCACACCCGGTTGGCGTGTTGGCTGGCCACATGAATGGTATAACTTACATCGATCCACGAGGTGACGGCCGATATCTCATTACCAATAGCAAAGATCAAACTATCAAACTGTGGGATGTACGTGCATTTTCCGATCATAACGGTGTATTGAATACGCGTAAAGCTGTTGCGAATCAAAACTGGGATTACCGGTGGCAACGGGTACCGAAGCGATGTAAGCAATCACGTAACCGTTAAGATTTTCTCGCACAGCGACTTGTGTCGTTGATCGATTGTCACTTTAACGCGACATGCCGCCGTTTCTCTCCACTATAACAGTGCACAAAGCGAGGAACATGCTGGAAGGTGATACCAGCATCATGACCTATCGCGGACACTCGGTCCTTCAAACTTTAATACGATGCCATTTCTCCCCTTCTTTCATTACCGGTCAGAGGTACATATATACAGGATGCGCTGCGGGACGAGTCATAAGTAGGTTCTAACCATACTTTTCGGATAATTAGAACGAAAGATTAGACGATGATGTTGGCCAAATACTATATACCTACATATAAGCATAAGAATGTTTTCTGCTTGATCCTCAGTATACGACGTCTTAACGGGTAGGATAGTTAGTACTTTGGTGGGACACAAAGGATGTGTACGCGACGTCAGTTGGCACCCCTTTCATCAGGAGATTCTTTCTACGTCTGTAAGTAGCCAGCCACTCTACGCCAGTGATGAGCAATCCGCGGGCCGCATTTCAACATTGGCATAAATTCTTGGATTAGTTATATTTATGTATTTAATGTTGCGGCCCGCGTAGAGTAGTAAGTTTCTACTTATGGCCTACGTCGGACAAAAGGTTGCTCACCAGTGCTCTACGATATACGTAGTATGTAGAGAGAGACTCTCTCCCTCTCTCTCTCTCTCAATTCTCCGTTTGATGGTTTCAGTGGGATGGCGCCATTGTCAGCTGGCGGTACGCTGGCAAGACAGCCCTTGATAATTCCGACTCGGAAGAGGAAAGCGACTCGGAATCACCACCACGTACCTTGAGACGAAGTCAACGAATTGCTGCTCAAAGAGCAAAACATGCGGCAGCGTGTTGAGTTTTATAGATATCTAAACCGGTGAACTGAATGTTCTCGCAATTTCAGTCTTTTCGTTCCTACGAGGAAGGAGTTGTTGTTGCTCAGCGCTTGTCTGCAAGATATTTTTATATCGGTGACTTTTCTCACTCTCATCGACGTGCATGTGAGAGACTAACTTTCTTCTACAAGACTGAGTAAACGAATCGAATGTACGCGCCGTTACTGACGAATCAACGTGTTGCGATTCTCTCCGTCTCGGCAATCAGCGTCATCGGAGTCAAAATGGTAGAAAATGAGACGAGGGTACAGCAGCACCGACTCGGCGGGGCTTGTTCTCGTAGAATCGAACTTTTTTTTTCTTGCCCGATATTGAACGACGCTTTGCGCTCTCTCTCTCTCTCTCTCTCTCTCTTTCTCTTTCTCTTTCTCTTTCTCTCTTTCTGCCCCTGTGGGATTAAACCGACAGAAAATGCGGTGTCTTTTTTTAGTACAGTATCACGGTTTTCAAACACCGAGAAGACGCGTACTTTTCTGCGTATGTGTGTGTACATTGCATCCCGAGGAATCGGTCAGGACCACCACATACGTTTGTATATATATGCAGCAAAGTAGGAGCCTGTTCTCAGGTGCTTTCGTACCCAGAGGGCAGAAAGGATGGTAGACATGGGCGTCCGCAGGGGAGGGGGGGGGGGATAAAAGGGGCAGTTGCCCTCCTGGCTTTTGAGAAAAGAGTGGTTAAATTTCCAAACTGATCTTTATTAAGTTTATACTAAAAAAAAACAATTTTAAAAATCCGACTGCTAAAAAAGCGAACTAAAATGACAAAACTTAAACTTAATTTATTTATACATAGTATATTATTTATCATAAACAGGATAATAATAAGATGACAATTTAAATTAACTCAATAGCCTGCAGTCGGAGGCCTTAAATCTTTTGATGCAAATTGATTTGATGTAATTACATTCGAACATTTATTTCGAAATAGAAAATTACATATTGTCTTAATAAATATTGTGTCTCGTTATTCGCCCTAATAAGATTTGATGGGTTATCAACAGCGCTAACAGTATTCCCCACACGAACAGAGAGAAAAACATAAGTTACAAAATACGCTGAAGTTGAAATATCACTGTATGAGCATGAATTTGCACTGATGTTGTCCACCTCTTTTTGTTACCAGCGTGAAGCACTTTCTTTAGTCATTGCGGTACATGCTTGAGGTAGAAGAGCATCAAAAGTTTTGAAGCCTCCGACTGCAGCCAATTGAGTCCATTTAAATTGTCATCTTATTATTATCCTATTTATGATAAATAATATGCTATGTATAAATAAATTAAGTCTTAAGGTGTAAATAAATTAAATCTTGTTTTTGTCATTTTAGTTCGCTTTTTAAGCAGTCGGGTTTTTTTAAACTTTTTTAATGTTTGATATTAGTAGACACGTACATAAACAAAAAATCGGAGATTTGCTTGCAGAAGCAAAATATACACATAATATAATCGGATTTCTAAAGGCAACTGGGATAAAACGTTAAGTGAATCAGGTCTTCTAAAAATATCAAACATTAGAAATCTTGCTCATCAATATTGAATCCGAAAAGTCAACTATAGGAACACAAATGAATAGGCTTAAATATGCAAAATCACGTACACATTTATGAGATGCCTAAAATTTGTAAAAATACGAATGTCCATCCGCCAATTTAAATTTCACAATTTCATCTACAGTATTAGATTTGTGGTACAAATAAAGTATCTGACTTTTATAATAATTACCTCATATTCGTAATCCGCGTCCCCGAAAATCTAGACGCACTATGTTTCATTCGAATAAGTTCATTTTCTGAAATTTTGCTTCAACATATTGGATTCGCCGTCTACAATTTCGGATATCTTACTTTAAATTCGGAACCGGCGGCCAAAGGAGCCCACAGATACTGATCTTCGAAAAATGTTGTCTAATTAGCTAAATATAAAAAAATTAGCAACGAAATTCAAAATTTCGATCAGACAGATTGCTGGAGAATTTAATTGCGCAGAATTAAAAAACAAAATCGCAAAGTCAAGATAATTCTAAAGACGCCTCATTTCTCTAAATCGGTGTATCGGTACAAGCTTTAGAGTAGATAGAGAATATTTTTAAATTTTCAACTAAATTGGCACTATAAAATGGGTTTAAAAAAGCAAGAGAGGTATATTTTTCTTTACCATCATCCCAAAGTTGCCCCCCCCCCCCCCTTCCGGAAAAAATCTCTGGACGCCCCTGATGGTAGAGAGGACGCCCAAAGTTGCGTATCGCCTACCGTGTGGTTGGAAAGCGTGTGTACATGATCGCCCTGCACATTGGATCAGTTGTGCCTCGTCCCGCTTAACGGGGTACATACATTCTTACGAAGCAACGATCCTCTTTTCACTCCCCCTTCCATTTTAAAGAACTTAGTACGCAATCGACTGAATCTGATCAAATTTTGTATATTTAAATCGCATCAATTTGGAGAAGACGGCATTTTCCAAGCAATAGAAGCGACATTTTAATCGTTACCACATGTCGTTTTCTTAGTTTTCAAACTTTAAGTACAAAGCTATTTTCGTTAGTCAAAACCGGCTGTTTTCGCCTACCTTGACAAACATTATCGTAATCTCACAAGCAAAGGGTGAGAGGGAGAAAGAGAGAGAGAGGGGGGGGGGGAGCGAGGGAGATGAAGAACGGGAGAGAGAGGGGAACGGATCTGTGGTTTTTATAGTATAGCCATGTTTCAACGAAAAGTGAAAAGGGTCGTATGATAATTCACAGGCACGTTTATAGCGTACCAACTCCCAAAGGTGTACAGTAGGGTGGACCTTAGTCACTCCTGTCAAAAAATAATTTTGGGATTTTTTACGGGGACACCCCCCTCCCCCCAGGAGTGTGCCATTGAGGGGAAAATAATGTGTACAAAATTTGAAATCGATTGGAGAACGGGAAACCGTGCCTCATCGCATTTGAAATTTTTTTATTTTTGTAACTCGTTTTTCTCCATTGTAGTATATCGTTAATATATATTTTTATATAACGTTAAATTTGTCCTTTTATGCTCTGTGATAATATAGGATCAAAGTATACCATAACTTAAAAAAAAGAACATCATGACCTTGAAATCTAAAAAAATTCTTTTTTCGTTGGCATTATATTTACGTTGTCAAACAGTATAACTTTCGTCTAAATTTTTTTTCATACAATTATGAATAACAGATTAAAGGGAAAAGTACGCCCGAAATGTACCAATTTTTGCAGATATTTTTCAATTTATATTAAAAGCTGGGGCTCTAGAAGGAAATCTGACTACTCTACACGATGCAGCAGACATTTTTCCTTCGACTGGTAAGTCACGTTTTGTTTTCAATACAGAAGACAACAGCGATGGGCGTATCCATTGCCGCTCAGCGACAGAATCGCTTAAACAGGTGCGACTACCCACTGTCGGCGCTTTACGTTTTGCCAAACTAATTCGCTCCGGTATTGAAAACGAAAAGTGACTTACCACTTTTGTTGATGTTTTCCGACGGAAAAATCCCGTGGAGTAGTCAGATTTTCTTCTAGAACCTTAGTTTTTAAACTAAATTTAAAGATATCTGCAAAAATTTTGTGCGTGTCGGGTGCATTTTCCCTTTTGATCGTTATTTAAATATATTTAAATGGTAATAATGCAATAACTTATATCGTTGTATTCCGGAGGGTTCATAGAATACTTTAGGGGTACAAGTAACCGAATGACTATTACTGTTTGGACACAGAAGATGTTCGAAGTTGAAAGTTTGCATTGTTTTTTTAAAAAAACAATTTTTCGAAAAGTGAGAGTGATGGCAAAAAACGGTTTGCGCATTAGTATTCAGTGCACAAAAATCTATAAGAAACCGGTATCGAGTGTTGCAAGTCCAGATGGCTGTTGAATAGTTACAATTAAACTCTTGCATGATTTTGACTACTCGTTCGGCCGAATAGTTTACTGCTAAATTATTTACTATATTTAATTCAATATTATGATTGGGATCATATTCCCATTTTAGAGAATCCATATTTATAAAATCTGTTGGAACAATGGAACGCTCTTAATTATCTTAAGTATCGGTTATTTCATTAAAATTTTGAAATCATGTTATTTATAAATATATGAAAAAATTTCTTAGACAAAAGTTGTACTGTTTGACAAGGTACAAATAATGCCAGTGAAAAAAGTTGTTTCTGAAGGTAAAATGAGATTTCAAAGTCATGATTTTCTTTTTTAAGTAATCTTATACTTTGATTTTATATTGTTACAGGGCTTAAAAAGACAAATTCAACAATATATAACCATATATCGATATATATAAATATAATATCGATATAATATATTAACGATGTTCTACAAAGGAAAAAAAAGAGTTACAATTAAAAAAAATTAAAAAACCCGACTTGTTAAAAAGGGGAACTAAAATGACAAAAACAAGTGCTAATTTATTTATACATGGCATATTATTTATCATAAATAGGGTAATAATAAGATGACAATTTAAATTAACTCAATTGCCTGCAGTCGGAGGCCTCAAATCTTTTGATGCAAATGATTTGACGTAATTACATTCGAACATTACATTACATTCAATATTTTGTATCGTTGTTCGCCCTAATTAGATTCGACCGGCTATTAACAACGCTAACAGTATTCCCCACACGGACAAAGAGAGAAACATATAATTTACAAAATTTCTTTAGTCAATGCGGTACATGCTTGGGATAGAAGAGCATTATAAGATTTAAGACCTCCTACTGCAGCCAATTGAGTTAATTTAAATTGTCATCTTATTATTACCCTATTTATGATAAATAATATACCATGTATAAATAAATGATGTCTTGATTTTGACATTTTAGTTCCCTCTTAAAGCAGTCGGGTTTTTTAATTTTTTTTTTTAATTTTTACTGTTTAGTTATATATAGCAGTATTATATGGCAAGGGCCGCAGCCTGTTTAGTTCGTTAAGGGAAACATTATAGTGGGGGATGTTAAAAACTCTCCTCGGATCCAGATCACTACTTGCGAGTCTTTCCAATTTTTTTATTTCTATCTCACAATTTTGAAAATTACATGTCGTAGGATATTCGGAAGGTCAAGACAATTCTAAAGACACCTGATTACAAACATAGCCTGATAAACACAGTACCTACGTACTCAGCTTTGCGTGCCGCAGTCGAGTATAAATAAAAAAATTTCAAATGAGATGAGGCACGGTTTCCCGTCCTCCGATCGATTTCAAATTTTGAACACATCCCCCCATGACACAATGCTGGGGGTGCCCCGAAAGAAATTTGAAAGTCGAAAAATAACGTTCGCCCTAGTGTACAGATATGTATGCGTATGTGTATATATATCTGTACATTTACTGTGTATATATAGGTATATGTATAAATATAATTTATATGTATTTATATATATACGTGTGCGCGCACACACATAATTTACAATATGTACTAATAAATTGTTGGAAGATGACAAATAGGATTCATTATTTTTCCCCGTGTAATCGAAACTGGATGAAATAAATGTTTGGAAACTAAGAAAAGGACATTAAGGGGAGAGCCTGGTGTAACTAGCTGAAAATCGAGGCATATTTCGGGAATTTGTTTGAAAGAAAGTATTTAATCGATCTTTCTGAAAGTTTCAAGATATATTGTCAGATTAAGGTAGATAAAATTTTCAATGATTATTAATTTTTTTTAAAAAAGAGCGGCAAATAATAGAGTTATACGTGCTTGTGCCTAGTCCGTTGGCGACGCAATTGTTCCGCGGCGGGAAACGTAGCGTGTACCGTATTCATCTAAAACCAAAAATTCCACAGTTTTTGTTTAGTTTATGAGTGCACGCACAAATCGTATAAATTTATAACTTAAAAGATGCGAAATTGAACGAATGGCGGCCTCCTGAAAAAAAGTTCACCTTTTCCAACGAAACTTTGCCTTAAATGTGCAAAAGAAATTATTTATTTAAACAATATCATTATAGATTATATGAATAGCTAAGCCAAGGCGATCGGTTGAATATTCTTGGAGTTACATTGCCAATTGTAAAACTGTCGTTCCGAGAAAAACACATTTAAAGTTTTCTGGTAACCTGGTGCTCCGTAGCAAAACCGGCTATTGGGAAACCAAGTGGAGGCGTGGCTTCGATTTCAGCGCTGCGGTGGTAAGTTGGAAAACTATTGCAAGTAGGCTCGGATCCCACCAAACATTCCGAATAAGTATTTATTAATCGAAGAAGTAAAAATTTAGTGTTCAAAAAAATTTAAAAACACTCGTTTTTCACAAAATGTCTATATAAACACTGATAATCGTATGGACTTCGACGGATTTCGGCCTACTGACAGTAGTTTAATTTTCTGCCACTAGTTGGTGTATCGAAATTCTTGGTTTCCCAATATCCGCTTAAATTTTTCGAATTTCGTTTTGCGGCTTTGGCAACATATTACTACACATAGCGACGTTCAACTATTGATTTATGCAAAAAAAAAAAAAAATCGGTTTCTTCCCCCGCTACACAAGGGTCGCCCCTTAATGACATTACCTATACCCGAATAAACGCTCGCCATCGTATCGTTTGTATGTACTAGAGAAACTCTAAATTGGGCAAACGCGATATTGTACAATGTATCTAACCGCTGGACTACGGAGTTCTAGCTGCGACGTAGAGTGTTATAGATACTTGTGTGTACGTATACAGGTATTACGACGACGGAATCGGAAAAGATTCTAAAGGAAGCCATAAGTAAGGCACGAGGTCCCGTCTCCGTCCATTTATAGCCAACAGATATGTGCGGTTGGAAGCCAAATTAATGGCTGACTATGTATACTTGAAAAGGTACAGGGTTTCCCGGCCTGGCCCGGCCATCGAGGATTACGATTAGCACACATAATTGTATTTGCCCATGTTGAGCGTCTCGATTCTAGAATCAACCCCTTATTAGATACCCTAGCGGCCTAGCGTGAAGATGGAAAAAGAAAATGCGGGGAAAGGAGAAAAAAGTAATCTGCAGTGAGAAGGGTTTGAGAAAATGCAGGAACCACGTGCGGCGATGTAATAGCTAGCCGAAGAAACGTTTCCATCAATGGAACACACCACCAAAAGGAGAAGTAGTAACATTCCGTAATCGAGAACGTAATTGTATGTACGCGTGTATAGGTACCTAAGTAAGATCTAACAGGCTTGAAAGTTGCACTCGATTATCGGTATCGTTCGCAGCATCTAGATTTTACCAATCGAAATTATTCCCTCTTTTCATCTCGCACCCTCTTTGAGGATAGCTCGAGCTACATAGCTCTTCCCAGATGCGGCCGTGCCTCGAAACCGTTGGATTTTTTGGTACCTACGAGTCCAGAGCTGGAGTAAATTTGGAAAGCTAGCCAGGCGGGTTGAAGATGTGACCTGTGTGAGAAAATCGTAGGATGGTTGTAGATACACATGTACGGCGCAATACCTATGTAAATTCCTCGAGTTCTTTTTCCCTTAGAGGTGACTCGACTAAAGTGACTAGTGTTGTGCCCTGCGTGATGGCTCGCAAGGCCGATGGGTTCGGGTGTGATTAAAGGATAAGTTTGTTTAAACTCAAACACTGAGGTATACAAGTAGGTTTTTAGCTGTGTTACCCGATCGAGGGTCGGATCTCGAGTCTCTCGATTTGCAAATCGGTTACCATATATGGTGACGCTCGCATTTTTGCTGATTTCGTAGATTCGCGGTTGCCCCGCGGCTGACTTAGTTAGCTTAGAAACGTATCGAAACGTGCTTGGGCGTTACCTGGGCACAACACTAGAGTCGACTCGACACGAAACGACACGACGCGACTCGGCCATCCATACCGTACAACTCCACTAATCGATGCAAGTCGATACACGGTAGATTATACTTACGGTCTTCGCGGCGGCGAGACCGCCGATAGTAAATCGTCAGTCGCGTAACGTTCATCGCCGTTAGAACGACGTCCGCGACTGCTTCTTACGTTAAGTACTTATTCTATTCGCCAATCGTCAAACTATTCTTATAGTTTCCGTCGGACACACCACAACGTGGTATAATACGTTGGTAGTAGGTACACCTTTCAGCCGCAGGACCGAGAGCTCCACCAAGGGTTGAACGAAGCGCAGAGGCAGGTACGTTGCCGGAAAAGGGTCGCGCGCGGCCCGCGCGCTTTCATTGTCGATCCGCCGTTTACTCTTACGGTCCCGGATTGCTCAAATTTCTCTCTCTCTCTCCCTCTACCTTTCTCATTTTATTATACATTACTCGAGAAATCTAATCGAGACTCGAGAGGACAACTTGCGAAACAGAGCTTCGCACCGTTTCACATTATTTTCCAAGGCACACATAGGTAGTCCGATAATGAAACGGGGACATACGCGCCGACAGACAAATAGATGAGCGTACGAAAAAATTTATAGAGGCTTAAACGTGCCGTCAGGGAATGTGAGAGGAGAGACGCCGACGCGCGGCGGAGGGGGAGATTTATGTAGAGTCAGAGGGGGAGAGACGGAACACGTGGTAAAGATAACAACTCCTTTAACAATGCCTGGCGAAATAATATGAAAATTTTATTCGCAATGCCAACTACTCGCGATCGTCTCTAGAACAGTGCACGTCCAGTTAAAGGATGACAACCCTGGAGAACTCTTCCGAACATGAGTGCGGGGCGAAAAATCTTGGGAGGAGGCAAGCGATTCCCGTCATTCACACAAGAGGAACTCATTACGACATTGGTCTCGATATCGTAAGACTACTACCTCCTATCGATTACACGGCTCTTTGTAATTTTTTTCTTTTAATTCTGTACGCTCTCGCGTTCCATCGCACCGTAATAATAGCAAAGTATTCCGAAATAACAGGAAAATCAGAAGAAGAAGCTCATTAGGAGTCGCAATTAATAGTTGTGTAAATCGATCATGAGATAGTATAATTATTCTGATCATTAAAATCTATCCTATCCTAACATCTATCCTGCAGGTAGAGATATCTTCTAGAGATAGGCGATATTTTCAGTTTCTCACTCTAACCGAATGTTGAATCGAAAGCCCGGGATGTGAAAGACTGATCTCGTACAATTAGTGTGACTTGTGCAAACTGCAACGATCGAATAGGTATGGCAAGAAAAAAAATCTTATTCTTCGGATTATGCGATTATCGGATATCGAATGTCGGCTAAAAAATTCAAGACAGAAGGCACGAGTGTTGACGCGCACGTGGATACTGGACATACGTGTACATAAATTGTTCTCGCACCTCTGTTTCCACGAGATTGGACTTGTTGCGTAACAAGAGTTACATAATACGTATATGTATTGACTTGGACGTGGTGTGTAGTGGTTGTTGTTAAGTGAATCCACACATTTATATGTAATTAAGATTATGTACGTATGTATGTAGTTTCCACGGTAATACGGCATCGCCCGAATCTCCACTCCGCGCGCCACATCGCATTCGGATCAAGAAAATAAAATTGCAGTAGAAACTAAAATGCTAGATTTACACAGTGCAAAGGATGAGACTTAAAACATATGCGAGTCGTAGATTAAAAAAAGGGAAAAAATTATTTTTTACCGTTTAGTGCAATTTTCTTTTTTTTGAAGTCAGATTTAATTTTCTTTTTTTTCTAAATTTTGCATAAAATAATAATAATAATTAGGTGACAATAGTTTTAATAATAATTAACCAGAACTGGCAAAATATTGAGCCAATGTTGATGCAGTGCAGTGTAGGACGGGACCACCGGGGCATCGCCCTCTTTCGAATAAACAAAAAGATCATCAAAATCGGTTCATATGCCGAGGAGTTATGCCGGGACAAAGATAAAAAAAAAAATAAAAAAAATTGCAAATGGGTCGAATCTATAACCTCCTAATTTTTGATGTTCATTAAAAAACGTTTCTGTTTTCTCAATATTCAAATAGGGGCGCACGTTCTCCGGATTAATTCAGTCCTACGTCAACTCGTATCATCCTCTGCACGAAACCTACCTGCCGCTCTATGACACCGAAGCGGGTAGAAAGGTTTACGAGGAGACTCTCGCCTGTGTGGAGAAGCAATATCCTGGATACGTGAGAGAAATCCAAGGAACGGCCGAAGGAGCAAACGTTCCTTTTCACAAGGTACTTACACACAAATATGCATATATATGCTAATATCTATATATCTCTCATCTTGCTGCCATCCTGCATGTAGTTCGTTTGTTCCCGCTTATCCTGAATCCAACAACATAATTCGCATAAAAATGCGAATTCCCGAGTTTTATTTTTACTGGAGATTCGAGTGAACTCTCATATAGCTACAGCAGGTAGCATGCCTCGCCTGGCTAATTGTAAGCTAAGCAGCCACTATTGCATAAAACTTTGACGAATGAGATGATAAGATTCGTATCTACATACAAGTTTTTATGTTTCGCAGCTCTTTCTGATGCACCTAGATGACATTCTGCCGAACGTAGCGAATGAGGGAGCACAGGGAAACTCGTTACCAGTCGGTTGTTCAACTATCGTATGCAATCAGCCGGGACAGGTGAGCGATAAATAATGATTGTCGACAAATTATTGCCGCGACAATAATACCCACTACTTAGCATACCTACACATTTACATTTTACACAGACGTGCTGAAACCTCCTATAAGTAGCTACAATATGTATACAGTTGCTCACATACAATAACAGTGTTTTAATTAGAATTAGTACTCGGTCCAGATCTAATCTGCTTGCTGAAAGAATGAAAGAAGAAAAAAAGGGAATTTCACAAAAGAGTCGGCTGAATCTACATTCTATAGTCTATACCTACCTACTTTCCTACTTATGCGTATGCGTACGCAAGTTAAATATCGAATTTTCACGAATACGTGTATTTTAGCGCACACTCTTTGCTACAGCCGTATATAAATTTTCTTCGAATTATCTTCTATTATTTAATTGATTACGGTAAAATTTCTAGTTCGAGGACCTAAATTCGTTCGTAAAATTCCTAGTTGGGGGAGCTAAATTTTTCGTAAAATTCCTAGTTGGGGGAGCTAAATTTTTCGTAAATTTTCTTGAGATCAACTTCTATTTTAATTGATCAGGTTAAAAAATATGGACTTGGCACGATATGCATCAAGTACGTACTATTGTGTATCATTCACCGAAACGACTTCTCGAAACAGGAAATTTTAGGGCACAACGAAGACGCACTGAGCGAAACTTTAAATCATTGGTATTTAGTATCGGCGCATGTGCTCGAACCAGGCTGCAAGGAAGAGAAGTTCACGTCTTTGAGCTACGCCGGATTTTTACCGGGGTATACGATGGGTTACAATTACCACGGGCTCGTTTATACCATCAATACCCTCAGTGCTCGACACCTGAGGTCCGGCAAAACGCGTGAGTACGCTTCCTTCCTGAAGTAGTCTTGCTCGCTTAATCCCGAACATGTACATACCTCGTACCTCGCGAAACCTTATTCCCAGTTGTGTCCACGCACAGCCAGGTACTTTATAACGCGAGCGCTCTTGGCCGCTGAGAATTACGTGCAGGCTCAGCAGATTTTAAGAAACGACGGGTTCGGCGCAGCTGAAGGTTTCTCGGTAAATATGACCTTCTTAACTCAAGAAGGGGATCGAATGTTTCACAACGCCGAGATCGGCCCTTGCGAGATCGATTGCACGCAATCACAGCTGAGCATTTTGACCGTCAGCCCGGGAGAACATACATTCCATTGCAACAAGTGAGTGGACAAACGACACGATGCACGCAGCACGTGCTCCTTCACTCTCCGCTCTAATCTAATCGTCACCTACGACGATCTCTCAGCCGCCGAAACAATCCCTGTAACAAACTTTCAGATATCTCCGACTGAAAGTGCCAGAAGTCGACGGTCTTATTATAGACAGCAGTGTAAAGAGAATGGAAGCGATTTGTAAGCATCCCCCTGCAAAATCTCGTCACGACGTTATAAACATTCTCAGCGATCAAACGGATCACCAATACAGGGTTTATCAAGAAATTACGCCCAACGATTATGTGAAGACTATAGCCACAGGTACATACATTGCCACAGGCTCGATTTTTTTGTTACTACTTGTAGCTTAACTATCATTCGAATCATGTTTATCAGGTATCTTTGACTGCATCGAACGCACCTGGACTCTCTACACCGACAAACCAAATTCTACAGAGCCGATTCTGGTGATACCTTTGCAGCTGCGCGACGACCAACCGACCATACCTGCTATGGAAACTCTTGATAAATAATATCCTTTCCTTGAATTTAATTAGCCTCCCCACCTCCCCCACTCGCCAAACAGACACCACACCTTGCCTTTTACCCTGTCGCGCGTCATACTCGCATCATACATACTTGTTCGTCAAGTTTCCTTGGTGAACACGCTGAGTTGAGCAAAGCCAAGCCGAACATTCATTAGTGTTTCTTCACCTTCTTCATAGAGTTTTAATTGGCCAACGTTCACGCTCCAAATGTATCGCGCGCGCGCACATTCAGTTCTCATTTGCCGTTTACACATTCGTACAACTAAATCAGCGACAACTACTTTACGATCCAAACTCGATAGGAATCACAAACAGGTTTGACATCGACAGGTTCCAAACGAATCGCATTGCTCGCGCTTTTACGAGAATAACAACACACCTTTGCGTTCTTGTTTGCCATAGGTATTCTCTCTCTTTGGTTCTTTTCTTTTCCTTTCTTTTTATAACAAATACAATTTCATAAATACTGGATATGCGAGAAGAATTTTACATCGTCGGAAAGATTATCAGCGGCCGCTAAGCAAAAAAATTACAAAGTAAAAGTCGCGTGGTTCGTAGTAGTGGAAATACGTTCTCGTTAAAAAGCTAAAGTTCTTGAGCAAAGTATTTCAGCGACAGTACGTGGGTATCACAACTTTTGGTCGTTTCTTCGACTCCATTTCCAAAAAGAACTCCTTTATATCCTCCTCACGCACCACCTTTTTGTTTTCAGCGAATTTCTGCAGGTATAGTTTCAATTGTTCCTTCATGTTATTGTATTCTGTAAAACATGTCCCGAGACGAAAATAAATATAGTAGACAGTTTAAAAAGCAATATATAATATTACCCCGCTATCCTACCTTCGATGGCTGTTAGTTGTTCCACGCGGCCCAAAGAGGCCAGGGCTTTCATACCTTTCTCGTATTGTGACTCATGACTATTGATCTTTCCTGCTTCCTCGTAAGCATGTACGCTGTCCATTGGATCAAGAAGGAATGTAACATTTCTCTCTTGATACAGCTAAGACAGCAAAGTTCGTTCGTCAATCTTCAAATGAATGGAGCTGGGACAACAGTCTCGAATAGGAGGTAAAGGTCTACCTTTTTGCAGGCGTCGCATGCGCAGAGCGCAGATCTCCAGCCTTCTAGCCAAAAGCAACTTTTCCTCCCGATCTTCTTCATCGTGGAATCATCCCGTGGCATCGTGCACCCTTTCTTCGCGCTCTCGACGTCGATCGATTCAGTCTCAGTTTCCCCAAACGCAGCACCTTTGCTCGCAAAAGCTGCAATTTTGATAATATAAACATTCTAGTGGACGCTCGAGTCCTCTGTACGCCGTTCAGTCAGAGAGATAAAAAATAACTGTGTGGAAACTACCTGAATATTTGCTCGCGTAATTCCAAAGGAAATCATTCTTCTCCATACACAGAGAGCAAATCATCTCGTCGTAAGCTCCATCGGCTGGCACTCCATTCTCGCACTCGAGATGCTGTGAACATTTAAAGAAGGAGTAATTTGGCCCGGATGATTTAAAAGGGGCCACAAATATTCGTTACCCTGGAATGATACCAATCCTCGCAAATTATACACTGTAGCATTTCATCGCTCACAGTGTCCTCTGGATCCGGATACGGTCTGTTGCAAATACAATAGACACCATCAAAGTTGTGGTTATACCGATTCTCAGGATTGGTGGAATCCCTCGACTGCCGATCAAAAGGAAGATGCAGGTACAGGAAAGTGAAAGAAAATGCAGAGTGGTCGACAAGAGGGAAATGTTATCACACATACCTCGTCCAAATTACACTTGTTATTGAGAAATTTTGAATTGCCGCAATCGCATCTGAAATGCCTTTTAGTATAAAGTTCGACGAGCTCGTGATTCTCATGACAATGAAAGCTACAAGCGAGGCAAACAGCGGCTCGCACCGATTGTGGACAACAAGTTTTGCACGCGTAAAGGGCTTGTCGTGTGTATCCCTGAAAACGTTTCGGCTTGATAGATCGATTCTCAATTGCGCCTAAGGTTAGGGTTTTTCGCGTTACCTGACTGTAAGTGCAATTCTTATCATCGGACGCGCCCAGAACTGCACAGGCGTCTTCCTCTAATTGATTCTCTTCCCGAAGTACATCCAACATCGTAACAGAGTTCTCCTCTTTTATAATTTCTTCACCTTGCTCAGACATTTTCTAGCTACCGCAACCAACGGACCAAAGTAATTTGAACCCGTCCTGCAGCGTCGCGTCGCGTCCCGTCGGGTCGAATCGTTTCCTATCCTATAACGCCGCGCCGCGTCCCGTCGTCGCGTCGAATCGTGCGCAGAGAACTCCAAAAACTGTCAACAGCCAAATTGTCTCGAGCTTGATCTTCCCAGCCATTCAGGTTCGAAAATGTTCGAAAATTTCTACTATTCACAGGCAATACTCGCTTACTTTCAAGTTCTCTATTTAGAAAACGAAAGTGGGATATTCGAACAAGATGTTTCGGTTAAATCAACACCAAACATTCATTTTCATGTTTCGCGCGTCATAATCTTTTCAGTACTGTAGAGATTATGCGTTTCGATTTCCCGATTGAACAATAGAAAATGGAGAAACAGACTATTAGATATGTTTTAAAAACGATCGCCATCCAAATACACTAAAAATTTCATCGGCTTAAGGGGGTAGCACAGACGAGGTATAGAATAGACACCGTCGGAACACCTGTCTATTACACCGTGGTTCCAATTGTAATTTTGTGAAACGGGCGCCAACGTCGTTGATGACCTATGGTTGTTGCGTTGCTATTTAGTTGGCCTTGGCAGAAAAGGGAAAGAAGATTTCCATAAATTAAACGTAGCAACGGTTTTAATATTTAACTTTGTCACCCTTATTTTACTGTTCCTAATATTAATTACTGTAAAATTTATGTAATGTTTTCTCAGTGGCGGATTCAGGAGCCTTTCTTTGGGGGGGGGGAGGGGGGTAGGGGGGCGAAAGTGTAAAAGTACATACCTACATTTTTTAATTTTCTTTTGCGAGATTTAAAATTTGCTTGTAATTTATATTTTAATATATCTATCTGATACTATAGCCTGAATAATTAAATTTACATTAATTATTTATACAGAATAATACACAACGTCATAATATTTTTATATTTTATTATTCTTAGGAGGGCGCGACCGCCCCCATCGCCCCCCTCTGGATCCGCCACTGTGTTTTCTCGAAATTCTTCTTTAAGATGCAGCAGAACACAAGGAAATGGCAGAGAATAGAAAAAATACAGAGCTATCTGTTTAAGTGCACATCCATATCTACTTTAAGTGTATATCCTGCATAGTTTGTATATTCTGTATATTGGACCTCGCCCCACACAGCACAACGTCCGGCAAAGTCCCAAAGACGTCTTAAAGGCGTCCCAAAGACGTCTTTGGGACTTTGCCGGACGTTGTGCTGTGTGAGCGTTCATGGACATCTTTAAAACGTGTTTGTACTATCTGGGTATCAGGCCCGGATTAAGATTTTTGGGGCCCGGGGCTATCGAACCTTCGAGCCCCCCCCCCCTCCCCCGTGGTTCAACAGCGCGTGGGGGGGGGGGGGGTAGTAATCTAATCGCTTTGAACGGGGCCCCCACCGGGAAGTGGGGCCCGGGGCTACAGCCCCCCCTAGCCCCCCTTTAATCCGGGCCTGCTGGGTATTTTTGGAAGTAATACATAAACATTATTATTATACATATAAGAAATTGTACTTTCATAAAAAAATATTCGCTGATACTGATACTTCATTGAAAATAACTGAATACAATTATGTTCGAAATTGACGAGAAATCACTATTATTTTAAAACTTCAACTCAAATGCGGCACGGTTTCCCGTTGTCGAATCACTTTGAAATTTTGCACATATCATTCTCTCACATTTTAGGGGGTTAAGACAAACAAAAATCGAAAGTTGAAAATTTTAAGGTTGTTGTCAACAGGTATCGAGAGATGGCAGGCATAGTCTGTGGCTCTGCTTCAATCTTACACCACATCGCGCATCATCGTGTCGCTCACTGTCGCAGTATCGTGTGCAGTATCCTCGAAGTATGCCCTAACCTTAACCTTTACCTGTCTGCTGAAACGTGAACAGATTCGTAATCTTTTCGACGGAGGAAAAAGTTTTCTTGAATTAAACTGGTTGCCTGCACGTTTCTTCTCATAATTGTGTGTGTGTATGTGTGTGTGTGTATGCGTATGTTTGGATGTACACACAAGTTTCCTTCGTTCCCGAATAATGGAGGAAGTAACCAAATGTAGATACATAGATTGCGTCGAGGCCCGGGAAAAAGAGCAAATACTTCACGAACTTCCCGTTTGCGATACAAGTCTCTGCGTGAGGTGGTTGATCAACAGTGGTCACGTGGATCTAATTGGGAAGGATTTGGACTCTTTACGGTCCATGAAATTTTTTATATGTAACAATCACTTTACGGAAGACTGCTACCTTAGTAAAGGTACATTGAAAGAAAATGCGGTCCCCTCACCGCATTGGAGCGATATTTCAAGAACATCAAAAACTTCAAAAACACACCTGGTAAATATCCTCTGTGTTTCTTTCCTTGCCCTTGCTTTTTTGGCACTGTCAAAACACTCGCGGGATATTTATATTATTTCTTATGAAATTTCTATCCGAATCAACATTCGTGCTACAGAATACCTATATATTAATGCCAAATGATGTAACATGGCCGTGTCACTGTGTGTGTTTTTCTCTGCGCTTCAGAAAAGTCAATCAATCGGTCGAGAGAATTCCATGGAGGAAACCCGGGCGAGCGAAAGTATAGCGAAAAATGGTCCCTCAGAATTTGAAGTGGATCAGTGGTGCAGAACATGCGCAATCAAGAAGCATAACCTTGTAAGTATGACAACCAAGGGGACCAAGGGCACAGAGATGAGCCTTCTGTCAAAACTCAAACTTTTGATAGAAATTGACGACGAGGATGCTTTACCGACAAAGATGTGCGACGAGTGTGTCGACAAATTGGAGAAGTCTTTCAAGTTTTTCCAACAAATTTATGTAGCGGATAATACTTTGCGTCATGTATTTCCGAATGCACGATCAAACAGCGTGCCTAGGAAACCCCTTTATTCGCTCGGTGAGCACATGAGGAGAGAGCAAAAGGAGAAGGAGAAGGTAGATAAGGATAAGGAGACAGAGCAACAGGATCGCGCCACGAAGATTAACCGTGGCGGTGTTTTCCGGCGAGGTCGAGGCAGACCTCGCACTCGAGGATATGCCGGAAGAGCAAGATCGAGGTCGAGACCGAGTCCAGTTACAGTGTCTATTCCTAGTCCTACTGTTAACAACGAGCCAGTGGCAGCACCAATTTATGGTTGCGGCGTTAGTATTAACACACCACCAGTGACGTACAACAATACATCTGCAAAGAAGGAAATATCAGTGCCTCAGGAAAACAGACAAAGCGGTACAGTCCTTTCGTTACTCATGGATACGTGTCGTAGCGACGAGGAACTCGATTGGTCGGATGTTTTGAAAGTGATGAATTGCGAAGGGAATCGAGACAGCAAGCAAGATGAGTTGATAAAAAATGAAGGAGGATTGGCAGTGAAGGCGGACACGAAAGTAGATACAAAGCAGATAGTGGAGGAGAAAAGAACGGCGGAAACGGAGACTACGGAGACGACAGTGGCAAGGAAGGAAGAGGCAGAGTCAAGGACGGAAGCGAGGATGGAAATTAAAGCTAAAGCGGAAGTAGAAATTCGGACTGACGGGAAGACAACATCTAATGCGTGCGACACTTTGCGAATACGTTGTAAATTTTGTAACGAGGCATTCAAGTTCAGACGTCAGTTACAAGCACACTTATTGGCCGATCACGCCCAATTGTCCGGGTATATGTGCACGGATTGCCTAGACTGTTTCGAGAGCGAATCTTTGCTTTCAAAGCACCGCGCTCTGCGCCACGGTGAGCGAAGATATCGTTGTGAACATTGTCAGAAGGAGTTGTTCGAAAAGAGAGTACTAAGGGAGCACGTAAACGAATGTCGGTCGCGCGAAATTCTACGCTACTCTTGCGATTCGTGCGGAGTAGCGTTCGTTTCGAAGCAACTTGTCATAGAGCACGTGAAAAATCATTCCGATAGTTGTTTGGCCACTGAATCGTTTCAATTGGATTTAGGGGATTCGAAAGGTACCGTTGAATCCGTTCAACTCGATCAAGACGAAAAGTCCCCCTCCGTCGTTGCATATGCACCTTCGACTGCGATCGCAACAGTGGAGTCGAAGCCAAGCGCGGAAGAAGAGAACACTATGGCGTGTTCAAGCGGTACACGTGACCAGATTTTAATTAAAACGGAGCAAAGACAAAACGATGAAGAATGCGTGATTTGCCCAGATTGCAACGAAAAGATGAGTGACACGGTAGAACTAAGTATCCATCGCATGCGTAGTCACTCGGTGAAGAGGAAGGATGCGACATGTCTTCTTTGCGACAAGTCGTTTTACTCGGCGGAAGAATACGAACAGCACGTGCTAGATCACTGTAAACGATCAAGAGTATTGCCGCAAGGATAATATCGACACGCCTTCTCTCCGTTGAGTCGTAAAAGTGATTTATTTCGACTTGTCGTCGTCGTCCTGTAACACACATTCTTTCAACTCGCTTCTCTATAGCGATCAGGAAAAATTAAATAGATGTATAAAAACTGTTGGCTTGTAATATCATCATCATCATCATTATCATCATCATTATCATCGTCATCGTCATCGTCAGTTGGATCAAGTGCATCGTTCTAGATACATGGACGTTTCAAGAATTCCCATTACGTGAAATAAATTTACGATGAATCGCGTATTCACTTGATGCGAAAACAATCGAGTCGGTACTTAATGTTCTTAATATTTTATTTAATCAGTTGGACCAATAGGTACGACGAAATAATCTCTACTTTTCTACAATGCTCTCTCGCACTTTTCGATACAACGCGAGCTCGTCGTCTAGCGTTTTAAATGCATTATAGTGGAAATGCTGTTGACGCGAGAGCGACGTATTTCTCACGCACAAAACAGTTCAATCGCGTTCATTTCATGTATACCAGGCAATCTAAAAAATTCGCACGCATAAACGCGCATTATTTACAGCCAAAAGTTTTACAAGGTGTCTCGATGATTAAATGTGTATTTTTAAACACGCGCAACCTCATGGATAAAAACTACTATTCCGATCCTGGCGAGATCCTTTCGAGCGGTGCGCACGACGGTCGATAAACGCAAGCATTCGGGAAGAAGGAATTGTCGCGCCAATCGGTATCTGAAATTTAAAAAAGCGAGACAATTGGATCGTACCCTTCAAGGTTCCATGTACCGCGCGCGCGCGTGTCCGATTGAAATGAAAGCCCCGATGTGTAATAGGTATGTAAGTATGTAAGTATGCACATGTGCATTACCTCGAACCACGGTGACGACAAAGAAGCTCGAGCGGTCGCTCTTTCCTCTCCACGCAAGCATAGAAGCTTTCGGAGGAGTCCCTTTGCATCACTCGAGATGTTTCCAAAGTACTCATCGGGGAAGCAAAAGTCACATTTCAATATATTCGTAGTAGTCTCTTCGACGGAATCGTCCAAGAATGGCGAAAGACCGCTGAAGAAATCAACATCCGCCGAGTATTAATATGTAGTACGAAAGATGTGTGGGTGTGTAATGATTGGAAAGAGACTACCTTAGAAGCACATAAATGAAAACTCCAGCAGCCCATATATCGGTGTATGAACCTGTTGGTTTACCAAGCACCGATTCCGGCGCTGCAAATTCCAAGTCAACAGGAGGAACAACCTGATCGAGCGGTGCCACCGCTCTTACAGCTTCGCCTAGGTCTATCAATTTTACGGCATTGGTTTCTCGATCGATCAAAACGTTCTCGGGCTTTAAATCCAAATGGGCTCGTTTTCGAGAATGAAGCCATTCTAGCGCGGACAGCAATTGACCGGTATACATTGAGACCGTCGCTTCCGTGTACTCGTTCTGTTTTCCTAGATGGGCAAACAACGTGGAGCCGTTGACTCTGAAAAAATAAACACGTAAATTATTACAACTATTACAAGATGATGACGATCATAACGATCACGATCACGACAACGATAACGGGACGACACCGTACTCACAGTTCCAAAACGATAGTGTCGGTGTCCGGTTGTGGTGCATCTTCGAAAAGAGCGAACGCTCGAACGATATTCTCGTGACGAATGGTTTCGAGTAAATCGTACTCTGCACGCGTTAGAGATCGCGACTGTTTCAGTCGGCATATTTGCTTAAGCGCCACCTGTCGGCCAGATTCTGTATCCCTAGCTCGATATACTTGTGCGAATCTACCGGCTCCCAGCTCTTTCAATTCTACGTATCTCTGAGAAAATTCTTTGGCTTCCCGATTTGCGACTTGCGTGTCTCTCGGTATCGTCTTGATTTTAGAATTTGAGAGCCCAACCACCATCGATGACTCGTTTAAATTCATCATATCGATCTTGTCGTTCCAAGCGTTGGGACTAGGACCTGCAACAAACATCCATTCCTTCACATCCCATTTAATAATACCATATGTAGTAAGTAGATGGCTGTGCGCGCATATAGTTGCACGCAGTCAACGGGGTGGAGTTGCATATAGAAAAGATTTTTTGGTTTTAGAGAAACCATCTCTCCCATTCTGATTAACATGACGTACAATTTCAACGCGAGATCCAGAGTTCCCATTAATCACGGAACTCCCAGACAAGCGGAAGCTTCTAATGGAATAAAATATATACATTTGCCCCGGTGAGTGGGTAATCGGTTCCGTCGCTCAACTTGCGCGCGCTCAACTACTCATCTCTACCGGTGACCGTAGTAGGAAATACGTACGTACCTACAACGCAAAGAGGTATTGTTGCCGAGCAAGAGCCCGTCTCATGCTCGACGCGGCAATGGTAAATTCCAGAGTCCGAGGGCAGGCATGGAGCGATTTCCAGAGAAAGAGAATCGGCAGTTCGGTAAAGTCGATATCGATGGCCCACTACGATGTCACATCGTTGCCCTTCCTTCCTCCAGGTGACAATCGCGTGATCCACGTGACGCGCCTCCAGCACGAGTCGAGCCACGCCACCGGCCGTTGCCCTGATCGAACACGGAATAGTCAAGATCGCGGGAGGACCGTTCTCTTCCGCGTGCATGTCTTGCGGAAGACGGACGCTCTCTCCCTGGGAATCGATTCTTCGCGGACGAAAAGACCATGCGCGGCTGATGGACGAATTCGGAACGAGACTCGCCGGAATCCAAAATTCCTCCTCCTTCTCCTTCTTTCCGATCACTGGAAAGACGATCAATCCTGGACCATCCAGTCGGCAGATTTCCAATTCTTCTCCGGCGCGTAACTTGCCCCAATCCGCGGTCAATCTTACTCTGCTACCTGAAACGATCTGCGGAATCTCCCCATTAGCACCGCGAACCCTTTCTTTTCCGGGATCATGCACTGGTCCGCCATCGATACTCTTTTTTTCTCCTTTCCATCCCCGTCGAAATCACCGAAATCCCTTCTTGCTTCCTTTTTCAATTCCCGAAGCTTCCATTATATCGACACCGTATACGCTAGCTGCAATTGGTAGCGACTACTAGCAACAGCAATTCAATGTCTCTATAGACGGAGAAAGAGAGATGGACAGAGAGAGAGAGAGAGGCAGGGGGGAGAGAGAGAGAGATCTAGTGATGGCAATATTCGCGCGATATTAGAATTTATACCGACATATAGACACCACGAACAACACCGATTAACAAAACCTCTACCTCTGAAAGAGAAGCCCTGGTACAATACATATAATTCGAAAGTGACGATAATGGAGTACTGCTGACAATGGAATGTTGACCATAACAAGAACGGCACGCCATGACAATAAGAACGGCATCATTGAAATTGGCGATGGTGGCGGTTATGGTGCTGGTGGTGCTGGTGGTGGTGGTGGCGGTGACGGCGGCGGCGGCGGCAACAATTACTTGAACCACTATGATGCACTACGACGAGGGCGAGGATGATGACGACGACGACATTGATGCCAATGACGATAATAGAGAGACAAGTGAGAATACAAAATCTACAGAATCGAGTAATTTCCCCAAAAAATTTGATTCGACGCGACGACAAGTACGATTGTGTTGGATTGTAGAGTCAAAAAAGCCACACAAGCAGAAGGTGGCCACTTTGAGTGTCTGTTGCGTGCATTCCCAACACTCGACATCGAGGCAAGGCAAGTACTACAAGGTACCGAGACGAAATCGCAACACGTATGATTCTTGCGCCGTTTGTGTTCAGTGGGAATAGTAAGAAGGGACCTTTACGCCACACCAACGAAACAGTTCTACAGTAGAGAGCGAATAGCAACAGGCATCATCAAGAGGAAGGAAAAGAAGAAGAAGAAGAATCCTTTTGCTGCAATTGCAAGAATTCTAATTACGAATAGGCAAATAGGTTTGTATATAACAAGTTACCAAGTAATAATAACTTCGGCGTTGTTGCTCACCGGGATGGAATTGTTGCGGATAGGCGATCGAGTTCGGAGAGTGCTCCTAAATCCTTCAAGAAAATTCAGTCTGCTTTTGGTAGGGCTTGGCGTTCGTGATGATTCCGGGTCCAATGCTCCGGCACGAGATCGCTGCAAAAGCGATGTTGTTGTTGCTGTCGCTGTGGTTGCAGTTGTCATTACTGCCGCTGCCGCTGCTAATGCTTTTGTAACGGTAGGGGCAGCAGCTGCCACTTGGTTCCTCCCTTCTTCGTTTATTGTTTTAGACACGTTCGGTATCGTTGATGAAACCGTTGAAGAAAGTACACACCCTCGACATGGAGATTCCGGGCTCACGCCGCGACTGTACGCCAGCAAATTATAAGTAAAATTTAAACACGGTACTGCATCTACGGAAGCGCGCGATGCTTCTTTTAGTTCTTATCCATCGAATATCTCGTTGCAAATCAACGTTCGAATCGTTATGTTTTATATGTATTACTACCAAGCTACTCGAAAGTACATTGCAACGATGGTTCTAGAGTCGGCTCACTGACAACAATACGCTGACGTATTAACCAGATTATTAAGCTAAAATGCTAATTCTATTTAGTCATGACTCGAACGATACGCAATGTGAGAATTCAGTATACGAAACACCAAAGGCGTGTGTACTACTTTGTCAGCTTGTTGGAACTTGTGTATTTATTTCATATACGGTTCAACGGCGCGCGCCTGCGGCATGTCTATTTGCTGAATTCAGAATTCAGATGTGCGCAGTATGTGTGTATGTAGAAAATTATTGGCCTACTTAATGTATCAATCTCAACATTTGTCCAAACGCGAATTATCGATGTAGTACCGTGTTCAAGATAAATGATGAGAGAAACAAGCGAGTTGGTTAATCAAAGAACAAGTAGTGTTACATGTATCAGAATAGGCGTGGGAAAAGGACGCATCACAATCAGAATGTTGATCAATGTACAATTTATTCTAAACAAAATGTTTACGTTTCGCGCGAGTTAATAGTTTTTACTTTATGTCGTCTTCCACGAATGCACAATTATGTACAGCATACTATATCCCCAGCAGCTCGTTCAACCTCGCATTATATAAACACTATTAAAATTATTATACACTTGGAACGTGTTACGTCGTTAATAGGTAATTTATATTTCGGTGGGGGTGAGTCAGCATGTCAGGCACACACCCGTTGTCCATGCATTGTCGCTTATTATTCCACACACGAGGCGCAACCGCGCGTAGACGTATATAGGTATGTACGTCTGCGCGTTTCCACACAAAATTTCTCTTTCCACTATTTATAATTTGTATGGGTTTCCACACAAGTATTAGCATTGAAAAAAAAAAAATCATTGAAAAGGAAGCAGCAACGTATTCCCTGTGATTCTTACGTTCGTTGTACGTGATTCTTAAATTTTGTGCAAAGAAATGCTTTATGCTTTGTCCAAATTTCGTAATTAAATTCACCGTCTCGCCCCCACCCGTCTATTCACCCGTCACTCACTCACACCCACATACACGCATACATTCTCACTTACTCTCTCTCCATCTCTCTCGCTCTACATGCAGAGACACGCGCGACAGGTACATGACACGCATATACAGAAGCATGCACGAACACGCTCTTCTACTTTTTCCATTTTACTTTAAGCAGGTCATAAAGGAGCAGTGACGAGGTGGTTCAATTGGTGCGAGTGAATACGCGTTATTATACCTACCCCCCCCCCGCCCGTCTATAGTCGGGCGAGTATATTGCCGAGAATCAACCGTCTGTTTATTTGCCATAAAATCAAATGTTTATCGTGTCGTATCGTATCGTATCGTATCGTATCGTATGGTATCGTATGGTATCGTATGGTATCGTATGGTATCGTATGGTATCGTATGGTATCGTATCGTATCGTATCGTGCTGCATAGCAGCATAGCATCGCATCGTGTTTCGATGAACCGTAGAGCAAGCGTGGCTGTAGAAACATACAATACTCTACTTGGAAAGAGTGAGGTAGGTAGGTAAAGGTGGGTAGTTTTTGTTGAAATGTAGCAAGAGTAGTTGAAATGTGACGTTGTCGCGATAAAGCCACGCTGAGCAGCAGCGATTTAGGCGAGGTAGTTTGAACCGACAGCGATAACAAGGCAGAACAAGAGAGGAAGCACAATGACAAACACGGGTGATCAAGTACTGTGCGAGTGTTAAGTGTGTATGTGTGTGTGTGTGTGTGATTAGAGAGTAAAATATGGTAAGGTAGGAACAGAACGACGGGGAAATTAGAGAGAAAAACGGGTGTTGGCTCAGGAGATACGACTACGGTTCTCTATCGTACAGCGCTTCTGTATCTCTTTTTATATAAAATATACAAAAATATGTTGGAACGAATATTTTCACAGGTCGAGCGTTGAAAGAGAGTCAATGTAATGTTTATAGTGTGTGTTTGATAGAGAGACGCTTACAGTGGATCTTTGTCAAGTTCCTTCTGGTAGGCAATCGGCGACTGTATCGCCTTGAGAAAGTCGCGTTGGGTCTGCAGGATGGCAGTGATCGTATCTACCCACTCCTGCTTCCGCGGTCCAGTTTCTTCTAGAGCGCTACAAGAGAATCCGAGGCCATGTTTTCGAGGATCCGTCGATCGAATTAGAAACCTTTCCGGATCGTCGTAACATTCTTCGAGACTCATCTTATTCACCTGCGTGAAACGAAATAAGCACCCGTCGTGCGTAATGTCGTAACGAAAGAAACATTGTAAATTCCAACTTGATCGTATTTCACGACAACCCATCATTACCGTTTTTCTTTTTTTGCTTTCGCTTCGTACTCGATGTCGTTCATCACCCTTCCCATTCTTTGCTCTACTATATATAGTTGACCCCCGAGTCGAAAATGTACATCGAGACCCGTTATTGAATACAAGAAATTTCGCAAACAACGAATCTAGCATATCGAACTGGCGCACTTTTTGTACGAAGCAATGGTGTTCGTAATTTGTGTGTAAATGCTTTCGACTCGTAGACATTTCGGGGTGATTGTTTATACTGTAAATGTTGTTTATAAACAAGAGACGGGCATTGCTGCGATATATTATACAGAACGAGAACCCGAGCGTTCGACTCCGAGGTTCACTTGTGCGTTTCACGGAAAAATTGAAGGAAGGCCGGAGCCGTGGTCTCCTCGTTACACTATATATGCGCTTGTCTTGACATTTAGAGTTTGACAAAGATCAAAGAAAACCAAGATGATAGAAAAGAAAGGAGAAAGAATTAAATGAAATACCTTACCTGTATGTGAGCTTTGTATATGTAGGCGGGGTTCGTAAATTGCGTTTTTTTGCCGACAGCCTCGCTGAATATAATGTTTTGCTCAAAGAGGAAAACTTGCAACTCCCTTCCTCTGCCCGGTAGATTGGATTGTTCTGACACCAAAAGTGGGCCATGTAGCAACAACTTGCCTTGCGCCGTAATCTTTCCCTAATGAAAAGTAGAAAGTAGATAAAAAACACGCCAAGGCGATGGGATGATGATGGGCGGATGCAAACTATTTCCGAGAGGAGCAGTTGGTTCTTACATCGAAACCTTGGAGCCTTCCCACATCCATCATGTCATTCGCTGCTTTGGGAATGACACGCATTACATGAACCGCAGCTCTGAGGCCTTCGATTTCCGAGGTTCTTTGAGTCCGTTCGGTAAGCCTTAGTGCCTCCCGAAGAAGAAGCTGATACTTGGTAATCCTCTGAACTGGTTTTATGAGAAGATCGCATAGCTGCAATCGGTGCCCGAGCTTCTGCCTTAGGTCCTACGACGACGACGAATGATGTTACGTACAGGAGAAGAAGAAGAAGCACGTTTCACGAGGAATACAAGAGTTTTACATATTTCAGGCTTACCTCAAAGTACGTGTCTATGTATTCGGAAACGATATATTCGGACACTGGTTTGTTTTGACAGTACACAACGTACATATGCAACTTCCTCTCGTATCGTTTGAACAATGGCCCAAGCTCTTCGGGACGTTCCAAACAACGTTCCAAAGCTTTCAGGAAGAAGCTGTACACACACATGCAACCGAGCAAAGCGTGGAATTAGTTGAGAAACGGCTGCAACGAGTTGCAGTACAGGTGGCAACTTGTCTATCGAGAAAAAAAACTCACTCTCTATGCCATTCGTAAATTGCTTCTATGTTGCCAAACACCATCTTGTCTTTTCCACCACGCAAGTCTTCAGGTAGAGTGATCTCGCACTCGGGATCACGCATCAACGACATGTATCCTTTTACTATTTGTTCAAGATCGTTTACATAGTCTTGCTCCGTGTCTGCCAATTCTCGAATCACAAACTGTCGTTTCGCAAGAATTGTACATTCAGGATCGGATTCCTCTTGACTATTGGTTGCCGCAGTAGCCACCGTCATCGACATTGTCGAAGTAGTTGTAGTAGTAGTAGTAACCTCTGTCGTTGATACGGAAGCCTGATTATAGCCATCCTCACCAACGATACCAATGCTCGAGGTTTTACCACTCGGCGTCCGCAAAAGGCTCTGTCTCTCTTGATTTTCCGTGTGCTGTTCCTATTGTTCCAATTAACATTATCCATTAAACGGATCCGCGTGTTAACCGTCCAAAATTTATTCTCAAGAGATCAAGTATCGTTGGACGTACATACCATCCTCTCTTTTACAATCTGTTCGATTTCAGCCAAATCAGCTGTCGTGGCACCATCGAGAATTTTTGTGGAGCGCTCAGATGTCTACGAGAAAAGAAAAGCGTCAAGATGATGAGAAATTGCTACAAGATCTGTTTATTCGTAAAGAAGAATAACACTGTCCAACAGCCATTTTGATCTGTAACATACTACAATAGCCGTTTCTTATAGATTTTAGTGCGTTGAAAACGAATCCGCCATTGCCCTCAGTTTTCGAGAAATTCGATTTTAAAAAATTGCTAATTTTCAACTTCCAACATCTTCTGTCTTCAAACAGTAATAGTTACTCGATCGATTGTTCCGTCAAGTTATTCTATAAACCCTCGCGAACACAACGATATAAGTTATTATGGAATTTTAAACATTTAAATATGTTTGTACAACGATCAAAGGGAAAAAGACACCCGAAATGTATCAATGTTTGCAGAGATCTTCCTATATATTTCAAAAACTGAGGGCCTACGTTACACGATGCAGCACACATTTTTTAAAGTTTTTATTTTTTCAAAACCGAATTTCCCGAAAAATGAGGGTGATGGCGGCGAAAAATGGTTTGCGAATTCGTTTTCAGCACACGAAAATCTATAAAGAAACGACTACTGAATATTGCAGAACAGAAAAGAAATTTGAATTTTGTTGGACAGTGTTATTCGATACGTCGATGCGAGAGCTAGCTGTTGTTGCTGTAATCGAGAAAGAGAAAAAAAAAAAGGGCGTTGAACTGACTCGAGATTTTCCACAGCCTTCCGCCGTCGGAATCGTAGATCCCGAGGATCCGTTGGCAGTTCCGACGAGTATTGGTTCAGTGATAGGCTTCATCGGAGGTGGAAGTTCCAATTCGTCCTCGACATCGTCCGTTCCGTTTTGTTCCGATAAAGGTATAGTCTCGGCATCGTCATCGGGCTCGGCTATTAAATCCTCTTCTAGCTCCGAGTTTTGCTCGACCTCTCCCTCCTCTTCTTCTTCCGCATCATGTTGAATCTCAGGTTGTGTATCGAGATCCGCGTCGGACGACGAAGCAGAGACGCGCATGGATGCAACTGCAGATGCACATGTGGAAATGGAAACAGAGGTGGTTCTCGACGGCCAAACTTGTTCAACGCCACCAGTCGTCGGTAATTTGAATCGTTTCTCCGAAACGTTCTTCTTCAAGCCTGGACGATCGTTGGACGACACCGGTATCGCGCTTGTCGATTTGTCAACCTTACTTTGGCTCAGCTTACGCAACGGGGGCGGTAGCCACTTTCTCCTGCGAGAAAAACGAAACGGACGAAAGAAACGATGAGCTTTCATTTTTACATACCTATATCTATACTATACTTTCAAGTTTCAGCTCACTTACCCGCTGAATCCGCGTCTCTTGTTTCCAGGAGAGCTTGTGTTGACCGCACTGGTCCCATCGGTCGCAACAACAACAACATTCTCTGAAACGGATAATCCGACAGTTAATAGTGCACCGCGTGAGTGCACTAAGCGAAGCAAGTCAGCAAGTGCGCGAATTTATACGATTCGGGAATTTTATCAACGCGATTTTGGCAACTGACCCCAGACGAGGGTGCCCATCGAAAGAGCAAGAAATTTACTCAACAAACGACTACCACACACACGAGTAAAGAATCTTATAATTTTCAATACGAGGGTAAATCTAGTAAATATGCGCAACAACAAAAACACTTGTATCCGAAGAACTGTTTGTTTCGTTGTAAATAGAAATCATTACATACAATATGAAGAAGAACGAAATACACAATGATCGATATAAATGTCATCCTTTAAACGTTCGGACACAATCCGTCGTAACGAAACAGAAGAAACGCCGCATTGGATGGTTCCATTTAGGTAGCAATCTACAAGTATCCCTATCCCTACTAATATATAAAAGCGAAACGATGTCTGTTTGTTTGTGCTTCTTTCACTCCTAAACAGCTGAATGGATTTCAATGAAATTTTGAATATGCATCACATACGCCCTAGATTATATGATAGGCTATTTATTTTTTCTTTTAGGCTTTCTTATCTCATCATAAATAATTCCCGGGTGAAACCGGGTAACGGGTCAGCTAGTTGAATATACATTGCAAATCGAAGGGACGTTACGCCACCCGTTTACGCGATTCCAGGCGATTTTTCACATTCGAAACAGCCCAGCTGAGAAAGGAAGAGGGAAATATATATCCTAGGAAATATTACAAAGCTGACCCACTTGCAAGAAAGGTTAGCGACCATCGCGATTGCAAGTATGTGAGTATGCTGAATGTGTCGACCGGTTGTGCTCTACTGATAGGCCAGCGGGAGATTCAACCGGTCAAGGACATGGTTATCCCGGTACATTGTCGTATTGATCCGCCCGCCGCCGACGACACACTCGTGTCGGGGTGCGCGCGTGCCATCGACTACCCCCTCAAACATGATCATCATTACGGCAGTACCACATCAATGTCTACTACATGCTCATACCTATAGATTCGAGAAACTAGACTGCTCGACCGAGCAGTCTCCAATAAAACTGTCACACCCCCGTCAAACATTACGCGTATCCTACAACACAGCCATGGGGTGTCATGAAACCCCATCGAAAACGATCACTCAGAAAGAGACCAGAACTCCCCGTTCCTTGACTTGGCTACTCTAAACTGCTTAAAACCTTTTTATACTTGAGCCGCTGTCTTGCATTATCCTCCTTGATCTAACCGCCCCCCCCCCTGAAAATTTTATCATATTTTATACAACTGTATCTTGACCAACACCGACCCACCAATTTTCTTGAGAAGAACTCTGAAGAACTCCAACCTTCCTTCCCTCCTACTATCCATCCAGTTCCACTCGAAACTTACATTCATTTTACTGAATCAAAGTAATACTACGAATCGATGGTATCGATGGAAATAGAGTCACTTACCCGCCTCATCGGAAGGTATACATGGTGCTGCCACATTTTGAATGGCTAATCCGGTCGATGATACGCCGCCGGTTGTCAGCGACGTCGACGCTGACGATGACGATGGTGAAAACGAACCAGTTCCCGCAGTAGAGGGCGATGCAGACGTCGTGATTCCGCTACAAGCGGGAGTTGCGATTAAAACTTGATTGCTTGAGTGCTGCTGTTGCTGTTGATGATGATGATGCTGCTGCTGTTGCTGGTGGCTTGGGCTCTTTGTAGATGGAAAAGTCTTACTGGAAGCAGAGGGTGGCTGTTTAAGCGCGCTCGTAGGTACTAATCCCTCCGGTGGAGGATCAATTTGTCCTGGAGCGACCAGCAGACGAACGTGGGTCCATTCCGCTGTGTTTACGCCGCTGATGGTGCTTCCATTTTCCAATACCTCAACTTGCTGACCTTTTGTCACTGTTAATTCTCTCGAGCCAGGTGCTGCCGAGTGATCCGCGATAACCCAAGTCACTTCGGCTACACCGGTCTGAAACAACAATTTCGATAGAAGGATGAAAACTTCGCTCGCTTCTGTCCAACTGCGGTGGAACGGTTACTTGAACTTGGCTATAGTTTATCGACAACTACTTGGGCTTACCCTGTTTTAAATACTAGTAAGAAGAATAATTTCACGATTGAAAGATGCGCGATTCGATAAAGAGAATGGACCAAAATGTGTCAGACGTCCACTATGAAATCAACAAATGACATTAAAATGAAATCGAGCATTAGGTGGGATACGGAGCTGGGGGTTGCGGCGTGTTGGAAAAAAGACAAGAGCCGAGTGGAAGAGAAGGGAGGACAGAGCACCGATTATATCTAGGACTTTGCGGACCAACGGAGCGTTTAATGGATTATCGACGCCTCGGTGGTTTCGATTTTATCGAAATAGGTATGGGTTTGTCCCAAAGACCCATACCTATATTTTTCGGCCGGGAGTATACAGGGCAAAAGTGGAATGCTCAAGTAGAGGGGCCTCCTTGCGCGTCTTATCTCGTTTCAATATTTGCTTCCATCGCTTCGTCGCGAACGATACGCGCCTTCGTTGTACAAACTTGCTCGAATCAATTTCTCGATAATTTTCGCTCAAAGCGTTGATACCTGCGACAACAACTGGACAACATTTTCTCCCTTTTTTTTCAAGTGAATTTCGTAAGCGAGGTAACACGAAAGGAATTCGGATTAGCCGTCATGTACCAGGTACGCGAACGCTTTTAGATATGCCGCGATAAACGGTCCGAGTTTCCGACAGTCAGTCAGTCAGAGGAGTCGACTCTGCGCTCCACGTCGCATACCATGGACGAAAATAGCATTTTTCCATGAGCCAAATTTTGCCGATTCTCTTTTATTCCCTCGAATGCTTCGAATACGTTCGTCACGACCAACCAGATTAGAATGTTGCCCCAAAAAACCTTGTTCAATGCTCGATCGTCATCCTTTACCATCCATCCATCCATCCAACTCCACCCTTCACTAGGGCGAGGGCCATCTCTCACAGAGGCTCCATATTACGTAATACGGTTTACCGGTTACCGTTTTTCGCGAGACAAAAAGACTTGCTCCACGGCGACGCCTGTGCGTTTACATTCGAATCTAACCATAGATCCAAATGTACGAAACGAAACTCGGCAAGGTGCCAATCTCTCTCAGCTTGGCTCCCAGGTTCCAATTCGTACAGATTCGCACTTGTCGATTTGCCTGACAGAACGGTACGGAAAATGCAAACAACATCCTCTCGTCGCATTATCGTAGAATTGGTGCGCGACAAATGCCATGTACCGTAGAAGATCGCGAGTAGTTGACTGCTCAAGTCGAAACCAACCAATTGCAGGTAAAAAGGTGTTTAAAGCACAAGGTGGGTACAATCTGGCTAGAAACTACATCTAACAGTGTTTCCACACATGCACAACTCCTTCTATGAACGGACAACACACACACACGACGCTTGATCTGGCGCCGAAAATAATCACCCGCTAAAGCGGGTCATATGTTGAGGACGAACGGGGTCACGAATTTGATTGTGGACGATGGCACAACTACGCGGATGTGGTTACGGATATGGAGGCGGACGCTGATGCTGATGCGGATACAAGTCGCGATATATTTCACGTTGCGTATTAGCCTATATTCGCGCAACACCGACTTGCACACAATTGCTTTGGTTACGTAACCAAATGAAACGCAACTACACGAAAATTTACGATAAATTATATCTTCTCATTGGGCTTCCTCACAGCAACCGTGCCGCTGTATCGTAGCAAAGTCACCCACGTTTAATGTTTCTTTACGGTAGATACTACTACTACTACTACTACTACAACTACTACTACTACTACTTCTCTCTTTCTCTCTCTCGGCCAGCAACGAGAACCCGGAACGTTATGTTTTCGCTACATTTTTGTAGAACAAGTGAAATAAACCGGAGATCATATATGGACACGGAGAAACGTACAGACGCGAATGTACATAAATGTGCGTATGCGTATGTATGTATGTTTGTGCCAGCGAGTGTACCGCGATAGTACCTGGGAGAGGGAGGGTTGACGGTGTAAAAGTCGGGCCTGGAACGAGCTCGGGGTGTCGATGGTATGTTGCCTAGAGAGAGCTGCATGTGGCGGAGCTACGGAACTCTGACGGAACCACGGTAACGAGATCTTCCTGCGGGCTTTCTGGACGATTGTTGCAGGTTTCCCTGCTGGCGACGTCATGACAGTTTCGCCTCGTGCTTAGTTCACGTGCGCGAACGCGGCAACCAAGTATCAGATACGAGAATCGCGGCTGAAGATGCAGTGAAATATACGAGCGTCATGCTTCCACTCAGTTTAGCCTTTCTTTCGCGAGTAGACCAAAAAGACCCGTCCCACGATTCGCATCGCCTCGCTCAACATCGAACGGATCTAATCGACCCAAGCGTCGCGCCCGTACTGAGCTCGTCACCTGTGCTTGCTCGTACCCTCGGCCCTCATTGGTCCACGGACTGTACCACCTATTTCTCACCCCTTACCCCTTACCCCATTACCCAATCCGACACCCCGTGTCCTTGTCGCGTACTCGCGTAGACGCGACGCGGCGCTATAGGATAGGAAACGACGCGATGCGCGTGCTCGCTTTTCGATTATTCTCGAACCCCACCCAACCCAGGCCGGCTCATTTGCCATTAACCGCTGCAGTCGCTTCTCACACTACCGATTATACAGAGAAACCGAATCAGGAAAAGAGAGTTAACCGTTCCCCGCTAATACTACCACTACCGTGTCTGTCGCTCGCGCCTCTCTTTCATCGCTTTTCCATCCCTGCTTCTATACTTGATCCACACTTACGACACCGTTCACCGCGCATCAACTCGCGGCAATCGATGCCGCTACGTCCGCGCACCGTCGCAGCCGCTAATGTTGCTGCGCGCGCGTCCGTTCTTCTCGAATCAACGAGACTCGTCGTCGAATAAAAATCGGCTGTTGCTAAATTTTACACCACTGTCCCCATTGTGGTAGACACCCTATGATGCTGTCGTCCCGTTTTTATTTAAATCTAGACTTTGCGAATGGGCAAGGTTGATGCGCGAAACATGTTGTTCCTTCTTTCACCCGTTGATCGATGGCAGTCGCGTACATGTTTCCAGCATCTTGCGTCGCGAGTCATCATTGCAGAATCCGCGTGTAGGGGACGTCGACGAGGGGCCAAGAAAACAGTCGAGTGGAGGAGAGGGGGTGGAAACAGTAAACGGTAAATAGTTTACCTTATCCGAATCCGTGGTGTTGGTGGATCCGAAGGATGCCAGGGAATTTCTATCCAAATTTTCGACACTGTCATCCAACGATGCGCATTCTTCGAGATCTCTGCTAGAACGCTGACTCGAACTCTTTTTGGCTGGACTCTTGGGCATGCTCAAGCTGAAATACGTTTCCTGAATAACTTCGCGTAGCCTCTTCACCCATAATTGCTTGGCATCCATCGAATTGGCACGGAGAACGACGCGCGTATCGCTGGTAGGTGCTCGTCCGGTCCAAACTGCGAATTTACATTCATCGCCTTCGATGTGCTCCGTCACGCCCAATTCGGAGGTCATCAAACGGCTCTTGTAAATATATTTCACCTACGCCCGACAAATGTACAAAACGTTTACGGAGGCTTCGTTTGGGCGGACACGTCCCCTAGGCAGACCAGGCAGAGCATGTACGATCATGTTTGGCCACCTACCTTCCCAGCGGAATCCTTGACTTCTTTACTAAACAGCAGGTACAACTCGAAGAGAAATATGTGCCGATCTCTGCCCTTCCTAATTAATTGCTTAGGATCCCACACCGTAAACGAATCCTGCAACACTACGTCGCCAAGCGTATCTATCCTTACGTCGCAACCTTCCAGCATGCTCAAATGTAAGGCATCGTTCGCTTTCTTCGGCACATTTAACATCACTTCCAATCCGTCCTTAATCTCGCCTTGTCCTTCTTGGCAACAAGCCTGTAGACGAAACACGTGGACGAAAACGGATAGAGTAATGTGTATATTCGCTGTATAAACGCTCATGGTGGACAGACACAGAGGGAGAGGGGCGATGGATAAAGAAGGGTGTATACCTGAAGGTCTTTGAGTAACAACTGATACTTGGTAATCCTTTGTACAGGCTTAATTAAATAGGCAGCGATCGGATGTTCAACGCGATGCTTTCTCTGTAATTCCTCGAACCACATCCCACCGTGAGTGACTAATAACTGATTACTTTCTGGTTTATTTTTGCAGTACGTCACGTACATGTCAAACTTGGCCGCCTAAACGGACAAAAGAAAAATGAGTTTCATTGGGGTTTCATAATTACTCGTGGGACCAAACAAACGCATGCGCTTACCCAAGTCACGAAACAGTGTCCGACGTCCTCCGGCATGGTTTCGTATTTTTCCAGCTCACGAAGGAATATGTTACAATGAAACTGATGAATCTCTTCCATGTTGCTAAAGATGATTGACTCTCGGCCTTGCAATCCCGCGGGAACGACGTTTGCTTTCCCGCATCGCGTTTCCTCCAAAAAGCAGCGAATACACGTTTCCAAATCTTTCACGTAGGTCCGTTCCGTTTGTAAAAGTTCAGCCATTATGAATCTGAATGAGAATAAATGATAAAGAGGATGAGAAGAAGAAGAAGAGAGACGTAGGACAGTATGCGTCCACAGGCGTAATAAAACCTACTCTTTCCGCCGCGCCGATCTCCTCTTTTCTTCGTTTAATTCCTTCAGATCTTTTCCCTTGATCTTCTCTTCGAGCAAAGGATCCGAGTTGCGATCAATGGATAAATCTTTCTGACCATCGTCGGACTGAATTCCTAGATCGTCCTCGATTTGGGTCTTGTAGCAATCCATTCGCGTGCTGAAATCCTTGTATCGCTGATCCACTTCGGCAACAGACTGCTTGATCGCTGCTGCGTGGGCATGTCCTTTCTCGACCAAATTGTCAGCCAGTTGTATCAACAGTTTCACCCTTTCCCTCGTTTCCTATGTATCGGAGTGACGGGACGACGACGACGACAACGACAACGACAACAGTACATACAATCTTGATTTTCTCAACGGCTAGAGAAGAGAAAGAAAAAGAAAAACAAATGCATCTCTCTCACTTACCTTTGCAGCTCCTTTAAATTCATTGTGCTCCCGTAACAATTGTTCGTTTTCGATACGATTCTTGCCCACATTGGTGTGCGTGGCTAAATATAATTCGCCCGTCTCTCTAATCCACTCTAGGGCCTGCTTAGCACTGCGCTCGAATAGGACGTACTGGTGACACTGATCCAATCGCTTTTTCCGTTGCGTCCAATACTCGAGCACACGATTCTCTTTGCTGAGTAGTTCTTCCAAAATACCTGAAACGCAAACCGTCGATAGAGGGTGGTAGAGAGTGGTAGAGGAGGCTAGAGGCAGCAGATGCATGCCAATACACGTGCAAGATTCGTTGACAAAATTAATCGATCGAAAATTCGAAAACCCAGCTATCATCCACGTAACGTTTAGAGTGCAGGGCGAAAAAAAAGAAACCAACTTTTAACTTTATTCTCGGAACCAGCGCTATTCGACTGGTAACTGTAGAACTGGAGACTGCGATTAGTATATTTGAGGAATGTCTCCGCGGTTCGTCGTACCAACGTGCACGCTTTTAGAAATGCTTCCTTCTGTTCTTGATGTTTGCCAACAAGCGTTGGTACTTGCGCGGCCTTCTCGCCGGACGCGCACCAGTCTTCGTCCCTTTTGTATTCGCGTTCAAGGCTATCCAACACGGAGCGTACTTGTTCCGCTGTCTTGTAGAAATTAATGCTAGCTGTTACTAATTTATGTCTCTCTTCCGCACATGTCACCAATTGTTGCCACCGTTTCGTCACGTCCTCGGCCACCTCTCTTATACTCTTTGGATCGTAATGATTAGCGCTCACCAGTGCATCCGCTCTGTGCTTCACCTACGAATCGATCCACTAAAAACTGTTTTTTAATCCCCCGCGCGCAACAATAGCGCGGCAAAACAGCGTTCGCTTACCTGAACGGCCGAAGTATGAGTCTTTTCTATAGCAACTTGAAATTGTTCGTGTTCCAAACGGAGTTGTTCGGCATCTTGAAGATTCTCCGGGACTCTCAGCGACGCCAACAGCATAGCTTCCCCGTTTCGGATCCAGTTAGCCACATGAGTGGCGTCGGTTTGCAACTGAACCAGTTGAGAGGCTTGCTCCAGGCGAACTCTTCTCATCTCCGCCAGGTCTTCCGCATCCATTTCTCTTTCGTTTAGGAATTCGAGAAGCACTTGTACCCTAGCCGTGGCACTGTGTTGCCCGTCTGCCATTATGCAGACTCCTGATTGCTCCAGCACCTACCCACAGCAACAACGACGAGAACGCGCAACCTCGTTTATCATCATAAAAGGGGGACGAAGAAGAAGCGAGAACCTGAGCTCACCTGAGCGAGTTCTTGACCTTGTTGCAGAACCTGAAAAGCAGTGTTCTGCATATGCGCGACGCCATCATTGTGTACCCGCAACAGTTGTTCCGGTGAACCCTCCCTAGGTGGACCTTGCAATTCTTGGGCCCACATCTCCAACTGGCCGCTCGCTTCTAAAGCGTCTCTTTCGAACACGCGCAACCGTAGACACAGTTCCAGTCTCAGCTTTCTCGCAGCCCATAAATCTTCCAATTCCTGCCTCAAGCCGGCCAACCTATCGAGGGCAGCTTCCACCGCGGCTATCTGAAAGCGAGATCGTCGCAATCTCATTTCGCGTGCGATTAGATGCAAAAGAAAACCTCAAAACTTACGGAGCCAGTGGTGTCGGGAGCATCCGTAGACTGTTTAAGTTCCTGAAGTAACGCTTCACCCTGTACGATAGTCGACGCACAAGCTTCCAGGCACGAGGCCCTGTGTTGCGCACATTGTTCCAAAAGCCTTTCCGCCGTTTCCAAGTTCTCCGCTACTTCGTCCTGCTGTAACTCTTGCCGCAATTCGTCCACCCAACCACTCAACTACGGAAAACAAGCGCGTGCTCGGTCATCCCTCTCGATTTTACTTCTTTTTTTTTATCTTTTACACGCAATTCATACGGCACATTTCCTCGACAGTACTCGGTACTATGCCCTGTTACCTCTTTCTCGTGCGTATAAAACACAACCGCCAAGTCTAATCGTCGGCGCCGTTGTTCCACCCTTGCTGCGAAGCTGCTAACGTGAGCTTCCAATTCCTGCGCCACAGCGTATATCTCATCAGCGGCACATTCCCCCGTGTGCGCTAATTCTTGCGCAGCGGTAAGCAATTTGGTTGCATTGGTGTATGTGTTCTGTGGATGGATGAAAGAGAGCTCGCCTAACTTGTCGCAATATAATTTAATCCCGAATAGCCAAACGCCGTTACCTGAGCGACATTCTCAAAATGCTCGTGACTCTTCTGGTATACCCTTGCCTTTTGAAGATTCCGACCTACTCCCGTGTTCTTTCTAATGAAAACTTCACCGTGATTCGTTAACCAGTCTAGAACCTGTTTCACATCCTCTTGAAATAATCTACAAATAATTGGGTATATAGCCAAGGGTGAAGATGACGAAGGCGAAAGGGAGACAAGTTGTACCTTAACGCCAGCCGCTGATGTAATTTCACTTTTCGAGCATGCCAACGAGCTTCCAATGCTCTGTGATGACCCAAGATCTGATGGATTACCGCCAATACGTGCGACGCACCCTCGCTATAATCCGCGGCTGGATTCCCGCTCATACCCGAATGCCCATCGACGCTGTGTCCGCCGTCTTGGCTCTAAGAACATTCGTCGATCATTTACGATATATACCCTTTTACCGTGTAAAGCAATCTCTACGCATGCATTATCGCGGTAATCTCGATACACGAGACCCGAGAAACGAGTTGAAGTTTGATTCAGAGATCTTATATTGTCGGGACGAGACGAAGAAGAAGCAGCAGAAGAAGAAGAAGAAGAAAAAGAAGAAGAACAAGAACAAGAAAAAAAGAATGCTCCGCGTCCGACCTGCGCGCGCGTAAACTAATCCAGCAACCGACAGAAACACAAACATGCATTTATCGCCAAGCCCAGATCCTATTCTACTCCAGTATTCTCATCATACATGTAGTCTAGCATGTATTAAGACAATGATGATAATGATGATAGATGGATGCGGCGGACAATGATTCGTGAGTAGTATAGACAAAGCAAAAAAAAGAATAAAAAAAAAGTGAAGATTAGTTTGTAAAAGCATGTGCCATACACACTCATGCACACACCCGATAAACGTACATGTTTTCTGGCTGCATGGTCTATCCCTTGCGGTTGATTACAGACTTGCACGAGATGATCCAGTTGATAAAGAAGCTTCTTACTGGTACTATGCACCTAAACAGTAGGATTACCCGAAACCATGTTTAAGGTTCTCTACGAACACAATATTTGTCGTTCAAATTCAAAACATGTATATGTATCTATATGTAGGTATGTTTAAAGACCGTTATTCGATGCATCCCGTCGATACATTGTTCAGACAGTTGTAAGTTCTTACCATCTACTACCCCTTTATCTTTTTCGAGGCATTCTTTTTATTACACCCGCATACCAAGCGCATTTTCACCGGTTAAAAGCTATAAAAAGAACAATTACTGATTGTTTCGTACATAATCGATGTGAAACGTATCTGATCTCGGACCATGCGTCGCACTCAAGCTGTGACAAACTTGCAGCATCGAGCCTAGCCCGCTCAAAAGTGCTTGATACGCGTCATATACCTGCCAAATATCATCCTCTTAGTGCAACTATGCATGTATAAACGTACAGTATTGTATGGTAGCAAGAGTTGCTGTAATAAAACGACGACACGTGTCGTTGTATGTCCACAGAACGGTGGGCCACATACATTGGAAAAACATGTTCGCGAATTGACGATAATGGGAGAGAAGCGATAACAACCACCTTTGCGTACAAAAGAAAGATGTTGATTACCTCGGTATAAGCTTGACACATCGCTTCGTAAAGAGTTTGATGTTGTCGTATGTGAGATTCTAGAATCGGTATTTCGTTGGGTAAATTGCCAGCGTCGCAGGCTTGACTCCATCCCGTCACACTGTCGACGTACTGTTCCGCCTTATGGTGAAAAACAACGCTCAAGCCAAGAACTGCGGTACGTTCGTCGAGTCCCGCTGCGAATTCTTTCCAAGCCCGATCCAGTCGACCGGCCACGGCTCTTACATGTCCAGCGGCGTAATGCTGAGTCTCTAGCAAACGGCTCGCCATTGTTAAAATCTTATTTATGTTGACGTAAACGTTCATCGAACTCATAGTGAAATGCTTGTGCTCTTCTTGTAAATTTTTCGCTAATTGGTAAGATCGACCAATCTCGACGTAATTCGCCAAAAATCCCTCTCTGTTGTGACAAATCCAGTCGAACATCTTTTCACAATCCTGCTCGAAAAGCCTCAGTTGAAAGCATTGATCTAGTTTCATTTTCTTGATATGCCACAGCTGCAGGAGGTGTTGCTGAGCAGCATGTACCGAATCTAAGTGCTGAATCACTAAAGCTGCCAGTGCCCGTCCGTCCGGATCAGAACCGCCTGCTGTCGCACCGCCGCTCTCGATGCTACCTCCTTCTCCACCGGTCGCGGCCATACCTATAAAACAACCAACAACAATGACCGACGACAAAAACCACCAATTTCATTTCACAGGGTTCGTCCACTCGAATCTACAGGTGGGGATGGTTGGTTGTATACCAAGCGCAATACCAAGCGATACTACTGTTACATTGCGTGGTACACCTGGGGCCAGGATTCGAGAGAAAAAAGAAAGGAGAAGAAAAAAACTGTTGTTTTACTATTATCGAAACGCTGCAGCAGTCGCTGGCCAACAACTTCGATCTCTTCAACGGGAACTTTCATAATCTTCTTCTTCATCTCATTGTGTAAATCAATTCCGTGCTTCGCTCCCGCCACATCGTCCGCAAAATCATTCCGACTCAGATCCTCTTGTAAGTCGTCCAATCTGTCTAGAAGATCAGCCGCCTGCCACGTAAAATCTTCCACGACAAGCCTCGTGTCGATCCATTGGGCATGGTCGTACTGTAAGGATCCATCCAAGTCCGCGGTCAACTGCGACGGATCGATCACTTTTGTCAAAGCCTCTAAACTTATGGTGTTTATCTAGAACCAAGAAATCCTGAATCCTTTGCTCCGGTACTTGGACAACGCGCGAGCAAGTTATTCTTTTATCAAAAGTAAATCTTTTCTACCTCGAAATTATATTTCTTTTGCTTAGCCAGGGACGTCCGTTGTTTTTGCCAGAAATTTTCAGGCTTTATGATAAAGGCAACATGAACGGATCGATGAAAATGTTCGTGTAACACCTGCAACAGAGAGATAATATTTCCATAGCCTGTCGATATTGGAAAAGCCTGCCGATCGGATTAAAAAACAGTTTACAATGGTTATCGACCGCAGCCGGTTAGAGTACAACCTTCAAGATAGGTTTGACAGAGTCCCAAGTAGCACCACGCATGTCCACGATCACGGTGAAACGCAAACCTCTCGCTTCATCGCCAGGTACAGTTAAAAGGTATTGTAAGAGACGGCGATAATCCTCGGGTTTAGCACGTTCGCGTCTCGGATTAATTGGAAAAACAAGTACGGGGCCGCCTCTACGATCTCGTCCACCGGGCAGTATCGCCAAACGCTCTTGCAGCAATGGCAAGATCTCGGCTGCTCTTGTTCCGTCCATTTCCTTTCCTTTTATTCAATTGAATCAGATCTGTACATAAATTATTGACAAAGTCATCGCGCGCGAACAATACACGATATCAAGTACGTGATTAGTAGCTGGTTCTTAAGAAACACACGGTATCGCACGTCAATATCGGGGATCAGTATCGTGTCTGGAGGCAACAGATGATTGGTATAAATCTATTCGACCAACGCAAGTGAAGAAGTAGCTTTTCCTTTTATACGAATTACAAGAGTGAATTACGTACTCGCATCTCGCTGTTCCAAGGCGGATAATTATTATCCTTTTATACGCATTCCTCTGCCGATGTGTTGTCTTGTTGCAAAAGTTCACACGTACTTGATTGATATATATGTATATGTAGGTATATTAAAATCACACAGGTCCAACGGAACTGGACGTAGCGTCCTCACATATGCATATGTACGAGCGAAACAAACGATCCAACACTTGGCAAATCGCCGTATCGTTTCAAAGAGTGTAGGGAAAATGACGGATGTACGATGTAATGATCCACTATATCGTACACGCGACGACAAGTTGTTGTCCACACATCATCGAAACATTTAACGAACAATTTAATGAGAATTATTCGGCAAGGAATGGTAGAGGTACTTGTATACTACACCGAGAATCAGTTCCGTCCCGTTGTCACAAATGTCGCGAAGCCATCAGTGGCTTTATCGCGACTACCATATACCATATCCTAGTGTAGGTAGTCCGTCGTACGTCATGGTCGTGAAACAACGTTTAATTATCGATACGTTCTTTCAACGGCACTGCCGTATATAGTATGTATGTATGTATGTAGTATGTATGGGTGGTTAAGCCAACGACAAGTAAAAATTCGGTCGCTGCCTCGAGCCTTCGAGATTAAATAATTAGTCTTTTTCTGGTTCATCGGTTTACGAAAGGTATTGGCACAAGTATGTATCGTAAGTATCGCCGCCGCCGCAACATCGAGTAGACCACGAATCACCACGAATTAGAAAGTACAGTCGAGTTGAAATGAAAATTCTTCGCTTCCCCGTTGCGGATCCACTCTCGAGGAAACTACGATCACTCCGATATACTCTTGGTCGCATTTATATCAAATACCTACCTGTGTACTTGCGTTCATATCGTTCGTTTGTGGGATTTAAAACATGCTCAGCCGCGATAAATGCGAAACTGCAAAACTACCATCCGCCAATGGCAGTTGATGGCAGCTTCACATCACCTCCTCGTTCGAACCATGAAGTAAGAGTAAGGAGACTCATCTGCCTTTTTGTCTCATCATCTGTCATTTACAATTTCAAGATGGCGACGACAAAGTCCAAGTTATTCCATTTGGTGAACATCCCGCTATACGGAACATTTTTTCTGACCACTTTCATTCTAGGCATATAAGTTTCCTTACTCTTACTTCATGCATTTGGCGAACATCCCGCTATTGGGAAACCAAATGGAGGCGTGGCTTACGGCCGATTTCTTCACCTTCAGTAATCTTTCAGTTAAAGTTATGTTCCACATAACTGCCAAATGATAGGATCCTATTGGCTGAGAGCATTTAAATGGTCGTTCACTGACCGGAAGATTACTAAAGGTGAAGAAATCGGCCGTTAGTGATCCTCTGGCCTAGAGGCTCTAGGTAGTGATCGGCAAATGTTACCACCATTTTGGCCTACAGCGGAAGTCACAAATCGGCGGGCACTTCAGTATTAAAGGAAGTTTGCTGCTGATCCCACTTTTCGCTCAATGTTGTGAAATCCAATTGGTAGATATTATTGTTTCGCCCAATAGGAAAAATTACTTGCTCTTTCTATTTCCGGTTTCGGTAAACAGACGATGTTTAATATGAATGTGTATAAATGTGTGCTCTGTATCTGCAGTTCGAATAAAATAAAAAAATAAAAGTAAATATTTTTTAAATTACAAGGTTTCCACGAACAATACAACAATTAGAAAAAAATAGTTTTACTCAAAACGTATTTTTATTCAAATCGTATTTTTATTCAAAACGTGTTCTTATTCAATACGTATTTTTATTCAATAGTACGTATTTTTATTCAAAACATAGTTTTATTCAAAATACCAATCATCGATCGACAAGGACCCTAAAAATAGCAGTTGCTGCAAATGCTGTCCAGTTAAACGATTTCGGTCTTCATTTAAAAATTACGCTGGTGGCGCTGTGGCGAGACCGCCACAAATGTATCGAAATTCGATATTTGTGGTTATGTATCGATATTGCAATATATTGCTACATTAGGTATCGATCCAAAATATCGATATTTGGATGGAAAAAATATCGATACCTGTATCGCCATCGCTAGTTGACACAGAATCATTTCAGGCGACCTTAACCTCTTCGAACCACTTTACCTATTATATATTATATGTATATTGATAAGTCCCTAAACATCCGTGATTGTTTAAAATTACATATTCTGTTATGGCGAACAAAGTGTTTTGGATTTTCGCAAAACATTTTCCATTGCACTCGAAAATCCGTACACAACAAATACGCCATGGACATCATATACGAGGAAAACCGCCGACGATTGCTCGTACTTTGAAGCAACGACTCGATTGTAAGCGCAGCGCAATGTCTCTTATATGAACCTTTATTCTGAACAGCTTTCGTTTTAGCGCTTAATGAAACTGATCCTATCATATCGTACAAGGTGGACATTGGCTTTTCCATACCGAAACCGTCCAAAGAGGTGACTGACGTTTGGATGACTGAAAGAAAAGCCATAAGATCCGATGCTAATAAAGAAAAACAAGCGAGAAATAGGTCGCGTGAGTAACAACAGAACCAACAGCACATCGATATATGTCTGCGCAAAAGAATCTCATAATTTTCATATGTCCCTCGCAGTGTCCGTCGATTTGAACAAAGTAAAAGAAGTTTGGTTAGATACGTTGAGTCCATTTCACATCCGTAGGATAGCCGATCATTACAGAATCTTTCAAGATTTATTCGGAGACGCCTATTTCACACCTGTCGTGCCGTTAGAAATCGATTACAATATAGAGGACGATACGTTGGCTAGAGTTTACACGGGAAACGTGATAAAGCCTAACGAAGCTTGCGAACCACCAGTGGTTAAATACGAAACCCCAAAGGACGCGTTATGGACACTGGTAATGAGCACACCGGATGGAAACATGGGAAATTCAAGTAACGAGTATTGCCACTGGCTTTTGTGAGTCCACTGGAGTTTGTCTATCAAAGCGTTCGGCCCCGGGTTGGCTTGTACACTAGATTAACTGTGAATTGTATGTTTTTTATTTTAGAGGAAACATTCCTGAAAACAAGATAGAACACGGGGAGCAAGTAATGGATTATTTGAGACCAATTCCGCCAAGAGGAGTCGGTTATTATCGCTACGTATTCGTGCTTTATAGGCAGAGCCAACGTTTAGATTACACGGAATACAAGAAGGCTCAACCCTGGTAATGTAGTATAGTAGCAGTAACAGTTCCGAAGACTCGAACGACATTTATTACTTTTATTGGGATTCGATTCACGTTAAATCGCTTATCCGTATTTTGCACAGTTTGCAGTTGAGAGAACGCGATTGGAACACGTTGGAATTTTATCGCCGCCATCAAGATCATCTTACACCGGCTGGTTTGGCGTTCTTTCAGAGCGATTGGGATCCTACGGTGAAACAGTTTTATCATTCGACATTAGGTACGCATATTTGTTCCCGGCGAGCAGTCGAGTATACCTATCTCACAACTACCCTTTCGCAGGCACGAACGAACCGATATTTCAGTACGATTTTGCAAAACCGTACATTAAACCTCAAACATGGTTTCCACTGAGACAACCGTTTAACCTTTATTTGGACAAATACAGGGATCCGAAGGAGATAATGAAAGAATTTCTATTAAAAAAATTGAAAGACGCTCATCCTTTTAAAGAGCCAAAATCACCTCCCAAGTATCCTAACGCGTGCGCCTTTGACAAGAATGTACCCTCCTGGTTGAAATTGGAAATTAGAAAGGAACGCATGGGATGGGGTCGAATCAATGATGCCAAGTAAAGTGTATGCCAAAGAACACGAAGAGAGCGGAAAGGAAAAGAAGCGAGTAATCTAGTACTTACTGCCAGTTGTAATAAAAAAGACGTTTGTAAATAAATTACCGATGAATAACGTATGAATATTACGTATATAAACAGGCAAGTATGTATATGGTACTCCAAGTTTCAAAGAAAATGAAAAGGCATCATCATTCCAGTGTTAAGAAAGTTTCTACGGCTTGTTTGCTCCTTAACTTGATCTCGGCACGCGTCGGTACCGATAAATCGATCGCTTCGTGTTCGACAAACAGCCCTGAAAACAAGTATTTTCGCATATTCATTCGTGGTCAATATAAAGCTGGCAGCTACTCATCGTTGAAGAATCGTGTTGTTACCCGTTGGTTCCGAGTCCTCGTCGTCGAACTTTAATTTCGAATGATAATCGGAGACGTACGTTTGATACAAATCTCTCGCTCTGTCCTCTCTATCTTTCTCGAATTCGAAGTTACTCATTCCAAACAACGTTCCTACTTTTCGGCTTACAGTCGATAATAACGTCAGACCTACGCAAGTAGGGGAAATATGTATGTATGTATGTCTAAAAAAAATTAAAACCGACTTCAAAAAAAAAAAAACTAAAAAGCAAAATATAATTTTTTCCCTTATTTAATCTAAGACTCTCCTATTTTTTAAGTCGGCGTCTCATCATTTGCACTGTGTAAATCTGGCACCGACTTAAAAAATACGAGAGTCGTTGATTAAATAAGGGAAAAGATTATTTTTTACTTTTTAGTTTTATTTTATTTTTTTTATGTCGGTTTTAATTTTTTAATTTTTTTTATTTTAACTTTTTAGTTTTATATATATTAACACAACATGCTGAGGAGATATGCGCGTACGTGCATAAACTAATAATAATTAAGTGACAATAGTCTTTATTATTAACCATAACTGGCAAAATATTGGGCCAACGTTGATGCAGCGTAGGATGGGACCACCGGGGCATCGCCCCCTTTCGAATAAAACAAAGATCATCAAAATCGGTCCATATGCTGAGGAGTCATGGGGGAACAAACAGAAAAAAAAACATACATATGGGTCAAATCTATAATCTTCTTTTTAACCGACGTCAAAAAGGTAGAGGTTATTAAAGTGGGTTAAAAACTCGGCAACATCCGCAGAGACAGTAAACTTGTGCTCAAACTAAAGGCTGGTTCAGACACGTCCAGTAGTTTAGTCGAGTAGTAAATAATTTAGTAATTTTTCGTGTATGGACACTAAAATTTAGTCGAGTAGCTTACGGCCGATTTCTTTACCTTCAGTAATCTTCCGGTCAGGGAACGACCAATTGGTTTAGAGTATTTAAATGCTCTAAGCCAATAGGATCCTATCATTTGGCAGTTATGTGGAACATCACTTTAACTGGAAGATTATTGAAGGTGAAGAAATCGACCGTTAGTAAAACAATGGTAAATTACTAAATTACTCGCTACTTGACTAAATTACTGGACGTGTCTGTTCCAGCCTTTAGTGTAGTTGGATTCAAACAAAAGAAGAGAACCATCGAAGTTCAAAGAAAAATTGTCACTCCCTAACGTCTGTATACTCTCTCTAGCATCCTCTTCCAAGTGTGTACCATACTACCATTTTTAGTTTTAATCGCAACATCTGTTTACCTTCCGTTTTCATTTTTTCCATCTGCACCGGCAGTACACCATATTGTTCTTCGTGTTCGTCCGTATCATCGTGCTCGCCTGCTCTCGTTTGTTTCTTCAACACTTTGCCACTACCACCTTTCCTAACGCAAACCAGCATGGCCACCATATTTTGCAAAGCCGCTCTTACATCCATCAATAATTTACCACGCTCTTTTCTCGCGCTTTTCTGTTCTAATTCTCGTTTCTTTTCCATCGCGATTTGTTCCAGTAAAATATTTCTATCTCCATTATACCTGTAAAGAACTACACGCGTGCATACTTACATACGCGCATGTAAGTATGTACGCGCGTTACTTACACTTCCCCGCCAGTCACAAGGGAGTGTTCGATGTCGGAGAGGGTGGACAGAGCCTCGGTTTTCTTACTCAATAACAAGTCGCGTTCCTGTACGTTACGATCGAATTGGTCCAACAATCGTGTTCGCTGTTTCATTTGTACTTCTAGTCTAAGAGGGGACAGAAAATTGATCGAACGCATCTCGTCAACATTTTTTTTTCTTCTTCTTTTGCGATATGTATGTACCTTGAAAGCAACTCTCGATAGGAGCGTACAAGTAGCGAGTCCTTAACTTTACCGAAAACCTCTTCCAAGGATCTTATTTGATTTTCTAACACGGCGTGCGACGCAGTCGTGGCACGGGTGATGTCCATCGTGAATATGGCTTCGCTCTGCGATTAGCATAACACGTCAAACGCGATGATTTGCACTCGCCATTTATTGCACATCACCGCCGCAACTTACTTCGGTCCGTATCAACGATCGCGCGAAAGACCATAGATCTTCGACTTGTCCGCGAACGACCGTTAAAGCACGTTCTCTCTCCTTCATGTTATTCCAGACCTTCCGATTAACGCGTCTACACTTTTCTCCAATGTCATCGGACTGTTCGACCGCGAGCTGACCCATTATCGTTGCTTTAAGTATTACTTTACACTGACACTGCTGATCCTGCTTCAACGCGTCCAACAAGGTCTCGTGATGCACCGAGTCCTAACATTTGATTTATCATCGTTATTGAGCATCGTCACGGCACGCACGTATGTATTGGGAAACCAAGTGGAGGCGTGGCTTAGATTTCAGCGCTGTGGTGGTAAGTTGGGAAACTATTGAAAGTAGGCCCGGATCCCACCAAACATTCCGAATAAGTATTTATTAATCGAAGAAGTAAAAATTTAGTGTTCAAAAAAATTTAAAAACACTTGTTTTTTACAACATGTCTATATAAACACTGATAATAGTATGTACTTCGACGGATTTCGGCCTACTTTCAGTAGTTCAATTTTCTGTCACTAGTTGGCGTATCGAAATTTTTGGTTTCCCAATAGTGCCTCTCCGAGATATAGTGACTTAGGTGTGAAGTCCCTCAGCGGGGTCTTACCCGACACCCTGCTGGGTACTGGCCGGTAAACGTGCTCCCCTACTACCTCTTGCAGGACTGTATTTAGAGAAGACCAGGCCTTAGGGCCCCGATTTTGTCCTGGTAGTAGGGGGGCACGTTTAGCGGCCAGTACCCAGCAGGGTGTCGGGTAAGACCCCGCTGAGGGACTTCACACCTAAGTCACTATATCTCGGAGAGGCACTATAAATACATGCAGCGCTTTATTAATTCCTCAAGACAAATCGTACCTGTTTTAAGATTCCGAGCATAGAAGTATACGTTATATTTATCGCTTTCGCAGCATTTTGCTTCGCTATGGACCGCTGATAATTCGTTATCAATTGCTGCTGCGTTTCACACTGAGTCCATGGTGTTTCTTGTTCTTGCGTGTAGTCGTTGAAGAGTTCAGCATGCTCCAGCTGTATGTACGCGCAAACACAATAAACGCATATATATAAATACATGACGAAAGTATACAGATACATGCTTACATACATACGCATGCATACATATGCATTACGCGTTAGATTCAGCAACGCAAGTACCTGTAGTTCAAAACATCGTTTCATCTTTCTTCTTTTCTCGTAACGAAGCTTATCGAGCTGACGACGTTTTCGATTGCTTTCCTCGTAAACGGAGACGTAAATATCCTACGATCGAAACATGCCGTGACCAAACTCGCTTGACTCTTTGCGAATCTCGCTCGGGTGTGCATATGGTTAACGATGCCAGGGCACATGTAGCAATTAATTTCGTACCTCTGTATCGCGTCCATGACACCTCAACTGCAAATCTTTGCGACCTCGTAATAAACTATGGATACGACCGTCCGTGATTCCTCTCGCGGTGTCATTTATAATTCGACGATACTTTTTTACGTCTTCGTGGAACGAGCCCAATTGCCCAGATATTCTTTTTTTCAACTTGCTAGCATTTTGCAATCCGAGCTTTCTTTCGCGTCCTGTAACAGTAGTACCCACCCAATTCAGGAAAAGTAGTTGATTCGGCAAAAATTGCCGCGTTTTCCTCGCGTGGTCGTTGAAATTTTCCTGTCAACAAATCTGTCAAAACGAACCTAAATAAACGTGGTACGACAAGGCCGACGATAAATATCGCAAATATTCTCTAACCGTATAACCTTAGGACGCCACGATATTGGTCTAGTTTGTCCTTTGTCGACCATCTATCGTCCCTGATTCCAGCCGATTCGACGGTCTCCGGTTTTCGGTGGCTGGAAAGCATCTCGACCGGACCGTGTTATCAATTTTCGTTCCTACGCCCTAATCCCTATCGACTATTCGCTGCTATTCGCAACTCTATAACAGGCTAGCGCTGAAAAACAAAATCAGAGAAATCGTCGCCGCGCCGGGTATGTATACTGGGTATACGTTGTCATAATAACATACGACGAATGGAATTCGTAAAGGACACAGTACGTACGATGTGTGCCACGTCCGTACAGAATAACGTAACTTTATTTTACATACAAATATGTATCACGTAGAAGAGGAAAAACGCGAAGATCTACATATGTACTTCTAAGGGTTAGTATTAGGCATCGTACATACGATCTACATATGTCGCGTTCGTTTATTGCGCGTATATCGTCATCTATCCCTCTCCTCCTCTCCCCCGACTCTATTAAGCTCAGTCGACTCATTTTTATCTAACGATCGTTATTTGTTTGTCCTGATCTGTTACACAGAATTTACCTAGTTGCGGTAAGAGAACGACATTCCGCTAGTTGGAATTCCATGACCCCTATACATACATGTTTGATTTTTCGAGATTATAACACCTCGCTGTGAAATGTTTCATGTTCGTCCCCGTCATTGGAATTGACTTCCCTCACCGACTCTATACGTGTATAATGTACGCGGAAATGTGAAACGGTATCGCGAGAATCAGGGAGTTGGATTGATATGTATCGTTTATTTCACGCACGGAAGCGGAACGCTCACAATCGTCGATACGCTTCGTATTCGAAACCGCGGATCTTCGTTAGAGTTCGCTAGAACGAATGTTCAGCGACGATACACAGTCACTCGTACGTCGTTCGTACCTATCGTAGGTATAAGGTTTATACACACTTTTCGTTTCAAACATCTTTATACGATCTGCACGGCGGCGGCGGTGCACTCCATATCCCGTTCTCTCGACAAGTCGGTTTCCTTACAGGTTCCAAGGGCGTTACGTACCCAGGCGAGCAAGTTACCTGGCCAGTAATTAGACTTATGTAAGTCGAATAGGTAAAAATGTAGCAGGTAGTTAGATAGAGCCATGTAAAAGAAAACGAACAAATGTTCGTGCTTGTTCTTTCGTTACCTGTATGTTATCGCCAGGTTTGTACCAAAACTTGAGGGGTGCGATTCGTCCATGAGGCGGATCACCGGGATAAGGGCATCTCACTTTGCCTAGAAATCAGAGACCATAACTGTTAGCAACCTAAATTTTAAAAGTTACGTCATAAGAATTAATATCTTTCTTTAAATGATTTTACTTATGAATAATCATTATTGTCGACGGAAATATTTTTTGGTCACTAATAACCAATATTGACGACGGAAATATTCCTTGGTCACTAATAACCATTATTGATGGCAAGAATTTTTTTTTATTACGAATAATCATTATCAATGATAAGAATTTTTTGGGAGTTACGGTATAACCAATATGAATTGCAGGAATTTTTTTCGATTACGGTATAACTATTAAACTGTAAAATATCTGGAATGCGAACTGTGGGTATTTGGAGCCGCACCGCAATTGCTTGGGTAGGGGAGAACGGGGCTAAAAGTTCCGAGAGTATAGTGCCTTTCCGAGATATAGTGACTTAGGTGTGAAATCCCTCAGCGGGGTCTTACCCGACACCCTGCTGGGTACTGGTCGCTAAACGTACCCCCCTACTACTTCTTGCAGGACTGTATTTAGAGAAGACCAGGCCTTAGGGCCTTAGGGCCCCGATTTTGTCCTGGTCTTATGTCGCTTTGAATAGTCACTTGTTTACTCATTCTTAAATTTGAATCAATACGTCATCTTCTTCTAACTCAGAACTGACAATTTACAACAGTGCTGTCTATGTATTAGATGATACATTATTTACTTTACATGAATTTCTTTTAACTTGTCGCGTGACTGATCGGCCGAAAATAGTGTCGGGCACTATACCGTAACAACTTGCCCCACCGCAAATGTATAAATTCTTCGTGCTGTGCTTTGAAATGCGAACATATGAATGGAAGGCGGAAAGGGGCACCATTTCCATCGAATTTATGCATAAATATGAAAACTGTCGCTAGAGAATTGAATATCTGCCACTTGACTCTATTCAGAGTAATTGAAAAACTACGATCTGGACAAGAAGCCATTGTAGGCTGCTACAAGTACAAATCTCAATAAGTAGGTACCCAAATTTTGAAAAATAACTGTTATTTCTGGTCTCTGCTAGAAATGCAAATAGATGGGTATGAAACGGATTTCACGGTTGTGGTATCGTTCGTAGCCAAGAGGGGCCAAAACTTACAGACTGGCGACGAGTGGGACCAGGTTCCATTTTCGGTGCATATCACGGAGGCCTCGCCGAAAAGTTGGTGGCCCGGCAAACAAGCGAATCTAACGAGGGCGCCAGCTTTGTATACGCGACTTGGACGATGTTGTTTTTTCCTTGCCGGCGGCGTACGGCGATGCGTTTGTTCGATAATACGTCCACTCTTTGGTATCAATGGAGCAGGACAGGTAATCTCTGTATATATCGGTGATTACGTTCTCTGATCGAAGGTGTGACGTGGTCAAGAAGCAGAACGCGAAAAACAGCAGCGAAATTCGCGCTACGTGACTCACCCGCGCAACTCGGTATAGCCCCACTCCATGAACCATCCCCTTTGCACTCTATGCTCTGCGGTCCCAACAGCTTGTGACCCCACATGCACGCAAATACGGCTCTACCGGCAAAACTATTATTGTACTCTAGAAGCTGTAACCACGTATCGCTAGGCGTATCCATAGAAGGGCACTCGATGATTTCGCACCTAGGTATATCGGCCGACCATTTGCCTGTAACAAGAATTAGCCTACTCTTTATCTCGTCTTTTCAATTATAGTGCGTCTCCGAGATATAGTGACTTAGGTGTGAAATCCCTCAGCGGGGTCTTACCCGACACCCTGCTGGGTACTGGTCGGTGAACGTGCCCCCCTACTACCTCTTGCAGGACTGTATTTAGAGAAGAGCAGGCCTTAGGGCCTTAGGGTCCCAATTTTGGCGACCTCTTGCAGGACTGTATTTAGAGAAGACCAGGCCTCAGGGCCTTAGGGTCCCGATTTTGGCGACCTCTTGCAGGACTGTCTTTAGAGAAGACCAGGCCTTAGAGCCTTAGGGCCCCGATTTTGTCCTGGTCTTCTCTAAATACAGTCCTGCAAGAGGTAGTAGGGGAGCACGTTTACCGGCCAGTACCCAGCAGGGTGTCGGGTAAGACCCCGCTGAGGGACTTCACACCTAAGTCACTATATCTCGGAGAGACACTATACCTACATACGTTCCTTTTATCCGTACCGTTGTATCGACACGTTATCGCGGTGGCACCTTCCAGCCTGTACCCAACAGGACAGTCGAATACCGCGCCGTGACCCATCCGGGCGCCTTCGATCTTACCGGTCAGCGGTGGTTCAGGTGGACTCAAAACCGGGCATTGAACGTCTACAACGAGCGAGTCTTTTAATTTTACTTTTACTATATTCGGGGCAAAAAGCATATGTGGTCCACACAGCTTACCCACGACGTGTACGCGTATAGAGTTGGACAGCCCGCGGGGTGTAGAGCACGTGTACACACCAGAATCTTGAGCTTTCGCGTAATATATCGAAAGTCGGTATTTCCAATCTCTCTCGCGAGCAGCAATAGCCCATCCTGCATTTAATGGAAATTTGAAATCGTTACAATAGACACGATTACGCGTCCCGCGGCTCAACATCCACGCGAGATCGCTTACCGGTCAAATATTGGCGAAACGTCGAGGTCCAAGTCCATTCCGGATTACCGAGTTTCCTGGCAAACAGGCACTCCAAATGAAGAATACTTCCTGGAAAGACAGCGAGGGTACCGGATGGTTCGACCGCTGCCGATCCAGCTGGTAATCCAAACACGATCGTTGGCGGCACATCTTCTATTTCTCCTCAAACAGTCATCGGAGGAGAATAACTCTAGATGCGGCATTTTCGGATCTTTGTTTCGTCGAAACAAGTTTAGACAGAACTCGATCGAATCGGAAAATAGCTATACATTTAAGTTCCGGACGAGGACGCCGGGGACGACACGCGAGCGTCGTAAATTCTCCGTACACGCACACACTTACCCGTGTAATTGGAGATGGCCGTCGTCGGGGCGCAGGAAGGTAGTTTACCGCTCCAACTGGAGTTACGGCAGTGCAACGAGTCATCACCGATCAGCTTGTACTTGCCAAGCTCCCTGCATCGTACCGTCACGCGTTCTTCGTGCGGTACAGTTACGTTGCCTACCTAAGTAGTAGCAACGAATCGTGGTACCACGGTTACAAGTAGGTGATCTACCTACACGCAATTGGGGTTCCTAAGCAATACTTACGGATATCGTGATATTCTTGTAAGTAACGATTAAAAGTGCATGCAGACCATCGAGTCTGCAACCTCGTTGTAATCCGCCGTCGGTATCTATAAGTAAATCATACGATCGGTAAAATCCGTTGGAATATTCACGCGCGTTCGCATACGTTTCCATAGGTATTATACGTTCGCGCTGGGTATTGCGTGTGCATTTAGGTAATCCCGAAACAGAAAACACCAGACCTAACCCAGCGCGAGTAACGAACGCATAGGGTAATGGCTCCCCCAAACTAACGCGAATATTCGCGACGCGGAGCGGTAACGGAATATCCGCAGCGGCAGCGATAGCGGAATTCGCGTGTGTGCTACCACCGGAGCGAATATTTCGCTGCCGCTGTGAATGTATGAAGTTGACCTGTAGGTTTCTTGCTCAACATTGTAACTACATTGCTACTACATTGTAACATGCGCGATAGGAACAAGTCAGAAACGACACAGTAAATCATACTAATCTATACTTTTTATTCGATATTCTCGATCCACCGTACCGAACAGTGACTCCTCTCGAGCGTTCCTCCACGTTCTCCCCCCGTGTCATATTTCTGGAGCGGGCATTGTTTACGTTAGCGACCTTCTTACAAAGTCACTCAGCCGTCCGTATGTGTTCGTCGTCTTCCGAGAATCTACCACTCTTGCAAACCGTGTTTATTTTTCGATAAAATCCAATGCCGCTTACATGCGCGTCAGGCCTGAATCCCCGATCCTCGACAGCTCGAACGCGTGCCGGAAAATTGTTCAACGGCGAAGAAGATTAAAGTTAAAGTTACAGTTGCAGTTACAGTTGGGGTTGAAAAATTTATTCCACGCTGAATTTGAAACGCTCGGCGAATAAAAAAATTAACTTTATTCCTCGAATAAAAAAATAACTTTATTCGACAAATAAAATTGAACCGGGTTAACTTTTATTCGTTATTCGAAATTTGTATTTAAATAAAAATTTTGCCCATCTCTATTTAGTCTACTACATATCACAGCGTTGATTTTGCGGAAGAAAGTCCTGTCCGTGTAAGTACTTACACACGGCACATAGTCGCGATTGCCGCCCCTTTTTGATTCCGCGCTCCCTTGTTCTGTTGCGTCGGTAGGAGAACGCCACATCGATAGACGAGATATGGCAATCAAGACAAGCCCGATATTTTACCTACAATTGGTAGTGAAAAAATGCCTTGGAGAGCGGAGAAATTTCACCGCGGAAAAAACGCCTTGGAGAGCGATTCGATATCTTCGTGGAAAAAACGTTGCGGATCCGCAGTCGCAGCGAAAATGTTTCGCGCTGGTCTGAACAGCCCCATAAGCCGCCACGCATAGTAAACTGCCGCGGATCCAACGCGGCAAAATATCCGCTGCCGCCGCGAATATTCGCGTTGGTTTGGGGGAGCCTTAATACTTGACTTGGCGCGCATGCCCACCACGTTTTCCGTTGGACGGTCGATACCTACATATTTAGTATGTAGAAAGCTGGCAAGTATGGGTGGGTACCTAAATGTTTCGAAACGCGCCCAGGCGCATCGTTATCGATCGGTTTCGCGCTACTCGACGCGAAATATTCGGCATTATTCAAATTATCACGCAATACAGATAGAGGACTGTTTTCTCTCGCATAAACACGAAACGCACCTGCTTGTCTCCCATCGCAGAATCCAGTTGTAGTCAAACCGAATAACAGAAGAAAATACGTCGTAACGCGTATCGTGCGGCTCGCAGTTTCCAACAATTTCCCTCTTATTTCTTTCTCGATGGACATACTGTTCACCTTTGCATATCAGAGAGAAATTGTATCGTAGTCACCAGTGTCACCACACTCACCACCACCACACGGAAAATCGGTTTCGATGCCAGTGTCGCATCGAAAATAAAGCCAACTATCGTACGTCAGAAACTCGCTCGTCTCTTCTTTCAGCATTTTGTCTCACGCGCATACCAAATCGCGGCGCGAGTAAGTATTCGATCGCCAAAGGCTTTTGACTGGAAAACCAAGAGGAGAGTCAATCAATTGACCGAACGTCCATCGCAACCGACAGAACCAATGTACATATTATAGTATACTGTATATATTGTAAAATGGGCAAACGAAGCAAAAGAACGGGAGTAGGACCGACAAACGATTACCGGCGGAAGCAACGTTAACGCCACTAACTTCATCACTACTAACAACAGTTTGTAAACGACACGCACCATCGCTATCGCCGCCGCCGCCACCACCGCCACCCACCGCGAAACTACGGGGCGAGTAATCATTATATAGATACCACACGTAAAGGCGCAGGCGTCTTACCGCGTTCTATCGTTTGTCGCAATTTTTCAATGAAAATCAATCATCGAGACGCTATACAGATCGATTACTTCTCTCTAGTTTCGTTCCCTTGAAACCGACTCGGCAGGTGGGAAATTATCCGAAACAGATCGATTCACACGTATCGTTCGTACGTATAATATTTATCGGAACTTCCCCCAAAACAACTATGCTCCCCCAAATATTTCTTAGACAGGTACTTTTATTATCGTTTTCTTATTCGTTCTTTAACACTTTCAGTCACCTAGACAGGTTTTCCTTCAGTTTATACTCAGGACGAGTAAAGTTGGTAAACATTCTCAACATCCTACAATCTATACGAAATAAAAATACTTGCATGAAATTTAAAAATTATGGCATAAGAATTAATATTATTGTTTAAATAATTTTGGTTACGAATAACCATTATTGTGAACCGAAATATTATTTGGTCACTAATAACTGAAATTATTGTTTTCGGTTGCGAATAACCATTATCGATGACCAGAATTTTTTTTCGTTACGAATAACCGTTATCGATGACCAGAATTTTTTTTCGTTACGATTAACCGTTATCGTTGACGAGAATTTTATTTTGGTTACGGCGTAACCAATATATATTGCCGGAATTTTTTTTTGGTTACGATACTTATAACTATTGAACTATAAAATATCTGGAATGCGAACTGTGGGTATTGGAAGCCGCGGCGCGCTGTTGAAGAGAGATAGTTGCACAGCGTGAGATGTGTTTCACTCTTACACACACGTCTATACCTGGCTATAATCAAATTTACTACAGGATAGAAGTACATTTAGTACAGGATGGTGTATAATACAAGATAGACACCTCTCTGTATCCGCCATTGACGACGTGTCGCAAATGTACGTATAATATGTCGTTTTTAAGCCCATTTTATATTTGTCATTTGTCGCAAATGTCGTAAATAGAAATGTTCATTATTTTAAGGTTTCTACAATTAAAGTGTTGGAAAAATATAGTTCTTTCTGACTCGCTTGTTGGTTGCATGCGAATACTATACATAGAATACTGTACATACGTCGGTTACGTCGAAAACTACGATAATCGCCACTTTCTTAACCCCCAAAAAGTATTTAAAAGCGTGGTGTTAATTATTGTTTTGTACATGTTTAGATAATACATAATAAAAAATGAATAGTGGAAGGTAAAGTAATTAAAAATAAATGTACAATAATCATATGGACTTCGCCGGATTTTGATCCACCCTCAGTAGTTCAATTTTCTGTCACTAGTTGGCGTATCGAAATTCCTGGTTTCCCAATGCATTTCTTTTACTAATTAATAAATTGGCACTTCTTCATAAACTATACGAAAAATGTATTATAAGTTAGTTGATTTCATTTCAGATATACGACATTTACGACACATTTACGACGTTTGCGACATTTACGACATTAAAGACACGTGTATAAAATAGAAATTTCGTGTCTTTACCCACCACTGTCCACCACTGGTTGCTCCCCACATAGATACGATACTGCAAACGCCGCGCATGCGCGAGAAAACCCGGCTAAGATCTCGTCACTGAGTTCTGCGCGGTTTTGCCATTCTGCTTTGGCAGTCGAACGAGTTAGTCGCGTTTTTTCATGTGCGCGCTAGTCGATCTCTTCAGTTATTGTAAGTGTTTTTTCAAGCTCTTCTCGGTGCATTCTCACAGTAGGGAAAACCCTGGTCCAGTCTCCTTCTGCATCCAACAGTGTGCCAGGAAGTATCAAAACGTAAGAACGTGGGAACCTGGACCCCTCCCGGGCCCGCGAGGACCTGTTGAAGGATGGCGGTAAAATATTGGACAGTTTAAATTCGCAGAAGCTCGTAAGTACTTCCATCTTCTCTATACCCAGCTCCAAGCATAAAACGCATGGAGGCAAACGTAAGGCCCGCGACTTCGTAGACGAACACTCCGCTTCTACGTCATCCGACAACGCAGATCAGTCCCCTAGATTCAAAAATAAACCCGGATTCTCCAGTGCCTTGGGCTCCCTCGGGAAAAGAAACCTAGGATCGGATCCGGGAAGTGCAAGCGAGTTCACAGCCCCGCTCATGAAAACCCGTAGATCCCCATTCGGGTTGAAATTCCTATAAATCTTCCTTCGGCGGTTGAAACTATGAAAACGGAAGCCGTTCCGAACTGCGCCATACATAACCGGTACGCGGTCCTTGCCGCGTTCCAAACATTCCAGACGTCCTCTACACAAACCGACAATGGGCAGAAAAAAACCTTGCCGGAAGTAAATAAGCTTGCCTCGTGCTTCAACACGATTTCAGCCGTCCCGGCATGTTCAACCGCCGTCGACAACGGGAAATTCAAATTCTAAGTAAAACGTAAAACCCCCACCTTTCTACATCTCGAACTTCTCGTATAATATTGCCGACTTCGAACGCGAACTCGCAAAAGATTTCGGGAAATCCTTCTCTATCAAATATCTTGGCAAGAAGATTCGTCTCCAGTTTAAGAGGTGATATTACCTCAGGCACATCATTTATCGTAAGTATATCAATTACCATTACAATATAACCTTTGCTGCAATCTGTAATATTGAGCTTGTGTAAAATATTTTTGACGATTACTTCCGCAAAATCGCGAATTTTCATACAAATTCTCGACCGAAGCATAACATATTTTTAACTAATTTTTTTGGCAATATTGTTCTTTCCAAGTATTAAATTAGAACTTCTATTCTGATAATATCGCTTATTGTAAAGCCGCTTACGATCTGTAGGCCATGCTTTCTGTCTCTCTCGTTCACGCTGAGAATGTAGCAAATACATTCGATTTCGAACAGATTCTTTTACTGAACTTTTTTCATACTGACAACATCTCTTAATACGATTTTTTAAATCTTGTTTTTTATATCGATACAGAATTTTAAAACGATTATATTGAAGCCGCTTTTTAGAAAAAATATTCTCCCGATTTTTTTATATTGTTGTAATTTGTTTTGCGCGTCTATTTTCTAGATCTTCTTGATATAGACGCCGTCTTTTAGCATTCTTTTTAGCATTATTGTCTAAATCTGACTCATCAGATACTTAGACATCGCTTTTTACTATTACATTCTGAATTACAAATCGCTTTAGCCTCGTTTGTTTTGACTTCTGTTAATGAAAGCACTTCCTGAGGGGCACCACAATTTACATCTTGAGGAAAATTCTCTATAACGTTGGTATCAAACATTTGTATTAAATGTAGACGCATTAATCTGTGGTCATACCTTACTTTGTCAGGTGTAATGTTAAATAATAATGAAACAGCAAAGGCTATTGCGAAAACACCGCAATCGTTACTATTCGGTTTTGATATCTCGGTAAAATCATACGTTGGAAATAATTTTTTCAAAAATTCTTCCTGACACGTACTTTACAGTTTTGGATTAAAAGAATCATAAATAAATATATTTTTTGTATTTACGATACATAACGGTACTATTTACGGTAATAACGCCATGTCCAATGTATTCCCAACGATACAGAAGGTAATATCTGTATATGATTTTTATTCCTCGACATGGGTTGTACTCTATCCATTGATTGTACCAGATATGTTCCGACAGGTCTATAATCTGAGCAGATTTTCAAAACATAATTAAAGTAATCCATATGCAAATTATTTAACCATCTGCCTTGAGCAATAATACATTTTTGTTTTAATGACAGCGCCATTTTTTGTTGACGTCGTTCAACTGAGATATTACTATTTAATCCGGCCTCAGATTGCTGAAAATTGCAATTTGTCTCGTCTGTGGGTCCCATGTTCGAGGGCGCCCACCTCTCGCTGGCTGGTTGAGGCCCTGGGCTGTGGCCTCCTGCGGGGTCAAACCGCGGGCCTCTGTAACAATCGCCGCGAATATTGAATGAGCACAGAGAACCAAGACAACTCAAGAGATTATGGTCCTACGATTGCACAATGATTATTCGAGTATACTACATGCTAGTTGGACAAAATTATTTTTTCGCAGTTTTGGGTTTATATGGTGTGACGTCCCACTATTTTTCGTGCGGTATTACTTCAAGTCTCTCTCATAAATCACTCCACAACTCCACTGAAATTCCTCAAACCTCAACTCTTACCCCTTTTCCCCAATCACTGATCACCTTGACGATGTACCTTAGCGGTCCCCATCTCGAGATGGTCAATCAACGAAACCCCCTTCCCCTCTTCGCCCTATGAGGCATGATCTCATCCTTCATATCTAAATCTTAAACAAGACCTCGTCCCAAAACCTCCTTATCTCGAGACAACGTCTCACCCCCTTTCTAAGACCAAAGAAATCAATGCCACACTCACCCCTTCCCAATCGAACCTCCTAAAATCCACCCAATGGGTTGAGTATCCCCTTATCAGAAGCCTAAATAAGACCCCGGAAGTTTTATTGCTACGAATATTTCATGCATGAGGCTGTCACGTCCTGGGTTGAGGTCTTTGGGGACGATGACAATGTGGGGTAAGAAATCAGGCGAGAACGTGTAATCCTGCACGCTGAGGGTTTTCGGGAGTCAGGCGAGAACGTGTAATCCTGCACGCTGAGGGTTTTCGGGAGTCAGGCGAGAACGTAGAATCCTGCACACTGAGGATTTTCGGGAAACAGGCGAGAACGTGTAATCCTGCACGCTGAGGGTTTTCGGGAGTCAGGCGAGAACGTGTAATCCTGCACGCTGAGGGTTTTCGGGAGTCAGGCGAGAACGTAAAATCCTACATACTGGGTTTAGGGGGAAATCAGGCGAGGATCTTAAATCCTGCACGCTAATCGACCAGGGAAGGTTTAAAAGGTAACCGCGCGCCAGGGAGACACCCGTTAGACCACTTGTGGTTTTTACTTTAGTTTTGGTAATCGGATTTACGGTTGCATTGACATAAGAAGTAGGGCTGTTCGAGTACTCGAATATTCGAGTAGCTTGAAGTTCGGACCGGCCGAGACTCGGTTTCCGAGCCGAGCCGAGTACCCGTAAAAACCGAGTAGCTCGAATTTTTTCGAGTAACTCGAATATTTTCGAGCCGCCCGAAAGAACCGAGAAACTCGATTTTTTCGAGCATCTTGAAGCTTGAAGCTTGAAGCTTGAACGTTTCGGGCAATACGAATGTTTCGAATATTTTAGGTTACGTTTATCTACTGGAATGTAAATAATGGTTCTCGATAAGTAAAGTAAATAATTAAATTATAAGCTATAAATGGAAATATTCCATAACTTTTGAAAAGTACTAAATTCAAATATTTCTTTTTTTTTTTTTTCATTTTTTCGTGTCTTTATGAGCGTATTCATACAGTTCTGTATATATTATCTTTCTTTTCTCCTTATTTTTTTTCTTAGTTTTTTACCTTCTTCGTATGGGTTTTATCATAACCTACAATATTCGAAACATTCGTATTGCCCGTAACGTTCAAGCTTCAAGCTTCAAGCTTCAAGATGCTCGAAAATTTCGATCTGCTCGAAAAATTCGAGTTTCTCGGTTCTTTCGAGCTACTCGAAAAGATTCGAGCTACTCGGATTTATCGAGCTACTCGGTTTTTACGGGTACTCGGCTCGGCTCGGCTCGCTTTTTCCCTTAGAGCATATACTATGGAGGTCTCATTGAAAGCTTGAAACTGTCCGCAACATGGTGCGAGAGAGAAAGACATGTGCGAGCGAGAGAAGTATATGTCCCTTTCGACCGATATGCGCATGCGCCGATATCGTGCGAGAGAGAAACACATCTTGCGAGCGAGAGAAGTATATGTAAACAACGATATCAAGAGACACGGTAGTGTCTCGCGCCAAGTATATATATAGATATATGCGCAGCGCGAGACACAGAGTGTATCTATTACGGCAAGCCGCGCTGTTTAGTACCCTGAGATTATCGAATCTCAATAACGGCTGATCCGATTAGACTTTGAATGGTCTTAATGGATAGATTGGGTTTGATTTACATAAGAAAAGTGTCTTCGTTTTGTTCCTACGTGCCTTAGGAGCTGAGATATTTTGATGTAAAGTTGCAATTTGCCGAATTTCATGTTAAAATCTTTCATAGTCATCGTCCTACGCTTCTAGGCAAGAGGGGAACATGAAAGGGAGAGGAAATGTCTCCAATATCCACGTCGCTGATTCGCTGAAGGTTTCGGCACTTTCGGCCAATCGCGTAACAAATCGTTGTCACGTGACAGCTAGCAGAGAGCAGAACTGTCGAGGTAAACGTAACCTAAGTAGCTAGTGTCAAACAATTATAACCTGTCAAATGTGAAATAAGGAAACTAGTTAAAAATTTTTAAGTGACAGGAGTTTTTACACCACAGAGGACACTGAATTATTGTCTCAATTAACAAGGTAAGTCGCCAAAATTTTTCAATAGACTATTTACGCAGAGCATATAGAAACGGAGGGAACGCACAGACTTGGAAGTTGTCCGGAGGAGGTTTGACAATAAAGCATCTTCTTTCCCAGAAGTTTCGACAAAATAATATATTGTTTTTATACCAGCAAACTATTTTTACATTAGAGTTTTTATGTATAAAGCTTATAGAAATGAATGAAGGGGACGCACGGGCTTATATAGAAACGAAAGGAATGCACAGGCTTGGGTAAAAATGAAGGGGACGCACAAGCTTCGATAGAAATGAAGGGGATGTACAGCCTTGGAGGTTGTCCGAAGAAGGATAGATAGACAGAGAAGCTTGAAAGAAATTTGTCAAATAAGGTAAATCGACGAACTTTGTCATATTAGCGTAGCATTAAGAATTAAGAAAATTATGGTGTAGAGCTTGCAGTGTAAAGTAAGTTACATTAGTAAAAAAAGTACGCTGAAAATGCATCTCCCTCGATACTTCCTAATCTTTTATGAAAGATATTCGTAATACTTTATTAAAATCTGCAGTAGTTCCCACGCTAATCATTAATTTTATTAGTTTCACATTACCAATATTTAAATTCACTAATGAACATATTAAATTAATTTTATTCCAACACCAATAAATTGTGCGTTAAATATATTGGAGCTCTTCGTTCATTTTTGATAAATTACCATTAGCATTTAAATTTCCTTCAACAAGAGTTTCTGCCATACGCTCTCACCTCCTTCGGACACATTATGTAGTCTCCACGCTTACTATAGGAAAATTCCACCCTTCTTCTAAAACTTCTAAGTTATATTGTAACTAAAATGTGGATTTTATATATTTATTTACAGATAACTGAAGCACAAGATGATGCAGTGTGATCTACGTTAGAAAAAAAATTGATTGTAATATAGTATAATATTAATTAAACTTTAATTAAACTTTTATTCAGCTTCGATCCTCTGTGTGCTTCTTGTATGTTTGCTTCATATTTGAAAACTCAAATTTAAACCAATTCCACCAATCCAATTGTCTTGTAGCTTTGCAGGTGTGCGTAGTTTGGACGACAATATAATATATTGTTAATTAAAAAAAATAACCTCGACGGGGTGAAAAAATTATGCAGTCATCAATAAACACTACAAAATGTGTGAAATCCTCACAAAATTACCTTTTTCAAAAAAAGGTACAAAAAAGAGCGCCAAGTATATAATCCCATCAAAAAGGATCCCATTTAAAAACATTGTCGTAAATTAATAGCTTTACAAAACTAATGATATGCACCAATTGCGCCAATTATCGCAATGACTATTTATACAAACAAAAAAATGTATCAAATAATAGTAAACAGATATATTTTTATACAAATAAATATTTTAATACGAATAAATATTTTATTCAAAATAGTTGGCGCTGCTCTCGGAATTGGTGTTGCTAAACTGAATAAATATGTCTGAATCAATAAGTCTTTTATTTATTAACCAAGACACTTAACATTTTTTTCAGAGAGCAGCGCCAACTATTTTGAATAAAATATTTATTCGTATTAAAATATTTATTTGTATAAAAATATATCTGTTTACTATTATTTGATACATTTTTTTGTTTGTATAAATAGTCATTGCGATAATTGGCGCAATTGGTGCATATCATTAGTTTTGTAAAGCTATTAATTTACGACAATGTTTTTAAATGGGATCCTTTTTGATGGGATTATATACTTGGCGCTCTTTTTTGTACCTTTTTTTGAAAAAGGTAATTTTGTGAGGATCGAAATTACGAGGGCACCGAGGCCAGATTGAACGCGCCTGCTCCCCTCGAAAGCCCCTCGAACTCCTAGTTAAAACCTCCACTGATACACGTCGGCTTTGACAATAAATGTTGCAGTCGTTGGACATCTAATTAGACCATCTGACATAGAACTTTCTTTAGTTTAATGGTAACGACGGTTCAACGGAGAGCTTGGAGAATTCATATTTTATTTATTTATTATACGGGAAGCCTCATGGTATACAAGAAAGAAAGACAAAACTAGTAAATTTGTAAATTTCACTAGTTTTTTTTGTTGTTGTTATATATTCTTTTTGTATACCATGGGATTTCCCGTATGATAAATAAATAAATAAAGAAAAAATATACAGAGAGTCCGAGCACAAAATTAACAAAAATTAATACATAGTAAACATAATAGTCATAATGATCAAGCCAACAAGGATAAAACTACGTTACACCATTCAGGTTATGATTAACACTATGATGTAACGTCCTAAACGAATTAATTTCATAAAACTTGTCATCCATAGTCATATTTATCTACATTTATGATTGCCAAGTGGGATTTTCGCGTTAAGTGGCTACAAAAATTCATTCATATATACACTCCGCGTCAAAATTAAGGGAACACTATAATTTCCCGAAAATTTTGGTCATTTTCAAATGGCTGTATCTCTGCGAAAAATGGTCGCAAAAAATATTTAAAAAACGCATTTTAAAGCTTGAAGTTTCTAGTTTTTGAATCAAGTACTCATTTTTTTTTCTTCGTCCATTATGATACTGTTTTATCAAGATGAAGCGCAGGAAACAAAGTTTCAGAAATTTTTGCCAAGTTTGGACGTATGCACGGGCTAAAAAAAATTTTTCCAGATAAATCCAATGGAGGGCTCTTATAGAGCAAACATTTCTCTTGAATTTCGTTTTTTTTGTTTTGTTGTATGATTTTTATTGACCGAGTTATTCGCTATCAAAGCAAAAAAGGAACTTTCTACTTTGAACGCCTATAACTTGCGAACGCATGATCGTAGAACATTGTTCATGAGTGTTTTGGAAAGCTAAGACAGTTTCCTTTCAGAACCCTTAGTTACCAATTCAATGAGATTTTTTTTAACCGTATTAAATTCATTTTAAAATTATCCCAAAAATTGCATATTTACCATTTTCCAGAAAACATGATGCCACTACTAGGAAATTCATGGAATCATTCGAGTGTCCACGTTTTTTCTGAGGTGAAACTACTCCTTAAACACTGTGCAAAAGGCCGGACCGATCAGATTTTTTTTTCCGTATGTCCTCGATGGTCAAACATGCGATACGGTCTGAAAAATTGAAGGATCGTTGAACTAACAAAAAAAAGTGCAACAAGTGTTCAAAAGCCGCGAGAACAAAAGAAAGGGTTTTACAGAGAAACATAACGTAAAACAGGTGATCCTTCAATTTTTCAGACCGTATCGCATGTTTGACCATCGAGGACATACGGAAAAAAAAATCTGATCGGTCCGGCCTTTTGCACAGTGTTTAAGGAGTAGTTTCACCTCAGAAAAAACGTGGACACTCGAATGATTCCATGAATTTCCTTGTAGTGGCATCATGTTTTCTGGAAAATGGTAAATATGCAATTTTTGGGATAATTTTAAAATGAATTTAATACGGTTAAAAAAAATCTCATTGAATTGGTAACTAAGGGTTCTGAAAAGAAACTGTCTTAGCTTTCCAAAACACTCATGAACAATGTTCTACGATCATGCGTTCGCAAGTTATAGGCGTTCAAAGTAGAAAGTTCCTTTTTTGCTTTGATAGCGAATAACTCGGTCAATAAAAACCATACAACAAAACAAAAAAAACGAAATTCAAGATAAATGTTTGCTCTATAAGAGCCCTCCATTGGATTTATCTGGAAAATTTTTTTTTAGCCCGTGCATACGTCCAAACTTGGCAAAAATTTCTGAAACTTTGTTTCCTGCGCTTCATCTTGATAAAACAGTATCATAATGGACGAAGAAAAAAAAATGAGTACTTGATTCAAAAACTAGAAACTTCAAGCTTTAAAATGCGTTTTTTAAATATTTTTTGCGACCATTTTTCGCAGAGATACAGCCATTTGAAAATGACCAAAATTTTCGGGAAATTATAGTGTTCCCTTAATTTTGACGCGGAGTGTATATGAAGGGTAAGAGGAAAACAGGGAATGTCGGAAAACTGCCCAGTCAGCCACGTCCGATTTTGCAGATTTTGCTCAGCGCCTGAGTACAAATGTTTGTGGCAGAAAGACTACAGATTTGATGCAGGATTTGTTATATTCGATGATGAAAGCAGACTGACAACAGAAAGCCGACAGATTGTGCTGCCTTAACCTGCGAGCAGATTGGCGGCAGGGTCTGAGCAGACCCTGCGCAGCGCGATCTGACGGCAGATAGGCAGCAAGATCTGATCGAAATCTGACATAAATCTGCCGTCACATCCTGATGTCAGGCTCTGACCGCAGAACCATAGTCAAATGCGGACATAGTAGGACCCGAATCTGACGTCAGAACTGCTCGAATCTGACATCAATCTGCTGGCATACTGCGGTCAGTTTGTTTACTGGGTGCTTTATCGAAAAAAAATTAAGTTGTAGGTGAACTTTAGTCCACCAGTAAAGAAAGAAGATTCAATGAATTTATCTGCATTCTTCGTAAACTGAAGCGTATACCCTAATTAGGCATCAGAAAAAAAAGCAATAAAATAATAATTATTTTATATTAGATATTTTAATATTTTTCAAGTTTGAACAGGCCAGCACACTGAAACAAAATAAAAAATTTCCACTTCATCATTCCACTGCCACCAACAAAGTATGCTATAAATCGCAAAATCACGAAAAATAGATATTCCTCGTTTCCCCCTTACCCTTCTTATAGGCCTCGAAGCCGTTTTAAACTAGCCTTCATAGTAACTCCTCCCAAACTGGTGCAACTTCTCCATAATCCACAAGCGGCATCCATTTGTCCCACTGCAGAGGATTGCTCGAAGCCAAACTTACGAGAAGGCACTTCCCCAGACACAAGAACCAAACGTGCGCTGACACTCGACTAATTCCTCGGCGGAAAACTGCCAAGGCTCGCGAGGAAACAGAGGAAAGAAGGAAGAGTAAGGTGGAACCGATAACCCGTTCGCAGGGGCGTCTGTATCCTTAGGAGCTCGTGTAGCAGCTGTGTCCTTAAACCGACCAGCGACTTAATTTGCCAAAATAAAACGACGCTGGAATCGTTACGGGGGCGGCTTAATTCGCCGAATAAAACGAAGCCAGACTCGAGTTACTATGGGGACGGCCAGCTGGAGGCTCCGAAAACTGACAGGATAGAGAAGGACAGAGGGAGACGGTGTAACCATGGACATAGGAATATAGGGACGTAGGAATAACTGCGACTTTAGGCGAGGGGAGTGATATGCATTTCAGGGGGGGGAAAGCAGCTACATCTGCCTGGATTTGATTGGTTGCGTTCTACGCATGCTCCGTACCGCTTATTATGAACAAGTGTTTGCTACAGATTAGTACATACAGACGTCTAATTGTAAGTATATACTAACGGAGTTTATTATCACGAACATAAATTGTAAAAATAATAAAAATTGAAGAGAAATATGCATCTATAATTATTAAAATATATGAGGTGAATTGAAGCAGAGATACTAACGTAACATCATTTATTGTTCGAAATAACAGAAACCAATTTTGACTATCTGATCGGTTTTTGCACAAAGGCACGATGCACTGAACCATTGTAACTTTTTCTTTAACACGCTCAAACACGCTACTGCGTACCACGCTGCGAGAAACGCTTCAAATATGGCTGCCACTATCCATGCTTGCGATGCCGGCGACGCGACAAACGTTCATCATTATACATCACTGCGCTTGTGCGAAGCAGCAGCCAATAGAAAGAAGGCAGATGGTACCTCGTCGCCCCTCCCGCAAGGAGATCACCCCCCGCAACTACTCCTACGTCCCTATACAGGGTGTCCCAAAAATGCTGCGGGTCCTTAAAGGGGGTGATTCGGGGGGTGATTGTAAACAACTTTTTCCTTTGCGAAAAAGTTCTCCGATGTTTCGTTAACGAGATATTAACAAAAAGGACCGACCAATCAGAGCGCGAGTCTGACGGCCGAGTTCCCGCGCTAGCGTGGCTTCGCGCCGCGCTGCGAGTGTGAACAAGCAACTCGGCATGCAACGAAGAAAATTGCGTAGAATGGCAAATGAAAAAGACGTAACAAATAAAATCGAAGGCGTTGTCATGGTTTGTTTGTTATTTAATGTGAATAATGAATAAAGGATAAATGGATGAAAATCACGTGTAACGTAAAAAGACGAATACACAGGTTTTTTTTTAGAAGATTCGAAAATAATAATTATTTGAAGTGGGAGGATAAGGAATACGTAAATTTCCTGGTGTTAATAACGTAGCCACGAAAAGATAATTTAACGGGAAATTAACGAAAAGTGATCGTAGTTCGTTATTGTGATAAAAATCCGTAATTCAATAACGGCCAGCACTGTTGCTGATAACGAATAAGTCTGTTTAAAAAGCCCGAATAAATATTATCGCCGGAAATAAGTCGTCGCTTGCGTTAAATTTAAAAATGAAGTAACTAAAACTCACCCTTGTTGGAAATTCACCTGCAGCTTGAAAATCTGTGTCACAGGGTCACTGAACCGATCCTGGTCATCGATGGACGAGCCCAGTGCACAGCTGATCCCAGGTATACGACACTACCCAAAGTTAAGGGTCGCAATGTCAGGTGCGTCCAGGTCAACGTGCCGAATATTCACTTCACTGCACGGCTACTAACACTGATCACTTTATTTAATTTTTATGGAACCTGTTGTTCCTACGTTTTAAAAATTGGTGGCCTCGAAAGGGGCCGATTCTTGGCAATTGAAGAATCGGGATATTCTAGCGCAAATGCTCGCGCCGCAGCACTTGCGTTCCAGTCGTTCCGGGCGTACACCCAGAACATCCGGTAGTATTCCTGGGCTATGAAGATTTCTGCAACGCGATTTCTAGCTGACTGACAGGATTTTTTCCAAGCAACTTCCGCTACCCCCAAGTAGCTTCTCTGGTTCCATTATGAGTTAACTCCCACCAGGCCAAGAGGCTTCAGGTAAAAAGAAGCCAGCACACTTTCGGAACACACGTGTTTTGCAGAAGTGTACCGAAAACTTTCACAAAAGCCCGCGATCCGTCCTTCTACTGCCAATGTACCCATTGCTTCGAGATAGAAAACAGACACCACGTGTATCGGTTCGAAAGGGTCCGAAGGGAAGAGGCGCAGAAAGTCTTCGAGTTGCTATAAAGAAGAAAATGCATACCATTCCTGTTTCCCCTTTCCGACACCCTGAGTTCACGTCTACTACGAGGCGGAACCAATTAAGTAATAAATTATCCGAAACTGTAGGAAACCGTTCTCTACCGCCGACTGGCGGGACAATACGGTCATAAACCGCGACCCTGGCGAAATGCTCTGGCTGATCAGCCTGATTAATTTTGGAGAACTAGAAATTACAGAGTATTATCCAGCATCAATACGTCTCGCGGAGAGACACAGGAAAAGAAGGGGTACTCCGCTGACTGCGCGTAGTCCCGCCTGCTTCGTCCTACCCTCAAATTAAAGACGGATCCCTTATCTCTAGTGTCTAAACACGCGCTCGAATTTCAAAACAAAAGCCCGCGTCGACGTATTCGGTGCGAGAGACTGTGGGCTTGAAGTCCGATTGGCCCTAGTCGAACCAATCTGCCCTGCATCCCTCCCAAACGGCCACTGTCCTCAAGAGGCCCTCTTCACAGCAAAATCTCCTCCCCAAGGCCTACCTTCTCTCCCACGGAATACGTCGACGCATGCTTTTGTTTTGAAATTCGGGCGCGTGTTTAGACACGAGAGATAAGCAGGCCGGATTGGTTAGTTTGTGGCCAATCGGACCACATTGAATAAAAATATGCACAGGTTTTGCGCATAAGTAACACTTATGTGCATATTTTTATTGGGTGTTCCATTCCTTTAGAGGAAGAAGAGGAAGGTTACGGACAGAAACGTATATGCCATGATTGCGATAAACATGGCAATGTACAAAGCAATATAGACATACAATTAGATGAAGAAAACAAGGAAAATTCGCAGAAAAAGAAAAAAACATATAGACAAGCTGCAAAATATTTAGGAGAAAGGAAACATGATATTAAAGATATATTGCAGTGGGACAGAAATCGGGCCATACCCATAATTAAAAACGGTAACAGTCCTCAACTGGCACCCATAACGATTCACAATAAAACAGTTTCATTGAGGAATACGTGCTCCTTCGATAGCATATTATATTTAGCATTGTTGGCCGCAAGCGATTTTGTAAATATAAGAAAGAAAGTAAGTTCATAATTTTAATTACACATAGTTGATGTACATAAATATATTATACCTATACCGAATGAAAACTCTTATAAATTTTGTTCTGCAATTATTCTAGACTGTTATTAATTGTACCTTTAGAAATACTGTTGTTTTCTTCTCATTCCTTCATGTAAAAATATTGTTTTTACCCCAAATGATTACAATACATTTTATTAGTAGATGTATCAAAATATCATTATAAATATTTATTTCTCATATTTCATATATCAGATGAAATCAATAAATACATTATTCTTCAAAATGGTTGAAGACACCCCTCAGAAAGGGTTGAAAAATCACTCATATGTAATGCGGACAGAATTGCTGGCAAAGATATTTCCAGTGCAACAGTCCACGTTAATGGATAAATTGCACTACATTAACTGTAATGCAAACGTTGGATGGCTGGCGCAAAAAATATTCAAGGAACTGCCTAGTATTACAGAAAAATCAGAATGCATAATATGCAAATATTAAAAAATTAAACACCTTACCGGTATTCAAATCGAAGACGTACAGCTCAAGAAATCGAACAGCGAAAGCTTTATTCGAGACTTCTGTTCGGTATCTAATAGTACCTGTCCCAAATGTGACAGTCGCGGTGCCGTAGAGAATAAATTAATAGAAATCGGTAAATAACACGTTTTATAACTATATTATTAAAATGGTTTTATTGCAATTTCTCTTGAGTTTTAAAGAATTTGAAAATGCTTTTCTAACATAATTAATCATACATTTTCATTTCTAGGTAATATTGTATTATTTCAAATTTTTAATGCAACAGAGGAAAATTTTTATATAAGCTTACAGGACATACATAAAAAAATTACCAACCCGTTGTGTAACAACGAAGTGTTACAATTAGTGGGCTGTGTTAATTATCACGGTAAGAGTGGCCTGCCGACAAGACACGCGGAAGAAACGTTACAAAGTGTAACAGGCCATTATACGGCAGTTATATATCGCAAGGGCGATCCAACAACAAATTGGATAGAATTTGATGACTTAAAAAATCAAACCATAAATAGGAAAGCAAACTACAAAATTGTTCCACGATTATTGATGTACATCAAAGAAATAAAATAAAAATAAAATGATACGAAATCTTTCATTGTTTTTTCTGCACTTACTTACAACCAATATTGTACAGCCTTTAGGATCTGCTAGATTAACGCTGTTCGAGCTCGGTCATAGCTTCTCGAAAATGATTGCAGCAAAAAAATTAATACTCGGTGGATTGAGAGGAAATAATTAGCAAAAAAATATGCTGCAAGAATGGGATTGATATCTTTGTTAGGTACATAGGCGCGAAACGTGGCTACGCTAGATTAACGCTGTTCCAGCGCGGTCATCGCTTCTCGAAAATGACTGCAGCAAAAAAATTAATACTCGGTGGATTGAGAGCAAATAATTAGCAAAAAAATATGCTGCAAAAATGGGATTGATATCTTTGTTAGGTACAGAGATACAATAAGTGGCTACGTTAGCTTAATATTAAGCTAGAGCAGCCACAGTTTTTCGAAAACGGCTGGTGCAAAAAAATTAATATTCAGTGGATTAAGAGCAATAAATTAGCAAAAAAATAGGCTGCAAGAATGGAATTGATATCTTTCTTAGGTGCAGAGATACAATAAGTGGCTACGCTAGCTTAATATTACGGTAGCGTAGCCATTGTTTCTCGAAAACGGCTGAAGCAAAAAAATTAATTCTTTGGCAAATAATTAGCAAATAAATAGCAACAAAATATCGTATTAATTTTGCGCTGGCCTTTTCAAATGGCTACGCCAGCTTAATATACGTCTGGAAATGTCAGCGCTGTACAACTTCTTTTTATCGACCGCAGTAGGGTAGAAGTACCGTTTGTGGCCATTGCACTGTTTTTGGCCATGTGCATAATTATCTTATTTTTAAATTGCTTGCAGATCATTATTATGTGGAGAATTTCACATCATAAATATTTTGTTTAGTATACCGCCCGAAAAATAAGGTTCTAATTATTGTTTACACGGAAAAATATTATATTTTTCAAGAAGTGGCCAAAACTGGTGCAATATCTTAATGTGGCCACAAACGGTGCATCTACCCTAGTTTCATTAGGGTCCGTCTGTTTACAAGGGACGCTTCGTTCGATTCGAACCATAACAAAATTGAGACAGCAGCCTTAATATTTAATTATCTTAAATTACTTACGTTACGGTCTCCAATATTTTGGCTCCGCCCGTATTCTGGAACATTCAAGTAATATTTCGGTCAGCTACATTCAACTTTTGAATTACGAATTTGATAATGAAAAATAAAACATTTAATAATATACTTACAAGTGTTGTTGACGCGCCGGCGTCCGGTCCCCCGGAAGAGGGAGGTGACGCGCCGGCGTCCGGTCCCCCGGAAAAGGGAGGTGACGCGCCGGCGTCCGGTCCCCCGGAAAAGGGAGCTGACGCGCCGGCGTCCGGTCCGCCGGGCAAGTGAGGTGTCGCGCCGGCGTCCGGTCCCCCGGAAAAGGGAGCTGACGCGCCGGCGTCCGGTCCGCCGGGCAAGTGAGGTGACGCGCCGGCGTCCGGTCCCCCGGAAAAGGGAGGTGACGCGCCGGCGTCCGGTCCCCCGGAAAAGGGAGGTGACGCGCCGGCGTCCGGTCCCCCGGAAAAGGGAGGTGACGCGCCGGCGTCCGGTCTCCGGAGCAAGTTCGGTGAGCTAGGCGTAAAACAGGAATTATTACAACAAAAACTTTATTACATAACGAATTAATATTGTTGCGAGCACCGGATATATACCTGTGCATAGCCAGGCAAGGTCAAGGTGTCGATGAATAAAAATTATTTAAAAACGCAAAATAATGAAATATTGTACTTACATCATGTAGCGGCCGTCTCCTCCATCCACATGTGTCGGCTGCCGCACCTCCAGCATATCGACAAAATTCTGGAAATTTAAGGAATATCAACTTCTTAATCATACGAATTTAATAATAGAAAACATAAAACATTTAATAAGCTACGTACCGGGACAGATAAATGAATACCCTCTTCGCTGAAAAAAAAAATTGGAAATTATTAGATTAGAAAATGATTTATATAATGAATTAATATACAGGGTGATCTCTCGGAATTGGTGTTGCTAAACTGAATAAATATGTCTGAATCAATAAGTCTGGCCTTGTTTTATTTATTAACCAAGACACTTAACATTTTTTTCAGAGAGCAGCGCCAACTATTTTGAATAAAATATTTATTCGTATTAAAATATTTATTTGTATAAAAATATATCTGTTTACTATTATTTGATACATTTTTTTGTTTGTATATTCATAGTAACCGCGATTCGTCGCCGGCGATATCGACCAGATATCGATGACGGTCGATTAGGACATATACTTCTCTCGCTCGCAAGATGTGTTTCTCTCTCGCACGATATCGGCGCATGTGCATATCGGTCGAAAGGGACATATACTTGTCTTTTTCTCTCTCGCGTGATGTTGCGGACAGTTTTGAAGCACTCACTCTTAGGCAATGAGACCTCCATTTATATATGCTCTAAGCTTTTTCCGAGTACTCGAACAGCTCTACTGTCAAGCTGTCACTCGAAAGTCAGCCACCATTGCCAGCAGACGTCTCGATATTGTATTCCGCCTAACTAATTGTATTCGTTACCCGCTGTTAATGTTCTGTTATCGTTGCCGTTCAGTAAACTCGTGTGATGCCCTACCAAAATCGTAACAATATTTATTTATTTATTTATTTATTTCAACATTTACGGGACAATACCCATTTCTACACAAGATAATGAAAAAGACACACAGTAGAGACACATCAATTACATCAGCATTAACATTAACAATTAACAATTATCAACGGCTGCACAAACCACAACAGGAGAAACAATATGAAAAGAAAAGAGAACAAAAAAATAACAGAAAATAGATATATATAAAATATGAAGTATAAGATGTACAATATAAACTCTAACTATAAATTAACCGAGTATAGAATATAAACTAACTATAAATTAACCGAGTATAGAATATAAAGATATAAAATATATAAAATAAATCAAATATAATTGAACAAATAATTGAAACGTACAGCATAGGATTAAAATCCTATGTAACGTTACAAGACAGTGCTCTAAAAACACTAGCTTTAAACACAGGAAGTGACCCATGGAACATATCGATCTCAGTCCTAAACTGGTTGGCTAGGTTAGTGATCCTGTAAAAAGGGTCGGCATGACCAAACCTGGAAGTGTAGAGAGGCGGTCTGAATAGTTCGGCATGTCTAGTGGGCCTACTAGGGACATTAAAGTCAATTAGCCCAATTACATGTTGACTGCACACCAAGCCATTGATGATTTTAAACAAGAAGGATAGGTCACTTTTATATTATATAAATATTGAAAGAACTTACTGCACGCAGCTGCCTAGTTCTGCATTGCTCTGAAACATTCAAATAACATTATTTACACTTACATTCCACTTTTGAAAAAGTAAAACATTTGATAATATACGTACAGGCTCGCCGTCCGTCACGTGTAGCTGAGCCAACTCTCTACGACAAAAACAAAATTGGGAATTATTAGAATAAAAAATTATTTAAATAACGAATTAATATTGTTGCGAACACCCCTTGGGTACCGCGCGAAAAATAGTGTCTCGTCAAAAGGCACTTCATTGGCAGAGGCGGCTAGGGTCCGTATTCGTCGACAGTCAGCCTGCACTTTTTTTTTTCCGTGGGGAAAATGCGTTACGCACACCCGGCGAGATGTTGTGTGCCGCATAGTGTGGGACTCCTTGCAGGTGTCAAGCATGCAAGTGTACCCACTAAAAATGACCACGACGGGGCGGCGGAGGCGATCGCCACAGGTACAATTCTGTAACCATCAAAATATTACAATTATTCTATCATTTCTTTAGGAAAGTCAGACACGTAGTTGCAGATCTTGTACATCTGCTCGGCGACGCTGAAGGACGGGATCGTCCCCGTCCGGATCGCGTCAAGCGCGGCCGTCATTACTCGCGGCGTCCATTTCCTGGGTGGCCCCCCGTATTCGGCTCTATTTAGGCCACGGGCCGTCGCCTCCTCCTCGGACAATCCATAGGGTGGGGCTAAAAGCTTAAAGTGTTTCCTTGGCGTTTGGTGTCTCTATATTTCTGAAATCAGTGTTGCATTTTGTTTTTTCTACATTACAATCAGTTTATTTCTATTTTCTTTATTACTTTAATAATGACTGGCAAATTGAAATTGAATAAGTACTATATGCGTGCTAACAAGATCACTTAATCGTTCCGTTCAGGAAGCCAGAACATCATTAGATGCTAGTTCTTCCCATTTAACATCTGCAATCCATTTTTTTAGTACCCCACTAGTGATGTTTAACCTGGTACTAGTTCACAATCATTTTCGCATTCAACATCTTGCCCTTATCTTCTTATTACCAATGTACTTATATGTTTCACTTGGCACGAGTTCGCAATCTTCTTCCGATATCACCGCAAGTAATGTAGAATTTTCTCCGAATTTAGAAGATATTCAGAATTTTGACTCCTTCGAAAATTCACAGACTTCTGGAGAATTTTCAAGTGAATTGAGTAGTCCTAATTCAGCTTCTTCATTGGCAGAGTGGACTGTATCACATCAAATTTCATATCGGACAATAATTTATATACTCCACATTTTAAAAAGATCAGTTCCCAGCACTTTACATGCCAGAACCCAGAATCCTTTTAAAAACAGCCAGAAACGTAGAATTAAACGTATCAAAACAGCTAATTATCACCATTCTGGATTAAAAAATACCATTTTAAAACTCATTAAATCTATAGGTATATCCCCGTATAAATCTTAAAAATTAGGAAGTTCCCTTTCAGAAGAATGCAATTTGGGTCCTTCTCTACTTTTTAATGTCGCAGAAATAGCATATAAATGTGTGAACTTGAAATAGCATATAAATGCTTCCAAAAAGTAAGCGTGCTCGCCGTAGTTTTTCTCTTCCTTATTCCAGCTGTCCTCACCTTCGGAATCCGATCTGAACCAAACGCGAATTTTTCTACTGATGCTCCTCTTCTCTATGTAGATCTATAAATTTCCACATGCATTCTGTTTGTAGGATGGTATAAACGAATGCTGCGTAATTAATGAAGCCAAGTCATTAAACAAACATATACGTAAAATTGTGCCGAAGGCAGCAGCAAGAAGAAAAAAGAACGAAAGCTCGATTTTGAAGAATATAAATCACAAAAATATTATTAAATATTATGATTTTTTCCAAGATGACGAGAACATTTACACAGTCATGGAATTCTGCCACGAGAGGGTAAACAGTTTTTAAACTATATTATTATTTGTTTGTTTGTTTGTTTGCATGTGTTGAATTTTAATCGGATATTATTCCAAAAGGGTCCTGGAGCTGCGGGCTCGCATTGAAAATAGAGCTGTTCGAGTACTCACACCTGCAAGGAGTCCCACACTATGCGGCACACAACATCTCGCCGGGTGTGCGTAACGCATTTTCCCCACGGAAAAAAAAAAGTGCAGGCTGACTGTCGACGAATACGGACCCTAGCCGCCTCTGCCAATGAAGTGCCTTTTGACGAGACACTATTTTTCGCGCGGTACCCAAGGGGTGTTCGCAACAATATTAATTCGTTATTTAAATAATTTTTTATTCTAATAATTTCCAATTTTGTTTTCGTCGTAGAAAGTTGGCTCAGCTACACGTGAGGGACTGCGAGCCTGTACGTATATTATCAAATGTTTTACTTTTTCAAAAGTGGAATGTAAGTGTAAATAATGTTATTTGAATTTTCCAGAGCAATGCAGAACTAGGCAGCTGCGTGCAGTAAGTTCTTTCATGTACCTAATATATAATCCTCCGTTTACTTTATAGGAAAGCCGGTCCGCTGCGAGATCCGCAAGGGCCGTCCACGTCAGTGATGCCAGAATGAGGACGGGTCCTCTCGAGAATTTCCCCCACCACGCATGCACACTACGCCGGAGTGGCGTGTCCGAGCTCACGGATTGCCGCTCCGGCGTAGTGTACATGCGTGGTGGGGGAAATTCTCGAGAGGACCCGTCCTCATTCTGGCATCACTGGTCCACGTCGCTGGCGGTACCGGCGGTACACATCATAGCGCCGGCGCAGTTGCGCTTGCCGTCCACCTCGTGGAGGTCATCGTGGACGGCGGAAAACCAGCGCCTCGCGGCAAAATTTGGTAATTGAAACACTTTGATTCGTTCGCAACGATCCATAATGGTTCGAATATGCTATATTTCGAAATGGACGAGGTAGTAGTTGCGCTGCGGGCCCGCCTGCAGGCTGCACAATTTCGCGGAGGATGCGCGACAGCTGGAGAATTTAGAAGTGGAGCGGCAGTCGTTGCTCGAGGACATGTAGGTGGAGCACTCAGTGGTGACCGGCCGAAATGAGGTGATTATTTGCGACATAATAAGCGATTATCAACGCATATGTATGTACTTAATATACATGTAATCCTCCGTTTACAGGAAAGCCACGCCGCGGCCCAACGGCCGGGCCCTCGCAGGCGGCACCGCAACGCCCGTCCATCCCGCGGCCCGGCACTTCGGGGCCGTCCATCCCGCGGCCGAGCACCCCGGGGCCGTCCATCCCGCGGCCGAGCACCTCGGGGCCGTCCACGTCGTGGGCGGAGGAATATCAGCGCCTCGCAGCTATATTCGGTAATTGAAACACTTTGATTCGTTCGCAACGATCCACAATGGTTCGAATATACTACATGCTAGCTGGACGAAATTATTTTTTCGCGGTATTGGGTTTATATGAGGTTCAAATTGTTAGAAAACAAACCTGATTCGTATCACAGTTTATTATGTCAATATAAATATTAATAGAATAAAAATATACTGGCATGTAGTATACTCAAACCACTGTGCGATCGTACTACCATAATCTCTTGAGTTCTCTTGGTTCTCTGTGCTCATTGAATATTCGCGACGATCGTTACAGAGGCCCTGGGTTTAACAGAAGAGGAGGCCACGGCCCGTGCCCTCAACAAGGCCGAGTACGGGCTTCCGCCAAGGAGGTGGCGCCGCAGTCCATGACGGCAGCGCTCGACGGGATCCGGACGGGGAGGATCCCGTTCTCCAGCGTCGCCGAGCAGATGTACTTACAAGATCTGCAAGACGACGCTGAAGCGTTATTGCCTAAGGGACAGGATCATGCCGAAATTTGTGGAGTAAAATGAGGTAAGCACTGCTCGTTAAGCTCAAATAATAAATATTTTTAGTAACTATGTGTTAGTATTTTTAAAAACTACGTTTTTTTTTTGTAATTCTTCATCTAATTGCCGAACTAACTCTTGTGCAGTTTCAAACGCTTTTTTCAATTCTTCTAGTTTTTCGTGATATTGTAATGCTTTCGTAAGATGTAGTTTTACATTATGAAATACATCCATATAAGTATCACAACTATTTTTCAAGATCCTTTAATTCCCGCCATGGTTTAAACATAAGCAATAAAGAAAATAAATAATCTTCCGGTCGATTATTAACATTATGTCTATAGTCTACAATCTTGTTGTATTACTTGTTATACAGTTACGGTCTACATCCACTGATACTTAACATAGGGAAACTGCTTATCAAACACTTTCATAATGTTGTAGTTTACATGTTCGTTTACGTTCAACTCAGATATGTTTGATATTTCTAATCGTTGCCGTTATAAGTTAGAATAGAATATATGCTTAAACGTGTCCATCTTCTTATTTTTTACTATACTACTAGTTACAAGTGTGAATCATTCACAAAATAAAGTTATAATACATTACAGTTTTTTGTACGATTAAATAATTGAAAGGTTCGTGAAGTAATGAGAAGAAACATATTTTGTAATGTAATGTAATTGTAAATTTCACATCATACACTATTTCAATTTTCAAATTTTTACATTTCCTAATTTTCAATTTACAATTCATCAATATGTATCCTTGCGCTACATGTATATCACTTTTTTCTATCATACGCGGTTTTTATAAACTATTGAACTTTTTGGCTTATTAATTGTTTAATAATTTTTGCAGAAAGAAGAGACGGACCGGATATTGGCTGGTAAGTACTACAAATTTATATTATAAATATATACAAATTGTTTTCCATTCATGTGATAATGAAATTAATTTTGCAATAGAAGTGAACTTCGACAATTTGAAAGTGTCGAAAATGATGTTGTCGCCGCCGACGTTGCCGCGACCGACGTCCCCACCGCTGCTGTCGTCGTCGCCGCCACCTACAGCGAAGCCGGCCACGGCTGATGGTAAATATATACACATTTTAAAGAGTTATATGCGTTTAGAATCCTTGAAAATTGGTCTAATTTAAATAAAAAATATTTGACTAATAAATTTATTTTTCACTAATTACAGAACCGCGCGTAGCACGCCACCAACGCGCGCTGGCTGGAGAGTGAGGGCCCGGCAGGAGGAGTGGGCCTTCATAAATGCTCTAAAAGAGCAGCAGGCCACCTCTCTCCGGGCTTGGGCTGTTCACCAATACAGGCATGGCCGTGGCCGTGGCGACCGTAATTAATATAGTAATATAATATAATAATTATCAATTTTAAATAAATATATATTTTATTATTTTATTTCGTACACAAAATGTACTTATGTTTCATTTACTCGTGCAGTAGGAGGGTTACTTTGTCTATCACTTGTTGAAATAATTCTCTTCGTCTGTATCGTTAATTGAAAAAAAAACACATTGACTAATTATTTATAAATCATTGAATACCTTCAAATTTGTGCGTACGTAGTCTGACGTAGATCACGCTGCATCATCTTCTGCTTGGATTATCTGTAAATATATAAAAGCCACATTTTAGTTATATATATATATACAACTTAACGTACAACTTACTTATATAGAAATTATATAGAAATAGAGTGGCTTTTTATTACAAATGTCTTTCACAAAAGATTGAAAGTATCAAGGGAGATGCGTTTTCAGCGTACTTTCTTCATTTCCAGAAACTTGTGCGAAATCTTCTTCGGACAACCTCCAAGTTGCCTCCAAATTTCTATCCAAGCCTATGCGCCCCCTTCATTTCTACTATCCAAGCCTGTGCATCCCCTTCTTTTTAATTGAAGTCCTGTCCGTCCCCTTCATTTTTATCCAAGTCCTGTGCGTTCCCTTCATTTCTATTAGCTTTACATAAAAACTCTAAATTGCTGGTATAAAAATATCTGGAAATTTAAATGCAATGCAATTTGTTACAATATATTTTATTTTGTACGAAAGAAGATGCTTCTCTGTCGAACCTTCTTCGGACAACATCCAAATCTGCGACTCTACATACGAAATCGATTAAAAAAATTTTGGCGACTTACCTTGTTAATTAAGACAATAATTCAGTCTCCTATTTAGTGTAAAAACTCATGACATTTCAAATTCGGACAACTTACTTTATTTTACACTTGGTAGGTCTCTTAGTCCGGGCTCCCTTTTATTCTATGGGGCTTCCTGATCCCACAATATGTCCTCTTAAAAGACAACTATGTGTTATAAACACGAGTTCAACGTACGCATATACCTTTCCCTATTATTCAGCTTATTATTTATTCGATGGGAGATAAAGTTTCTACGGGGATTAATTGTACAAATTTTATTGCATTAAAAGTGGAACATAACATAACGAATTATGCTTAAACAATACCATTACCAACGTCACTTTATGGGTTTCATTGTTCTTGGGAAGCTGCTCCGTAATCATTTCTGCGAATATATCGCGACTCACTATGAGTCATTATACAGTGGCAGACAGAAATATCTGGCTTAACCACGGCAAAAGTCTATTGAGTATATAAGTTGGCCATAACTTCTCCACACTGTTGGGTGCTGGAAGCACAGGGTTCCGCCACCCCTCTTACGCTGTGAATACTACAAACATTCATCCAGCGTTTTGAAACATAAACTGATACATAAAATGCAGAGAAATGTTTTTAAAAAAAAAAAGTGGGTATATTTACGGCTCTGTTAATGTCACCGTTGCAGACCCAATTCATACTGGTCGCCGGATTCTGAGGGGCGTTGTCCGATGTAGCCCACTTGGAGTGATCGTGGCTACTCGGGTAATATGCATTAGCGGGTACGTATGTGCCATTATCAACGTTGTAAATGCTGTAAAAATAACGAGCTCGTGAGAGAACCGAACGAAAAGCAAGATGTTGAATACCGAAGAGGACAATATTACTTCCTATTAGAGCAGATGGACGGTATTGGGTCTCCGGTCCTCAGCCACGATTGCACGTACAGGTCCGTTTGTAATACTGGCGCGACGAAAGCATCATATAAATCTGAAAATCAGCTTCGTGTAATGCGATATAGCGAGGACAGGCTGGACGAAACGCAATTCAATTGACAGAATTTTCAAACGTAATTACGTACCACTGTCCCAATTTTTGGCCTTGGCGAACGAAACGAACTGGGTGAAATTCAAAGATCTTATAACAGCTTTATTATAGTACGGCTGATTATACTTTCGTTTGTTCTCAGTCGCAGCTACTAGTGTTGGATACTTCGTGCGAAGCGCGCTCGGGATATTTACCGCGTAGGTACGTATTTCATTGAATGCTAGCTGTTTGCCAACAGTGTCAAATTGATCGCTGCCAAGGGAGACGCACAGAAAGTTCTGTCCGTTTACCTTTCCATTGGACGGATAATTAAATGATACACCGTCGGTGACTGCAGCTAATTTAGGAACACTGTGAATTAACCAAAAGCCCTGATCATTATCAACCATCACTACACCCTTCGCGTGCCCAGTTGCCCATTGTGAGCCATTCACTGGCGGATCGTCGTTGTATAACGCCCATAAAATCGCTCCGTTGTTCTGCGCTACCTACAATGAAATCTTACGATACTTTATCGAAATATAGCGAATCGTTAAAAAAATACGTCTACAAGCACCTTTCATTAAGGGGTTAAGCCACCGTGAGTTGCTCCAAAACACCAAAAAATTAGAGAAATTTTTTTAATGATAGTACGAGGTAGTATGTGGTTGACAATTATTTCTATACTTCTTACGTTTAGAGCATATATTAACGAATGAGGATATAGTACAAATATTGTGCAGAAATATTAAAGAATGACCGAGTTACGCATTTTTTCGCGAAACTCCTCGGAATAATTTGTTTTTCAAATTGGCTAGCAGCATAACTTGAACAATTTTTATTCGATTCACTTGAAATTTTAATAGTACCTTCTACAATAGACTATCTACAGTGGTAGATACGGATTTTACGATTCATTAAAAATTGTATTTGCTACAGGCTATTTTCGATAGAATTTAGGTGAATTTTTCGGCTGAAACTGATATTATCTTTAAATGTTCACCGTTTAAAAAAAAAACAATGTTTTGACAAATCGCTATCTATTTGTGTAGTAACTGTCATGTAAATAATCAAAGTTTTCGATTTTTTATCCTACGTCAAAGTATCTATGGGACTTCTACTGCTGGCCGTGGAGTGTTGTTTGAAAAATTGCAAGAATGAATCGAGCACCAGCAACGGCATTTTGTTCAAACAAATAGTTACCATTTTATTTGCCTATGTACCATAAGACTTGAAGAAAATTGTAGCGCTGAAAAAAAGTGTTTTGATCTATATTCTAATTTCGCCCGAAAAAATATTCCGAAATATATATGGTTTTAGAGCTTCCAAGGTGGCCTAACCCTTAATATCCTTGAATAATTCCTATAGATCTTACGTTATTGTAAAGAGGTGCTAATGTTTTTCCAACAATTGAATCGGCCGCACCGATGCTCCTAGTGGACAATTGCCAACCTTGGCCAACGGTTCGATCCGTCATGAACAGATAAGCATCCCCGGTTTTAATCAGGGGATTCGAATTTTCAGTGATCTTCGGTAATTTATAAAGCACATACCTAAAATAGCGTTGCTGTGAAAACTTCGAGGTACTTTAGATTCCAATAAATATACACGATCTTTTATGAAAACTGCTGGAACGAGTTCTGTCATTCTATCTTTGCTTTTCACATAGCCCCGAAAATGCCTTAAGCGGCTTAAGGCAATAGAGAAAGCATGAATGCATTTGAAGATCGTTGCGGGGGATAACGTTGTAAATACTTACCAATCAACTGGCAGATTATTTTCGTCTCTACATTGCGGCGTATCAGCTGCATTAGCATTTACAGCGTTATGCACAATTAATAACGCAACTGTGTAAACCAGAGCATGCCTCATGTTATCTATGCTAAAATAAGAAAATATGTATTTTCCAGGAGATTCCATCTTTATCGGATAATGCAGAGGACAGTAATTACTTAAACCTTAAAGGTTTTATACGAATTACAAATTACGAATTACATTCGTATGTAGGTATGTATGCGCTTCCAGTTACGGAGAATGAAATTCTAATTAAATTTTAACTGAAATTCCATTCCCGCTTAGCTACGCGAGAGGTACTTTTAAATGTACCGGTGATTATAAAAGTCGTGTAAGTAAAAAACCGACAAAACACTTAGTTTATGTTATATTGATTTGTATTTCAATATTATGAAAGGATTGTTGCAAAATAGCGGTCAAGTAAGCACTAAAATGATAGTGTCACTTTCATTATGAGCCGCGACAGTTTCACGTTTATTCCGATAGCGGTGGAAGTAATTTATGGGAAAGGAAATAATTTTATATTTTCGTATTATGTATGAGCCTTAGATGTGAGGCAAGAAAATAAAGAGAGAAACAAAGAAAACGCGAAATATACTTCATTAGAAGAAACAGTGGTAAAGAATATATTATCAAAAAAGCTATAGTGATCAATGGCAAAGTGTCTGAAAATAAAAATTGCTTTTGTTCGACAAAATGTTTGAGTTTATTTAGTTGTTAAGAATTTTGTTCAATAATGGAGAAATATATTTTAATACGCCGAAACGTTAGTCGGTATGCGATATTCAAAAATCAAAAGCAAAAAAAAAACGTATGAAAGGCAACACCCGCATTGAGACGAATTTTTCCGTTTAATCTTAGTAATATCGTTCTGTATTTCAGTTTGTTAATGGTTTGCTTAATAAATAGTCACACCTTTCCAGTTAAATTGTAAACCTCGCCTAAATCGTGTCCTATACAAATCCCACATGACTTACACATGTACGTACTTTCATTATCGCCGGCACAAATTATAAAGAACAAACAATGAAGTATAATACGGGTAGCATATTCTAACGTTGCAAAATAAAATGAATACTGTTCATAGGTAAATGGAAATGCAAGAAAAGTGTTCTTCAAAGGACACGGAGTTAAAAAATTAAACAATTAACATTTATAATTTGAATGCGTAATGCGTATAGTGTATATAATACTTGCGTGTCCTGGTCAATCCACTGTGCAGCACTCCTTTGAACGCACTGAGGCTTATATATGTATATATGTATACCGAAAAGTATGAAATATTCAGTTGTAATGCAATACAAGGTTCCAAAGCTGCTTAAATGATGGTTCTCGTGTCGTCGGGATCTGCACACTGCGGGCAAAAAGCAGGTATACCAAGAGGCAACACTCTGACGAAGAAACCAGTTTTAGTGAGAGAGAGAGACGAAATGCACAACCAAAGTTAAATGTCCATTCGGTAGTTGGAAAGAGTAGGGATTCACAAGAGGCGATAGTAAGACGAAGATACACAACTGCCTATACAACCAATTGAAAGGGACAAGCCGACGAAGAACTTCAAAGATACCGCTCGGAGTGTCGCCTCTTGGTATACCTTCTCTTTGCTGCGGGGACACTGGAGTGACCGTAGAATAATGTTTACCTCTATACCAAGAACCGTAAACGGAGTAGGGGTATCAGATCTAAGTATCGCTTACGTCGCGCTATTTGATCTACAATCCTATTCCTGACTGACGGCAACGTTGCCCGGGGGGGGGGGGGGGGGCATAGAATTATTACTGCAACGTTGCAGCAATGTTGCGGCAATTTTGAGCATGGGGGTTTTCGGAAGTTTAGCCATGTTCGTTAAAGGATGCTCTACTTATGAATTTTTATCTCGAAAGCTATCAACAGCATTGCGTTAATTTTCGTTTATTTTAATCGAGAAGAATTAGTCTTTTAGAATAAAGTTTTGAAATTGTAAAACTATTTGAAGAAATATGGGCATATTTGTTTACATTTGGAAACCAAGCGATCTTCGAGGAGAAATTTGCAAAATAAAACTTTGGTCATAATTTTCAAAATAACAAAATTAATTTTTCAATATAATAAAATATTATTAGAAGAGTCTGCACTTTTTAGATTAAAATGAAAACAGATTGAATTCACTACGATAAAGAGTTTCCGAGATAAACAATCATAAGTGCATCTCGGTTTCATGAAAATAGGCAAAAATTAAACAAATTCAAAACCAGCAAAGTAATCATTTAAACCGTCTCCTAATATGTAAGTTTGAGCAACATTCCTAACATCGAGTGCAAAAAGTGACCGAACTGCCATGGAATGACCCTAAATAGAATAAGAATCCTGTGAGCCTGTATTCCTCGACTTGTTCGCCATTCATTCTGCATGGCGCGTGCCGCCCGCAATAACCGATAAGATTCGACACTGTCAAATTTCTATGGGATGGACGTTGGCCTCGCCGTCTGGAAGAGGATAGCGATATACACCCGACGAAGACAACGATTACTCTAGACCCACAGTTAAGTACTATAAGTAGTCGAAAGTCATTGGCCAAGGCGTAGGGAGCCACGTAGGGGAAGCACCAATCACGAGCTTGGAGTAGCGGCAACATTGCAAGTTCTGGCCAAAGAAAAGATATAGGCCGTGTTCCAATTCATGCATACTGCGCATAGACTGCATAGGATATGTCACGTACCCTATGCACTTCATGCGCATTATGCGTGAATCGGAACACGGCCATAATGGCTGTGTTCCAATTCACGCATACTGCGCATGAAATTGGTGGCATCGTACGATTCCCTAGAATTTCTCTCACTTGCCACCAATACGATGCCACTGCCGGTACAGCGAGCGTGCAGCAATCGCAGAATTTCAAAGGAGAAACAGTCATTGCACCGCTCGTTGCACCGGAAGTGGCATCGTATTGGTGGCAAGTGAGAGAAATTCTAGGGCATCGTATTGGTGCACCGCTCGCTGCACCGGAAGTGGCATCGTATTGGTGGCAAGTGAGAGAAATTCTAGGGCATCGTATTGGTGGCATCGTACGATTCCCTAGAATTTCTCTCACTTGCCACCAATACGATGCCACTTCCGGTGCAGCGAGCGGTGCAGCAATCGCAGAATTTCAAAGGAGAAGCAGTCACTGCACCGCTCGCTGCACCGGAAGTGGCATCGTATTGGTGGCAAGTGAGAGAAATTCTAGGGAATCGTACGATGCCACCAATACGATGCCACCAATTTCATGCGCACTATGCGTGAATTGGAACACACCCAATAAGAGGCGTCATTCGACAACGACAGAAATAACCTAGGGAAATCACTAGACAACCAATTTAAATACACATTCGGCCTTAGACCATATATACTCATAGACACGGCCCGCTTTATATAAAGTTGCCCACAAGTGACGTCACTTATGGCTAAAAGCACGAGAGACGGCCGTGGTCGGCTTATCAACGCCAATATGAATGCAACCCCTGCGCGCATGCGTATTTGCAACCCCGGGATAAGAATAAGATGGTGTGTATTTTGCAAATAAATATAATATTGAATAAGTTCGCTTTAAAGTAGTAAGAACTATCTAAGTGTATTTAGTGTTCAACTCGCAATTATATTACGAAGACTGGTTAATTAATTCGAGGCTTTCGTCTGTTATATAGGTAATCAATTCCTTGGAAGCGTCGGTGAATGTCAACTGGTGTAACGAAAACGTACTGGACGAGTGCAGCATTTACAATATGTGATCTTTAAGTGGAAATTAAACATAAGTAATTAGAATGGAATTATTATATATCACTGTACATTATTCAGAGTATTTTAATAAACCACATGTAGAGAAAAACCGCATCTTTTAATTTAGAACAGTACCCTATAACTTCCCATTTCCCAATTAAATCCCAAAGTCTGGCTCTGCGTTGATCAGTTCTGTATCTTCGATTCTCTCTCCGAAGGCGCTAACTTAGTGCCACCTCTTTCGACGTCATGTTCTCCTGTTACGAAGCTCAATTTTGGAGCGTTCAGAAAATTTTGTCAGATTTTAGCCAATGTATCAGGAGAACATGAAGCGAAAGGAGGTATCCTGAAATTTCATCGTCAAAGGCCTTTCGAAAACTCTGCGCCTCTACGTTGAATAGTTCTCCGCCTTCGATTCTCTCTCCGAAGGCGCTAACTTAGTGCCACCTCTTTCGACGTCATGTTCTCCTGCTACAAAGCTCAATTTTGGAGCGTTCAGAAAATTTTGTCGGATTTTAGCCAATGTATCAGGAGAACATGAAGCGAAAGGAGGTATCCTGAAATTTCATCGTCAAAGGCCTTTCGAAAACTCTGCGCCTCTACGTTGAATAGTTCTCCGCCTTCGATTCTCTCTCCGAAGGCGCTAACTTAGTGCCACCTCTTTCGACGTCATGTTCTCCTGTTACAAAGCTCAATTTTGGAGCGTTCAGAAAATTTTGTCAGATTTTAGCCAATGTATCAGGAGAACATGAAGCGAAAGGAGGTATCCTGAAATTTCATCGTCAAAGGCCTTTCGAAAACTCTGCGCCTCTACGTTGAATAGTTCTCCGCCTTCGATTCTCTCTCCGAAGGCGCTAACTTTGTGCCACCTCTTTCGACGTGATGTTCTCCTGTTACGAAGCTCAATTTTGGAGCGTTTAGAAAATTTTATCACATTTTTGCCAATGTAGCAGGAGAACATGAAGCGAAAGGAGGTATCCTAAATTTCAGCTCTCCGTTCAATACTTCTCCATTAAGAGACGTTTTTGAAAGATGCAGCGTTAAAGTAGCGCATTTCAAAATCTGGTTTGTGGGCGAATAGGTTTGGAATTGGGATAGGAATGTTCTAGAGAATCTTTACAATAATAATACGATTTTGTAGATTTTTTCCACTTTATTGTCTTTAAACTACATTCAGTACATTGCAATGGAGCGATACATGAATATTAAATAAGTAATAAATACATTTTCACTTTATTTTATATATAAAATTTTGGGTTCAAATTTCAAGTTCTTCCATTCAGTGGAGTACTCAGGATTTTAGTTTTTGGGTTTAGGGGCCGGGGGGAGGAGGGTTCGAGACAGACGACGCGTCTCACACTTCTCTTGCAGGTGCAGCACGAAAATCTGCCTCTCTTGCAGGTGCGGCACTTCAAAATCCCCTTGTTCCGAAATTCATTGCACGATTCTTGCACCTGCAAGAGAGGCAGATTTTGGCGCTGCACCTGCAAAAACTCAAAATTTCGGCCCCACAGTTTCTATTGCAGGTGCAGCGCGAAAGTTTGGTTCTCTTGCAGGTGCGGCAATTCAAAATCCCCTTGTTCCGAAATTCATTGCACGATTCTTGCACCTGTAAGAGAGGCAGATTTTCGTGTTGCACCTGCAAGAGAAAGTTTGGCTTCTGGGCTAGCTAGAAATCCTGAATTTGTGGGAAATTTGGTTTAAGAGGGCTTTTACAATGATAATACGGTTTTCTAATGTTTTTTCCACTTTATTTTCTTTGAAATAAATTCAATACATCGCAATGGTGTGATACAGGTATGTATAAATGAATATTAAATAAGTAATAAGTATATTTTCACTTTGTTTTATGTATAAATTCACTATTGCCTCGAGTCTAATGTTGAGGTTGGTAGTGTTTCCATATTTGATGCACTTAAGGTTGTTGTCCAGCAAGAATGATCCAGAAATGTCTCCTATAACAGACGAAAAATAAATTATAGCAATTTGTATGATCTGGAATATATTAAAAGATTTTTATGCAGAATGAATGTAAAGAAAAATTTGTTAAGCCCCCCTCCCATCCTTCTTTATAGCGCGACGAATCACGACGAATCGAGCTGAACTAAAGTGAGCGACCAATTAACACATTAAGGTGCGATTTGATGCTGACGCTCAACGCTCGTTTCGAGCGTCAAAACCAGTCACGCGATTGGTCCCACGTGACTTTCAGCATCAAACCGAAAAGGTAAACCCGGTTTACGGTAAACGCTCGTTGACTCTGACTCGCTTGTTCGTTGGTTGAGCATCGATCACGTGATTGGTTTTGACCTTAGACCATATATACTCATAGACACGGCCCGCCCTATATGCATCCACGAGTCGAAGTGAAGCAAAGATAACGCGGAAAAGTTGCCCACAAGTGACGTCACTTATCGGCAAAAGATAATTCAAAATGGTTAGACCATATGTACAAGTGAGGTTATATCTTTTTCTGTGAATAATTTTTGAATAATTATTAATAGTGAAGCAAGCATGTTGTATAAAGAATTGCAAAGACAATGATTAAATTGCATTTTCGTAAATATTTATACATTCCTATAGGACTTCCATCATTGCTTTGCCCACATGTGACGCCACGTAGATGATTTTATCTTTGCTTCAAGGCAGTTATCTGGAGCCACGTCTATGAGTATATATGGTCTAAGGTTTTGACGCTCAAAACTAGTGATCCTCTAGGTAGTGATCGGCAAATGTATCCACCATTTTGGCCTACAGCGGAAGTCACAAATCGGCGGGCATTTCAGTATTAAATGAAGTTTGCTGTTGATCCCACTTTTCGTTCAATGTTGTGGAATCCAATTGGTAGATGTTATTGTTAAAATGAAACCGCTGTTTCTTCTGGACGTACGTATACGGTTACCTGTAAGCAGAAATACACACAATTTATGAATATTTTCGTTTTTGGACATTTCCTAAGAAGCCGCTATTACGAGTCGAAAGGCAGCGAAGAACCCTACAAGGTGTGACCACGCACGTCCCGAAAAAACAGCGTTTTCAATTTTTATTTATGAATTTTTCCGTTTTTGGGACATTTCCTAAGAAGCCGCTATTACGAGTCGAAAGGCAGCGAAGAACCGTACAAGGTGTGACCACGCACGTCCCGAAAAAACAGCGTTTTCATTTTTTATTTATGAATTTTTTATGCTTCTATCAAAATATATTAGTAAACGGAATTATGCAACATGTTTCTTGAAATTAGTCGTAACGTCAGACCGTTTTAGATTTTAAATGATTCCGATAAGATTTAATTTCAACTCCTACCACTCCTAACATTGTAATCTTATTTTAGACTGAATCGATAACGTTGGGTGTGACACGAAAATGGTAAGTGGGCTCGCGAGCCCCCCGAGCATGTGACACAAAATTACATTGCGTGATAGGTCTATCCCTGATATCACAAGCTGAGATTCCTTACACCACCGCAAGCGGCGCTGCAGTCGGAAATCTTCGCATCTTGCACCTCTGGATCAAGTAGGGACTTCAAAGGTTCCGGCCGGAGTGACGCCTCTTATTATATCTCCTCCTTGTTCTGGCCCCGTCGCAAGGTGCCTTCTTTAGTAAATCCGACTATATGCTGTGTAACTGATTTCTTTATTTTATGGTTTTAATACTTGAAATTCTGGACTAGAATATTTGAAAACACGTTCCTTTTACGTTTCTTACGAAATAGAAATATTTATTAATTACGTTTAAATTAATACATATAAGGTCGTAGATATAGTACACAGTTCATTATGAATACATAACAGTTATCGCATGAAAATAATATACAACGAAATGTACAGATTCTTTGCCGTATAGTACAGCCCTTTATACAATTTTTAGATTGAATTAATTATCTTATCAATACATGTATTTCTATCGTCGTTCTATGTGTGCATCGATTTTATGATGTGTTAGAAATTCCATCGTTACGGGTACTTTATGAAAGTACACTTTTCAATTAATTTTGATCGATCTTCGAGTAACTTTTAAAATGGTACATATCCATCACTATTATATTTCCCTTTTTTACTAATTAACAATTTTAATATACTTTACCAATTATACGAATGCAGTTGAAAATAAAAGGTCGAATATCGTTTCAGTCTAAGATTACACAACGTTTAACACTTTATCAGTCCGTTCTCGACGCGATGCAATATTAGCGAAGATAATCAATTCATCTTTTCTATATAATCAAGTGTAAATTATGTTACATCAACCTCAAGCGATTTTTTCAAAGGAAACATGACACGAAGGAGGACGAGTTAACGAGATAACGAAGCAATTCGCCTAAACTAACTTTACACAACTTCTAAAACGACGCGTGACCAGTAGTGTTCTTTTTACATCTATTATAAATTCGCGAAAACATGGGAACACGCTCCTCCACGTTTCTGGCAAACCTTAATTGGCAAACACAACGACCATCGAAAAACCTCAGGCGTTAGTTATTAATGTATAACCGCAGATGGTAGAAAGAGAAGAGATATTTTGTACAAAGGTAATTCGAGGACGGGTCTCAACAGTCACGAAACAGTTGTCCTATTAACGATCGAATAGAAAGTGCAATATAATCTCAAAACTACGATCGAATACAAATCACCGTTTTGTAACGCAGTTTGCGTTTCTCTATTATGAGGAATAGCGTAATGTTAAAAAACTTATGCCCTACGATTCATTCACCTATAATTTAATTCTGCGTTTCGTTATTAAATGTATCGTAATAAGGCGTTTTCGATGTTCGACATTTCCTTGTATATAGCAAAAAGAACGTGAAGTTTTAAATTTCCGTTACCTCGTGCGCGCATGACGGATCTGCTGTGTTACGACTAGCTTGAATAAGATCTCAAAGGCACCCGCATCTTTCCTTTCTCCCTTTTTTTTCACTCATTCACGCATTGACACGAAACACGACTGTGACTCAAGCTCGGTAAGTAAGATTCAGATAAGTCTTAAACTAGAAAGATTTACATGTTCAAAGGTTCCTAACTCAAACACGGATCTGTATGTTCTCTTAGAATAAACATGGAGAAAATATGGTGAAATGTGGAGATACTATTTGATATTCGGAAGTTAGAAATTTTGGAAATTCAGATCTTGGAAATTTAAAAGATTCGAAATTCGGAAATTTCAAAAAGTTCAATTTCTGAAGTTTCAAATAGTTGAAATGAGGAAACTTCAGCAAGTTAACTATTTGAAAATTCAAAAAGTTCAAATTTTGAAAATTCAAGAAGTTGACATTTTGAAATTTCAAAAAGTTGAATATTTGGAAATGCAAAGAGTTGAATATTTGAAATTTCTATACGTTGAATATTTGAAATTCCAAAAAGTTCAAATTTTGAAATTTCAAATATTTGACACTGAGAATCCAAAACTGCTGGGTCGACATCTCGAAAATTCAAAACTTCGGAATTTCGAAAATTCAAAACTTCGGAATTTCGGGAATTCAAAACCTCATAATTCGGAATACTTGGAAGCTCCAAGATTTTGGTTCATCGTTGACTAATATCCGAGAAGTATTATTCTCGGGAAAAACAGGTTTACGAACATAAGTGCGATTAGCATTAATTAATACACAAAAATATAAAAATGTTACTTTATAAAAAAAATATTATTAAATTGAATCCAAAAAATTGTTTGAAAAAAGTTCATCGTATTTTCTACCCTTCTTACTCAGGCTTCCCAAGGGACTAAATCGAAGAAAGTAACTGGAAGATGCGCATGTTCGTCTAACATTGTTTACCTGGAATAACACAATCTAATAAATTATTTCGAGTACCCAGCATTCTGAGTAGTCAAAAAGAACCTATTGGATCTGAATTCTGCTCGTGTTCCATTTCACAGTGGCGATCAGAAGAAAGTTCAAAACTGATATGTTTTATATAGCTATAGAAATATGTAATTTCAATACTGGACTTCACTTATTATATTGGTGTCACTGGCCTATCCTAGGGAATTCCCCTAACTGTTGCGCGATATAGAAATGGACATAATTCCTTACCGAATAGCGATACATTTGTCGTCGCTCAACTTCTAAACTTTCTTTTAACCATCACTGTAATCCGCGTGAATGTAAATACTGTCCAGGATGCAGGCTCTTAACTGGATCTCATCAAGTTGCTATTCCAACTTTTCTGCCCTATCAGTAACTATTATATTGCAATATTTATATATATAATACGCGAAGCTACACGCTCCGCGCCGCAATATGTATATTTCTCTCTCTCTCTATATATATATATATTTATGTATATATTTATATTTATAATACGTAATATATTTAAAAGAAAGGGAAACCGATATCGCCTAGCCTACAGTCACGTAATTGGCTAACCACGCCACGCTTGCCAACTGTACGATAATGTACAGTTCAGGCTAATAGTGGCATATCAAAGGAAACATATTATCTAGCCTTATCTATACGCCTTTCTTTCTCGCTTTCAAATAAATACACGACTATCACATATAATACACGCGTCTTACCGACCCCCCCCTCACGTCGAGTCTTTGTCCAGCGCTACGCTCCTTCATTTGCTTTCCCTTCATTTCCCGGCGAAGCGCGCGAAGAGATACAACGGGCGAAGCGGTATCTGTACAAAATAAATATCCCACGCGTTCTCGGGCTGCCCGAAGCGAGGAAGTTCGAACCTCGACGTAATTTCCTAAAGCTGCCGGGAAGTAAGAAAGATTTCACTCTTTCCAATTCGCTCGCTCCTTCACCACCGAGAATTACACCTTCTTCTCGCCGCGGCAAGCTATTCGAGTCATACTTGTCTAGGGACTTTCCGCCGAAGCTACACAGGACGACGTTTTTAAATATTTCCTACAAAAAACAAGATCGTCGTTGTCCCACGTCTGCCGATGCTGTACTCCCCTATTATTTCCGTCGCGGATCACAGGGAGTACAAGGCTCTACCGTCGAGTATGGAATAACTTGAACGTCTCTGTGCTCATCTTTTTCCAGGGGGAACACTTTGAAGAGAATTTTCTAGGCCCCTAAACCGCGGCGTGTTCTCATTTCTAAACGCAATGCCACCAGGACTTTAATCTTGCCGTTAGTCAATGGCATTGCTTTCTCCCCTGGCTGAGATGCGTCCTTCGACATTGTCGCCAACGATGCCCCCACCCTACGTCGACGATGATTATCCATCATCCCCCAGGTAATTGGTTGAAGCCATCTTTCCCGTAAGATGGTCGGCATGCACGTGGTCCTCCGACGGATCTCCGCCCAAATTATGTGTTTTTGATTGTATTCCACGACCCTGAGCCATGGGCGCAGGCTCGTGAATAAACCAGTCTTGTGTCTCACCAAGCTTCCTCTCGGAAGCTGTGTCCGCGGCAGCGTTTAACTCTTCGAGTGCACGTTAGTCTTCTGCGCCTTCTTCTTCCTGGCCGCCAGCATATCGTAGAAGGGGTTGTGCGATATGCTTTGCCTGGAATCAAACGAAAAATATCCAGTTGTAATTGAGAAAGTCGTCGATGTATAAGGAACGTGAGAAGTAACCGCTAATGAGTATTTTTCACGAAGAAAATCGTGTGAAAAAATAACTGGGTCAGAGGAGATGCGAACTCGCGAACTTCGGAGTTGTAAGCTAATACGCTACCCTTTTAGCCAAATCAGAAGATAATAAGAATTTTTATTTTATTAGTACCTACAGTCAGTTTGCCCATACTTTACCGTCATACTTCCTTGTAAATGTTTGTTTGTAATTGCGCGTAACGCTTTCACACAGTTATTTTTCTGTTAATAGATGCGCGATAGCGTAAAAACGCGGCTAGGGAAGCGCCGCAACGATCGCGACCCCAAGGCTTTTCTGTTAATTATTCGCGTACCCGAGCAACGACTTACCGCACGCATTTGATCCATTCTTCCTTCTCCTCATCCGTGGCCGCCGACATTCTGTACACAGTATGTTTACCTGGAATAAACGAGAGAATAACGGTTACCGCGATATCCTGCCGTAATTACCCTGTGCACGGCGAGGCGTGCTATAAAAAGGGCGCGCTGAATGGTAACGAAACACGCACGGGATTCGATCGCGGCGTGAGAAAGACGTTTTGTTCGCCACGCACCTCGAATTCCTCCATTCCCCACGTTTCGCTAATCCTCTGTTCTTTCGCCTCGGCTTGCGGCAATTAATTCACTAATTACGTAAGTATTTTGATATGTGGGAAAATATGAAAAACTAACACGGCACCTGGGGATTATAAAATGAAGGAATTTACCGGGCGAGCAAAAATTATAAAGGTTCCGCATTATGTAGAATAGTTAAGTGACTTACTGCGAACTTCCTAATGTGCCCTACAGTTAATTAATAGTTAATAAAGTAATTGGTGCAGTTGGTATAATTGGCTCCTCATAGATGACTAGTGACGCGTTTATAGTTAGCGATTGATACAGTGGAGACTACTATATTATATAGTAATTATAACTAGTGCACTAGAAGTGACTATAGACGACTAAGTCATAGTAGCTATGGCACGATGACTATAAGTGACTATACGCAACCGCGCGGAAGTGACTATAAGTGACTATAAGCAACCACGCGGAAGTGACTACAGCGTGGTGACTATAAGTAACCACAGACGACTATTCGTGACTATATCAGTGCCGATAAGTAACCATATTATAGTGACTATACACTATCGCTTTGCCATTATAACTGTGACTGACTATATCGCGATGACTAGAAGTGACTATAATCGACTTTAATCAACCGCAGCTCAATTGTTGCAGAACCTATACGCTACAGTGACATTCACGACTTATATATCACTGTTTATAGTACCTGTAACCATCTACACTATAGTAACTACATTCAACTGTACTGTACCATAACTATATATCACGGTTACGAGGGTGATGTGAAAACATCGCAGCCTAACAGAGAACGAGTTTATAATACACTTGGCCCATTGCTCTGTCCTGATCCCAATCTGGTAAAAGTTCTCGCCCATTAATGCCACCGCAAGTTCTCAAATCACCCTCGCACCATAATATTATGATAGTCGCCCGGTTGCCCGCAGTACGTAACATTGCCCGCGTCCGTCAAGAATCTAAACGCCCTGTCAGTCTCAGAAACTCAGGCTTCGGTCGCTAAACGCACGAACTGCCAGCGCGAGAGCGATACGAAACGACGTCCCGTCGCAATGCAGATGGCGGCACGGATTAATATCCGTCCGCCTGACGTACCTTCGACAACTTTCCCCTCGCTGTCGGTCTTGCACGCCTTGATGAACTCGGACCCGGCGGCGTACAGCTCGAAGCAGTGCGGCTTGTGCCGATCCTGCACCTCCCTGACCTGAATGTTCTCCAGCGGGATGATGCCCCGTGGCTCCTTGTCCGTGGTGTACTCGAAGTAGTAGAGACAGTTGTCGTTCAATATGAACCACCGCCTCTTCCAGCTCTTGTACCGTCCGCCTGGAACAGCAAACGCCCCATTTGAAGCCGAGGATCGCCTCGCGACACCGCCGCGCGCTATTTACCTGCTGTCTCCGTCAGGGCAGCAGAGGGACAAAGCGATACGACATAAGAAAAGTAGCTACAGACTTAACGAACATATCGTCGTCGTCATGGGACTGACTCACCCTGGAGCACCGATCCCCAAACTTCTACACTACCCCCCCTTCGCCCCTTCCGCATCCCACCCGACCCGACGCGAACTAGACGGTGCCCTCCGCCGTTGCTCAAAGCCCGCCGAACACGGAATGCCCACGGTGGCGCGACGACCTATCTAAGAGCGCCGGGCGTAATCTTCGGAATGTCTCGGCATAACGCTGAAAATATTCCAGCGATCCTAGGCCTTCAGCCTCCGCGGCGGGCTGACAGTTTGGGAAACGCCGCTCCAGGATGTTCTCACTCGTTCCCTTAACCCCTCATAGCGCCGACACATCTGTCCCGATTCGCGCGTTACCGGTCTCCCGTTCGCCAATCGATTACGCTAGGCCGCTGATGCCCGATCCTCTCGAACGACAGTACAGCGGCTTATCTCGAGCGCGCGTCCGCTGACCGCCCGCATCATCACGGAAACGATCCGTATCGCTTTACGCGCGGCGGGTGGTGTTCCGCCAAAGATGCACGAGATCCCTTACGGGGATGGAAATTGTGCTCTGATCGATGTTGCGGCAGAAAGAATAGAAATTTTGAGGGAGGAAGTAAATTATATTGCGATTCTTGAAGGGGGAGTACTTGACTCACCAATTTCGCTCAAATATATGATTTTTATGATAGAATGTAAAACTGTATTATAAAATTAAAAGAAATAAAAATAAAGAAATAAAATTTAAAGAAAAAAGTAATATTCATTATTGACGGTTATTAATTATTTATAGATACGAAGAAGTTTGAAAAACTTGTGATTCCAGTTGGGGTCAAAATGACCCAATTTCCGTACAAGGGTTAAACAGTTTTCTTCTTACCCACGAATGAAATTCTTTGAACTCGATTATCTAAAAAATTATTCAGAATGATGCTCCACGATTTTGCAATGTTACTGTACACGGTATCCACAAGCTCTGTGCAAAATTTCAGCTAATTCGGAAAGCTACTTCTGTAATGCCACCGTTATATGCACGCTATTGTTCAAGGCTGGTTCGCATATAACCGTTTCAGGCTCGGAAATTAAGACTCGCCAGCAATTTTCTCCAATTAATAATGCAAGGCGGGTACACAATGGTTCTTTTTCGTCATACACGTCGCTATGAAGGGTTAACGTCATCATCCACTCGGAACTCCTCGAAAAGAAGGGATTCACGCGCGAGGCGAGTGAAACAGCTCGCGACATTCTTCGATCGGCCGCGCCTCGGCCGACATTCTTCTCTCAGCCACGCAAAGAGGTTTTCTCATTTCAGATCATACCAAGTCAAGAGGGAGTCGGGAATACGTCGGAAAAGGAGACAGTCGAACTCTGTAGGTCGGCCGCGTACGAAAGATTACCTTGCTTCCAGAGCCAGCCCTCCTTGTCGGGGTTGAAGAACGTGTGCATCAAGTCGTTGCCGTCGTCCTCCGGTATCTTGAAAGGTTCTGTCTTTATACTTTCGTACAGACTCTGCAAAATAACGAAGAAAAGTTTCATCTCTGTAGACGGTTCCGTATTAATCCTTTCACCGCTGAGCGTACGCCACGTGCGGAAACGCTTCAGCCCTATGCCTTATCCATACTCTTTAAACGCCTATAGGCGTTGCCCGCACAGAACGCAAGCATATATAAATTGACAGCTCTGACAAGGTTCACACGATAAGTGGGTAAACTTGGGTAAATTATTCTTCTTAATTTGTGCTAGCGTTAACGACAATTAAATAGTATTACAAGAGTATTTCGTTGCGAACTCGCTTTTTGATTTTAGAATAATATACTTTACGTAGCGCAGTTTTGCTTTCAGTTTTCTGTTCCTTCCATCGTAAGTAGGTACCTACCTAAAGATATTCCCGGCCGTAGGAGATCGAACGGAGGAATCGAAAATATGGAAGGAATATAGAATCTCCCAGTGCGTCAGTGGAAATTCCAGTTTCTCCGAGAAGCCCGTCTACGTTTCCTCCCATTACTGCAGCCGACTGCCTGCTCGCGAGGTAACGTTTACGAAAAGTAATAAAAGGCGCACTCGTTACAGTCCGGCGCAAGACGCGTCTCACAAATTTCCACCCCATTCTTATCCCCTCGTAATTTCCGCGATACGTTGGCGGATTAAATTCTCCGCGGTTTTTAAAATGTCTGTAATTACATCCCGACCTCTCATCCCCCACTCCCGCGGCGCAAAAATCGGCGAGGAAGCTCAGTTAACAATGCACGGAAGTCTCGTTCGCTTTAATTGCGAAAACAGTGCGGTGACGTTGTTGAAAAATGCGGAGGAGAATTTTAAAATTGATGCGAAGCATTTCGCCCCCGCTCTGCCGCTGCGAAGGAAGGCCGTCGAAGGCTCGGTAAATCCACGGCTAATGCAATATTAACGTCGCAGTTCCCTTTTATCGGGGATCGATGATTTTATCGCGGAAGGATGATTGCCTTCCTGCCCGTGGAATCGACGTTCCGTATGGTGTATCGGGATCGATCTCCGTGGCCATTTTTCCTCGCAACCGGCGCGTATCGTCGCGGCCGATCTCTGGCGCACATCGTGGCACTTTGCATAAATCTATCATTAAGGAATCACCGCAACGGACTTCCCCGTTAGCCTCGTCTAATAACCGCGATTCGTCGGGCGACTTGTATGAAGCGCGCCAATTGCTTTATATCCTGGCCAGGGATCGCGCAAATAGAGGCACGACCTTTCGGCCCGCCTATAAGTATGCGCGCGATGACGTGCGTCCGTTGTTGCGTATAGCTATTGTGCTATCTGCCGCGTTCGTTAGGGCCCACTTGACTCTTTAAAACGGCCGCGTACTGACGACCAAGGGGGGTATTCGAGGAAATTCGCGGGAGAACTTGGTGGGTATTTAAGTGTGTTGCGTCAGGAGAGTTGAGAACCCTCGTGCACTCACGGGGTTGAGAACCCGTGGCGGCTCAGCGTGTTACTATATCGTGGATCGAAAGAAATTTCGACTGTGTTGCGTCACGAGAGTTGAGAACCCTCATGCGCTCACCGGGGTTGAGAACCCCTGGCAACTCACTAGGGATGTTCGGTTACCTGAACGCTCTGATTTTTTTTTTAAACAGGGCAGGGTTTGTAGAGGACCTCAATAGAAATACAAGGCTATTTTTCGTTTCTGCCCATTTTCGGTTCTGCAGAGTGAAAACACGCCTGAAAGGTTAATGTGTTATTTCCTACTTTCCTGTATATCTTGAAAAATATAGTAGATATAAAAAAATTGTTATAATGAAAATTTAATGGATTTTTATGCTGTGTAAAACTATGTAATCGGATTGTTTAAAACTTGTGGTGGAGGAACATTTTACTGCTCAAAATACAAATTTTAAAAAATTTGATTACGCAGTTTTGTAGGTCAAAAGTCGTTAAGTTTTTATTCTAACCATTTTTTTATCCACTATAGTTTTCAAGATATACAGAGAAGTAGGGAATCACGTATTAACCTTTAAGGCGTGTTTTCACCTTGAAGAATTGAAAATGGGCGCAAACGAAAAATTGTCTGATACTTTTAGTGAGATTTTCTACAAACTAGCACGGTTTAAAAAAATCGAAATATTTGGGTAACCGAACATTCGGAAGACTGATTTGTAATCCGATTGCAAGTCGAAACGTTCGCCATTTGCTGAATAATACTTTGGTGAACAGTTATTCGAATGCCCAGTGTGTGGTTCCGCCTTGATTATTGTTCATAGAAACTCTTGGGTTGAGAATTCCCTAGCTCCAGTTTTAGTTTAGTTTCGGTAGTTGGTAAGCGAATATATGTACCGTAGCATTGCCTGGGAAGTTCTTCTTCGGGATACGACTAAAGAAGAAGTTACGCCACGCGAAACGAAAGTCCGGAATCATCATTCTTTGTCACCTGAAAACTCAAGCGAGTCCGAAGGTGGAAAAAGAACTCTTCTCTTAAAACGTGCAGCTTCTCCGCAAGAAGACGTCCGCACACTCCTGTTCAATATTATAATAAATCGTTATTCCAAGCAATCCTACCGTTTCTTGTGTACCTACACCAAAGCGAAAATCTCAACGCGGCTGAAATCTCTCTTAAGACGCTCGATAACGTATACCTATGCATGCTAGTGCCACGGGAGAACGATAAGGGGGACGCGTGTGCATGAACTGGAAACGCGCACGGGGTTTTATTGGGGGAGTTTTCATGATTCTTGATTGGATTAGTCGTTTTTTGAAGCGGTTCTTGGGGAATGATTTATAACCCGCGGGAATATGGTGCGGTGGATATTGAGATTGAAGCAGGAGTGGATACGAAGGGATAGCGTAAGAGAGGAAATGAGGTAATTTAATGGATATCGACCTAAGGATGTTTGGTATCTGATGTCTGGTGTGTAATAGCTATTACTATCTCCTATCGAACGGTTGGTATTTAGTACGCGATATCTAGCTTTTAGTATCTCTAGTATTTTCAGTATGTGGTATCACGATATCTCGCATTTGTAGTATGCAGTGTTCCTAATATTTCTAGTATAATAGCTTATATTAAGTATATCTGGGGCCTAATAGGATCCTTAGTATTTACTTCTAGTACCTATTATCCCCAGTACTCGGTGCATTCAGTGTACTGAGTATCTAGTAGCAGTAGCATCTAGCATTTCCACTACTAGTAGCATCCAGTACTTCTAGTATCAGTAGCATCTAATACGTCCACTACTAGTAGCATCCAGTACTTCTAGTATCAGTAGCATTTAGCACTTTTATCACCAGTATCCAGAATTTATATCCTTAATATCTGCAGTATTATAGTATCCTTACTCCAGTATCTAATGTAGCTAGTGCTGTTTTTATCACTTGTATCTAGCATTTGTATCCTCAGTATCTGCAATATAGTATTGCTTCTAGTATTCTAACCAATATCTCTAAAAGCCTACTACATATCACCACTAGTATTTCTAATGTTCCGTAACAAGTATTCGTATCTACTACCCCCGGACCCATCTAGTATTTAATCCCCAACTGTATTATCTACAGTTCTCCTCAAATTGGAAAGGTACATTCCACATCGCCCTCGGAGAGTTCAATATAAGTATAAAACCTTCCCAGCCACCACAGACATCGCAACAATCCTTTTCCCACTGCAATAACAAACTTCCCCAGATCGCGTCAGTATGCAATTTCAATCTCGTGAAAGCCGGCCGCACGCGACGCTCGGACACTGTCCCAACAACAGTGGGTGGAGGTAATCCCGCAGTGGCGCTACAGAAAAGCGGTAAACTGCAAACTGTACGGTACCGCAGCATTGAATTACCTTCACCGGCCCGCCCGATAAATATTCCCATTAATTTACTGTTACAAACCCGCTTCAAAGCGACCGTTTCCGCTGTCCGAGCCGCACTCAATCATTACAGCCGCGCGTTGCCCGCGCAACGAGACTGTTGCACCTGCGGCGCCGCTCTAATTGCAGGAAATCTTTCGCGCATGATACATCTGCGCGACACGGCTGGCGCAACAGCGCGAATTACCATTTTTCGCGGAATCCCAATTACCTGCCAAAAATACCGTCGCTGAACGCTGCGATCATCGAGATCCAAACCACGCTTCGACTCTTACACCGCCCCATTCCCGACCGATCCATTCCAAGCTCCAATCCTATGCGCATCGCGTCGCGAATGAAAGACAGGAAGAGGCTCCTCCGGTAGTTTTAAACCGCGTCTCCACTGAATCGGTATTTGACGATCGGTAAATCGATCGGCTTGCGATCGGCTTTTGATACCATGCGGCCTCAGCCGACAGAAACGTCTACAATTGTTTGGCACTACTGAGCGGCCTTGCCGATTGGCAAATTCCGACGCAGTGGGGATACGGTTGAAAGCGGCAAGGGATGGTACTCACCACGAGGAGTTCGCGGGGCAGGTCGCCGCCGTTGTTGATGCCGCGGTTCATGGATATGAACTGCTCGACGCTCGGCTTGTCCTTGACGCTAGGGTTGTGCAGGGACGTGTTGAGCATGATGATAGCGAAGCTCAGGACGTAACAGGTGTCCGTGTTCGTGAATATATTGGGGTTGAGCTGGCAGTACCTCTGCGCGAAGCACTCCATCATCCTGTCGATCTTCTGGGCCTCGCCGGGCAGCCTGAACGACCAGAGGAACTGCCTCAGCGCCTGCACCAGTATCAGGTCCGTGAAGTCGTGCAGCTCGACGAACGCGCGCAGCACCCTCTCGTTGAAGTCGTGCCGCTCCCCCAGGTAGTCGCCGATCGCCGTCTTGTTCAGGCCCTCGCCCTTGTAGAGGAACTGGGCGACGTCCTCCGGGGTCGGGGCCAGTAGATTGTGCTCGATGAGGTACTCGATGCCCTTCTTCGGGTCCATGTTGAACTTCTTGCGGCCGATCGACGTCTGCTTCGCCTTGTTCGACGGCTTCGTCTCGTCGGCCGCGAGACCTCCGCCCTCCATCGCCTCCATCTCGGCCACCACCTCGCCCAGCTCATCTTTCAGTTGCTGCAAAAGAAGGATAGGTGTCAGAGAGTCGCGCGACAATGGCTTCTCCTCGCTTGTACGACGCTAGGCGAGGCTCGTGTAATCCTGGGGGCACGGGAGCTCCGAGCTCCAGGGATCGTCCAAGGCGACGATCGGGGCAGGGAAGGTTCATCGAAGGTTTTGGCGGCGGGGTCAAGGTTTTATCGAGTTCCTTAGCTTTTGGGGGGTTTTACGGGGTTACAGGTGGATGGAAGGGAAATGGGGAGAGTGCAAAGGGAGATAGGGGGTTGAAAGTTAACCTTTAGAGGGCTGGGGGGTCACTATAGTGGCCAAAGGTAGACAACTATTTAATGTGCATATATAGGTATATTTTATGTACAGAGTGTATAAAAAATTATGGACACCAGTTTCCGCAAAATTGTTTGCAACATTTAAAATTAATCTTAAAGTTTTTTCTTACGAGAAGAAACAGAGTTCAAAAGAAGCCGTTTCGGCGCAAAAATTGTTGCTTGTACACCCTTAAAGTACTGCTGAGTCCACTACCTAATAGGCCCATAATGGAACGTCATAGGTACTCCTTTTCAATTCTATCTTCAACTCACGCCACTTTCGTTACTACTTATCTTCTCATATTTCTGTCAACTGATTTTTGTCGATGCTCGAAACATATTCAGCAGGGCTCAACCGAGCACAGAGCTTATAGCTTCGCAGAAAATGGCAAAAGTGCATTTGGTAGTCGTGCCCTCGAGGGTATTTGCTTTAGACACCGCTGGAATGTGCCCCAAATACATCGCCGTACCTTCTCCACCCACTATAAGTATATTGTCCGGGGTACCAATCGCTCGGAGCTCGAGATTGCAGATACGTGGGCTCAGCAGTCTGGGTAACTCGATTGTTTCAAGGGGGCTATCGGAAAACGAAGGTTCCGAGTTGGAATATCGATCCAGCGAACCTCGTAAGAGCGAAAGCTATGAGGAAGTTAATAACAACCTGTTGGCTGGGTCTATTTTGCGAACGACTTTGGGTGTTTAAAAATGATTAAAGGCGAATTAGCTCCTTCTATTCGCGGCACTTGCTAAATGTATTTACTTCCTTTACGGGCCAGTGTGATTTTCAAATTTTCACGAGGTAAATCGGCTTAATCAACGTAAAAGCATCTAAATGACAGGGCAAACAGACTTACCCAATTCTCCTGATAAATACGTGAGACCATATTTAGTATTCACTCGTGGTTGCCTTTATTTACCGAGACTCTTGAATTTCGACTGTTGTTAATTTAGTGGAGAGGATTCAATAACAGCTTATTTAAACATTCAATTTACTCCAGCATTGGTGGTCTGATAAGTCAGAGTTGGGTATTATTCAAATAAATATTTAAAAATAATATTAATATAATACAATAATTTATATAAATTTTTTAAAATAAAATTTATTCGAATAAACAATTATTTGTTATTCTCGAATATCTTCATTTTATCTAAAATTTTTATTCGAAAAATGTATTCGAATAATGACCAACTCTGGATCAAGTTGCTTCCAGTAATATTCGAACGAGTAATCTCTCGTTGTAAATCAAACTCAAGCTCACAGGATTAGAGGCTCCTCCCAGATCGAAGAATTATTCCTTTTCATACTTCTCCTCAATCTCGCGTCCGCCCACTACCTCCATTTTTCTTCACTCTCTCCCCTTCCTGTTATAAAAATCTCCACCCCTGACCCTATATTTAAAGGAAGTCCTTCACCCGAGGCGCTCTCATCTTCCCGATCTAGATAAGGGAAGAACCTTTCGGGGGTGAATGCCAAGAGGGAAGCATTTCTAGTGCGATACGAGTGTCCCTCCCACGTAGCGCTCATCGAACACTTAATTGGTTCAAGGTGCACTAATCACATTAATAAAGGCCTTGTTAAATTCCCCTTTCTTTTCGCGTGCATTTGCAGATTTGGAAAACACGCGGGGTCGGTACACGAATACACGCAAATACAAAAACTTTCCCCTTCACGATCAAGATTATTATTTCTGCAGGTTTTCCAAACAGATCCACCTCGAGGTGTACACATTCGTCTCCAAAAGCAGACATTCCCCTTTTCGGACTTCCTGCAGCGCGATCGGTTGTTCGCAGTTTCCTTGAACGCGGAATTTCCGGTCGTATGCGCCGGGCGTGTAGCGGATTCCTCTGTCCTTTTTCGATATCCCTTTCGCTGTACAACTAAGCGGCCTAGGCAGCGGCGGGATTCCGTCGCAATTATCGAAAGTCATCGATCGACCGATTCGGGGTGCGCTCGTTACGGGGAGAACCCGTGGAGGAGTTGGCGGATACGCTTGCTGAGTTGGGAACGGAAAAACCGTTCGATTATCGACCCGCGACTGGTCCCCATTTAATCGAGTATCGGGCCAGTAAGCGCGGTAACGTGCAAAAGCCGCGAGATGTTTGCGCTCGATTTAATACGGCCAGTCAAGTACAGAGGCTCAATAATTCTGTGCGCCCGTTGAGGGAGATTATTATCGACGAGATTGCTGCTCGCGTAATGGTACTCCGCGAGTGGATTCTTTTTAAGGAATAATTGAATTTTGATTGGCTCTCGGCGCGGAATATGGGGAGCCTGTTCTTCGTACACTTATTCGGTTTAATTAGCTGGAATCTGTGATAATTATAGGGGTTGACTGGTTAATGAAGGGTGATTGAAGGGCTGAGGTGTTAAATAGGGATGGTGAAGTTTAGCAAAGGTATAGAAACTGTGCTGCTTGGTTCCACTAGGGATGAGTAATAGGGCAATAGGAAGGTGGGTAGAGTTGGGAGGGTTTAGATCTGCTAGCAATATTTCCCTGTGTAGCTGTGGCACTGAAGTGTCTAGAAATGACGATTGAAATATAAATTGGAGTGTCACGTATCACTCATTCTTCACGTATACCAGAAATCATATATACAGATCTCAGATATTCCACATTTTTCGATATTCAATAAATTACGTTTCTCATAAATCCTACATATTCAATATTTGTCACGCACCTTCCAGATTACACATAATTTAAGTTCTCCTTGCACTTGTCACACACTATCCATGCACTTCACACACTATTTTCGCACTAATCTTATTGCACTCGTACGCCACGCCCATATTAGTTCCACACCACGCCCATATTAGTTCCACGCCACGCCCACATTACCTTCATGCCACGCCCACTAGATTGCTACACCATTTCCACACTATTTCCACGGCACACCCGCATAACCCCTACACTATTTTTACCAATTTCACACATTACACATCAATTCACTCTTCTCACATCCTTGTTCTGTTCCCTTTTATATCTTAGCTCCCCCAACTATTGAAAAACATAGCACACCACAATCAGAGATCGAAAATGAAACCCTCGGCAAATCCTCTTAATGGAGAACCGCGTCGAGGGTTTTCGGATAGAAGCCTCGACGAAATTCGTCGATAGAACTGGCTCTCCCTATTCGCGGTATTCGACCAGCAGGGATCGAGAACCAGTCGAACCGCATTTAAGCAGAGTCCGATCGAGCCACGAGCGTGCGTCAAATAGAAAGTGAAAAGCTATCCTTTCGAAACAAAAGCGATACTGAGGCATTCCAGCATTCTGATCCTCCTTTAACCTACGATTCCTCATTTCCATGATGGCGGAAAATTGAAGTGTCGAACACAGAGGCAAGCAACGATCTATCCCACAGCCAGGAACAGGTGCCTCTGCTTCTAGCAATCAATTTTCTTTTTCTAAGGTCAACGGGGAGGGGGGACAGGTTGGAACGAGAAATACTGGAATAATTTTTCCTTTCTGCCCGACAACTTTCCACGACGTGCAGAACGCCCTGTGCTCCACGCAGCACATTGTCTCACGGTTACGTTTCGACCCGGAACACGCCACCTACGACCTTAATCCGGGATCAGACGTTTCCGGAAAAACGCTCTTAATTGCGACGCGAGGCCGAGGAAACTTCGAGTGCGCTTCGGCATAGTTGTTAACGAGTGTGTCGCGGTGAAATCGTGCGAACACTGCTCCCGTTCCGACGCACTCGTGCACATCGCTCTTCTGCATCTGGATTTGTAAATCAGGGAAATATCGAGGGCACGCGTAACATATTTCTGCTGCATCATTTGTATTTCATGGCAGCATGTGTTTAGCATTCTTCGCGCACCGCGCGCATCTTCTAGAACGCGGAACGCGAACAAATGATTTGTTGTGGTATCCCTAATTATTGTGGTCTCGAGATTAAATGTGGACCTTATGGAATTTTACTTGTCAGAATAAATTTTGTTTGAAGATTTTAATTATTAAAGACAAGTAGCTTTATTTCTATTGGGTATATTTTACTTCCTGCTATTGTTTTACAATGTTTTTTAATGGGTTATGTAATTAATATTATTTTAAATTTTCTGTAGTTTTTGTTTTTGAAGTCTAAAATGCAACTATGGCTTGGTATTAACTATGCTTGATATTAGCAATGGATTTAACTAATTTTTTATTAATTTCAGGGTTGTTGGCTTTGCTGGCTCTCATCTAGAATAGGTGAATTGAATGAGCTGTTGAGATTGTTCTAAGATTAATATTTAGCAATAATAAGGTGCTTCTTGCGCATGTCCAAACAGGAGATGAAACATTTTAAAGATTTCCATGGGGATAGCAATCACCTGATAAATAAATTTGAGGTTCACTCAATTACTATTAAGCAACTGGGAATCAAATACTAATTAATCGTAAATCATCCTACAGGTCTCCTATTGCTGGATACATCTATAACACATTAAACTATTCTGCATTGCTTCTGCGTTTCACAACAGAGATCACAGACTGCAGATCCCGGTTGCTTATCTCTTAAGCGCAGTAGGAGGGCCGGGCGAAGAGGCGGGACATAAAACAGTGGGCGTGGCTAGGCGCTGTGGTGGGGATGCCCACTTGGCTGGCCATCTGTCAATACTTTCCGCTCTGAGTATAATTCCAACAGAATAATTTCAAAGATAAATGAAGCGTGTTAATACGGTTTCAACCAGCCTAATGTACTTGTATTCGAATGAATATATATCATTTTTGTAGATAGAGTGTTCTCAGTGTTTTATATTGCAACTCTTTCAATATTTAGTTCAACCACGTATGGATGTGCCTTTCAAGAGCTAAACCTTCCTCAAAATGACTTCCATAGGGGAGAGGTGGTATGAAAGAGACACGTGTTGAAAGGGACATTGCCATTATCTCCAAGACAAAGGATCTGCCCGCGCCGAAAGTGTCTTGTTTTGTTTTGTCACTTTTGACAAAAGCGAAAAATAAGATAGGCAAATGTGCTGTGGTATGCTGTTATAGTCAGATAACTGACCTTTCTAATGTTACCAATTAGAAGTAGAATGAAAGTTTAGTTCTTTTGTTCTCTTGTTTTAAACAAAAATGGCCCTTTCATCCCACCTCTCCCCTATATTCTATCACGTCTCGTACCAAACGAGAGGTATCTTTTGTTACACACAGAGCTGCAAAGATTCACAACATCGAAAGGTTCGTTAAAATTTGGACTTTGAAATTCCAAAACTCCATAACGGCCCCTTCGCGGTTTCAATTTTTCCGTTTCGTTTCGAGTTCCACTCCACTCGAACAATGCTCTCGTCCGTGATTCACCAAAAACGAGCTCCCTCCCCCAGCTTTTTCCACGATTCGCCAGAGTCGAAAGAACCTCGAAACTTTCTGAAAACCGCGACTCGGCCGCTCGAAAAAAAAGCGGTGGAACGGAACCGCGAAAGGAAAAAAGTTGCCGTTTGCTCAGGGGCCGGGCTAAAAATTCTGGTTAATTACCGACGAAAGGATATCCGCCCTAATTAATGTCCGACAAGCATTTCTTCTTATGTCCACCAATGAGAAACGATTCTTCCCAGTATTCGTGCATATTACTAAAAAATACTCCCCCCTTATAACACTCGCATAATTATTAACATTAATAATTTTAATAACCTTGAAATACTTGTGTATGTACTTCACAAATGACTACTTTTTTCAAATTTTTAATAATTAATTAATTAACAATAAATAAAATTTTAATAATCTACCATTAATACTAAACAAATTTTTAATAAATCCCGTCAATAATAAATAAGTTTTTAATAAATTACCTTCAATAACAAATAAATTTTTAATAATTCACCTTTAATAATAAATAAATTTTTAATAAATCATTGCATGTATCTATACGAGTTTTGCAGCTAAAGGTAATACCTATTAATAAAATTACCACCGACAGTCGAAGTGATTGTTTTCACACTCAATTTGCGCAACGATGTTTTCCACAGCGACCACTTTCGATTTGAAATCGCGAGGTCTTCCCCGCGAATGATAAAGTTTTCGCAATACTTTCATTTATTGCAGCTAATTGGAGGGAAGTAGCGGTGTGTGAAGTCTGGTGAGTGCAACTGCACATTTCTATAATATACTGTATACCAACAGCAAAATTGCGTAAAACTGGGTAGCAACTTCTCGCGTCACTCGCCAATCAAAATGTTGCCCTATCGCGATACAATTATACAGAGGGAAAGTAGCCAGTTTCTCGTTCATTAAAATAAAATTTCACGAAATGGTAGGGAGTTGCTACACGAGTCGCTCAGGTATCTATTTATCGAATTCGTGTACCTAACATAATTAATTACAGAAAGTAGATATTAAATTACACCTTTGCTTTCATTACCAACACTTTCACTGTTACATCTATTTTACACGAATATTCAATAAATTCAATTTGCAGCGCAAAGTTAATAAAATTTGTTTTTTTATTGAAAACAAATTTATTGAACCCTTCGTGATCACACGGGCTATATCGCACCCCAGGGTATGTATTTGCCAATATTTCTGTAAGGTTTCAGACCTAAATAATAAAATTTGAAAATTTGGTGAATTTTAAATAAAAATCGATTTTATGCACAACTATTTTTTCAAATACAAATTTCAACATATCAAAATTTACATGTCTAGAAAAAAACTAGCAGAGGATTGTGGATGTACAATTATCACTCAAAAGGTGAAAAGATTAAAAAAATAAGAAAATGGTAAAATATGACGCTGGGGTGCAGTGAACTCCACGTAACTAAATTGCGATTATAAGAAGTCAATATTAAATAAATTCTATTTCAAAAGTTTACTTAAAAAATTTCTCATGTTTCAGGGGTGCGGATACTGCAATCGAAACACGACAAACGAGCTAACGAGGGACGCGGAGGAGATAGGGCGCTATCTCCTCGAAATAATAGAAACGAAGGAGAAAAGAGAAGCTCATCGGGGCTCCCTAAATATTCCACTTCCTTTAGGCCGTGCTCGTCCCAAAACTGTTGATACCGTGTTTATCGCGGTCCTCCGCTAAGGAAGTACGGTTTATTTTTAACCGGATACATTCACGACGCGTTCCAGTCGTCGACGTCCGTTTGGGTCGTGGAACACTTGTCGATGGTAAGGAACGCGACATGGGGCCCCAGGGATGCTTCGAAGGCTCGTCACGATCGAAATTGGGGAATGTGGGAGAAGTATTGTGCCTTGCAGAGATACGATGATTACCTTGTAACCCATTCGAGTGTAAAAGGATACTCCTGAAGGGAAAAAACACCGAATGTGTTAGTCGTTTACTATAAACACGCAATTATTGGGTCACATTCCTTTCCTTGTAAAACCCTGGGCCTTATGAGGGGACCACCCGAGGTGTTGGGCACCGATTTTGATGAAACTTCGTGGAAAGATGGAGAGTTGAAAAATATTTTATCGCTGTTTAGCTGTAAGTGCATTTGGACACCTAATAATTTACGAAATATTTAACAATAAACATCGCGTTTGCCCGTTGGCGTTAAGTATATGAAGCTTTACTAGTGTAACAAGTATCTATAGTGTAAAAATTATGTTGAAATCGTCGTCTTAGTATCATTTATTTCATATTTTGAGTATTTTATAATTCTTGTTTCAATATTTTGAATATTTTATATTTTTGTTTGAATATTTTGAATATTTTATATCTCTAGTTTCAATATGTTGAATATTTTATATTTTTTGTTTCAATATTTTGAATATTTTATAATTTTTGTTTCAATACTTTGAATATTTTATCATTTTTGTTTCAATATTTATCAATATTTTATATTTCTTGTTTCAATATTTTGCATCTTGGTTTCACAGTTCATTCCAATTTAGGTTTATATTAAGTACCCAACCCCCACTGTAGATCACCGTAAAGACCCGTGCCTTCAATCAAAATCGTGGGACAATCACAAAAAACGAATAAAAGAGTCGAAGGAAGGCTTCGTTTGAAAGGAAGGAGAACATCGTTCCCCGTTCCAGACAGCGTTCACCGCCCCTCTGTGTCTCGTTGCAGATTGAACCTGCAGTCGGTGGCAAAACGGCCTGGGAGTTCATCGAAGGCTCTCCGCGGCGATGACACCGTGGAAACAGGGGAAAAATCGATGCCAGCGTGCAAACGGCGCGCCCATTCGCGCGATACCCAGGCGATTTTCGTGGTCGCGGCGGAAAATGACGTGAACACGCGACTGTGAAATATTTATCGACGCGGGAACGTGTTTCCTGGAAGGGAAAACGTTGGGGCAGGGGACATTTCTCTTTGAATTAAAACCTTAGGCTGGGTACAGGCGGCTGCAATCCAACATGCAAACAATCGTCCAAGCCTAGCACTTGAATAAAACAAACTTCCTCCACTCTAGCACTGTTGCTATATAATTATATGAATACTAATTGGTGGATACAGGAAGGGTCTAACAACAGAACATATCGAAGTGACAATATCCAATTTGGGTGCGACTTGGTAGAAAGTAGTTTTGTATATTTTATAACAAAAAATGCAATTGGGCATACAGATTCCACAAAAATCCTTTTTTTTTTAATTATTATGTAAAAGACAATTTTTTTGGAATCTGTTTGCACAGCTGCATTCTTTATTAGAAAATACACAATCTTGCTGTTTACACCGTTCTCCTAGTTCTAGTATTTTCCTAGATATCCGACCAAACATGTTTCCCACCCCCAACTTTGAGCGCTATTTTCACTCCTTTAAAATAACTGTCAGCCAATAAAAAAATACGTGCCAAATATTTCTGTAAGCACTACTTTCTACCAAAGTTGCATCAAAATTCCCTTGAAAGTGAGTACCAGGCTCGGCCCAATATACAGGTGTGTCAAGCGATGGGGGCCCGTAGGCGGAGTCACGAAGAGAGTGGGAATAAGAAGTGACTTCGTAGGAGATTCTCGACTGTCAGTACTATTGAAACTGAATTAGTTACTCGGGATACTAAGCTAACACTATTTACAATAATTATATAGTCTCTTTCAAAAAAGAGTTTCCACGTGGTTAGTAGCTATCAAGGAATCCAACAAGGAAGAATAAAAAATGCACGTGGTGACGAATAATTCTCAAGAGATTCGATACGCTATTTGTAGGTTCAATGTCGAGAACCAGAAGCATGTAGACGTCAGTCCAGTTGGATCAATCGGGAGCCGGGGAATATTCCTCGAGCATAAAAGGATAACGAGCGCAAAGGTGAACGACAAGGGCGGTGTGTACGCGATACACCCTTATCGAGAGAAGGGGGAGTCGCAGACGTTGTCCTGGGCTACCAGCGGGCGTATTAAGCGCGTTTTACGCCGCTCCATTTGTTATTCAGGTTCCCTCGATCGGCGGTCGGTCGTCAGCGAGGAAAAAGGAATTCCTCCTTTACTTTTATTTCCGCCCCTGCGGAGCCGGCGACTAAAAATACTGAAAATTATCCGACCGCATATAGAAAGCCGCAGAAGCTTCCAGCTGTGCTTGCAGATCCGCGAGGGCTTCAATGTAACGAATTATTAATGGGGGAGATGGAGAGGGCAATGGACCGACGAGCTCGCGAATCCTCGGTATTTTGGTCTTGGCTGGTGCGTGATAATAAGTTTCTCTGTTTAGAGGAGAGGCTGTGTTTTTGAAACGGGGACTGTTTAAATTTAGCTCGGGGGCTCGTATCAGCCACCCCTTCAATGTTTACCGGTAGAAAAGGAAATACGGCCACCCTAACTTTGTGTTTGGCTTCGACTTACCCCTTGGCAGGGGTTAACGAGGGTGCACACGTATATACGCTTTGTAATCGTTACTCTTATCTTATAAGCAGCAACGTACACATCTTGGGTTTGCGAGGGAGGCTTTCAAGGTGGGGGAAAAGGGACAATGGCGAAATAGATTCGTGATTGTTAGTCACTGTTGGTAAACCGCGGACTGGAGGGGTAGAAATATTCATGACAATTTTGCCAGTAACTGTTAATGATCAATTTTGAGACAGTTAAATGTTTCTTTTTTTTTTTCAAATTCTTCTTAGTTGTCGTCATGAAGGCTCAATTTCTAATCAGTGGCCCTTATGGAGGCCCAACTTCTTCTCAGTGGTCCTCATGAAGACCGGATTTCTTTTTAGTAACCCTCAAAGAGGCTCAAATTCTTTTTTAGTGGTTTTCAGGAAGGCCCAATTTCTTTTTAGCGACTCTCACGAAGGATCAAACAATATTTGTCCATGACAGTTAATAAAGCTCAATCTCTCAATGCTCAAAGTATTCAATTAGCCGTCTAACCGAGTTCTACCTTCACAAAATAACCTAAGCAAGAACAAAGGGGAACTCTCCCCAATACACATCCTCGCGATGTTACTAATACAGATACTCCCATGAGAACGACAACGTGGGATTTTTAACCACCTGCGCTAAAAATGAACGGAGCTCTAAAAAAGACGATTCAATCTACTAAGACTGCCTAAGGATTACGAGGACAAAAGAGCGCCGAGTATCGACGCGTGTGCCCAGGGGGTGAAATGCGAAAACCTCCACCGGTGCAAAAGAGACGGAGTCCCTGGTCGTTAAGCCGCAACGCATTCACGTCTGCGGAAGGTGTGGCTCTCCCCTCTGATACAGTGATCGGAGTGCCGATAACGTAACAGAGGGGAAGTGCGAAACCTCCACTCTCACCGACCAAAACCCTGTTTACACAAAATATAAGAATAATCCTTAAAAATTACCGAAAACAGAAATCCTTTTTCCTGTCTTCCAAACCTTGCTTATTTTGCTAAAATTGCAACTAGCGCAATATCGCCGCTTGAATAATAATTGTGTATATTGATTAGTAGAGCCTATTGGAATATCTTATTGCTACTAACTAAATTTCACAAAAAAATAGGGATTAGTCCGTTTCTGTTTTCAACGCCTCATATCTGAATCCACCTTAACCCCTTAAAACCCAACTCCCTACTATTCAGTTCCTCGCCACCAGCCTCAAAATTCCACCCCCATAATATTCCGTTCGATAGAATAAAAAAGTAAACACTATTTTTAAAAAACAAACAGTGTTTCATCCCAATTCATAAACATTTATATATTAAAATAGAAACATAAAAAAGTTGTAACCTTTTACAATTTTTCTAAAATATAGTGTGTCATTAAGGGGTCAAAAGCTGAACAGAATAGGGGTTTAAACATTTCTATAGTAAAATATGTAGAAACATGAAAAGAGGTTGTAATTTTTTACCATTTATCTAAAATTTAGTGTGTCGTTAAGGGGTCAAAACTCAAAAGCTGAACAGAATATGAGCTCGGGTCTAACAGACCAAATTCCTTTCACCGAGAGACCGAGGGGGGGCAGGGCGCGGAGGCCGGAAGTGGTCCTCTGGTTGTCTTCGATGGGCCTCGTTAACGGGCCCGCCGACCACTGTACCCAGAGGCCCACGGGACAATAAGTCGCGTTCGTCTGCGGAGGTATTGTGTCTGTTATGCAGCCGCGTTCCTTTTGTCCGTTCCTCGGCCTGCATCCGGCCGGCGTCCCGCATTTTGTTGGCGATGCGTGAGAAAACGGCGTGACTCTCTCGCGTCTGGACGTTCCAGCGGCTTGGCTTCGGCCCCTTGTTTCCCGGCGCGAAAACGCGAGAGACATCTGCGGGGGCGGGATCGATCGTCCCTCCGCGGTTCGACCTTGTGCAACGTCGACCTCCAAGGGCGAGATAACTTCCTGAATGGGGAGGCCACTGATCGGTGGTTGCGAAGTGAAATCAAGACCCTCAGCTTCACTTAACACAGTTTATTATGACAAGTAGGAATTTAAAAATAGAAGGCACTATTCATGTCAGTCGGTTAAGAGAACACTCCAGTGCTCTGGTAGTTGCTGATTAAGTACTAACGATCGAAATAGGTGTTACTATATTGTACAGTGTGACTTTTAGGAAAAGTTAGAAATTTTTTAAGGTCTTAATATTTTATTTTTCTTCTCGGTTGTCAGGTACAGAGTGAGTGACATTTTGCACAGTAGTGTCTCGAGGAAAAGACGGAGATCCTGTCTCGAAATTAGGTGACCGCTAGGAAGATGAACTATTGGGAAACCAAGAATTTCGATACGCCAACTAGTGACAGAAAATTAAACTACTGTGAGTAGGCTAAAATCCGTTGAAGTCCATGCGATTATCAGTGTTTATATATAGACATGTTGTGAAAAACGAGTGTTTTTAAATTTTTTTGAACACTAAATTTTTACTTCTTCGATTAATAAATACTTATTCGGAATGTTTGGTGGGATCCGGGGCCTACTTGTAATAGTTTGCCAACTTACCACCGCAGCGCTGAAATCTAAGCCACGCCTCCACTTGGTTTCCCAATATGAATGCCGAAAATATTGATACTTATAGTCCCCCACGCTATCTTTGAAAGCGGGATCACCGAGTGCCATATTTTCAAGTGAAATAGAATCAGGTTCAGTGTAATTTGCGGTGTGACTTCGGTGAGCTTGATTACTTGCGGTGTAAGTAATCGAATTGGAATGGGTCGAGCACACAAATTACATGCACCCCGTTTGCGTCGCTTAAAATGGCACACACGCGCTATATTTATTCCCAGCAACGCGAGGGCGAACTGTATTTTTACACGTCAACCCCAGCAGAGACTTTTATTAATCGCTCCATACACTGACCTCTCGTCAACCAAGGAATTACTCCCTTCGAGCGAATCGAGAACGACACTTTGCCTCGTTACCTCTTCGTGCATATTTTAACAGTTAATTTAATACCTTAAGACCTCATGCTGGTTATTTCATTTTATATTGTGCGTGAAATATAATTGCTATTTATGTTTTAAGCACTACTTAGCCATGTACATATGAAAGGGTGTCCCAAAATTACATGACATCCCAGAGCATGCAATATCCTGATGCATAAAGAAGACATCGAAAAGATTTCGTTCTCGAGATATTAACAGTTGAATATTAGCAGTCCAAGTTCCGAGGCGTGCGGTTTATGAATCAGCTGAGCGTGCGGCAGCTACGTACAGTGATGGTCAAACAAAAGTTTAAGACACAAGCGGTTAGTAGAAATAAAATAATTCCATTGAAAAAAATTATTCTCAAAATTTATATCCCATTGTTTTGGAGGTTGGTACCTTAACCTCAACATTAAATTATTTATTTATGCTATTCTGTTCATTTAACGCATAATAAACTCTTTGGACTATAGAAAATTATGCAGACGCATAAAAATATAAGTTTCAAACTTTCTTTTCACACCACTACCCACCCAGCCTTTCCCTCCCAAATAACAAATACACGAAATAAATGGTAGAGTAAATAGCAAAATGGCACTTAAATAAAAAAGTGTAGAATAAACTGTAGACAATAAGCAGCGTTCATGTTTGCAGCGATTAGAGGGAACGTGTTCCAAATTAATCGACAGGCTTGATGGATTTACTAATGTGGAGCATCTTATCAGACGTTTCGATGATTGGCTCGGAGGAGCAGAGGTTTCGTTTAAATGTGGAGCGATAGATTTCTCCATCCGCTTGCACAAATATTCTTCGACGAAGCTGGTTATCGCGCAATTAGATATCGAATTGCTCGCGACTGGCTTTGTTCGCAGCCACTGTCAATTCATTTTCGACTCTCTGGCGTTCCCGTTGCGATCGATGAGGAAACACGCGGGCAATTTGCATTTCAAGTCAGCAGCAGATAGAGGAGCATCGCGAAACGATGATTCACCCGCGGCTGACAAGCTCCCGTGTATGATCAGGCCTGTTATCATCGCGTCCGCGATAAGGACTTACGTAACATCGAAGGGAAAACACGAGGCGAACAATCTCGCTGATAAGAGGGCAGAATTTAATTGGCGCCCGACTGATAGATATTATTCTAATGACTCTGCGTTCATCCCCCGAGATACTGAGATGTAATTAACTCTTTCGGTGCTCTGGCCTTTCTTCGGTGCGCGCGGTGTGCGGGTAACGCCTATAGGAGTTCAGCGACTGTGGTTAAGAGATGAGAGTAAAGGAGTCCCGAGTCGAGCGTTCAAATGGTCAACAAACACTAATACCGACAGTAGGGGTACTAAATGTAGAATAAAATTGTAGATTAATCGGAATAACAAGAGATAACAAATGAAGTTAAAATAATAAGTAATATAATAATGAAAAATATCATTTAATTTATTACAGTACTATTTCTAGTAGATACTGAAATTTTAATAAGTTTTTTTATCAATTTCTAATTTTGTGATGATTTATTTTAGATCCATAGATGATTTACAGGATCGCGCGTAAACATAGTTCTTGTTATTATAAATCATCACTGAAGCGATTCGCATGGACATTAACGCGATTTCATAATCTCAAAGGAAACGTGCCTTTCTTATCGCATCCTGCATGCATCACGATGCGCAACGCTCCTTGTTGCACCAGGATGCATCCACTTCAGAACGTATGTCCGCCCCGTTATTTATCTCCGTCCCCTGTTCCTCTATCGCGGAGCTCGTCCTGGCGCGCCGTATCTTTCGTGTTCGCAGAAAACGAAACTCGGCCGACCCAGATCAATGGAAAATGCTCCTTGCGCTTAAATGCACCGCGCTAATTGCATTCCTCTTTGCCATCTCAGCTATAGCTTCCTATCCTCGAGAAGGAAGAAGGAATAAGGGCGAGGAGGAAAATTGAGGCCGCTTTAAATTCTCTTGTCGAGATATTTCCACGATCGCGATTAGTGAGTTTCGTGATTTGTCTAATTAATCTCTCAATGTCTGATGACCAGGCTCAGTGTACCGTTTAAAGGGATAATTAATGTACGGTTCATTAGGGAGAATTTGTAATGGGAATATTAATTGTAAAATTATGTGATAGATAATAGAGACTTTAAGAATTTGTTAACTTAATAGTTCCAATCAATAAAAAAAATATGTGTAAAGTTTGAGCCCGATTGGATAAGGGGAAATAGAAAATACAGTTTTTTAGGCTTCATAAATGGAAAATGTTCGAGATGCATCTGAATCTTCAACAGTAAAAAAAAGTGTTCACTTTTCCAAGCTGCTTGGCTTTCTTTCGAAAATCGTTTGTCGCACGAAACAAAGTAGCAGAAAATGAAAGATGCTGCTTGTCTAGAGCTACAACTTTTGTTTGACATGTTTTTTTATGTAATCAATAACTTAGAGGATAATTAAATAAAATCATGAATTAAATGCTACTCGGTTCAAAGTCATCTCTACTTAAATGAACCTCGGTTCAAAGAAATCAGAAATTAAATAAACCTCGGTTCAATGACATCTCGAATTAATTGAACCTCGGTTCAAAGAAATCTGGAATTAAATGAATCTCGGTTCAAAGACATCGCAAATTAAACGAACCTCGGTTCAAGTACACCTCGAATTAAGCGAACCTCGACTTAAGTACGCAATGAATTAAGCGAACCTCGACTTAAGTACGCCTCGAATTAAGAACCTCTATTATGATTACTAAATTGAAAAGCACATTTCTGTTCACAAGACCAATAATATGGATCCCTGGAACGAGTAGCATTAGCCTCCCTAACAAAATGACAATTCCACTTGACGAAATTCGCCAAACATTTTCCCACTGATCTTCTGCAAATTGCCTGCGGGTTTATATAATGTTCCCAAAGTGCTTTCTCAAACTTCCAACTCGGACTGCCTCCTCCCCAAAGTTATGACACTCCGCAAAGTTGCTCAGCCAACGCAAACTTTCCAGCTCTCGATCCCCGGAATTCTATGTTCTGGAAATGCTAGCGTGCTGGTAGAACGTCAGGTAAGAGATTTTTTCCTTCCTTATTATTTCAACGCGAGGGAGTGACCCAGAAAGGTGAGAGTTTACATCCAGTTGCTCGAACGGACTTCTGCAGTTCAGCAGCAACTTCGCAGGGCAGTGACTTGAAATTGTAGGATTCACTGGGCCGTGTTCTGCGGTAACTTTTTCAACCTCGCAGAGAGTAAAAGTAGCTCTTCTTTGATAAGGTACTTTTTAATGCAGCAGACAGTAAATATAAAATTATCTACTAGCTTAGAGTAATCCAAAATGGCACCTAGTAAGCATCTTATGTACGCTTTTGTAATTTATTTAGTAACTTTGCCATTGCAATGATTATCATTTTTCCAAATTTGAACATTTTCAAGCTCAGTTTACTTCAAATTTTCGTTAACAGTAGCCCTAATTTTTTTCATTAATCATGACTAAAGTTCAAAATATAAGCACAAAAAAGTGTAGATAATTTTTCTCGAAAGAACACACACTACAGTTTACTGTAGTAGAAGAGTAATTATTTTCCATCGATCTCTCACTGTATATGGGAAAAACATTTTCGTGTCTAGTCAGTGTAGAAACATTAAATAAATATCAGGCAATTTATTTCACGGATTTCCATTCCACAAATTAGAAATTTTTATTTTTAATGTTTTCAACATCCAGCGAACTCGATACTCGATAAACGAGAAGAAGGCTTCCAATCGGGGAATCCTAGGACTTTCCAGGGACACGAATTCGATCTGTATACCCGATCACTTGACCCACATGGGGCGGGGGCTTTTAATCAGAAGCTCGGTTTGATCGTCCGCAAATAAAAAGCCTCCCCTTCTGCCTCGCTTCATTGCTGCCAGCGAATCCCTAAAACATGCATATGCAGATGGAACACGACTCGAAATATTGAATTCCATAACAACATCGGCCAGCGTAAAATCGCATCGTATTACTCTTCGTACCGAAAATCTCGACTCTCGCCGAAATGGAGCAAAACTAGCCCACTCCGCGTATTGCACAATTTTGAATATAGACGCGCGTGTCCCAACCACACTCGATGCTCGTGCACTGTTTTTCGAGATTACTCGTAGGCTTGCTCGCGCAAACTGTAACAACGGTGGCTCTGTTTCCCAACTTTTGCCTACACGTTTCCAGGAGCATCGAAATTTTCAATAATATTCAAAGTTTGAGAAAGGAAAAACGGTGAAATTGGTGAATTTTGATTTCTCTTGTTTTTTTAATTTCAAATATTGAGGCGCGAATTTTGAATTCTATCGAAATTCAAAAGTGGCAGACCGTAAGATAACGACAGGTACGTATAGATAGCGTTCTGAATATGTAATTGAATTCATAATTTCGAGTAGTTTGGGAAAAGGGAAAAGGGGGAAAAGGACAAGGAGAATGGGAAAGGGTGAGGTCATTCCATCTTGATTCTTGTAATTTTTTAGCTTTAAAGTTGCTAGTCAGTTCTTCAGTTAACGATAACAATATTATACGCAGATAACGTATATATGTGTAGATAGCACTCTAAATAACTGTAGGTAGGTATTTAAGATTCTGAATAATTCAAAGGAGCCAAAAATTTCTCCATAAAATTGCTAAATCAGCATTAGAAAAAAGAAACACTACGTAAGTAAGCATAATTTAGTTGCTCTCGTAAAGTGTAGGCACTCTATAAATTTAACTTACACGTGAAGTGTTCCCTGCAAACTAGGTAAGCAAAAAAATTCTTTACATTTCAAAATGCACGCACATTCCTGCGGCCCTAAACAATCCACTGTCTTCGACCTGCTACTACAAAATACCCTATCCCCTCCGCCATCAGTACTGAAAGAGCAATTCTAGTATCAGTAAATACCAGACATTTCTTTCAGTGCTTCCGCAGAGTACTGTCACGCTTCTAATCCCCCCGTTGCACGTGAAAGCGCGCCACGAAGGTCTCGAAACATCCGAGTCGTCGCGAGCACAATAAGACAACAGAGATACCATTCGGAGATCCTCGGGGAGGGAGGGAGGGAGGGAGGGGGGATCGTGGGTAGCCCCGCGTCGAAGTGGATTTCGCTCGCGCGGAGACGAAAAAGGAAGCGGCTTGGCTGCTCCTTTTCCGCGTTTCCCTCGAAGCTCCCAGTCGGTGGGAACAACGGGGTTGGCTCCCTTACAATAGGCCACAATCGCAGGAACAACCAGCCCCGGGGAATCTACATCGCGAGCGATTCCGTTCGACGTCTTTCTCCATGCTCGTGCCGCTGCCCAGTCGGACAGACACAATGCCAGTTATTTTCTGCACGGGACAGCGAGCGGGATTCGTCTTTGGCGACCGAGCAAGATCCCGCATCGATTTTGCCCGACTCCGAGACGAATCGAAGCCGCTATGTATTGCATTGCTGAATTGCTTTACAAGAGAGAGATTCTGATTGTATCGGAATGGAGACGATCGGGGAACGAAGCGGAAGTAAAGCGAAGCTGTTTAGTTGACCGGTGAGTGGTTTCTGAAACCAGAATACTCTGACACCAGATAAACAAGTGACGACTGTGTTTAATATAATGTGTATGAGCTATTCCACGTCAAAACGGATAGAGGGAAAATTTAGTTTTACCGATTCTCTTCAAAATTACAGCACTTGTCAATAACCTTGCAAAAACAAAGTATACTGAAATTTAAAGGCCTATATCAAATAGTTTTCGAAATATTTAAAGTTAAAGTCTTAAAAATTGGAACAAAATCAGCTGTCGCGTCATCACTTAAACTCTAATATCACGGTTATTTTTAAAGATAATGTCTCCGTCATGGGCTCATTTTAAAGCTGAAGGAATGCTTTCTCAACCCGTATTTAGAATATTTTGTTTATTGTTAATAAACTTGACGGCAATCGATGTCAAAGTTTCAAATCGCGATTTTACGTCGTTCCCCTCCACGGTCCAGCTTGAAAAAAATACCGTTCGATTCCTTGAACCCTCAGCTAATAAATGGGTTTTCAAACAAGTGGAGAAATTTTGGGAACAGTGAACAAAAAAATAAAACTTACGATAGTGCACATCACTTGGAACTGCACGGATCCCATGGTCAGGCCGCACGCACGCGTTTTCAAAACAATCGCCTGGCGTAGGAAAGTATTTATATACGATGCGACAAAACAAACTTTTCGTTCAGTGTTTCAGTATTCTCGAGAAAACTAATAGAAATATCTGCTTGCCATATAAAAGATTAGCAATAGTAGGTAGCTTTTAGTGATTCTTCCTTTTCTTTTTTACATGTTATTACTGAACGAAAAGTTTGTTTTGTCGCATCGCATATAAATACTTTCCTACGCCAGGCGATTGTTTTGAAAACGCGTGCGTGCGGCCTGACCATGGGATCCGTGCAGTTCCAAGCGATGTGCACTATCGTAAGTTTTATTTTTTTGTTCACTGTTCCCAAAATTTCTCCACTTTTTTGAAAAACCCATTTATTAGCTGAGGGTTCAACGAATCGAACGGTATTTTTTTCAAGCTGGACCGTGGAGGGGAACGACGTAAAATCGCGATTTGAAACTTTGACATCGATTGCCGTCAAGTTTATTAACAATAATCAAAATATTCTAAATACAGGTTGAGAAAGCATTCCTTCATCTTTAAAATGAGCCCATGACGGAGACATTATCTTTAAAAATAACCGAGATATTAGAGTTTAAGTGATGACGCGGAAACTGATTTTGTTCCAATTTTTAAGACTTTAACTTTAAACATTTTGAAAACTATTTGACATAGGCCTTTAAAATTCAGTATACTTTGTTTTTGCAAGGTTATTGACAAGTGCTGTAATTTTGAAGAGAATCGGTGAAACTAAATTTTCCCTCTATCCGTTTTGACGTGGAATGGCTCGTATGTACCTTCATTTTGCTGCAGAAAAATATGCTTTATGTCTGAGCACGTGGATCTTGAAATTAAATACACCTCAATACTTCCAAGCGATCATCCATTCAAGTACTAACTGCGCCTAGCGTCACTTAACTGCGCATGTGCGGTAAGAAAGAGGGGGGAGTGGGTGGAGTCGATCAGACTCCGCCCAGAGAGGGTTTTAGACTTTCTTAAGTTGTCATTCTTCATGAGTTTCTGTGTACGATACAAATTTTTTTGGAAGAAGGTAACGATGTGGGGGTAAACGTCAGCGTTTTTAGAGGCAGGGAGTCTGTTCGGCTTTGCATTTCTTCTCTCGGGCTCAGACGCAATGTCAAAAACAGGAGAAGTAGGGGGGATAGCGCTCACCTTAGTTAGAGACAATACTGTATCCTTTCCACTAGAACGTGCACGAATACAGAGTGGGGGCGCTTGAATGGAGATTCAAATGGGGAGGGGATAGTAGCCAAGTAGCAAAGGGTGGGCTGGCAGCCAAAGACATTCCATGGATTCTTTCGTTTCATATCCCTATTCTTCATTTCTCTTACAAGCCTTACTACTGCACGATATATGTAGGTACCTGTTTCTCTTCGACCCATGTTTTTATAAGGATAGTAATACTGACGTAAATCGAATTTCCAGTACCTCATACTGCACATAAAATATATAGGTATCTTTCAAAACTGCAATCTGGTTCACTATTTTTTTGCTTTAATCGATAGTAATACTCTTAGGGAATATTTTCCTAAAGCATCAGAGAGAAATTCGAATTTTTTTCGGTGAAATCTAATTTTTTCTTTAAAGTCCCATAATTTTGTCAATTTTAGATTTTATTCTCAGTTTTTTTAGTTCGGGCGAAAAATAGAGGCTCCATTTTCCCCGGCATTTCACAATTCCAGTGACAAGGTGCATCAAGGATTAATCAATTTCGGCGCGGCGAATTTGAAAGTGTTCAATTAAATTTTCATTTTCTATCGTATAAATGTATAGTAAAATACCCTTGAAGTTTTAGGAATATCGACTTTGTTTTTCTCCGTTAAAAAGAAAAATCGCAAAAATCAGCAATAGTGACGTCCACAATGAGAATTAAAGGAGCCTTCCTGCTCGGCGCGCCCAACAACCAAAATCAACAAAGACACTGATCTGTATCCCTCCAAGTCACGCAACTACTAATTCCCAGAATTGTGGGTCAAGAATTTCTACGAAATATTTATACACATATTTTCCTTGTTCCTGTTGAGTCTGGCCCAGAATACACGTTCAGAGGCTTGGGGGAGAATTGCGGATTTGAATCAAGCCGACGGCTATCGCTTATTTAGACCGCGTTACGTAAGGTCCGCTAAAGATACGAACCCGACGATGACACTAAATTCACCATGAAACCGGTCCGAGACACGCGGGGCAGCCGTCGGAGAAAGTTCGATTTATTGGCGACGAATGCTCGATGGGAATTAGGCTCTCGCTCGCGCTAAATACGCGTCTGGTCTCTGAGCGTCGATCGCGAACTATTTTCCTCGTCGGGGGAGCCCCTCCTTCGACCTCGTGACATTCTACTAGAATACCCGTCCAATTGGCACGACCCGTCGCTGTTATGTTGACGTCTGGTACCGTATAACTCACTCGCGCGCCTAGATGCGCGCTTCCTGGGTACTGTTACTACGCTGCTCATCTCGTTTATGTACTTTTTCATTCAACACCTTTCTTTCACTTTCGATGTAATATAAAATTTTATTTCAGCTAGCTATTTTTTGTTTCCGTGATCAAAAAACAGGGAATTGATTTGGTGTTGCTGGTACACCTTCACTGATGGATGCTGGGTCAATTTCGACCTGTACTTGGGATGAGTAAAGCTGTTTGTGTTATTTATTTCTTATTAGTGATAATTCTTTAAGGAAATAGGAATTAAAGTTTTCCTGATATTCAGAGTTCAGATTTCTAAAGTAAGGACGATTTGTTATAACGATTTTTTCCTCTTTCTTTCATGACTTCGTAGCAATTTTTTATTTAAATAAAAATGTAGAATAACGAATTATGCGTCGGATTTTCGAACCTCGAATAACGAATAAATTTAGAGTGACTGTTATTTGATGTATTATTTAGTAAATGCCCAACTCTACTTCTTAGATATTCAATGTGCTATTCTTATTATTCTGTACATTAAATTTCCCCAAAGAATCATCACTTTTCAAGCCCGGCCGCCACTTTTAAAACACCCTGTACCTTATTCGCGATACGCGAAACGGTGGCGCGGTTTCCCTTCCCCGTGAAATTTTAAGCCAGACTCGTTATGGCCCCGTAGGAAATTCGCTCTGGCTCGTCGTTCGATATCACTCGTCGAAATCAACGCCCCTAATCGCCGTTGTAATCGTACAGTCCGCCGTGCCGCGAACCGAGGGAACAGGATGCACCGCGATAATCAAAGGAATCTCATCGCGCGTGAGACCCTCCGAGGGGACGCGCTCGGAGGTAGGAGGAAGCTCTTTGAGGGCTTTCGTGGTCTTCGGTGGCAGTGTCATGGGACCAAAGCTAACGGCTCGCCTGCCGATGGAAAAGAGGGTTACCGGTCGTTAAAAAGTTCCTGGAATGCGGCGGCTCAGCATTTCTCCGCTTCCCTCGACTCCTGCTCCTACTGCGCGTGAGTATATATCCGCGACCGCGCGCGCGCAACAGGCCGTTAAGCTCGGGACATGCTATTCTGACGCGCTCACGCTGCTCGACGCATTTCTCCAATGAATTTCGCGAATCCACGATATCTATCTCTTATTTTTTAATTAAATTCAAGCCTCAGAAATTCGCAAAAAGCGAACCATTTGGCCAGGAAACTAAAAATGGTACAAAGCCCCGGAGGTTGAAAAAGCGCATCCATGGAACCGGGAGATCGACGATAAAACACCCAGGCGGAGAAATATTCGGGATATGGATTCTTTCAACCGTGCACCAAATGGAAATTTCACAACTCGCCCTGAGTATTTCTTTTATTTACTAGTAGGTAATAAAAGTAAATAGTGGTAATGATATTTCGTGGCGCTAATAAATGTACAGAGAGCGAGGTGCAGCCGAAAGCCATTATAAAATTGAGGAACTCAAATGATAAATAATTATAATAATTAGTGTAAGTGCTAAAAGTGAAAATTTTCAGGATTTTCTTTTCAATCATTTTGGTACCTACTTATGATCTCAGCTCTATCACTCAGCTCTAGAAACTAAAATAAACTATTCTATCACTTAGAATATTCACTAAAAAAATATATTTTGATTTCTTTGTCATTCACCACTTTTACCATCGTTTACCATTTTGACTCCACAATTCATCCAATACAGATACACAGAAAGGGAAAAAGGAAAAAGAGAGCATTACAGTAGAAGGATAAAATCAACAAACAAAGCAATAACACTAAATAACATAAAATAGCGAAATGAAAATTTGCGAATAGAATAGGAAAAGGAAGAAACCAATTTAAAGGAATAAATGCGGACGTGGACTGATCGTGTGCGCGAAATTCGGAAGCAAATGAAGAGAAATCAGAAAATGCACAAAAGGAGACGCATGTAGGTCAGGGGTCAGGCCTGTTCAAGCCGTATGTGCCACGGGCGTGTTAAGAGGGGCGTTATTAAAGTTTCAGGGCTTTTGATGAAATCCGTCGGGGCCACTTCGATTCACGGCGTAAACGTTCCATCGCTAGTTCTCGCGCATTGTGCCGCACTTATGCAAATTTGCCCCTCGTAAATTCGCGGCATTGCCAGGCGCAGTGAGCGGAGGGATTAGAGGGACTGGCGATGAAGCGAATTCGCCGAACAAGCGGGCGAGATGTAAGACGATGGAGATTCGAATTTCAAGTGCTTTCAACGCATTGAAGAAGTCCCAATTCTAGCGAACGAGCTTCGCCGATCTTTCATTTCGCCTTGCATTTATCTTCGATTTATCTGCATACCTATCTGCGACTGGTTTTGGGAAGCGGTGTAAATATAAATTGAAGAGTTGACGCTTTAAATATAAATTGAAGAGTTTAGCCCTTTCAACCCTTCAACACCGGCACATATTAGTTTCTTATCATATAGCAATTAACATAATATTTATTTGTTTTCAACTGAAGGGTATTACTACTAATTATTAATAATAATATCAATTACTATTGCATTGTGCCATCGAAAAATTATCGACACAGGGTACATACATAATTGGTTCCCAACGCTACCAAGAATAAAATTTTCAGCGTCCTCCCCTTTCAACACATTTAAATTCCCTCTGTTCTATCGCATATTCATCGTTGGTGTCAACCAGCGAGTTCCAACTGAACAAACTCCGCAAAGCGCAGTGTGTTTAAATAACCGCCGTTATTTTATACCAGTTAGCTTGAATATTCATGGCAGGGGTCAGCCAACTGAACAGACTCTGAAAAGTATCCTCAGGATTACGTCATCGCGATGAATAAAATCCTCTTAATACATGAACTCCATTCAGAACTAAATAACAAAATGTCTCTACAGTGCACCTGTACTTGAACGAATAGAAGCAAGCTAGAAATATCTGCCATCAGATATTTCGTGAAATATTAACCATCTGCTCCAAAACCATATATTACTTAATTCTGTATCAGAAGCTATATCGTTACGCAAAACTTGAGGAAAAGGTCAGAGTTAGACTTTCGTTTCTAAGATTAAAGGAATGATAAATTACATCAGAGTCAAAAGCTTCATACCTCCCCGTGCTGGTAGAAAATTGTTACTGAGCATAATTAATAATAATATAAACGTTATTTAGAATGGAAATAACGGAAGAGTTTTTAACTTTTCTTAAAATTTTTTTTATGGACTTAAGAAAGATTTTTATGCTGAACTTCTTACTGTTTATTTATTATATCTTAAATTATGGATACAATTTTTTTTTGGGGGGGGGGGGGGGGGGAGAAAATATGAAATAAAGATGACGAAACAGCCTATGAAAACCGACCACCTCGAAAAAGATTTCTCGATTCGTTGCCATGATTCTGGTCGTTCTGTTCATCCGAAATAAAACACCAAAAAGATTCTTAAATTATGGCTATCTTGGTAGCAGACCTGGATTGAAATTCCAAGAATTCTTAAAGTGGCTGTAATTTGAAGATTACTAAGTGTCCAGTTTCGCGATTTTTTTCCGTCCCTTTCGGGCTATAAAATGGAAAAAATGGAAAAGAAAAATATTTTGGCCTAATTCTGCTATTTATTTATTTTTTACTTTATATTCTTTATTATTATCCTTTCCTTCGTGAAAAGATGTTATACTTTTTTACCATTAAGAAATTATTTGGGGCCCCAAAATGTTTCTTGCATCCGGGCTCCTTCACAGAGGACGCCGGCGCTGGTTCAAGAAATGGAGGAGATAGCGACGAGCTTATAACGTAGAAAGCAACGTGAGCTTATAACGAGTGAGGACTGTAATCCTAAAAAAAAAAAACGATTACTCTATCTTTGATCCGACACTAGTAACGATAGTTATTATGATGTTAATTCCCAACATTCGTTGTCGACATGGCGTGTTCGTTCTGAGGGGTCAATATTAATATTTACATAACGCATCTCATGTTTCTGTCCCGTGAAACACGTGTCCCAAGCACAATCGTCAACCATTTCTTCTACTTCTCCCCTGCCCTCCTTTAATCCGATAATAGCGTGCGCGTTTATTTTAGGCACCACGAGACGAGTCTGCTGTTTCTGTCACAAGCTGGGGTGGCTACCTGACTCGACACACTTTACGTGAGTCAGAATAGCACTGAAAGGTCCTCGCACGGAACGCCCCGTTACTGCACTCCAGATAGAATACTTCTTTTATAATATATTAGCCCCCTTAGCGCTAAAATTAAAACGGTGAACGTTCGCCGCGTGCGGACATCCTTGAGTCCCGTTTGATGAGCATACTCTATGAACGCCTATACGCGTTGGCCGCACAGATACGTGGACACATATGGACCCAAAGTTTAAAATTTAAGGGTGACGAAGAACTCGACGTGGGCTCTGAGAATCCTCTGTTTTTCATACCGTGGTATATAGAAAGGTAGAAATAGGTGGCTTAAAGTATTCAAACAGAAAATCCCTCTATTCTGAAAGAATTCATTTGGGAAAGCCTTGGGTGATATCCTACTTTCCAGAAATTATGTTAATTATTTTAGTTATTACCTACTAATACCACCTATAACCCAAAATTTAATACAAAAACTTTATTAAGTTATTAATTTATTAACTTATTAGTCAAGTAGTTTTAATTGAAAATGTGACAAACTATCCCTCATGCAAGGATGATCTATTTAATCCATTGCCCAGTTCAGTTTCCCATTCAATTTCCAATTTCCATTTTTCCCCCGCACTCAATTATTCAAAATTCAATTTTCCAACACCCCCGCGTGACAGAATTCTTTAACATCACCGCCAATCCGTCCACGTGTCACGAGCAGCCAATTACGCGCACTGTCGATTTTGCTTTACTCCCCTCCCCGCGAAAGCGGATCGTTTAAAGCGCTCCGTGTCCCGCCGGAAGCGGGTTTGCGTCAACCCCCGGGTTTCGTCCTATTTTTTCCCGCCGCACGACCTACATCACGTCGTCGTCTACGCGCCGCGACTCCCAAGCGAAAAAGAAAAAAAAAAAGGAGGTCTGAGCTGTATTTTTTCTGACCACGGAGAGCAGCCTTGCCGGCGGCCTTGGGGCCGCGCCGCGGCTCGCTATGCAAAAGAGATGACTGCTCGACGCTCGTCAGCCACACAATTTGCATCTCGCTCGCGACAAACGGGCCGAAGCGTGTAAAACGACGCTGCGGAGAGCGTTTTGTCTTTCTGTTTGCCCCCCCGGACCCTTACACGGCCTCAACGCGGCCTTCAGAGGTTAATTTTCCAATTTGCCCGCCCTGCACTCTTCCCCCTTGTGCATCCTCCACCGCTGCACTTTTGCCTCTGGAAATAACAGTGGCTGACTGATGGTCCTCAGCTCGGTGAGGGTAAATCGAGCTCGAAGTAATCGTTTCGGGGATTCTTTGGATGGAAGTTGTTAGAGAGGGTTCTTTAGATGTAAACCTCTTGCTTCTGGGTTTTATATGTTTCGGGGTTTCACATGTTTGGAAGTTGTTAGTAAAGGTTCTTTAGTTGTCTTTGTTTCGGGATTTAACGTATTTGGAAGTTGTTAGAAAAGGTTCTTTAGTTGTCCTTGTTTCGGGATTTCACATGTTTCGGTGTAGGTACGGTGACCATCGGAGTAAAAGCACATCCTTCGAAGAATTTATTCCAAGTTCAAGCTTCTTCTAACCTAATTCTGTGGTGTGACCTTCTGATCAGTTTTTGGAATATTATGAATCATAAAGGGTAGGAATTAGAATGATAAGCCATATGAAAAGTCCACCCATCTAGCGCATAACAATTTAAAATATCGATATCAAAACCCTGTCGTAACAAGAATTATGTATCATACAGTGATCGAAATTGCGATGATGTGTCACCGGTGTCGTAAAAATTTCACACATGACGGAAGTTTAAAAGCGATTGAAAAATAATTGGGAGACGCTCGGTTCTCAAGGAACGAAAAACTCGTTCAGATTTAGATTCGCGTCTAACCAACGGTTTTTACGACGCGACAGATACACCAGACGGTGGCCATGTGCTAGCCTCCACTCAACCATCGGATCCCCTGGAAACTATGCGTAAAACGAGGCTACACTTTCACCTTCTTCAAATCCCTGTTGTACATTTAGCTCCTGGAACGCTACTGCATCGCGCGGCTACCCTTCACGCAGAAGACTACAATCATTCTGCCATGGAATCGTCGCTCCACGAGCTTTTCACACTATAATCAGAATTTACCGAGTCTCATCATCGCGAAAAATAAGAAAATGAAATTAATGTAGATTACTGGGCAATTCAAATACAGTCAGCTCGAAAACTAAGTTCCAAACACTGTGGACGAGGTTCGGGTCATCGATTTCGCCCAAATTTTGCATGTAGCTTGTATACAGACTGTATAATTTCAAATCAAAGTTTCGTTCTTTAAACCCATTTATGATTCAGCCGCATAATTTTTACTAATTTTCAATAATCCAGTATGGATTTGTAGAGTATGTAAGACCCATATATGTACAAAATCTAGAAGACGAAATTTCGAAATTGAGTTTCTCAAAAAATTCCAATCAATGCGTTCCGAGCATTGAATATATTATTACACATAGGATGACCTAGCTTTACGCACATTTTTAGCCAAATCGGTGACCCAAATCTTGCGCTGGCCTTGTACGAGAAAAACGAGGGTGGGTTCGAAGCTAATTTTTAAATTCTGGAAACTCGAATCTAAAAATTTATAAGGCTCGAAACTCTCCAAACATGAAGCCCGGATTCTGCTTTATAAGTAGAATGTCTTGCTTTAAGAATTGAGGTGAAGAAAGTTTTTGCATAAGTCTCTGCAAGAAATTGACCACCGTTAAAGAAAATGCAAACAAAAATTTAAGTTTACAATTTATCTTTTTTTTTATCTGGGTTTCGAGAATTCTTGAATTACGAAAAAGTGCAAAATTTCGAATTATAGAATCACGAACAAAGTTCAAATCTTGAAATTCTCAAATCCCGAAAAAGTGCAAAATTTCGATTTCTCGAAACTCGAAACTTGTTTCACGCACTCCCAAAGAGCTCCTCTATAGTTATAAGTACTTTACATGCGCCCCTCCCTTAACAACAGGAAACGATAGAAAAAGGACGAAAGGTACAAATTTCGAAAAAGGACAGCTACCAAGGGGATACGCGATCTCGCGAGAAAATGACTGGCTTCACCGAGTGGACGCTATTATAATGGGGGGCAAAGAGCGGAACACACGCCAGCCCCCCTACCGTAACGTTCCAGTTCCTTTCTTCGCCAGGTATTCAGCGGACAGTCCCTGTAAAGCGACCTCTCAAGGCCGTCGGGCGAGCAAGAAGAGAACAGAGGACGAGGGAATTCCTCCTTTCGCTCGGTCATGAGCCGCGCCGTTTCTTCTAGCCCGTAGCCAAGCACGAGGAAGAAACTGCGCGAGGTTAGCACTTTATCGTTGGGTCACGAGTCACGAAGCATTTAGCGATTCAGTGTCTTCAACTCTGACAATTATCCGCTGTTCATGGATTAGGTAGGTACTCTCTTTTTAGGGCGAAAAGATGTCGTTGATAAGTATTAGAACATCCACTTTGTGTGGAATAATTGTGAAAAACGATTATAATTTATTGAAGAGCTCTAAAAAAAATTTTACCTCATTTGGTATTTTAAATGAATCCCTTTCCTTACAATTTTTTAATTCCGCGTTTGCTGACCAAAACATATTAAAAAGAATACTATTAAAAGCGAAAAGAAATTTGTGTAAGAAAAAACATGATGAATAACTTCAAAAATCGCATGACGTCTCCTTTGGCACCCAAAATTAGGGTTTGTCAGTTTTTAAAAACTTCTTTTTTTTGATAAATTTGCAAAATTCGAAAACCGGTTTTTAAATTTTAAATTGTAAAACTAATCTTCAAAAGTTTATAGTTCCTCAAAAAAGTGCTAAATGAAATACTAATTTATAACTCATATTTTGTATTGATTTTAGTTATTTCAGTTTTTTTTTATTTACTTGGTTTTGTATAGATAGAGTATATTTTATTTTGTTACATTTTTGTAATTGCATAAGTATTAAATAAACTGAAAAATGTTAAAGTATAAATATTTTTTTACTGTTTTAATGAATTCTTGGTATATTGAAATCCAAATCCGTTTTTTATCGGTTTTTATATAAACTTTACTCGAAATCTATGACATTTCGAACACGTCATTGCAAGACATGGGATTAAAATCACTGAAAACTATTCAATCTGTACCAAATATCACAGTAGCTAAATTATATATCAAGACGAGATGAATTAATTCTGAAAATTGTATAACAGTATCCCATTACGGGTCAGATTTGACCCGGCGTTAGCGCTCAGTCGTCACGCCATCCGTCGAAGTGTTAAATAATAGTTCGCAACACGCCAAGTGTATCGCACGCTGCGCAGAACCGCGGCCAAAGTTCGAGCGCGTCGCGATAATCCCGATCCATCGAGATTCAAATTCAATGCAACCGACACGACACGAGTTTTAAAGCCCCAATCATAGCATTGGAATTCAGACTCCCGTTTAATGGCGCACAGAAACGTCCCAATCCCTGCGAAATCGCGCCGCCTTCAATTTACCATGGCAATCCTGCATTCGGAGCGATTAAGAACGACAATGGTTTAATGGCCCGCGGCAGACTTTCTGCCGGGCGGGATTTTTTCGAACCCTCGTTAACCCATTAAGTTTTTCACCGAAATGGACAAAGTGCCCGACGACGTTGCCAGTCGTTGCGCTAATTGGAAACCAGCTAATGAAATTACCAGCTGTTCACGCGTCGTCGTCTACTGACAGGGGATTAAGGACGATTTAATTTCCAATTTAACCCTTGCACGCTGTCCGCGACCAGCCAGAATGGCCCGGTAGTAAGTGATAATGGTAATTCGAAAAAGTAGCGAATAGGTAGCTTCGTTGCCGATTGTGATTATCGGAGGCGGTGTCTGCTGTTATGGAGCCCACACCTGCGCCACTAAAATGTTATCAGCCGTGGTAATTACGATTTTATCCTTGCTTCGATTATCTCTCACTTGGGGCCATTATGTATTGGGAATATCTCAACGTTTCTTTGAGCTAATGTGAGGAACTGAAGTAGGTACTGTTTTGCAATGAAGTAGTGCGAGATCGTGAGTGTTGTTTCAGCATTTCATAAAGAATAGTTATTTTAAAATTTAAAATATAATTTTTATAGACAACAAAATTTTTTGTAAATAGTTGTTGAATAACAAGGGCGTCCTGTTTTATAAAAAAAAATCAAGTTCAAACACCTTTTTTTTTACCAGCGGCAATGGCACCGAGGAAATCTTCCTTACTTTTCTCTATTACGTTTTTTGTTTATTCATTTTTAGGAGTTGAGGAATGAAACGAAATGAATACAAGCAAAGGAGAAAATTCCAGGATCTTTAATATAACGCACCTTTCCTTAGTATGTGTAATAGTAATTATATGGGCTATTTAAAAACAATTTATAACTTTGGTAATAAAGGGTATAGCCGGTTAAGACGGTCAAATGTGCCCTTGAACCGAATTCGACTCACGATGGGTTATTCGAAAGCTTATAAAAAAAGAAACATTTGTGGCAAGTTTCAACTTTATATCTCCACCCGGAGGGTAGTAAAGGGCAAAAATAGAAAATCATGTTTTTGCCGAATTTCTCCTATACTAGGGGATGAAAAATTTTGAAAAAAATCAGAGGCAATTCTGTTATCGGGGCACATATTAGAGAATTATTTCAGATTTTTAAATTGAAAAACCAAGCTGTGAAAAATAAAAAACGCCAAAAAATGCTGAAAAATGCCGGTTGTGTATCGAAGCAGTCTTGGCACTATAATTATATTTTTACTGTAAGTACGTATCATTGTTACTATTGTCCTGAATTTTTTTCAGATTTTTCAATTTGGTGCGCCGCAGTTAAAAAAAATAAAAACCGAGTTTTTCGTCGTTTTTTCCGTCTGAGAGTAACTAATAGGTCGAATTTTCGTACATACTTTATGGAATACGTCTTTTATGCAATCTTCAATGTCTTCACTTGCAGTAAAACAGCGTAGAAATTAAAAGAACTAAACATGCCGTGACACTACAGTCTAAAATGTGTAGCATATTTTCAACGGCGTCGATGGCGCAGTGGTAAAGTGTTGGACTGCTGAATCGCTGCGAACTTTTTGAACGTCGGTTCGAGCCTCGGAAATTCTAAGTCCGCGCACAGCCTTTTTTTTTCACATTAATTATGTATTTTTTCGATTTCCAACTATAAGACAATGGTCAATATTTATTTACAAAGTTTTTAATAGTATTTTTACGTATATTTCAACGTTTAATATACGTTGATTTTACGTATATTTCAACGTCATTAAAAACATTGCGAATAAATATTGACCATTGTCATATAGTTAGAAATCGAAAAAATACATAATTAATGTGAAAAAAAAAGGCTGTGCGCGGACTTAGAATTTCCGAGGCTCGAACCGACGTTCAAAAAGTTCGCAGCGATTCAGCAGTCCAACACTTTACCACTGCGCCATCGACGCCGTTGAAAATATGCTACACATTTTAGACTGTAGTGTCACGGCATGTTTAGTTCTTTTAATTTCTACGCTGTTTTACTGCAAGTGAAGACATTGAAGATTGCATAAAAGACGTATTCCATAAAGTATGTACGAAAATTCGACCTATTAGTTACTCTCAGACGGAAAAAACGACGAAAAACTCGGTTTTTATTTTTTTTAACTGCGGCGCACCAAATTGAAAAATCTGAAAAAAATTCAGGACAATAGTAACAATGATACGTACTTACAGTAAAAATATAATTATAGTGCCAAGACTGCTTCGATACACAACCGGCATTTTTCAGCATTTTTTGGCGTTTTTTATTTTTCACAGCTTGGTTTTTCAATTTAAAAATCTGAAATAATTCTCTAATATGTGCCCCGATAACAGAATTGCCTCTGATTTTTTTCAAAATTTTTCATCCCCTAGTATAGGAGAAATTCGGCAAAAACATGATTTTCTATTTTTGCCCTTTACTACCCTCCGGGTGGAGATATAAAGTTGAAACTTGCCACAAATGTTTCTTTTTTTATAAGCTTTCGAATAACCCATCGTGAGTCGAATTCGGTTCAAGGGCACATTTGACCGTCTTAACCGGCTATACCCTTTAAAGATATATTAAATATTTTGTTACCGCTTTTTCAAAAAGCGAATGGTCCTTACACAGCACAAGATCAGACGTTTAATTAACGCGCCATAATTAAAGCTTACTGGACTGCAAAGTCAAAGCAGGAAGTGTCGCCTGACGAAAGAAACGAGGAATTTATCGTCAGTCGCGGAAACATTTGCTCATTCATGCCAACGGTCGTGTTAACCTTGCCCGTATCGATAAAAGCAATCACATGTCGTCACTTCCGTTTCCCTCTTTGCAGTAAAAGTTCTGCCTGAACAGATCACGAAAAAAGGAAACAGCAACGGAAATAAGAATTTCTTTCACCCATGCAATCACTTCCGCCGGTGTCCGACTATTCGCGTCATTCTGCGCCGTCATTCACCTTCACCTCCCTAAACCTCCTGCTTGAATTCTACTATTTTTTAAATGAAGAATTTTTAATTTCCGAAGTAGAAAAAAAATAGTATTTCCCAAGAAACACTAATTCCCTTTCACTCGTAGTAAACAGAAACGTGGAAGGTAAAAAGTGAAGTAAAACTTAACCAGATTCAAGGGATATCCTTGCGCGAAATTGAGTTCGTTCCAAGTTATTCCATAACAGCAATTTGCCAGTACTAGTGCTAAGAGTTTGAAGGTTGAAAAGCAATAGCTGTCGTACCAAAGATATTGCCTTCAAATACAGCTTTGCCTCGAACTAAGAACAGAGTTCGTGCCTCCAACTAAGGTTAGCGCTATCCCCTCCACTTCTCCAGTTCTCGCCGCGGCGAATGAGTCAGCGTATTCGCGGGCTCTCTCATTCTACGCGATGAGATAGTAAAGGCAAGGCGGAAAGAATATCTGTTCCGTACTGAACTGCCATCTTCATTCGAGATAAATCTGTACTGTTGTTGTTCTTACTATTATTGTTCATAAACGGGGTTAAACCCATTACATAAGAAACATACATAACATCTAGTGTATGCATAGATTGAATAAGAAAAAAGAACAAAAGAAACATAGGTATATAATATATCCAAAATATACTTATAAAAGAAAAAAGAAAAATGAAAAATGGAAAAATGTGCAATGAGAATGTAAAGAAAAATCCAGAATTCTTTTCACAAGAACTCTCAAAGCTGGAGCTACAGTATGGAGCAATAATCTAAAAGCGGGGAAGTCAGTGAAGATTCAAAATGGCAACATTCAAAAGTCCCCCAGGGTCACTCGAATCGCGGAGGCTCGTTCGCAAAAGGGAAACGAAAGAAATCGATTCGTGCGGCGACTTGGAAAACAGCGAGCTCCATCGGCGGAGCCTACTAATCGTAAGAGGAAGGCCCGTGAGTAATCGAATTTCAATGATGGAAAGAGGCGAAAGGTGCGTCATACGCGGTGCGCATATCAGACACACCGGTGGAATTCGCGCGGGCTATTTAAACGGATGATTCATCGACAGGCGTAATTTCGACGGTTCTTCCGCAGGCGGCTCTTTCCATTCCGTAGCATCGCAACGTATCAATGAAATGCCCGCACGTGCGTTTTATATTTAACTCCTCGGCCTCGTGTTTCGCACGAACCCTCGGCGTTCTTCCACGCGATCCACACTTTTCCGCGTATTCTCCTTCACGATTTCGTATACGTATACCGCGCGGCGTTGCGCAACGGTTTTGATAAAGCCGGCGAGACGGAGCCGAGCATTCAACGGTTGTCGATGGAGCACATGCAACGCCTTTGCTCCCGGAATCCTCTGCGCGCTTTTGTTCGCGGAAAAACACGTGCGCACGCTTGCAAACGGTAAGAATTCGATTGCGGCACGTGTTCCATGGATATTCAGGATGATTGAATTAAGTGGAGGCTGATTTTGAACAGTTAAATTAGATAATGGCAATTACGGGTAATTGGCATCAAACGCCACGCTATTTATTTTAGATCAAGCCCCTTCTTGTTTACCCATTTTCTATGTCTTCAGGGGTAATGGCAAATCAGGGGCCAAAAATGGTAAAATAACTTTGAAGATGAGTTTAAAGAAATTTACGAACTTTATTAGAAATGTAATATAGGGTTCTTAAGATATGTAGGAAGAACAAATACCCTTCTTTTTTCTGATTCTTTGAACAAAGATTTCGAAAAAATATTGATTTTGGATGGAATGGGGGACATTTGAAAACAAACCTTTCTTTTTATAGAAAAATCAGATGGTCGCCTTTCCTTCAAAATTCAATATTTTTTTTTGATGTCTTAGGTACTTCTCTAGTCTTTAGTGTGTACATTACAAAACTTATTGTCTTTTTGTTCTAAGTCCAAAGGTGTAGACGTGAAAAACTCCACCCTGGAATGGCACAAATGGAAAATATGTATCGGCTGTGCGGCTATTTTTTATTCAAAATTCTGATAAAAAAAATTTGTTCCTTTTTTATACATATCATAAGAACCTTATGTTACATTTTTCATAAAGTTCATAAATTTATTACCATTATTACCAAAAATGATAAATTGACCTTGAAGTGAATTTGAGGGGAGCAGCAACAATATGCAACAACGACAGCTATATGGACCCGATATGTGTTTTAATAACAAAAATTTAATCTTGAAATGGTCCTTCAATTATGGACTTTAAAGGCATATCACAGCTGTCAGAGAAACATGCAACAAAAGCAACACAATGACCTTCAATGTACTATTGCATTTCTGTGGCCCTGCAATAGCCTCGAAATTGCGATTTTTATTTTCAATATTACGCTCGTAAGAGCGTGCAATAAAGTTAATCGCGCAACCCCTGCATGCAATGTTTACTCATGCAACCATAGCACGTGCTGCTCGAAACAATTGACAAAAATCTAAACAATTAAAGTTATTGCTTATTTAGACCAATGCAATCTGAAATAAGCAATAAATTCAATTTCTTTGATTTTTGACTCACTGAGAAATCTTCCCAAGCGGAAATTTCAGATTTTAGTGAAAGTTTATTCGAATGTAGAATAGAGCTGCAATTAATTATTCGAATAATTCAAATAATTTAGAGTATCTATAATTTCTTCGAATATTGGAATATTCGAACACTTGGATTATTCGAATATTCGTTACAGCCCTAATGTAGAACACATTGGATTGTGCAAGGAGCAATTTTCTTTTTTGCGGAAATTCACTCTAAAGGGGTGAAATCAAGCCTTAAGATCACCGCATTTTTTTAATAATTTTGTAACAAAACTTTACATTTAAGAATGTTTAGAATTAAAAAAATATACGAATTTAACAAATTTAAGAATTGTTCAGTTTTTGATGCTCTATCAAACTGCCAAAAGAAAAATAAAGTTGTATTAAAAAAAAAAATAGGAGAATTTTAAGAACTCATTTCACCCCTCCATAGTGAATTTCCCCAGAAAAAGAAAATTGCTTCTCGCCTACTCTAAGCTGTTCAAAATTCACACCAAGCTCCATTAAAATCAGAATTTTCCATTGGAAAAAATTTCTTTATCCAACCACTTTCGTAATCGTCAATTAAAGTGACCTTGAAGGCGTGGAATTCACGCAAAGGAGCACAGATTGCATTTCTTTACAGCCTCGAAATATGGCTCACGCGTGTGCGCAGGTGCTTGCCAAGCATTGCTTAAATAATCGGCGAATCAATTTCAACGTTCCGGAAAGACCCGGCTGTGTTCGTCTGCGAAGGGTGCGCGCGTGCCCCCGAGAAAACAAAAGTACCGGTCGTGAAAGGATGCCTGTATATACAACAGCCAAGAAAGCTTGAACGAGCCCTGTTACACCGCATGCCTCTGTACTTACCTAAGCGACTTCGCACGTCCAAGCCCTTTGCATTCGACGTCAACCGCGGACGGGTTAACAGTCGTTAAGCCACTCGCAGGAAACGATGGAAGGAAGAGGGAGCTGAGGGAACAGTGGCATTAAGTCCACCCTCCGAGAGTAATTAAAATGCTCAGGAGTGTACAAGGGTGAAGTTCCTCGGCATGGTTTTTAGAAATGTGCAGGAGTTCTAAATTCTACTATATTAGAGTTATAATAAAACACACCTATTTGACTAATAACTAGGAGTTGTCGTGTATCCGAAATTACGGGCCCCGATTTGCGATTTGGGAGCCGATTTTCTTGCTTGAAAATTCTTATGTCTGATCGCACTGCAAAATCACAACTTAAGAGTTACCCGGTACCCGAGACCCGGTATATAATTTTATAAATAAGTAAATTAGTAAATATATAAGTTTATATATTATTATAAAATTATAAAATAATTTGAAAGAGCGCATCGTCGTCACTGTATATAAAAAACGTGGATTTTGGGGGTTCTACTAAATTTTACTAATTTTAGTGAATTTGCAAGGGTTTGTGGGAAAACTTCATTCGAAAACACTGCTGTAGATGACTAAAAGTTTACGAGATATTTAACAATAATTAGTACCGTATCAGCTTCGAGTCCCTTTCGGCCTTGGTATATCGTAACTGAACTTTTTATTATTAAATAGCTGGTGAACTATTATACAACTACTATCTAACATGAATGAAATCTTCTTACAGTAAAGTAAATATTCCATGAAAATCGGTATGTAACACCTCAAGCGATGCCCTTGCAAGTAGTTCTCTATGAAAAAAAGTATGTCTCCGTTTAAATTTACGATCGCTTATAACCGCCGCACTCGTTCAAGCCTGGACTACAATCGACGCCTGATACTCCGGCGCAGCTGTGTGTGCCCGGTCGGCGATCGGTTGCTTTCTAGAACGCGATATTTCGCACGCGGTTGCGCGGGAAATGTCCGTGATCCATGCGTGATAGCGACGGTACAATAAGCATCGTTCAACGATGGCTGATCTTCCGCAGAAGAGCTAACAGAGTGCCCCCCTTTTGGAAGAATACTCTGCGACAGCTGCGACGAAAGTTCTGGAGTTTCCGTTTACCTGCAATATTGGCACCACTTGCGAGACACTTGCGAACTGTGTGTTCCCGCGGGGAAAGTATGCAGGTAGAAAGGTTGCCTTTTCTCGGGGGCGAACAGAAATTTACGAGACCCGCTTGCTGCGGAGGTTATTTTATCATTAGGAGATCCGAAGAAATTGTAACTCTTGTTGGGGGACTTATTTCACTGCTAATGGCGAGACTTCTTCAAAGTTCTTCTTTTATTAGTAATAAGAAGTATTTACGGCTGTTGTGCATTATCGATACTTTGTTGGATTCTTTAGAGAACTACGGCTGCAATGCGGGTGGAGCTATGGAACGGTTGTCGAGTAGGCTTACGTGCGGAAGCGTTGAACAATGGCCCGCACAGGTTAGAGCAACTAGGGTCATTAGCACTTGGATGATGTTAAGGAGTTGCGTTGTTGTGGCAGTGTGGTGGAATAGGAAGGCATTGATGTATATAGAATTGAATGCAATAGGTTAGAATAGACTGCGGAAATTGGAACATAAGGATGTAGGGAAATTATTATTATTATTATTAAACGTGTTTATTGCTCAACACAAGCAGAAAACAACGAAAAGAAAGTAAACAAAGACAAAAGCCAAGGCTAAGTCTAGTCGAGAACTGTTTTTCAACTTAACTAGTGGTGGAGAACTATCGATGGTACTTACGATAGTTATCGATGGTTCTCACTATCGAAATTTGTAATGATATTACAAATTAAATTTGAGATTCTGAATTTCAGCTGTTATTATTTTTGAATTCACTAACCTACGATTTTCAATACCGATAATTATCGATAGTGAAAATAAGCCATCTATAGTTTTCGATAGTGAGAACCATCGATAACTATCGTAAGTACCATCGATAGTTCTCCACCACTAAACTTAACCTCGTCTTAAATTAATACAAGAAAATTAATAAAAGAGAAGAAGACAGGACATACTGACCAGCCCGCAAAGTGGGATATATAGCATGATAACGGATGAAGTAGCAGAAAAGATTTGCAGGAACATCTGAAAGAGGAGAGAGTAGAAAGTGCGGGGATTTCGGAAGGAAAAGAATTATAATTGGATGCGACGTAGGAGAAGGAAGCGCGAAGGTAGCTGGTACGATGACAAGGGATGACGTAGAATAAGGGTGAGTAGGATATAGAATGGAGGGAAGTAGAACGGAGTACAACAGAGTACGGCAGACTGACGTAGAATAGGCGTTAGTGGAACGAAGTAGAATACAGTACAAGACTAGAGTGGAGTAGATTAGTACAGTAGAGTAGTGGAATAGAATGACGGAGGAGATCGGAGTAGAATATGTAGAATAGAATAATGTAGTAGATCGGAACAGAGTAGAATACGGACTGAATAGCGGAGTAAAAACAGAGTAAAAGAAAGTAAAGCAGTAGAATACAACAGAGTGGAACACTGTAAATAGAATGATCACAATGAAATCCTCCCCCGCACTCGCTCTACAAAAACTCTCCAATGTTTTGCCTCGCAAGCGCGTGTCACGCGCTCCAAAATAACCCACACTCCCACGATTCTTCATCTGAAACCACCCCAGTCATGATACAAAAACATCGACGATGTTCCAATTAACGCGTGTCGCACATAATCCTCCAAATGAAAATCGGCCGCCGGGCGTGGGAGATGCTAATGTTCCCGTGCGTCCAGCAAGGGCGAGGACGCGCAGCGTAATTGGATGGCGGCCAACAGCCTTAATGCTACCGAACATTCTTTTATTAAAGAGAAAACCGTGCGGCCGCCTGGCCGCGCTCCAGCAAACTATGAATCGTTAAGGGAAAGGGTAGCCGAGCGCATAAATGATGCACCAAAGTACACCCGTTGTCTCCCGAAGCTTTTTCTCGGTCGCAGCACAACGGGCGATGACTCTGGACTTTTAAGGTTTCCTTTTAGTAGGACGAAAACCTTTGTATCGGTTCTTCCACTCGCCAGCTAGCAATCTACTTTTCTTCGTGCCACAAAACCGACACTGATTTCTTGTTCCCAGCTCGGAAGCTGGAAACGCGTTCGTGAGTAATGTGTCAATGACTCACGCTCACCTCTGGGCTCGTTAAACACGAGCTGTAATGAGCTACTTATAGTCGAAACAAAATCCTGTGAACCTCCAGGACCGTGGAACTTCTTTTAGAATTCTCTGTTTGAGAAATAAATTTAGCGTAAAGGATAAGAAATATAGCAATGGCCCTTTAGTGACCTCGATCAAAAGATTAGAAACTTTCATAAATTTCTGGAAAAGAATCCCTTAATTCTTAAAAATAAATCTATGCTGCACGTTTGATTAAAAATTCTTCAGTAACAGTGTACCCTTTTACAAGTCCCAGAGAAAAAATTCACAGTAACTAATTAAGAAGCAATTTCAGTTATACACAATAGAATCGCGAAGTTTAGATGCCAAACCCAGTTGCGAAGCTGTTCAACAACACAGTCCGATACCCAAGCACAGAAATGTCCCCGTTACACGCTTTCAGTTACACAGAAAGTTTCCCCGATTATTCCATCAAGAGAGCCTCCGCTAACCGATATCCCTATTTGGCCCACTCGAGCCAACGAATCAATCATCGTCAAGTGCAACATCCGAGAGATCTAATTACATGTAGAAGAGCGACTCGAAGCAGATCAGCCACCCCGTTCCCCGTCACAAGCGTCCCTTCAAAGGGGTGGGACAAAGAGGTAGGTATCGACAAAAAGCTACCAGGTATTACAATCGCACGAAAGACGCCTTTGCAAACAAACGGGGAGAAGCCAGTCAGCTGTGAACCGCCGCGGCACCGTACTCCAGTTACCGATTAGTCATTAATTCAACAGCGACCGTCGAGGTTTGTTGGCTTTCGAATTGCTGGACTGATCAACAGCGCGTCACGCACGGACGAATTCGCGTGGACGAGAGACTTCCCCCACTTTCGTGCCGCACGACGCGCCAATCCGGGGAGCCCCGTGCTCGCAAGCGCTGACGAAGTTACCTCGTCTTTCGGGGAATTCATTTCCGCGCAATCTTCTTATTACGCCCGGAATCTCGACGAGCAAACACGGAAGATGAATGTCCCTCAAGATGATTACCCTGATTTCTTCCGTAACGCTTCAACGATTCTGCGCTTTCCTTGGCGCAGTGGGCGGTACAATTTGAGGGGTAATGATTCGCCGCGAAAGACACAGTCGAATGTGCGGAACGGTAGTTCCGAGGCCGAGGCCTCGTTTACGAGAGGAGAGCGTCGGACGTGCGTGGAGCTGCGTGCGATTGGGGAGATGGCGCTGCAGGCGCTTGGCGAGCGGCTCGGTATAAGCGAGGAGCTTGCAAACTTCCTAAAACTAATTTGCTAATAAGTAAAGAGTAGCCTTAAGATGCTTGTTAGAAATTTTCTGTGTGCTTTTGTCAGAAGATTCATTTCCCTGTGGATTCTACTATATGTTTGATTATTTAGAATAAAGTATCGACAAACAACTCTGAAACTATGCAACCCTGCAGAAGGAGTGGTCACAGAGCTTGCAAACTTTTTAAAACAAGTTTTCTCGAAAATGAAGGCTCGTAGAGGAAAAATTCATTGGACATTTTTTATTCAGTTTTAGTAGATGCATCTTCCTAATACATATTTGATTATTTGTAATGAAGTAACATCGTATAAGGGGCGATAAAGTGGAAAGGAAGTCTGATGAATCGCGAAATGCTTTTACTATTGCGACGTATGGCTCGCTGTCGGAGCTTGTACGAATCCCTCGGCTGCACCCTTCCATTCCATTCTGTACTTATTCGCAGACAAATGGCCGTCGATACGCGGTATGCATACGAGGCGAGAATAGATCGATACGTCTCCAGTGTAAACACAATGCCGCGTTTAAAGCCGGCCAGTGACACGTGTTCCGCCAGGATAAACACACCTACGCGCCGCGTCGCCGAGATAAATAGAATTTTCCCTTACGGCTCGGCTAACCTGGCTATCGCATTATTCAGGTAAAATTATTCTACCCTCTTTTCACCGTGTGCTGAATGGGTCCACGAGTTAGATGGACCATGGAAATTATGCAATTCAAGGATTCCAGTGGCACGTGGATCAACGTGATCCTATCTTGCTATTCTTTCGTAGATTAAACCTAATCTTCATTTTTGGGTCTCAGAATACTAATGCTGGTATATGGCGGTGAGGATTTTGTGTTTGGATAAGATGAAGGTTTCCTTTGAACTTAAAAGGGGAGGATGATAATGGTCGAGGAGAATTTCGAAGTGCCAAAGTTGAGAGTAGCTAACTTGAGAGTAGAAAACTTGGGAGTAGCAAAATTGAGAGTAAAAAACTTGAGAGTAGAAAACTTGAGAGTAGAAAACTTGGGAGTAGCAAAATTGAGAGGAAAAAACTTGAGAGTAGGAAACTTGAGAGTAGAAAACTTGGGAGTAGCAAAATTGAGAGTAGAAAACTTGGGAGTAGCAAGCTTAAGAGTAGCAAAATTGAGAGTAGAAAACTTGGGAGTAGCAAGCTTAAGAGTAGCAAAATTGAGAGTAGCAAGCTTGAGAGTAGCAAAATTGAGAGTAGCAAGCTTGAGAGTAGCAAGCTTGAGAGTAGCAAGCTTGAGAGTAGTAAGCTTGAGAGTAGTAAGCTTGAGAGTAGCAATCTTGAGAGTAGTAAGCTTGAGAGTAGTAAGCTTGAGAGTAGCAATCTTTCAAGTAGCAAACTTTGCAGTGTGCAAGATTTGTATTACCTTGGAATATAGAGAAAGAACATCCTTGGGCTATATGCTTCAAGGATCGGTTTCAGCTTGCACGTAAGCACGAAGAATGATTTATACACAGGATATTATATTTGATAAACAATATGAGGAGCATTATTGTTTCTCATAACTTTAGCACCCTCGTCACCGTACTCTACCGCGACTGGTGCCAATGTTATTGGGTATTCGCAATTGTTGCACTGTATGTGCTCCCTAGCCTTGAGGAACTTGGCCCGAGTTTACTAAATCCGCCTGTGCTAGGGTTTATATATTTATTCAGACGCCATCTTATTTCACTGTCTATTTGACCATGCATACATGATCGTCTTTCATTGAATTTACAAAAACCTCTTTCATCCCTGCATCATTCATTTCAAAATCTACATTCCGAGCATACAATGTGCCACAATCATCCATTTCAATTATCGCTATCTAATTCGTTTATCTCCCCATTCATGTAACCCACGTGGTCCATCTTCACGTTCACACAAAGCCTTCCTCACCTTTACCCTATGCTTTCTACGTAGAATGTTCCAAGAAGAAATGTCCACACTCTGCCAGCAGAATCTACAACTAATTCTGAGCCAAAGATGTTATATCAACACATGTATGTCAATGTAGAAACCAGGTACAAGTGTCTTTCGATCATTATTCATTCAGTCGTAATTTGTCGCATCGAATTTTCAGGATAGAAACGGTATCATTCAAGCCTTTACAACAACTACAACAATTATCCCTTTGTTCACAAATCATCCTATAAATAGGAAAGAAACGAGCTCATATAAGATCTCCATTTACCAGCTACCCAATAGCGATACCTCGATATTAGATCACCTATCAAACCCCCAAACTAGTTCATCCTTATCCCCACAGAGCTCCGCCCATTTTTCAATCCCCTTCTTGAACACGTGCATTTTAGACCTCTCCCTAACCGAGTACACCTGTAACATCTCTGTTTTGATATCCTTCTCGCCTTTTCCCCGTCCAGAAATTTATATAAGTACTTGTATCCCTCCCGTAGGTCCCCGTCGCGACGCACGCTTCGTTGGCGCGCAGCCAACGATATTCTTTTTTCCGCTCTGCCCGAAAAGGGAACCGTGTAACCCAGATACACGAGTGGCGGACGCAAAAGATGGGAAACAAGCAAAGCGGATGCGGAAAGATGTATACGCGCCTGTTTTAAAACCCCTGCCCTCTCCCTTTGTCCACAGCAAGTCCTTCCTTTCCCCCTTTGTTCGGCCATCCACTGTGGGCGAATGGGCGCGTGTATACACTTTCTCGACAGATCTATATACGCGCGAGGCTTCGAGCGTCCAATTAATTATCTTCGACGTTTAACTGGACGGCCGAAGCGACAGCGGACCCAGCCGCGCGTGTCTGCTTTATGTAATCGTCGTCGACGGCGACGATGGCACCCTCGGTACCGAGCAACGCGTTGACGTCAAACCGGCGATTAAAGTTCGGCCGGTAAACAACTGTACAGGCACGGGATACAACGTCAGGTGGTGATGGACTTCAAGGCGCTTCGAATCATTTTCTGACGTCGACTTCGAAGAGCTAAGAACGTTATTCGCAGCGAGAGCATGTTGGTCTCGATGGTGCTTTTACAAATTGTATTTCCGGTTTGCGCACAGCAAGTTGGCAATGGGAAGTGTTCTTAACCCCTTGCGTTGCGATGTTTGTGAAGGTTGCGAGCGTTAAATTTAACTTGAATGGGAGGAAATAATGGACAGGTTAATGATTAGTTTGTGATTCGTTCATAACTAGATTAGACATTAACGACTGCTTAAGAATTTTATTCTCCAACTGATACTTCATTCGATTCAAACACGTGACGACGGGCGTCACTAGTTTTCACGTGAACTCTTTAGATTCTAATTCTAACCTCACTTATCTGCATCTATGATGTTTAAAATTGTTTAAATTTGAGTTAGACTCGAAGTGGAAAATTGGTACAGGTCGTTGCCACGAAGTAGTGTTATGACAGTGCAGAGGCATCGCTGTGGGATGATGGAGGGACTATTCAGAAGAAGAAAAAGGCGCGAAGTGACACGAAGCGTTTCAAAGTCAATCACGACCTATTGCCATTTCCAGGTACTTCGTCTGCCAATGAGAATGAAGCTGACTGCTCGGGGCCATGAAACCTGCGTTACGAGGAGCATTGGATCTGACATCTTTATAATGATGACTGACGAGGCGAGGTGATGTCATAACGAAATAATGTATTTGAGAAGTGACGGGCATCTGATGGTTACGGGGTTCCAGAAGCTATCACGTCGAATAGATTCCACAGCTTTATTTTGACTATGAGACAGAGCAGGAGGGAAAACTTCCCTCGCTAGGACAACTGAAGAGAGGAATATCTTAACAATGAGTTGATTCTTTGGTGATTACTGAAGAACAATGAATTGGCTAGGGTGTAAAATTTCAGATTTTAAATTTTCAGATTTAAGCTTTTAAATTTCAGATTTCAAGTTTCAATTTCAATTTTCAGATTTCGGATTTCCAGTTTCAAATTTCAAATTTTGGTTTTCCAGTTTCAAATTTAAAATTTCACATTTCACATTTCACATTTCACATTTAAAATTTCACATTTCAAATTCAGGTTTCAAGTTTCAGATTTCAAATTCCATATTATAAATTTCATATTTATAAAACACGAAATTTTGTGGAAACGTGCTACTTCAATTTGAAACTTGACTTTTCACAACAGTTATATACAATCATTTTGTCTATGCTACGCATTACCCTCTACTGCACACAAACACAGAACAGAAGTACAACTTTCGCTACCAAAATATTTGTATTCAGCAACGATAGGCTAGCAGCCCGACGCGAAACATAATTCATGTAAACGCGGTGGAGGTTCATGCAGGCCAACAGCGAAATTCGAAATGCACGATCGACACACTTTTCCCCGTCCAACGATTTACGAGCGCTGGGTGCCCCGAGCATCATACGCGACGGATTCTATCGATTCCGGAGAGTCGTCGCGGGGAAAAAATGGCAGTATTCCTTTGAAACGATCCTAGCTCGCGTTCCTATTCCCCGTGGATCGCTTTTTACCATCCCAACTCGTGCTCGTCGTCGACGATCCATTAACCTAAAAATACCGGATGCCACCGAGCCGAATAACTAATATCATTAAAGCTTACTTTGCGCACGTAACGCGTTACGTAATGCCCACAAATATTCATGAACCGACCGTCGATAAATCCATCAATTCTCTACAGGCATAACAGAGAACGAGAGATTCTTGGTTCACCGCCTTTCACCTCTGAAAAGGAGAAAAATTTGTTTCCACTAATTGTACTTGCTGAAAGAAAGAAAAATTCCAAAGAAACCATGTGCCGCAAATGAACCGTTTTCCCCCAAAAGAGAGTTAAAGTTCTGGCCAATTAGATCGCGCAGGGAAGCTCCTGGAGGCGGAGCTCTTCCCCCACTTTGACGCGTAACGCCACTCCACTAGTGCATGACATGAGTTATTGGACAGAAGTCTGGCAACTCTTTTTATGACAAAACGGCTCGTTTGCAATACATATTTCCTCTTCAAATTCGCTATTCCCTGTCTTATAGGGTACGTAGAAATAAAGAAAATGTACCTCAAATTACAAGATAAAAATAAAATCATTCGCTTAGTACTTAAAACGAGAAATTCGCACTGTGTCAAATTATTTTATCTTCACCAATCTTAGTGCAAGAAATTCATTTACGAAAACCACGAACATACTTTTGGTACACCCTGTAGATCCTCCACTTCGATCCACCGGAGCATTATGCAACTGCAGGTTCTTCCCGCGAAACGATTGCTCGAACAACGTGTTTTCTGATCATACTCGAAGGAAGAATGCATTTACAACAGCCGCATCATCGCTTCATTGAAATTCCACGAGACCTGATTCGATTACTCGGCGAGTATCGAAGTCTGCCACTTGCATCGTTAAATGACCAAGCAAATTTGACCACGCTAAATCCTCGTGCCCCCTAATTACGTGGAAATGGCATGTGCTACATTGGTAGCTAAAAAATTACCCAGATGACGATTTAAATATTAACGATAATATAATCGATCAGGGAAACCAAACCGTCACAGTAAACAGTATCGAACGGTGGGAATGGTCGCCTGTTTGCACGCGCTCTGTTTGTATCCTGATTCCCTCTATAAATAAGTCACCCTGACTCCGTTCGTCCATACGGTCTTCGATTCGTGACGTCCACAACGTCACGGGATGATATTCTCACGTCGGAATGCAACAGAAGCCTGACGCCATTGTCAGCGATTAGCTTGCACAGTCACACGCCGCCGATATATTCAAATCGCATAGCTTTGCTTAAGTCATTCATAAATACCGCGTTTCAAGGTGAACACGAAATAACTTTTTAGCGAACTCTGATACACTGTTCTTTCAACGCGGTCGTAAAATCGCGAAACTTATTGCTAGGCATTCGGAAAGGCTTAATGAAATTTCAAGAACACCTGCGGTATTCGGGTCATTGGTTTAAGTAAAACTCTGCACCATGACATTTGGAATCGAATGATTTTGGGACTCACGTTCGTTGATATTCATTTTTAAAATGGATTTATTTTTTTATTACGGTTCTCAATTATTTAGACAAAGGGCGGATTTGTATTGAAGCCTATTTGCTTAATATGTGAATAAAATATGAAACGTAATTTAATAAAAAGGGCCATTTTTTTTATTTTGGCCATTTTTTTTACCGTTTTGCCCGGGTGTTCTTTAAACGCGGGCTTCAGACCATTTTAAGAACAATTCCCTTTTTTTTCTCATAGCAAATTTGCAATAACCAAATATTGAATTAATTTTAAAATGCTCCCACCTCTTTTAAATTAAAATATTTTGATGTTTCACGGAAAAGGTGGCAGACAATTGTTACCCTAGGGGCGCCAAATCTCAAAATCCGCCCCTGATTTATACCCAACTGGAAAACCCTATTCAGAATGGCATTTAAATACCCATATAATTAAAATTAACATCGTTTCAATATTCCTACCAGATATTCTGATTCAAATCACGTAAAAGCAACCGTAACGGACTAGCGATAGAAAGTAAAAGTGCTCGAAGCGCAAAGAGTTAAATGTCCGCCAAAATGGTCCCATTCCCTTGCATCTCCCGCGTTCTACAGTCACGTACTGTTCCTAGAAGCGTGGCAGCAACGTCGTAGCGAAAATTAACAGTCTGCTGTGTCAGCTTGCTAATTTGCAAGGTACACCAAAGGTCCGCTTTTTGCAATGCGAATGATGGTTGTTTATGCGACGCGACGCTTGGTCATCGAACGGTATCGCGGAGGGGCAGACAGACACGCAGGAAAGATTCAAATCGTTCTACGGTCGATCGATGTGATACGCCCTTTACGAGCGATGTTTTTCTCTTTTACCTGCGCTCTCAGCTTTCCTACCGTTCAACGAGGATATAAAGGCGAATTTACACGGTCCACTTTGGGTGAACGATGCGGCTGATTCAACAAAATTGAGAGCAAAGTCAACAGTGCAAATTACCATTTAAAGTATTCTAACAAACTGAAGATTTAAAGAAATTCACAGAGTTTCTACTTTTGTTCAGGATTATTCATCGAAATTTATTTCAGTCGCGTGGATGTTAATGTGATATAAAATTAAAAATAAAGAGCACTCGCACTCGTTATATGACGGAATTAAACAAGGTCATAAAATCTGGGGAAAAAATGGCACTGCAAAGAGGGCGTTTATGTGGCTTAATTATTTTGGTACGCAGAAGAGGATTCATTCAAGCCTTCTCTGTCGTTTTTTCTACAGGTTTATTTTAATCACTGCGATTAAATGTATACAAATTATTTCAGCACCGGTACCTGCAATTTGCTTGGGTGCCCTTTTTAATTGAACCAGTTTAGTCAATTTCATTAAAACATTGAATTTTCAATCTCATTGTTTCAATTCGACCAAAGTGAGCCGTGTAAATTCGCCTTAAGCTTGAAACTGTATTGGCTTTCCATTACTAGCACGCAAAAACCTTGCGTTCTAGAAAAAATCACGGACACTACAATAGTGATTCAGAACGCGATAAGTTCGAGTTCACAATGCAACCTGGCGAGGAAGTTTCGACCTCCATTAACGATACGAATTAACATCGTGGCCACGAATGGCACCTTTAGTTTTTAGAATTTAGTTATACCAAAATGGTAACAGTATGCTTTAGTAATAAAATACAACCACTGACAGTAGCCACAGAACTATACATATCGTATTTCATGAATCCCTTCGACATGGTAAACAATAAAATACAGTAACTCGTAAATTTCAAATGGAACAAAATACTCCATCAACTCTCCCCCCAAGTTTCTACCAAAGCAAAACAAATTTTTATAACCACTGCACGCATCGATCCGGAAAGCAGTACTTGCATCGTTGCCAACCATCCTCGCAATTGAATAAATCTTCGATTTGATATTTTCGTGCCAAATGCAACTATAATCCCTCTGAGCCCTGTTTTATATGTATAACATTTACGACAATGTTTTTAAATGGGATTCTTTTTGATGAGATTATATACTTGGCGCTTTTTTGTACCCTCTTTTTTAAAAAAAAAAAGGTAATTTTGTTGGGATTTCACACGTTTTGTAGTGTTTATTGATGACTGGATAATTTTACCACCCGGTTAACTTAGTTAACCTGATTGTATGTATATAATTTTTTCACCCTGCTCTAAAAGCCCCGTGCCTCGTTAATCGAAAGTTAAATTACGGCACAAAAACAACTTTCGTAGCAGAGCTAGTTCGCCGATCGGTCCAGCTCCACCGCTGCTAACTACCTAGAAATAAATTTGGTCAGCCAGCCAACTTCCGAGCGCCACCGTGCTCTCTTATTTTACACCGTTCCTCCGCTCCTTAATACGGCCGACCATTTATTTGCGAAGCGCCTTTTGGCTCCTTTTCAATTACCGATCGCAGGGATCGCGCGCCCCATCTATTGCTCACCGTTGTCGCTACGAGGTCTGGACATCCCCGCGGATTACTAACCTCAAAATCGAACCGAGCTTTCCATTGCCACACGCTTATTCAAACCGATTTCATATCTCGACCACTAGGCTCCCCTCCATTGCTAAATTGATTGGGAATTATTTTCATTCTTGATCTTCCTTTACGACATTAGATTAAAAAATTGACATGAGTTGTTAGTATATAGATAGGAGGAAACTGGAGAGGGCTTATAAATCTTCATAGAGTTAAATTCTGAATTTAAATTTACTAATTCTTCGTAAAGGAAGATTCTCAACGAAACACATTTCGGTTAACACGAGGATATGTCACAATTACGGCTCAAGTGGGCTTCCTATACACGTATCGTGTTTCACAATATTAGTGTCGCGGTATGCGTAGCATGTAGACGAGCATTTACACTTCGAAAATACGCACGGCGATGTTTTTAAACGGTCTACTAGCTGGGACACGGGCGGCACGAGGAAACGCGAGTTGTGGCAATATTTTAGTTCAGGCTGGCATGGTCGTTTGAGTTGCGAACGTCCATGTTTACTTTCGTATCCACAAGAAAAACGTAGTAAAAATAATTAGTTTTAATACTCTCGTATGAAAATCGATTTTCAAAGAATTTCTCCTTCCACTGGACACGTAAAAAAAATATAAACAACCCCACGTGTAACGCTGACAAGTAGACATCGTCAAATTGACGCCTCACTTTTTCATAAAACCCTACATATGTCCTGGTTTCTAAGAAAAGCGGGGGAAAAAATCTCCAGTAACTAATTATCAATTCTCAAAACCCTGTAGGTACTATGGACGCTCATAGGCGTTCAGCGACAATGGTTAAGAAATGCGACTAAAGGAGTCCCGCACGTGGCGAGCGTTCGAATTATCAAGACCAAAAGTGTTAAACGTTTCCTACACCGAAATTGTAGTCGCATAGATGGTTTAAGTACAGTCTCGTCAAAGCGTGACACATCAGTTTGACATCTGCTTGTGAGTCAATCCAAAGGAAAGGCGCCAAATTCAAGATCACAAGATAAGACATAGCGTTACCTACTATTAACAACTCGGGATAGATTACAACATATTCGATCAGATTAGACAGATGTGAAACTCAAATACCGCCAGGAGACTAATTGTACCTAGCACCAATCCCGCAAACATCGAAAGAAAAGCATGATTTACAATATAGCGCGTAAACGGTGTAAATTAAAAAGATCGATATTGAAGGCCGTAGATCGAGCTTCCTCAAACGACTAGACACGAACGGCAGAGAGAAGTGGGCGCAGACAAAACGTTCAACTAACCGTGGATAACGTGCTAAGGTCCCATGCGCTCTTGGCCTGCTTTTGGTAGCCCTTCTTGTTCCTTTTGCCGGGTCTGCGCAGGCTGGAGAACCATCCTGCGGCTATGGCGACCGCACTAACTTCCCGACGGCTGTCCGTGTGAACGTTTCCGCCGCGGACCTCGTCGAGCGCGTCCACCGACCTGCCGGTGAAAATCATTCTCCTGGCGGCGTCCCCGTCGCCGAACTGCGGGTGAACCCGGCGGGGAATTCGTTGCACTCGGCACGCCCCTTCACTTCGTACACCGCGGTAGGTATGTGTTTACTTTCAGGAGCAACTCTGACACACTATCTGACACCGCGCGCTGCACGCGTCGCAGGAGCTATCCACTAGTCCCGAGGGTGACATTGACGCCCGATTCCTTCGCGACCGCCGCCGAGGCGAAACGAGACGCTCGCAACGCGGCAGTCAGTAACCGCAACGCTCGCAGACCAAAGATCCCATCAGTTCAACGACCCTTGGCGATTTCTTCCGATCGCTCGATAATTCAATGAAGCACCACGTGAATGGGCGAACAAACACACGGAGCGAAGATGAATCGAGGATCGTCCACAAAGGACTTAGATCGTATGCTCGGGGCAACCACTGTCAGCGGGAACAATTGTTATTGTATTTGAATGGAATCCCTTGAGTAACTTCCTCACTCGACACTAATGAACTCTCACTGTGTGATAGTCATACGGGAACGAGTGACTTGTAAGTTTGAAACTTTTCTGTTTAGTAATACACGATCGTTTCGTTCTGATATGCTCTGGTAGAACGAGAGTGCACCGAAACAGAGATCGTGTCACTTCGCCGAATCAGCCGTGGAGCAACGAAAAACGAACCGCTCCGCGCAGCGGCCGACGTGCGACTGACGAGCGTACGAGTACAACGGTCGCACCAGGGACGCGCTGGCGCCTCACGGTGGACGTGTCGCGAACTCAGACACGCGTATGCGAATAAGACTGCTCCTTGCAACTGGGACGCCCTACTGGTTTCTTCTGAAGAAAAGTTGATGCAGGGAACATCCTTGTTTCCTGATCAAGAAGGTTGAAGCTCCCTCTGAAGAACGAGAAGAGAAATGCAAAGCTTAATTTCCACCGCAGTGGTATAGTAGGGTCTCGAAGGGACGGTGTTTCTGGGTTGAAATAAGGTGTCCGCTTCTTCTGTTGTTGGCGCAGTGAATGAGATAGACTGCGAGTGGACGAGATGGACTCAGTACCTACCATTTTTGCTCTCTCGTTCTACGCGAGTGTTTTCGAAGATATTAGAAATTCAGTAGATCTAGATTAAGCCGCAAATATTCAAATAATTCATCATTATTAGTTGATAATTTCTTCGAATGACGATTGTAAAATAATTAGAACTATAATACTAATAACTGGTGGTTGTTTTCGCTTCAAAATTTATGAAGTTACCAACGATTAATGAAGGTCCAAATTAATCGTTTGAAAAACGAATAATTGTAAAGGGCAATATGAAAAGAATTTCACGATAAAGTAGGTGAATAAATATTTTATGTTCAGATTCCTATTCGGTACAATCCGAAATTCGATCACCCGAATATTCGAATATCCGAATACTCCTAATTATTCGAATATCCGAATACTCCCAATTATTCGAATATCCGAATACTCCTAATTATTCGAATATCCGAATACTCCCAATTATTCGAATATCCGAATACTCCTAATTATTCGAATATCCGAATACTCCCAATTATTCGAATATCCGAATACTCCTAATTATTCGAATATCCGAATAGATACTCCTAATTATTCGAATATCCGAATACTCCTAATTATTCGAATTTTCGAATATTCGTTATAACCTTACTCTACATGTAGTTCCGAGACCATCTCTGGACCAAAACCTACGACGCAGCATGTACCATGCGTGGGTGTATATTATTCCCCAAATATAAGAAAAGCGTGGGACGCAACCTCGCAACTTCTCCACGTGGGGAGCTTAATAAACAACGCTCATTGTGAATCGAACAAAACATTACGCGACACTCGCAGATTGCGACTGACCTTTGGTGCGGTGAAAGAACGATAGCTGGCCCCTAAGGCTTTATCTCGTAATTGCATTTAAAATTCACAAACATATTTCCCAGTGTCCACCCCCCCCCCCCATCCTCCCACAATTATATCTCCCGCAGTCCAATAAGTTCGCCGTTGCATTCCAAGTTCTTTGTCCCTTCCGCCGGGTCATTCACAGCTACTAGTTAATTACTTCCAATTGCACCCTGACGAGCCGCTGTTTTTTCAAATGCCCTAGTCACGAGACTCTTCGAAATGGCCCCGAAGATTTCCCGTTTGCACGGCGGCGCGCGTCACATGCTCAATAAACGCAGATCGATGCGGCGCGGTGGCGGGCAATTACTCCAAATAGAATGGCTCTTTAATCAGGGGACCGTGCTGGAAGAATAATGCAGAAGCTGGACGAAGGAACGATTTCTCGAAGAGATAGAGCGGCCAGCCACGTTCAGCCGCGGCCTGTCGACGCCCTCGGCGACACTCGAGAGCGCCGGCAATTGATAAGCAGTCGGCGAAATTTCAGCCCCCTCCCCCCCCCCCCCCCTCCTCATCCTACCACCCCGTTCTCGGAAGCATTCTCCCCACGATCCTCGCAAGTATGCGCCGCGATGCGCCCACTTGCTACTAACAGTGTGCTCCAATCGAATCTGAAAGCCTCCGTGCTGACTTCTAATTTTAGTCGATCGCAATATTTTCGTGAGAAAAACACGCTGTCTGGGTGGAAACAGGCATTCGTCCCCAACGATATGCCCACGTTCTTGCCGATGGAAAAATAAAGCGTGGTAAATATTCAGCTCGCGCTGAACATTAGTTATACGGAGCATTAGGTACAAAAACGGAACCCAATTTTTTTTTTTTGCAAAATCGAGTTAGCAATAATGTACTCCGATAGGCTGTACTAATCGTATGAAATAGGAATTTCTTTTTAAATCTCGAGTTGTCCATTTCTGCTCTCAATTGCTTATATGTACAGTGGGTGGGCTGAGTATACACGTGAATATTAATATGGGAAGGTATTTTGAAGGTATGTAGATGTCTGAGAATGTGGTTAGCAGTTGGGAGATTTTCAATACGCATGCGCGGAGGGAAGATGGAAGGGGAGAGTGGCCCCCCTCCAAAATAGGGAAGGAATTCTGTGGGGATAGTGATGACTACATTGGGGGTTTGACAAGCGATATTGTTTTCGTAGCTTCTTCTTTTGCTTTGTGGGCTCAGGAAGCCGGTAAGAGGGAGCTTAGAATATAGAGACTTCGGAGGTGGTGCTGGCGCAGTTGGTTAGGCGGCTGACCAGTGCGCGGAGAGTCACGGGTTCGAATCCCGTCACCCTGAGACCCGTTTTTTTCGTGGTTTCTGAACATATAGGAATTACAAAACCTATATCACCCACAAAATGGTAATAATATCTATATCCAGGACCACCTGAAGCTCATCATGCTGACTTCACCCAATTGTGTTAAACTGTGCAACATCGTGACCAGGAATGGAAAATAAGCTTTTGACATCTCAAAAAATACATATGACCCTCGAAAAGATGTTAGATTAATGGTGGCATTCAACCCTTGGAAAGAAAAGAGACGAACGAAAGGGACACGCTCTGTGTATGTTAATGGATTGCTAATCGGGAGTGCCTGACATTTCCCCGCGCATTAATTAAATATACGACCCGGGATGTAACGGCGTTCGAGATGAAATAACTCGTATTACTTTCCTTTCGAGTTCGGGGGAAAATTGCAATGGTGCAATTTATGATTTTCCGTGCGCGCGTTGGTACTTCGTAAAAGAGTCACGAGCAGGATCGAGGCTTGACCCCGCGCGAGAGCTAACGCAAACATAAAGCAATATACTGGGTGATCCTCGCAACTGGGGCGAGTCGTATTTCCGTGCTACGGCCACTCTTGTCCAACTTTATACGTGGTACCGTAAACAGGGCGTAAAAAGAAGTAATGGCTAGAGCCTTTCACAGACGAATCTACGTATCAGGATCGATGGGGATCCGTTCCGCCATTCTCCACTTCTGTATCAAATACTCTGTTCTGTTGCTACACGCTGTACTCGATAACAGGATAAAAGGTTCAGGAGGAATCGTGCACAACAAGCAAAGCGTTTTGTCATAAAAGATGGGTCAAGTTTCCATCAATCAAATCGTGCAGAGTAGTTTCTGGTGACGAGGCATTTCCCCCACTCTGCCTCCTGTTACAGTCCTGCCCACTTTGTAACTGTCACTCTCATTGTGACCACTACTTATACGGAATTTGTAAAGTTACATGAATAAGTAACTTTGGGTCAAATTGACTCGATATCATACATTTACAAGAAACGAGCCCAAAAATACAAAAATAAAACTCAGTTCATTTAAATGTTACGATTTAATATTTTAAGATTTTATTAAATTTCTACAATAGAGGAAATTTAAATATTTAAAAACCGTCAGTAATAATATTTAAATAAAATTTTTATTGCATAAATTTGATAAGTTCATAAAATATTAAACCTTAATAATTTAATGAAGGAGTTTAACACTAAATAATACATTAGTAAAGGAGAAATGAGGATTTGTGATACATTTTGGGCCAAAATGACCCAATTTCCGTGCAAGAATTAAATCAACCACCCCTTCTCCAAACGAATACTTTTATCCTCTCTCTAAAAAAAAAATGGTAACACAAGAATCAAAATGCTACATTTTAAAAAAAGCGTTTGTATTATCCTCAATATAAGCTCCATCAAACTCCCCAAATCTGAGCATTCACGTTCAGGACACCTTGTATATACACAAATCGCTGTATACCCGACCCGAAACCGTCCTGGCCCGTGCACAGGTCAGGTGACCGCGGGCAATGTGCGTTAAGCAGCACTGCAGCCGATCAGGATGGCGTTCGTAAAAACTAGCGCAGGAAATTGGACGCCCCGGATCGCATAGAATCGACGTGGACGCGGCTGCCAGCGGAATTACAATTGTACATACAAACGTCGAGGACGCCCTGCATTTTATCGTCTCCCAGAGCTGATTCCGTTCGTAAATAACGACTCCGCACTGCTCTAATTCGGTCTCTGCTTTTGAACGGCCGATAAATATCGGCGAAATGGAAGGGGGCGGGGGGAGGGGGGGGATATAGTTGCTGGATTCGCTGACTGCGAAATCCGCTCGTCGCGGAACAGTATCGAATTCCTCCCATGTGAATTACAATGAGAAGATCGTGAGTAGAAAGCGCTCGCCTTTGTCTGCCGCTCCCTTTATCTTCGGAAGTCGACGAATCTCCGCTGCCATCGATAATCGAACGAGGAAAGCTGTAGTAGAGCAAGGAGGAGGGGAATCGTGTATTCCAAGCGCCGGAGAGGCGAGCACGCGCGTCGATTCGCATTTCCGACGACACTCCCGAAATTATTCCTCGCGAACTCGCCTCAGGGGTTGAGGCTGTGCACCTGCTACGGCTGCACCGGTTCGCCGGGCGATCCAGCGCGCATGCGCGTGCGAACTCGTCCCGCGCGACGGTTGGCTGCGCGCGCAACCCGCGCGCCAAGTTGCGCCGGGTCGTTTTGCCCTTTTCACGGCGGACGCGCCACGGTAGATCCTATTACCGATATTCTTCAATGCCGTGCGCTTGAGTTTCTGCCGCGTTAAGCCGCGTTTACACTGAGAAAGCGGGTGCAAGTGCTTCTCAGATTTCGGCACAATTCAAGTGTAATGAATGCTCGGTTACACTTGAAGTTTGCGGGGGAACAACGAGCATTCGCTGGCTTCGTGCAAACGCGGCTTAACGAGATGAGGAATGCACGAAGCGGTTCGAAGAAGTGGACAGGTGTGTGGCTCCCTTCCAGGGGAGGTGGGCATAATGGGGAAGCTAACGCAAAACTCACCGCGGAGGGCGCCACTGGCGCACGTGCCAAACTAAAGTGTTGTAATATTAGAAGTTGTGATTGTTTACATTTTCTTTTTCGTCATTTGCTGATTATAAAATTAAAATTACCACAAGAGGTGGAAATTATGGACATTTAAGTGTTGTCCAATTTAAAGATTTAGTACGGAAATGTGGATTATGATCTATCAGTTTTAAATTGTTTTCATGCTCTGTTTCAATTTCACATTCAATTTTTTAACAGAAGCAGCTTCTTCCTTAGTTATTATCGATGAGGATGTGACGACCATCAGGCATTTCCTTCTAAAAAATACTTTCATTGGTCATCTCTCCCGTATGACTATCTCCTCCGGACTTACCCTACATCGATTTTAGATATTATAAACAGATTAACAATTTCAGATCGTAAGGGTCTGAAATTTTAACATACGAGCCTATTCTAAAGCTTTGTATATGAATGAAATTACGCTACGAATGGAAATTAATGGTGAATCCGACTTGTGGCCAATTGTCAAGCTGCCCAAGGGCTAAGATGTGGTTATCTTGTATATGAGAAATGAATATCTAATGTTTTCTTTTGGAGCAGTGCATTGCGTGGAGATTTATCACGGAACACATTGGAAAATTTTGACGAAGGGATGGAGCTCGGTTGGCGTACGATGACTCATGTTATCCATTCACATTACCACGAAGCAGATGCTACCGGTTATTGCATTGATACGTCCACTTCCTCCGTGGCTGCTCGTCACTGTCATTCAGCAATTTAGTTCTCAACCTGCTGCGTTAATCGCCCCCCAGGGAGGGGGGATACATGCGTCGATGCATGCAGAAATTTAGCAGTAAAATATTGTCAAATTTCTGCCGCTTTTTACAGAAACACAATAGCGCATGAAAGGCACGAAAGTTGGACCAAAAAGTGTGGTCACGGGTCACCATTTACAGAAATGGAGATTGATGCGTGGACTGCAGCATAAGATTAGCACTAAAACTACATGATACTTTTTAGATTGATGAGACTATAATTTTGATTTTAGAGCTGTAACGACATGAAGATTCAAAATGCACGGTTAGAAGGCGTTAAAATACAGAGTTAAATAAAACAGATGGATTAGAATCTGAACATACTCTCTGCAGTTTTCCTGGAGACTTATCACCGAATCACAATGTCATAAAATTGCAATAAAAGAATAATTAAGGAGTCTTTGTAGAAAACACTGGAAATGCCAAATATCTTGTAACAAGTTCTAATAATTTTTAGTGACATTTATGTATATATTGTGTTCTACCCCGCTAAATAAAACTAATAATGATAATAATTTCAGTGTCAATTCTAGTAGTATTATTGAATTTATCTCCTAATCCAGAGAATAGTGATTAAACGAAGTAGCAAATATTGAATGTTCAAGATCACACCTCGAATAGTCAGCAGGGGTTGCACAATAACGAAGTGGCAAACAATTTTCACGATAATTACACCCCCCGCGAGTGTTTCGTAATTTCGAAGTCGTATCGGGCTGAGCTGTCACAAAGAGCAACGCCCGAGCAGATTAATTTTCTCACCCATATAAATTTCGAACTTCCCAAATTACGGGTTACCGAATGGCCCTTGTATACAAATATTCCGGCATTGAATATCCCAGCATTCTACAAAAATCTTTCTTCACCCTCAACTGCTGAGGAGGAGACTTTGTTACCTAACTTGTCAAATTTTATTTCTTCAGAACAAAAATTTCAAGTCTTTTCGATAAGTGTATTAAAGAGTTACATACTTTTAGGAATATTTTTAGGGATTTTATTAAAAACAATAAAAAAGAATATCTACCGATTACACATTATTTACTAGTCCATACTGTGCGCGAAAAAATTGATTTACAATAATTTTCGTATTAAATTATTTATGATTTTTTACGTTTTTTTAGACCATATAGAGCCATTTTTCATATTTTTTTAAAATAATGTTTTTATGCACAATTACAGAGCAACACTTCTACATGAAAAAAATTCATTTAACTTTAAAATGCCCCAACTCGTGCACTTTGCAGACTCTATGGAATAAATAATGTGTAATAAGTAATATTTTATTTTTGTAATAAAACCCCTAAAATAATCCTGAAATCGTTCATTTTCGCCGCGATTAAATACAATCTTATTTGTAAATATTATAGAGAAAAAATTATTTGTTTTGTCTTCTCAAGTGAAAAATGTTGAAATAAACAAGTATCTCAAGCATAACGGGGTCCATCAGACTCCATCTCATTATTTGAGAGTTTAGTTAAGAGAATAATTTGAAAAATTCGAGGTGAACGCAGGAGGTTGTGTAACGCTAGATCGAACTTCCTCGTAACGACCTGTGAATCAAGCTTTAATGGGAACGATCTAATTGCTCGCAATTAGTGGTTTTCTAAGTAACACACCTTGAGCGCGCATCATCAAACGATAAGGATTGCGAAACGCTCTAAAAGATTCGTATACGACACTCCGGGGCCCTGAAGAAGATCGTATCAATTCTATTTGTTCCAGCTCGTTGGGGCAAAACAAGATTGCTAAATCGCTTTTTCTTCGCGCTGGTAATCCAATTTGCACGCGGTAATCTTAAGAATAGGAAATCTGGGAACAGGCTTGAAGGACTTTGAGATTAGCACTTTGCTGATCTTATAGCGCACCTTTATGAAAACAAAAAGGGGAAGAAAATAAATAATAATAATAAGAATAAGAACAATAATAGTAATAATAAACGAATTCGACCGTAGTTGTATACTAAAATTACTGCACCTTAGGTTAATAGCAACAGAAAGTTGTACTTCTGCACCAAAATTTCTATTTCTCTTACATCTTCTTTCCTTTGTTGTTTTCTTTTATCTACTAATTTCCTAATAATTTTCTACTGATTTCCTACTAATTTTCTATTGATTTAGTATGTGTAAAATAAAGACCTTGCTATTGTTAGTGTGTACAAAAATATTAATATCGTTCTCAAATTAATAGAATTGCGTTAAAAAAAGGACACAGTGCTATTCCAAATATTACCCAGCAGATTTAAATTTTGAGGAATACATAGTATCTGCTATGTAGATGTCTGCCATTTCCAGAAAAAAGGGAACACATCGTAGGAAGCCACCAAGAGGGTAGAAATTTAATACACGTTGATTTCCTTGGCAAAAAAGGCCAAGGGGATGGAACGAGGCTGATTAAGCAAACGTTCGTACCGGCAAGGAAACTTTTTATGATATCAGAAAAAATCGAGAGTCACTACTTTCCAGGGGAGGATAAAATCGAGGTAAAGCTTTCGAAACTCTTCCGTAGCGCATGTAGGTGAAAACGGGAAGAACTCGGCGAGGCGAGCGAGAGATATCGCGGGTGAAATAGCATTTTTTACATCACAGAGGGATTCGTCGCGACCAATAAAACCGCGGGAATCGCTTCAAGGCCCACTGACCCGATTCTCATCGTAGTTTTCATATTTTCTATAACCATCTCACGTGCCATTGAACTCTTGTACGGTCCCTGAGTTTGCACCGCAGAGCGAACAGTGCAATTCAAATACCAACTAACCTGATTAAAATATTTGCAAATTTGAGAAACTGCAAATCGATGATACTTAATTTTCAACATGTATTCGACTTACTATTCTTCAAAGTTCGCGGGTTGCAAACATTCCTACTCCAATTTATGAACAAATGTACAAAAAATTAATTTATATTAAATTATTGTTCAATTTTAAAAAATGAAAAACCGCGATAAATCTAAAAAATCAATTGCTCCTTGGATACTCATTTATTTATTTATTTAATGCTTGACATTCACACCGAGTTTCATAAAAATCAGAATTTTCGATTTCGCAACGTTTCCTTCTTACCGATAACTCTGAGGAATCAAATAATCTTCCTTAAACCCAGTCATAACACCATTTTTTAAGAGAAGCAATTCAAAGGCCCCTAATCACTATGTTCCCTTAGCAACAAACAGCTTCCGCGCGAAATCGTAAACAGCCTTATCAAAAACTGCGATTCACCTTTCGAGCGCGTCGCCGTTTGCCCCGGAGCAACCAGATAACAGGGCAGCAGCAGTCGATCCATCCTCGTCTGCTGGTGCGATGGGAGCTTGACGTCATGGATGTCGAGGGTCAGGACCCACGTGGATCTGACGACGGGCCGCTAAATCGATTAAATCCATTTAAGAAGACCGGCGAGAACACGAGAACCTCCGGGGAAATTCACTGAGCGACAGTTTAACGACCGCGCGAGCCTCTTCTCTTGATTCCGCTAATCACATTCGCTTTCCCCTTCGCGAGGGGCCATACACCTATCGAAACGCACCGGCGATAACGTGGAAATCGGTAAGCTGAAAATCGGTAAACGAAAAATCGGTAAGGTAAAAATTACTCCGAACGATGTACGCGTGTTGTGTCTATGACTTCCAGAATGGAAACTGCGATGGAACTTGACACGATACGCGAGACCCTGCGTGAAAGTCTGTTTGTTGATAGCTGCAGCCTTGCTGTGGTTAGAGCCCGTACGAGTGTTATCGAAAGTCAACAACACACTGATTTACATTTAATTACGTTACATAGAAGGTGAAACCCGCGAACCGTCGATGGTCGAGCGGGCTGTACGATTAACAGTATCAGGCGTACTACCCGCGCTCGATTCTTCCGTTACCGACTAATAAAAGCTCCGGTGATTACTGAGTTCGTGTAGAAACCGGTGGAGAACAGGCGGAGGGTGTTCCCCTTGATAAAATACGTCGAAATTGTTGAAGAAGTTTTCTCGTAGGACGCGCTGTTTTCGAGAAAATCGATCTCGAAGAGGAGGTCCGAGAGGTGCGCGAGCTCAGCAGCGCACGCCCCGCACACGTATTCGAAACCGATTTTTCTTGAAAACGGAGGCTCGTACAAGGAAATCGTGCTGTACGTTTTATGTCCGTTTTTTCGCGACGAATCAGCTCCGATCGGATTTCACGTGGGACATAGTTGCTTCTTGTCAAATTATAATAATTCTTAAAATATTCATGTATGACATTTTAGTTCTAGCTCTGTACAAGTGGCAGAAGCTTAACGGTGCACGTCGATATCTTTATTACCCCTTGACGTAGTCGATATTTAAGAAATTCGTCCGTCAAACTTTTTAATTAGGTCAGGTAGAATCAATTACTTGTTGCAAGGAGGTTTAATCTCTTAACGTCCGAGGTCAGAAAGTTTAAAATGTTAAGTCCTTCCGAACAAGGGGTACTGAAGGAAATTCTTCACAGAAACTATGCACACCAAGCAAGAGATAACTTGATTCGACGGGGATGAAGTTTCGTACGTGCGAAAGAAAATTGCGTCACGATCGCGCCATAGTCACGAGTTTTGGTTTGCAGAGCATTACCAGCTCGAATGCTCGCCGTTTTTAGGAGAATTACGATGCTGAAAGCGTATGAGTAAGCGCGGCTCTATCAACTACCGCGGAAGCGTCTTATCATGAAGATGACATCCCTGAATTTTTGTGAGGACAGATACGCGCGCGTGTCGAGCGCCGAAGATATATTCAAATCGCAGAAATTCTGAAGCAACCAGGCATCCAAATTTACAACACTTATATTTACGATTTTTTAAGAAAAAAGAAAGTAATAAATTTTAGATTTTGAGTGTCTAAATTCATGGATTTAGTTATTAAGTATTGGGAATTAAGCCATGGAAACTCGAGACACAGAGGAGAGATAAATTAAATTATACTGAACAAGTTTATGTAAATCAGAAAAACATTAATATCGGATAGTGAAAACATTCAAGCTATCTGCTAAAAAATTGTTCGTGGAACTAACGAGAAATCTTATCTAAAGGGATCGGCTTTATTTGCTAAATGAGTACGCGTGAAATGTTAAATATTTATCTTCGTTATTTTTAACGTAATGTCACATGATAATGCGATGACATCACAAAAATTCAGAGCGAAATACTCTTGTGATGAACAGCCATGGAATTAAATCGCTTTGTTTGGCAATTCCACAGAAATTGAAGAATTAACTTATATTATAGTTGCACCCAATAAATGTTAATGGAAATTTTTTTCAAAGTGATACGCGTTCAAAAAACTCCCGTAATCAGTTAAAAGATTTTGCACATCTTTCAACTTTCAAGTGACTTTCATCTTTGGTGATTGGTAAATACTCTTTCCATATCAGACTGTAACATTCCATACGCAATTTGTAATAAATAAGAACGCAAATAGCATGTAATCATTCGCGTTGTTAATTGATAAGATGTTTCGGCGAACTGGATGGTCGGAGGACCATTATCTGCGTGCGAAGTTATTATACGTGGCTGCTAATCGAGGCTTATTTTCGATGATAAATGAAAAAAAAGTAGATTCGCAGTTCGCATCCACTTTTACAGCCACCTGCAGAGTACGAAGAATTCTGCATGTGATACACTCTCGCGCCAATTTTAAGAATTGAAACCGGTCGGTAAGTCCCTTCCTTACCGTCAGAGTAAACTTTTGCTACGTCGGTACAAACGATTTTAAGCAATAGAATGAATTGTAAGGACTAATTAAGCATTACGAAAGGTGATTCAGATTAATAAAGTGTTGAAATCATGAAAAAAAATGTAATGTAATTACATACCTAAAAAGGAACCTAGGAAAAATAAAAATTCAAATTTTGTACTCTCATTTCACTCATAATAAACAACTTTTTTTATTGCTTTTTAACCGTAGAGTAGATCGCATAGAAGTTTCATAAGGTAAAGGATGAACTTACCACTTAATTACCGTTATGATCGGTATTTTAGACCCAAGGAAATGTTTTCTAGTGCCCTCTAGCGCAACTACGAAGTAGTAGTTTCGAACAAAGTTATAATTAGGAAGTAAACGCAGGTAATTGGTTAGAGCGGCTCTTTAAACGCTTCGAAGTTACTTCGAAGGTGGCCGGTGTACGTTTCTGGTTCTAGCTGAGGTCGATTGAGCGGGCTTCGCTTAGTAATGAGTTTTCCCCGACGAAGCACTGGCGTCTGCTCTATTTCCTCGTTGTTACATACCTTCCGCCCTTAAGAAATAACGGTTTCCTGTGAGGCAAGTGCAAGGGAACGCGTAAAAAGTCTATTGTTACCGACGGAAGAGGTCAAGGACTGATTTCTGAATGTGGTGTACGAAAGAGGAAAGGAGCGAGAAGGAACACATACTATGGCCACGTTAACGTGTAAGATTAAGTAACCAACACAAACAAGCGGATACTTCTCAGGCTTTTTACTACTTACGAATTTCCGGCTTTTAATGAAAACGTGACATTACCATTTTCGGCTGATCATCCCACGGTGATATTTAACGGTACTAAGTTTCGAACGATGTTTGCTAAGTATGTACTAATTAGTTCGCTGGCATAGAAGCAGCATTGTCTTGCCCGATTGAAGCTACTGGTAAAATGTATGAAATTGAATTTGGCAATCTGGTTTCGATAAATCGAAATTTCAAAATTGATATCTTGAAATTCAATTTTGAGTGACTTAAATTTTCAATTTTGCCATCTCCCATTTCAAACTTGGATAAATCAAAATCCCAAATTCGATATCTCGTACTTCAATCTTCGATATATCGAACTTGCATATCCCACATATCGAACTTGAATATTCGACATTCCGAAATGCACTCTTTAATAACTGAACATGGATTCAACATTGACGCCAGACATCATCCAACTGTTTCTCTCCTCTAAAATTTTTATATGCCTACAAATTCCTCTAATTAATATTCACGTCACATACACAATTCATACGTCAACTCCGACTTTCCTCAACATTTTTATTTGCCCCCACGGTGCGCACAGCGGCATAACAAAAGAAACAGTCCAACTTTCGGTGTCCTTTTTTAACTGCAAGCGGAAATAGATCCGACCACTGGTATCTTATACAGATTTCAACCGTTCCAGGAAGCCTTTCTCGTTTATCATACGCTCGAGTTTTTACGGGCGCAACGACGCGGGAGATAAAGCCAGTCGTTATTCCAGAGACCCGCTAGGTAGACGCTCTTAAATCAAAACTTTAATAAAACATACACATCCGTCACTGAATTCTCACGAATATCTAAATCTGATAACATAAAACATTTACAAAAACCAATCCACCATCTTCTAACTCAGAGAACAACACAAAGATTCAATAATAATATTATTATTATTATTATTTATTCCACGGGTACAAACCGTTTCGTTTACAATAAACAATTCATAAACTTAAGAAGGAAACAGTGTGAAAGCAAAAAAAAAGAAAAGAACGTCAGTACAAAACTAAACAAACAATAACCAAAATAAACTAAATTAAAATTAAAATTAACGGACGTGTACAGAGACGTTACTGCCATCCAAAGTCCGCAAACGATATTTAAAGGAGGCGAATGTACCCTTTAAAAAAGTCCCCACCCCAACACCTTTATATTAGAAAACACAATACGATCAGCAAACATTCACGTAGCACTGCTCTGTCTCCCACACTGAATGCAAAACTTATCTAATACCCCACATTGTACAAGGGACCTTGAAGTAGGTACTCTGAACTTCCAACGACACAGCGGCTGATCTGCATTTGCGAGATCCACGCGGCGAGCCATACAAGCCGCGGGATTCGAAGAAAGTGGTTAAAAAGCGAAACGTTTACACAAGTCTAGATACGAGCACGATTGCCCCGCTGGAACGGGCCGAAGCCACGGAGCAGTCTACGCGCGATTCCGAGATCCTCTTTCCATAGATGGCTCTGGGGGATAAAAAAAAAGCACCTGACCAGTCTTTACCGAGGACTCGGCCGCCTCCCGTCACCCTCGGAACCCCTATCTGGTCAGGCGGATCACAATGAAAATACGCTGTGCGTGACAACGGCGGCAGGTTGCACGTGGGTTTAAAAGGAGAAGCGTACAATGGTGCCCGGGGGCGAAACAAAGCGAACGGCAGAATGGGCGCAGAAACGCGGCGAGCATTCCGAAACGATGCCCGATGCGTCCTGTGATTACTACGACACCAATCGACTTTGTCATTAGGCCTTTGTGATCTGGAATATTTTCGACCCTTCTGTCTACCTGTGGGGCGTGCATTTAGTGTAGGTGCTTTCAATAGTTTGCCTGTATACGGTGATGGGGCAGAGCGAATTGTAAGTGGTATGGTACAGTTGTGAATATGAAATATGTTCGAATCATATACCGGGCGGGACGGAAATAAGTGAGTAAATTTTTGTGTCTTATTCTACTCTTTCTAAGAATGAAAAAAGGCCATGTATACATAGGTTAGGAAACTCTTATTTTTCGGGACATAAACACTGTTTGTTTGTATTGAAATTTTATGTGAGTTGCTGCATACGTGTAATTACAAGCACTGTCATAAGTAATGAGGTAGAGCAAGTCACTATTAAAACTTTAGTTCATGATAATATATTGAATTCGAATTTGACATTCGAATATTCGAAATTATTGGATTAATTCCATCTCTAGTCAGGAAACACTAAAAAATTGGATTTTTCACAGAATTTGGAATGGACCAGGAACTTTTGACCGTCTTCCATATTCAAAGGGAAATCATTTCCAACAATTTCTCTAAATAAATTTGTAAGCATTGTTACGATATTTCCTCATAAACGAAAAGTGTTCATATCTCGGAAACAAAGAGTTTCCGGACCTACGACTTTTTTCGTCCGTAGGAAGAGTGCAATAAATACCAAAGTTGCATCACTTATTTTTGTCCCACCCGTTATATGGGCCAGCTATTTCTGTTACACCGTTTATATCGCCACCAATTCTGTCACTAAACTACCCCAATACCTGCATCCGATTCCCATTCCTCGCCTATTCAACGGTCATCGCGAACGAAGCCGTTTCCCAAAAGAGGGGGACGTTCTTTTCACGCACCTACGCACGCTGCTTTCCCAGGGGAAATTCCCAGGGGTGTCAGAAAACAGCTGTGCGAGGGGAAGGTAAGGGTGAGGGACTTGGAGGCACCTGCTCAGGTACGAAAAACTATAAAAGCTGAAGACCAATATAGCTGCGAACTTTTGCAGCAAATTTTTGAAACTAATTTCCTAGAACTCAGCATATGACTAATTACTTCATGTATATAATTCACAAGGTTCGGATAATTCATCACGTTAATTGCGAGTAATGGGAATATCCTTAAGAAAACGGGAAATTCTAAGTGGTTATCATCGATGATTGCTTTCTTATCGCAAGTCGTCCACTTATCGCAATTCAGGAAAGAAATCTCCAGACAAGCGAACTACCTTACAAGGGAACATCTCGAACCCGAACATGACAATTTTGGTGAGATTTTGCAAATTTACAGAATAGAGAAAAATATTTTATATGAATTTATTTGTTATCGGCAATCGTCAATGTTGAAATGGTAAAAACAACCCTGGCGATAACGTTTAGTGGAGTGGCCCTCTTACTTTTTTTAAGTAGAGTGGCCCTCTTACTTTTTTTAACCCATTTTGGAGTGCCAATTTAATTAAAAATTTAAATCCGGAATTTCAATAAAATAATTTACAGAAAGTATTAACTTTTTCAGTATAAACTTAATAAAGATCAGTTTTTACAAATAAGCGATTTTTTCTCAACTGCCCCCCCCCCCCCTCCTACATCCATGAATATTCCTATCATTAGTTAATATAAATTCCACCAGTACCTAAGTATTTCCAATTAATCTAGGGGGCAATAACATCGACGACGCTCGTACTAATTTGTGTAGAATTCCTCTGAATTGCCTTTTGAATAGTGTAATGAATGGAAGTGGAGAGTAGCTTCCATTGGACCAAAGCAAATTTATGTACAGTCAATTATAACTTTTCACTGGTCACGATGCATGTGGGATTGCATGGGGAATATATTATCGAAGTCCCGTCGATGAAATCACGGGAAATGCTTTCCCACGGTGGCCTCGTATTTCGCTATTTCGCGAGGAACGGGGTCGCGGGCGTAACGACGAGAGAAATAGAACAATTGACTCACTTGTATTTCGAGCAGCAGCTCCGTCTTCTTTCGCCTTATGTCTATCAGAATCTTCTGCTGCTCGGGCGTCAATTCTGCAAAACCCAAGAGAAACACTTCAACGTCACTTCGCTGCGTCCTTATGTGTGGATATTGCTGGCGGTGCCATTTATGAAATGGCAACAATGAACACGGTAAATAGATACATTTTAAATACCAAACTACTCATTCACGACCGGACAGATTTTTGTTTCTTTCCGATATATAAACGCACATTCAAAAATTTATCCAAAATGTCCTGATCGGAGCTGATAAAATCTGGCTGCCCTACCTCAAGTCGATAAATTTTGAGTCACGCGAATGTTAACACAAATAAATAATACAAGAGCCTGTAAAAATAACAAGTTACAGCTTCCACGAAGCACACGACACTCCAGGGGCTTAACACAATAACGAAAAGTGAATTATGGAAGCGAGTTAATAGAATTTTGGTTGCGGAGTTGATGCGGTAGAAAGTTAACTAGGCTGTTTATATGTTAATAGAAATCGTTATAATAATTTATAGTAGACAGCCCGCTTGTCAAAGTGTACTTTGATGCTCATAAAGTGCCAAGTAACGGTAAAATTCTATACACTGACTATAAGTAACTTACGAGGAGGCCATTCTTTGATTCAGCAACGTATCAATGGGCAAACACAGGCTCGATCGCGATATCGATGAACGGATATGGACTAACGATTAATAATTGATCGTGAACTTGATTGAACGGCAACCAGTATCGGTCTAAAGAGCGTTCGGACACTATAGTGCATCCCCGATGGCGGTCCGGCCGAGGAAGGGGACTCATTAGGAGCAATTTAGCGAAACATCTAAAAATAGGTCTTTCGAATTAAGGCTGGGGTCGCGGTTGACGAACTGAATAAACGCGAATGGGATTAGACTTCGAAGGGGAGCAAGTGGCAAACAGGCGGGCTTTATTATAAACACCTTGAGCCGATTTCTTTAGATTAGTGAAAAATATAACAGTCAAAAATAAGAGATTCCACTTTTTTCGATCCGTACTCATCGCACTCGAGGAGAGAATAAAAAGTGCAAAAAGGACCATATTTCATACGGAAATAGTTTCTTTGCAAAAGCTAGATAAAGCTTTGACAATTAGCTCGTGTATAATCACTTCTGGCAAAGCGCTACCCCCACTTTGTCCTACGCACCGTAAGGGGGGAATGGTGGGGGAAGCGTCCCGCCACCACGAGCAACACTGTGCCATTTAAGGGGAGATGTCCCTGTCAACGACTCATTTTTTTATGAATTTTTAATACTTTCGGAACTTTAAGGGTACTTTATTTAACACTATAACAATTAAAAAACATTTTAGGACAGTAAAATGATGAAAAATACAAAAGAAGTAGGCTTATTTCCACTTTCATATATTAGTAAGGATTCTAACGCAACAATCTTCTGTGCCTTACTCAAAAACCTCCCGCAATTTCCTCGCCAATAACATACCAAGCATTCTTCTAACCATTACTGTACACCATATTCCTCTATCAATGTTTTCTGCTGCAACTTAAAAAAAGAGCTACCCTCCATTCCTCTTCCCACATCCGCGCCATATATCCTCACAGCCCAGTGATACACCTTCCCCCTCCGCCGTCATCCGCTTATTTATATTGTGGCCACACGCGACTCCGAACTAACGAAAGCAATCCAGGCGTGCACCGCGGTGCTAAGAAAGAAAGGCAACAGAAAGAAGGCTCGCAAAGGCGCAAACCCTCTTAAAAACAGCTTGAAAAGGTTAACGCCCGACCGTGGCGCCAGTCGGCTGGCGCGCGAAGCTCGATTTTGAAGGAACTCTGAAGGGCAAGAACACAATACCGTTGATTGACGCGGACGCGATAACGTTCGGAACGCAGCGCCGTCGAATACCTAGAACGCGGCCACTCGTGCCGTATAATTTGCTCTGTGTTCTCGAGCGAGGGTAAACACGGAACAGGAGGGGAAGCGAGAGGGAGAGAGAGAGAGGAAATGGTGCGTAGAGCGCGTTTCATACGCCATTCATAACGCGTTCTGCCACCTGCGCTACGTCGCGAACGGTACCGTATGATCATCCCCATCGCTCGACCTCCACGCCGTGAGGTTATGTAATTCGAACGGGTGCGCTAACCTCTTCCTCTCTCGCGCGACGAACGGAAAGTCGGCTCCCAGATTAGGCTAGGTTACGTGCCCGAGCGGAACAATTAGAAACTGTTGCTTCGCTGCTATACGGGCGATCATCGTAACGGGGTCGATAGCCGTACACCACCGATTGTCAAGGATACAGAGGCTGGAAACGATACATGGAGGTTCTAAATTCCACTGATCGTGGGTTGTGATCGTTTTCGTCGCACATTTCTATCGATTCGTTTGTGCCGATAGCGGAAACATGATTAATGCTCCGTCAATTTTAAGACCTCGCTGCGCAAACCTCCTCCACCTACGATACCGTAACGATTTTTAAATCCCGCCTGTGTGGTCGCTCGTCGCCAAAACACCGCGGCTCGTAATCTCGTAACACCAGCCGACCCGTAAGAATAACAGTAATATCGTGTTTCAGCGATCGAAACCGATCATGGCACACATCGGACGCAGCGTTTTGCGCGATCGCGTGATTCACGGGGTGTTCGGTTTCAAGATGCGTGATTGTAAACAGACAAGATAATCCAGCTCCGTTAATCTATCTTGAGGAGTTCTTTTCGGAACGACTGTATCGCGCGATATCGATTATCAAATGCTACGATGGCGTGGAATCGGTAACAACGAAGTCCTCGGATTCCCGTGAATCTCGCCGACCTGACCGTTCGATCATCTTTCTGGTACTGCGGGAGGCTGCGCTTTTTTGTTGACAGATGGGGGAGCGAGGATGTTTCGACGCGTTTGGTGGATGCGATTGTTGGGACGGGAGGGTGAGGGGAGGAGGGCCGGGCGATGCTCGATAGATCGTACGGATTCTGGTCGGGAGAAAGGAGATTTCGTTTTGTTTACGGCGTGTGTACGATAGAAAAGGAGAAAGAGCGCGTGCGCTCTGACAGGGAAAACCCAGGCATCAGCCAGGTTGCCGTACGTTTCGGGCCAGATATATCGCGATTGTATGGGAATTTTCTTACCCGTTGTGCCGAACTGGTCGACCTGATGACCACCAGAATTCACTCCCGCACCCCCCAGACCGTCCAAATCCTGCCACATCTCCGAAAACTCGCACTTTCCGGGCACACGCACGCACAGAATCACCCACCTTCACTCGAGCGGCGCCATTTTCACTGTGTACTGACCACTCTTCGGCGTAAACGACCTGAACGCCCCCCTCGACGTCGTATACCAATCGTGAACTAGCTGGCGCCATTTTCTGTCGCGGTGCAGTTTCGTTCTTCCTTATCGAGACTAAACTTTCGAAAATGTCCATGCTCCGATTCCGCTAAAATTGTACAAATAGTTTCGTTTTGCATAGAAATAATGTTTCTAAGAAGGATTTCCGGATGATACAGAAAATAATTTTTTACCATTTTAATGTCATTCTCTACCTTACCGACACAATGTAGTATAATGATAATGTATAATGGACAAACCTTTTAAGGGGGGAAGCTACTGTGACGGTGAAAAATAAAGGCTATTTTCAAGGCATTCTTTTATAAAGAAATGTAACTTGTGAAGAAAAATCTTTATTACCAACTGAAAATACATATATTTAGCTAATATTTTATAACAAATTCTGGGTAGTTATAAAAAAATATTAATTTTTTAAGTCCTTGGCTGGACTCCGCGCTGCCGCCAATTCACGCACACATTACCACCGCTCCTGTAGGTGTGCTTCCCCCACCAGCACCGACTACCTATTTACCTACCGCGACACCTATTGTCCGGCACGTGACGTAAAACACAGTCGGTGTCGGAATCGGGAATCCCCTGAATCTCACAAATAGTCACCGTGCTTAGGCTTTCGGACCCGCAGAATGCAAAAATAAAATATTAAACATTCAGGCTTACTGAATCACGTATTACATTGTAATCCCAACATTCGCAATACCTTTTAAAAATAATTGAAAACAGCAGGTTCTATGACTTTAGAGCCACGTTCAAATTTGCCTAGAGCACAAACGAGGTATAGCAGGGCTCTCCAGCGTAGGGACCCCTCACGCGCCAGCTTCTCCTTCCAATCTTTCTTTCGCGCAGAGTGCCTTTCGTTGTCAAGGACACCCCGCGACACTACGCAGCCTGCCACGACGGGCTAGCCGGGCAAGCGTCTTCGCGATTAGCGGCGCGCAGTATCCCTGACTTCGCGAACGTGCAACCTGTGTGTGGGTGTATTAAAGCTTTGTAAACAATTGTAATTATTTCATAGTCTTTATTATATATTTTGCGTGTTAAATGTACTGGCGATTATTTGCATAGTTCTCCTTGAATAGGATATTGTTACAAACATTATTCACTTAGATCTGGCAGGGTAGTACGCTTAAAGGGTTTCAAGCATGATTAATGCATGAAGAAACATGTGGCAGGAGAAAAGTGTACATCGACGCGAACGCTTCACTAAATGGATCCAATAATCGACTATGCATCTTAAATTCCACGTTGCCCAAATCGATTTGCCGTCCTTCCTTGCCAGAGGGTAACCAGACTCCATTCCTGATGGGCACATCGTGAGGTGTAGGATTCCTGCAAACACGAGGAACACATATGATGAAAAATGCTCTGACTTGTTATTTCACCAACATTCGGGTCTCATTCATTGTCAGTCAGGATGATCAACGGTAGCTTCCATATAGGAGGCATAGGAGCTACTATTTCAACACGATAACCATCAATTTGTTCCTACATCGTTTCACGGTTCAAGCTCGAGTAAAGACGAGTTCTTTCTTCAATTAAAGATCACATACAGAATACCATTTTAAGGAAATGTTGAATTATCGTTCATCGAATAGCATTCCGATTACTTACCCGTACTTGGCAAAGTTCGTCCACAGAGAGACGAACTGTTTCCGATACACGTTGTACTCTGAGTTTGGATCAAGTTGAGGACCCAAGTCATTGCAAAATAGCAAGAATATATCGGCACCGTGAATTGTGCCTAAAACATTCGACACAACAGTGTTGATGAGTCAGATGCAAAAGTATTGAGAAGTGTGGAGCTTGAGTTTCCTACAAGGGACAGCACATGTGAAAGCATCGAGATGAATAATTACCGTTAATCTGGAAATCTATCTGTTCTTGCACACTTAGCTTATTCACATAGGACAGTCGATAATAGTAAACGGGTATCTTGTCATTGTATTTAGCCAACATCTTTTGAGTGGAATCGATAGGTCCAGTGAAGTGATAGGATGTCGCTATCTGAAGAACACACCAGAAATCAGTAGGTCCATCTAAACACGCAGAAGCTCAGCTCAATCCTAGCAATATTTACCGTTTCCAAATCGGAAATCGAAGAATTCACAACTGTCTTCAATAGGCTTGTGAAATTTTTGCTTCGACCAGTCGTATCCGATGCAAATAGTTCCTGTAGACGTTTCAGCGTATCGGTCCTTAGTAAATCCGGTTCTGGAAGTATTCACATGGAAAGAGTAGATTAAGGAAGATAGGCAACACTTGGAGAGAACAGGTCGAAGTTGTTTCAGAAGGCACCAATTGAAACTCCGTTTCTGTGCCATAGGTATGAACACGACCGTCGATTAATTACATAATAAAAGCAAAAGAAGAGTTACTTTAGCGAGCAGAGCATGATAGCTGAAAGGAACTTCTATGCTTCGGTTGCTGCTACGTGCAAGCATTGTGTTTAGTGAGAATGTAATTCCCTTGCTTTCGAGTAGTGAACATGGCTGCATTTTTATTTATATTAAGGAATCGTATTAGGTACATCTATGGCACGGAAGTGCTGCATACCTTTCCTGCCTATAGCCAATATATTCAATTCGTCCTTATTGTAGCCTATCATGGTAGGTACACGGATGAAGTCCCCAGACTTGAATTTCGATATCGGACAATTGTCCAAAAAGACATTTCCTGGCGAAGGGTCGGAAGAAATGACGTCTATTGTTGGATTAAATGGCAAGGGGATTGAATAATTCTGAAAAGATAATTCACAGTTTAGAAAGCAACCCGTGAAGCGTTCTCTTGAATTATTTATATATACATATATATGTATCATACCAGTATTAAATCCGTAATCATTCCGTGCACTCCTTTTACCGTGTCCCCGACATCAGCTTTCTTCAAAGCATCCAGTAATTGCTCATTTGTCTCAGCTGCAATACCCATATGTGCGCCAAGGTCATGAGCTGCTCGGACAGCCCGCTCTGGTGTGTGGTAACCCCACGGACATATGGGACTACCACTTTGAGAAATGGCTTGTTGAAACAGGCCTGTGAAATAGCATTAATCACATTCTATTCTACATGTGTCAGCAGATTCGGAACTTTACGACTTCTGTGTGCTTTTTCTGCAAAGCAGAACCTGCTGAAACCGATCACGATACACTTTCCAAGAATTAGATTACCGATCGAAAACACTGTCCTATGTCAGATTGGAGGTGCACAAAGAGCCGGTCGGAGCCGGAGACCTCTTTGCAATTCTGGGCGCTGCGCCTGGCCAGAGCCGTGCGTGGAGCTGAGCAACGTAAAGGTGAAATCCCGAGTCTCGCGAAATGCTTGCCCAGCCTCGCCTCGCGCCGCGCCGTGGGATTGATCAACTCGGGCTCGCGTGGTCCAGCTTGAGATTCCAGTTCGTTGTTGCGCTCGCCAAACAGACTCGCCGAGCCACGCGTCGTGGGATTTCACCTTAACAGCTCCACGCTCAGCTTTGACCTTGGCTCCGAATCGCAAAAGGTCACCGACTTCGAGCTGCTCTTCGTGCACCTCTGCGTTAAGGTGGGTATCCACTTGTTATGTATCCTCATATTTTGTCGCCGTTGCGTATCAAGGTGGATGGGCAACGTTGCACCACCACATATCAAAATTTCATGCAAGATGCGCAACAGCATCAGCAATGATGCGGGAAAAAAATCACAGACCGGTGGTACGATACGAGGATGCGTAACAAGTGGATACCCACCTTAAGATATTCAATCGTATGGAGTAAAGTCAGTGTATACTACGTAGGTAACTGCTGCGAATGTTTGATTGACATGAGACTTTCCTCAGTCTTTACTAAATAGGGTAAATCCGGGAGACGCGGCCGGGCTGGAAAATTGGTCGAAACAGTTGATTTCTACAGAATTAATTGTTCTGAACCTTAACACACTTTTGCACATACACAGATGTAAAGACTGAATATAGCGACTCAACCAACTCTTCATCCCGACCGCGTCTCCTGGATTTAGCCTACATATAATACTCTTGAATTCTTACCTTTCGATTGCGGGGATATTAAGTGGTACATTACAGAATCGGCACCAGCACTTTCTCCAAATATAGTCACTTGATTCGGGTCACCCCCGAAATTGGCGATGTTCTTCTGCACCCACCGCATGGCCATGTTTTGATCCTTCAGACCCTGATTACCCCGTGCGCCGTCGATCCCCAGTCCCAAAAATCCTAGAAAAATAGGAAACCGTCGTAGGTGTCTGCTCAACATTTTCATCGAATTGGGGAAATCGATCGGTTACCAAGAGGTCCAAGACGGTAGTTCATGTCGACGAAAACCACATTGTCTTCTAGAAACAAATCAGGCCCGTATAGTTTGCGCGATGTAGACCCCGCCCCAAATGCGCCACCGTAGATCCAAACCATCACCGGTAGCAGCCTTTCTATCTTCGTGAAGTTCAACTAACAAATATTAAGCGGATCAAGATTTTTTCTTTACGCATTGAGTGATGTTCCCGGGAATAATGAAAGATTAAAAATGGTGTATATTGTGGGATCAGGAAATCCCATAAGAGGGAGCCCGGAATAAGAAACCTCGGAGGGTCGGCGTTGGTGGAGTTGGTTAAGTGGCTGCACAGTACACAGAGGACCCCCAAAATCGTGGGTTCGCGAGTCCCATCGCCCGAGGCTCTCCTTTTCCGTGGCTCCCCAACATATAGGAACCAGGAAACCTATTCCTACAATATTATAACGGAGGCGATACGTACCACTGGGGTGAACACGTTCAAATACAGGCAATCTTCGCTTCCTCCAGCTGTGAAACTAATGTACTGTACACACTCGTTGCTGTCTTCAGTTGCATTCCGTACTCCCGTCCATGGATCTGCTTCGATAGGGTCCTGCATTTTTCAGGTAGAAAGCCGTGTAAAGTTTGTTCGTTATTATTGTTAATATTGTACAGTAAGGAATTTAATTCTTCAGATGTACTTTTTTAAACTGGCGAAATTATAATTAAGGGGAGGTTCTGGTCTAGAGCCCCAAAAAATAGGTGATATTTAGGAATTAATTAAAGGAAAACTACTATATATAATTTAATGGGACTTGTTGCATTGTATTAAGGATGTCTTATGTTATAGAAATATATTTTTTGTTTTATAATTAATCAGTGCAAACAGCCCTGGGGAGTCGTTAAAGTTAAGGCGTCAAAAAATTGATCCAAATCGGTGGGACCTGTATCTCTAAAAGTTATTATCCGATTCGACTGAAACCTTTTTTATTTTGAAGATTATTCTTTTTTCTAGGGGGGAAACTAAAAAAAAATTACAAAAATTACATTTTTTTTAGAAAATAACGACACTTCACGTTTGAAATCACTTTTCCCTGTATTTTTCGTCCTTTCAATGCCTTTAAAAATTATAAATTTTCAACTTTTTGTAATTTTTTTTAGTTCCCCCCCTAGCCAGAAGTATATTCTTCAAAATAAAAAAAGTTTCAGTCGTATCGGATAATAACTTTTGAAGATACAGGTCCCACCGTTTTGAGAACACTGTCTCGAGAAAAACGCGTTTGAAGTTTTACGTGAGCGCCGAGTGGCCGGGTTTTTCCCAGGCATTTGCCGCTACTCAAATGCCTATAACTTCGTGAATTTTACGAATTTCAACAAATCCTTTTAAACACGTTTTCCTAAAAGGTTGAACATTCGAAAAATGAAATAAAAAAAAAATCGACATTTAGACCAGAACCTCCCCTTAAGTTATATGATTACATTCGACGACACAAAATAAAATGGGACTTACCCTAAATCGAAGGTCGCCAACAGGTGGTTTTGCGTACTGTATACTTGAGAAGAGTGAATAGGACATGTTGTTCATAACAGTATTCAATATTCTGCCTTGAACTGCACCCTTATCAGTGCTTACGACATCTGTAAACCGTTGGCAATGCACCTCCGTTAGGAGGGCAGCAACGAACCAGCAGAATGTGTACTTCATATTTCCTCCTTCTGCAAACACCTTCCGTATGGACGGATGGTGTGTTGGAATTTTCAAGACTTTATATAGGTACCCACCACCTGGAAATATTAATCAGTGATGGAATGTGTAATAAATTTCTGCCGCCGTCATCATATTTTAAGCGTTATCCCAATGTATGCTTTTTAAAATGCATATTCTTTTTAACCGACTTCAAAAACCAGGAGGTTACTGATTCGACCCGTATGTATTTTTTTTAATTTTTTTATTTTTTATGTTTGTCACCGCATAACTCCTCAGCATATGGACCGATTTTGATGATATTTTGTTTATTCGAAAGAGGGCGATGCCCCGGTGGTCCCGTTCTACACTGCATCAACATTGGCCCAATACTTTGCCAGTACTGGTTAATAATAAAGACTATTGTCACCTAATTATTATTATTTTATGTAGATACGTACCCGCATATCTCCTCAGTATGTTGTGGCACTATATATAAAACTAAAAAGCCAAAAATAAAAAAATTTAAAACAGAATTGAAACCCACTTCAAAAAATAAAAATGCACTAAAAAGTGAAAAATAATTTTTTCCCTCATTTAAGCTACTACTTTCATCTTTTTTAAGTCGGCGTTTTGGCCGACACAGTAGTGTTCCCCCTGAACGTAATATGTAAACTTCCACCGTGCTGCTTCGAATATTATCTGACCATAAATACAGCCACACATTCTGACATTCTTCGTGCATGATAACGAGCGTAAAACATTGATGCGACAGTGACAGCACACGCATCACTCTACTCACAATCTACACTCGTGACTTTGAAGCCAGTTTTTTGTAATAATGTGGGATTAATATTTGTACCGGGTATATTCACAAGAAACAGATAGAAAAAATGATATAAAAAGAGGCTTAGTATTAAAAGGAACTATACTTTTTTAGCGGCGGGTCGGGCAGTCTGAATCCTCAGTAGACGGTGTACTGGACGCAAGGATAATTTAACTACCACTTAGATATTTATTCAATTAAATTACGAATATTAGAGATTCAACTGTTTTGCACTGAACTCCGTGACTGAGACTGGTGGCTATTGGAATAGTAATGCTGTAGGATAAGGGAATGCGATGGGGTTTTAAAGGTTTCGGAATGTAAGAGAGGGGATGACGGGATAGGGCAGGGATAGGTAATAGGGATGACGAAGTATTTGCATTTGGGTAATTAGTGTGATTCGTGTTTGCAGAGAAAGTCAGAGGAAAACGATAAGTAAGGGTCATTAGGTACATTACAACGGCCCGGATGGCCCAGGACATCCAAGCGATATGTTCGGGCACTTACATCGTAAATGTTTTTTTATCACTTTTAAATCCATTCAATATTTAATAAGGAAAGAACTAATCAGTTTGTATCGAAACGTAGTGTTTTAACTACTAATCTACCCTTCCAAAGTGATAAACAAACTCTTGCAAAATGTCCTCGAGTCCCGAAAGGGAGAAATGTAAATTTTATAAAAACGTTTCGTTTCATTGTTTCCTATGACTCTAGTCTTTTCTGTGATCTATATAAAGTCTAGACATTCTAGATTCTAAACATGCGCGAAGTGTAGACATTTGCGGGAATGTCAGTAACAGCGTCAATTTTTAATATTTTTCGGCGTACGATACGTGAAAGGGTTCTATTGCACCCAAATTACTAATAAACAATGTCATCTTGCAACTCATAGTTTGTATGAGCTTTGATGCAATATCATTTTTGAGCGCCATACCATCAAGGACCCAGTTCCTGATCACTTAAGATGCAAAGGGAGCAGATTCTGATCAACCCAAAACATTTTACTATAAGCTATCAAATGTTTGCGTATAAATTTAAAAATACTTCATAATTATTTAATAATTTTTTGGAATAAATTTGTATCGTGATAAACTTATTATTTGGTATTTATATACTAAACTGATCAGGAATTAGGTTCTGATCAGGAATTGGGTACTTGACGGTAGTGTCTTGATCGCCGAAATAAATTTTCGAAGAAACATCCACGTTTCAGCAATTTAACACATTTCAGAGTAGTTGCTGAGTTGCACGCTGTGCGTGAGCAGAGGCCACTAAATTCAGTCCCTAGATTATGAGTCGATAACATATTTTGAGTGGCGACACGAATTTCCATAAGGTGATACGTCTATCCTATACCTCGTCCATGATATTAAGCAGACATGGTATAGGATAGACCTATCACCTTATGGTTGTTCGTGTCGCCACCGAAACTGTGTTACCAACCCATAATTTTAGGACCGAATGTAGTGGCATCTGCTCACGAACAGCGTCCAACTCAGCAACTACTCTGAAATGTGTTGAAATGCTGAAAGGTCTGTGCGTGCTTGTATACGTGTGACTTCTTTGAAGGCAGGCTTTTGCTATGCTATGCTTTGGCTCGGCTTGTCAAAGACTCACGCGGATTTCTCTCCGAAAATCCATTTCAGGAATTAAGACACTATGGCGCTCAAAACTGGTATTTCTTCAAAGCTCGCGTAAGTTATAAATTGCAAGATGAAATGTTTATTAGTACTTTGCGTGTAGTAGAACTCTTTCACGTATCGTACGCCGATTAGTATTAAAAATTCACGCTGTTACTGTCATTCCCGCAAGTTTCTAATGCACTGTTTAATCATTCTAGTAAAGTAATAATAATTGGATTCTATTTGCCCCGAGTATTAGTTTACTACCGATACTGAATTTTACAGTAAAATGTAATTCTTGAAATACTCGCAGAAAGTTGCATGATGTAACTGCAAATCGAGTTACTTTTCAAACCCACATTGCGAAATAAAATTTTGCCTAGCCCTGCGAAATCCATCGGTTCAGTGTTCAGTGAAATGTATGCATGTCATAGTGCATATTATTTCGTGATTTCTCAATTCGTGCATCAATTTCATCGGTTACTGGACCATGTGGGAGGCCCTTTAACAGAATTCCCCTGAGATATACGCAGTACCTAGAAGACTTCCCGAGCAAAACACTTTTCTCGGGAACTATCATGTATCCTCAGTATTGGAAGACATACGGAAAGTGCATTTTGCATACCTGCAGCTGCGAAAAGTACAAGCGTTAATAGATAAAATTATTTCCGGGCTTGACGAATTTCAAGTTAACGGGTTATATACGTTTCTTAGCTCTAAATCGTGGTCAATGTTTGCGAATGATTCAGGAATAAACTATTAATCCGATTGGTTTAATTCCTTTTGTGTTTTATAGGTATATGTCTATATACTTATGGTTATATACCTCAGACATGAGAATTGGAAAATTTTTAAAAATATGGATTTTTCACAAAGCATCATTTTCCAAGACGGTGGGCATGATAATTGCCTCACCGTTCATCCGATTAACTTCATTGTTTCCACACATATTCTATATAAGATTCGTTATCGGGTGACGTTGAGATTTTTCAATTAAATTCAACCATTTTTTAATAACAAGCAAAAACGTACGACTTTTATAGCGAAAATCACGATCCTTTTCTTCAAAGTGTTACCATTTTCGCAATTTTTTTTCGAAAAATGGCGACGTCACGCGATAACTATGATCCCAAAGATTGTTAAAAAATTTGTGATTTTTGTTTGGGACCACTCGTACGGGCTGAATCATGCCCACCGTTTTGGGCGGCGCCAGAAAACATGTTCTACGCCACTGCCCACGCACGCCACATTTTTAAAAAACTTCCAATTCTCATACATGTTTTATAATCTATAAACGTATACCTATAAAACACAGAAAGAATTAAACCAATCGGGCTAATATTTTATCCCTAAATTACTACGAAACATTGATTACGTTTCTACGCCGAGAAACGTACATATATATATATGACCCCTTAACTGGGAGTCGTTGGAGCGAGACAGAACGACAACAACCTCTGCCAAAGTCGCGCACCATCGCCGAACGATAACACCTGCCAGTTCAACTTTACACGCGAGAGTGATCGGAACTCAGTGAAGGCGCGAGTATATTATTTCGTGATATATCGATTCCTAGATTAATTTCATCGATTACTGGACCATGTGGGAGGTCGCTTAACAAGATTCTACTGCATTTCATTCAGTATCTATCTCAGTATCTTCTTGACCCACTGCTTCGATACATTTAAAAACTTGCAGTGCTTTATATTTAAAAACATGAGATGGCTGTGCGTTTTAGTATTATCAACGCGAGTGTGGAGTCAGTATTTTTACGCATCTTGAACTAGTTAAGACTCAGCACCGGTGCTCAAATTGCTTTTTGATCGTGAAATTAAAGTGACATTTTTGTGTGTGATACATTCTATTCGGTACTACTGAACTTGGTCTGTGAACCTGCTGAAGAAGCTTCCTGTCTGCATGGATAGCAGTGAGACTGTGCTATAATGGGTGAGTGGTACATTTTAATTTTCTCAATTTTTCTGCATGCAATTGAACGAATGATTGCTGTAGCGAGCACAGTGGCCACGAATACGTATTTAGTTCTCGTGAACAGTAACATTAACGCGCGTGCTTCCAAATGTTTAATACAGACAAAAGCAATAAATAAATTTCAAATTCGACGTGAAAATTCTAATATCGCGTTTTAAATATTCCAAATTATCTTTCTTGAATTTTATAATCAAAGCTTGATGCTTTGAATACGAGTCACACTTCTCAAGTTTAATTACATTCGAGTCATTAGATTCTCTTAATAAAACGAGAATGGAAAGCATTAATTTCTTAAGGATTTTCAACTATATAACTTGAAGCTCTTTCTCATATAAATAAAAATAACTTCGAGTGACAGATGCTATTGGTACTACATGGTCACTGTGCTCGCTACTTCTATTTTTCTCACTCCTAAAAATATTTAAACCAGCCTAGCAATAATTTTTAGTTTAAGAACTTTAATCGTAAGACTTTTTCCAAATTTTCAAAAATGCACAAAGCATTGGTCGAACATGGACCAGAAATATTTCATAGAAATGGGTCACTTTCGTAGGTACCTCCACGCTGGTGTGCTCGGCTCCTTGGTAACGTTTCCCGAGCATTGCGACTTGCGAAACGGAATCAAGCTAAAGCCTACGATCTAGTTTAAGCGTCCAGATCGAGCCAAACCAACTTATTCGGTGAACTTGGTTCGGTCTGGACATCTATTCAAAAATGCACTTGCGTACTTCGAACGATAAGCTTCTGTGTTCCGTCTCGTTCTTTTTAAATATAAGAGTGCCAAATGCACTCTTCTAGAAATACAATTCGCCTTCGATCTCTGATTTTGATTCGAAAATTCGGTGCATCGACGGTGAATGTTCGCGTCGCATCTTTCGGTCCTTTCGGTCGTTTAGTCTCCTTTGCAATCTCAATCGGGAGATTCTTAGCTTTCGCATATTCCTCGAAATTACGCAAGTGCATATCTGCAATAGATTATGCCACCAGGGCCCATTGTAAAGAGTGCGATAGGCTAAATTTAAGGGTAGAGGTGCGCTTGCTTGTCGAGAGTGACACCTTTTGTATTTGCTTTTGCTTTCTCTTACGATTAGCTTCACCCTGCACCGTAGATAACTAAAAATTTGACTCCAAATTCGCGGTAATACTACTCTAAGGAGATTTATTCAGAATTTCGTTGCCGGCCTCAGGGTGGAATTAGATCTGCGTTAAGATTTACTAACATTGTTGAGTAGAATTAGAACATTTTTCTGGCATTGCATGCCATTAGCGCCTGACGAGGCTGCTTTTTTCACCTTACAATTCGGAATTAATAGGCGCCCAAAGAGGCTGCTTTTCTTCCGTCTTGTTACTAGGCATCGTTAAGCGGGTACCTATACTCGTTTGAACCCTCGGAAAATGTATACATTTTGCGGATTTTTTTACAAGTAAACGGTTTGATGCAGATTTCCCGTTTCTTTACTATCGTTACATAGTATTATGAACTACTCAAAAAAAAGTTTCAGTTAAAAAACTATTGGTTTTGGGAAGTTATGCATACACATCCGAAAGTCTTTCGATTTTAGACGGCTAAACGGTGACCCTAAAAACTCGCGCTACGTTCAACCAATTCACTTCCAATTTTGCAATCCAGAATCATAATAAGATTCCATATCGTCCAACGTAGCCGATTTAGAAAATTTTGAAAAATAAATAAATGGTGAGGGGTCAAATGTAAAGTTAAATTTTTCTAAGAGAAAAATCCATCTTTTTTCTTTTTAAATAATAAACGGGGAGTCGGAATAAAAAAAGCCTTCGTTGAACGATGTGGAATCTTGTTATGATTCTGCATACAAAATTGGAAGTGAATTGGTTGAACGTAGCGCGAGTTTTTAGGGCCACCGTTTAGCCGTCTAAAATCGAAAGACTTTCGGATGTGTATGCATAACTTCCCAAAAACAATAGCTTTTTAACTGAAACTTTTTTTTTGAGCAGTTCATAATACTATGTAATGACAGTAAAAAAAACGGGAAATCTGTATCAAACCGTTGACTTGTAAAAAAATCCACAAAATATATACATTTTCCGAGGGTTCAAACGGGTATACCCCTTTAAGCGCCCATAGTGGCTGCCGTTTTCTTTTCGTTTTCATTAAAATTGAAAAGTATTAAACGCCCAAAGGTGCCACTGCTTGTTGCTATCAGTTTTGAGAATCGTTAAGCGTCCATAGAGGCTGCCCTTTCTTTTCTCATTACAATTGAAAAGTATTAGGCGCCCAAAGGGGCCACTCCTTTTTTCTATCAATCTTTAAAATCATTAAGGGGTCGTGCTCAGTCAGGAGGCCGAAAAAAGGGTGATCTTTGGAAATTTTTGACTCGAAAGCTATAACAGATTTCTCAAAAAATTTTGTTTCCTTTTAAGGATTGCACCTAGTACCGTGTATCGTAATTTTTTTATTTAAAAATATTTATTAATAACTACGTTATTGTCCATCACTCGAAGGTTCTCTAAAAAAAAAGGCTCCTGCGGTGACCACTGTTGCTCGAAAGTCGATCATCTAAAATTAAAATTCCAAACGAATTTACTTAATATATTATATTATCTAGTGTTTGAACGAAGGATTTTTCGAAATATTGATTTGGGACAAAATGGCTGATGTTTAAAGAAAAAGTGTCAATTTCTATCATAAGTCATCTCTGATTTTCGTCAATTAAAAGAAAACTAAACATCGGATAAAAAAATCCTTCGTTCAAACACTAGTTTATTGTTCCTACAGTAAGCTTGTAAAATTTGAAGTAAATCGGGTGAATGGTTTTTTAAATAGTTTGGTCACCGCAGAAGCCTTTTATTTGAGAGAACCTTCGAGTGATGGACAATAACTTAGTTATTGATAAATATTTTTAAATAAAAAAATTACGATGCACGGTACTAGATGCAATCCTTAACAGGAAAAAAGATTTTTTGAGAAATGTGTTATAGTTTTTGAGTAAGAAAATTTCCAAAGACCACCCTTTTTTCGGCCTCCTGACTGAGCATGACCCCTTAAGCGCCCAATGTGGCTGCTCGAAATTTTTCTGAATGTCCGAATTGCGTGGCGCTCCATGCGGCTGCCTGGAAATTAAAGCAAATTTTTTGGAACTTGTATAAATACAAATTGTCTGTTTCAGTAATAGTTTTTGTGATCGCTCGTAATGCGATCGTAGAGTCAGTGTCTTTGCGCAAGTAAAATTAGTCGAGAGCTCCGGTGCTCTAATAGCCTTTTCACCGCGAAAGTAGAGTCATGTACGAGTCCAACTGGAGCTGCTGGGCTGAGGGCTAAAGGGGTGCTGGTCAGCTGGCTAAGGGAGTGCTGAGCTGACGGATGCTGGTCTCAGGGTTGCCGGTTAGGGGTTACGAGTTTGCAGAGATGCAGTACTCTTGATGACAGCGAACGGTGAGTCACTTTATAAGTCTTTGAATGTGGGTGCATGCAATAGAACATAATGGTTTCTGTAGAAAACGTAGCGTAGCCAGCTCTTTAGATTCTGGCCGTTCCAATACAAATGCGCGACATGCAGGGGCCCATTTCACATGGTCGGTATTCGTTTCGAGAACACTTATGCAATATTTCGCGAATATGGTCTAGGGCGTCTAGGCAGTAGCCTCATGACGTGGCTCTTTTCTAAACCATATTTACGAAATATTGCAGAAATGTTCTTAAAACCAATGCTAATTATATGAAATGGGTCCCTAACCGCTGCGCATGTGTTGGAAAGAGCAGAATTAAATGAGCTGACCATACAAGGTACTCGTAGATAGTGACATGCATGTGTCTGTTTTAAAATCAGAAAATTAAATCAATACAACAGTTGCTCGCGATTTTTCCAATTCCGATTAATAATTCGTAAAATAATCTAATTGATCGAGTCGAGTAGAGTCACCGCGAAAAATTTGAGAAGGTCCCTAGTGGAACCAGACTTCCTAGCAATCTTGCAGTCTAGCAAGATCCTTTGTGGTCGCGCGTAATGCGATTGTAGAGTCCCCGCTTTTTTCGCGTCCATCTACATATTTTGATGAACCCCGCGGCTCTTACTTAGAGTAGTATTACCGCGAATGTGGAGTCAAATTTTTGCGTATCTAAGATTTGTCCAGAGCATCGCAGCTCCAGTTGAATTTTCTTCGCGAAAGTAGATCCAATTTTTTGCGCATACAAACCTCGTCCAGAGCACCGGTGCTCTAATTGCTTTTTTATCGCGGAAGTAGAGTCAAGTTTTCGCTTAGATTCAATTTTCAGCTTAGACTTGCCAATGAGATTCTAGGCCCTAGAGAAGGCCTAGCTCATGGGCCCTGGAGAGGGCCAGAAAATTAAATCAATACAAATGTTGCTCGCGATTTTTACAATTCCGATTAATAATTCGTAAAATAATGGAATCGCTCGAGTTGAGTAGAGTCACCGCGAAAAATTTGAGAAGGTCCCTAGTGGAACCAGACTTCCTAGCAATCTTGCGGTCGAGCAAGATCCTTTGTGATCGCGCGTAATGCGATCGTAGAGTCCCCGCTTTTTTCGCGTCCATCTATATATTTTGCAGAGCACCGCGGCTCTTACTTAGAGTAGTATTACCGCGAATTTGGAGTCAAATTTTTGCGTATCTAAGATTTGTCCAGAGCATCGCAGCTCCAGTTGAATTTTCTTCGCGAAAGTAGATCCAATTTTTTGCGCATACAAACCTCGTCCAGAGCACCGGTGCTCTAATTGCTTTTTTATCGCGGAAGTAGAGTCAAATTTTCGCTTAGCTTCAATTTTCAGCTTAGACTTGCCAATGAGATTCTAGGCCCTAGACAGGGCCTAGCTCGTGGGCCCTGGAGAAGGCCCAAGACACGGGCCCTAGAGAGGGCCTAGCGCGTGGGCTCTAAAGAGGGCCCAAAATAGGGGCCCTAGAGAGCGCCTACCATAGGCCCTAGAGAGGGCCCGAAGCATGGGCCTTAGAGAGGACCTGCAGCATATGCCCTAGAGAGGGCCTAGGTACACGCTAGCTTGGAAGCCAGCGAGGACGACAGGATGACAGGATGGACCATATTCGCCGACCGGTGAGTCATATTCTGTACTTGCATGCGATAATAGACATAAGTATCTTGTATATCTGTGTAGTAATCTTTGTGCGTGCATTTTGGAAGGGTAAGCATCCTACCTAATTGCACGCAGTGCAGTTTGGTAGGATATGCATCCTACAAAATGCATGACCCACCGAGTCCATTCCGAGAGCAAGGAATGTGATATAATTGAAATCCCCCCCCCCCCCCCCATAAACATGACTCATGTATGAAAGAAGCTAATTCCCTTTAATTCACGAAAAAAGTTCACACGCAAAGATTGTGAAATCATCTTTGCTAATTCCAATTGTACCTTTAATCCACGAAAAACATTAAAAACGTTCTCACGCAATGATTGTGAAATCAACTTTGCTAATTCCAATTGTATTCTCGTTCTCCGTTCGAACACTGATTCCTCTGTCATTTTTTACACTTGACATTCCTTTATTGGCCATAAATCAATTCAGTGCTCAGATTTTCAGTTTCGGTTTTAAGGAATTTGCGGGCGAGACCTGTAGTTGACACAAAAACTTTTATAAGAAGGACATCTTCTGTTAAAAATGTCGTATGAAAATCGTTTTACGATGGAAAATAATAAAAACTTGGTAGAGACAGATTTAAACGAATCGAAGTCGGTAATAGATTAATAGTACATTCGGCAACCTGCACTAGTGCCCACTGAATGCGAACTTTTTTGCTTCCCATTGGCGAAAATTCGCATCCAATGCGCAACATTGCGACCGTCCGAATACGCTGTAAGAGAGATGCGGAGAATATGAAACATTTTGTTTTAAGTCGACTTCATAGTTTTTTTCTTATACAACGCCCGCTAATTCCGTTTTTAATGTTTTTCGTGAATTATAGGGAATTAGCTTCTTTTATACATGAGTCATGTTTATGGAGGGGGGATTTCATCACTTTTTTTTCATAATTGGTTATAAATTTTGTAAGTGCCGTATTTCATAATGGTTTTCATGCTGAGAGCGGTTCATATTATTGTATTCTTTTTTTGCAACGTCAAAAGTGAAAAGAAATCGTACTTTTTAAACGATTCTTTTAGCTTTGATCCTCTGTTTGTTTATTGTATGTTTGCTTCATATCTGAAAACTCGAATTTAACCCAAAACTTGGCAGGTTATGATTAAGTGAGAGCCAAGTGACATTTATTGGTGTCAAGTGGAGGAGGAAAACGTGACGTCACGAAAACTCTGACTGTCTGATTTCGTAAAAAAATGATCATTTTGATAACTATTAATTGAGAATAAATCTTTTATCTTTTAGACAAACAGCTTGATATATATTAAGTAAAACGACAAATGGGTTCGAAAAAAGAAATTATTCGCTTAATCATGTTAAAGTACCGGGACTATGTCATAAAATAAGATAATAAGGCCAAAATAGCTGCGGGGACCTGTCAATTTCGCTATCATTCGTGTATAGAGACATGGTCGCTTAGTGTGCCTATGGTTAGAGGAGGAATGGGAATTAGCTTCTAGACGCGACCGCGTCTGTTGATGGCGCGTTTAAAATACAAGAGGGTCAAAATTTGCTGCTCTTTTTTCAAATTAGAGCTACCTCTATATTATACCTCGCAGCGTGTACAGACATATGAACCCTATAGTTTTTAAAGTAAAATCTTTTGAAAGAAACTAGTGAAAAGTGATTGAGAAAAGTGATAGTGAAAAGTGATAGTGAAAAGTGATAGTGACAGAAGACACCTAAGGAAGCCTAGGCTAAATTATTATAGCATTAAGTATTTAAGGCCCCATGTAAAATTGCCAAGTAGTTACTGAATCATTAGCTTTGTTGCACTTTCGTTGGATGGAACTTTCTTTCGATCCATCTCTTTGGTTTAATAGGCTAAGGTTTTCATGTACAGGGAGATCGATGGAACTTTGATTCCATCTATCTCTCTACGGGTCTCCAAGCGCAGCAACCTCCTCGTGGTGAGATCTGGTAATCGGTGAGAATCGAGCCAATGGCTGCGATTGTCAAATACTCTACTTAGTCGGATATAAGAATTTCCCTAAGTTACGATACTATGATAGAATATAAGAATAAAATATGTAACTTTAAATGTTGTTCGATTGTTCCTACCGGACTCCAGAACATGAGTATAGTGTTATGATAAAAGAATAAGTGCAAGTTGGAATATTTCAGCGAGATACTGGAACTGATGTGTTTTTGACAATTTTTAAAGTCCTTTTTGCTTCAGCACCTTATTGAAATATACCAACTGACAATTTCTTGACATTTAGGTATTCCATGTTACATCATGAAAGCATGTCTTCCACAAACAATGCTGTTGTTTATATAAATTTTTATGTTAAAATAATTTGTTTTGCGTTTAATGAACTTGAATAGGATAGCTAGGTTAAAAGGCGTATGTGTTCTTGTTTTGTTGTGATCCTTCTTTCTCTGTTGCTGCACGGAATACGTTTATAAAACAATCTTTAAATTGTTACTCTAACAGAATCATTTGTAAATCGCGGGTTTTAAATGATCTAGGCCGGTATTCATAGTCGCTACTTATTCTTAAGCAAATGTTTAAGCATTCGGCATCCTTTACTAGCTATTAGATCAGTAGAAGATGCCGCATGCTTAAGCATTTGCTTAAGAATAAGTAGCGACTATGAATACCGGCCCTAGTTTTACACGTGTTGAATTTTAATTCCTACCATGCGTAGCGTTACAATCTGTTTCCAGACTTTTCCGGTAACGTTGCATGCGACACTAAAATGGTAAGGGGGTCCTAGGACCCCCCAAACCGGTGACAGAAAAATGCATTGGTTGATAGGTCTATCCTATACCTCGTCTGTGTATTAAGTCTATTCTATATCTCGTCTGTGGTATTTGCAAATTAATTTAATGACGCATGGTAATCACGCGAGCTACTTTATCAACGGCGGTATTTTAAATATTGCGCAGCGCGCTGCAACCTTGATTACACCAACGCAAATATGATTACATTGAGCAGTTATTGATCAATACGCGTAAGGCGAAGTGATAAGAACATGATTCCACAGAAAGCTTTCCTGATAAATTATATCACAAGAAAACGTTCCCAAACAGAAAATTCTGATTTTAATGAAAACACTTGTGAATGTAGAGCACATTGGAGTATACAAAGAGGAATTCTCTGTTTTCGCGGAAATTCATTCTGAAGTTTCTGGTTTTTTAAATATAATTTTGTAACGGTGTGATATACAACAAAACTTTAAATATAAAAATTGTTGAGTTTCTTATACTCTATCGCGCTACCAAAAGAAAAATCGAGAGTGAATTCCCAGCGAATTCCCACAGTATAAAAAATCCTCCCTACATACTCCAATAGGCTCCACATTCACACAAAGTCTCATTAAAATCGGCATTTTCCGCTTGCGAATGTTTCCTTGTGAATTAATCGAGGCGAACCTTATCAATTAAATGGACTGAGCATGGAGTTGACGCGATAATCAGACCATCGTAGACTCAATGAAAGAATCGCTTCCAAGTAATCACTGATTGACATACGATGTACATATGTTGCGCTATTTATGTAAGGCACGTCGCATAACGCGCAACATAGTGTCACGTATTCACTGCACGAGACATGCTAATTGTCGTACACGTAACAATACGTTCCTCGAGGTTGTAAGCGACAGTCATCGGCGTTCCTTCTGTACAATAATGCAATTATGCTGATCGGCGGTTCAACACAGGGCGCGACTGCCGCTTGAACAGATTGCATGTCAGAACTAAACGCTCCACCTGCCTAGATGTTAGAAAAAAATAATTACAGTCACGTGACGTGGAGACGTCCTTCTGCACGGTGTTATGGGACGACTTTCAATCGTAATTTACACATATTGCACCCGAAAATAGATTTTTCTCTATTAGCGGCACGTGTGTATATATAACATCCGTCTTTGAATATGTTGCAGTTGCTGAGCAAGTAAAACAAACGATGCCGTTTGTAATATTTCCTTTTTATACTAAGCTTGGATAGAAAAGGGGAAGGAAAATAAGTGTACACGTTCCTGGGTCAGCTAGTGAACTCGTCAATAAGGCTTATCTAGCAGACTTTTTTTTTAAAGATGTTTATTAACACGAATTATTTATAGTACCCTCTATATTGTTTGTGTGGTGTTAAAATCAAATGGAAAAGTTGCTAGGCGAGCTGATTCATATATAACTCTGACTCTTCCAAGTCCTGGAAACTCTTAATTAAATACCAATGATAAATGTTTCTTTGGTTTGTACATTCTGGTGTTAATAGGAATGTAAAATTGCACCGCTCTGCATCACAGTTGCTTGTGGTTTCTTATGCGAAGGAGAAAAATACCTAAGCCAGAAGGAAGGTAAAAAACCATGACTCGAACTTAATGACTACACTAACCTATAGGTAGGAACTAGACTAGGTTTATAAATTAACGTAAAAATAGTATTTACAGAGAAGCGCGGGTCCTATGTGACTAGGAGGATTTCCACGCCACTTAAGTATATTTTGTGTATTAAACAAAACATTTCCTTTTTTGAAAAAAGATGTTTATTTTAGAACTTTTGAACACTCTACATACGTGTCAGGCGTTAAACAAAAACATGAGAAAAATAGCCACATAGTCTTAAAATTAAATAAAAATTAATTGTTCTATATGTTGGATACTCTTAGCTATGTAGATGATCGCGGACGATGCGACTTTGGTGAAACATTTTTGGTATTGATAACTTCTGAGAAGTCATAATATGGTCTGTTTTGGGAATAGCCAAAGAGTACTTTTGAATCTGTCACTATTGATTATGATAAATCCTCGGGGCGTAAAAACTCCATACGTCTATCCGTCTTATTTCGGCGCGAATGAAAAATTAAAGGGATGAATTAGACCTATACTATTGGGAAACCAAGTGGAGGCGTGGCTTCGATTTCAGGGCTGCGGTGGTAAGTTGGAAAACTATTGCAAGTAGGCTCGGATCCCACCAACCATTCCGAATAAGTATTTATTAATCGAAGAAGTAAAAATTTAGTGGTCAAAAAAATTTAAAAACACTCGTTTTTCACAACTTGTCTATATAAACACTGATAATCGTATGGACTTCGACGGATTTCGGCCCACTGACAGTAGTTTAATTTTCTGCCACTAGTTGGCGTATCGAAATTCTTGGTTTCCCAATACGGCATTCTGAATTAGACCTATACTATCACAAAATGTAATAACCCAGACCCTGCCCTAGATGCGGGGATTTTAGAAGGTAGAACGAAACTGATTTATATAGAAAGCGATAGTTCAGGGAGCACTTGTGAGAAAGCGGGATGGTCAGAAATGCCATCTAGTGGCGAGTAACGTTACAATATGTATTCCATAATTATGTATTAGAACAGTGTTCTCAATTTTTTCAGGCCACTTAATTCTAGTAGATTATTCCAACTGGCACAAGCCATATACAGGAGGTCCCACGCCCTGATCTCCTAAAGTTTTGGATCCTATCGCCGCAACGGCATTTATGACTATTCCAAGCGTTCTAAAGTTGCAGTCTGTCAGGTATTATTGATATAATTGATATAAAAAATATTCCTTTGATATCAGGTCTGACGCTCAGATACACGGGCGTTTACGCCGTGTTTCCTCCGCTCTGACAGGCTCTGACAAGCTCGCGAAACGGTCAGACTTTGTCGCACCCACGGCTGACTCACGACCCACCCAGAGCAGCCGCACGGAGGCAAAGTTATAATGCGCCTAAATAATTGAAACCCACCCAAGGGGGTGGTAGCGTCCAGTTTGAGAAGCACTGTATTAGGAGAATGTGTATTCTGAACTTATATCTATCATGGTACACTCAAAAATGTAATCTACAAAGTTATCTAATCTACTCAATGTTTAATATTCGGACGGAGAAGATACCGAGCATACAGTGTGTCGACCGTCACATAATTGAAGGCTCGGATGCAATAAGGGGACTAGCGCTCGAAAATTCGAAAAAGTATTGTCCAAACGCTAAGAAAAATTAGAAAATTAAATTTTGGTTTAACTGGATTTCTGTTAATTTACTATACTGTATAAAAAGATGCACATTTCGCTGGTTCCTCAGAGATCCTCTTCAGATTGCATTGTAGATGCATCAGGTTACAATAACAAGACGCTTCACAAGACTGAAATCATTACTCTGCAGTAAAACGTATTTAATTTCACATTCAAATAGCTCCTATCTACGGATAGTAAGTGTGGCGAATCTGCAACAGTAAATAAAAGCCACGTTCCTGGCGGAAACATGCGTCCACCTTTAAGGGCGCATGCGCCCTGCAGCTGTTCGACCGCGCATCAGCCGTGCACCAACGGCAGCGAGGAAGGAGGCGAAACGTATCGCAGTCCTCGAACACCGGGTTCGACGGGGCGACGAAAGACGCGATGGGGTGACACTCTGTCATTAAACACATATCTATTGAACGGTGATTGATCACATATCAACGGGTACCGATTACCCTCGACGCTTCGATGCCTCGCGTCAACGAGTGCCTGACGTACACCGATCGTTACCTGCCCACGAGATCACGAGAGACGAACAAGAGAAACGCGTACGGAATCCGGTCGATAATCCGCCAGTGACTAACGTGGGGCACGCGGAACCGCAGCAGCGACGATCGAAACTCGTTACTTATTTATCGACCGCGAACCGCACCGCTGACAAGAACGTACGTACCACTAGGTCCTCCCGAGGTAAGCGTCGAAAAAGCTTCGCACGATGCTAACGAAACGTTGCTGCGACGCACGGTCGGCGGACGCGAATGCGCACGATTCACACCGACGGGAAGAGTATCGCGAGGGGTCACGGAAATTCGATACAGTAGTACCTCTGAAGGATGAGAACAGTTGGCAGGTTGCCAGGAAAATCCCTATCGTGCTGGAGGGGGAACACGTACAATAGTGCGGTGCATGTGTGCGCGATGACGCCGTGCCGTGAAACCAATCAACGCCAAGATAGGTGTTTCCTCTCCACTACGACAGGGATATTCCTGGCAACCCGGTTGGTGCAAGTAAGACGCTACGCGTGGACAAGCTATTCAGTTGAGCACAAGAACGGAATCGTTACTGGCTCCCTCGGTTTATCGATTACGGGTCATGGACTGTTACTAAACAGGAAATAGCACAACAAACGAATAGACGTATGTAACTGCGTGTGTAATGTACTGACCTTTAGTTATCTTTTCTCTGACTCTCCATGTACACATAATTCACACTTAAGTACCGAAATGCTGAGTAAATGTAAATACTGCGTCATCCCTGCTACCTATCGTAATCTTAAGCTAATAATTCGTCACCTATCCAAAACCCTGCACTTCTACCCCATCCTGTCATCCCCTCTCTTACATTCCGAAACCTTTAAAACCCATCGTATTCCCTTATCCAGCAGCATTACTATTCCAAAAAGCAACCAGTCTCAGTCACAGAGTCCAGTTCAAAACTTAGTTGAATAAATATATATATTATTCCTAAAACGGTAGTTCGTTTATCCTTGTGTCCATTACACGTGCATCGTTAATATACCGCTCAGTAAACGGCGTTCTCCGTCCGATACGGTTATCAGAAGTGTATTCGTATCTGTTCGAGCAGAAGCAAGGTATATTCCATTGTTTTCGCGCCAGCGCGTGTCTCCTTTGTGTTCTATGAGTTACGCGAGCGAGGGAACAGGTGGTTGTATCACGAAATCGTTAAGATTTTAAGGTGGATTTTAAGATTTTCGAATGTGATTGGGGTTTTTGAGTTAAGGAATTTTGAGCTCAGTAAACTTGTCCAAGAGCTATCGGTTCAACAATTTCAATGACGTTCGAATATGTCGTAGAAGTTAACATTCCTAAAGCCTTTTTTCTTACACATACCTACCCATAAAAACCGAGTAGCTCGATAAATCCGAGTAGCTCGAATTTTTTCGAGCGGCTCGAATGTACTTCGAGCGGCTCGAAGGTACTTCGAGCAAGTTCAAGCTTGAAGCTTGAACGTTTCGGGCAATGCGAATGTTTCGAATATTTTAGGTTACGTTTATCTGTTCGAATGTAAATAATGGCCGTTCGAAAAAAATCGAGCTACTCGGATTTATCGAGCTACTCAAATTTTTACGGGTACTCGGCTCGGGTCGGCTCACTTTTTCCGAATACTCGAACAGCCTTACACGAAATATTTCGAGACAGAAAATCCAGAAATCCAGTCCTTCTTTCCAGACACTACAGTAGACTGTCACAGTAATTGACAAGATATTTCGAGCCCCGTGGACGTAAATTATTAAACTCAAAGGCGTTCTTCCAGGTAGAAAAAGTGTTTCGGTGTATCGAATATCTGTACTTTTCCGAGCTCAAGATGTTCTCGTGTTCGACTGTAGGCGTCTTAAGTTACAGTAAATAAGGAAAGAATGTCACCTTTATCAGGAAGAAACGGTGTCATATGTATAGGTATACTCCCGTACACCTTCTCCCCTAGTTTACGTTCCTCGCCACATTACCACAATCGCGTTACTACGTTGCAGAGTCATCCAGAAACGCTGATAGCTGGGTCAGCCGAGTGTCTGCCGCCACCGCAACCCTTCGCGTGCTCGTTCGCTATAAATGCTAGCAGCGCGCCCGCGCTGAAGATGTTTCAAGAAGATGAAGAAAAGATTGCTGTTGTGCTTCGCCTGTGCTATGGTGCTCTTCCTTATCATGATCTCCACCGACAGTGACTTCGTTCAACATGTGTCGCCTTTTATGGACCTTGGCGATTCCGATGACATCGCTTGTTACGAGGTGCCGAACACGGGGGAGGGCCTACCTGACTTTGATCCAAATTCAAGTACGTTTCATTAGAAGTGTATTCAGTGGGGCACTCGGGATTTAATCTTGGGGGGAGTCGAGTTGAACGGATAAAAATATCTTTAATTCAAATTCAATAAAATTTTGGTGATTATAAAAATTTATTTAAAGAATATAATTCAGTTTTCTTTTCTTCTTACAAAGATCCTTCTTTGGATGGGGGGGGGGGCATTGCGCGCGTTATACCTATATACAGTTTCAAAATAATCGAACGAAACATTCGGCCACCAACGTTTAGTCACCTGTTAGTTATCTCGGTTTATGCTTATGTGCCTTTTCGCGCGAGGAGCAGAAGTATATACATATGTAACCGGAAGTTAATTTATTTTAAAGTATTCATATCTTATCATGTTTATAAAGGAGGCTTCACACGAGAGTGTATAATTCGGCCACCAACGTTTAGTCACCTGTTAGTTATCTCGGTTTATGCTTATGTGCCTTTTCGCGCGAGGAGCAGAAGTATATACATATGTAACCGGAAGTTAATTTATTTTAAAGTATTCATATCTTATCATGTTTATAAAGGAGGCTTCACACGAGAGTGTATAATACATCTACATAATGCTTTCTACGAAAGTTATTTTGCTTGTACCTAGTCCATTTTCTATTGAATCAATCCCCAATCGCGACATACGTAGCGGATAGGCTTATTAAGATAGTCATTATCACTGATAAGATTATCGTGTTTACACGAGGGACGTAACGGCGGATCCATAATCCGGTTTCTCGTAAAAGCGATCACCAAGAAAAATATATGAGAGGTTTCCACAATCAATCCAATTCGTCCCTTGATTCTCATTCTCGTGGGAGTGGGGGGAAACCTTGCACACCCAAATCATTAATAACTTATATCTTGTGTCACTCTGCCGCAAAGTTGCCAATATTTTTTTAATTAATAATTAATTACAGCAACTACTGAGGCTACCAAAAACATCTAACATTGACGCGTGAACGTTTACTTCTGTGTTAGAATCGGACAAGCCTGAAAGTGACAGAAACATCTTCTTTCACGAGACATCCTGCTTCGACGATGGGGGGTTGGTGTTGAATGCTCGTCAGGCGTGCGCCGTCGAATCCGCGGCCAAGATGAATCCAGGCATGACCGTGTACCTTCTTTTCGTCTCTTCTTCGAAGATCTCCAACCAATCGAGGGAGTTTTTTAATCAGCTGCAGAGCTACCCGAACGTTAGAATCAGGCATGTTTATCCAGAGAAGTATGTGGAGAACACGTCGTTGGAACTGTGGTACAAGACCGGGGTTCTGAAGAAAAGCCAGTGGCCGCGGAGCCACATGTCGGACATACTTAGATACTTGACGCTCTGGAAGTTCGGGGGAATATACCTGGACCTGGACGTCGTCGTCACTATGTAAGCGCGTTTGGTTTGCGTACAGGGCGGGGCAATAACGTTGTCCACCTAGGTCCTAGAATATCTCGGTTATCTTTAGAGGTGTGAAGAAACTTTATTTACAAAAGCTTTACTGTATCGAGGGGGCTGTAACGGGAGGGGTTACCATGTCTTTGTGAGTAGAAGGATTCCGGAGATTTCAAGGTCGAGTTATCTTTTTTACGTGGCAGGCTATACTTTTTCCATTCTTAGTAGGATAATGGAGGTTTAGACCTTTTTGATGACCTGTAGTCAGGTCCGGATTAAGATTTTTGGGGCCCGGGGCTATCGAACCTTCGAGCCCCCCCCCCCTCCCCTCCCCCGTGGTTCAACAGCGCGTGGGGGGGGGGGTAGTAATCTAATCGCTTTGAACGGGGCCCCCACCGGGAAGTGGGGCCCGGGGCTACAGCCCCCCCTAGCCCTCCTTTACTCTGGGCCTGCCTGTAGTTCAAGGCGATTCGAGATTAAATAATGGAGTAAAAGCACGGCCCTTGTGCCATAGAATGTGCTCAAAGTGGCGTGCAACTGTCGAGTTACTGAAGCCGATACACTTATAACTTCTAAATTGATTATAGCTTACCAGCAAAATACCCCCGCGCTTTGCGTCGAGGCTAAGAAATATTAAGCACTCTGAGAAAGCACATTTTACCCCTTTTTACCCTCCTAACTCTTCGTATCTTCCACTGCTTCGTATCTTCTGGCGCTGTAGCCTTTTCTTGATACTGCTTTTAAAATTTAAATGTTTCACAAGGAGGGACATGAAACAGTGTAGATAAAGTTTCTTTACAACTGTAAAAGTAACGAAGATTATTCAGCTGGACAAAGTTATTGTCCCACCCTGTATAATTTGTAGTTTACTGCAGATTTGAGTGGCATCGTTGTCTGTGGATTTCTCCAAAATACACTTTTGTATCCATCCGTTGTTATTCGGTATTGCTTTCAAGTATTTTTTTTTTTGTGGAATGGAGATTTATTTCTTTTTGTAGCTATGTGAAATATTGGTGGTGCATTCGTAACTCTTTTTGAAGGCAGAAAAACATGTGCCCTTAGGTCTCTGGAACGCTTGAAGAATTTCGCTGGTGCTGAAGACTGGGACGACGTTGCTGCAGGCGTGATGGGATTCGACGTCACGCCGCTGGGTCGTCGTGTCATCGATATGTGTGTTCGTGATTTAAAGAAGAATTTCCGCGGCGATATTTGGGGGAATAACGGGCCTGGGGTGATCACTAGAACCTTGCAGAAAATCTGCTCTACGAAATACGTGAGTGCATTGCTGAATTAACTACTGTTTTTTATTTTTCTACGCACACGTGGGATCACCAGAGCCTGCATCTTTGCGAACGACTCGTGTTTCAACTTACAGAAAATAATATTATCTTCCATTAATTATTTTCGTAAAACTGGAGTTCAAACAAAAATACTCGTGATACACTCAAACCCATCACTACCAAAATCATATTCAATGCATATTCACGCATATCAAACAATTGGATACCCAAAATATCAGTGTTGAAGTCGAATAAGTACTTGTTCAAACAAAAATACTGGCGACTCGTTCGAACCCATCACTATTGTCACCAAATAACACCCAACTCTGCGCTTACGAATTACTAGCCAAGGAAATGAATGTAAAGTTGAGTTTCGTTGGTCAGGGCGTGCAGTAGAAGATCTCCCAAGGCAATTCTATTTACACCGTTAGAATAATTGTGTTACGAGTAAAATGACTATTATTTCAGAATTCGTTGAGTATACATAAGGTTTTCACACTTTTCCCAGGCTCGGGACATGTCTACCACTCGCTGCCAAGGCTTCAAGGTGTTCCCACCATCGGCTTTCTACCCGGTTCACTACAAGAAATGGAAGATGTACTTCGAGACAAGAGACAAGAATACAACGATGAAGATGCTGGAGAAAGCCATGGTCATACATGTTTGGAACAAGCTCAGCAAATCTCAAGAGGTTCGCGTGAACAGTGACGTTCCTTATGCCGTTATCGCGCGGAAACATTGCCCGAAGGTTTTCAGTAACTGTGGAACTGTATTTTGAGCCGCCTCGATGAGAAGTGGCTCGCACAATTATTACCGTCTTGCAACAGCAGATTTTGTGCTTTCATAGTCACCATTTCACAGTCAGTATTCCTGCACAATGTTAGCGAATGAAAGCCACTGTGGTCATTGGAACTGAGGAATATCCGAGGCCGAGTTCAATAACATAAAACGAAAGTGATAAAAACGCACGTGTTCTTGTGGATATATGTAATACATAAGAGAGGCTAGTTTGGAAGTCGTAGAACCTTCCTTATAATACCTACAGGGTGTCTCAGATGCATCACGAAATTGAAGAATCGTTTTTCCAAAAAAAAATAGGATGTCCGAATTTGTTTGTATAACTTCCATTGCCCAATGAAATTTTCATCTAGCATTCTGATACACCCTGTACTATCGAATAATAATAATTCCCTGCGAAGGAATTAAAGCTTAGAATTTTAATCCTGTGATGTCTCAAGGTGCCAAGTGTTTGAAGGAGAATAAGCGTATCATGGAAAGTGGAGTTTCGTGGAGCGTTACGAAAATAATTACTTGCAATAAGAAACGGGAATGTAAATTATAGAGGTTATGTTGCGGGGCGTAGTTCTGAAATTGTTAAATTTTTCAACGCGTATGATTAGCGTTGTAGGTAGACGTAGGGAAAGTGTTCGTCTTTGTTACTGTTACCATCGAATACAAGCCAAAGCAAAGTTATTGTTAATTAGCAGACGCGCGTGACACTGTTTAGTGAAGTTGCGAGACTGCGTCGGACGTCTACTGTACAATTTGGCGAGTGTGTAAGCCGACATTCAGCGCTGACACAGTATATGTATAAATAATCAACGCGAACACAGCTATAACCAAAGTAGAGCACTAAATATGGCGGATGCGCATACTCACCTCTTTAGTGCTCCACCTAAAGTAGAGCAAAGAACAAACATTGTTCGTATAAATCTATGCTCAAGCCGCAACCATCGTAACGCGCAATACAATTTCATCCTTACCGATTGACAAAATTAGCAGGGCTCATTAACATTCTACCTTCACATATCGCATAAACGTTTTTGTTAAAAACACGCGTTCGTGTAGATTTTGTCATGCTTTGCTCAAAATGTGGTATCAAGGTACTGCTAATAGGTGACAGGAAACCAAAGATCTCCCAAGGAATTCTCTACTTTTTGACTGTACGAGGGGCTTTTGACTCGAATTTTTAAACATTACTAATTGAAAAACAAAAATTTCGGTACCTAGAATCACCCTGTAAATTTACTAACATGGGGGCCGATCACTCTGTAGGATAATTTAATTTTGGAACACCCGTTGGAATATTGACCAATCATTTTTTGTTACACTATTATGTAATTTAATAGATTTTGTTCTACTCACACTATTTAAACTAGTTAATTGTACCTATAGCTCCGAACCACGCTGTAGACAAGTGCTCAGATTGAGTGAGAGTATTAGATAAGTATTATTAGTACAGAATGCATATCATCGGAAGTAGAGCGCAAATTGACATACTTAAAAATGTACTTGTCGTTGTAAGCCTATTCCTTTTCCAAAATCTTTCTCGCGTTGTGCCAGCACTGGAGTTGGGCGCATCAGCAATCTATGAACTCACATAGTTTACGAATACATACTCTGCAAGTGCCGCATGTACCGACGCCCCGTAAGGACACTTTTATTGCCACTACGCTATAGTTTGAGTTCTCAAACGTCTGGCGGCGCCACCTACAATGTTGGCAGAACTATAGAAACTTGTAAGACCACTGTAAACGTCTTAAAGATCTTATTCCATAGATTTATGAACAAAGAATCTGTCGATGAATCCTTTTCCTCTCTGTACTAAAAGTGGGAAAGAAACATTTCAAAAGGGAAGTATCGCTCACGGCGGATTAATCATATCGAAAATACAATTAGCTCGTCGGATTTTTGGCGGGAAAGGAAAATTTAAATAAGCGTCGAACGTAAAACGAAGAAACATATACGCGTTGTTTGGCAACGGTTATATTGACGAACGGTGCGTTCTGTACTTACAATTGTAAAGTGTCGTTAGAACGAAATATCGACTTGCGTAAATCGCGTTGGTAATTATGTATAAAAAGAAATCTCATTTAACTGCCAGTGCAATAAGGAACGATCATATCGTAGTAATAAATGATTTAATATTCGTTGTTGATTGCCTTGCGAAAGGATTGTTTAGAGTTTAAAAAAAAAATTGCAGACAATTCGGATGAGAACGTTTGTTTAAACATACGAGTATTCTAAGCAAACGCGTTTGGTGCCTACGTAAACGATATGTTTAATTTCTAAATAAAAATTTATTACTAGAGAAACTTGAAAAGAACAGGATATTTTTTATATTGTTTTCAGAGGAACACGCTAGAAAAGAAATCTTTTGGGTGCGAGTAGCATAATGGGAGGGCGTGAGATTTAAATGCTGGCTATTCCCACACAGCAAAGACGTCTTAAAAACGTCAATTGTACGTCTGTTTTAGGTCTGGATGGCTTTAGGACGTCTTTTGAGCGTCTTTAGACGTCTGTTTGCTATCTGGGATTCGTACGTTAAACGATAATACGCTGATGTTCCTTGTTTATGAGACACATTTGTACAGCTGCAAGAGTCTTACAGACTGTTTTTGCACGTTTTGTGTTGTTTTGTATATAAAGAGATTTCTCTAAAATTTCATGCTTTTAGTTATCCAACCCTCGTTACTTCATTCATAACAATTTCATTTTGATTTCCATTAAAAGAAATTAAACTGAACGATCTGAGGACCAGTGTAAGATAGATCTACATTAGTTTCCCAACCATTTTAGGGTCGCCGCCCCCTTTTCAAAGTTTTTTTTGTTCAGTGCCCTCTTAGGGAAACTGTCTCTACTATCACAATTTCCAAGTGTAGCTGTGTATATAATTTTTTTGTATGATTCTTGTAAAGAGGCATGACTAATGTGTATATAATCAGGTGAATGTGTACGTGTCTGTTTAAAAAATGTTGAGGCGACCAAATTTTTCGAGCGCATTCTTATCACCTGCTTGTTCCTCAACGGCTTCCTACTGCCACAGACCATGTGGAGAAACTAAGCGAAATTTGACCGACAATCGGCATCAGGCACTCAAGGACTCCGGCGTGGGACATGGTGGGGCAACACACGTACAGGAGAGGTGGTAATGTGTGCGTGAATTGACGCCAGCGCGAAGCCAGCCAAGTGGCGACAACGCGAATGAATGTGACGTCACAGACGAGCTAACGTCAGCGCCAAGCCAAATCAAATGCGCCACGGACGCGAATAGGTACTACGCACGATTGGATATGATTGGAGACGAATCGACGCCAGCGCCAAGCGAGTAACGCCGCGGCCAACCACCGCTCTCTGTAGGTGTTTCCTTCTGACCAATAGCAGCCGTGGCCGGTGGACTCTGCCTGAAATTTAGAGGGGCCACGCCGGGTTCCAGAGAAGGCGCTTTTTACGTGGCTCAGAGTCCACCTGTGACGTCACATTAGTTTCGCGTTGCCACCGCGTGGCTGGCTTCGCGCTGGCGTCAATTCACGCACACATTACCACCTCTCCTGTACGTGTGTTGCCCCACCATGTCCCACGCCGGAGTCCTTGAGTGCCTGATCGGCATGGCCACACGATTCTGCGACACCTACTTCGCGTCGTCCCCCACTTTCTTCCCATCGCACTGCACACGGCACACAGTGTGCGATTTTGGACAAAAATCGCTAGACAGCGCAAATCTTGACCGATTTCAATAATATTTTTTTTTAAATACTCGTAAAGGGCTCAGCAATTGCGGAGGTCTGCGGTAAATCCTGTATTTTTTGGTCTAATCTATAAAAAACATTTGAATTAATTTTTTTATTTTATAGCTAATAAATTAAATTTACAAAAACTTATTTTTTAATATCTTTAAATTTCAAAGTTTACGTTTTTATGTCATATTATGCTAAATAATGTTTTTTATAGATTGAACCAAAAAATACAAGATTTACCGCAGCCCTCCGCAATTGCTGAGCCCTTTACGAATATTTTAAAAAAAAAATTATTGAAATCGGTCAAGAATTGCGCTGTCTAGCGATTTTTGTCCAAAATCGAACACTGTGCGGCAGCTCAACAGGCAACGCGCACGGACAGGAGTAGGGATATGCTTGCGTACAGTGCGATGGGAGAAAAGTGGGGGACGACAGTAAGTCATAGTGGGGAGTAAGTATTTGCCCTACGTCCAGGGATCGGCGGGCTTAAGCTACGCTGGATGGAGGGGGAAACACCTACAGGAGCGTTGGTAATGTGTGCATGAAATGCGCCTGCGCAGTCACGCGTAGTTTACTACCACTGCTGTAGATGTGTCCCCCTCCATTCGCTGCAATTAATCGCTGTGCACCGTGTGCCCACCTCTTACGATTCTGACATCACTGCGTCGAACCCACACAGAAGATCTACACGTCTGCGCTACGTAGATTTTTCTTCTTGTTTATACGGTATTTATTGCTATTCTCCATATATATCGCACCGATGGTTTTTATGTTTTCTGTGTGCTTGCCCCTCGAGAAGCCATAAGTGCCCGCGGAGAGGTCGAGGTGCTCGGATTAGCTTGGATTTTGGACTGACTTTGGAATTCCGTATCGTCTTATAGCAAGGGATCATCCTCTTCTTTCGCGTGTTCATGTAAGTTTTTGCGAAAATTCGATAGAAAACGACGTAGGATGAACTTTACAAGTGCCGACGGTATAAGTGATAAGTTATCAGTGCTAACTTATCACTTATACCGTTGGATTACGTCTAACTTCGCAGCTAGTAGTACTTATGGAGCGACTTACGGCCGACCGCCTGGGATAAAAATAGGTTCCAAGTGAAATCCTTTATCGTTAAAAATACTTACGCATCGGATGATGCAATATTTTTGGGTGTATACTACGCATGGATCCTGAATGGGGAACACGTCAGTCGCCCCATAAGTACTATCTGCGAAGTTGGACGTAGTGCTACGTCAAAAGAAACCACTAATCTTTTTTTAAAACACAATGTAACGCTAATACAGAGGCATCTGTAGAATCAGTAGTACCCAATCTCAAAAGAAGTTCATATATCTGTAATGATCATATTCAATAAATTAGTAAAGTTAGGCGAAATGTAAGCTATTTAATGAGGGGAATATCATTATGTAGTGTTTGATCTCTAGCAAATTCCTCGGTGAGAAATGAACCTTGGCTAACAAGCACAACAACAGAGTGAAATAGAAGATTATTCAGAGGAAACAAAGCAACTACTTAAAGAGCAACGCTAAAACCTCTTTAACATAGTTAAGTCAGATATACCAAAGGCAAATAGCAGAGTGTAAGTTAAATGAAACTTCCAGCGAAAAACGTCCTTACAATATAAAAACGGTGTATTGCTTTAGGTACCGCAATGGGTTATGAAATTCTTTAATAAAAGGTGGATAAGTGCTCTGATGAAGATAGGAAATACATAGAGCAGCAGATTCAATTGTTAATTAAAAATTATTAAAATTGCTCTTAAAAATTGTTAATTACTGTACCAGAATATAAAAATACTTTCATTAGTGCTGAAAATAAAAAAAATTAAAAAAAATGTATAGCGATCCAAGACGGCACATAAGAGGCATTATTAGAGGACGAATTGAAGAGCACAAAAGCAATTTAGATCAAGTTAAAGATTGCATAGAACAAGACTTTCAGAGATCGCTTAGCCCTAGCGACAATGCTTATATTGAGAGAAAATATAAAAAATATTGCTCAAATTTTTGGCTAACAGAGGTAACAGATATATTGAAAGAACTTATTGATAATAGAAGTAGGGATATTATTAGAGAGATTTGCAATTCGCTAGACAATATCGAAAGCTTAAGCGACGTTCCTGATCTCTTTAAACAACGAGACTATTATCAGCTTTTAACACAGCATTATCAATTGATGAATGAGGAAGAAAATACTCGACTCATAAATCGATTTAAGGAAGAGTGCGTGACACAAACAGTTGCTTATATCGATAGTGCCGAAAAGGAAATCACATTACTAAAAGCCATTGTTGATTTTTTAAATGCTTTTAAAAATCTTCGACCCATTATCTTTGAACTGAAATTGGAAGATTTTTGTCGCGGTGAGTTACCGTTGGCTGAATTTCTACGAAGGATTATAGGTCTTGACGAAAGTATTTACGACGAAAGTCTAACACGTTTACAAGAAGCAGCAAGATCTTTACAACAGGAAAGAGATCTATTTTTTATAGATAAATTTAAGACAGTGATAAATGCTTATATAAAGCCAATAGAGGTACAAGTAAGAAATATAGATAATCGGTGGGTTATTGAAGTAAAAGGAAAGAAAGTTGTTATTAGTGAGATTTTGGGGCAGATAGAAGACAAATTTTCAGAGAATTCCGAAATTGAAGAAGTGCGTTTTGTTGGCGCAGATATTCTATATATTGACGTAAACTTTAAGCAAGAAATTTGGCATGGAAAAAATATAGCCATTTTAACAAAAGTAATAAAAGTCCATAACGAAGTAACTTGGGATGTGTCTGGAAAAGATAACGATCATAGTTATTCCGATATTGCTGGTACTGAAGAAGATGGCCATGGTAAACAAGGGGCAGACGGTTATGCTGGAGAAAGTGGTGGCAATGTTTTGGTTATAACACAGAGAATAGAAAGTCCAGAAAACTTTACTATTATTTCAAACGGTGGAACGGGTAGTAAAGGTCAAGATGGCGGGAATGGCAAAACAGGTAAAGACGGTAAAGGTATTGGAAAAGCAGAATTTGATAAAAAATTTTCTCCTAAAAGTATAACTACAAAAATTGAGGCAATAGATAGGATTATATGTTATATTAAACATGATTCATCGAAAATAGAGAGGTGTTGGTATACTGGCGATGGTAGAACAATCAATGATATTGCCAGAGATATTGGTGAAACAATCCGGTTACATAGAATGTCGTCACAGGCAACCACTTTCGGTAGTACGGTTCCCTCAGGGAATACAACCTTTAGGCAACGTGTTTTTATAGAGGCAATGACAAGTGAAGGAAACGAGATCACCTTTTCTTATGAATGCGGGGGCTTTTTAACATGTTGCCAAGCTTTTTTTCTCCATAAAGGGGCATTGGGGAAACCCGGAGGACAGGGTGGAAGACATGGACTGGGAGGCCAAGGAGGATATGCTGGAGAGATAATAGTAAGAAATCTGGAAAATAGTAGACAAGAATTTGGTATTGTGGAAAGTGCCATGCAAGGAAATATCGGAGAGAATGGACGAGGTGGCAAGCATGGTAGCCATGGAAAAAATGGTTTGGATATGGGTTTTTTGGATCACAGTTTTTGGTCGAAGCCTGAGTATCGTGTAGGAGGTAAATATAAAATAGCATATTATGATGGTGCTAATAGCCCATGCGATCGCGTATGGTGTCCACGTAACAGCAAATACGCTGGGATTATATCTCATAACGAGAATCAAGCGCGAACAGAGTATGAAGAAAGGAGAAGTACTAGGCTGGATGATAACCGACAACACAGGGCACAAGCTACGAGGAAAAAAAACATTTCGCAAGACAGCATCTTAGCCAACTACTCTAATAACTTTAGTTCTATAGAAACAGATATACTGCAGAATTTGAGGTCTGATTTAGAGAGCACTAGACAAGCCTCACAAGCATCCAGTACAAATCAGCAACAGCAGAGAAATCAAACCATAGGGTCAAATGTTAGACGCTGCGTTAGTTCGACTTCCCAAACAACTCACCGAAATTAATTGTACTTACCAAATTGAGATTAAGAATCGTAAGGATAATATACCTACAGAGTATAGTATATACCTATACGATTTCGGATTTTTATTACGTTGGGTTGAAATGTTGGGAATCTTAAAACCTTTAAACTATATATTTTTTATAATACATAATATAAATAATACTTTATGATATATAATTGTATACTATGTTACAATACAACTACCAAATGCAATAAAATTATTGAAAATATGTTTGTGAGTTTTTTTTATAAAATAAGTAACCGGTTCGGAAGAAAATTTGTTTCTCGTTCCAATGGAAACGAAATATTTTTCAACAGGAACGATATTAACCGAAATGAAACAAAAAAAAACTTTCGTTCGAAGTAGGGGAGACCGGGGCTGGTTGGCCCCAGGGGTAGGTTGACTAATTGTTAATAACTTTCCACCGACGTGCGCTCTACCGCGGAGCGATTTTCTGTAGGAGCAAGTCACTTCTACTATGTCATTCATTTGTGTCCGACACCACCATTACACGTCGTTTGGTAGTTACCAGCGTTTATCGAAAAATTGGCTACGTAAGTAAATATATTTTCTTAAAGATTTTATGTTTCCACGCTCTATATAGTCACAGTAGAATAAAGGTGAAGGGACTATTTTAAAGTTTGTTTATTAAACGACCTATTGAGACTGCGTTTTTGATTTTACATAAATAATTACAGGTTGTATAGAGTATTGAAGTCAAAATGATCGTTCGGGGCTGGTTGACTAATAACCTCCGGGGTTACATGACTAAGCTGGTGAACCAACCTCAGTGATACCCCAAAGAAAACTGTAGAGACACTAGGAGATGCGTAAAAGGAAATATACTTTTCTATGAGTGCAAAAATTGCACATCAGATTGTGAAGATAGTAATTAGTTGATAGAAGATGCCGAATATTTTTATAATACTAGATATAAGATTTATTGCTACTATAAAGGTTTAAATTGTTTTTATTATTAAAAAGTAATAAATATTTTATAATAAAACAACTCAGATAAGTTGCTAACAAAATTTTCTTAACTGATTGCACCTATAGTCAACCTACCCCATACTGTTAGTCTACCAACCCCGACCACGGGGCTGGTTGACCAGCATGTAAGGTGTTAGAAAAACATTAAAATGCCTTAAATGTTGTCACATTGAGACAACGTTAATAATTTATTCAAATAGCCAAATGTATGCCCTATCAAATATAGTAGCCGATTTAATGATATTTCGCCCATATAATTTATTAAAAATCAAAAACTGAAAAATTGGCCTACCAGCCCCGGTCTCCCCTACCTGATTGTAACATTACCTATATCACAGACGAGGTATAGGATAAACCTATCACCTTGTGACGTGATGATGGAGCTCCCGCTGGATCTATGGACAACTTGATGTCGTCTGCGTTGGTGGAGATTGGGGATATTCAAGTCGACGGGAGGGTTGGCGGGGTCGCGGATCCTTGTCGAGCCGAGGACTGCGACTCTTGCAACCTTCAGGTATCCCTCACCGCGCGGTGTGCCCTGCGCCATGGAGCTGTAGAGGGCGTTGGGGAAATACCCGAGGTCGAAGATGGGATGTAGGACATGATTGCCGCGTCCGGTACCTGATGAATGCCGGACGGATCTTGTCTCGAGACAGGGCGGTGCTGATGATGCGGAGCTGAAGCGAGACAACGAAGAGAGGAGCCAGGAAGCTCAGGAGAGGTGGGCGCGTGAGATGGCGAAGGCGCGCAAAGAAGCTACCAAGAAGAAGAAGCAGAAGGCGGAAGCGAAAAAGAAGAAGCAGCAGGCTTAATATTCGTTTCCCAATTACAGTGTGCCACGGAACCCTTCTAAACTCACTGAACTTTGGCGGAATCACTGGTGATTCAGCACAAGCAGTGAATGTTGATGAAGCCACGCCGTTTCCAATATTGCAGTCAGATATACATATCTTCTTAATATTCCAATTTTATTATAAGACAGCTTTTCGCGGACTACCAACTGGGAAAGAACTTAATGAACTACTAAAAGTAACTACTTGAGCGAGACGTCAAATATAGCATTAAAAACTATCACGTAATACAATTTGATTTATCGGCCATCTGCGTTTCTTCGAACACGTGCCGTTTCATTTTGTAAGGCAAGGTCGATCGAAAACATATATTTCGGTGTCGAGTACAGCCCAATAGAAGTTGTTTGCAACATTACTTAGGCAAATGATAGATACATATGTGTAAACAGTTGCAACGATCTAGTCACGTTGCACATTCAAGTATATATACTGGCTAGTCGACTGTACTCAGCATGTTTCTGAAGATCTTCACCAACACACAATCGTCTCAAAGATGAAGCTCGTTCTCTCCTTGGCCCTCGTCACCTACGTGGCAACTGCAGTACAATGCAGTTATGCTCCGGTAAGTCCATCTTTGCTGAACATTGAAACGAATAAATATGCAACCCTCTCTGCAAAATCAATTGTACTGGACTTTAAGTCAGATTGTACAGTAGTTGTTACGATCTGGATGGAAGGGACTTAGTCCGAAGGGCCTAAGAACTCTAAGGCAGTTTTCTCAATTCACAGACTTTCTTGAACTTTCTTGGGGTTAGATATAAGGGTTTTTCACGCTTACATGATTGCGGTAGACAAAATGTTAAAACCGGGGATCCACCTGGATCCTAAGCTAACCTATGCTATGCTATGTCTGGTTGTGGTGTAAAACATAAAAAGCGGATTCCCGGCTTAAGAGGTACCAACACTACCAACACACCGGGGAAACATGTTTCCTGCGAAGTTGGTCGTAATGTTTATCGTTCTGCTTGCAGGCCTATAGTCCACCTTCATACGTGACTCCGGCTCCATACAAACCTCCAGTTACATACGCTGCTCCACCTACATACGCGACTCCAGCTCCATACAAACCTCCAGTAACATACGCTGCGCCACCTACATACGCGACTCCAGCTCCATACAAACCTCCAGTTACATACGGAACTCCAGCTCCATACAGTGCGCCAGTTCCATACGGCTCGTCATCCGAGTCGCACGAACATAGCCTTGGACATGTAAAACACATTTAAATTTCCTACAAGCGTCGTGTTTAAGCGAAACTGTCATTTCATTTCGTTTGTTGTATTTGCAGATGTATGGAAGGAAACATCACCACGGTCACGGAAAGGTAAAATACAGGTTCCTTTAATTCCAATATCACGATTACAGAGAATAAGAAATGTACATTGTTTGTTGTGTCTGCAGGGATCCGGCTCCAGTGAATCCCACTCCCGCGAATCCCACTCCCGCGAATCAAATGAATATGGCGGAAGTCATGTAAAACACATTTTATATTAGCACAAGCGTGGTGTGCAAAAGAACCAGCCGTTTCACATTTCTTTTTGCATTTGCAGGTGGTTTACCGTCGTGCGGTCGAATAATGGAAATAATGGAAATCCCGGAAATAATGGAAATCACGGCCAGGTATGATGCATGTTTCCTTTTACACATTCGCGTGTTTCCTCTGGAAAGCATCGCAAGGATCATCCTAGAGTCCCCGAATGTTTATCGTGAAAACGAATTAAACTTAGAGTGTGTTTAAAAAGTTTGCCCCACTCAAAATATTAATATCGATGCCCTGTTTACAACGAACAATCATCTCACGTTATTTGCTTTGGTTGCAGAACGGACCGTGGGGAGGTTGAATACTTTCTGTCCTAAGATGAACATATCGCAGTTTCACCTGACAGGAAAGGAAACGATTCTTATTTCCAACGCGGATTCCACGAAAATATTTTGTAGAAAGCAGCTATAATTATCCAATATATAATATATGCCTTACGCATTATTATGTTCTGTAATTCTTCCCAATAAATTTTCTTCCCGCAAACAATGTGTCATTCCTTTCGATCCTTATTGTTCAAACGACTCAACGGATTGTGAGTTAAGCTGGGTTTACATTAGTCCAGTCCAGTGTCATTCCAGCAGATTTCGACTGGATCGAAAGTGTACTTTTCTATGTTTTTTTATCCATCTTTTGCGTGAATCTATTATTATTACACTCTACCACTTTCAACGGTTCAGAAACGACTGAAATAATCAAGATATCGCCTGCTTTCCAGTCGAACCACTCGCTGCGTCCAGCGACTGGACTAATGTCAACCCAGCTTTACGTATATACGGAGTGGAATAAATCTCATAAATTCAGCATTTCTCGATATGTTTGAATAACTTTTTGTTATATTACTTCTTAAACGTCAAACTTACCACCACTCCTGTAGGTGTTCCCCCACCCAAAGCAAGTGGCAACAGAAAATGTTTCATCTCATCCCGGAGCCAAAGAGGAGGTATAATAAGAGGCGTCACTCGACAAGGACAGAAATAATCTAGGGAAACGGTGATTTCTAGTGAGACAACCCATTTAAATGCCCATTCGACCCCATTCGGCAATGATCGGTAAACTTCGGCAATAATCAGCCAATTGTGGTAAGGTACATTTAGTCGATTTGAATATCCCGCTCGAAATAGACAACCAATTTAAACGCCAAGGTCAAGCAAGGACTTCAAAGGTTCCGACCGGAGTGACGCCTCTTGTTATCCCTACTCTTTGCGTAGGTCCGGAACTGTCTCGTACATTCCGACGAAAGGAGTCCGAACTCTGCATTCCAAGCTGAACCGTCGCAGCGCACGGATGTAACGCAGAACAAGGAATTCAAAGTGATTGTACCACCACGTGTTGTACCTAGAAGTTTACGAAGAACCCCAATATCTTCTAAACAACAAGAAGAGATTCGTAATTATGAACAATTATAATTTCAAATTATCTCCTTCACGGAAATCGGTATATACATATAAAAAAGTCTTACATGCTACAGACGAGCGAGTTTTGTCGCGCGGGCATTTCTGTCGTGTAAGACAGAATAAAAGAAGAAAACGCAGTAGATAACGTTCAAAGTGTCATATTCCTCCGATAAAGTATAACTATGTATGCGTCATCGTCGTCGTCCTAAACGCGATACATTCACGAATGCTTCTCGGCGTCGCAGTTGTCCAAAGCCTCTCTTGTTCAGACCGCGACGCAGTTCTCGGAAAGACTTGGCTTATAACACACTCAAGTGTCGGTTTTCAATGCCTACGTTGACGACCGCTAAATGACCGTTTAGGAACTCGCTCGTCTGTCTCAGGCCTAAAGGCTGGAACAGACACGTCCAGTAATTTAGTCAAGTAGCGAGTAATTTAGTAATTTACCATTGTTTTACTAAGCTACTCGACTAAATTTTAGTGTCCACACACGAAAAATTACTAAATTATTTGCTACTCGACTAAACTACTAGACGTGTCTGAACCAGCCTTAAGAGTGCCCTGTAATTTCTATTCTATCTTGTTGCAAATTGCACCCATGAATTGGTGATGTTTTCCCGACGGAAATAACACGAAACACGACATATATCGCACTAGTTTTATTCAGGCCCGTTCCTGGCGGGGGTGCAGAAGGTGCCCCCGCACTTGGGCGGCCAAACCCGGGGGCGGCCGCGGGCCGTTTATTATATGTAAAATTTTTTACTAAAAGAATAATATTTATAATAAGCTCTTTTGCATGATAAACGTTCAAAACTATGCATAAATAGATATAAAAATAAACTGACATATAAACGACACTGCATATTAAATTCTTAATTAAAGAATATTAAATTAATAAGGATGGCAAAATTGTTTTTGCACCTGGGCGACACAAAACCCAGGAACGGCGCTGGTTATATTAGTAACCAATTTGAATATATATTCTCCTGAATAATGATCGGGATAAGGCGTACGAATTAAGATATTGTTTTGGCACATTATTGGCACTATTTCTGAAAAGATGGAACGAAAATCATAGAAATTGAAATTTTCATAATTGGATGATACTAAATACAATTTGCGACCCGATATCGCCCGTTTAACGATTTTGACGAGAAATCTCATGACCCAGTACCGACCGTCCGATCATGTAAATATATTTTGCGTCGTGTCTCTTGGTTGTCCGAGACCTGTTTCTTCATAATGTACTTCCATACGTTCTACAGTCGAGTACAGCATGTTGTAACCCGTGTGTTGATAAATATTGAAGTCGTAATCATTGGCGGATTTAAGGAACGTGGCACAGGTGGCAAACGTTGCGAGAGGCAAAATTTTTATTTGAATAAACATTTCGAACAATGAATAAAAGTTAACAAAATTATTCGTCATGTGTTTTATAAAGATTACCTGAATTAACTTTATTCGATGCACGACGAATCATGTTTTCCCGATGAAATTGGCCCTCAAAACGACACAATTACTATGGTTGGTTAATTAACAAAAAATTTACAATGATTAATTGTCGTCTTACAAAGTCAACAAAGCCACGACGGGAGACAAACCGACGCCACGATTCACCACGGTCAATCAGCGTCGCCGGGAAATATATTGTCGACGCTGGTTGGCCGTGACGTCACTCGTCCGACGCTGGTGTCGATTCGCGTCTCCTATCATGGCGTCTACACGCACTTACCACCACTCCTGTAGGTGTTCCCCCTCCCTGAAACATCCGGCTGTGCAAAAGGTTGTCCGGGGACCCTAGCTACAGTTGGCTTCTCTTCACTTCTCTTGCCTACATTTTTTGGAAAGTGAACGCGTGTGTGAGGCGTTTCCTTCTTAAAGTTTACAGATAATACGCATACGTTTAATTCTTATGGTTTTATTTACTGGTAATTCCGTTCATTGCTCGTTATTTTTCTGCGCGATAACGCGGTAATTTCCTTTACATCAATTCGGTATAAACTACAAACCTATTCAAATTTTGCGTTTGGCTAATCAAGTAGGAAATTCTTTGATACGTAATAGAATCTATCTCTGCTACGTTGTAGGGATGGAACGAAATACATCGAGGAACTCGCATCGTGACGATAAACCTAAGCCCTCGCGTAATGAAGATAGTGACGCGGTTTCACGTGCAAGAACGGAAGAGGAGAAGCGACGGCGTAGACGGGATTGGATGATCGAACAAGAAAAACTGGACAGGCATAATAGACTGAAAAGAAAAATGGTTATGGAGTATGAGATACGACGCGCTCGTAATATGAGCTTAGCACTTCCCGAAGAAAGATGCAACAGACCTCGTAGGAGTAGAAGCGAATCTCCACCTAATCGATGTAGAAGAACTTCTGCGCATCATACATCCGAAGATACTTTATTTTCTAAAAAGTAAGTATAAAGTGTCTTTAATTATTAACTGTTGAAGCAGGCACAGTGTCCCATTCTGGAGGATTTCGTAGACAAAGAAGAATTTTAACATGTCATCGTCGGGTCGTGGAATTTTCTGTCTTATCTTTCAACGGATATATTTAAATTAAATATGTTTTTGGCTATATCCAGAAAAGCACATTGATGAAGTTTTAACTTATATATTTGTATAAAATATCAAATTTAGTTGATATAATTTTTCAATACAGTTTCATACTATAAAACAATATGCTTCAAGAAACAATCAAAATATTAAATTCTAGTAAGTTTTAAGTACAAATATACAATAAAATTATAATATACAAATAAAATTATTTTGCACTTTAGGTTTGAAACATCAAGTCTTACAACGCCCTTATTTAAAGGATCTGAAGGCATAAAAATTAATCCAATAGAACTTCGCAAAATCAAAGTAAATATTCATAGAAACATTCCTGGAAGTGCACCCACCAATGAACTCAAGCGGGACATATCCAACAAGGAAAATGTGGTGCTTAAAAGAAGAGCCGGTAACGTGTTGTTTTTTTACCTTAATTTCTCAAGAATTTTCAGTCGTTCGGCCAACAATTACCACAAAAGAAAAGGAGCTCAACACGGAAGATGATTCTGAGATTTTCTAGAAATCACGATCAACAAATATTATATTTCAGAACATTGTATGCTTTCTAATGTAAAAATGTGTCTTCTCTGTGAGACATTACTCTCCACTTTTTAGAATCCATTCAGTTTCCGTTTAAATGTATTATCAAAGTTTAGATAAATATTTCCACGTTTTCACTTTACCAAGTGCTACATTCGAAGAATGGAATCTTTGTCACTGATTTCTACAGTCATGAAGATTCTGGACTTCACGGGCATACTGCGTTCCCTGCAATATTCAAGAATTTTCTCAACTCTATTCATCAAATTAATAACGTGTGTTTCATTCGCCCAGGATATAGCTAATTTGGAATACAACGTTGGATCACTGTATTGATCGCATAATGTGCAATATGTAAGCACAATTTTTTTTACTTTGACTGTTTTAAGATTGCTATGCTTAACGTATCTGTTGCTTGTTGCTTTATGTACAGTATTTTCTTTTTTCTTACGAGCTTGCACAAAGAATTATGCTTCAGCTATATTAACTGCTATAATGAATGTAATATAGTTTAGTACAAATTAACTTTTCCCCCAAAAATGTAGTTTAAATACGTATTGTGCATTCTCCTTGTGTCCTGGTTTTGGGAATATGTGCATGTTCAAATAAGTGGATTTTTTAAATGCTTTATATACTAAGAGTAGACGAACTGGAAGATTTTCGCGTCTTGGAAATTAAAAAATTTTCAGTTGCTAAAGAATATTTAGAGTTAGAGTTTTATTAAAATAATGTCATCAAAATAATTAAAATTATATTTCTCTTAATATATCTGGCATTCGAGAAAGTTGTACCACAGCTGGTAGTATTGCCAAATACTTTCCCGATTTTTTACATACGATTGTTTTTTTATTATTAAATTTACTAAACTTAACTTCAGGAGAGGGATCCAAGCCGATATTTGATAGAGAAGAAATAAAGAGAGCAGTAGGTGAAACAGAAGAAGTCAAGGAGCATCGTTCTGTCGTAACTGTGAATTTGGAAAATTCAGGTTTGTTTATTATTTCAAATTGCTAAGATTTATTACAACTTCTGTTTCGCAAATATGGACACTTTAATTTTTAGAAAACAAGTTGAAAAAGAATTCGGCGTCCTTGAGTCCTACAAGAACCCGAAATCGCAGTCCTATGCGCACGTGGTCCCGTCACCCCAGGTTCGTGCCTGGATTTTACACAGAGTATTGCAATATAAACATAAGTGTAAATCATGTACAAAGAACTTACTATTTTAAATGTGTTAATGTATAATCTGAAATTGTTTAGGAAATTAAATTGTTCGCTAATTTGTTTACCCTCTTTCAGGTATGACGATTCTAAGCATGAAGATAAAGGAAGTTGCAGAAGCGATAGGTAAAAGCTATTATTACACTTTTATGTATATGCGTTCATTACATTTCTTTCAATTGTATTTGACCGCACTATTATATTATTTACATAGGGAGAAAGATCATAGTAGAGAGCGGAAAGATGGTAAGAGATCTTACCGAGAGCGGCCCAGAGATCATTCTCGAGACAGGAGGCATACAGATAGATCCAGAGAAAGAGATAGAGAACAAAGAGTTTCCCGAGAGCATTATATTCAAACAATTTCTATTCCTATTTATTATGGAGTAAGTACTTTATTTACATAAAAAATGCGATGATTTAGCCATGATATAAAACTTATTCATTTCTTTGCTCAGAATTTTCAACCGAGACCATTAATTGTTCAACCGTGGGGCCCAATTCGAGGACCTCTTGGAGATAATATACATCCTCCTATGATGAGACCATTAAGAACATTTCCGTCACAATCGATAGGAATACGTCCAAATATGTATGCACTTCGTCCACCTCTAAATGCTAGTAAGTATAAATTATAAATGTCTGATATAGCAGCTTCAGTTTCAGGGACCTGAGAGTGCGAATGACACGAAGAGCGTTCAAGATAATAAAGAAGAACGGAACATGTCAATGACTCTAACATATTTCAATTTGAACAAAATCCCCAGGACTACGGGGAGAAAATAGCCATGGGCGAACAATATTTATATTTACTCATAAAAAATATATTAAAATGATTCTTTAATGGTTTTTTATGTTGTTTGGTTTCATAGAACCTCCACATTCGCTATCGTATCGGCATGAATGTTTTAATAACATACTCCTGAGATTTTCCAGATGAAAATAAATTTGAACACGGTAAAAATCAGATTATTAGAATTTTTAGATTAGAATTTATTGTTAGATTATTCTCCTTTGCATTTAAGACGCTCGTTATTAGTGGAAATCAATCTGTAGGGCAAAAAAATACGCATTTATCTCAGAGTATCTGCTGAGTTGGACGCTATATGAACAGAGTCCGCTGAATTCAGTCTCCAAATTATGGGTCGGTAACACAATTTGGTAGTGACACGAAGTCCCATAAGGTGATAGGCCTATACTATACTTTGTCGATCATTCGAGGCTCTAGGGGCGGTATTCATAGTCGCTACTTATTCTTAAGCAAATGAAACTAAACACGGTGAAAATTGTTAGAACGCGAGAAAGAGCACCTTTACCGACTAATTTAAATCACGACCGTGATCGTGATTCTGCGATCACGGTGATAAATCACTGTTAGTGATTTTGCACTCCATTCCTAGGTGCAGATCTTTTTCCGTGCAGTGTTGTCCCGATACAATTCCGAGTCCGTTCGGGTGCCCGTTTCCTTAGAAGTACATTTTTATCCTCACTACTTATTTTATAGTCACCGCGGCGAGTGCGAGAGACTGAGAATGAGCGAGAGGGTCCGTGCAGGGATCGGCGGACTCGGGCTGTCCCTAGACACCTACAGGATCGGTGGTATGTGTGAATGAATTGACGCCAGCGCGAAACCAGCCAAGTGGCGACAACGCGAGGCGAATGTGACGTCTCGAATGTACCAATGCCAGCGCCAGGGGGGCCAAGCTTCCCTCTTACGAACGTTGAAGCAGAGTTCGTAGCGCCTCCTACCAATAAAGTGCGTACTAAACTGTGAGTGTGTGAATCGGTGTGAATCGGAACGTATGTGTAAGTGTATACGTGTAATGCATCGCTTTATAACCTATCCACGGATCGTCGCGCCAGCGACACGTATGCAGCAGATAGAAGGATAAACATTGAAATTGAATATTTCTTCTTTTCATAGGACACGAAAATATATTCAATTTCTTTGTATATCCTTCTATCTGCTGCATACGCGTCACTGACGCGACGATCCTTGATCAGACGCAAGTGAGGACGCCATTTGACAACGTCGAAAGGTTGTGTGACGTGCTCACTGATGCACCTAGGTATGAGTGTGTGATGTACCTAGCGCCTCCTACCAATAGAGTGCGTACTAAACGGGAACTTCAGGCAAACAATGCCAGCTTGGCCCCCCTGGCCAGCGCCAAGCCAAGCCTCTGACCAATAGCTGCGGACGCTGCGATGGACTCCGGCTACGCGTAGCTCGAGTCTGCCGAAGCTACGCTAGCAGCGAGTCCACGCTGATTCACGCACACATTACTAGCGCTCCTGTAGGTGTCTAGGGACAGCCCGAGTCCGCCGATCCCTGGGTCCGTGACAGTTAAAAGCCATAAATTTCGGTCGAAAAAAGAACAAACTTTACTCGACGGCAAAGAACAAACTCCCCAAAGCGTCCGACTCATAACGTGACAAAACTGTACATACCGTACTGAACGGTATACTTACGAGAAAGTATAAGAGTCGGAGACCACTAGCGGCGGTGCGACAAACTACGCCGCAAACTCATGGACGGCGTACGGGAACGTAACAGAGGGAATAACAGAAAATCGTAGAAAGAATGGCGGTCGGATCGACGAAAGTGGTGCAGGTAACAAATATCGCACCCCAAGCGACTAAAGATCAAATGCAAACGTTGTTCGGGTACCTGGGTAAAATAGAAGATATCAGATTGTATCCCACTATACGGGACGTCGCTGTACCCGTTCAATCTCGTATTTGCTACATAAAGTTCCACGACCAAGGATGCGTCGCTGTTGCTCAGCACATGACAAACACTGTCTTCATAGATCGTGCACTGATCGTGATCCCCTATCAGAACGGAGACATTCCAGACGAGCAGAGAGCACTCGAGCTGACAAACAATGGCACTGTTGTCCCAGGTATGTTTGTTTTTATTAATATTCTCATCCCCATAGGCACATTCTTCTTAACCGTACGCAGCATTATCTATGCATCGCAACGACGAAGGAACGCAATGTAGGTTCTCAAAGATTCCCTGCTTAAACTTGTAACTTCTCTCAGCGAGGAAGCTAACCTAGTATAGTTCGCCGAAACATTTTAAGAACACGCTGTACGTCGAACAGCGCCATCAACTAACGCGTGCTTTACTTTCTTCTAGGTCTCTATCCATCTGAACCCAAGCTGCCACCAAATGTTGTTAATGCGATCGAAGGAATCCCTCCAAATCATGTTATCACCACTATGGATCCAAAATTGGAGGCGAACAGCCTGCCGCCTTACCCCCACTTACCTGGCCACTTGGACAGTAGAAGGATCGAGGAAATCAGGAGGACACTGATCGTCGCCAACTTAGATCCTTCTGTAACGACGGACCAGCTACTGGACTTTTTCAGTACGAACAATGTCGAAGTGAAATACCTGCGCATATGTACCAGAGATTCGGACACCGAGCACTACGCTCTGGTGGAGCTATCGGAGCAGGCAGTCGTGGTGGCTGCGCTGCTGTTAAACGGGAAGATGCTTATGGACAGACCAATTAAAATTTACCATTCGACGCAGGCGATAGCGAAGCCGGAAGCAAAGAGCAATGAAGCGGCGCAGAAGGAAATAGAGGAGGCTATGTCGCGCGTGAAGGAGGCCCATAATTTAATTTCGGCGGCGATAGATCCGATGATCGGTATGCTGTCGAAGGACAAACGGAGTAGGAGCGGCTCTCGCAGTCGGAAGTCCCGCTCGAGGTCCAGGGGGCGCAGCAGACGATCCAGATCGCGCAAACGGTCCCGTTCTCGTCACAGACGTTCGCGGTCCCGCCACCGGCGCAGGTCCAGGTCGAGGTCGAAGCGCTCCCGCTCCAAAGAACGAAGGCGAAAGTCCCCGTCGCGCAGGAGAAGCAGCTCCCGCGGCCGCCATCGGTCCCGCTCGCGATCGCGCCGCTCTCGATCCCGCAGGTCTAGGTCCAGGTCGAAGGACCGGAAGAAGAGGTCGTCGCCAAGGCGGAGGAGCCGCTCGCAGTCTCGCAGCAAACGATCGAAATCGAAGACCAGAAGGTCCAGGTCGAAATCCAAGTCCAGATCTTCCAAGTCGAAGTATTCGGAGAAGTCCAAAGACAAGGACAAGGACAGAAGGAGCAAGGACAAGCTGGACAATGGGAAGAAGAGCGACGGGGACAAAGCCGATAAGGAGAAGAGCGAGAAGAAGTCCAGCAAGGAGAAGAAATCGGATAAGGAGTCGAAGTCCGAGGAGAAGAACAGAAACACGTCCGAGAACAGCGAAACAAAAGAGAAACCAGAATCTGAGAACTAAGCCTTGGTGAATTACGGTTTATAAAAAGGTTCGTTTTATTAATTTAATGTTACGATATACCGTAATGTATTGATGAATAAAAGGTACAGGAATGTATGGCTCTCGATAATTCTTTTAACTTGTGCATACTTATGAAGGATACTTATTGTATTGGTGTTCTTGTAATAATACACACAGTTCAAACTTACGTTGAAGGATCAGTTCTTTTAAATATAGATTCCACCCTTGCGTCCCGTCGAACAAACATCTTCCTCGTATACTTACAAAGGATGTTCAGCAACTCGAGAATTTAAAAAAATGTTCACCCTTAGAACCGCTTTATTGTCGAATTAAAAAATAGTTATTAGCATCACTTGAGCTACATTTCTGCAATGTTTCAGATTTCTTTGAATTTTCTAGTTGCCGAACTTTATGTTACTTTTCGGCGTTGTATACTTACATTTATCAGAAATCTCCGTTTTAAGGGGTAAGTATTTACGGGTTTGACGCCTAAAAATGATACAATATTTAGGATTTTTTTCTAAATAACTAAACAAGATACCTTGATGAAAGTTTTTACATTTTATTAATCTATGTTTGCACTGTAATTCCCATTTCTATATTGGGAACGAAACAAAAAATTATGTTGTTTTTATAGAGGGTGGAGAAGTAGTCTCCTGAGAAGATAAGTGTTAGCGGTGTGCATTATTGCACTTCGTTCAATCATCGGAAATCAAAAAATTAAATGTTTTTTTTTTCAAGTTTAGGCCTACAACTAGTAGATCCCCTAAAAATATTTCAAATAAAAAATGTAAAAGACCAAATTACCGCGTATTTAAAAAAAAAAGTTATGATCCTCGCCTATTTTTAATACCTATTTTTTTCAATTCACACCAGAAAAATCGGTATGTAAGTATATTAAGTATTTGTGAGGGGTCTACTAAATTGAAGTCATACAAAGATAGTGGAAACAAATTTTAGACAAAATGACGTTCAGTTTTCTTTTTCCAGCACGCCAGTTTGAGAAACGGTGTTTGGGGAAAAACGCGTACTTATTTCCCCTCAGTACCGATCGTAAATCGCATCGCTTGCTTTGCTTCTCAACGATATAATTTCGAAAATATTTCGAATTTCTTTATGAAATTTTAACTGAACATTCTTAACACATTACACTGGGCGAATTCCACTTGCTTTCCAAGTCAATTTTCTGGAAAATGCAGCGCAATATCAAAAAATTGTATTCCTTTTTCTCTATTTATTTACTTGTTATAAGTCGAAAAGAAACAGTAACTTTTTTTCTTATCGCCCTTCATTTTCGAGAAAATCGACTTTGAAATTCTTCACATTGAAACTTTAAACGTTACGTCCAATCGCTTATAGGAAAACCTCCTACCTTGATGAAAATCACGGGCGATTTATCACTACTATCACTGACTATCACGAAAACCATTAATATATAAAAAAAAATATTTTATGAAACCTCAAAACCGCAAATACCCTTTAAGGCTGATTCAAAGACTCCCAGTAATTTAGTCGAGTAGCGAGTAATTTTAGTAATTTATCGCATGTGGACACCAAAATTTCGTTGAGTAGTTTAGTAATATAATAGTAAATCATTAAATTACTCGCCACTCGACGTGTCTGAACCAGCCGTTAAGGACGAAGGGCGAGCACTATAGTTCTACGATTTTAAAACGCGCGCCAATTTACTGATGGCAGCACCCACAAGTAAACGTGTCTGACAGGGACAGAGGGTCATTACTAGTCCTTTCAATAGTTTCTCGTGTTTTCTGATTGTAAACGATAGTTAATCTCGCGGTTATACTCCTCACAGTATCTTAAGTGGCGAATGGCCGTACCCGACTCACAATATTTTAAAACTGGCAAGGTGTAACAGCGAAGTAGTCGAAATCATAATTTGGTTATATCAGTGTGACGTTGAAAGCTTACGCATAGTTTGAAGTTTTTACGTGTCAAGACGAATGCCGTATTAAATATAGTCTCGCGAAAGAATTTCGATCGAATAGGTAGTTGTGACAACAACGAACGATAGTTCGAAGGAAATCCCGTCCGGAGGAGAGACGTTAATTTCCCTTTTATTTCAACGAGTTTTATTAAAACGGTAGGTTAAATGGTGAAAATGACATCTCTGGACGAAGGGAAGATAAGGCAAGGTTTATCAAAGGCACGTACTATATTTTCTTATACACGCGTATTCATAATTTCATCGACACCGCATTCGACGCACAATTTCGATGACAATGTACCATAACGAGTATCTCGCTTTCCAGTACCAGAATCCAGATATCACCAGGAAGCATGTCATGAGCGTTTTGAACATTTATACAGGCTTACAATGCGAAGCGAAAGAATTCGGTAAGTGTTCCGACGTAAATATTTTAAAAGCATTTATGGATTTACTCGATTATGTTTTGCTCCGTACCAGTGTTCAACGACGGCTCGCGCAAAGAGTTATTCAACTTACAAGGAACGATACCTGTCTCTTATAATGGTAAGATAGCTGGAAAGTTCCCGAGCCTGCAAAGATTATATTTCAGCCGTAAGAGTAATTCGAACGAAATGTCTTCAGGTACTTGCTACAACATTCCCGTATCCATATGGCTTATGGATACGCATCCAAATAACGCACCTATCTGCTACGTCAGACCGACGGCTGACATGACGATTAAAGTCAGCATGTTTGTCGACCATAACGGAAAGATATATCTACCTTATCTCCACGACTGGCTGCCAGTACGTAATTCATACATTTCTGTTCGATTGTTAATTGTTCTGCAACAGTGCTCCACAACTAGTGTTCAGTGATGCCAGAATGAGGACAGGAGCGCTCGAGAACTTCTCCCACCTCGCGTGCACACTACGCCGGAGCTGCGTGTCCTACGAAGCCTCCGGCATAGTGTGCATGCGAGGTGGGGGAATTCTTGAGCGCTCCCATCCTGATTCTGGCATCACTGCCGGTGTTACGCGCAAAGTGTTCGAGAGAAGGAAAGGCACAAATTCCTTTTGAACAAAGCTTTTCACAAATAAATGTAATTTCTGTGTATACACTCTGTAACTTCGTTTATGTTTTGTATATTTTTGCTTGCGGTCAGGACTTGAAAACTGTTATAATGTCGATTTCGGTTCTCCAAACGGTTATGAAGAACCGAAATTTTTAACTATTATCTGTTTCGGTTATAGTTCCTATTTCTCTCCTCATATCGATTCCATAACTGTTATTTTTTCGGTTCTATAATCTATATCGGTTCCGAAACTGTTCTAGAATCAATTCTTACATAGACTTTACCTTAATTGATATCATTAATTATTATTATAGCTACAGATTACTTTTACAAAATCCTTGTAGAAAAAGGAGAAATATTTATACATATCATTGATTTCTAATAAAGCGTTGAAATAAATATATCAGCTACATATTTTTTACATTCAAACATACTATATTATTCAGAATAGGAAATTAAAAGTTTCTCCTGTTTCTATAAGGATTTTAGAAAAAATATACACTGATCTGCAGCTACAATAATTAATGATATCAATTAAGGAAAAGTCGATACAAGAATTTATTCTGAAACCGTTTCGGAATCGATATAGAACCGAAAAAATAACGATAATAATAGTTGGAAATTTCGGTTTTTTATAACAGTTATTTGGAATAAAGATTCTCCATAACCGTTTCAATCAGAACCTTTATACAATAGTTATTATCGGAACCGTTTCAAGCCCTGTTTGTGGTGCACCGCGGAATTCTGAGAAGGGCTCAGATGCGCCGCGGATGAGAAAACGTTGCGGAGCACTGTTCTATAATACCTTCTTAACGATTATGCGTTTTTCCTCGTCTAGCATTCATCCGATTTACTTAGCTTAATTCAAATAATGATCGTGACCTTCGGGGAGCAGCCGCCCGTTTACTCGAAGCCGCGACAAGACGCACAGCCAAGCTCCACGCCTTACCCCGTGCAATGTAAGAATACCTAGCTCATAGCTATACTTACGATAAATACTGATACTAAAAGATAGGAACTCGTGCAGCTTTCATGCATATGCCTGGAACCGGAGGACACGCGCCAGGTTCTAATTTTCTGCCCTATCCACAAAATTCTCAGTACTCGGGTGGAAGTAATGTGTACCCTCCATACATGTCTACAGCATCCTCCAGTTTCCCATACCCAGGTTACGGCTCTTACGGCGGGGCTGCTTCGAATTACCCATCCCAGAACTACGGCTCTTACCCGTATCCTTCGACGACGCAGCCAGTAAGTTCGAGGCTTAGCCCCTTGCCGTGGCAATAAGTTCGACGAAAATCCGGGCCAAAGTGATCTCTCGAAAAGTCGTTATCTCCAGCAGAGAAATACACAGGGTCTGATATATGGTCCGAAATTTGACACAGCGAGTATCACTCGTGACATTATTGTGTGGCCTGAAATTATTATGACGAGTCGAACTCGCTGAAGTGCGGCAAGGGGTTAATGGATAGTTTACATCGCAGTTTTGCAGTCGAATACTGATAACTCTTTACGATCGGTAAGGGCTCAGTGATGCCTGGCACCGCTGGTGGATCGGGTACCATCACGGAGGAGCATATCCGGGCGTCCTTGTTGTCAGCCGTGGAGGACAAATTGAGACGAAGGCTGAAAGAACAGTTCTCGCAGTTGCTAGCCGAACTGGAAACGCTACGCCGGACGCACCAAGAATTAACAAGCGGTTCGGCTCACCTTTCCGAGCTGTTCGACAAGCTGCAGAAAGAGAAATCCGAGATCGAGAAGAACATAACTATACTTCAAGACAAAGAGGCTGAATTGGAGAAAGAGATCGCGAAACTTTCGGACAACCAGTCGATAGACGTCGACGAAGCTGTCACGACCATCGCGCCGCTTTACAAACAGTAAGTATCTGGAAAACTGTTCTCTCGTTAAGTTCCAGGGCAGCGTGCATTGTCGTTCGTTTGCTTGCAGAATGTTAAACGCGTTCGCGGAAGAGGCTGCCACAGAAGACGCTATATACTATCTCGGCGAGGGCCTCCGTTGCAGTATCATAGATTTGGACGCGTTTCTGAAGCAAGTGCGACAACTCTCGCGCAGACAGTTTATGCTTCGAGCGCTTATGCAACGCTGTCGCCAGAAAGCGGGCCTGGTCGGTTAAATGCATTGTTCGGTTTCTATGAAGTTGCTCTATTTAATATTTTATTTTATTACAAACGATGTATTCGAAACGAACTATATATAAATCCCGCGATAAATAGGGGGAGATAAATATATTAGGGAAATAAGAGATTATCATTGCAAGTCCAGGAAGTGTACTGTGTCGACATATTTTTTATTTCATGCTGTATGCACTTTGTTTCTAACGATCGAATTATATATATGCATATATTAATATATATGTGAAGTTTTTATAACAAAGGGTGAATTCCACTTATACCCAAATTGCCCGCAACGCCCGTGATTTTCATTGACGTAGGTTTTCCTTTACGCGACTGGACGCAGCGCGAAGAATTTCAAACTCGATTTTATCGAAAATGAAGCGCAATATCAAAAAACTTTATTCCTTTTACTTTACTTATTTACTTGTTATAAGTCGAAAGGAATGAGTAAGTTTTTTTTATATCACGCTTCATTTTCGGGAAAATCGGCTTTGAAATTCTTGACGTTGCGTCCAGTCGCGAATAGGAAAGCCTTAATGAAAATCACGGACGTTGCGGGCGATTTGGGCGTAAATGGAATTCGCCCGAAATGAAACAAAGAATGTTATATACATAAGTATGATCGTTTAATTATTCGCATCAAGAACAAGTGTGTTTAACGAAGCTCTACTTCTAAACGCAATATACTCATAAATCTGTAAAAAACAAGAACGTAATTTTCACTAGATTCTTTTCACGTCGTAAAGAAATCATGTACCTCGAATAGCAATGTTAGGTGTTAAGAAATATAAATGCTTATTCACTGTGTGATGTACGCATAGATTAATCACTACATTTCACGTTTTAGTAAAAATACATTGTTTTTATTTTTATGACTTGGAATTATTATGTAATTACTTAAACGCTATTACATGTAAGTCTTTGAAGTTAATTCTGTTTTCATTGACGAGATCAATCTGGAACAGAAACAGAGGAGGAGGTGAGAGCAACGCGTGCGTAAGCGCAGCTTCGGTGAAATATTGTTTACGGAAGCTTGCAGTACCTATACATAAATGCCGACCCAAAGAAGTAGGAATAGTACACCGAAACCAGAGAATATCGCTGCTACTAAAGAAATCAGTAGCTCTTTGAACATGTCCCTCGTGAATTTCGTGCTCGTGACTTCGTACACGAAGAACCACGCGGTGAAGAATACTCCGATTCCTAGTAATACCACTGCTAATAGTGGAAACACTGCGGGGTTTATGGGGGAGACATATCTCGTCATAGACTCGATTTCCACCTGAATCAAAGAGAAACCGAAATTAGTTAAAAACCAAAGGAACAAATGCTTCTTCCTCGTTACGAGTTTAGACGCTTGTGGTAACTCTTCTATACCCGGTACCACCAGGGAGTGGACCTCTTCGAGCTGCTTGTCCCAACTAGGATATGCTATGGTGAATAGGATTAAGCACCAAACGCTCAAATTGAGACGGAGCCAATGACTAAAGAAAGCAGGCGTTAACTGCGCAGAGCCAATGAAAAATGGTCGGCAGGTGAGTCTGTTCCCTCGTGGAACAGAGGTTAGTACCTCTTTAATACTTCATCGAATGCTCGTGTAACTATTCCACGACCACCTGGTAGAAGCTAATCTTTCGTATGAATTTTCTAATACCTTCGCACGTGTTACTATCCATAGAACATACTCGTGTTACTTACGGACCCATATGTTTCTAAATATATTCGTTCTACAGTGTAATCTTAATATGTAAACATGCGGAAGTGAGGTTAATGGAACACCGGGTTTTAATTCGGAAAAAGAATTCCGTTGAACCCTAACCTGTGGCACTTACTTCGCTGTATAATAAAGAATAATCATTTGTAAGGTTATTCACAGTGATTACAGCGTTAAAACGAGCATCGCACTTACCATTGTATCGAATAAATATTTTGACGTGGCTCGCGCAATGGACACGTAAAAGGCCCTTACAGTGACAGACAGTGCCGGCTGCGGGATGGTGCAGCGGGTGCAAGGCAGCCGGGTCCCAGAAAAGGAAAAGTGAACATTGGGGAAAATGGAAAAATTGAGATCGAAGAATTTTTAGTTGATTGAAGTTAATTTAAATTTATGAATCGACTTGAATTTTACGCTCTAAACACAAAAGTGACAGAAGTGGCCAAAGAGCCATGGCACCCTTCACAGAAAAAGGAAAAAGGATATTAATGTAACCACGCCTGAAGTAATTCAAGAGCTTTAAAAAGGAAAAAAAAATGGATTGTATTCTTTAGTAAATTATTATAATCTAGATTATTAATGATATGGCAAACAAAATCATATATTTATCCCTTACGCTTTAAGATCGCACCCCAAAAGCAATTTTCGAGTTCAAATGTCGCGCTTTTACGACTTCCAAAAAGTGGATTTATCGCGAAAAAAATCGCTTTTTTCCACACCGTGAAAAATCGCTCTTTTTCAACTACAAATTTTATCGTATCAAAATTTACACTTCTAGAAAAAGACTATTAGAGCATTACGAATTTACAATTATCACTCAAAAGTTAAAAGATTCAAAAATACGAAAATGACGCTAGGTTACATTAGAACCCCTGTGACTAATTTCTCATTATAAGAAGCTGTGACCACGAAGAGTTATTATTATTATGCTTCTTTATACAGTTGAGAAATTCATTGGGACATCAAAATATTCTTGCATCGAGTCCCTTCACAGAGAATCCCGGCCCTGGCAGATTTGAATGTGTGCGCTGTAAACTCTATAAAACACAGTGCGAACGTAGCAAATTAAAAGCACACAAGTCGCGCCAACATTCGAAATATAAATCACTCAAGTCCCCAGCATCGCTGAAAGCTATAATCGGCAGCTTCATTCGCGATGGGAATCGAATGAAAAAGGAAATGTTTCTTATGTTTCTGTCATCGACGGAGAATTATGACAGTTTATACCACATCGATACCCTGAAAAACCATTGTACAATCAAACTCCCACCGAGCTCGAAGTAACTCCAGGAGCTCGCTTCTACCGAAATGCTCCTTCACTGAAAAGTGTGTCTCGTGAATCAGGGTAAGCTCTTAAATATCCACCTTCTTTCTGGTTATGTGCATACAGATTGTTCATTTAACACCTCTCGTTTCCGAACGATTATTCTTTCGATGCTACTAGCATATCTTTCGCAGACGTTGCGCGTACTGTCCTCGAATTATCAATCGGAACATTTTTAAATCGCGAGCTCCTCGGTATCGATACTACGTTTGTCATGATGGTATGATTCATAACACGTATATGGTATAATATCACCAATCCCCTCGTTTCTCGACACCTGCAATCAATTTCTCTGTGTACGTAGTTATATGCACTCTCTGAGTTTCGTAAACAAATGAATAGAGCGATCCGTGGCTTCTGTGAGAGGCTACCAACGAGTAGAGACTTTTTGCAATTGCATAAAGAATTACTGTAAAATACATTAAGCGTGGATGACGCCTGCGAGCCACCGAGAGCACCTCCGCCTTGTTGTCACAATGAACGGCCTCCTTCGTACCTATTGAACTCTAATAATCACAGTCGAATTCCTTTTCTTCTTATCCCTGCGTTAAGATTTTAAAACATTCCCGTGCTTCGCAGGTAAACATGGCAGACGGTTCACTGCCGGAGCAGTTCTCATTGAAATGGAACAATTTCTCTAGCAACCTGACGTCTGGCTTCTTAAGTCACCTCACAGAAAATGACCTGGTCGACGTGACGCTAGCCGTTGAGGGTCAGCTGCTCCAAGCGCACAAGCTGGTGCTCTCAGTCTGTAGTCCTTACTTTAAAAGTATATTCAAGGTACAGGGATTAGTATTGCATGTCTATTTATAAATCGCCGTTGTTTAGACAAGAGCTTCTTTACAGGAGAATCCCTGCCAGCACCCCGTGGTTATTCTCAAAGACATGAAGTACACGGAAATCGAGTCGTTACTGAAGTTCATGTACCAGGGTGAGATTAACATCAGAAAGGAGGATCTGTCGACGTTCTTGAAAGTGGCGCAGACGTTGCAAATCAGAGGACTCGCGACAGAAGACGCGAGTAGCGCGAGGTCGTTTTCCAACGAGGAGAATCCGTTGAGTATCGACTTCGATGCTCGAGGCGTTCCTCCGCCGCATTTAATAAATAAAGTCGGCAAAGACGAGGAGATGATAGAGAGGAGGAAAAGGTCTCGCGAGATTTCTAAGAGAAGCGTCAAAAAGAGGAAACAAGACACACTGTCGGGATCGGAGAATGTCCACGATTTGTCGAACGAAGAAGCGGACGATGACAAAAAGAACGTGTTACTGTTAATGAATAAAGACACGAACGACTGTGTACACGAGAATGAAGATACGAAGATACCTATTGTAAAAAGTGACGACGATAATCAAAAAGTAGCTTCGCCAGGCGACGCGCAGAGTTCGAGCGAAAACCCTACGCAACAAGGTACAGAATTCAGGGAACGAAATGAGCGTTAATTTTATATTTCGTTATTCTGCGATCGTAGCGTAAAATTTTATCCAAAGTACAGGAATGCTTTCTGTTTTGTTCTTAAAGATTACTTCCGTTTACAGGCGTGGAGCCAGTAATTTACAGACTCTCGGCAAGGGGGCGGCCGCAATTAGTGCACGAGGGCTATGTCTACAATTTAACATCTCGCTCGGAAGGTTTGAATAGGTCTCATTACCGATGTGCGGAGCAGCATCGCGGATGTAAAGGTAAATGCGCAGTTATTGCGGAAAGATTTATGCCTACAGGCGTGCATGATCATAATCATCCGCCTGGATATCAGTCTGAACACGATTACAAGAAAAAGAAGGGTTTAGACGTAGACACACTTTAAGTCACGAGCAACTCGAACCTTACGGACTAGAGTTGGGCATAAAAGATTATTCGAATAATGCCCAGCTCTGCTTACGGACCAGCACTCTCTTTCCTTTTATAGTTTTATCGCAGACATTTAGATAAGATCGAAAAGATACTTTCCAAATATTATTACAGCATATCGCAGTAGTGTTCGGTGAATAATATCCAGGACCCGATCTAGCTCTTCCGCCGCTAAAATGATTTTTCCCACGCTTTATATTTAATTATAAAGTTTCATATTAAATTCAAACGTGTATTACCTACGTTCTCGCCGCTTTGATATTTATAGATTTTAATTTTCCCTTTCTAACAATTTTTCCGCCCGAAGATTTGCGCTTCGGGCCCTGCTCGCGCCCCCTGGATCGGGCCCTGATAATATCCAGTATTCTTTAAGTAGAAGATCCTCATTTGTCTTATGATCCTTCAATGAACATTGGAATTTAACGAGCTACAGCAACCGATGCGAACGTACGCTTTACGTTACAGAAACCGCGTAACTATAATTGTAATTAACACGTTCACTGTCCAGGCCTTAAAAGCACGGATCCACTCACAATGTACAGAGAAGCGATAAGCTCGGCAGTAAACACGCTGCCTTCTTTCCTTAAATACTATGCATGTGTATATAGTTTATTATATATGACCTGTATATAGTGTATGTGATATATAATAGCGAGCTGTATCCAAAAAAAAAAAGAGTAACGATACTACAGCCCCGAGGAGGAGATAACGAACAAACATTTGTATTTAAAGCCCGGACGACATAAAGAGAATAATACCATTAATTCCAGGATGTAAACATTTTATATCGAAAATAGAAAGACGACCAGATCGAAAGCAAGTGAGAAAGCGGTGCTCCGGTTGTTACGAAGGTTTAAGAGAAAGTGGACTACATTGGGAAGACGCGTCTAAGAAAGCGAGGAAAGTGAACACCGAATGCAAAATGTGCAATAAAGTGTTTTGTATGAACTGTTTTGAGAAGTACCATTCTTGAGAATAAAGACTTTAGAAGCAAAAAACTATCTGTTTTGCACACATTAACACCAGCCGTGGACTTGTAAAGAACGGGAAAAGGAATGGAGAGATCCATGCGGTTGCACGTACCAATTTCCACGTGTCCTGGACCACGGGCGCTTCTGTCTGACCCATATACGGGTCAGAGAGCGCCTGAGTAGATACTGCCTCGGCCCGTATACAGGTCAGAGGACAGTGAACGTGTTAACGCACTCTGTGTAACATTCTGTGTTATTCTACTTCAATTTAACTGTGATGCACATTCCCTTCAAGCAGTGGCGGATTTAACGGACGGCCCCAAAAAGGCCCCCAGGCCCATCCTCAAAAAAGAAATTACGATTTCGAAATTCTCGAAATCAGCGATTTTCGACCTTATTCTGCGATCTTTAAGCGTTTATAGCTCAAAGCAACGTTAACCGATTTTGGTTACTTACTTCAATCTACAAACGGGATTTTTGAATTTTCATTACAGGCTCATAAAAAAGTTGGAAAAAGTGATCTTTCCTATTTTTTTTGCTATTCCGACCAGTTGCAACTTTTTTCAAAACAACGAAACGCGTTACTTGGCAAACTAATCCTTCTAGCATCTCAAAAAAACTCAAGTTGTGTCGACCAATTTTGAACGAGTTATACGATTTTAAAAGTGTCCGCATACTTTTGTTCCCCACTGTAAAGCAACTCTTCATTTTTCCGAAAACATGGGCCTCTCGGAACGTTTACCGCCGGGGCCTTTTTCCTTAAATCCGCCACTGCCTTCAAGCGACTAGAAAATGGTGATAAGCACATTCCATTTAGTATTATATTTAAAGCGAGGCGAAGCCAAATAAGAGTATTTAATTTATCTGTTCGCATATTATAGATGAACGTTGTCCGCGTAACGAACTCGATTCTTTCCTATAAGTACACATTCACGCACACCGCGTAAACTTGTAAATATGTGCATATGTACATATAAAGCTTAGCGCTCCGTCTACTTACGCTTAAGTTCTTGTAAAAAATCTTTATGTACGTTATCGGAGGGAAGTGAGAAATTTTATAATATATTAAACTAGAGACTAATACGGGCCTCGTTAAAATTATAAAATTTATTTTTATATTAATCTTTCCGTCATATACAAGTTTCGTTCTCGAACGCTAAAAAGACAGTTGCCGAAATTAATGTGACAGGCGTTTACAGAAATCCCTCGATTCCTACGTAATTTATATAAAAGTTCGTATAAAAGGCGGGCGATCTTCTCGTAAACGTGCGCGCACGGAAACAGAGGCAAGCCTTGTTCCGCGACTTTTTCAATATCCCTTAAAAATGCATCGGTATCTTTAAGGGTGATGCTAATGCCGTCTAGCCATCTTCTTTTCCAACTTTCGTTGCTTTTTCTCGCTAATCTCGGGCTGCTCCGCACCGGGCGTGAAAAACCACGGTGCTAATATTTCCTTCCATAGCATCCAGCCTCCTCTCAGCGGCACCTGTAACAATGCGGTATAAAAATGGTGAAATTCGTCACGTGAGGCGAAAAGTAGGGGCGAGAAAAGTATTAGAAATTAAAGGAAGCTTTTTATAATTCACGACGGTATACTGTACTATTTTATATTTAAATTGTTGGACGTGTTGAGCATACTTACAAGGAGCCACAAAAACCAAAAATAATTTGATATAAGAGAGAATACTTGTACTCCCGAGGTTAATATAATTAAATCTTTTACGTGTCTGGAACAGAACGAAGGAGCGTTATTACACCTGGTAAACCCAACTTGGCGATATAATAACGGGCATATTCTATGTCGCTATTAAAACAGTGCATGATATTTACTCCGCTATACCTCCTTCCATGTTAAGATCAATTCCAGAATCCATAAGTTGCCCGGATTCTGAATAGATTACTTGCGCTATGTATTTCATAAATTGATAACTGCCTATATATACGATTCCGGAGAACGTGGTGAAAGTCTGCAATTACAATACGTTGTGCGGTATAATAAATTCTGTTTTTAGAGCGCCGATATCTTCGTAACGCGTGCCTTTGGATTATTCGAATTATTATTATAGTCGCAATAACGTTGGAAATTGGGAGAAGCTCGATAGAGCAACTTACTATCGACAATGTTGTGAATTTAGACAACAATATCGTGGCAGTGAAATATATCACTAGCGCTCCAATAATCATATTACGGTAAAAGCTTAGCGTCGTTTTGTTCTCCTCTACAATCTGTTTCGCTCCCTTCGTTCCTACTTTGGTCTTCTTGGTCTAGGAGAATAACACGTGATTTTTAATTGTTTCTTTGAAAGCGAATTCTCGTAAGAAATTACTATCGGCTTATCGAATATGTTATACAATGATACGTTATAAACCATATGAGAATGGTGCATGCATATTTTCGTTATTGTTAAAAGGGATATACTTGATAGAAAATACTTCGGGAGACCTACCGACATTCTTTCTTTGTAAATTGCGCTGGAACAAGTATTTAGTATGTTCGAACGGTTTATATACGGTGCTTAATTAATAGATGACAGAAACTTAACCTTATAACTATTCAAAAACACTTAAGTAAGGTCTACAGAACACAGAAGCCACGTGAAAGTCATACGAGGAAAAAGTCTCTAGATTAGCATTTCGCATTTCAACACGAATTATCTGTATAAATTCAATTTATAAATATCTTGTTTGTAGATAAGCTTATAAATTTATACGGAGATTATTTATTCATCAATATGATAGATTAAACATAAAAGCAGTAAGATCGAAATATTCGGGGTAAGAAATATTCTATTACGAATTAAGCCTTCCATTTATCTTAATTATCGTCGTGAAGTTTCTGCTATAGGTATTGGAAATTGTGATAAATAATTTAAATCAGTTTAGTATCGTTTTAATCATTTCTTTATCGTTCCTCTGATCGTAGAAAAATGCAAAACACAATCAATGCGGTCGAAAACTTTTAAATAATCGCGGGATACGAGCAGGGCCGACGTGAACTTTTGCGGGACCGGGTTCCAAAATCGTGCGGAACCAAAAAAAAAAGACGCATTTATGTACCGAAATGCTTCTAAATTTTATAATAATAAATATCTATGCATAGGACCCCGCAAATTTTACGATGAGCTTTTCGTGGTCTTTTAAAGAAACTTTATAATAATAAATATCTATGTATAGAGCCAGGGCCGACGCGTGCATAGGCGTAGTCAAGGTAGGGCAAGTGTGGGCACTTGCCCCTCCCTCCACAGCGGGAAAAAAATATTGAATTAATTGTTCGTCCAAAATTAAATTAATTTATTAAAAAATGAAAATAAATCTTATATTGACTTCTAACCACGTACATAAATTCAAAACTCGGTTTCACTATTTATTACCACCTACATGAATAAAATAGGTAATAATTTAAGCTAATAATTTTAAAATTACTACGTGTAAGTATAATAGCATAGGTATTCGGCAAACCTCCACTAGTGCGAACTGAGTGCGAACTTTTTCTCTTCCAATTGGTTAAAATTCGCACTCAGTGCGCACTAGTGCGACCGTCCGAATTCGCTGTGATATTCAGCAATTCTTTTTCAAACTCTTATATTCAATGAAGTCCATGATGTTTCTTATTAAAATATAAATTTCAGTTTCCTTTATAAATATGATTTGGAAAGTAAATTACTTGTTTTCATTTTAATAGTTTGAATCTTTATTTAAATAAAATAATTTCTTAATAGTGCTTGTAAAAAATTTTATCTTAGAATTTATCATAGAATTAGAAATATATTAAACATCTTTTACAATTAATAAGATCATTGTTGTTTCGTAATGCGCAAAATTTTCGATTTAGACTGCTTATAAATACTACACTGCGTTCCATATAAGAGTGTACCGACGCCCCTACCGATCTGCGCAGCTTCCACGGATCTGACGCACGCGGTTGGTTGTAGCACTTTCCCTGCCGGTTTACTACCAATCAACAATGTATCCTTGCTAGAAACGAGTATGCTCTAGTGTGGAACGCAGTGTATATTGCGAAATTTACACCACAATTTTTCGGACACCATATATACACATATCTTTCCCCGCGAATTGCATTGCTGCCACGTAATGATTGCATAATCCACATCTACTAAATGCAGGGATCTACGGGCTTAAGCTACATTGATAGAGGGGACAACACCTGCAAGATTTGTGGTTATGTGTGCGTGACTGAGCAGGCGCAATTCATGCACGCATTATCACCTCTCCTGTAGGTGTTTCCCCCTCCATCAATGTAACTTAAGCCCGCCCATCCTTGACCAAACGTTTTCGTTTGTTACTTTTTGACTGCTGCACAAAGACTGCAAACATGGAGCCATATACTTTCGAAGGAATACTTATGAGTGTTTATAGATGAACGAAAGTAAAAGCTAAAAGAGTCTCTGAGAAATGTTTTTATTATCAATATCTTTCCCATTTTCACATCGTTACTATACGACTTTCCCCACAGCGAATCGCCTTAAATCTACACGTCAAGTTTTAACATAAATATTAACGATACGCGTACAATTGTTTACGCTTCGTTTCACAATTGGCGAACAATTCTACATTTTCAGTAATCTCAAAACATTCCCCGTGAAATGTCAACTTTAAATCTCCGCATTGCTTTACATTTCTGCATTTAAATTTAAATGCACAAATCTAGCTACCATCGGTGCTGCTGTACAGTAGTGCTTAATTTGGCAATAAAATAGGTTCAAATAGGTTATGTCGCGACACACGTAAATTTCCATATAACGAAATATATACCACGACGATTTTTCTAATCGCGAGCAAAATTCATACGCGACCGATCTGTACCGGAGATAAAATGGAAAAAAATTCAGGTGACACTTCAACAGTAAAATGAACCAACGCAAGACGAATCGAAAGGATCGGCCGAAAGTCACGACCCCGAGAAAATTCGAGTAAGCGAACTCTATTCTTTCCGAGATTGTTGGGCGTTTATTTGGTCAGGAAATTAAACAGTCCCCGATGAAGAGCAAAGATAAAATTTCCACGAAATAATCGTTCCACGGGTCGTTCGCAATATCCGATTATTATCGACAAAAAAGGAAAAACGTATTCCGCGTTTCTTTAGACAGAACCACACGGGTTTTAAATGCACATCTCATAATCGATAATGATATTCGTCGAAACTAATACGCCGTAGTAGCTTTTGTTCCGTCGTCGTTTAAAACATTCGACACTGTGTGATTCCTCGTGACAAATTCGCTCGATTTTTCTACGAATAGAACACTGACAAACATATAGTAAATATATATAGCTCTTTTTACCGAAACCTTATCCACCGTTTTTCTGTTCCAATTAACGTGCGCGAGAATATGTTTCTTGTAATAACATATTAATTCTCATGAAAATCTATTACTTTTACGAAATCAGATGATCCTGAGGACAATTCGAAAATGATAATAATTAACATTCAATTCATTTACATTTTCTACCTCCAATTTTGCTGTGTCACTTCTCCACCCATTTCAAATTATGCATGCTTTCATTTCGTTTGTGAGATGTTACACTGATATTTAGAAATTTTCGATTTAGCTTATTTAATCAAACGCCGTTCGTTTTAACGAAACTTTGCTGAATTGCTCAATTTAACGAAGTTGATACGTGTATTGGATTTTCACAAAGTCATATCACTGTGTTTTAGGTCCAATCCATAATGATTTTATAATGTGATAACATTAAGGACTCATTTTCCTCCCACAAGATTATGGATACAATCATGTAGAGTTTGTTGTAAGGAAGATGACGCCTCATTTTGTAGCCTTGACGCCTGTACGAAAACGATGCTTGATTATCCTCTCCGTGGTGCTGGTGCCATGCGCCATTTTAAACCTTCTCTCGCCGTCAGACTTGCGCGACGAGACGGTCCTGCAGAACAACATCGCGGAGCTGCAAGCTAAGCTGGAGCACTTGCACGCTAAATATGTTACGAGCCAGGAAGAGATAAATCTATTGTCGCACCAGTTATTACAATTAATAGAGAGTAATCACATTTTACCAGATCTTCAATTTCTACTTAATAATACTACGACAAACATGACCAATATAAAGTTACCGTCTATGTATAATTTTCTTCCACACTTCTTGAACGACCCTAACAGTTTGCGCCCAGCGTTCGTCCAAAGTAAGGGGCGCAACGGGGTTAGTATGGTACTAGGCGTCCCGACAGTAAAAAGGGAAGTGCAGAGCTATTTAATGGTAACGATTAAGAACCTGCTGGATCGCATGAATCCCGTGGAAACAGCGGATACTTTAATCATTGTTCTAGTTGCGGAAGTAAGTGTTTATAATGTGGCGACGGAATCGCTGGTAAGGTCTTTATTAAAACTGCTGTTGTTGTTGTAGACGGATTTGGAGTACGTGACGTACGTTGCTAAGCAAATCGAAGTTCAGTAAGTTGGAAACTAAGTCGATCCGTTTTCTTTCTATACAACTGTGCTTCGCCATTTGAAATTGTGTTGTGCGAAAATACTATACTATATGAACTCGATAAATTAATCAATTAATTATCAATAAAGAAAGCTGAATTCTAACGTCAATTCTCTATTTCAGATTCCCAACTGAGTTTGAAGCTGGCGTAATTGATGTGATATCTCCATCCGCGTCTTATTATCCAGACCTATCCAAATTACGCAATACTTTAGGCGACAATCACCAGCGAGTAGTATGGAGGTCGAAACAGAATCTGGATTTTGCGTTTCTTATGTCTTACGCCCAGGCGAAAGGAACATTCTACGTGCAACTAGAAGACGACATTCTAGCTAAGAAGAATTTTGTAACCACGATGAAATCCTTTGCGCTGCAAAAGATTGCCATAAAAGATAGTTGGTTCGTTCTGGACTTTTGTCAATTAGGATTTATTGGTACGGTATTGAGTAGACTCGTTAGTAAAATTGCTACTGAATTCTGATCGCAGTAACAATATGCTTTCGATGCAGGGAAATTATTTAAATGCGCGGAACTGCCATGGTTGATCCAGTTCTTTTTAATGTTTCATAACGATAAGCCAGTCGATTGGCTGTTAGATCATTTGGTGTCTACAAAAGTCTGTAGTCTTGACAAAGATAGCGTAAGTATGTATACTCTTGAGGGGGAATCCTATTTTTGGGCTAAAAGTACAGGAAAATGTGAGATTTTTTTGTAACAATCAAGCGTTTCGATTCATCTAAAATTTGGACCATGTTTTTATGCATCTTCGAAGAAGTTGCAGTTTTTTTTTTATTATTAATATTTAATAATAAGTATAGGAGTTATGGATGATCGAGCATCATGCCGCGCAAAATTCGTCGCCTGCTGGTGTGCCTGATATTTATCTTCCAGGTATTCAGGAATTCAAAATTTTTAAAATCGTAGAGGTTTGCCCCCTTCAGAAAAGTAAATTCTTCAAAATAAAAAAGGTTTCCATCGAATCGGTTAACAACTTTTCAAGATATTTGTCCCATCAGTTTGAAGAGCACTGAAGAAAAACTCGGTTAAAGTTTTACGTGAAGGAGTTTTACCCACTGCCTACGGTAAAGTATTCAATTACTGTGAGGTACCTAATCACTGTGCTTCTAGTTTATCATTAAGCATAATTAACTTTATGTTTATCGAATAAAAGTTATTATTTTTTTTTATTTAAATTCAGTTAATTATTTATTTGTTAAAATTAAACATGGAACACACAAAAGTGCTTACAATACTAAAAAATTATTTTACTTTTTTCATAATGAATTCGCAAAATTTTATGAAAAAGCATGAAGGTCTATATTCGGTAAAGTAAATCGTTCTACATAGCTAAGATTCACAATATTAATTATATTAATGAAACATATTTAGATTACGGAAAAACCTAAGAGCGATTATCTATTTGAATTTCTGTATTTATTTCCAACAAATTCAGTAACTGAAACGAATTTGGAAGTTGCATCATTTACTGTACACAATAATTGGACTAGTTTTCGCACGTTGCGTTAGTTACGGTGTCGTTTACACTGCCGCGCGTGTAAGTATTCCTAACCTCTAACGCACCTCCGGTTACATTTTGAAAGAAAAGTACGGTAAATATGAACATTTATATATTAATTTATTTCTTAAAATTAAGTTATTAATATTATTGCTACTAAAATTTATTAATCTATGTTACCTATTACATTTTTATCGTGCGCAGTAGGGTGAACCTTAGTTACTCTTGTCGAAAAATAATGTTAAGATTTTTGGTGGGGACATCCCCAGAATTGTGCCATTGGGAGAAAAAATAATGTGTGCAAAATTTGAAATCTGTCGAAGAACGGGAAACTGTGCCACATCGCATTTGAATTTTTTTTATTTTTGTAACTCGTTTTTCTCCATTATAGTATATCGTTCATATACATTTTATATATCGTTGAATTTGTCTTTTTACGCTCTGTAATAATATAGAATCAAAGTATAAGATCACTTAAAAAAAAAAGCATCATGACCTTGAAATCTCAAAAATTAACAATCAAAAAATACTTTTTTTCGTTGACGTTATATTTACGTTGTCAAACAGTACAACTTTCGTCTAACATTTTTTTTCATATAATTATAAATAACAGATTAAAGGGAAAAGTACACCCGAAATGCCCCAATTTTTGCAGATATTTTTCAATTTATTTTAAAAACTAGGGGTCTAGAAGAAAATCTGATTACTAATAAAAGTGATAAGTCGCGTTTTGTTTTCAATACATACAGAAGACAACAGCGGCGGGCGTATCCATTGCCGCTCAGCGACAGAATCGCTTAAACGGGCGGGACAACCACTGTCGGCGCCGTACGTTTTGCCAAATGCCAAACTAATTCGCTCCGATATTGAATATGAAACGTGATTTACCACGTTTTTTCATGTTTTCCGATGGAAAAATGTCTGCTGCATCGCGTGGAGTAGTCAGATTTTCTTCTAGACCCTTAGTTTTGAAAATAAATTGAAAGATATCTGCAAAAATTGGTGCGTGTCGGGTGCATTTTCCCTTTTGATCGTTGTTTAAATATATTTAAATAGTAATAATGCAATAATAATTTATATCGTTGCATTCCGGAGGGTTGATAGAATACTTTGACGGTACAAGCAACCGAATGACTATTAGTGTTTGAACACAAAAGATGTTCAAAGTTGAAAATTTGCATTTTTTTAAAAAAAAAACAATTTTCCGAAAACTGAGGGTCATGGCGAAAAACGGTTTTCGAATTTGAAAATTCAAGTATAGAAAGAATTTCTTAGACAAAAGTTATACTGTTTGGCAAGGTAAGAATAATGCCAACGAAAAAAGTTTTTTCTGCAGATAAATTTATGAGAATTTAAGGTCATGATATTTTTTTTCAAGTAATCTTATACTTTGATTCTACATTGTTACAGAGCGTAAAAAACCAAATTCAACGATATATAAACATGTATATTAACGATATACTACATTGTAGAAAAACGAGTTACAAAAATAAAAAAATTTCAAATGCGATGAGGCACGGTTTTCCGTCCTCTGATCGATTTCAAATTTTGCATACGTTATTTTTTCCCCCAATGACAAAATCCTGGGGTGTGTCACACAGTAATTGACTCCAAAACTTCTTTTTTTATGTTTTATAATATCTAAAGAAGATGTGATATTTGTTTCATGGAAAAATGAAAAAAATTTATATCAATAAAAGAAACATTGGAATTCATCTTTAAACTCTTAAGACAAGTCAATTTCATTACTAAAGTTATTTTCACTACCGAAAACTCCGGAAGTCCTGCAACAGGACACAGTAATTGAATACTTTACCTTACAATTTCAGAAATTTTTCCAATTTCAAGAAATCCCATTAAACTTTAAACGCGTATTCTTAAAAAGTCGATCGTTCGAAAAATGAAATAAAAAGAAATCGATTTTTCCACATTTCTAGACCGGAACCTCCCGTTAAGCAGAAGACTAGCAAAGCGGAATGTGTACTTATATTTCGTATGTTTCAGAAACATTGCAAAATGGCTAAAGCGGAGCTCTGGGTGCACTATAAACCCTCCCTCTTCCAACACATAGGCACGCATTCTTCCTTAAAGGGGAAGGTGCAGAAATTAAAGGTAAATCGAAGAAACAACTGCTTCCTTAACTTTTCTGCATACATTGAACGCACTCGTTATAACAGCTACAAATCTCACATTCAGGATAAACAGTTCGGCAAGATCACATTATATTATGCGCACGAGAATCCACAAGCGATAGTCGAAACACGAATCAAACCTTACAAGCAGTATACATTGCAAAAAGCATATAAAGGCGAATCATTCTTTTGGGGACTTTTACCACAACCAGGAGACCATTTAAAGTTCAAATTCTTGCATCCTATTTTTATAAAAAGGTAGTCTATATTTACGTGACGCTTTAAACCACCCGTTAACGTTGATATTGCACTCATTGTTTCCTTTCTTGTCGGCACAGGTATTTATTTAGAAGTGGAAATCCTGAGCACCCGTCTGACAGGTTTTACAACACGACAGTGGAAGTGTTTTCGGAGTTATCCACGTCCATCAATAGGAATAGTAACGATATTACCGAAGATGGCTATATTGTTATAGGTACAGGGTAATTTTATAAACAGGCCGAGGAGCAGGGGCGCTTTCTGCCGGGTGCGCCAGCGACAGGGGCACCTCGGACGCAAAAGAATTTTTTAATTTCCACTAAGCGGTTTTTTAATTTTTTGATGAAAGTCTCGAATTTTTACGGACCATAAATTCTCGCACAAGTGCGCCAAGCACCCTAGCGCTGGCCCAGATTCGAAGCCTATGTATGCATAATTATTAGAATGTGTTTTAAATCGCGCGTTCTGTATCAGGAAAATTCGACGCGCATGGGATTGCTCAAGGAACGATAGATCGAAAATTTGGAAGGATAATGATACTTCGTCTGACTGTGCACAGCGAAAGTGAAAACTGGGCGATCCTGTCCGAGGTAAGACCTGCTCACAAGAAGACGTACCGAAGAAAATTTAAATAATTCATAAGAGGGATTGATTTTTCCGCATTTTTCTGCTTACAGATTCACATAGTTGAAGATCATCCTAGTTGACCTCCGCGAAAGGTATTCAGACAATTTTTTCGGCACCATTTACAGGGGTAATGTACTTAATGAATTAATTATTAAATTATTCTTAGTTCTATCCTTGCGTTACTGTGTGTGAAGTAGTAGGTTTTAATTAGAAGATTGTTCGTTTAATGCCGTCCAGCGCAAAGAAATTGCTTAAATATTCACGCGAGTGAAAGTACCATTCGTTGCCACGACGACTTTTAACAAAATGCATTTAATTCTTAAAGCAATCGATATCGTTCGGTTTTATACAACACGACGCGGCGACCCAAGTTTTACCATTTTTCTAAGTACAGCGTTAGAACGACCAGTCACCCGATTTTCGACCAGTTTTACCACCCCTCTAATCGAGTCAGTACCTGCGTAGTCAATATATATGTTACTTCGTTTAAGGATAAAAGTACGATTTATAATTTTACCTGTCACTCGTACGCCGGCGGAGAACTGGAGCCCTTCTTTGTGATCTAAAGCACAAGAATATTAACGCGAGCGGGAGCGCAGTATACTTAAAATCGCGGTAAAATTAAGTGCCAGATTATTTTAAGAGACGCAAGGCCAATGAAACAAACGGATAGCTTAGCTTTTTCGCAAAATGAAAGTATTCGATCGTTGAAGAGAGAATATATGGGTATATTTATATGGATAATTATGTGCAATTGATACAACTTTCTGTAATATATTATTAAAAGTGTAATATCAAAGATCCTCGGGTCTTCGTTAAACTTTAAGAACAAAATGGTGATATGAAATTTGTATTGTTCTCGTGTATGTATTATTTATTTCGTATTGCTTCTTATATATTATATATATATATATATATAAAAAATATACACATACACACATGTATTTTCGTAAAAAATGAAATATATTTTTCTGAACATTAACGCGCGATACGTTATTCGTAACTAATATAGCTACTGTGCATTCATTTTTACATTGCCTCAACTCCTCGACGTCTTAAAATTATAACGATTCCTCAAATCTATATCCACTGGGGAATCTAAAGTGATATGAATCTTCTGATAGTGATTATGATCAGGATAATTAATGATAAATACTGGTAACTGTAATCGTATCCATCAAATTAAGCCGGGGATCCACTTGGAAGCTAAGCTTGGCTATGCTAGGCTGAGTTTCAGAACATTAGCTTCAATACATCCTTCCCGGCTTGAGTTAAAAGTCTTAAACCCCTATTTTTGTGCGCAATTTAATTATAATACACGTACACCCGTTCAATCACGTTCTCAAGGAGACCACCGCCTTGAATGGTTTAACACTAGCTGTGACACCGTCTGTAAACTCTCGCGGCGTCGGCGGCTTTTCTCCAGGTACTATGGAGAATGTGAACATTTGTAATAATGACGTGACTATAATAAACAAGTTGCTTCTGGCTAAATTCTCCCCCATACAACGGTGTCTTCCTGCGAGAAACAAGAAAATTCTTATAAACTTCACAGATTTCTAATACATAATTTTAATATTGTACGTATATTCTCATTACGCTTCAGTTGTACATACCGGTGCTGAATGGGAAGAATGTGTGAGGCGTAACGATGTTACCACTCTCATTGATGAATCTTTCTGGTCGAAAGACTTCAGGGTCACCCCACGACTCATCCATCAGAATTCTATTGAAGTTTACGATGAGCATTGTGTCCTGCAACGAAGGCAGTTAGATTACATCCTTCGACTTTCAGCAATCATTCAAGCACAATGTGATACTTGCTTTTGGTATTTTGTAACCCAAAATGGAAGTGTCTCTCAGTGCTCTGTGCGGAACATTCAATGTACGTCCCATGAACATCCTTAATGATTCTAAGACGATGGCGTTCATGTAAGTCATGCTGAAAACAATTAACTGTTCAGTTATATCTTTAGATAGCTTCTTAGAAGGATCATAAAAGAAGAGAAAACAGAATCGTAGAGACTCGTCCTCGATGCTGTGGGAGAGTTTTATAATTCCAGCAGGTTAATCTGTTTAATTACTTCGCTCTGTCTTCCAGATTAGGTGGCCTATCCCTTCCCACCACTCTGTCGATTTCCTCCTGCGCCTTCTTCTGGACATTCGGGTATAGTATTAAATATTGGAAGCAGAACCCAAGGGTCTTGGACGTGGTCTCGGATCCTGCCAGAAACATGTCCACGCAGATTGCGAGTAGTTGAGACTCTGTGAATATAATGCAGTACGATTATCAGTAATGCATACAAATTTTATGATTAGCAGAATTTATGTGGCTAATTTTAAGGGACCTGAAAATGTGCTACTGTAGTCCTTCGACCGCAGAACTGCTATGTACACGTCCATGAAGTCTCTGGAGAAGTCTGGCACGAAAGTGTCCTTGTGGCTTTCCAATTCTTCCTGAAACGACGATGCTCGATATTTAGAATGATATTTTAATGGAGCGAAGGGTTGGAGGAATCATGTTACCCTTAAGAACTTCCAAAGTTCCTGGTGGACTTCCAAGAAGGACTTGTAACCGGACAACTCCGGCGCGATGAATCGCAATATTGGGAAATGACTGAACGGTGCCCCTATCATGTCGACTTCCCTCATCATCTTTGTCAGGATGGTTTGCAAATAAATCAATGCCTCGTCGTCAACATTAAATCTGAATCAAACAGATCAGACACTTGTAGCACTTCTGTAGTGAATACACGATTTGTTTTGTAGCAATCAAACGGTCTCGAAACACGCGGCCTTTCCTCGAAAAGAAGTTGTAAGTAATAACGCTGCTTAGATGATGCTACGTTCTACATTGTTTTCAGTTTTTGTTATCGAATAAATGTTATTGTAGGAGTACAGGTATACCGGGCGATAGAGATGACTGGATTCGAGCGGCGATCGGTTCGGCGGGCGAACTAGACTCAAGGTATGTATCGCTATGGGGTGGCTTTCAAACAATTCTTAACTTCTCAATTCCTTAACTTCTTAACTTTTTAATTTCTTAAAATTCTTAACTTTTTAATTTCTTAAAATTCTTAACTTTTTAATTTCTCAAAATTCTTACTTTTTAGTTTCTTAAAATTCTTAACTTTTTAATATCTTAAATTTCTCAACGTTTTAATTTCTTAAAATTCTTAATTTTTTAAAATTCTTAATTTTTTAAAATTCTTAACTTTTTAATTTCTCAAAATTCTTAATTTTTTAATTTCTCAAAATTCTTAACTTATCAACTTTATAACTTCTTAACTTCTGAATCTTAACTCCTCACCTTTTTACCTTCTTAATTCTTCTGAACTGAAGACCCCTTATATGTAGAAAAGACTGAGTGCCAAAATTGAAAAAAAAAATCTGGGATACTAGTATACGGGTAATACAACATTACAGAATTTGATTTTGCGGCACATACAATATTCCCTATAAGGACTCTTCAACTCCTCTAACTCACGTTACTGCTCGATATTACCTGTACTCCGTTTTCAGTGACTCGAATAGAAATTACGCCGACATGCAGTGATCGAGGATCGACATTTCGCGCACTCCGAAGAGAAAGATTGAAATGATACATTATAGACTGAGAGAGTGGACAACCTTTTACCAGCCAACATTCTCCACAGGGTGTTGAGAACCGTGATACCAAACGCGTCGTGCATCGTAGTCACCATAGAAGGGGCGGTCTGAGCCACCCTTCGGACTTCCGCGTACTCGTTCGCGTTCACGTACAGGTCCGAGGCGGTTAATAGCTTCTTCTTTGGCGATATACACGTATCTATCTCCTTGAACGCGTCCACGTTGTTCTTCAACTTGTATATCTGCCCGTCATACTGTTCGTTATTGTTGCAGTACATATTGAATTTGCTCGCTCGGTCGTTGTACTCGTTGTGAATCATTTTCTTGAAATGCTCGACGAGCGATTGAGCCTCCTCCTCTATTATCGTAGCCATGCTCTTGCGACCGAAGCCAAATTCGCGGAGTTGCTTCAGAACGAATCTTCTTTGCTCCACCCATAGATGCTCGTCCACGACGATCAGACCTACAGTCGAAATGAGAAGAATACGAGCGTCATCGACTTTGACTTTATTTCTTTTTTGGTACTGTGGTGCAGCATACGTAACTAAACAATTCTTATATTTAACGTTTTCTTCTGTTTCGCAGAGTTGTAAAGTTATATTAAAAAAATAGAAAACGCGATAACTAAGCTGATTTCACCACTTCAGAGAGAATTTATACAGGGAAAATGAAAAGTGCTCCTTGCATACTCTAAAGGGCTTTATATTTATATAAAGTTTTATTAGGATTAGAATTTTCCGGTCGGGAAATAGTTCCTTGATAGGTATATCAACTTTTCGAGGGGAAAATAAGAAATTGAAGAGTCAGGGGCGCATTCGGGTACAGTGTAAAGAGGCTGCAGCCTATGGTGACAAATTTGGGACAGTGGAAAATTTTAGGCATCGATTAAAATTCTGGGGCGGCAAGTTGTGGGGTGCATCAAATTTGGGGCGCGATGAATTGTGGGAAGCTACCAAATTTTAGTAAGCGGCAAATTTTGAGCGAAAGAAATTGGAAAAGATTTAAACAGAAGCTTAGGACAGCTTCACAACAATGACTGATTCGTGGGTTGTAATATTGAATTAATTTTGAAATTCCCTCGACTCTTTTAATTTAAAATATTTGATAATATTTCGCGAAAATTGCGGCAGAGATTTTTCAGCCTAGGGACACCAAATCTTCAAATCCGCCCTCCATGAAGAGTCCCTGTACAAAACACTCTAAATGCCAAAATTAAAAAAACAATTTTATCGGAAAATGTTCTATGTGCCAATGATAATACCTACTCTAGTACAGAACTTGATTTTTGGCACTTAAAATGTTTTCTACTCATCAATTAATATATTAAAAAATATAATCCATCTACCTCTCCTTATCCCGAACGTTCTGACTTCGTATATAGGCCCAATGGGCCTTCCGTCGCAGTTCTCGTTGCTGAGCATCGAACGGGTGCTCTCGTAATCGTTCAATATCACGAGCCGATCGGAGCCGATCTTCAATCCGACCACCGGCCCATACTTCTTGCAGAGGACGGAGCAAGTATTCACCAGGTACCCTGTCTCTCGGCGAAGGCGCGCTATCTCTAGCGCTGAGCCGATAAGCGGCCACCACTTTGGACCTGTATCACCCGTGCATAATATTACGCAACCGAATCGACCAGTTCTTCATCGCTGTTTCAGATACTTTCGAAAAAATAGAAACGGAAGCTACTCCGTCGAAAGTAAAAGCTTACGTAATAACGCTTCCTGTTGGCTTATGGTAAACATTCGGAAACGAGAAGTCAACGAACATTATGAAATGAGAGATTTATAGATATATGGTAGATTCTGATTACGTTATTAGTTATTACCATAACTTGTAGCACATTTCTGTCAAGTGTCAATTTTTTTATTTTTGATTTTCTAGTTGCCGAACATCCCTTGTGTGATTCAAAGACGAAGAGATATGATATTAAAATACGAAAATGGTACCTGGAGGATACCCCTTTGGCTTCTGCGATCCCAGGTACAGCAGAAGCAGCATCAATATTATCAACAATATCGCTATGGAGAACATGCTGCGAACACAATTAATTTTCGTTTACACGGTAAATAAATTAATTATGGACTATTAATAATTAGAGGATCGTCCCACCGAGGTGCTCGATACTTCTAAATTTTCAAAAACAGAGATTTTGAAGACATTGTTGTGTAGATTATCGAAAAAAAATTTAATTCGTTGACTGCTTTATTTAGGTGCTGTGGAACTCGGTCCCGCGCTTTAAAAGGCCCCGCGTCCACGAAAGGCTTATCGTAAATTTGGCGGAGCCTTATGCATTTACATAGTATTATAAAATTTCTTTAAAAAGTTCCGTGGTCCACGAAAGGTTAATCGTAAATTTTGCGGGGCCCTATGCATAGATATTTATTATAAAATTTTTTTAAAAGGCCCCACAGTCCACGAAAGGTTCATCGTAAATTGTGCGAGGCCCTTTGCACAGATATTTATTATTACAAAATTTAGAAGTACATAGAAATGCGATTTTTCTGGCCCCGCAAAAGTTCACGCCGCCCCTGCTACTAAGAGCACCCTCCGCAACAAAATAATGAAAACAGTAAATAGCATGTATTTCGCATACAATTTCCATGTATTATATGCCCATTCATATCTTCATTCAAACAACGCGAGAATTTCTCTAATTCCTCCGAGGCATAATGACGAAACCTAGTCAGATGATTGCGCTGAGTTTACCCAGCAGACATAACGACTCTCTAATAATTTCGAAAAGCAATTATCAAACCTTTTGTGATTTCTTTTCACGAATGTAAATCAGCCAGCTTTCTATCTCGTTTTAAATCTCACTTATTACATTAGAATCTGCTGTGGTAAGCTTCAAGTACGAAAACAACTTTCAAGAAAGGAAAACGGAAGTTACGCGTAACTCAGCCTGTATAGAGATACTTTCATTCAAAGCGTTATCGATATCGTGTAATGCTTACGTAAAGTGCCACGATTAGTTTTAGTGCTTGGAATGTTGGTGAATGACGAAGAAACAATGCAATGGAATCTGGGGATAAACCGATTCGAATTATCCGGAACTCGGATTAACCGAAACATACCCGTGGGAAAAATTATTTGAAGAAAATTCAATAAGCTGAACAGACACCTATCTACCTAACTAAAAATAATATTATTATTATTAGTATTGAACGGATAATATTAAGCTCATTTCTTCAGAATACATTATTTTTTGCCATTTTTTTTTAGTCAACATATCTCTTCAGAAACTCAATATTTCTTTGTGAAAAAAAACATATATTTTCTTGAAATATACATAAATAAGTGTACAAAGTTTGAGGGACCTATTATCAATAGTATCTTAGCAAAAAGTTTATAAAGAAATAACCCTTTTTTAGTGCCTTGGACTGTTTTCAGTGTAATTAAATTGAAGGCACGGTAGTCCTGTTTGCAATAGCAGTATAGATCCTTCGAATGAGGCATGTGTGCGAAGAATGGGCCCCGATCTGAATGATTCGAGGCGCGAACGCGTGCTCGGTCAGCGCGCTCTTGAAGAAGAAAGTGAAACACGAGGCGGATGTGCGGGAGAAAGTTGCACGCGGAAAGATCTGGGCATGCACTCACCTCCATCACTTCATAACACCTTGCGTAACACTGTGTACATACTTCTTAACACGTTTATCCTCGTTGGAACAAGGCCTTTCTTCACCCTCCAACTTTCAAACACTGACGGCTCGATATTCACAATTCGTATCTCATCCGTTTCATCACTTGGTACTTAAAGTCGTCGATCGGTCCTTCTGAGATTAAAAATTATTGAGAGACTAACTGTGGAGTGTAGGGGTAGTTCTGTATTCGTCGAATAAAATTCAAGTTCCCTTCGCAAGAAGTGCTTCTATTTTGAATTTTGAATCTGAGTAATCTTTAGAAATTGATCTGAGGGAGAAAGAGCGTTGAAGATTGATAATTAATCAAGAATTTAGGACTTCGTGTGATTGCACAGATTTTATAATTCTATTCTTCAATTTGAATATTATTGTACGTATTTAAAAATGAAAAATGAAAAAATGAAAAAAAAATGAAAAATGAAGATTAAATTGAAATTTGGCAGAGGAAATCGACCGAAATCCAATACACTTTAAGAGCTCCAAAACTCGCACACTTTCAATTTCTGTATTTTAACAACAAACATATTCACAAATTAATAGAAATATATAAAAAATTTAACACTTCTTCAAACCTTTGCGTAGCCGTCAGTTTGAATTAACAGCGATTGTTAAAAAATCACGGAGAATCGATGAGAAACGAGTTAGCTTCTGATCCGCTACTGGATTTCACGTGGACTACCGGTGCCCCTACCCGAAAATCCTCGAACCGATCTTACCTTGTGCTCGGCGAACTGCTCTCCTCTGTTGTGTAAGCAGAACTGGCCGTGGACCAGCGTACAAACGCCTTTTAAATACCCCTCCTTATATCCGCCAATCTTTTTATTTTCCTTGAAAAACTTGTTGAATAACAATCTTTATATGTAACCCACAGAGCTAAGTACCTGCGCCTTATACGTTACACACGCGATACACTCACTCAACGTTATTAACGAAATGTCCTGAGTGACTAACGAAACTTCGATTAACGAGGGTTAGATTGTCTCCTTGGGGCAAGCATCGGGCTTTCAAAATTGTTTACAAGCTAGCATCATACTGCTACTTACACTGTATGTAAAGAAAATGCGAATTGATTTCTTGCCGAGAGGGATTAGAAAGAATTACACATTTTTATACAGAACTGTACAAGTGCTGCGCGCCTGTTCAAGGAACTACGAATGTACATATGGTTTTATTCAGGTTCCTCGGTGCTAATACTTTTCTCTATCTTGAAAGGCAAACGGTCGCCCCATTCGCTGGCCCTCGCGCAGCGATAAGTATTCCTGAAAGCACAAGATTTTTAATTAGTCCGTGGGTAAGAATATTTCGTTGGGACGTACGATACTCGGTGGCGGACTGGCCTGGGTGTCAGCTTGCCCAATGACAAGTGGGCCCTGTGCTCTCCGATGCAAATTGTAGAGAAGTACTTAATTTGGGCATATTGTAAACTATTAAAAACAATTATAAAAGTTAAGAATATATATATAAATATATGTCACGAGGTGGCTCCGAACTGACGGTCATTTTTTACGAAGAATAAACGGCGCACCTCCTAACTCAACTTTAATTCAGTCTTCTATTCAACACGCTGTTATTCAGCGAATTTTTAAAATATCAAAAAACGGGTCCGCTACTGCTTAGCCATTATATAATAAATAATAGCGAAGTTCCTTTTTTTGTTTCAGATAATCCAAAATCGGCGACGCAAACGTTATTTCTTATAAATATCATAATGATAGCCTTATAGTAATTGTAAGTGGGTCCTCTGTGTCTCCTGGCAACCAATATGTTTAGACCCAGTCCGCCACTGCCAATACTGTACATATTTCCAATGCGGAGAATACGAACTTTCCGCTTTTCCACAGGGTAAAGATCTGTTGGTCCAATTCTCCCGAAGCCGTGCACAGGCGGCAGATAACGTGCTTGGATCGCTTCAATACCGGCCTGACGATTCGTGGCCACTGGCAATCGTCCTCGGGACGGTTACCTGTAATCGAGCTTTGTTAATGCTTCTTTAGAACATGCAACGTGAAGCTGTCTTTTATTAGAATTAGGGAGAGGTGTGCGAGAACCCGAAAATTTTTTTCGGGGTCGGGATTCGTATTATTAGGACTGACTCACTTTTTTCGAAACGGCAATCGGGTCCTCGACATTTTCGAGTTCTAGCACACCTCTGGACCATTGATGAGCAACTCGCGGCCCGTAATTATTTCAATAATAAATCTATGTCAGAAATAAAAAATTCACCCCATAAATTAAACTCCTCTGACTAGTATATTTAAATATTTAATATTACAGCCCGCGTAGAGTATTAGGTTTCCACTTTTGACCCACCCCGGGCCTAGGTTCCTCATCACTGTTCTAGATTTAAGTAACATCTTTCTTCCATACCTTTCTTAAACACCACGTAGGAATAGCGTTCACGGAAGTACGCAGACTTTTCAAATAAAGCTAACGAGAGGTAGGAGAGCTCGAAGTTACAAGGAGTATCATCTGCCATATATCTTGGACACATTGAGTTGTGTGGGCACTGAAATGGTTCTACGATAACTTGATATCTTTGAGAAGATGCTTCTATCGCAAATAGTGTTTACGAGTCCAAAGGCATCGAATACTTACAGGTGAAACCACATGCACGCCAGACGTGTCGTTCGTGTAGTTGAGTATGAATTCTCGAGCTTCGTTGATTATCTGTTTGGAAGGCACCGATCAATTGTATTATCCAGAATATAGACACAGGTTGTAAAAGTGAACGCTTACGTTAAATCCAGCTCTTGTTCCCTGCTCTACGATAATTAGATACTGCTCCGTTTTGTGCCAAAGTTTCGAGACCACTTCCAGGCGAGACTTCTGATTCGGCAATTCGAACAACGAATACGCGCTCACCACGATATCGGAAGTTGGCTGTAACACAAAAAACACTATGTACAATAACTACGATGTATGTTGGAAATTTTAATCCAGAATAATTAGTATCCTTACAGTCGAGGACGCGGGTAAAAATTCTTTGTAGAAAATGTAACTGGGAAGGATTTGTGGTATCGTCCTCTTCGAAAGATACTCAGATAGCTCGTTCATCTCTGAAGAAGTATCGACACAGAGATATTCCTTGATCGACTTATACCAGAACTGAGACGCCGCCCTAAAAGAAATAAAGCTGTGATTCTCAGAAATCTCATCGTAATAATGTTATATAAATTTCTCCGGATATCTCACCACATGGCTGTTCCGACACCGGAGCCAAAGTCGAACAGCGATTTAGGCGTGAAATTGGCATCGTTAGTTTTAATTTCGTTGAAAATTTTGTACAAAACGCTGTACTCGGGCACGCTTCTATTAACTAAGTACGATAAGCTTGTATATTTGTCGTACTGCACCGGGAACCAATTGTAAACGAGTTCTTTGAAAAGCCTCCTAGCTTTTGGATTCGTCACCAACTCTTCTTCCATCGTCATATCCGTAATATCATCCGCGGGCGCTCGTTTCACACGGGCCTGCACTTGCTGGAATTTAAAATTAATATCCTCCGTCTCAGGCGGCGGATGTCGACCGGCAAGATGCGACGCTAATCTCTGCCCGCTTTCGTGAAGTAGCTTCGGCGATATGGATTCCTCTGTACAGAGTAATCGATGTTACTATTTATTAAATTTCATATACCACGATGCCAAAGAAAACTACAATTTGTTATAAATGTATCTTCCTCGCTTCGTTACCTGACACGATCGTGCGAACTGTTTTCAACAGCCACTTAGGTTGCTCCACTTGTTTGGGCTTTATTATACCGGGATGATGCTTATGTTTGAGTTCCTCGTTCGAAATTTGCTCGTCCACGGTCTCTATGACTTTCATATTCTCCTTCGAGTACTAATTAAAGCAGAACACAAAGAAAACAGTAATCACATTCGAGCGTAAAATAACTGAGCACAATTGACGGCCGAGATTCATAGTGGCGTAAGTCACTCGCATGGTGTTCCTCGTAAAATAATGTATTTACTCTTATAAAGAATTTATATTACAGTGATGGGAACACGTCGAAAGGCTCAAAGTACTACAATAAAAATTTAAAAAAAGTTAAACCCGTCTTCAAAAATATAAAAATGCGCCATGAAGTAGAAATGAAGTTTAAACTACTAAATGAAAAAAAAGTTAAAAGTTGGCAAATTTGTGGGACTTGAAAGAAAAAGTTAGGATTCTGCCCCAAGATATTTTGTACTATTTTTGAAAAAAGAGTTGTTCAATTCAATTTATTTATCAATGTCTTGGGTTCATCGCCAATGTAATTATACTAGAAATAAGAAAACCCTTGATTTCTTTATTAATGGGGCCACCATTACAATCGTCAATTTGCAACTTCGGCGTGCGAGTCCTAACAAACGTGTTCATATATCTTCATTTCTACCAAACACTTTATAATGTAAAAATGAATTTTTATTGTTTGAATGTGAACTAAAATACCCTGAAAGTTTGGAAAAGATCCGCTTAACAGTTTCTTAGAAAAAAATTCCCAAGGATCGCCTTATTCCTAGCATCCTAAATAAGACTCCCCCCTTAAATGCTTCATCTTTGCGAAACCTTAAACGACTGAAACTATAAACACACCAAAGAAAGATGCTTTCGAGCAGTTTTTATCAACTGATCAATGCTCTTATACTTTCTATCACAGTTCCAATATAAACATACCCTTAAAGCAGTGTGCTTCGCTCTGCTCTTGTTAGTCAAGCGCCAAAGAGAAATGTTGCCATTTCTCAGTCAAGAATTGAATTATAATTTAATTCACTATGAAACTAAACAGATGAAGCCTGTAAAACGTAAAAACTATTTTGAATTCAAATTCTCCAAATTTGCACCTACACCACTATGAATCTCAGCCCTCCAATAAAAAAACAAATAAATATTCTTTAAACAACCATTAAGCTACTAGAGTATCGACATAAATTCTCTTAATTACCCATCGTATTTGCCTGCACCTTGCAAAAGTTAGTCCCCTGGACATGATCAACAATCGGCCTCCTTGTTATCCTTCGTAATCCTTTTCTTCAATGAAATCTACAAACTTTCGTCACGTCCGCGATCCCAAAGCAGACATCAAGCACCTACGTTTGAAATCATAGCGATAATATCTATCATCCAGTTAAATAATAATTATTAAGTATGTATATATATTTACATCGCGCGATGCGGTGCGAGTAACATAACCTCAAAAAATTTCTATACACGCAGGTACCTGTCGTACGTTCAATTTGTTTTTCCCAAAATAACTCGTTATGATTCTTCTTGACGGATGATCGGTCTCGATGCTTGTGCTTCGGCGTATTCGGTCTGACACGGGCACCAGGATCGGTCGAGTGATATAACTCGAGGAAAATGAAATTCGCGGAGCACTTGAGTGCTCACATCACACCCGAATGGAGAAAACAGTACATAAGTTACGAGGTAAAACGAAAGCTTCTTTGCATTCTTCTTCTTTATTCTTGTACCCGCGAACTCCTGGCGTTACACATTACTGAATCGACGCGCGGAGTTTCTCTTCTTGATCAAGGACAACGAAGGAACAGAGTTTCATTTGGGAACAAATCATAAAGCAGTTGTTACTTGGCAGAGTGGAAGCAAAGCTTATGCGAATGAAGGCTTACGCTTTTTATTTAGAAGTTTATTTGAGTAATGTACAAGGGATAAGAAAGTGCCTTATCGAAAGTCGTGGCTGATCACTATTTGCTCATTTTGGAGGCTTTAATTCTGATTTTTGAAGATACGCCGAGAGTTATTGCGTTATGCAACTATGAGAATTATTCCGGAACTAATTTTGCGTAACTTTATGTTGTGCAGGAAATGAAAGCGTTGCTCTACGCAGCAGTAGAGCAAGCGCCAGCGATGGATGTAACGGATTCACATGTATTGGAGCGTTACTTCAACAAGTTCGACGAGAAGTTTTTCCATTATTGTGATAAGGAGCTGGCAAAGATAAATACATTTTATTTGGGTAAATTTTGTTTCTACGTTACTCGTGTTTTACGCTCGGAGATGTATTAATGCTTTGTTTATTCCTTCAGAGAAGCTTGCTGAAGCGACCCGCAGGTTCGCTACGCTGAATAACGAGCTCAGCGAGATCCTGTCTGTTTCGGAAGACAGGCACGGGAATCGCAAGACCCACTATCGCAATAAGATTCTACACAAGAAGCCAGTTTCAGCTCGCAAGCTTCAGGAACTGAAATTAGCTTTCTCCGAGTTCTACCTGTTTCTGATTTTGCTTCAGAACTATCAGACTCTCAACTTCACTGGATTTAGAAAGATATTAAAGAAGCACGATAAAGTGCGTAGAAGAAATAGTACGCACGCCTCTGCGTGCACGCTGTTTAACGAGGAATCGTATTGTTCTAGCTTTTGAATATAGACCTGGGAGGAAAATGGAAGGCACAGAATATAGACACAGCGTTATTCCATACACGGAAGGATATAGACAGACTCATTGCGGAGGTAGAAGCACTAGTTACGAGGGATTTGGAGCACGGGGACAGGCAGCGCGCTATGAAACGTCTGAGAGTCCCGCCACTTGGCGAGAAGCTGTCTCCGTGGATTACGTTTAAAGTTGGACTCTTCTCTGGGGCTTTCTTAGTGCTTCTTATCGCGGTAGTAATTTCAGGTAAACACCTATTTGACAGGCAAATGTTGTGCAAAGATCAAGAAGCTCTAGAGTTATATTATTATTCGTTGCATTCCACAGGCGCACAGTATAGAGAAAATACTAATTGGCGAGTCTTATGTAGATTATATCGTGGACCACTGCTCTTGATCCAGTTTCTCTTCCTCATGGGTATAAACGTCTACGGCTGGAGGTCTTCTGGTGTAAATCATGTTCTGATATTTGAGCTTGATCCTCGGAATCATCTATCGGAACAGGTTGTGCAAGATTTTGCATCTATCATTTCGTTTCTTGAATCGATCATTTTATTTCTTATTTTATTTCATTATTATTCTATAATAAGACGCCTAAGATAAACATAATACCTGTTTTAGGCCACAGGTACTACCATTTTCGAATTTTCCAAGTTTAGGAATTTTTACGGCACCTATGGTTGCCTAGAAAACTTCACGCTGAATTTGATGCTTTTCGGTCATCGGGAAGTACGAAAAAAGCCTTTAGATAGATTTTGCTAACAGATAGCTTAAGCGTCTTGTTATATAGAATTAACTTCCGACTGCTAACGAGCAGTATGCTTTCAGCACATAATCGAAATGGCAAGTATCTTTGGTATGGTCTGGTCTTTATCAATTTTGGGTTTCCTGTACAGCGAGACTTTAGGAGTGCCACCGTTTGTTCAGCCCGTGAGTCGTAACGCGTGAAGGTATTAAGAATGAAGTGAACGGAGTGGCACTAATACGTTTATGTTCGCAGATGCTGATGTATGTACTATTAGCTCTATTTCTATTTAATCCAACAAAAACGTTACGACACGAGGCTCGTTTCTGGGCACTTCGCGTGCTGGGCAGAATATTCTGCGCTCCGTTCTTTTACGTCGGCTTCGCTGATTTCTGGCTTGCCGATCAGCTCAATTCTCTTCACACTGTTTTCTTAGATTTCCAGTATTTCGTTTGCTTCTATGTTCAAAATTCCTCGTGGACGAGCGTCACTGGTTCGTTATGAATTTTTGCGAAGCCTTGTATGTTCTTTCGTCACTTTTTTCCCTCGGGGTCTGGGATTTTGTTGAAACTTGAGTATGTTGCAGACCGTGTGACAATAGGGGGGTTTAAGTCTTCATTTCATCGATTTCGAATTTGTTTGAAGAAAGTTACAAAATAAAACTTTGTTTACAACTTGCATTATTGTAAAAATAAATTTTTAAGCCGAAAAAATTATTCAGGAAAGCCGAGCCTTCTGGATTAAAGTAAAGAAGGAATCAATTAAATCCGACAAATAGTTTCCGAGATAAAAATTCCTAACTACAGCCCATTTTCACGAAAATAGGTAAAAACCGCAAAATTCAAGGCCCTGAATTTTTCAAATCAAATGATGACTTCAACCCTCGCTAATTTCACGAGTACTACGACGTACTCCAGTTTCAACCAAATTCCAGACATCGAGGGAAAAAATTGATCGATTTGACCCGCAATGGCCCTGTATCAAAATCACCGTGGATCCCTAATTATGCAAAAAATTTGAATATTTTCCTCCAGACGCAGAAACTTGCATAATGCGTGAATTATCCATGAGACCCATCGTGGTGTGTTTGCCAGCGTGGTTTAGATTCGCGCAATGCCTACGACGATACAGAGACACGAAAGAAGGCTTCCCGCATCTCGTGAATGCAGGGAAATATGCCACGAGCTTCTTCGTTGTGGTCTTCTCATATCTACACTTGACTAACTCTAGTAAGTTCCAGAACAGTCGCTGGCATAATTAACCAAATTCCAAAGCTCCTCCTACAGACACGCATCTCTTTGTAGAGTTCTACGTGATGTCCACCGAAAACCCTTATTTCTACTTGTGGATAACTGCCAGCATAGTGAGTTCTTGTTTCGCGTACACATGGGACGTGAAGTTGGATTGGGGACTGTTCGACAGTAACGCAGGAGAGAACAGATTTCTTAGAGAAGAAATAGTTTATTCGTCTCCCGTAAGTTGGCCAAAATCGCTACTCCGCTTTGCATTATGTACCTTGACGGTTCTGTTATGTTCCAGTACTATTATTACTTCGCGATAATCGAGGACTTTATTCTCCGCTTTGGTTGGGCCTTCTCTCTATCTCTCACCGAAATGGGCTACGTTCATGCCGACTTAATGGTCTCCATAGTCGCGCCTTTGGAAGTGTTCAGGTAAGTTAGATGTAAGTTAACGCTGCTATTTAATAAACCTTATACCTCTTGATAGCCGTTATAGATGTGTACCGTATTTTTACGTCGCTCAGTTCCGTGTAGTATATCATTTCCAGCGAGGCTTAACGCATACTCTCACTTGCATGATACTTAAGATCATTTGACAATTTCAGTCCCGCGACGCATACTCGAAAAGTAATGTCTGTTGAGTGGAACTAATAAATCTTAATAAACGATACCACGTAAGGAATTTTATTATTTATTCAATCTTTATTCCTACTTTGTTTATTCCTTTATTCTTTTTCAAATATCGAACACCTCGGCGTTTTCTCTTAATTTACCAAAATGATACTTTACACTTCGTGGTCGAGGAGTCGTTCTGATTTACTACAAGAGATCTCATTCACGGTGTGCCCGATTCGTCTTACTAATCAGTTGATAGAAGGTACATATGGAACTATTATCGCCTGGAAAACGAACACCTGTACAACGTAGGAAAATTTCGAGCGGTTCGGGATATCTCCATAGGGCCTTGTAAGCACACGGAGGACGACGAGCCGAAGGCAGCGATGGGTCTTATGGATCGCACCGACAACGATATCGACGAGCTGATGAAATTTCGGGACCGTTGACATTAGTATCTTGTAATTTATGGTTCTTCCTTCAAATACTCGACCGTGCATAACATTACGCGAACATTGTATGCCATTCATTCATCCGGCAAATGTTTTGCTTCTGTTTCCTTTGAACCGCACACTAATCCGCATGTTCGGCATGCTAAGCTCTCGTCCACCCGTTTACCCAGCTCTGTTAAGGGGCATGGTACTTTTTTTCGCCCGGAAATTAAGCATTCTTTGTGAATTTTTTCTATGTGAAAATGAAAAGCTACAAAGATGGAGTTTGTTGGAAATGAAAGATCTTTGTTTGAAAGTATTAAAGGAATTTTTATAAAAAATGGCACGCTCCCCCCCCCCCCCCCCCACGCTAGTGTCGTTCAACGTTCGTCCCTCGCGGAAGGCGGAATTGGCGGCACCGCAATTATACTCACTCCGTGAGGGACCAACTTTGAGCGACTATAGCGAGGCGAGGGAGAGTGTTTTTTTTAAATAAATTTTTTTTTAATACTTTCAAACAGTGATCTTTCATTTGCAGCAAATCACACCTTTTTAGCTGGTCATTTTCATATAAAAAAAAATTCATAAGGAATGTTTAATTTGCGGGCAAAAAAGGTACTATGCCCCCTTAAACCGACATTTCAGCATTGGTGTACATTTGTTGATTATCGGATCACGAAGATCGTGACAGTAACGAATGGAAAGTAATGGTGCTCCTTTCTGACAGGAGATTTATGTGGAACTTTTTCCGTTTGGAAAACGAGCACCTAAATAATTGCGGCAAGTTCAGGGCGGTGAGAGACATATCCGTCGCGCCAGTCGATTGCTCCGATCAGACGCAACTGTTGAGGATGATGGACGCGACGGACGGGGTGGTGAACCGGAAGAAAAAGCAGACAGTCGGGGATAAGAGTAAACCACTGCGTAGGCCTTCGAAAAGCGAACCCCTGATCAGTGACCTTGATACTTAAATGGATCACCGTCGACCAACAAACAGCTCAATCGTGAAGGAATCCACGAAAGTTTCATAGATGTTAATTAACCATCATGTAAATATCAAGAACTCTACTGCTAGTCGTTGAAGTACAAAGATATATATCGAAGCGATTCTGTGAACTAGGTTAAGCGCGGGGGAGATGCACGATTATTAAAATTGCAAGTGTCGAGTTATAATAACGGTTACAGTTGTATGTAGTTTTAATGTGATTCTCATTCGAACGCCCAGCGTTCATTCACAGCGGGAATCGTTTCTGGCGAGATATTTCGAGATACTCGATATAGGAGAGGTTATGTAACGAATTTGAATTCGAAAGAGCGGTGCTGAACGCTTCGTACAGATTCATGTGATTTCCTTTTAAATATACAAGGTATTGAAGACAAAATGTATTGAGAATAAAGTATTTTAATGTTTTTAATGAGTGTCTACCGTTTTTCCCTTTCCTTTATTAGATTTTCTGCGCGATTTCTGCGAAAGTTTCTTACTTAATTTGGCGGGAAATTAGATCGCTGTGCTGTTGTGAATTTTACTTCAATTTCAATATGGAATTAAATAGTAGTTTATATAAAATGAAGTGGTCATTTGTGGATTCCACTACTTTCTTTTTTATCAATTTAAGATGATTAATAATTTAAAGACAAGTTGCGCTACGTGTTTCTCCGAAATACAAAGAGTGCGCTATAAATCTGCGCATCCGAGAGATGGCGTGGTGGGGATAATCAAGTGGACGTGATGGGGATAGCTCTCCAGTGACCTTGAACGGCCAATTGACTTCGTTCGAACTATAAAAGTTTTACCGCTACAGAGAAAGGAAGAAGCCGCGGATAATTATTTTTAACCGACTTCAAAAAGATAGAGGTTCTCAGTTCGATGTTGTTGTATGTATTAAGTTTGTCCGCGAATTTCTCCGGAACTACTCCACCGGTTTTTCTGAAACTTATTGCATTTAGTTTAGCTTCAATCAACCATGAAGAAAGAATTATCAAAATCGTGATAAGTAGTTTTGAAGTTATTGGAATCTTCCGTTTCTAGCAAACGGTTCTCTTTTATTACGAGCAGCTCTTTTTGTAGGCCGGCTTATATTTTTTAAAATAAACGTAGTTATACAATTTAAGTAACTACAAACAGTAAAAAAAATAATTAAATACGACTTCAAAAAAAAAATTAAAATGCACTGAAAAGTGAAAAATAAGTTTTTTCCCTATTCAATCTATGACCCTCAATTTTTTTTAAGATCATAGATTAAATAGGGAAAAAACTTATTTTTCACTTTTCAGTGTATTTTTATTTTTTTGAAGTTGATTTTATTACCTGTTTGATACTTTTACATTGGAAGAAGTGTAAAAATTGATCAACAGACAACTACATATTTAACTACGCGTTAAATGGTATATATTATCTCCGTTTCGTTTTCATAGAAAAGTAACAGAATTTCCTTCAAGAGCGTCTTCTTCTTGAATAGAAAGATATGAAATGAACTTCGACAGCAACAATTCGACCCACTCCACTTGGACAGTTGGAATAAATAAATCGGTAAGTAGTGGCGAGTGCATCGAACGTAATCCTCATCAGACGCGGGTATGTCGTTAATACTCTTTGAACAGTCGTGCGCTGCGTGCTGTGTACGCTGGCAGAAGTCATTATCATCAAGTCTCATTCTACAGTGGAAAAGTAGTTGTGTTGACGGCGTGATATCGCGGTAAATCATCCTCTATTAAATCTATTTATGTCGCGGTTCAATGTTACTAGCTGAAAAGATCTGAATTTTGCGACAAATTCAGGCATAACTTATACAATCCCCTTAATGATAAGCGAACAAGTTACAGTTCACGTAACGCATTGTTTCTCGAGATACTTAATACGCCCACGACTCGACACAGGGTGCCTCGTAATTGGCGGTATTTATGGATGAACTTAGATCAATAAACTCATATAGGTATGTAAAAACTAGAGGTGGGTTCGGGTGTGATTTTTAAATTCCCGAAACTTTGCAAGGCTTCGAAACTCTCGGAACTTTTGAAATTCGACACTTCCCACACTTGAAGTGGTGATTCTATTTTGAAAGTGGAATATCTCGTTATATGAACTGACGTCAACAAAATTTTTGCATAAATATCTATTGATCAAAATAGAAACAGAAATATAACAACGACGACCTATTATTTATTATTAAAAATTAATAAAAAACTTCTTCAAAGATGCATAAAAACATGGTCCAAATTTCAAGTGAATCGAAACGCTAGTTTCTTAAAAAAAAAACAAATTTTGCTATGTTTGTAGCCCAAAAACAGGATGCCCCTTAATTTCGAATACAAACATACAATCTGTGTTACTAAACTTAAAGAAGTATTCATATACCCGTAACTCTCATTTACAAAAATACAAAACAAGCCATCGACTCTAAAGCTCGCCAGTTCAGTCACCCCAGTTCGCAAAGCACAAAGGCACCTAAATGCAACTGCCAACCTGATCCAACGATTTGCCAACCCTTTTTACTATCACGCCTTTTCAAGCCTTTAAGGGGTTGTTCCGGTCCAGAGCCCCTAAATATATGTGATCTTTAGGAATTAATTAAAGATAATCTACTATATATAATTTAATGAGACCTTTTGCATTGTATTAAGGATGTTTTAAAATTTAAAATATAGAAATATATTATTGTTTTATAATTAATCATTAGAGACGGCACTAGGGAGTCGTTAAAGTCAAGGCGTCAAAAATTCATCCAAATCGGTGGGACCTGTATCTCCGAAAGTTATTATCTGATTCAACTGAAACTGTTTTTATTTTGAAGAATATACTTCTGGCTAGGGGGAAACCAGAAAAAAGACATAAATGACATTTTTTTAGAAAATAACGACACTTGAAGTTTGAAATCACTTTTTTCCTATATTTTTCATCCTTTCAACGCCTTTAAAAATCATAAATTTTCAATTTTTTCTGGTTTCCCCCTAGCCAGAAGTATATTCTTAAAAATAAAAAAGCTTTCGGAGATACAGGTTCCACCGATTTTGAGAACACTGTTTCGAGGAAAACGCGTTTAAAGTTTTACGTGAGTGCCGAGTGGCCGGTTGTTCCCCATGCATTTTCCGCTACTTAAATGGCTGTAACTTCGGGAATTTCCCGAATTTCAGAAAATCTCTTTAAAAACGTATTCCTAAAAGGTTGAACATTCAAAAAATGAAATTAAAAAAAAAATCCATTTTTTGAACGGAACCTCCCCTTAAACTAATTCCGACGAAAAGCACCTCAAGCCACGGTGCCTTGGACCTGCCATAGGGGCCTGCTTTTAATTAAATCGCCCAAAACTACCAGTCCCCCGTTCGCGGGCAATACAGGTGCCTTTTCATCACGGGCAGATCAGTCGGAGGGCGCGCGCAAAAGGGCAAAGAGGCGAGTGAGGCGCGCCCGCGGTCGACGTCGTCGGGTAGCGCGGTGGAAAGGGTAATGGCGGTATTGATTGCAGCGGAACTTGACCGCGCAAGCTCTCTGTCTGCCCTCAATGAAATGACGTGCTTACATATGGAGCCACGGCGGACGGCAGGACGATAAAAACCTGTGGATACCACACCTGGCCGACACCTGCCAGTCGCAATAACGGTGACGATGACACCGAGCCTCTCCACCTGCACATGGCTGCTGCTACCCTGCTGCGTTCTCATCACCCTCTCCACCGGCGAGCTGAAATTCTATCGAGGTGAGCGGTTCCCTGCGTTCGATCAGCTGCGAAACACTGTTTCCTCGGGGGTAATGACACCGTGTACATCAGCCTCTCCACAATCGGCCACCACTTTCCCAGCATCTTCCTCCTCTCGTTCTGGTTTTCATCATTTCCTGGCTAGATGGAACACCCTCGTCTAGCGAGGCGGTGCTTCCTTAGTCGAGGACTTCTTCCCAGCAGCTCTCCCTCCACCGCTTTCCTTCGCGTTCACCCTAGAGTTCCTCGGCTGATTAGGAATATTCTTCCAATGACAATGGCTTTGGTTTTACGCTGCTGGCTAAGTAGAGGCGTTGGATTAGGAAGCCTACAGCTGTCGGTTGTGTTTCTTCTTTAGTCGCATATGCTTTGTCTCCGCTTCTTCCGGCACGCGTGGGATATCCGTTCTCGAGGTGTCTTGGAGTTGTGGGTGGAAATGAGAGTAGTTAGCAGGGCTTGGGATAAGTAAATGAATTTTGCCGTGTTAAGTGTTCGGATGTTCAGACTAAGGCTACTATTTCTTTGATAGATTGCGAGTGCTGTAAATAATAATGATCTAATATTCTGGGAACAGTGGATTTTGTCGTGGATTAATTTTGTTTACAAACTCGTCAGTACATATTTAGACTCCTTTTGGGAAGCGGTGACTTTTTTGCAATATTTCTTCCACTCTCGGCGACTTTCCTAATCGTCGGGTTAATTTCAAATCGCGTGACTGGAAGCCCAGTCGTATCGCGGGACTGTAAAATATTTTTCTGCAATAGTCCGCGAGCCTGTGCTTATCTGCGGGGGATCTTCCAGCAGCGCTGCAAAAGTAGAAAGGAAGGAAGTTATCTCAAATATTCCAGAAAATTGTTTTATAGTGACGCGAGAATATAGATACAGGTAGTCTTCGCGTGACGCGGATTTCCGTTAAAAAAATGCCGCGTTATATAAATCGCGAAATGCAAGATTCACAATCAGATCTAATTCTACTAGAATCGTCATTTTGAGCCCATCACGTAAAGCACTTCGTCACTAATGACGAGTAACCAAATGTATTTTGAGAAATAAAAATTTAAAAACTTGAAAACCGAGTTGCCTGTGCTCGTAAGATATAAGAAAAAATAAATAATAGGGAAAAGCAGCAAAATGCAATTAACTGGAAAGTAATTAATTGCGTAAGAATGTGAAACTTAGAGTTCCTTTTAAGTTTCTATTGACTATTTGCAATTCCACGCCACCCTTCATATAAACTATAAACTTCAACGCGTTACACCGAATTTAGAAGTACATATTAACGCTAGGCAAAATCCAACTCCGACGCATTCGTCGAAAACATGCCCGTTCACCGCAGGAAATCCACATACGGGCTCTGCCACGATAACATCCGGAAGTGGGACGATAAGAGATACGCGCTGTACAATCCGCGAATGTTAATTTCTTTAGTTTAGCCTTCTGTTCGTATTTTCCCCCATTGAGCCATTTACAGCTGAAACGCATTCAAATTCACTTAGGAATATCAATTTATCCGCGGAAAAGTAGCTGATCACTTTTGAAAAACAAATCCCATTCCAGAGGGCCGAATTCAGTGGGGGATGATTTAAGGAAGAAGGTCCAGGTGGCAAACCTTCCGAGGGGCACATTTTATAGTTTATTTAAAACGGGCTTAGAGTACAGAGAAGTGAAGAAAACAATTTAATGGTTGGATAAAATCATATTTTTTTTAAGATGGGGCCTTCTGGGGGTCTTCTGGGAAAATAAAGTCAACGCGCCACTGTGCAAATTCCTGCTACAACCCTCGCAATAATCAAACCCTTAATAAAGTCACAAAGAAGACTAGCGAGCTTTCACCAATTTCCAGATGAGGTCCCAGAGTCTCCAGAAAGGATCGCGCTGAGGCAGCTGATCAAGTACCTTGAGGAGCACCCCCAGAGGTCCTACTTCAACCCGGTGCTGGCGAGCCAGCCCTACAACAAACACCAGCTGGTGCTCAGCCGGCAAAAGGCGAAGGACCTCCTAGAAGCTTTGGCCAACAAGGACGGTTTGGCAGACTTCCATCGCAAGGAGAAGCTGAAGGGATGGAACTACCAGCAGGCGCGGTACAGCGAGCCGCTCGACGAGCTGCCCCGCGAAAGGGAGCACTACCTCCCCTACTACGAGCTGAACCTCTTCGGCAATCCCCTGGAGTATCCCAGACTCAAGCTGCCTTACCCACGCGAAGACGCCGGCCCCAGGAACGACGGCTTCGAGTACGGGCCTCTGAAGGCCTCCGGGCACTTCCCTTACGAAGGGACCAGGGACCTCGGCAAAGGGATGAAGGAGGAGCCAGCCATGGAGTTCCCTGAAAGTTACGACGAATCAGTAAACGAAGATGAGAAGCCGCAGAAAGTGCGCGAGTCTCGACCAGAGTTCACCTTCAACTTCGACGACGCGAACCTGGAGGAGAGACACCCATTCGCGGTGAAGCCTAATGACCCTAGGTATTACCAGGACGCTCCTTTCTTCTCGGGTGAGTCACCGTCGCGTTTAAATTGCAACGGCTCGCGAAGTAGCGTTCCACGTTGGTAGATAAGGGGAACGATATGCGTAATTCTGTGCACGAACTGTGTTTTGCATAGGCGACAGCGAGCAGCTGGGTTTCAAGAAAGTAACGAAGAATGAGAGCAAGTGGAGCGGAGGGAACGGTATCGTAGAAGACTCGCGTACGATGCGTCAGGATGCTACCAGGAACGCTGAGTCCAAGTTCGATGAGGCGTCGGTGATAGCGTTGCCAGAGCTGGAGAGGCGCACTGGGCATAACCCGTTGGTTGTGCCTGTGAATCATGATTTGAATAATGATATATATTTCATCGGTAAGTGTACCTTGGGGGATGATGCGCGGAGGCTGGCTTCGAAGGTATTGATGTGGACTCCTGTTCCTTGCTTTCAGCTATCGTGGCTGGCTGCAGCGCGGCTGCTATGTTTGCCCTCGTACTGATCACTTTGACATGGTGCAGGTAATATAAAAGTAAAATAACTTTTAATCGCAATCGCAGTGAATGTAGTGTTAGCACGATGGCTGACGATGGGACCAAGTACGCCATAAGTAGTCAGGATACCTCATGGGATGTGTTAGCATCCTGTACGGTACTGTAGATATTGAATCGAGGAGGATTCAGGAGCTTATAGCGAACTTGCTGCCATCTCTGATGATATATGATGCTAGTAAAATGACACGATGAGAGATACAAATGGTAGTCTGTAGGTGTTTCTTCATTTCACGCAGATTAAAGAGGGGTGCGAAAGCAGCTGCTGATATAGAGTATCCAGCGTACGGGGTGACTGGGCCAAACAAAGAGGTATCGCCCTCTGGAGACCAAAGACTCGCTCAGTCCGCCCAAATGTACCACTTTCAGCATCAGAAGCAACAAATTATCGCCATGGAGAAGTAAGTCAGTTAAATAACAAATTCGAGCCAAGTAGTAACAGTTTAAGGAAAATGTCAGATGAGCAAAAAATTGTTCCGGTATGTCTGCTTAATTATAGAAGACCATATTGCGTTTATAATTTCAAAGATCGCTATTCGAATTAAGGAATACCATGTAAGTAATAATTTGTGCAGCCGTGTTTCTGCGTCCAGAGATCCGGGCTCTGTTTCCGAAGCTGACAGCGAAGAGGAGAACGAAGAGGGGGACTATACTGTCTACGAATGTCCAGGATTAGCTTCTGTGAGTTACTTTAACTCCGTTACAGAGTTTCGTTCGCGGAGTTCGAATATTTTTATATACCTTTCTCTTCTCTTCCAAGACTGGCGAAATGGAAGTAAAGAATCCGTTGTTCCATGACGACCCCACACCAGCAACACCAGCACAAACTAATAAAGAGGAGGACCACATATAGTTTGAGTAAAGTACGAATACGTTTAATTTAAATACCTTTTTCTGGTGCTTAGCTCACTGTTAATGTACCATATCGGAGACATTTATCTATATATATAAATATATATATATTGAATGTATACAACTTTAATATTTATATGACGCAGGAAGTCAAAGTTAACTAATGGCCCGACGGGGGGCCAAGTTTTTGCGTTTTGTGCAAGGGATTTACCATTGTGAGACGATGAACATTCAACGTCGGCGTAAACTATCGTGTTTGTTTGAGAACACAATATTTTTTAACTCCAACGATGTACTATAGTTTGTACTTTCATAGCAAGTATGGTTAGTCGTATGATTGACATTATTTTTCTACACGCCGTTACTAACTTGCAGCATGAAGTACAGATTGGAGGTCGTACGACACTATAACACTCTATATCACCTTATAACACCGATCCCAGCTTCCAAATCTACAAATGGTCTCTGCCAGAGAGTTTCAACGATTCGCTTTGCCCTTTAATCTCTTTCAACGACTATTTCATTGCCGCAGATTTATAAGGGGAGGCTTCAGATCTGAAGGGCGGGTCACACGGAAGACAGATTTGTATTGTAAATTGAGAATCCCGATCTAATACTTATAAGTTTGTTATACTGTCGATAGTATATTTGAAATTGGATTATATCTATATAGCTTATACGCTACAGCATGCATCAAAATCCTACAAATTTATATCGTAAGGATACGCATTTGTGTTGTTAAGCTACTTAAGTTTGGCCCTTTCTTGGAAGAAGGGAAAGCTTGAACCGTTAAGATGATTTACTAATCGAGAATTTAATATTCTAGCATAATTATACTAGGAATGTTTAAGTTCACATATAGGACTATTTACGAATGCTTCGCAAATACTTTACGTTAACGTTCAGCTTAATTCTAGTTCCCATCCTGCGTGCGCTGTTTTCACTTCTTCGAATTATGTTACGCGTGTGAAAAATTTATATATACACATATATATATATATTTGTTAGAAAGTAATCGTTCCTTTAACATCGGCTATTATACATACGATATATATATAATTGGCACGAAAGCTGCGATATGTATTTTATTTTTCTATGATATGTACAGCTGTTAAGTATGAGACAGTGTTTATGATAAAAAGAGCCTATTATTGTAACCAAGATGAGATATAGAAATGACTATTTATTTTGGCGAATTTAAAGCACATACACGTAATTCTAGCGTCAGCTACGTAAGAGTTACTATTTAAACTTTACAATATCCACGGAACGCTGCAACGACAATGTGAAACAGTAATTGAGCGAAAGATAGATAGAACGTGGAACAGCAGGAACTTATATCTCGTTAGCCTTCCAATGCCTTCACAGCACCGCATCGTCTATTAAAAATGAATTATTTAAATTTTATAGGAGCGACACTATGAAAGGACAATCTGTGTACAAATAGGCAGCAATTGTATAGCGATTTGTAGCATGGTCGTATGTGTTGTGAGCCGTAGCGTAGGTGCAATGATAAAACCATTGCGTATTCATGTCCACGATACGTTCCATAAATGTATAACGTTAACACTGTTATTTTTGTTCTTCCATTAATCCCAAAACTGGTGTAAAATACAGATGATAAATGATGTATTATTATTGTACTAAATAAATTGTTTATTTTATAAAGAATCTTTCCCCTGGGTTGAACAGGACCATACACTACTTACCGTTCTCCGTGGCCAAGAAAAAACGAGAAACTGATTGCTGTGTGAAAATTGAGGGGCACCCGATATCCTGATGCAAAAAGACATCGAAAAGTCCTTTACCGTTTTGGGATCCGAGGCTTCGTTCTCGAGATATTAACAGTTGAATATTAGCGGTCCAAGTTCCGGAGCGCACAGTTCAAAATTTATTTTCGCGGTTTGAACCTGCGCGCTGCAGCGCGGTCGACTCTACTGTGCGCGCGCCTCCTGCGCGCGCATGCAAGCGATCGCTGCTCCGCGCTCAGCTGACTCGGCTTTAAACTGCGCGCCGCGGAACTTGGACCGTTAATATTCAACTGCTAATATCTCCAGAACGAAGAGTCGGATCTCAAAACGGTAAAGGACTTTTCGACGTCTTTTGGCATCAGGATATTGAATCCTCGGGATTGTCCTTCAATTTTGGAACACCCTGTATACACCATAATCAATATTTATCGACGACTTGAATCGTCGATAGCTATCGTCATTTATCGATGTTCTGAAATTTCATATCTTGTATAATCGATATTTATCGATATTTCTCGATTAATAAGGCAGCAGTTTAGAGTTGCATTTGAATTAACAGATTCGCGCAGATATTGAGAGCTGATGGTGAGTTTCTTTAAAACGGTAATAAGAGACAGACGATAAGTGTGTGTTACATAACAGTTAATCTTTTAATAAAAAAGAAACATATTTATATCTTTATTTACAAATTTGACGGAGGCATGCCAATCTAAAGTGGCACGAGTATCGATACGGAGTATTTACTGCAGTCTCCAATGCTGAATGTACACTGTTCTATTATCACGAGGCGCGATAACTTGTCCCAATTTGCACTAGCGAAATATCGCAGTTGTCATGCACGCCCTCGATTAATCGCGCCCGTTAGAATTTTATTACTTTTATTATAGGTCAACAGAGTATCGATTTTTTCTATAATTACAAAGTACAAAAGTTTCGTAAGCGAGACAGAGTGATGATAAAATCATTCAGTTTCCGTCTGATCCTCGTCCTCTAAAGTAATTGTTATGGTATAAAGCTTCAACAATAAGCTGTCGTTTTAATGTAAAACTTTTCACTTTTTTATCAAGAGAGACAATTTGTGCTCACGATTTAATTCTCTACTCCTCTCGTTCCGTTGTTCCCTTTAAAACATTTGCTACCCATGGAGCTTGGTAGGAAATCAAGATATACAGGCTGAGTTACCTAACTCCAGCACGTTGTATGATTTGCAACATTAAATTACAGCGTTTAAAAATCTTTGGAATTGCGGGGGCAAAGAAAAAATTAATTACTGCATTGCACACCCTCTTGATACAATATACAACTCTTAATTTAAATACTTTTTCACGTAACAAACAGTTTATAAGTAATTTGAGGTGGTAGATGTAGGTGACTCACCCTGTAATCTGTATATACATTATTCACAAGGATTACGAATTAATCTTGTGATCCTTTCGATTATCGAAATGGTCCGATGTATTCTTCGGAAGCTGAAGGCGTTCACGGCGCTCGCGCGACCCTTCGCGTTCCTATCGCCTCGAACACACCGCGGTCATACAGGACCAGCGCAGAAAGACACTCACGCAGATCGTATAATTTGAATTTTACTTCTCGTCGTCCGTGTAAGATTTGTTTTCCGTTCCTCGCTTGTCGGTCATGCTAATTTCCTCGGTGAGATCGTCGTCGTCCGCCACGTCCACGTATTTGTAGAACTTCGCTATTATAGAGAGTACTATGATGTCCAGGAACATCAGTCCCGCAAACAGGAAGAACTCGTAAGCCTATCAACGTGAGAAAGGAAGCTCAGAATTGTACATAATTTTTTTGGCACGGTAGAATAGATACTTGGGTGTTCCAAAGTTTGGAAGCCAAACCACAATTTAACAAAGATGGTGAATAATACCGTATTACATTGAATTATTTTATACTTATAGCATCAGGGGCGGATTTGGCTGTAGGGTAAGTAGGTTGCAGCCTGGGGCGGAAAATTTTGGGGAACATCAAATTTTAGACAGCGAAAAACTTTGGAGAGCATCAATTTTTGTTAACGATAAATTTCGGTAAGCGAAAAATTTTGGGGAGCATCAATTTTTGTTAGCGATAAATTTCGACGAACGGCAAATTTTGGGACGAGCCAATTTTTCCCCTCTCGACCGAAGGATTCCAAGAAATGGTGGGTATAGCGTCCGAGCATACAACGCATAGTGGGAATGAGCTTATAACGAGAATACACAGTATAAACAGAATATTCGTTAAATACACTTGCCTGTCTATCGAACCATGCCCCCTCCGAGATAATTATCACGATTAGATTGCCAATGGCGACCGTGAGCTGCCAGGTGGCCTGCATCAATGACTTCATGCTGTTCGGTGACTGGGTGAACGCGAACTCCAGTCCAGTCACGGAGAACATCACCTCGCCCACCGTGATAACGATGTACTGTGGTAACAGCCACAATATGTGCAACGAGTTCGACTGTGTCACGACCACGACGTTCACATGCTTTCCGCTGGCAGTGACAGAGCCAACAATCGTGTACACACCGCCCGATTTCAGCGGCACGTCGCTTTTCACTTTCTCGCCGTTTACAACTATGTCGTATGTGTCGTGCTTCACGTTATCCAGCATCTCACTGACTTGAGGGTCGGTGGTGTTCCAAATGAATGGTAGGGATTTGTCGCCCTTAACGAGCTTCGCGGTGACTGGCGACCCCGGCGGGTCAACAGAGAAGACGCCGCGCACCCTGGGTAGACCGTCTCGAGATTTACTCACAGAGTCCTCGTAGTTGTAGGTGAGACCGTTGGGTGTGATGACGTATGAGATTGCAGCGGCTTCCTTCAGTGTCATCTTTCCTGAAATTGAATGGTGGGATCGATTGAGTTTAAAATAAAAGCAATTGTGAAGCGCGATTTACAGAAGGCGAGTCGTAAGTTCTTTGGCTTGGAAGCTCAGAGCAATGATGGGATTGGGGACGGGTTTTCTCGCGCATGCACGACGATTTTGGCATCAGTATAGTACAATTTTCGATAAAATGGAGTACTTTAATCACCCTGCTGCTTTCCCACCAATAACACTACACCTATTAGTCGCGCCTCAACATAGATACGTTACTGCAAACGCCGCGCATGCACGAGAAAACCCGTTCCCGATCCCATCACTGGGTCAGAGTGGTACAGTCATATAATTAGCAGAAATACAGTATTTATTCGCTGAGAGCTCGGTTTGGCGTACACGTTAAGAGATCGGCGCTATACCTACCACTTCTGGCTCACTCCTGACCTGTGAAGGCGAAAGCGAATCAAAGGAATTGAAAGCGGGCGAGGAACGTTAATTGCTCACCGCCAGTCCCGAGCCGCGAGCTCCTAGCGAATAAATATTGTAGAACACAATGGTCTTTATTCCGTAGACTAGAATTTGTTATGTGAGATTTTGTAGAACACATAGACCTGGCAAATACGCAGGAACTGGAAAAAGAGGAATGAACTTTGTTTAAACCTCGGCTGGCGGTGACCGGATCCTTTTCGACCCACGCGCGACGTTGCTAAAGGTACCGGTAAATAGTAGTAAAGAGAAGCTCAGAAGTCGGAAAAATTAGTTGCTTTAAGAAAAAGAACGTCCTCTAAAACGCGCATTTTAGGATATAGTTGATATGGGTCCCTTGGACCCAAGCACCGTCTTCGGTATGGCTCCCCGAACCGTCAGCCGTCCGAGGGTTAATTTAATGTTACAATAATATTCAGATCAGTAACTCCTACTGCGTTCATAGAATTCAACATGCAATAAAGGCACGGAGGCCTCTGCCAATGACTCGGGAAAGGTGGAATTCTTAATTGCAAACGCACCGTACACAACGCTGTTGAGAGTAGGGTTGTAGTAGCCAGCTGTCTTGCATCCCGTGAAATCCGCTCTGTAATTCAATGTTTGGGTGTCCTTTGCTGGGATGTGCTGGTTCACCCACATGTCCAAGTTCTGAAGTTCAATCGTGTCGTTACCAATAGACATAGGCACAGGACAGTTTAGAGTGTTGAAGACTCGCGCTTGAGCCAGTCCCGCTGATGGCAGAATCGGTTGCGTTCCCTAGGGAAAGACAGAAGGTTGCTCCATCACGCTGTTGTCAGATTACTTTCACAGCATTAATCCCTACTACAGCTGTAAATATTTAAATAATTTTGACTACGTATAATTTTTTCGAATAATTTCAAATGCGAATAATTTCTTTGAATATTCGAATGCGAATAATTTCTTTGAATGTTCGAATGCGAATAATTTCTTTGAATATTCGAATGCGAATAATTTCTTTGAATACCTATTCGAATGCGAATAATTTCTTTGAATGTTCGAATGCGAATAATTTCTTTGAATATTCGAATGCGAATAATTCTTTTGAATATTCGAATAATTAGGAGCATTCGAATATTCGAAATAATCTAATTCCGGATTGTATTCGAATTGATACTCATAATTATTCGAATATTCGAACACTCCCAATTACTCGAATCGGGCCAAAATAAAAAGACACCTATTTCTTATTTTTAAGGTCCCCTAAAACATATCCATAACAACCTCTCCCGGTCTCTAGCCGCTGCGACTACGAAAGAAGTGATGGGGCTAGAAATGTACTTATATCGAAACAGGGGACTCGGACTTACAACGGGACAACACTGTAGTATCAAACTCTTCCTAATTTCAAGTTCGTAGAGGGTCTAGTGACTCACGCGGTCTATAATATCGTAAGCGTACAAATAGGAACACAAATAGATCGGTTTTTATTTACCACTGTCAACGTCACAAACGTCCTTATACCGTCTCATTCCGTATGCGCGAAGGTGTGGCGCTATCTCGACCGTGAGTGGCGCGATAGACTATATAATTTACTAATTTGCTCACGTACCTCCAGCTGAAGATCGACGACTGCCGATATAACGAAGGACAAGGCGGCCAGCAAGCCGCCGAGGCATAGCTTCCTCAGGGGCGTGCTGATCCCGACCTTCGCCAGGGCCGGATAGATGCAGGTCTCGAACAGGGGGATGAACGCCATCACCAGAAGAGGATTCACCACTTGCATTTGATCGGGTTGCAGCAGGAAATTGCCCATCTCGCCGTCCATTTGGGCCGCTTGAAGCGTCCATCGGGAGCCTTGCTGATCGTACAGCGCCCAGAATATCGGTATAGGGATGAACAGCTTTATGACTTGCAGGGCAGCCTTGATGTCGCGTATCAGCGATTGGTCGTACTCGTCGTCAGCGTGGTCTAGCCAGTGCTCCTTTTTCTCGCCCTTCGACTTCCACTTCTTGGAACACTTCTTGGAAATGGCGTGCTGAAATGGCCAACACGGAAATGGAGACCCAGGGAACAATTGCATCCATGCTTCCCTCATTAAAAATGCCAGATAAGTGGATCGAGGGTAAACTGTTTTTATCGTGTTCTATCTGACTTCTAATTTACAATTTTAATTAATATTCTGTAAACACAAATTAGGGACACGAGACTTACGCAGATGCACTTGGAGACGACTAGCGTGATGTTCCCGGTGGGTTGTCGTATCCTGTACAGAGGCTTGCCAAGTATGAATATCACTGGTAAAAGAAAGAAGTGAAATGAAGATAAGTTAACGAATTAACCTAACCCTTTGGGTGCTACGATCCTGTATACAGTTACTCAGAAAAGTATCGTGCTATATATTAAATCGACTTCGAGGCAAGACTCGTGCGAGGAACGCCGATGGGCGTTCGACGAGTATGGTTGTTGGATACGACCGGAGGTCTTCCGCACGCGGTTAAATGTTCGAATCTCAAGCACCGAAAGGATTTTGTATCCGACCTGTCGTGGAACTCACCGATGGACAGGGTCATGAGGATGGCCGGGACGAGGAACGCCAGCGAGTAGCAAGAGTTGAGGCCGAAACATGTCACGTCGCTGCGTAGAACCGGCGTAAGGAAGGTCGATATAAGCGAGCCGAAATTGATGGAAAAGTAAAAAAGGGAGAAGAACGTGGACATGTAGCGCTCCTGCTGGGGCAGGACGAATTGGTCACCGCCGAATGCAGACACGCAAGGCTTTATCCCGCCTGTGCCGAAGGCTATAAGGAGTAGACCAACCAACGAAAATTCTCTACAAAATTAGACGAATAACGGACGCTTCTAAATATCAATTCACAGACAGTTTAGGTTTTATACAGTTTAAATCGAGCATAATTTGCCCCTATTACAGGACAATCAAATATATTGTGCGCTTTCGGAGGAAATACAGTGGTGTTCCGTTATAAGCGCGGTATGCTATTCGGCTCGCCTTTCGCCTTTGCTGTTTTCTTTTAGTAATACGATTTGTGGCTTCTCGATGTCGCGTGCCCTCTCGCTCACTCTCTGTCTCTCGCACTTGTCGCGGTGACTACAGGAGCAGTAGCGGGGATAGAAATGTTCTCTTAAAGAAATTATTCCGGTTTGCCCGCTGATAAAAGTTAGGCGATTTTCGGGAATTTATTGCGAAGAAAAGAAATATAGTAATGGTATAAAACTCTTTCCTATTTATTAAACTACACGTCGACAGTAAGTAAAAAATATAAAAGTAATCAAATCAATGTTTTTAAATTGGGTCTTGATGCAAAAATAATGTTTTCCGCTTTTTTTGTTTTTGCTTTTTCCGTCCGCCAACTTATTAATTTTGAAAATAAATCATTAACTGTAGTCCGGGCGGTAGCGACAGTCATACTGATCAAGAATCCGTTTGGATTTTTAAGTTTGATATGGCTAACAGTTGGAATCACCTGAACCAGTGACGTCTCACTTTTCAAACATGTCATCAAGACCGCTATTAAACACGGTTAAACATTAATTTTATTATCTTTTATATTTTTTACTTACTGTAGAAATGTAATTTAATAAACAGCAAAAAGTTTTATACCGTTATTACATTTCTTATCTTCGCAATTAAATTCCGAAAATCGCTTAATTTATTGGCGCGCAAACCGGAATGATCCTTTAATGGAACGGAAGACTCGTGCTCTTATCGGGACAACACTGTACCAATGCTACTGGTGACTTCTGAAGGTAATTCTGCGTGATGAGTTTATCTAGATTACTAGTCATTCAGTATGGAATTTATCGTTTCTGAAAATGTTTAATGATAGCAGCTTAAGGAGTTACCGAAGCGAGCATTTCCTTGAATTTTGCCAGGGGAGAGGAAGGAATCGAGGCTTCGAATTTATAAGTTTCATTCACGTGATGGACACATGGTTGTTTAATGAAAATTAAAAATATGCTCGTATAATTACTGGCACACTTCAACGCGCACGACTCAGTAGTCAGTAATGAACACGAAACATACCTATTTTCGCAGAATTACCCGCAGAACATATCGACCACAGTAGAATTCATATTCCTTTAACCCTCCGTGGTCAGCCCTTCTTATAATCACAAATTGGTCACATGGGGTTCACTGCCAGCGCCATTTTTTTACCATTTTTACCATTCTCACATTTTTGAATCTTTTAACTTTTCAGTAATAATTGTACATTCGCAATGCTCTAACAGTCTTTTACCAGAATAAACAGTTGTGCAAAGAAGCGATTATTTTTGTTAAAATTCATCGAATTTTTAAATTTTAATACTAAGGTCAAAATTCATTTTGAATTCGTAAAGGTGCGACATTCGAACTGGAAAATGGTCTGGTGTGCGACTCACCCCGTGCGACCAGGAAGGGTTGACATTAAAAAATTTTAACAGTAACATCCATAAGTTGGACAGAGGAGTGGCTAAGATCGACGATGAAACGCCAATTCGACTTACATTGGGGGTAGCCCTACTGGCGGGGCCGCGCTGAGAGCCAGAAGGAATTGCCCGATGGCGTAAACGATGCTCAAGTAGAAGATCGTGCGAAATTTCCCGAGCACCGAGTCCGCCAGTGCCGCCCCAAATAGAGGGAAGAAGTAGGCGAGCATCGTGAAAGCATGATATATCGAGGTGGCTGAGTGTGCCTCGTAATGCAATTGATTCGTCAAGTAGAGGGTCAACACGGCTAAACAAAGAAATTGGTCGATATTAATCTGTCTGTACTCCAAAGAGAACTATCATATTATTGGCTTTTGTTCGTTCAATAATTAACTAACACTTATTTACACTGAGCCTATATCGACGCGCGTTACGAAAAGTAGCACGTTTCATTTTTTCTACATGCAGTTGTCCGTAAGAAAAAAATGAAACGTGCCACTCTTTATAATTAGAATTTGACCGATTTTTGTTTCGATTCAATTTTAAATAGTTTTCGGTTAATCAATAATTAAATTTCTTTTCTTGCCGGCCACAGTAATGGCAAATATATTGTTGGCTTAATAGCTATAGCAAAGTTGAAGTCACGCCCCAATTGAATCCCGTATAAAGGGGGAATCAGTAATATTATAAGTTTAAAGAACCACGGAATCCATTATATCTGTGAGTAGAATGATTAAAATTGATCCAGGAGCTTCCAAGATATTAACTATTCAAGGTTACCTGGATCACCCAGTATATCTGTTCCACCAACAAGGCGAATTCAACTGTGTAGCGTACAGAGAAACATATGGTTCCATTAAAAAGCAGTAATGATCTTGAAAACTGATAGAAATGACCTTGCAAAGAAACTGTTCCTTCTAGCATGTTCGAGTGGAACACTCTGTATAGTGTATATCATATCTACACGGTTCAAATTCACTAATTTAGTGAAAGAAACTTTCAAACATTATTTAGTAAAATATGGGAAATAGTGAATACACATTTTTACGTACTTCGCATTCCATAGAAGGAGAATCTCTCGCAGAATTCATTGCTGATGATGAAGAATACCGACTTGGGGTACTTCAGCTTCTGGAAAGTTGAACAAATAAACGAAATAGATTACGTTCGATTCGGTGTAACGAAGTGTAGCACGAACGAGAAACGTTGGTAATATGATTGTGTTGACCCGTTTAACTTCGCTGTCGATTAAGAGGAGAATCGTTGATTCTCTTGTAAAACGTGAAGGCCACGCGTTTCATGCAATTATTTACGCTACGTACCTAGAATGTTTTCTGTTACGTCCAATACAGACACGTCTATTTTACAACGATATTATACGATGCTTAAGAAATACAGCATCTTCGTAGACTTACGGTAGAAACTTTACACACGTGCAGCAATTATTATTAATATAAATAAAACAGTAATGGTTTCGACATAAATAGTTTCTAAGTTATAAAAAGAAAATGTTTCATTTTATTGAATAGGCACAGATTTAGAAACGCAAGACCAATTTTCAATTTTTATTTTCAATTTTCAATTTTCAATTTTCAATTTTCAATTTTCAATTTTATCATTTTCACTTTGCAATTATTATTTTGATTTTTTAAGTATTTTCAATTTTTCTGAATAGTATTAAAATTGAAGTTATTTCTCCGTTAAATTAAATTAAATTCTTGATGAAAATATCTATTTCAATTCATTTGAAATATGAACTAGTATGAAATACATACATCATAGCTTTCAATTATCCCTTAATAAAGGGGGCGCAGAAATCATTTTTTTCTAACTTACAAATGGCTAATAATTCTGATGCACGTATTATAATGCTTTTCTGTTTACATTTACCTAGATGAATACTACAGGCGTGTAAATATTGCATCACGAATACGTGAACACTCTGTATATAACATTGGTTTATCTTGCACAGTGCACTGTAACATAAGTGCAAAACGTATCGTGGCACAATTTCTTATCGTTTTTACTTAATTATTTTCTAATCGCAGTTCAAAGAAACATTATGTTGCTTTCGTTACGTAATACATAACATTGAATGTAGGTAGACCAACTCACTAATACCTATACATATGTAAATTTCAGTTCAGTCATGCTTTCACTTCTTCAATTATTAAACGTGTAATTTGTTGGAATCATAACGCCATATGTGTTCAATATCATTGAGAACGCTAAATTAAATACAACGAACGGTGTTTTAATGAACTGCGACTTCAATTAATCGTCAGTTAATGACTCGACACGTTATAAAGTCAACTCATTATTTTCGTTATCTGAAGCAAATTGTACCAAAAAATATCTTCCGAAGTTATTTTTATTTTATATTCGTCAATTTTTCTTTCTTAAATTGAATTATATTTTCAATGGTATTAAACAAAGTGAAGGGTATGTAGAAATTAGCCTGCCGACTAATCTTAACTATTCTCAAAATTTTTGTTGTTAATTTGTGATGTACCTATATCATTGGCACGAGTACCTATTTAAAGCTACAATGACTCGAGACTTACATGATATCAAGAGTCTTACTGATAAGCTCTCAAGCCGTGATTATGGCAATAAAAACTGAAAAGAAACAGAAAATATAAAAGCACGTATTTATAAATGAGTTGTATCATAGAACGACTGATATCAGTTGTCGTGGTCGCAATTACGTGTACTACGTTATCTACTAGAAACTATGCAACTAATTAAACGAAAGGCGTAAACTTTCCTGTAATTCATACTTTAATGCGTTTCAGATTTCCCAGCCTCCTGAGTCGCATTCAATTCCAAGGAATCCTTCATGCATTATTCAGGATTGCCTGTTAAGCCGAGAGTGTTCGTTTATGAAGTAACGTGTAAAAGTAGACGGCTGGCTAACAATAAGACAAGTTGTCAAAAATGTGGTTGGCGGATATTTCAAAGTATTCACTATCTTTTAAGTAGTGATTGATACATGTTGAGTGGTCACAAAGATAAATATTTTCATTGAATCGCGCCTACGAATGTTGAATGTTTTCATCGACTGGTGATAAGGTGTATTTGATAACATGCGCCGAAATATGACACGGTAACTGTATCTCATGTACAGCATGTGATCTCTGTTTATATAATAGCGTGGTTTATGTACATATGCAACGTTTGGGATTCACCATGCTATTCAATTGTCGCCTACAGTTCATTCACTTACGAAGTGATATAAACATGTGCCAGGTGTCTTCTGCCAAGTATTGTGAGGCAATTTTGTTTAGATTAGTTGGGGGAATAGTGAATAGTGAATCTGATATATTTTAGAGTGCTTTGATATATTTGGAGTATTTCTTGTATTTAATATCTACACGTGCTGTATTGGGAGGATTGGTGATATCCGAGGAATTCGAAGTGTTCAGACTATTTGGGGTACTTGGAATACTCCTGGTTCTTAGAACACTTAAGGGAGTAGTAGACTATTGGATACGTAAAATCGTTAGTTTCTTTGACGTTAAATTACTTTGATACCAAAGAATCGTTATAGTCGTGCTTCTGACAATCTATTGTGGGCATGTTTACGAGTATTTACAAAAAACAAAATCGTCGGAATGAATAAAATTATCGAAGTTATTAATCGTTGAAGATAGCCCTGTACGGCGCGCCGCTGCAGCTGGTGTACATCGATACAGGTGAACCAATCATTTGAAAGCAAAATGCTTTGCCGATGAATTTGAACAAAAATTGTGGAAGTTACACACGAATCAATTTTTTCCCCACATTTTTACGGGAAAAAATCGTGTTTAATCAGTTATAAAATGTTTCGTAAACATCCAATGTTAATGTGGAATTGTTACGCGATAGAGAATGGAATTTTACAGCTACAGTTAAAATTTTAAGTAAATATATTCATTGGTTCAAGAGTTATGATGTACACCGTTTCTGGAAATAGTGTTTCGATAAAACCGGCTTCAAAGTAAGGTGCTCTATGCCAATACCACTCTACGAGACCGTTACTCAACGGTGCACTCAATTACGTTCGCTGCTATAACTTCGACAATTATTTGAATTTCTTCATGAACGTTTGTTTAAAATTTTCATGAAGGATAAGACTTTCAAAATCAGTAAATAAAAAGTTGAGTATTTGGTAATACTTAATCACGAGTACTCAAAAATACTCACAGTACTCTAAGCATTTAAGGTACCTAAAGTACTCCGAGTATTTAGAGTACTTAGATGTATTTCGTGTATTCATAGTAGTTCGAATGTTTAGATCATTTTGACTCCTGGGACTCTTTCCTGCTTGTGTCACTATACCAATAAAGTGATTGAAGCACTTAGATAACCGGTTATTAGAATATTGATGCATACATTAGACTATCGAATCATCGATACATTGAAGTGTATTACAGTCACTATAAATCATAAACTCCTTTAAAACAACTCCCAAATAAACGTTTTACGACACTTCATACAAGACACCCTATACATCCATCGTTATTCACCGCATTTGATAATGCACCATGCCTGTAACTTACAATTCATTCCGAATAGCGTACACTACAATTCCTATACTCGCACCAACAGATGCCAGACAAAAACGATGCCTATAGTCATTACCAATTACGGGTGAAACTAACACGCCTTTCACCTTGCGCCAGTGGAATACATTCCCATCAATATAGTGCATAAAATACTAGACAACCCTCGACTTTCGAAAGCGACCTACAATCCAATCTCAATCGACCCATAACGGACTCTAATATCGTGGATCGCATCTCCGCCGTGTGCTCAAGAATCGCTAGCGCGTTATCGAAACGGAAGAAGGAAAATTCCATCGAGATCCCTACCTGCTTCGAGTCCAGATCTATCATGACCATTTTGCTCTGGTTTAGGACCACGGGCCGCGATGAAATTCAAATTGATCACTAACAGCGGCTTTCCACGGGACGGATAGGCTCAGCTGATATTTTCCATGGGGGCACTCTTTTTGCCAATACGACGGACGGTAAGGCGGATAGTGGCGCATAGATCACCGATCGGCCGATACTTTCGCGCGGAGCAGGCAGCGTTCGCCGCGTACGGTAGACAAAGCCGCACTGTTGACTTTCCGGCAGCGTGCATACGCTATGTAAGCAGCGCGATGTAGACCGCGCGACAGTGGCGAAGATTGCCGAACGTAAACTGTGTGTCGCGCGCATTGAAGGTACCGCAATGTGAAAGTACCTACCGTCTCGTGTAACGTTATTACGACTCTAGCCCTCGCGTCTAACAGTAACGCGAACGACCAGCAATAGCGACGAAACAACGATACACTAAGTAGTTTCTATCAAAATCGTTGGGACTTGTTGAATACACAGTGGTCAAGATATGCACGATGCCGTTTTTTAATCTGTGAAAAGCGCTTCCTGGCAACATTGCGCTGTTTCCTGCCGCTCGTAATTAATCCAGCGACAGTGCTGTAAAACAATCACGCCACGAGTTCTGGTAATGCAGCATTAATTGAATCTTATTCTTTTTTCGATAAGTCACTAGTAACTGATAAATTTCATAGAAACACGTGGCGTTGGAAAGGCTGGACGGTATCGTCGCGATATCGGGGTTACATTGTGCTTCCGTGACTTTAGACTTTAGATAAATGACTGTAAGATCGTATAGAGATAATGGCTGGCAGTTGGGCGAAACTATAGTCTCGATCCAGTGAATCCAAAGTTCAATTAGTGACAAAATGTAGCAACTGGTTGTCTGGAAAAGAAAAGGGAGATATTGGAAGGTAATCGGAGATGTTAGGTTGATTATGGTTGATTAGGGGGATTATTAGTTAACGGTATCGGCGATAAAGAGTCATGATCGATGACGATTTTCTTTAAATAAACTGGTAGGAAACGGCATGGTGTGTTTGTTGTGTTTAGCATAGGAGCAGTTTCGTTTGATTTTTAATCGTCCGGTTTGAAGTAACTGAGACGAGGCTGCTCCTTCGGTCGATGGAAAAAGAAAAGTGAAATCTGATGACGATTTCTGGTCAAGGAGCAGGGACGTTATTTCGTGATTCGTGAAACTGGTTCATTTTGCAGGGGCGTGAGTTACGAATTACGATGCTGGACAAGTTTACACGCCGATCTGTTTGCTTTGAGATCAAGGCTCTCATCGTTGACCGACATTGTCGAACATAGGTACACATGTACAGGCTCTTCCAAAATACGCGGAACAATAAAAAAATAAAAATAAAAAATATAGAACACTGTGGACGGTATTCTCAGTCGTTGCTTATTCTTAAGATCGTCTTAAGCATTCGGGATCCTCTACTAGACTACTAGGTTAGTAGATAATGCCAAATGCTTGACGATCTTACGAATAAGCAACCAGTGAGAATTCAGAATACCGCCCTGTGTTTTCTTACAACTTCTCGTTTGATTAATGAATTTTAAGGAGAACAAAACCAATTTTCCACAACGAATAGCACTTGTTTCTTGAACTTAGAACTCGTTATTATCGAAAAACATGCACATTCCATTTTTTAAATCGATTTCCTCCGAAACAAAGAGTCTTATAAAACTGTTTCATTCTACTTTTTCGACTAATTTTTTTAAGAAGGGTTTTCTGATTGCATCCCGTGTTTTGAAATGCTCTGTATTTCTGATTTCCCTCTTTACAACAAATTAACTGCCAATAAATAGCAACGAAGGCCAATCTCGCTATAACGGGATTTTTATTCGTCGATATTCCGCCTCCTCTGCTCAAAGTTCAAATAACTGAGTGAAAGTGTAAGTTTCGTACTTGTCAGGTTATATATAAATTGTGCACAAATCATTTACGATACGGTAACCGAAAGTTTATTGATTGTTTTCGTTATTCATTTCCGAATTCGCATCTCAATTTTTCAATCTCGCATTAAAAAATGAAATTAGGTGCATTTATTTCTATGTGAAAATTGAACAGTGATAATCGATCGAAAATATAGAGCAAAATTAATTCGAACGCAATATAGTTTATTGAAAAAAAATCGAGACTATTCTCTCTTTCTTGTTTTCTTATATCTATTTATGTTTTTTATCCTTCTTATTATTTTTTTGCAATGTCAACTGATGCAATGAAGAATTATTATTATTATTATTTGAAATTTGTCCGTTTCTGTGTATCGATTGTTGCAACTGGTTTTGTACCAGGTGAAATCGAGTATGGATCGATAAAAAGTTTCGCGATTCACGGCAACTTTATCGAGAGGTGTAATGTTTCTGATAATTCCCTCACGATCGCCCAACGTGACGTAATTGGTGGCGTTCGTTATCATCGAATCGTAACAATGCTGCACCGATCGTTGAAATCCAGTTTCTACCGTTAACAAGTCCTTTCTTGTTATAGATAAGCGAATATACTTTATATTTACCTTCTGATTCTCCTCCACGTTACTGCCATTATCCGAGTGATCTGAAAACACACAGAGAACAGGTTGATAAGATTCCTATGACGCGGCATCCCAATTCTTTCTTTTCAGTAAGACAATCACATATAAGTTAATATTAAAATTCTAACGCAACACAGTATCCTCCAACATTTCGTGGCTTCTTGCACACTAACGGGACTCTTTCATCCCGTTCACACAATAAATAATAATAATAATAATACAGCATGTTGTCATAAAACATTTTCTTTTAAAAACAGTCTCTTATGACTAAGAGACACTCAAAACTAAGGCTAACTATCGATGAAAGTGAAACAGAATAAGAACATTATTTTTTGAGAACTATTTAATACCCAATAAAGACAAATTTCAAAAATAGCGTGGTCAACGTCAGAAAACCAAGCATTTCGTTATCCAAAGATGCCCTTATCGAAATAGATTCCTTTTACCGAGTAATAAATCATTAATTCGACTAGCAGAGCTTCCACCTTTCCCCCATTTCTTCTTCGGCCTTTCACACCTACCCCGTTAACAAGATCACATATATCGACAGTGCCTACAAATGACGTAAATCATAGGACAGTTGCATACACCACGGTTGACTTTTCTGCGATCGGTATGCAGCTGGCAGGCGCAGCCTGACGATCAAATCCGTGTTTGACATATTTCAAAGATAACAGGGAATACATTAACGCCGTAAATGACGTTAGTTCCACGAGACATGTCTGATTAAGAATTGAGAGGAAAGGAGAATCTCTCCAATCGACGAGGATCAGTCATCCTTCGCGTTACGCTAATGGCTGTGCAACGGGGTTAAAAGCGTCAGCTGTTGTGCCCGCCAGTAGAAAGTAATCTGTTATGTCAGCCATTAAAGATCTAACTGGCGCTATGGCGATTTGTTGCCTCCAAAAATTGGGTCACGGTCCAATCAGACATCGGCGTCGAATGGGAAGGGGCACGATTTGACACGCGTCACCTTGTCAAACACATAAAGTTTAAGTCACCACGCAATTATTCGTTTGTAATTGGTCATGGTGGAGGAATAACTCTGGTTCGGCATAGAGGGTGTACAGGCTGTTAAAAAAGTGATGGTCACTGCTTTCGGGGGCGAATCTGCACCTCAGGATCGGTGGAAATTTGTAAAAAAAACTTTATGTTAATAATCATTATAATTAGATTAATGTTTTTAATAATTTAAATTTTAATAATTAAAATTAATGTTTGTAATAATTTAAATTTTAATAATTAAAATTACGGTTTGTAATAATTTAAAATTTAATAATTAAAATTAATATTTGTAATAATTTAAATTTTAATAATTAAAATTAATGTTCTTAGTAATTTAAATTAATGTTGATTTTTAATAATATAATTTTGATAATTAAAATAAATGTTAAATTATAATAATTTAAATTTAATATCTAATTAAATTTACCTGGTGTTTATTTTTTACATCAACATATTCTGCCCGCTGAAGGGAGTCTCAATTTTTCTCAAAAGCGTGAAAAATGATTTCGTCAAGTACATATAAGTATGGACCACTTTACCACTGCCAAAACTTTATCAATTTTTCTTTAAGAGATATTGCGTTTGCTACATATGATTCCTTTCTGACTTTTTCTCTTCTCGGCGAGGAAAATATGTTGGTGTAAAAAAATTAACATTAATTTTCACTGTTACAAACAATTTTGCGGCCAGTTTTTTTTGTCAAATCTCCACCGATCCAGGGGTGTAGATTCACCGCTGAAAGCAGTGACCATCACTTTTTTAACACCCTGTACAGTAGCTATGTGCAATATTTGTGGAACCAATCGTAGAGGAGAAAATTTCGGTAGGAATCTTTTTCACATTTTTAGAACTTTTATTATTTGTTAATATTAAAGGAATAGGTTTCTTGTTAAGGAGTGCAAAGTTACAAATTGATAAGCTAAAATTGCTTGATGTACGAGTGTTAAGGTTCATCCACTCCAAAGTGACGTAATAAGCGACTCGGATTCAAAATGATCTGAGATTAAATCGAGACGATCTATTCTTGATTAAATGCCGCAGATTTGTACATATTACGATTATCGCCTACGATTCGCGACGTATGTGGACCACATTCGGCGAGATTTCAGTCTGTTTGTAATTAGATAGCGTATATTCGATATATTGAGTCTTGAATTTCTTTGAATTTCTCTTTTGAACAAATTCATTTTTCAGATTCATATACCTCGCAAGTAGGAGTTTAATTACATAAAAAATTATACAATGGTTAGTCCACTATCAATTAATCCATCATTAATCTATCAGCTCACCAAATTTTGGATCACGGAATAAATGTGCTCAAGTAGTCTAAGTGGAAATAATGGCACGATAATATTGATTAGACTGCTTATGTTTCTAGTGCGTACACTTCAGATCCAGAGTTCCTTTTTCGAAACACTTCATAACTTCAAACAACAGACACTATTAGAACGCAACAAAGATGTATCTAAGGAATTAATAACGGTTTATGATTCACAAAACTTAAATAGGTCATTTTAACATTAATATAATCTTTGGTGCCTTTCACGGTCAAACCAAACGTTCCCCCGAAAGTATCGGTAAGTAACTTCAATCCTGTTGTAGCGAACTTATACAACGGTCAAGTGAATTGTTTAAGTAACACTTCCTGCACGTTTCGTTTCTTTTTTACCTTTCTAATTCAAATAGTATGTATTATGAAAATGTGAAACGCGAATGAGCAAGATTGTCGGAACATGAAATCGTGTATGTACCTTGGATAGCCTCTATGGAGCCTTTGCGTTCGTTCATCGTTCTGCACGAATTGACAAAACCGTACCTGTTCCTATAACGTTAAGACGAATACTGATCCAGTTTTTCAATTCTGTTATCATCTTGTGACTATCTCGCCTTATCAATCGAAACATGTAAGCTAAGAATTAATTCCGGAGATAGATATCGCCCGCTCGATAGGGGTAAAATTGTTTCAGATACAAAAGGCCGTCTTCCACCGATTGGACGCGGTTCATCGAAGACGAGGACAAGCACCGAAATGGAATCGGTTGCAATCTTCGCGTTAGTCACGGCGAATCGAAGTTTCTAGCGGTGTCAACGAGGATGACACAACGTGTTATCGAAGGGGACAGAGCTGCTCTTCGAAGATGTATCTTTTACGTTGTTACTTTATTGAGAAGTCACAAGTGTTTTAAGCTAACGAGCCGAATGTACATATACGATTAGAATCTGAGTAAGCTCTCGAAGACCAGAATACAATGCGTACGTGCGTTATGCTGCACAAGAGAGAAATGTTTCGTGAGATTTTAATACCCCACGCGTATCAGCTTTTTCATTAAAATATTTGCTCTTCCGGTGTGGCCCCCGGGAGATCGATGAATTTTATCAACAACGCTTTATTTACAGATAAGCGTGTAATACGGTGCAATAGATTGTATGTTTTGGAAAACAAGGAAAGTACTTGAGACGATCGTCGCGCATGTAATTGCAGTTGTAATAATTTAATAAGGAGGTAGAAATATTACACAATGAATTGTAATTCAAGTGTAGTGACTTCTCGAATTAAATTGCGAGTATTTGTTGTTGCTGAAGAATCGAGATATGATATAATAATGTGACAGTATATGATGATGACATTATTTATAGTTTTATAACGTGGTAGTATGATAGTGTGCAAATGTGACCGCAAATAGCGCAAAAGTATGATTATATGATAGCGTCATATCGTGATCATATACAGTATGATAGTTTTATAACACGGCTGTATGCCCTTTTGATAGCGGGGAAAGGTGATAGAAAGATAGCAGATCATCATGGCAATATGATAGTTCCATATGATAGCGCAAAACGTTGTATGCCGACATATAAGCGCGATTGTATGATAGTATCATATCGCGTCACTGAAAGCGCAGAAGTATGATAGTATCATACCGCGACACTATGATAGCAGAATATCGTGGCAATATGATAGTTCCATATGATAGCGCAAAATGTTATATGCCGACATATAAGCGTGATTGTATGGTAGTATCATATCAGGACACCGAAATTGCAAAAGTATGATAGTATCATATCGCGACACTAGGATAGCACAAAAGTATGATAGTATGATAGTATCTTGCACAATAGCATGGCAATACAATAATATACTAATCCTACCGTTGTATTTAACACTTGGAAGTTCACTTATCATTCATCTCGAAGGCTAACATAAACTCGCGCATCCCCCGATGCTCCCGAAGAAAGTGCAGCAGAAGAAAGGGGCGACGTATGTTTGGCCATGAGGTCGGATAGAAGGCCCGGCCGAGCTTACTCTACTATGATGTACAAAAACGGATAATTCGCGTAAGTATGTCATAAAGCCAGTGAATTTCAGGGCGTAAGAGGACGCCGCAAAGTGTTTGATACATTTGGGCGAAGTGACTATCGGCGGGTCGCGTGCTAACTCGCGGAAAGTAACGGTATACATTCTGGTGCTTTCACGTTCAACGCCATCGAATTTTGTGATTCTGGATCCGCAGTGGTCTCGCAAGGAGAGGCTCGCCGCTTCGTACGGGAGGACGAGTGTATGGTCACAAGCACGCATTATGGGGTTCGACGTGACCCGATTTCAGGGCGAAGTCGACGAGGAACTTGTTTGTCCAATATGCTCCGGAGTCCTGGAGGACCCAGTCCAGGTATTATTTCTCTTTCGCTCGCTAATGATCGAACTTCCTCAATGAACCAGTTCCCCTGCGTTTACGCGAAACTTAACCTCACTTCTATTCTCCCGTTCTCCACGGTTCTACCGTAACATTTCTATCGATTAACACACGCGGGGACCTAGAGCGTGCGATCGGTCACTTCTACGCATCGCGACAAATCCCATCACTTGCCTCCCAGATAACATTCGTCAGAGATTTGCGAGACGTTCGTAATGTCAAGCAGTGGCTTGAATTTTTACAGCTACCATTCTGTCAAAATGTGTCGCGATCGTTGTTGGTCTCGCTAGATCTGTGCCTTGTTCGCGAAGCATACGAGAACCGTCTCCTGTATATGTTCGTGCATATTCATTGTTTGTCATAAAGTACGATTATAATAGCTTAGTAAAATGTGTGGTTTGGCTTAAAGACTGGTAGGTGAGCAATATGTTGCAGGCGCCTGTATGCGAGCACGCTTTCTGTCGTACATGCATTAACGAATGGATAAACAGACAATCGACGTGCCCCCTGGACCGTACGCTGATCACCTCCGCTCAACTAAGGGCGGTTCCAAGGATCCTTCGAAACCTGCTGGCCCGCCTCTGCATTAGCTGCGACAATATTATGTACGGATGTCAAGTGATAGTCAAGCTTGACAGTCTGGTGTCGCACCTGGAGCAGTGCGAGTACAATCCCAAGAGGCCGATGCTCTGCGAGCAAGGGTGTAGCCTCATCATCCCCAAGAACGAGCTGAAGGATCACAACTGCGTGCGGGAGCTCAGAAACATCATACATTCCCAGCAGCAGAAGCTGGCCGACATGAAGCGCGAATTGGGGGAGCAGCAGCTTCAAATAAACGAGCACAAAAGGGACATACATCTTCTGAAAGACTTCATGCGAGCATTGAGAGTCTCCAACCCCGCGATGCAAGCCATCGCCCATCAGATGGAGAGGGACGAGGTCGTTAGATGGTCCGCCACTCTCCCCAGAGCGAGGGTCACCAGGTGGGGAGGGATGATCTCTACGCCCGACGAATTGCTCCAGGTATGACCATTTGCAAGTTTACGTATCACTCGCTATTGATCTGTTCCGATAAGTAACGTACACGCAATGTTGCAGACTATGATAAAGAGAACTCTATCGGAGTACAATTGTCCGCCACATGTGATCGACGAGTTGATGGAGAATTGCCACGAAAGAAAGTGGCCGCCGGGTTTGAACTCCCTCGAAACTAGACAAAATTCTAGACGGCAATACGACAATTATGTTTGCAAACGAGTCCCCGGGAAGCAAGCAGTGCTAGTTCTCTATTGCGATAATACACATATGTCAGAGGATATGATGGTCGAACCTGGATTAGTGATGATTTTTGCGCACGGCATCGAGTAATGGTTCGTATGGGTGCTGCGCGCGTGCCAACATGTTCCGATGCCCAATTTATTCTGTTGTTTGTTACAATCGCCGCGATCGATCTTGGAGGCGTACGGGATATCGCTGTACTTCCTGTGCAGATACTGGGATATTCGCATATGTACGTTGCGACTGTAACGCGCGGGATATCTTTTCAAAAACTATTGAAAGGGACAAACGACGTATGCCTTTTGTGATAAGCAATTGTACAGACGCAATTGTCACATACAAAAATCTAATCGAATGTCTGGATCGTTACACTGTGATATACTGTTTCATTGTGAAAGTTCCTGAAATCGCGTGATAAATAGTGAGCAGTTTTCTTTTAGTTGTCCTTGAATGATTCTATGTACATTTCTATAAATTCGATTATTTCATTCGACGATGCATGACGAGGCAACTATTTGTCGGCCGTTTCAGGAATGTTTTTTACATGCATAGAAGCCTGTAAGCGTTTTACTATATAATACTTTAGACGAGTAAGAAACAAGAGAATAGAAATTATCGATATGGTAATTGCTACTATTAAGAATCTGAATGTGTTCTAAAAGATAAGTATCCGAGTGTCGGGAAGAAGAGCTATTCTTCCGCCTTTCTCAACGTTATTTATACGGTCTTAACAAAACATTACAAAGTGCGTAAATGAAATAAACATGCTATACAACGATCGTTCCAATAAATCGATATACTCTTGTGTGAATAACGGCCATAAGTATCGTCTGCAATTTAAGAGGCTCATTAAAATGGTGCACGCTCGACGTAGACTCTTCCTTTTTCCAGCAGGCAATTCGCAAAACCATGGTTTCAACGTATCGAAAGTAGTAATCTATGATAATTAAATGAACAGTCTCGATTTTCTTCGGCATCAATCTCTTACTGCTATTTTGTAACGCGTATAATTTAAGGGAAGTAACCAATGATTAGCATATTCGATAAGAAACGTTCGACAAACATTTGATCTTTCAGATATGTTTAAGCCAGATACGAATAAGGATATTCTAGTTTGTCGTTGCACAAAATAAGTTAGTCTTTTCAAAACAAATCATCGAGCTCGAGACGGTTCTATCACGCAGCTTCTTCGTTTCAGTTTAAAAAAAAACATCTAACATTTCGATCATGAATTACTACTGCTTTGCGCTTTAACGTTTACACGTAATTCTTTATTTATTCATGTTTACATGGCCATTCGTCATTAGCTTAAAAAATTGAGCTTGTGATCTTAATACATTGAGTACTAAGTAATTAATATACTTGCGAAAGAGTTTTGTAGCGGGAACCCGACTTCCTACCTAGTTCCGATCGAAAGATTCTAGGCTCTCGATATTCCGTTTGTAAAATTAGATCGTCATCTTTACAATGCAATATTCGTACATGTGACTGTTTAAATTACGTTTACTTTGTTGTAAATATCGCGCATATTATGTGTCATCGGTGTCGATTGTGCGCAAGAATGTTAAACCCGACTCTGTGAAGGGAACACTGAATGGAATGCTGTAAATATAAGAATATCTATTTTAACACTGCACACCCTTAGCACCCAATGCATTAAGCATTGAAAAAGCTCTTTTGAAGCTAAGCACGTGTATTCAAAGATTGTAGACAATTTTATACGCAGGTTGATAGTTGTTATGACTATAATAAATCTGATTTTATGTATTGCAAGTCGTTTGGTGCATAGCTGATTTCATTCTCTTTGCAACTGCCAATGCGGTACATAATTTACAGACTCCATCGCGGGCGCGTGTTCTCGCCGAGTAATATGGAATAAAATTAAAACGACAAATAGAACGGGATTGTACAGAAATCGTCACAGTTCTCCCCTAGTTACAGCGAAGTCCGATTCAAGCTTCGCAAGAACATCGACCCTGTAAATATTCTCAATTATATTACTTTATTAACTTCTGCCTTAACTTCTCTAGGTGTTCTTACGCTTACTAAAGGAAGATCGTATAATTCGTTTTAAGCGATAGTACATAACTTATGACTTTTATTATAGAATAGCGTTTTTCTTTGGTTGCTTACTACAATATCTCCCGAACAATTACCGTACAGTAATAAAAAAATGTGATAATTCATCTAGCACGAGTTACAGTGGAATAGCTTACTCGAGTGTTTAAATAATCGCTGATGGACGTAGCATGGATACCTAGTTCCATCTTCCATCATAACAGATGGGGGTATACGACGTTCAGTCTTTTACGTACTCGGATGAGGTGTGAGCTTTTTTTTGAATAATTGTATCGTTTATATCGCATAAAAGGCACGCTGGTAATGTTTTGGCATTCTCCTTTCAAATACGCCGATGGCTATACAGGCCCTGAGATGTGGCACTCGATGTCTGACGATTCCGAATTTACCTCCGACTAACAATTACTTTAGACCACTTAAGACGCTAAAATATACATGTGTATATATGAGAAGAAGAGAAAAGATCGACAGGAATCGTTCAACACTATGAGTATCTCTACGAGTTAATAATCTACGCCCGGTCCTATAAGTATCGCACGATCCAGAGCTTCCGTAGGTTTGCAATTCACCGAGAGTAAAAAAAATGCGAAAGCTGGCTGAAAGACCTTTAGAGAGAAAAAGAAATTGCAACGCTACGTTAATTCGTTTTAAGTGCACTTTTTTTTTATGAACGGATCTCGGGTGCTTATATCGTCGGGCATACGCCGGCGATTACGTCTCCGTAAGCTCGGTCCGGGCCCAGTGTTATGGGTCTCATGTTGATGTGAATGTTGGTGATACACCCGACGTATTGTGTTTGCGAGGTGCTTCCCCTTAATCGTTTGCCGAGTATCGGGTGACCACCGATGAAGATTGGATGCCTCGATAGGACTCCTGCCACGTTCTTACCGCCGATTCCAGGCGGCGCTGCTTTGTGGTCCACCGAGAGGAGTACAGCGTTCTTCTGCTTAACGGCTGTACAAAAGTAACAGTGAGAAATTGTTTTCCTTTTCTTTTTCTAACAGAAAACTTCTAGCGTGTACAGTAATTCTACCTTTACATAAGTCTGATTTTAATAAACTTTTTTAATGAATTTCACAGTACGTTGATTCTAATTGGCATAACTACAGTTTTGTCTCGTTATAAGTTCGGAAGATTAAACTACTCTGAACTAAAACGAAACAGTATGCTATTCGACTACACAAGTAGTGTGGGTAGAAATGTCCTTATAACGAAACAGGGGACTTCAACTTATAACGAGACAACACTGTATAACTTAATATTCTTCGTAATGATGTAAAAGAAATATAAGAGTGATTTACCTCGAATATTATGCCAATTGCCATCGCACAAGGAGTTCGGGTTCGTTGGCTCGAAAGAGGTCTCTATCGAACCCCTTGCTGTTTTCACAAGGAATTTCACGGTGCCATTGATCATTTCCAAGATCAAGTAATCTCGTTTGCCATGGACAGACAGCAAATGGCCAGAAGTCGAGCGTGGCTTGATGTCCATCTGGATGTCGACCGTTCTGCCGACCGTGAACTTGTCCACTAAAACGCAATTAAATTTCATGATGTTGTTTAATTGCTAATTAAACACTTACACTGTCGCTGTCGCGTATGCATGACTCCGCGAATTAATTATCTATGATTTTATGCTAGTGTAACAATGTAGTCTTATGCAGTATTTATTCGCTAAAAGCTCGGGACCGACGGTGAGCATTTCATGTAGAGGGGGCGCGATCGCTTTCAGTCCCATTAACTGGATCTCGGTCCTTCTCACGAGCCAGAAGTGGTGGGGATAGCGCCGAGCTCTTAGCGAATAAATACTCCATACTGCAATGATACTTATAAAATCGAATTACGCAAGGTTATAAAATACGTACTTGCTTTGAACAAATTGGTACCATTGCCAGGGAAGAAGAATAACCCTGGCTCGACCCGTTTCGAGCACGGAATCACGCCCACTTCGTTTATCGGTACGCCAACCGAGTGACCGTTCAACATGAAGTTTCCTAGACATCCGCTGAACGTCTGATTCGTACCCTAGAAGAAACAGTTTGCCATTGAAGGACAAATGCAACCTTGATACCAAGAACGGAAGAGGGAAGTCCCAAATCAACACGATTAACTTTCTTACAATCATATTGTTCACTTTGCTGGACACATCCTGCGCCACTCCTCCCACATAGAACGGTGGGTTCACGTTCATCGTCTCCGTGGCTCCTTGGGAATTTCCAGTAACGGGTGCTTCCTCGTCGACGGTAAGCTCTCCATAGTTTCCTAGTCTCTTGAACGCCACGATGTGCCATTGGTTGTCGTTTATTTTCTTCTCACTCACCAGCGTAGCGGGCCCGCTTCCGCAGTCGAACTTATAGTGTAGCTAGAAAATAAAGAACGTAGAACACTCAAAATTGAAACTATCGAGGACATTTTTCTATTTTCTAATTTCTTCCACCATTTGAATTTTAGTGAAATTGAGGATACTGAATTAATGTTGAATTAAAGGCATCTTTTTGTTTGTACTTATGCACCCCCTGTGGCGGATTTAAGGGAAAAGACACAGGTGGCAAACGTTCTGAGGGGGCCATTTTTTCGGGGAACTGAAGAGGTAGATGATTAAAAACTGGCTAAGTGTAGTATTACAGAAAAAGAATATAGTGTATAGATAAAATCATAATTTTTTTGAAGATGAGAACTGCCCATCGGCCGCCCGTTAAATCCGCCACTGTGCACCCCCACAATTTGAACCCAGTTTATTTAAAAAAACGTGGGTTGGTGTCCCCACCTTGCTGTTGCCAATTTCAAGTAAACAGGAAGACGACGCGCAATCTTCTCAAAATTGTTTACACACAATCGAAACTTATTAATGTGTGATAGCCATTCCACGAAGAGGACTTTTCTGGTTCGAACCGAATTCTCTGATGCCAGATAAGAGGAGCGTATCTCGGCGAGTTATTAATTACACCAATTTATCCATTGAAGAGTGGCATTCACCTTCAGACCGATATGAAATTTAATTTACCTTTCCGTCACTAACGTAGACGGCGATGAGATTCTGATTATTCAGATCGGAGGCGTAGAAGATAATGCCATCGTCGGCCATCGTTTTAATGTCGATCTGGAAGTCATAGTCGTTCTTGTATCTACCGTTCAGAGACCTGTACTCCAACCTACTGTTCCTAGCGGTGCCTGAAAGTAGAATGAAAAATATTTGTAGGGCAAAATATTTTTTTAGTTCGTTACAGTAATATCCATTACACTCATTACAGAATAATTATCGAAGAATTGTTTTATCTTATCTTCATGATCCTTGTATTACCTTGACAACTTCCACCTTCTTTATAATAAATATACTTTCTTAATTATTATCAACACTTGCCTGGTGAATGCAGGGTCCATTTTCACCCACGCGACGCTACTGGTGTCAGCCGTTCTTTATTAGTTTCGCTACTTTAAGCAAATAAAGGCTTTATATCAGAAGAAAATCCGAAGCTACTATAAAACGGTACTTTTGTAAATTTTGGGAACAAAAATCTATACTACAGAATCTGTCGCTAACTAAAGTGTTTAATGCTTTACCTTCGATATCCCCTGCAATAATAAGTGAAGATCTACCAGATTTCATAAGGAGAATAATATTTAGTATATTTTATTATGGGGAAAATGGACCCCATGAACGCCGTAGACTGCCGAGTTATCCAAGGATCGAATACTATACCGAATCTCCAGGCATTTTCTAATTCAGGGTCGTCTGCTGGGGAGTAAGGGAGTCGACACTGGTCCACGTGCAATGGGGTGGGTTTTTCGGTGGAGGTTGTGGCTTCCGTGGTCGTGGTCAGCTCGTTGTGATAACCGCGCCCCTCCAAATTTGGTTCCTCCTCATCCGTCTCCTTGTCTAATTCAACGTCGATGATGTCTGGCGAGAAGAAACGGCGGGATCATAGATTAGATTACCCTTCCTGGCGAGATAGCATCGCCAATATTCCGTATAGTTATCAATAACGTTCATGCTTACTGGTCTGGGTGGACACTTCAATATTATCGTCTGGACTTTCCGTGGGCAACAGGGGAGGTATGAAATCGGGCTCCGGCTCGGCCACTGGTGTTACTGCTGCGGAAACATAGTATCTCTAAGTTCTTAAATAATTAGGAATAGTATTGTGGGATTAGGAAGCCATAATAAGGTCCCATGATAGGTCTCTCATCGCCTTCCGAGGCTTTTTTTCTGTGAGTTCCACAAAGACGCAGGAGTTACAAATTCTACTCCTACAGTACTCTCAAATTAATCTATTGGGATCTGGTAGACTAGCCTGTAACTTCCACTTCCTTTTCTCCGAAATTCATTTCGTGCAAAATAGTCGACAATGGTAAAATGACAGCTGGAAAAGATATATCGAGGTCGTAAATTAAACTGATCTCATATTCCTGTTAATTCGTTTGGGCCTAGCTTCGAAACACGTTCACTTAACGCCCCACCGAGTTGCAACCTTGCTACACCTTTCCCACCTATTATACCTAATTTGGTATAGAAATTGCAAGCTATGATAAAATCAGTAGCCCAGTCAAAGTGTCCTTACACGAAGAGTCTGCTGCACCCTTGCACTTCTTCCCTAGCAAAGCGTGGGGCCTCTCGGTGGTGTTCGCGAAGTTGAGTATGGCACCGTTGAGCGTTGCGTCACCGATGCAACCGGCGAAAGGTGTCATCGCAGAACTACCCCGAGACAAGCCGAGTACAGCCGGCAGGCCACCGATATACAGGTTTCCGTGCGGTATGTTCAATGGGAGCGGCTGCAAGTCTGTGCTGTAATTCTTCGTGTCGTCGATATCGAGTTTCAAAGAATCCCTTGAGTGGGTGGCCGTAACCACGTGCCACTCATTGTCGTTAAACTTGATGCTTGATGGACTGGTCCTTAACTCCTCGCCCTGGCTGTTGAAGACCAGGATACCGTCAACCAGGGATAGGAAGCTGGCTACCCCTTCTTCTTCGTCGGATACGTAGAAGATCAGACCATCGTTCGCCAGGGTTCTGAACTTGAGGTTTACTTGAAGACCGTCTGATATGGAGACGTTGTGCCATTTCACGTAGCCAGGCGTGCTCTCTTCGAACATCACCAAACTGGCGAACTGAACATAGGTGTAATTTGGTTAAACTGATCTTATGGTGATTATTAAATTCTATTTTTATTAAATCAATGAACTCACCCTCATTGGACACCCAGGAACAACTCCAAACGCCTGCACATATCGCGTCAAGTCTACCACTGTATCCAGAATAACCACCTCGTCAATGCAGCCCTCGAAGCCATCATTAGTTACGGTTTCATAAGGATGCCTAGCATTCGGTGGATACCCTCCAAAGTAGATATGATCAGAGGATACCAGAGTCTTGCTATCCCCTGCACCCTTGCTGTTCACCACATCAACCCCATCCACTTTCAGAACGCCCATCTTCTCGAACCTGAGTGCCTCCAGTGTGTGCCAGCCGCCATCGTTATACTTGTTCGAGGATTTCAAGCTGATCTCCCCGTCCCCAAGGTCATACTGATAGAGTACGTGACCTTCCCTCATTTCCAACGACAGGAACTGTTTACCCTTCCCCATAAGGTACACCAAGCCGTCCTCCGCGAGGGTCTTGAAGTTCAGCTTGATGCTGAACTTCTTGCTATCGGGGGATATCTGGAAGTTCCTCTTGCTGAGGATGGCGTACCCGTGCCTGTCGAACCTGTACCCAGTGCTCGGCTGGAAATTAATCAGCTTATCCCTTTCAATAGCCGCCTTCTGGTTGTTTTCGCCGTCTATGAAGTTCCAGAAGGACACCGGTGTGTCTCCAACCACCAGCTCCTCCATCTCCCCCTCAAAAGAGGACGCAGTCACCGCGTTCTGCATATTAAAGGACGAAGGATAACCGCCGACGAACAGTTTCGAGTGTTCCTGATCGACATTGAAGATGGAGTAGGAGCCAGACACGACCTGCCCCTTCTCGTACAAATGATCCTTCCCCTCTCCTATATCCTCGCGGACGATCAGCTTCACGTTCTTGCCGGTCCTATCGACGATTATCTGTCGCCACACGTTGTCGGACACGAACTTGTTGTTGATGATCTTCTCGGGGCCGGAGCCCAGGTCGATGATGAGCACCGGGTAGCCACCTTCTATCAGCAGCGCCATGAAGTCGTGAGTCTTGAACCGGGACAGTTTACCGTTCTCCTCGTTGCCCAGGTACAGGAGGAACCCGTTTGCCTGGTTTGTTCTGAAGTACAGGGACACTTTGCTCGACGTGGCCAGCCAAGGTAGACTGTCTGGGTTCTTCAGTTCCAAGGTAGTGTTCCTGTAGAACGTGAGGCCGGTCTTGAAACGATCCGCCAACTCCCTGGCGTTCGCTATCTTGATCTTCAACGCGTCGATCTTGCCCTGCATGTTGTTCCCGATAGTGTCGATGGTATTCTGGTGGCCGCTCAGACCATCTGTCAGCTCGGTGATCCTTGGAAGATACTTGGCCGCTATGTCCAGCTGTTTCTTCGCCTGCGATATGTCGCGGACCGACTCGGATATGTCTTTGGACAGCTGCTTGGTCTCCTTTAGGTCCTCCGGTATCTTGTCCACCACGCCTTGCAAGTTACTCACGGAGAGCATGATGTTCCGCTCGACGTCTATCACTTGGTTCATGGCGTCCTGGGTCATCGTAGACGACGGCGATGGGATGTTGTCGAGCGCCTTGTCTATGTAGTCCAGCAGCTCCTTGTTGCGTTTGTTCTGCGAGAAGATCAAGCTGGCGTCCGCTTGGGCGTTGCTTAGGTCCTCTTCCGGCTGCCCCCTGGTCTTCCACAAAGTGTCCCTGGCCGACTGGTGCAGGCGCAGGGATGAATTCTTCGAGTCCAGCATCTTCTGACCAATCCCATCGGCCAAGGCTGTGGCGTTGTTAGCGGCGTCTATGGCGTCTGCTGCTGCCTCGCGCGTAGCCTCGATAGCCGTCCAGATATTCCTGTAAGCAGATACTGCCTTCACAGCGTCCGTGTTCCTCGTGTCTGTTAATAAATCGTCCAGGGCCAGGGACCGACTGTAAAGCTGGTTAGCGTGGTCGCTGGCCTGTTGAGCTACGTCAGCTACGTCTAGCAGCATCTGATCGTTCTGTGTGATCGTAAAATTCAACATCCCACTGGTGTCTTCAGCGTTGCTCAGCTTCAGCATTGCGACGTTGCGATCAGCGTCCTCTAGGTATCGGCTAGCGTTCCTATTCAGCTCCCCGCCGGCCGTTAGATCGTCCTTGGCTTCCTCAGTGGCGTTCTTCACCACGTCGAAGTTACCCATCTCTGCCGCGTTCCTGTTCTCCTGGTTCAGCCTGTCCACCATGATGGCCTGCTCCTGCGCTTGCCAGATGATCTGCAGTAGGTCGTCCATTTTGCCGCTCATGTTTTTGATCTTGTCCCTCAGGTCGTCCGCGAGCAGGGACAGATTGCCGACTGGCACGTTGTACTCGTGCATCTCCGACACGAGGATGTTGGCTTGGTCCGCCTGGTCCGTGGCGCGGTCACGGAAGCCAACGAAGGACACCTCCTTGATCCTCCGCAGGGTCTCAACGGCCTCCTTTAGCGCGCTGTCTATCTTGGCGCCTGTGCCCAACTCGATGTTCGAAGCTAGGGCCTCTACTTCGAAGACGGTGGAGTTCACCAGGTCTATCTCCGCGATCACATCCTTCTCCAAGACATTCATATTCTTCAGGGTGTTCTCCGCTGCGAGCTTCCACTTCTCGCTGTCCTCCACGGTGTAGTCGATCTCGCGCTTCTTATTCGACACATCCGCCTCCAGCCGGGCGGCTTTCTCCTCCAGGGGCAAGAAGTTCACTCGGTTGGGGTCTAGTAGCTTCACCTCAGGATACAAGTCGTTTACCGTGTCGTTGATGAATTTGAGCCGCTGGGTGGTGAAGTAGCTCTCAGCAACGGTGTTGTACTCCCTGAACACAGGGTCCAGCAGGTTGGACAAATCGTCGGTGACGTCTAGCAAGTTCCCAGTGCAGGAGTCGCAGGCGAAGCAGCCCTGTCCTGGGATCAGGACGTTCCTGTACGGACAGTGGTCACACTTCTCCCCGATCACGCCTGGCAGACACGAGCACTGGCCCGTGGTTGTGTTGCAGGACACTCCGACGGAGTATCCAGTGTTGCATCCGCAGGATGTGCACCCGCCAGGCCCGTAATTCCAATACCCTGGTATACACTGGTCGCATCGTCGGCCAGTGATGCCGGGCCTGCACTTACACTGGCCAGTCACCTCGTCGCATTGGCTACCCTCCGACGCTATGTCGCAGCTGCAAGCTTTGCAACCGTCGCAGGTGTCGTATCCGTAATGGTCGTCCGCGCAGCGGTCGCACTGATCGCCCACTACGTTCTCGCGACAGTGGCACTGACCCGTGAAGCTGTCGCAGTGCTCCATCCCGCATTCCTCGCAGTGGCAGCTGCGACAATCCTTCCTCTGCACCGCGTCCCCGAAAAACCCAGGCGCGCAGAGGTTGCAAGCCTCGCCGTACGTATTGTTCAGGCACTGCAAGCACTCGCCAGTCACGGAGTCGCAAGCGCCAATTTGGTTCGTGTCGATGTTTCCGGAGCATTCGCAGGGCTTGCAGATGTCGCCGGAAGTCTCAGGGTTTCCGTAGTACCCAGACGCGCACACTTCGCAGCGGGCACCGTAGTAACCCGGCAGACAGTCGCAGCTGATCTTGTTCCCTTCCTCGTTCACCTCGCAACCAGTCGCGAAATTATTGGATGGAATCGGTAGAGGGCAGGCGCAAATCAGGCAGTCCGTAGGGGTTCCAAAGGTGGCGTTCCCGTAGTAGCCTTTCTCGCAGAACTCGCAGTGCTCCCCTGTTGTGCCATCCTCGCAGTTCTGCGGTGAAAGGATTTACGTAAGAGAAGTGGAAAATTTAGGAGGAAATGTAGGTAAACTTATTATTACAATTTTGACCCGTGTTCCCACTCCATTAGTATATTTTTAAATCACATGCAAATCGGTATATTTTTATAAATAAATACCATTAAACTTCGGAGGGAAATCTGAGAACGCTTATTCTTCAATGTCTAGACACCCAAATTTTACCCTGGCTCAGGAATGACCCCGCAACTCAAAAACTTTGCCATTGAAACACCTACCAGACATATCCCAGTGTTGACGTCACAAGTATCTGCGTGGCCATTGCACTCGCAACGAACGCATCCGCCATGGGGCCCACTCTGCACCCTGTAGTAGCCTGGCGCGCACTCCTCGCAGGAGAATCCTTGATAATTCGGTGGGCATTGGCACTGTTCGACGCTGCTGGCTGGAACGTTGAACTGGGACGAGTAGAACTCTGTTGTGGTATCCAGGGTCACATGGGACAAGGTAGCTGCGATACTGGGGTCCCAGTAGGTGGCTCTGATATGTATCTCTCGAAGATCCTCAAGGACCACCATCAGCTGCTCCCTGGTAGCGCTTAATCGATTAGGCGTGACGAAATTGGCTTCGATTAATTCCACGGACGCCTGGAAATTCGTGAACGACGGTGGCTGCTCATCAGAATAAAACAACAGCGTGGTGTCACCACCGTGAAGGATCACGTCAGCCGCGCTGACAGCGCTGCCAAACGGCCCAGTACTGTAATGCACGGTGTAATTGAGGACGCCCCCATAGGAAGTCAGCATGTTCCCCAGGTAAGTCTCGGACGCGGAGAAGTAAGTGACCTTTCCGAAAGTGTCGTTCCAAGCCAAATAAGTCGAAATGTTGTTGACATTCACCTCTTGAGGACCGATGGGCAATAACGTCAGTTCTCCGCCCTTTTCAGCCAGCACGGCAAGGTCCCAGCTGCTCATATTAGTCACGTAACTCCTGTACAGGTTCGCCGACTCGCACCTGGTAGTCTTACCGAAGCAGAAGCACTTGGTGCAGCCCTCCTCGTTGCTGTCCTCCAGGTTAAACGTGCCTTCCTTGCAGACGTCACAAGCGGAGCCCTGGACGTTCACCTTGCAAAAGCACTCCGCGGTGTACTGGTCGCAGATCTCAGCAGTGGTGCCTCTAATGTCGCAGTCGCACCTCTCGCAGTGAGGGAACTGCGAGTACCCAGCCTGACACTTGTCGCACTGCCTGCCCACCACGTTCTCCTTGCACCTGCAGCTGCCATTCAGGAGGTCGCACTGCATGTCGCCGTCTATCACACCCACGGGCGAGCAGTTGCACTCCTCGCAGCCTATTATTGGGTGGAATCCGTAGGTCCCCACTTCGCACTGGTCGCAGCGGTCACCAGTGACCCTCGAAGGGCATATGCACTCGCCGGTTTCCGGCTCGCAAAGAGCTGGACAGTTGCAAGGTCTGCAGTCGGGGAAGCCGTAGAAGCCAGTCTTGCAGATCTCGCAGCGCCTGCCAATGATGTTCGCCTTGCAGGGGCACTGGCCGCCGAAGTTCTCGCATTCGAAGCTGCTGGTGCCGGCTATGTCACAGCTGCAGGGCAGAGCGCGGTTATTGTAATTAGCGGTCAACGAGAAGATGGAGTCGCGGCAGAATCCCTCGTCGGTGATATTGATATGGAAGTGGTTGTAGCCGCACTTCTTGATAAACTCCTTCGTCTGGTCGACCTGTATCTTCTTAAGAACCTTCTCGTTGTATTGTTCGCTGGGAATCACCAGGATGTAGTCCAGCCAGATGCCGTTTCCTGTGCTCTCCTTAAACGTGATCATGAAGTTCTCGATCAGCTGGAACCTGATGTTGCTGTCCGCCTGCTTCACCACGCTGCGGCATCCACTATTACTGGGACAATGGGGCACAGACATCTTCGCCTCGTAGAACTTGCCGTTTTGCAATAGCACGTCGAGCTCGTACTCGGGGTAGTCCGGTTGGTAGTATTGCACCACGAAGGTGTAGTCACCGGGTTGGAGAACCTTGGCGTGAATATCCACCATTGTGTTCTGGTCGTCCAAGTATATCAGTTTAGTGGCGTTATTGTAAATACCGAAGGGTCTATTAGGCGATTCTGGGACCGTGCTGCTGGTCTCGAACTCGATCTTCTTGGCGTCAGCGGCTCCGGGGAACTGCCCCTTGACACACTTGCCGTCCTTCCTCACGCAGATCGACTTTGGCTTCACGTAGTCCAGGGACCACTTGTAATAGGGTATAGCGACAACAGAATCTATAGCCACGTTGGATGTCGGCTCCCCAGTCACAATCAAGCTGATGTAGTTCGAGGGGAAGTTCATGGTAGCCACTCTATCGTAGGTGTCGGTCACCACTTGCCTGCAAATGCTCGTGTACCTGCACGGGTACAGAGTAGCTTTCCCTTTGCCAACGGTGTTGGCCTCTATCAGCAGCGTCGACGTAACGTTCTCGTTCTTGGGCGTGACGTACATCACCAGGAGTACATGGGGACCAGGCTTAGACACCCTCAGGTCGAAGTGTATCTCTTCCTGCTTGTAGTTGACTAATGGAACCTCGTCCCTGTCGATCTCTGCCAGAATATCCCTATCCGTGAAGTACTCCGTCAGCGGGATCCTGACGTTGTTCTCGTTCAGGAAGCCTCCAGTTCCGTGGACAGCGTCGAACCTAGTCAGATTGGGGTAGCCATAGTGGCGACAGAGCCCTTTGTAACCGACCTCGCAAGGAATATTCACGTCCTGAGTGAGAAGAGTCGCTTCGTAGTACTCCGCCGGTAGCAGAACGAAATAGTCGAGGAAGAGGCTCTTCTTGGTGGCGATGCTGATGAACCATCGGCCCGGGTTCATCACCATGGGCGCGGGGTGATTACCATGGGTCCCTGCAACCGTCACGAACGACGGCTTCACGGTTGGCTTGAAGTTCACCTTGAACTGCTGCTCCACTTCTGAGGGGTTCTCTGGGGTAATGGTGATGGTTCCCAGGATCGGCTCGTTGTTAGGGTTCACGTACTTGAGGACCATGCGATAGAGAGAGGACTTCTGGATTGAGACGCTGAGGATAATCTCGTCCTGGAGAGCGGAAAACACCGCGTACCCCTTCCAGCTGTAGCCTGGGAAGAGCTTCTCGGTGAAACCGTAGCGCACTGGGCTGTTGCTGGGCGTTCTGCCATCTTCTGCTTCGTATTGGAATTGGTGGAGTGTCGGGAAGTAGTGAGCTTTCAACGGCTCCTTGCAGGTTAGACCAGTGACGCGAGGCTGGCACTGACACTGGCCTGTCTGCTTGTCACACACCGAGCTCACGGATCCGCCGATGTCGCAGGCGCAATCTGGTAAATGGGGATCATGTATAGGGTGACTTGTGTAACAATTGGGAATAGATTTTGTAGTACCTATATGTTTCCGGAGCCACGGAAAAAGAGGGCCTCTGCGACGAGACTCGAACCCACGATATAACCAACTCCGCCAAAGCCGAACCTCTGAGGTCTCTTATTCCGGGCTCCCTCTTATAGGAGATTCCTGGCCTCACAATAAGCTTCTGATTACGTACCTGTGCAACCGAAGAAATTGCTCTCTTGAATATTGTACGTCCCATCCACGCACTGGTCGCAACCTCTACCCATCACTCCGGGCTTGCAAATACACTGGCCGCTCTTCGTGTCGCATTCGCCGATGTTCCCGATAACGCCAGGTATATTGCACTGGCACTCTTCACAAAGAATCATGAACAATGTAAATAAATGTGAACCGATGTGGGAGGATATTGCTAACACTTAATGTCCATGGTTAAATCAGCCTTCCAATTGGAGCAAACGTGTTTTCCACGCCCCAACTTCGAAGGCTGATTTAACCCCCTAGACATGAGCGTTTGCCGATAAAAAAAGATACGTATTTAATATTTTTTCGAGAACTATAATCCACGTAAATCTCATAAAAATCAGCGAGTAACAGTTGGGTGATGTCCCTTTAAGAGTTTCGAAATTCAATACACCATAAGAAAATGGAGAAGCTTCCATTGCGGTCACCTTCGCAACCCTGCGGATTATACGGTTGTAAATTCCAATACAGAGGCTTGCACACGTTACATATTCTTCCTTCCACACGGTCCTTGCATTGACAGAGTTCCCCTGCAGGCAAGGAGCCACAACCTTGGAAGGTCTCAAGGACACCTGCAGGGTCGCAGTTGCAACCCTCGCAAGTTGGGAAGTTGTAGAAGCCTTCTTTGCACTGGTCGCACCTCGCGCCATCGAAATTCTCGCGACATTGACATTTGCCCTCTGCGTCGCAGGAGGCGCCAATAGAACCATGGCTGTCGCAGTTGCAAGCTGGAAAAATCAATATTTTTCACAAAAGAAAAGAAATTCCCCCTTAATTGTTATTTTTTACTACTTACGTATGCACTCTGGATACATGTAGTAGCCAGGACTGCATTGGTCGCAAGTCTTGCCAGCGAAGTTGGTGAGGCAGGAGCATTTCCCTATCGCGTCGCAGCTGACAAAGGGCGAGCCTATCAGACTGCAGTTGCAAGGCCTGCAATTTGGATACCCGTAGTAGCCGCTGATGCACTGATCGCATCTAGCGCCACCGTAGCCTTCTTTGCACAAGCAGACACCGTCTGCTTTGTTGCAAATGCCTGGCACTGTTCCTCGAGCGTCGCAGTTGCAGACTAAGCAAATTGAATTAATGAATTTGGTTTTCTTTTAAAATCGCAGTGAAGTATGTTTTCAGATGCGTACATGTACAGGCGGGGTAGTTAAAGTAGCCATCCTCGCATATATTGCAAGTTCTGCCACCGTAATTGTTCTTGCAGGTGCAGTTGCCGGAAACAACGTCGCAGATGTCACTGAAGGAGCCCAGAGCGTTGCACGCGCAAACTGGAAATTGTGTTTTGTATCGTAAATATGATTCTCCGGGGAATATCAAGTTCAGCTTAACAGTTTATCCAAGGCTCTTTGTTTTTTGGAAGTTTGTATCCGTGATGTATGATATATCGTTGCGGGTAAGCCGTATTTCGTATTTGAAAGTAAGAGAATTGTGTGATTTGAAGATTTGTAAATTTCTTGGAGTTTCAAGAAATTGTTAATTTAGATTAGTTTCCATTATTTTACGAATTTGAAGAGCGAGGGCATTAAAAGTAGGAGTGCTACTTACGCAGGCAGTCAGGGAAACCGTAGTATCCTTCCGAGCAAAGGTTGCAGTAGTGGCCAGCATAATTCTGTTTGCATGGGCAGGATCCATCGATCGCCTCGCAATAATCCCCGTCTGTTCCTTTGGCGTGGCACTGGCAAGGCACGCAATTCGGGTAGCCATAGTATCCGTCGTTGCAACTGTCGCAGTTGGGCGGTGTGTACTCCTTCCGGCACTCGCATTTCCCCGTCGCGTCCGCGCAATTTCCCGTCGAGTAGACCAGGTCGCAGTTGCACGCTGTCACAGACGTAACGAAGTGTTAGCATTTTTTTTTTCTTATAAAGCAGGACAATGAGACAATTACTCACGTTGACAAACATCAGTCGCGTTAAGAGGCTTGTCTTGGGGCCTAAAGAATTTCGGTTTGCACCGATTACAGTTGATGCCCTCCGTATTGTGTCGACAGTTCTTGCAGATACCACCGCCCTCGTAGTTACCATAAATGTCCAGGGACATGTGTTTCTCGTCGACCTCCTCGTCGTAGGAGCAGTCGTCCGAGTGGCCGAAACAGTTACAAGCTAAAGCAATAAAAAAAAAAAACAGTCTCAAACACGAACTCTTAAATAGGAAAAGCCACCAAGCTTCCACTCCATAATTATCTCTTACGTTCGCACGTGAACTTCTTGAACGCAGTGGATTGCCGCCACTTCTTCTGCTCGAACCCTCTGCAGCAGTTCGCGCACTGTGGCCCGCACGTGTTGTGTTGGCATCTACAAAACAGCTTCTTGGGCGTCTTTGGGTCCAGCACGTCGCAAGTGTCAGCGTGGCCGTTGCACATGCACCGACCGCCGATACTGATGTCTTTGATCGAATAAAAGTACTGAAACGCGAAAACGTGATTATTCATTATTCCTTATCAGACTCTATCTAATTGACATTTAATGACATTGAGTTGGCAAAGACTTACTCTTCTGGTGACGGTTGGATCTTCCTGGACCAGCGACATCAAATGGCCCAGCAGGTTCTTGGTCCTGAGGAAACGGAAGCGAACGTTCGTGGCCCTGGTCCATTCCTGAAGAAGGGTGGAATTGAAGTAGTGCTTGGCGGATGGTCGATTATTTAGAATGGAGATCGGTATCTCTCCACCCTCCAGCGGCACGATCTGAGAATACTCGGTGGTGCAGATCACGCTGTCGTCCCTGGTGATCTTGTTGTAGGCGTCCACGCCGAAATAAGTTAGGCAGTCGTTGGCAGTGTCGGAGAAGTATTGCCAGGGGGACCACGTCTTCCCGTAGTCCTTTGATTTTTCTAGCACCCACAATCCTGGCCTGGGACCATTTGCCATTTTCACGTACACATAGGCCACGTGGAATTCCTGCGAAGCAGATCTTGTCTTGCATTCTTTTTCTATTTTATATTGGACACTTGCAAATTCCGGGAAGAACTACGAAGTATTTCCTGATGTTCGAAATGTAGGTGCTTCGTAGAAGAAAGATGGAGAGGGAACCCGAAGGTTTTCTCTCGAATTGGAGTTGTTTTATGGGGGAACTATTCTCGTGGAATGACTATTCCTAGGGAAGATTCCCATGAATGGACTATTTCCATGGAGGAATATTCCTACGAATGAACTATTCTCGTGGAAGAAATATTCCTAAGGAAGGACTATTGAGAAATCTCTATTTCCTGAAAGGGCTATTCCCGAGGACGCGCTATTTCTATGGAAGGGCTACTCCCATGGAGGATGCTGGCATAGGAAACTTGCTTTCTCGGTGGAAGCGGGGGAGAGGAGCACAATGTGAACAGCGCAAGGCAAAAACCGAGGCATGAGAAACAGATGTGGAGGGCTGCGGCCTTTCGGGAGCATTACGATCGTGCCTTCCTCCGAAATTCCCGGACACGTGGTCGAGAATGCAACGAGAAAGAGCTCGCCAGCGCGGCGTAAATGAGTCCTTCCGAGAAACTGTTTAGCGAAAAGACAATAACCCCTGGCAGCCTGCAACAGGAACGATCACCTACTGCTCTTCCGATCGTCACATTAAATTACATAATATCCACGAGTATTCTGCGAACAACAACAATATCTATATCTCTCATTCTTAATTGAAATCAAGAGATCGGTAATGTCAATTAATAAGTAACTGAAAGAAGTTAATAGTTTTCTTGAATATTTCGAGAATTCTCGGTGAAAAGAGTTTCCTTAATAAAATATTCCTAATAATTTCACGATGCAGGTACTTTCATTAGCTTATTAATGTTCCAATATTTCAGGTTTCTTTTTCGTAATTAAATATCAATGCGGTTTAACGATTTGAAGCAATTGTTTCATTCAGAATTGAATTTAAAAGCCCTGGAACTGTGTTCCGAATTCATTTAAAAAATTTGTTTTTATAAAGTGAGATAATTTTGATTAATTATTTATATATTAATAGATTATCTGATCATCTAACTACAAATAAATAATTTATATATAAATAGATAACACAGAAACAATGAAGTGCCAATTAATGGGCATTCTACTGGGCCAATATCCCGAATTGGATCAGTGGAAGGAACGAAAAGAACGCGGGCGAGTTGTACCGTTTACCCCGCTCCCTAAAACCCGTGTTTCGTCTATTGTCCTCCGGAAGTGATGCGAAGATAATTCCTTCCCGCTTCGCAGGAAAACGCCTACCGCGTGATAAAGCAATTTGTTACAGATAAAATACTTATTCCACAGGCTCATTGTTTCCTGCTGTCGCCAAGCCTCTCTCTTCCTCTCTCGAAACGTTTCTCAAAGTTTTACTAGGTCGTCGTTAACCCTAGAACACTAACCTGGGGAGCACAGTGCGGCAAGTTCCCCAAAGTTCTAAGTACCATTTCTGTATTTTCACTCTAAAAATGTCATTGGATTCAATATGTTGCTTTGAAATTAAAATAAATTTTTACGAGCTTGAGATTAATAAATTTAATAAAAAAATTCAAATATTACTTTTGCAAAATTGGGTACATTAATGTCAGAAGAAAGTAATGTTAGTGTTCCAGGGTTAGCAAAATCGATGATCATTCCTTTAATTGAATGGATTAGCTATCCAATTTTAAGTTTTAATATTCACGATACTCACCTGTCCCAGGTTGATGGTCAAGTTCACCTCGTTGTACTTCATCCCCCTGGAAAGTGGCGGCGATTGCCACCATGTTTCCATTCCATCCACCGCGAACTCTGGGGGATGCTCCTTCTCCGGATTCTCTGAGTCACAGTGGTCGCATACCTGCGCAAATGTGCCGATAATGTATTATATTTCGCGTCTGCTGGAACCTTTCAAAACAGGGGTCGAATGAATTTTTTAACTTTAATAATTAAAAGTAATTTACTGATATTGTAACTTTGAAATCATTTTCTTTCTGTTTTCGCAGTTTCCTTCGATCTTTGTTTCAAACTGGAGCTGCAAGTATTCAAATAGTCAAACTATTTGAATAATTTCGAAGGCGAATAATTTATTACAACAATTCAAATAGTGCAGAGTATTTGAATATTCGAAAAATTATATATTCGAAAATTAGTACCCGAATGTTCGAATCTCAAATTCGAATTCTACTGGTATCCGAATATTTGAATTATTCGAATTTCAAATTTGAATTCTACTGGTATTCAAATATTCGTAATAGTTCATCGCGAAACAAATTCCAGTCTCAGAAACTCTTCAATTAATAATTATTCTAAACCCACTAGCAGCGCCAAAAATTACGGTTAATTAACCAATCAACAGCCAATCCTCTATATGTATTCATTACTTCCTGAAAAATATTCCTCCTACCCGGTATACTTAAATCATTCATTGCCCTGTCCATTGCGGAGAGAACAATCATTTTTTTCAAAGAGAAATGAACCTAAATAGTGTCCATACAGTTCTATAACAGCAAAACAGTTCATCACTGAAAGAGGCCTCGGGAAGCCCATACGAAATCATGGAATTTTCACGGAAATAAGCAATAAAAATAGACGAGTTTTTTTCCACGAGAGTTTATGGGACACTCGTGCCAGTTAGGCCGTTCGGAATTTGAAAAGATGAGATGGTCAAGTGTTATCGAGAGGTCAACCTTATCAACCGCTCCTTATCGGCCCTCTCACTTCTAGTCTACATGGCGTTTTCTTTCGCCCGCATAAATAGATAAACGTAACGCCGTGTGGCCATTGACCAGGAGGATCCTCCACTGGTGGATTCTCCAATAATATCGATCAAACTAGGTCCATCCTGCGAAACGTTTAAAATAAAAGAACCAATAAATTCGGGGGAACGTCACAGAAGGCAGAGCACGATTAATAAAACTTAGTGGTTGGAACACTACGAAATCGTTGGTCTAATATATTATTTCCTGCTTGATTAAGGCCTGGGACAGCGATACGCTACCAAGAAACGCGAAAACGATTAATGGCGGTAGAAATGTGCTGGAGGAAGCAAGAATAATCTATAAACAACCTCCAGTACACTAGACTTTATTGAGGAGTTGTAAAATGTTTTAATACTTTTTTTAGAGGTTCTACTAAAGGAGGTGCTATTAAACAATTGGTGGTTTTGTTTTAGAAACGAGCGCAGACCTGCGAAATTTGATCATTAGTTCAAAGCACTTTGGTTTAACTGTAGAACACTTTAATTTTCTCTGCAAACTTGTTAATAACTAGAATATCAAGCTTTCACTTCCAAATATCTATTTTCTTAGTGTACTTAAACGAAGACCGAGAAAAACGCTGAAAATATAAAATATGAAATATAATAAATAAAAATAAAAATAAAAAATTAAAATTTAATTTAAACAGTTTTATAATAAAAAAAATACATAATTTCACCGAAAGGGGACATGCAATATATATGCAGTAAGCCATTGATATGCTATAAATATCTCGTTTAAAGATACTTTAAGGGATACATAAAAGAATTTTTCAGAAACGTTAAATGAACTTTGAAATATTCAAATTCCAATTTGGATTCGCTCGCGAGTCCAAAGTGTCAGATACGATATAAAATGGTCACAATATCGTTCTAGAGGTATTTGTCGAAATGTCCTTTGCGGACGACCTGGGGTGGAAATGTTTCTTTGTTCGGGTCCACCAGTGCCAGCCATTCTCACGTTAATGTCTGGGGGTAATTTTCTATGAAGAGGACACAGTGATTATCCTCTCAGATTACTCCGATAATCTGCGGCTAGTATTGCGCCGAGAAACCCTATCTTTTACTTGCTAAACCGATTGAAGTGAGATTTGTGCCGTTGTTTCATCGTCTTATCCCTTTTGCTACAGCGGGGGGTTGAAACTGAAGAGAATGGAGTTTTTGTACCTTCACACTTTTGAAGAATACCCCTTTAAGTCGGTCATTACTTCCCAAGCCGTTGCTCCTGCCCAGAAAAAATTGTACAGGGTGTAGGAGAGAAAGATAATTTGTTGATTTATTTTCAAAGTAAACATTTGAGGTTTCAAATTACCTCAGCGTGAAAACACGTCAAAGTGTTAAAAAGTGTCTTTCTCTTTTTTGAATGAGTAAGAAGGACTAGAAGAATTTACTAAAATCGAAATTAGAGAAATTTACTGTGGAATATTTTTAAATTAAAACTAGGAGAATTTACTATGGAATATTATTAAATTAAAATTAGAGAAATTTACTATGGAATATTATTAAATTAAAATTAGAAGAATTTACTATGGAATATTATTAAATTGGAAGTAGAAGAATTTACTATAATTTTAATAAATTGGAGCGTATCGTGCACTTGCTTATTAAATTAATCAGTGACCCATTAAACTCTATTTCATTAATTTAAAGAAGAAGAAATTGGACTTTCTATGATACAGGGATTCTAACACTTGATCCGCGTCGCTGGTCATTACCATTCACGCGTGTCGATCTAATGAAAGGCGTTCTTTCACGTATGACTTCATTCATGCTCGCCCATATACAAAACGATCAGCATCATCTTCCCTTATCGCAATTCTAAGAGCGAGATAATGGTACACGCATGCCAACAGTTCACCGAAGCAAATGCGCGGCAAGAAGAGAGCTTCGAGAGACGATAAACGGTATTGAAATACATCACTTTCATCTTTCTCTGGTTTCCAGCAGGTGCTCGCATATACGTTAACAGCGAATCTTTAAATTTATTCCTCCTCGGTTGATTACGCCTTCGATGTGGTAAAAAAGAAGAAAAGGAAGTTGGTTGGGCAAGCGGTCGGCCGTCTTCGAGTTGATAAACTCTTGGACTCAAAGGACCAAATACAGATAAAATTCGAGCTTGAGAGTGCGGAGCTAGCCGGAGAGATTGAAAACCAGCGATCGTGGGTTTTGAGATAAATCTTTAACAACTGGGCCAATGAAATAGGAACGGGTTTGAGGGGAAATTGGAGAAACTTTGGGGGCATTTTCAAAAATTGGAGAAACTTTAGAGGCATTTTCAAAAATGGGAGAAACTTTAGGGGCATTTTCAAAAATTGGAGAAACTTTGGGGGCATTTTCAAAAATTGGAGAAACTTTAGGGGCATTTTCAAAAATTGGAGAAACTTTAGGGGCCATTTAAAAAATGGTCTGCGGAGATTATCAGTGAGAATTTTGGTAAGAGAGCAGGCGAATAGATTAACTTCCTACGTGACTGCAGTAAGCTTGTTTACAACTACGTCTCACCTACGTGAAACTGGTGTTTCAAGTTTAAATGCCCTTACGTGAGTTTTGAGTTTTAATACTTGGCCAGCTACTTTGGAGCGAATTTATTACACCTATTAAACGAGAAATGAGGTTGAGTTTGATCGAAATCGTGGACAGTGGCGACGAAGAGGCAGTTTAAAATGTAAAGTGTAACGAAAATGGTATTTTCGATCAGGATGAATGGTAGCAAAGATGGGGATTCCTCAAAATGGGCTAGTGATGTCCAGATAAAGTGTATATACCGTAAGAATGGCAAGCAAAGAATTGAGGGAAGAGAGAATGAAAGGACCAGTAATACAAGTAAGCTTGGTAAAAGTAACATTACTGTGGTACACTCAAGTGCTAAGCTAATTTGATATCCTCCTCGAGCGAATCCTCAAACGTGTCCTTTTTCGCTCATTTTATTACGTTATACCTTTCGCTACACGCAGCCACCGTCACAATTTTCCATTTATGAAATGCTATTCTAAATATTTCCAAGAACCAGCTTATCCCAGATTTCAAAGTATTAGGTGAGTCAGCAATGCAGCACATATTAAGGAGGGACAACTGTATAATGGCCCCAAAAGTAAAGCAAACTACTTGATCAATATCTCTGAAACTTTCAGAACTTTTGATTGGATATTTGAGTTATATGATTTTTTTTTAAATTTATTTAAAGCAGATTTATAAGCTGTACAGAGCTAGTAATTTAGCGTTGCCAAAAATCTAGTTGACAGTTTTCAGGCGAAACGGTTCTTCTAAAATGAATGAATGAAAAAGTTTTAGAAATGGGGAACCTCTGAAGAAAATTGTGAAATTTCGTTAGAAAATTAACCTCTTTCGTTGAAAAATAAATAGAAGGAAAGAACCAATCATCGTGACAGTCATGCGCGTAAAGTTTCAAATTTTTTTTTATTTTTTTAGAACCATTTCGTCAGGAAACTGTCAAACAGACTTTTTTGCAGCGCTAAGTTACTGATTCTGTACAGCTTATAAAAAATCCTATAACTTAAATATCCAATAAAAAGTCCTGAAAGTCTCAAAAAGATTCATTAAGTAGTTTGCTTTAAATAAATTTCCAAAGATACCTTTACTTTTGGGGCTATCACCCTGTTGTCCCCTCATAAAAACCTTGCTCCACGTTATTCTTAACGATTCTCCCAATCGCAATTCTCGCATTGGAATACTAATACCGATAATGCAGGCGCAGAGCAAAGAAAGCACGAAATCCCCAGGTCACAGATTTCGTGGAAGGGACACAGCGATCTCCGAGGCGTGCTCGAGTGGTTAATTCGATACCTCTGCGGGTGAAAACCCACAAAGCCCATAAAACCACTTCTCCCCATTCATCTGCCAGCATGCAGGGCCACATAGTGCGTACAACAATTTCCTTACATCTTGCCAAACAATCTAGGTTAACACCGGGATACTTGGACCACCGAGGGAGACCGCCCATTGTAACGTCAATGTTTTTATTTAAAAATGGCCATAAACATTTTAATTTGTCGCAAAGTATAATTTATTTTCTACTCTAAATCACTTGGGCATTGCTTTAACTTGCCAAAACCAACAGAAATCTGAGAAACAACCTTGCTACGATGTTTTTTCCAAAAAATGGCCAAACCACCCCCTCTCTCTCCGAAGTCCTCCACTATTTAAGTAACGAAGCACAGCGTAGCCATACCGACCTGGCCCTGTATGATATCCTCGTCGTGCTCGGCGTTGGCGCCGACGAGATGGCAGTAAAGCTCCGGGCCGGGGGTGTCGACGCCACACGTGGCCGACGCGACGATCTCCTTGCCCTCGGCCAGGTTGAAGTACGGCGGCGTCAGGATCTCGTTGCTCGCCTGGCGGACTAGCAGCCCGGCCGCCAGAGAAACGACCAGCAGCCACCTTGGCATCCTGACAGCGGACAGAGATCAGGGGCCCGCCACCGTAGGCACCACCAGAACTCCTCCCCTGCGTCCCTTCTCTGTCCCTTCTCGTCCCTTCCGGATTTTGGATGCGACGGCTCTCCCCGTGATCCCTTTATCCCTCTTGCCTGGTCACCGTAGTCCCTCTTCTTCACTCCCTCCCCCGCTGTCTTCCTCTCGGCCGGAGTATGCGGCGAGAGAAACGCGAACGATGCTGGTAACCGAACGGCTCCTCGACGTAGACTGACAGGCCGGAGGTCATCGAGGACTGGCGGACCGCGCTGGCGGAGGGATGGTGGGGGTGGACTGTGCCCCAGCGGGGTCCTCGCGAGCTGCTTTGGGCACCGTGCACGCACTCTATGCGGTCCCGTACCCCTGGAACGGGCACACGTGCTCGTGCACACGCTTTCTGGCCCGTTGGGACTAAGCTGTTGTGTTAAGGGGTATAACGCCACGACGATGGGCCAGAAATGATGGGATAACTTTGGAGGTGATTTTAAAGAAATTTACGAACTTTATTAAAAATTAATCGTAAGGTTCTTATGATATGTACAAATGAGAATAGAATTTTTTTTTGCGGTTTTTATGAATAAACAATAGCGTCGCAATAGCCAAGAAAAAGCCACTTAAGGAACAAAAAGACAAAAAGTTTTGTAATCTACGCACTAAATACTAAAGAAGTACTAATATCGTTTATCATGTACGAGTTGTGTGGGCGAATGTTGTCATTAAAATGTTGGGGAGGTGGGGGAAGTTTCAGAAAAGTTACGCTTATCACTGTGCTTCCTTTTTTCTTTGTGTAGATTTGACGATTGCGGTTTTTTTTCAAGGCCACTTCAAGGTCACGTAGCATTTCTTTAACCTTTCGAATCCGGCGACGTATATATACCGTCAAGGACCCAGTTCCTGATCAGAACCCAATTCCTGATCAGTTTAGTATATAAATACCAAATAATAAGTTTATCACGATACAAATTTATTCCAAAAAATTATTAAATAATTATGAAGTATTTTTAAATTTATACGCAAACATTTTATAGTTCATAGTAAATTATTTTAGGTTGATCAGAAACTGCTCCCTTTGCATCTTAAGTGATCAGGAATTGGGTCCTTGACGGTACGTCCTGTATATTTTGACTGAATCCGGGCGACATATAGATACGTCCTGTATATTTTGACTGAATCCAGATGACGTATATATACACGTCCTGTATATTTCGGTTTAATCCAGGCGACGTATATATACGTCCTGTATATTTTTATTGAATTCAAGTGACGTATATATACGTCCTGTATATTGTGATTGAATTCAGGTGACGTATATATACGTCCTGTATATTGTGATTGAATTCAGGTGACGTATATATACGTCCTGTATATTTTTATTGAATCCAGGAAAAGTTTCCCGTTTTCAAAAGGTTAAATGGAACATGAACGTGTGAAGAAGGATATGTTGGTGGGGGATGAATATAGGTGTAGAGTAGAAATTAGGAATTATGGACTTTTGTGAATTAAAGGGGCTTTCTGATAATGACCTTGAAAATTTTACTTCACGTAACCAATGTATTTTTCAAACGAAAAAAATAAAATATGTACAATTGTTTCTATTTATTTTCAGTTTCTTCAAAATATCGAGAGTGGGGAGAGGACGCCTCTAAAGGTAAAATGCAAATAAATAAATCGCAACAATTTGCATCCCGTGTTTATTGAGCAATCGAATTTCTATTCAACATAATAGCATTTATTTACAGTTTCCTGTTTCCTTAACCCAACAACTCTTATACAAGCGTAGTACGCTTTAACGCGTGAAAATAGTATGTACATGTTAAGTAGGCATTGCATGTATCATGGCACTTTAATCTTCTCTTATTTGAGCGCGAAAACTTCAGCTACATATTCGTAATTTTGACTAGATTAATCTAGCAGTGTCGATTTCTATCGAAGCCCTTAATCCTGTTTGACCCGGTGCCATCTGTAATGAATAGCGGTAAACATGATGCTCGAGCTCAGGATTACCGAGATGGTAAAGTTTCCTAGAAGCAGAATGTCCGCCGAATCCATCCATATCGTGAACACCCTCGCTGTAAACCAGAAAATATATACACAAATCTTGTTATTAAAGTGTCTTTCAGCGTCGACGATCGATATTTCGTTTGACATCGACGCGACTCACTCAGGTTCGTGAAGGCAGAGATAAACCAAGTGATTGGCGACACTGTATCTGCGTTTTTCGCTCGGAAGATCGCCAACAACTGGACGATCTTGCTCGAAACCGAAATCGGGGTACACATCGGCTATAAATCAGAAAAACAAATACACGGCTTATTTCGGAGCTGCCACTGGGCGTTTTTATCGCTCGCCAGTGATTAACTAACCGCCAAAAAGGTGAGCACGACCTTTGGGATGATCTGCAGTGCGAAACAAGTGCTTATGGCAAAGTAGAAAACTGCGGCTAACATCGAAAATGTATTGATTTTCTTTAAGTACTTCAGGACTAGAAAGATTAATATGTATTCCTGCAAAAGAATAACAGGATACTCCAAATAGGACAGCACTGAATAGCCATTTGTGTAATTGTAACTAGTCATCACTGTGTAGCTGCAAGGATCGTAAATAATATATAACTTTTATAATAATTTATCACATGTACGACATAAGTTAAACTCGTTACCTTGTTAATTCCAATAAAAGGCCCAGTATTGATATTTGATCTGCCGACTTAGCAGAAAGCAAATTCAAAATTTGCGGAATTTTTAATACGAAGCACAAGCCTATTGTTACGAGGCTCAAAAAATCGGCGAATAGTTGGAGTAACATACTGCTATAATTATTTATATATCTACCTAATTATCCGCCACGCGTTAGGTGGAATAATCACAATCGTTATTTCGAGCTTCTCCTTTTATTTTACACATTCACGAATTGAATAAACAATAAATTCCCATTAATAATTTATTTATTTCCCATTTCAACGACACTTACATATCAACAGTATACAGAAATTCGAAGGAACACGATGGTTACATTGAATTTGGCTGGCTTCAACGTTTCCACAAAATCCTCGCATTCTTCCCCGTTACTTTAAACAAATCCGGGTCACATTGTTATTTAAACGTTATGCCGAGCTCGGGAGCGTGCACCACATTACGACTACGATATCATATTCTTTTGTTTCGTTTAACCCGGCGCTCTGAACCTCCTTTCGATATTAATCTCCCGAGGCTTTACTTGACTGCCAGATATGTCACCTCCACTAATGCTGACATACATGCATACGGCAGCCTGGATGTGTATATCTGGCACTAAGCTGGCAATTTCTCACTCACACGTAGGTGGTGCCGGAAATGTTTCACACTTGCGTAATCGTGTTTGTAGAAGATATGCATACATAAATAATATAATTGGAATCCGCAACTGTGGAGAAAGAAGCGTCAATGCTCCCCGAAACGTCATCGAACACCGTATTTGGCTGCGTCTAGTAACTTTCTTCGTCTAGGGAATTTCGGTGGGGTGTGATATACGCGACAACTTTCGAACGATTTACAGAAGAATGCAGGGCCGTCCGGAGATTTTTTCCAGGGGGGGGGGGCAACTTTGGGATGATGGTAAAAAATATCCCCTCTTGCTTTTTTAAACCATTTTATGTAATTAATAGTTTAAGTAAGGACATTTTTTGTACTTTTGTTTGGGATATCTGCTACGTCTTTGCACCCTCCAACAATCACCTCTCGCTGTGGGAAACAATGAAAAAAGCTACATTCAATTTCTAACATATTATGAAAGAAAAGTTGGTGATTCTGTTCAGAGTTCCATTACAACACTATTAGTGTTATTAATTCATTGTATCCTTGCTTTTTATCTACGATGAGGTAATTAAATTGACTCGCAATATCTAAAAAATTCCTTAGAATTTGTTAAATTCACATTTATATTTGAATTCAAAGGCTTAGACTGTGATAAAATACTAGCGAGAATTAAGTGCTGTTCGTAGCCCTCTAGTGGCGATCTCCAGAAACATCGCCATAAGAATAAGAGGGAAATGGAATGATAAGATTTGAAATTTGAAAGTCACTTAAAGTAATAAAAAACGAGTATAAACACAGAAGATGAATCAATACACTTCAATACATCCCCAGTGCCGAGTTTCTGAGACTTCAAAATATCCCTCAACTTCAATTCCCAATCTTCCTTACTTTTAAAATTCCATTAAAACAACCACCCCATTCTCAAGGCGACAATAACTTGTCAAATAAACGTTTCAAAAACAAGCCACGTTAAAGATTAAACAAGCTTAAGTATTCATTATCAAAAGCAGTGCCCTAAAATAGCACTCATTTCAATTATTCCTCCAATTCCACAGATCTCAGAATTCGTAAGCTCTCATCATCCGCGAATTTACATTCCGAATTTCTACTTTCCATTGCGACAGCGCGGAATTTCATCGTCCGTCCTCGCGTATTCAATAAACGGGGGTACCGAGGGGGCACGTAACGCCGTTTCGAATTGTGCAAGCACATTGGTGGCCCGCAGTTTCTCCTTTTGTGAAATGTATCGTCGGCCCCGGAAAGTACTCGAATGGGAACTCTTCCACGGGCATGACAGCCGGAATGTGGGAACGGAACCGACATGGAGTAAACCGTAACGTGAAGGATTCGCGTTCTGTCTTTTAAATATCGATTTGTCTGGTCGCGCGTACGTTATGTGACAACGATGAACGGTTTTTTCACGCGGCCCGTCGTCGGCGCGAGTTGTGCGAGCGCGTTCGCGCTGCTAGTAACCTAGCACGGGCACGTAAATCGGATTTCTCCGCGTAGGAAACGTCAAACGTAGCCCGCCTACTACCTACGACGCAAACATCAACCTTGCCGGGATATGATAAGGTGCCCGTCCAACGGCGTGCACTCCGATCAGGATATCTCGTACATTTCGCACCGTAGATAGCTGCGAGATGAATCACGCCGTGGGACGTCTTCACCTCTGTCCGTACCACGCCAGCATTGGTCGAGAGTATTCCGTAAAACGGCCCCGAGACGTCTCGTCTTGCCGTGTCGCGTATCCTTTAACAATGCCAAATACTTTTCGTAAGAATATCCTTCTCTCCGTATCTGCCCCCGTCTCGCGTTCATTGGCGTAGTCTGTCGCGAAAGTAACGTTGCACGGTTCGCCGTCGGAGGTTAAATTATTCAGCATTCGTTAAACGCAATACTCTTTATCGAAAATAAAGTTTCCTCGATTCTCGTTCAAGCTGACTCTTCGGACGATAATTTAACAAATTTTGGTAGCCACCGAGGGTGTAGCTTTAGTCGATTTAAATTTTCGCATTAATTTGACGTAAGCCTTGTTTGAATATGCTTGCAGTTCCTTATTCATAATGGACCGTGCGAAAAGTATAAGCACGAATGCAAACATGAAGATCACGGGACACTTGCGTATCGCTCGTAATTGCTATTTCCAGGTAAGAGACTTTGAGCGATGGAAGGATAGACGTGGATCGTCGGTCGGAGCGGAGTGTCTAATGGAGAAATTTTGTCGTGGCTTTGTAGGGGATAATGTGGAACTTCCAAAAGTTTTGGCTGTTATAAACCTTCTAGCGAGCGTATAAATCACAAGCGTTGAGATGGACTCTCCACCGTCATGTTCGTTAAGCGCCACCGGACCCCTCAGTGATCTCGGTAGCAGTGGAATCGGAGGGTCCATTTCCAGTGACTCCGTACGAGCGCATCTCGCGATCGAGGTATAACTCGCCTTAACGCATTACTAGCTTTCGGATGAGGTCTCGGAAAACGCGCTCTGACTCGGGCAAATCCTCTGTTCCTTTCAGATGCAAGAAAGCGATATAGAGAGCAAATCATTATCTCAAGACTCCTTCGACTATTCGGACGGTATGTGCGGGGAAAATTTCAATACGTTAAAGAAAGGACCAGGTTGGCCGGATGCCGACGGGAAGCTGGAAGTGGAAGTGGTCGACGTAGCTATAAAACCTCCGCCGGAATTCCAAGACAGTCCCTCTCCTCCTAATTCAGAATCATCATCTGCGCCGATCCTCAGCTACGCACGATTAATGAGACAGAAAGTTCCGCCGTTGCTGGACGATTACGCGGAGAACGTAGTACAGTCGGTGATCGAGGAAGCGTTGATAATATCTTGCAGGATATCGTGGCCGGAAGGGAGAATAGCGCCTGCGAGTAGCAACGTGCCGGTGATAACTCGCAGCGTGCACAATCCGAAGCGGTTCTGGGCGACGGACCTGCTGACTCCGTCGTCTTGCCAGGGGGCTACCACGCTGATCACGCCGTACAACACGCTGAATCGTCCGAACTCGCGATGCTCCCTGGCCTCCTCTCGTCTCTCCAGTTCTCACAACTCGATAAACACCTCGGGCCTGAGTCACAAGGTGGACGACAGCAGCTTCATAACTTCCGCGATGTCGCACGACGTTCTGACGACCAGCGAGATCAGTGACATGTACAACGTCCCGTTCGACTCTGACATCTACACCGTGCCGATAGACGTGGTGAGGCCTTTGCACGATCTCAGAACGCCGCAGAGGCCCAAGCGTCACAGGCACCATCGCAAGAGAAGAAGAAACGTGTCGGCCAGTTCCCAGAGCGAATTGGAGGCGCACATTCAGCAGGCGAGGCATTACTGCGGGAAACCCCGCGCCATCACCCACGTCATTAAATCCCAGAGACTGCTGTCCGACGTGTGCTGCAACGAGTCTGGGAACGGGAAGCGTCACAGCGTTCCGGGAACTTCTGGCCGGCACGGCTCGAGAACGTCCAATGGGCACATGCATAATATCGGCGAGCCGATTCACATGACTCTACACGAAGTGCGTCAATATTTACAAACGCTGTACTCGAGCTCCAGTGATTCTAGTGAAAATAAACTGAAACGCGATAACAAGGCTCCGATAAGTCAGACGCCTATAAACCTTGCGATGCCGAAGGGCATCAGTGTAAATAATAACAATAGGTACAGCAATCCGCACACGGACTCGTCCACGGACATTCCAATCTCGAACAAAAATAGCAATGGACTGATTCACAATAACAATAATAATAATAATAATAACAATAATAATAATAACGGTAATGTTAAGAAGCATAAAAAGAATACGTTCGTTAGCATTAAACACAAAAAGGCGAAAGAGGAGCCGCACAAGGAGAAGGTGGACTCCGAGAGGGAGAAGATGAAGAAGAGCCAGCGTAACTTCTCGCTGAATCTCAAGCAGACGCTCTGCAATATCTTCAGATTCAGGCGCCTGGGCTCCCCGGACCACTTTGTCGAGAAGAGAAACAGCATTGTACAGGGTGAAATTGTAGAAGAGGAGGAGGGTGTGGATTCTGACCAACACGCTAATAATAATAATACTACTACCTCGGAGGTAGATTCCTCTGTACAAAAGCTACCCTTTTTTAAGCGCGCGTTGCCACCGTTGCCGAAGAGTAACGGGCATGTCGGGGTGGAGCAGGCGGAGGACGCGCTTACGGCGATGGTGTCTAAATGCGAGAGCCCCACTTCTGTTCAACAGATGCCCGCACCTGCGCCGAAAGTCGAGGACGAGCCGGCGGAGGATACTAGCATGGACTTTGCTGCTAGCATCGAGAAAGTGAAAGATGTATGTATAAGTATGTATACTTATCGGGGTTTCGATGCATCGCTATTGATCAACTTTCTTTGAAACAGTACGGATGGTATTGGGGCCCAATATCCGGCGAAGCCGCGGAGAAGATACTGTCCAACGAACCGGACGGTTCATTCATCGTGCGAGACAGCAGCGACGACCATTACATTTTCTCCTTATCGTTTAGACTTAACAGTTGCGTACGGCACGTGAGAATAGAACACGATCAGGGTAAGCGTTGCGTTTCAACCGAGAGGAATGTTAAAGGTCGTCGCGTATTTTGGCGAAGCGCGACGATGCGAAGAGAAAATTAATTAATTATTATTAATCTCTTCGATTCGCTAAATTGCGCGACGGCCTTTATGAGGCGTGCAGGTTTTAATATGGATTTTATCTGCCGTGGAAACAGGTAATTTCAGCTTTGGAAGTTGCACGAAGTTCAAGTCCCACACGATTGTCGATTTCATCGAGAACGCGGTGGAGCATTCGCGCAGTGGGCGGTATCTGTTCTTTCTTCATCGACGGCCAGTTTTGGGCCCGATGCGCGTGCAGCTTCTCCATCCGGTGTCGAGATTCAAGCAGGTTCAAAGCCTGCAGCACACGTGCAGGTTCGTTATATTGAAAATGGTGCGCAGGGATCTGATTCCAACTCTACCTCTGCCGCGACGGCTCATCGATTACTTGAGCACACCGCATTACTACAGCGAGCAGTTAGCCGAGCAGGACGACAGAGCCGAGTCCCCCGTTAGTTCTTCGACCGGTGAATTAGAGAAGATTTGTTTCACACCGCAAGGCCTATCGTGAGGTACAAACACACAACCTTTCGTTCTCTCGTCTTTGTAATATACTTGCCAAATGTTTAGTATCATATTAGGTATGATTTAATATACAAGATTTCGCGCGGTTTCGTTTCATATGATTCTATTAAACAGCGTCGTAATGGGATATACAGACTAACCGACTTTTGCATGCGTTACACGTTCAATTCTAACTGTAATATTCGACATCTTATCGAAAAAGAAGGGTAATCCGTTCCACGCAGCTCGTATGTAGGATTGTAAACGACGTATTTAGCTACTTGCGTAAAAGTACTGAAAGATATACACGACGAAAAGTGAAATTCATTTTCAATCGGAGTTCGCATAATATAATCCATTGCAAAACTGCGCAGATAAATTGCTGTTCGATTCTCAGACGTATGATATTTTTAACGTGGAATTAATTCTACGCGTTACGTTTAACTTAAGTTCCTGTTTGTTATTTTGAGTGGATGTTGTGCGACGCAGTACAATGATGCGAAGCGGTGATCGAATAAAGGCCGTCGCGCTTTTTGGCGAAGCGCGGCGAAACGAAGAGAGAAGTTTATAAGCAATTAATTAATTAATTAATTATTAATTTCTTCGATTCGATTCGCTTCGCCAAAATACGCGACGACCTTAACTTCTCCTCGGGTGCCATACACTTCACGCCGCTATTTTCAATCGGACGTTGAATTCGTTAGTACTTCCGCATTCGTTCCGTTTCCGATTAATGACGAATCATCTTTTCGCCGGAGGGTATTCAATTACATATTACATTGATCGCTATAAGACTCTGCGTACGCGTTTTAATATAGCTAAAGAAGGATATAAATATAGTCAATCTATATCTTACATCGGACGTTCCAAGTCAATGAATCATTTCTGAACATGATGCACCTACAAGCAATTATGGGGAAAAAACGGCAACGTAGGCTAACGTTACAATTAAGGTATATTCTGGCATATATAAAAATCAGTTATTGTGTCTGTCAACTGTAGGAAGTTTTAAACGATTAATCAGTTTAACGAGTTGTTGTATCGCATTTTTAAGTTTAGATATAGCTGCCACAGACTGATTAACTTAGAGGGAATATTCAACGAACTAATGGAATCATAATACGGTAAAAGTATCTTCGTTCGAGCATCAATCGTATTTTCGTATGAATTGTCGCGGAGGATTTCCTTTCGAAATTAATCTGCGAGCAAAGCAGTTTCGGTTCCGTTACTTTACAATTTACATCGCTTCGTAATGGTAGACGTTTTTGTGTATATGTATATATATATAAAACTTAATTTCATAGAGTAAAAATAAACTGCCAAGGGGTTACGAATTCCTGGTGTACTGTATATTTTGTGATTTCGTTTGTTTCGTTCGATCCACGAGGAGCAATCGACATTGTAACGTGCAATTCTCTTAAACGTATCGCACTCGTTTCGTTCTTAATAGCCAATTCTAAAGTAAGGTTTAATAACGTACACCTGGGCGAGGTAAAGGAACTCCTTTGTTGAAACTGGTTAGCGACTGGTGCTATATAAAAATTATAAATCATGGGATTCTGATTCCTTAAATTATGCAGTTGAATCAAGGTAATCGAAGTCACTGTTTATTCTTGTGCTCAGATAAATTTAACATACTAACGTCGTGCAATGCACTTAATCGAATTTAGTTGTATTATAAATAATTTTATGTAATTAGTTCTACTGTATCTATATAGATAAGATCCCCCCCACGCCCCCGAAAGGGAACTTGAATTCTCGCGTTTCTGTTTTATTTGCGATCACCAATATAAATTCTAGCTTGTAACTTAACGTCTAAGAAACTAATATTAATCGGATCGAAAGGTTTTCGAGACGATTGCGATTTCGGGTAAACCAAGTGAGAAAAGTAGAGAGGAGCTTTGGATAAAATTTAGTGACACCGTAACGATATATATTTTTGTTTCTGTCCCATTCCTGAAGAAGCGCGCGATCTCATCTTCAGAAATAGAGACATTACTTTGATAAATTTGTATTCTTTAATGTTATAACGGGGCTCGCTAAGGGGCGCCGATATAAGGATAGATTTTTCAAAGAGGAAAGTTTTTATACGAAATGTGTACCGACTGTTACATTAGACGCCGTTGATTAACATATTTTCTGATTTAACGACACACCTTCAGTTGCTTATCCTGCGCAGCTTCGTGAATCATGGAACAGCGAGGGCCACGTACACACACACATATTGCTCAGAGATCTTTCGTTCGCACTTTTTGTGAAAGCTCGCGGTACTACGCGGAACAAATTTTATACTCAATACTCACGTGGTAGGTTTTGCAATACCAATTACTATTACCGGATTGTCTGGAAAGGCTAAGGATGAATCTAAACATATGTGAAGCATGTGCGTATAATTAATGGTTAAAGGCACCATGATACCTCAGCCGCAAAAAAGGGGGGTATATAAAGCAGGATTAGTACCATTTTATAACAAATGTATTTTACATTATGTATAAGTTGCACATACGTATTCTTGCGAAAGAATTAGCATTACCGAGAAGCATCGTTGCTTTGTTTAATTATATTTTACGATTATTAATGTTAACTTTAACGAAAGGGAGAAACAAGAAAAAACAAAACGCGAAGATTCTATGCCAAGTATCTTTAGAAAAAAAAAACAAAGCCAAACGTGTTTCTAAAAGCGAATGTTTCTTTTGCGCAATTATGTACAGGGAAGTGTGCCATCGAATAGTTTTGTACTTTTATAATGCTTTCCGAGCGAAGGCATACCGAATGCATTGAATTCAATGCGCACTTCTTATACCGAAATGTGATATTATTGTTAATGCATTAAAGCTCGTAATTAAACTGTACATTTTCTATGAGGAGGAAAAACGTCTAGCAATGATCAGGGGGGTATAAAATTTAAAAAAAAAATTGTGAGTATTCTTCTAAATAGAGCACCTTTGAATGTGATCGGGGAAAATGTACAGTCCAATCGAATGATTCATTGGAACGTTATTGCAATTGGTGTCTCACGAAAGATGCGCTTGGCATAGAGTAATAATTTATTTATTGTATACCAAAGTTTAGGCTTATATTCAAAGTACGATAGTGGCCTGTACTCTCTTTCCGACTCGAACGTACGATACATAATATTAGACAGTTATTTCGTTGCTTTATAATAAACATCTAAAGAATATTTCTCCGAGATACATGCAGTATGGTACTTTGTCTATAATACATTGGTACATAGACCTTTATTATTGTTTGTTATATATAATTGACAAGTGCTAGTCATAAACATTGCATTTTAAGTTGGACTTCAGTATTGTTTACTAATAAATATCAATTTACTTCAGAACACTCGCACTTATTTCTTATCTTTTTTCGAAAACACGATCCAGACGTAATTTCGTTAGATCATAAGAGAATTTTATTCTAAACATACGCGAGCTCTTGTTATTGTTACTTTCACTTTAACGGTAGTCAATTATTGTCTTTAACGACAGTTTCGTGTTTCATAATTCGTTAGGGGTGTGCGGGTACACGAAATTACGGGTACTATTCGGAGGAATTTACGTGGAATATTCGGAAACCCATTATTTCGAGATCCGACGCTCGATTCAGAATATAATTTTTTCGCTTGGTCTTGTGCTCAACATCTGATCACGCTGTAAAATCACAACTTAAAAGTTCAAGTACAAAACCAGACAGAAAAATTATATTTCGAATCGAAAGTCGGGCCCCCAATCGAAAATCGGGTCTCTGAATATCTTTATGTGTCGACAAATTTTCGGGATCCCAACTCGAAGCCGAAAAAAATTCCCGATCCGAGCTGGAAATATCGGGTAATCGCACAGCCATCGAATTTATTTAATCGTAGTCTATTATAGTTTATCACCAAGTTCGATGGTCATTAGAGCGAGGGGTGCATGATAATCAGAAACCTATAATAAAAACCTTTAATTTTATAAATACTTAAAGTAATATAGGACATGCTTTTAAATATCTGTAACAGGGGTGTGGACGATGTTCTCATTAAAAATTTAACCAGTACAGCCGTACAATATTACCACGAAAATGAAACCTGAATAGGAAATACAGGCACGATTTATTCTCAGAATCGCGAAGATTACATTCCGTATTCATGAAATTTGTTTCGTTTACAATACAGCTTCGCACAATCTGTAACACCGAACTTCATTTTGTCTCGACTCTCAAATGCGTAGACTTCGTCATATCCTAGAAACATTTATAACACGCTCGTCTAAACCGTTACACCAGTTTCATTTTTCTCACTGCTCGAAAGTAATTATGATTCTTCGCAAACATAATATTCCCAGGTAGAACGAAATGGTTCTACGAAAAGGAAGGGTTCGATAGAAGTCTCCGTAATTGCAATTTAAATCGTTTTATGCTCGTGAGCACAAGAAGCTTCTGTTTCCGACGAGTTCATTACAGTGAGGAATACTCTAAGCGTAAGCAGATGCATATGTATTTGATTACTCATGTTTGTACTGCAATGTTGAAAATAAAATACATTTTTTGAGATTAACACACTCAGCTACTCCGTGCCTTTCAATGCGACACGTTCGCGCACGAGCGTGGAATATTCAACTCAGAAACGCCATGATATTGAATTTAAATAAAATTTTATTATGTCAAACGCAACATATATTTTCCACTGAACCATACGACATCTTAATTACATATCTGCGGTCAAGACTTCTTAATTTAAGGTGGGATACCAAGTGTCTTTCTAACTAGTTTCTGAGCGATTCTCTCAAACTCCGAGCGATCCTCCCTCCACATCTTAGCAGCGTCGACGTTCGCCCCGCTTTCGTCATTCGGCTCCGCTAACATACTCACTACGCTTAGCAATATTTTCTCTACGCTTTGAACCGGACTCCATCTCTCCGCACTGCTCTCGTAGCCCATGGGATCGTCGCCAGGCGCGTGCAATATGCTTATGCACACTCTTCCGTCCGTATAAACTGGAAAAGAAAAACAATTTACTACTTCTAAATAACTAGCGCGGCGTCGACTTCGAAAATCTTACTATTAGGATGAAACATCTCGCAGGTGAACTGCATCTTCGGCGGACTCAGCGGATAGTCAGGTGGGAATATCAATTTTGCTGGAAACACCCCACCTTCGAAGCAGGTACCTTCTGGTCCCCTGTGAACGAACATCAACGATACTCAGGTAACGAACGCAACTATACAGAGTCATCCACTTAACTCGGAACCCTCGCCTTGGAGAACAGAAGCCTTGCGTGGCCTTTGTCAGACGATTGCCTCGATATTTGTCCTCGTACTCGCAGGAAAGACGCAAAGACCTTGAGATCCGAAATCCAATTTCTTTTTTGGCACAGGGTTATCATTTATCTGTTCTCGCGTGCATGGGTTCCGAGTTAAGTGGATGACCCACGTACAGTCTGTTTGAAACGCCTCTACGTAGCTGAAAAACTGCAGCGCAAGATAGAACTGCGCACCCAAGAGGAAAAAATAGGGAAAAAATAGGGAAAAAAAGGGAAAAAGGGAAAAAAAGAAAAAAACAGTGCTAATCTAACGCAATTTGTTGGCGCAATAAAGACGTATTATCATTATTATTATTATTATTATAAAACTGTCGATATTCATACGAGTAGCAAAGTTTCACTTACGTGATTAAAGCCTCCCATTCGAAGAAGTTCTCCTCGTTTATCGGGCCAGCGATAATGCCTTCGGGTGGGTTTAAGGTTAACTCTGCAAGTTACGCGAGCTGTGTTACATTATCGTGCGAGATCGAGCGGGGTCGGAAGGAAGCAAGCGAGAGATTCTGATGCGAGGCTTCTAGCGTGGAGGTGCATGGCTACTAAAATCTAATTCTCACGTTTGTACTCTGCCATTAATCGTCGTAGCGCAGAACCCGCCATTATTTTGGTCATGGGGGGTTAAAGACCAGAATTTATCGAAACGTCAAACGACGGGCGTTAGGTTAAAGCGGCGAGGAGGCACGGCATATCCCCGCCTGTCTCGGCAAAAAGGTGCGAAAGAGAGCGGCTCCTGCTCCCAATATCCACTGCGGATCGACTTGAGCGATGTCAATTCACGTTTTCAAATGGCGACAGAGGAACATAAATATTTAGCGGGTATCGTGAAAAACACTCATGCCACGTTGCGGGAAGAAGCGAGGAATTACGGGCCCGAGATTGCGTGGAAACGTCACGTATCACGCAAGGATGTTTTGCAGGTTCGATCCCCCTACGAGCTTAACTTTGGCTCCATTTTTCGTTCCATTCTAGCTATCCCGCGCCGTCCCGTTTACTTCTTTCCTGCTTGTCATACCTACTCACCTGAAAATAGCTTTGGTCATTGTGACGATTCTGCGGTTTCATGAATTCATATTTTTCGCGGAGAGTAGAATATACGGGGTGTCTTAAAAGTACCTATTTAATTACTGCTCTTCGTGCTTTGCAAATTTCTGGTCTTCAAGCAAGAATTCCGTTATATTGATTTTGAATAAAAATTATAGATAGAAATTGAGTAGGTTCAATGGGTATAGCAGTGTATTAATATTACTTATTTATGTTGCAGAAATATGCCATCTCTATGGAAAGATTGGCGACTACGTATTGGAGGGAGAATAACTTGAACGCAGAAAATACGACTCTGTGCAGAGTTGAGTGGGCCAAGTCTCAATGCGAAGAGTACTTTCTGCATGGTGGAATTCAAAGATACGACGAGAGGGAAGAGAATATCAAAATCAAAATGGACCAAGATTCCACAGGAACTGAACGTTCCGTAAATTCAAATACCGAGAATAACAAACACCAAGGATCGATACAGAAGATAAGGTTACTAGATGTTGGAAGCTGTTACAATCCTTTCGGGGCTTTGAGCATGTTCGAAGTTACCGCGATAGATTTAAATGGAATTCCAGAGAAAGTCGCACGTTGCGATTTCTTAAACTTGCACATTGGAGCAGAGAAGATACTTTCCGAGGATAAGCAAGAAATTTTGCAGCTACAAGCAAGCTCGTTTGATGTAGTTGTGTTTTCTCTGTTCTTGGAGTATCTGCCATGCCCGAAACAGAGATACGCTTGCTGCAGGAAGGCGTACGATTTGTTACAGCCTCGTGGCATACTGCTTATCGTAACTCCTGACTCTAAGCACGTCAATGCGAACGCTAAGCTCGTGAAGTCGTGGAGATTCGTGTTGAGCACAGTAGGATTTATGAGAATAAAGTACGAGAAACTGCGGCACGTGCATTGTATGATATTCAGGAAGAGTTTGTTCAAACACGTTGCAGTAAGGTGGGCGAGTTTGCAAACGTTGCCCGAGGATGATCCTTTGTATCAAGATAACACTGCAATTTATATTCCGCAAGATTTCCGTAATGCATCTATTGAAATTGAACGGGAAAAGGAGGAGTACGATGCGAATGAAATGACTTCTATGTTTAGTGAATTACCTTTTGACGATACATGACGAGTACTGTCAAAATAAAAACACTGCAAATTTTGTACAGTTTGTAACATGAAATGACTGGATCCGATAGAAGCAACATGTAAATTTTGTAAATACAGTAAGCCCCGTTGCGCACTAGGCGACCAGGTCGCCGACGACCATGAGGTACACGGGGACATATGAGTTCGTACGCACTTGGTCGCGGTGAACAACAAAGGTTTCTGGTCGCCGGCGATTTGTCGCCTAGTGCGCAACGGGGATAAGCTCTCGCTATGAGCTCATCTTAACTATGCGTTAAGTGTTGGTCGCTATCCCCACCAGTGGTGGGCCACCACTTCATGGAATCCTTCTGTCGAGAGTGGGAGAACCCGGGAGCGAGCGAGACGACTGCGAAAGTAGGGCTGCCATCCGTAAAATCATTAATCTAGGATAGAGAACATTAAAACCCCGGAAATTTTCATTTGAACCCACAGGACACTTTTAACTATTTCTTATATTAGGTACGATATCCCAAGATAAAAATTTCTGTAAATTATAATATTTATGACTTTTTGAGCGAGCAGCATCGGAAAATCTGGATTACTACAGAAAATACCCCGGACACCCTAAAAAAGAGGACAAATCCGGGGAAACCCGGACGGATGACAGCTTTTTGCGAAAGAGAGAAAGCACAATTCTGCATAATAGCACCTAGGCTAACAAGCGTTTTTGCTGGCCCTTCCGCGAAATATCATAAAATATTTTAATTTAAAAGGCTCGAGACAATTTCAAAATTAATTCAATATGGCAACTCATATATGAGTTATTACTAATTTGTTACATGATAAAAAGTCAAATGTTTTTAACTCGGTCTGTTTCTCGTGCTATCAACGGCTCGGTATCATCGACTCGCGAGTCCATAACTTTACTGTATTTTTGTAGCAGTTCGTGATTTCGCATCGCTAAATTGTATGATTTCAAATTTCGCGGATAAAGTGTCGGTAACTTAACGAATTTTGTTACTATACGTTTCCTAGAAACATTTCCTGTGATTTGTGGTTGGCTACACTTTGTCAACCATCTTGAAGCTCTTTTCTTACTTCGTCCCTTGGTAGTACACGTGGTAAGTCTGTTTTTAACATTTTAAATGTTCGTATGTTGTGATATTCTTTTATTGTCTCTTTTAATCGTATTGACTAATAAGTTAGTTAATTAAAATTGATAAGGAGGTTTAGTAATTTCAGTAGAAAAAGTAGTATTTTGATAAAAGAGTTTGTAGGTTAGTTTCCCAATTGCCAAACTTGCATACTCGCAGACAGACATGGGCACTTTTGAAATGACATTATTTGAAATATTATTTTAAATAACAGATCCTTTCCACCTCCCGCACCAGTAGAGCGATTATTTCCTTTCGCAACTGTGTTAGATGATCCCGAACAAAAATCTCTTGCTCACGAATTTTCCGAGCACCGATCTTCGCTCAAAGCCAACTGTCGTAAAAATTGCTTGCAACAAAATCTTTTATTTCTATTATCTTAACGACTATTTCTTTCACCAAATTTGAAATAAAAAATAACAAAATAGTTAATTACCTGAAATTGCTATAATTTCAAATAAATCGATATTTTCTATATTTTCAAATAACGAACTGAAATATTATTTCAAATAGCTATTTCTTATTTTAATTTCAAATAAAATTGGCCCAGGGCTGCTTATGGACAGAATTTCTTTGGAATAATCAAAGGAGTATATGAATATATAATTGTTTTAGGCCATTCAAGATGTCCCATTTGAACTGGATGATCATTCGCAATAACAATGCCTTTCTCCTCAAGAAACGCAACATTAACAAGCCATTCTCCACGGTTCGTACCATAATTGATATTCTCCGCAGATCGTACATGTTTTATTCCGAGTTAGTACCATGCTTCGCCGAGATGTTATCGCTAGGACTAGGGTCCGATTCGTATATCCTCATAGACTTATGTTCTCTAACCCAGTCATAGAGATAGAACTAGGACTCTAGGATTCTAGGACTACCAAAGAATCGAATCGGAATCGAACACCCCTAGATAGGGCATATGCATTGTCGCTATTACAACAAATTATAACATCGACGAATATGAATGGAGCACACGGAATATAGGCGATGTTAGTCAACGCGAGCGAAGAACCCCCCTTGCCCCGGTACCATTCTGCAGACTAACATCTCGGCGATGCACAGTAGACCCAGTGCTATCTAATATCTATACGCGTCTTGCAAATAATTTTAGGAGCCCAACAATCTGACCAACCTCAGTAGCTACCGTTACTCTGGTTTAATTCACAAGAAGAGCGTGGGTGTTGTCGATACCGCAGACAAAAAAGGATTCACGGTCGTTTACAAAAAGGCGAAGGCCGCGCACAAGCCTGCGAAAGCAACTGTCCGATGCACGATGAAAGCCGGAGCTCGTCGTTCTCTGTACAAACTGAAGCGATTGCTTACGAAGAACAAGTACCGCGTGGACCTGACAAAGGTACATTGACTTAGGAATAAGCTGTGGTTTGCTTGCGGTGAGGTTTTCAGATTTGTTAATGTGAAATGTATTGTTTCCAGGCTGCCCTGCGTCGCGCCAGTGCTGTACTGCGTTCCCAAAAGCCTTTACCTGCTAAAAAGACACATACGGCCAAAAAGGCTGATTAATTTGTGTACATTAATAAACATATGGTTTAATGTAAGCTTGCGAGAGTGACGTGTACTGCAAAGAAGATTTGTTCAGGCTCTTTTAGGTTCTTTTAATCATGTTTATTATTATCGATGTAAAAGGTGTAAGCTGTAACGAGTCTTCTTTGTAGATATGTCCAGTGTAGTTATTTTAACAGATCCAAACTATAAAGTATAGATATATACGTGTACACAGGTGAGTTATTTGATATATTTCTTGCCTCTGTTTAACAATACATTGAAATAATTTTTGAATTTTTAGTTACAGGTTCAATGAATGCCACGTGGAGTTCCTCTTTGTTGCAGGTAAATTTCATTAAATAATTTATGGCGATTGTGAGCGCGTTCCACTTACGTGCAAATCGCCCGTGATTTTCATTAGACATCGCGGGTGATTTGGGTGTAAGTGGAAGTCGTCTTGTATAAGTTATTTCTACAGGGTGTCTCAATACAGGTGGTCAATACTCTAGGGAATGATTCGACAGCCCAAAATAAGACGAAAATATAGAATATACTTTTTTCATATCGCGTTTCGTTTTCGAGAAAATTGACTTTGAATTTCAGCTAAATACGAGTGCACCGAAGTAAAGTTTTCGGTATTCGAGGGGAACGCGCCAAACCTTTCGCTTACCTTCGCGTGCCCCTTAGGCGTCGAACACTACTTCGGGGCACGGTATTTATCTGAAATTCAAAGTCAATTTCTTATCCTATATTTTCGTCTTATTTTGGTCTGCAGAATCATTTCTTGGTGTATTGACCACCTGTAGTGAAACACGCTGTATCTGCACGTGATGATACTTTGAACCACCAAGATCTATGAATGCCATGATTAGATTTTGTATTTGCTATCTGATACACACTGTGATATTATTATTTGGATGGACATAGAGCTAGGAGATTATTAATCGTCAAAATTTTTTCAGGTTCGAGCATGCACTTTAATACACCAGCGTATTTCTACTTTTTATAAAGGGTGAGTACGGTTTTTAGATAATATTTTCATTAGCTTCTAACATTTCATGATGAAACCTTTACCACCAAGATCTATGAATGCCGTGATTAGTCATAGTATTTGCTAACTGAAGCGATTTCTTTATAAGAAATTCTTTTAGAATGAACAAAGTACGATTATTAATGAAGCAAAATCGTTTCAGGTTTACGGATCCACATGCTAAGCACTGGCCGAGGATCGTTAATAAAAAGTGAGTACAAATGCAATTAAATTCGATTTGTGTATTTATAATTCCTTCATGATGAAATCTTTAACCATCAAGATCTATGAATGCCGTGATTAGTCATAGTATTTGCTAACTGAAGCGATTTCTTTAAAAGAAATTATTTAGAATGTACAAAGTACGATTATTAATGAAGAAAAATCGTTTCAGATTTACGGATCCACATACTAAGACTGGCGGAGGATCGTTAATAAAAAGTGAGTATAAATGCAATTAAGTTCGATTTGTGTATTTATAATTCTTTCATGATGAAACCTTAACCACCAAGATCTATGAATGCCATGATTAGTCATAGTATTTGCTAACTGATTAATTATTGCAAAAGATATTAACTGAGAAGCTTGAGAGCGAAAATTAACGATATTCCTTTTTTTTTGTAGGTGACTGTCTGAGCACAAGAATTCAACTGGCATTTCTCCAAGAAAAGGTAATAGTGATAATGTAATTATTTATCTCACTTCAAACGGAAATACTTATTTTCTTGTCTATGATGATTCATTCACCAAGATCTATGAATGCCGTGATCATAAATTTGCTACTTCTGAGAATCATTTGTTCATTTAATAATTCAGTTTAAAAAAGAACAGTTAAAAATACGTGATATTTTTTACAGGTTTCTAATCGTCCAAGGATTTCTGACTATTACCATTGAACTGAAACTCGTTTCTGACTCATTCAAGTTCTGTGACTTCCGATTCATGTAATAATTTATAAGAAAAGAATCCTGGTACAAAGAAATATGTAATGTTCACGTAGCTCTAGGGCCATTTTTCAAACGTTAATTCGTCTGTTACAAATAAAAGAAGGTAATTAGGTAACAATTACATGACAATGTCTGACGATGCTTTACCTTCCTCTATGCAGCGATGAAACTAGGGGGGGGGGGTGGAGTGCAGCGGGTGTTTTTGTTCCGGGCGCCGATTTGCGGGGGGCGCACAAATGAGAAATCTTTATGGAGAAAAGACAGTTTTAGAAAAGCTACATCAATGGCTTTATTCAAATTTATATTTTACGTTATTCCATTGGGAATAAACGAGATATATATACACATTTTATGAAAAAGTAATTAAAATTGATCTATTTAAAATTTATTTATATGTTATCAAACAGCAAACAAATTAGGGTACCTGCAATATGTTTGAAACCAGTTAATCAATACGTTTATTATGCCTTTTTTATGTAAAGTGTGGACTCAACCTTCTAAGGTCAGCAATACAAGGTGGTAAAATGTTGTGGGGGGAGGGGGCGCCAAAAAGAATCTGCTCCGGGCGCTTATAACGTAGTTTCGTCCCTGCCTCTATTTCCAATTAGATAATTTTAAGTAAATCTGCAAAGCGAATCGGCCGAGCAACGTCGTTATTCTTAATTTAATACGCCCCACCATATTACCTCTCCGAGAATCAAAGATTCAAAACCCGGAGAAACATATTTACCAATTCGCAACGTCATCGCTCACGCCATCTCTATTCATACTATTCTTGTGTCTGCCTCGAGAGGTCAACAATTCAAATATGTCGTAACGAATAACTGAAGTCCTCTACACACATCGACCACTTTTTTACTCGTAGTACATACGTTAACGCAAGAATCTCTGAGAATTATGTATTGGTACATACAATCCCAACAAGACTCTCCATTTATTTACCAGATACCTAATTTTCTTAAAGGAATGCATAGGAATTTTCCTTGGATACCTAACGCTTCAAATCACGACGCCCTCCGTATCTCATTACACTGCTCTGATTCTGTACTTACAAACTCGTCCCTCTTGTATGTATAAGCGTACCTACATACCGCGTTTCCAGATATCGCTCGCATGCTCGCTGAAGAGCGAAACCAGCGTTAATGCTCGTTTACACAAGTAACGAGGAGAAGTTCTCGGTTTCGGACGCGATCCTCCGGCAAGTGTTGTCTCTAATTACTGCTCGAAAGATATCCCCTACTTATACACAGTGAGCCCCCGATATTTCGCACTTACCCCCCGATATTTTCCTCGACTTAATTACTTGTTATAAGTCGACAAGAAAGAGTAACTTTTTTTTATATCGCTTCATTTTCGAGAAAAGCGACTTTGAATTTCTTGGCGCTGCGTTCAGACGCGTATAAGAAAACATATTTTTACGTCCTTTCTGTCCGCCGCATAAAATATTTCCTGATAAGCCCTGAGGATCCCAAAGTTTACTGCTTTGAGGTTATGGAACAAAAGCTCAAAAAGCCTTACCTCCCCAGAAATGCTAAACCTCTTCGAAATCTCAAAGTTGCAAACTTTGGGACTCGCGGAGCTTTTACAAAGCGGAAATGCTATATCCGTTCTAGGTACTAATATATCAATTAATACGCGTGTAAGCTCGTGGTGCGAGCGCAATTCTTTGCCTGTCGCGAGATCCTCGCATTACTCGCTCATAAGTATGACGGGTTGCGTTCAAGGCGATGCGTTCCCTGGCCCTCTATGGAATTGCACGCTCACAGATTTCGGTATACCGGGCGAGCAGAGATACGATACGACGGGCATTAACGAGATTATGGTACACTGCATTAGGTTAACAGCCCTCTCGCAGTTTCGGCTATACACTCGTTTCCCGTTGTTGTTTGAAGATTACGCCCAAAAAGGTATCGCGGTTTCGCGTAATTCTGCATTCATAGGGGAGTACCCGCGCGTAATATTGGAGGAACAGAAGTGGGTTCTATATTCCAGAGGACCCCGGAAAACAAGAGAAGGATGAGAAATATGTGAATAGCTTCCTATAGCTAGACTAACCTTAATTGTTCCTCGATTTTCTTAAAGTGTCGCGAATAAATAGGTGGAGGATAGGAAAAAAATATTTTCTTAGGTCTTCTTGGGACTGTGAAGTAAGAAGCGTCCAGGTTAAACGTGGATTTATTAATTCTTTCTTCAGTGTGTCAAATCCAACATTAGACTTACGCAACTTGAATAGCGGCTGCAACTAGAACTAAATTTAGTTAGGTGTATTTCATGTTATTTCGAATGGGATGTATTAAATTTGCAATATGGAAATGGAATTTGGGTTTAATGGAATAATATCGATTTTAAGAGAAATGGCTTTGAAGTGGATGTTCAAAATAATTCAACCTTCACAAGTAATTCAAGGTGGCAGAGTTAGGTGACTCACTCTGTAGAGTACAGTCAACACCAGTGGCGGATTTAAGAAAAAAGGCCCAGATGGCAAACGTTCTGAGGGACCCATTTTTTTCAGGAAAATGAGGAAGTAGTTTACTAAAATGGGCTCAGTGTAATAATACAGAAAAAATATAGTTTGGATAAAATCATAATTTTTTTTAAGGATGGGGCCCTAGTGGGGCTTTTCAAGGAGGCGCCCAGGTGGCAACTGCTCATTGGCCGCTCTGTTAAATCCGCCACTGGTCAACACACACAGTCGTCCCAAGTATGACGTCAAAGACGATTTCATCTCGGATCACAAATTCTCCCATCCACCGCGTCAAGGTCTTGTATTTTCGTCGATAGGAATACGGCAATTCCAGCTGTATCGATTACGCCGTTTTACTGGGAGCGCATTTATACTCGCAAATTCAAATTAGCTGCTCGACCATTGTGCATATATATGTATTAATTGTCATAATTTCTCTCTGTGACTCCTCTGTTCCGTGAAACAAACCGCATTTTATCCATTCATCGTTGCATTGCCTTACATTACACGAAACCGGAATTACTTATCAAATTTTCTCTACCACCACTGTTAACAGGAGTCAAATTGGAATTCCACTGAGACAATTTTTTGGCAATGGGACATCGTCGCATCTTCTCTTTCGCGTGGAACGGGTCGCCTTAGGTTATCTAAGCGGAATCGCAACCACGCAGTCCCATTTATCAACCATGCTCAATGAACGCCTATGAGCGTTCTCCGCACACTCGCTACCGACCGAAGAAATGCAAGTGCCTCTAATACCCAGAATTTAATTCACTTTCGAGCTGGCACAGAGTTTGGCGACTGGAAACTGAAATCTTGACAATCCCATCGTGATTATTAATAACAGCTCCCGCTCGTCGAACCCGCGCGATGATTTCAATCAGGGACGCGAAATTAATTGCAAATTACACTGGGAATCACTACGCTTGTAAATAATCCCCGTTTATTCCGAAAATTTCCGTAGAGAACGTTCGAATTAAAATCCAATTATACTTGGATTAAAATTCCTTTAGAAGCGATTCGCCTGGTTAGAACGTTCCAGCCACTGAAATTCACCATCTTTCACGGTTATGCCGGAAACTTCAGTTTTTCGGGGCGTTCATCGACTTCTCTAATTGCTTTTTACCCTCTCGCCCCCCCCCCCCCCCCCGAGCTGAAGGGGAGGAAGGGAGGGGGGAGACTAGAGCGTTTCCAACGAAATTCCCCGTCGCTCCGCGTTAATGACGGTTTAAAAGCCGTATCATATTTTCTAACATTTCGCAGTGATTCTGATGAGCGGCCCCCTTTGTCGATACCGCCAGGAAACGCCCCGCGCAATTTTAAATACATTAAACCACTTAAATCCTCTCCCCTCCTTTAATTATCCCCCGTTTCAATTCTGGCTCCCCCACCCCGTTTCGGAGATCCTTTCCGCGCGTATTTACATTCGTAAAATGCAGAGCGCGCCATTGTGTTTTCAGCGGGCGCGGAAGAATCCGCGAGCTTTCGGGAGAGGGAAGGGGGGGGGGGCGTTCTTCGGTGCTTCCCCCTCGTATAATTTTTACAAAAGGTCGGGATGCTAGCCGGGCGAGGAATTTCAATCGCCGTCGGGCCGCGGTGCCTGCATTTTTAATACTTATTCAATATCGGCTTAATATTACATCGTGGGCATTAGCATTTTATTGATGTCGGCCGCGGAACAGTGGCGCGCCTTTGTTCGACCGGTGGACCTCCCGGTAGAAGATAGTTCGCCCAGTTGTACGCATTAGCTTTCATGTTTTATTGAAAAATCCAGCCCGGTTAAGGTCCACGCGGACATATCATTTCCGTGAGGTGAGGTGGTTCGGTGGCGTTAGTGTGAGTGGGAAAAAATATTGGAATGGAGTGCAGTGAAAGAAGGGGACCTGAGGCACTGGCACTCCACTGAAACGTCACGGCACTGATACGCGTGGATAGACCTTTATAGTTTCTTGTCCTTTAATTGGATCAGTTGCCGTTCTTGGTCCGCGGCGCTCTCGACCGCATCTTTCTTCCTGTCGCTTCTGATTCGAGGCAGGGAGGGGCGGAGAAATTTGTTTTCGCCGAGATGTTCCGATAAGCGGTGTTGCAACGTTGCAACGAAATTATTAACTCGAGCGTAAGGGTCCCAAGGACACGGAGGATCAGGCCTACCGTTTGTGAAACCGGAGTCAGATGAATTTCAGTGGACGTTAAAACGTGGAGCAAAGGCTCGGAAGCAACGTTCTCAGCTCTCTTATGTATGATAATTTTAATTGGAAGTGGAGAGAATGCGGGCTTGCTTAAAGCGACAGCAATTCCGAATAACGATGCCATTTTGTTTCCTTCGCTCTTTGTCCCGAGTAATGGAAATGTACTCATTAGCGATCGACGTCTTTTTTATTGACCTGTCGCGGGATATTTTTCCGCGGAAAGCGATAAAGAAGGGAACTTTGTGGGCGGAACTGGTAGAAATTGAAATTCCGAAGGATTAATTTATTCGCCGTCCGATACAGCATCGTTATTGGTAAGTTATTGAATATAAAGTCACGGGGTTATTTATCTACATGGGAACAAACAGATTTGATTTATATGTTGCACTTAATATCGAAACTTGACAGGCAAAATATGAAAAATGTAGCTTAAAAATGAATGTAGAATAAATATAGCTTACGAAATTCAGAAAAGACTGCGTGAAAGATTCTCCGCAAAAGACTTTTAATGTTTCGACCAACTAGCTCGTGCAGAATTACCAGGGGGCGGAGCCTTTTAGTAGAAGGCGAAGTGGGGGCTTCGCTCCGCCCCCTATCGTAGCACTGCGCGACGCAATTGGCCAGAACTGTAGCTTCTATCCAGTAACACTCTTTTATGATCCAACGGTTATACCACGTTGTCAAGGTAATTCTTCTTCTTCGTTTCATATTAGTGATAACAAATTATCTAACACCAAATATCTTAAGTGGTGGTTGAGAAAAAAAAATGGTAATGTTTAGGGTTGTTACTCCTATATCACCTTAACGAGAGGAGTTAGAGATCTCTAAATTTCTCTCAGTGTCTTTTTAGGCAAAGTAGCATTATTTGTTATACATAAATACTACAATTGGCCCTGGGGCCATTTTCCCTATGCTTACCCAGGTAGACGCTTTGAATTTCGAGGTTAACACAAGTTATTCCCCTGAGAGAAACCGTGCTTTCCTTACACTCTGTAGGTGCATCCAGCGGGATTGGACCCGGGAGAAGATTGACCCTTTTTAAAAGGCTTATTTCAGCCGAACTGGTGGGTAATGCTCTGCAGTCTCGCCGCGTGAACGCGTAATCGACGATTTTCGTTCGCCGCGCGGGCATAGTAGGGGGGGGGGGGGAGGGAGGGGGTCGCGCGGGAACATAATGTCCAAGGGAAGAAGACGAGTGGCCGGTACCCATGGAACCGAGCGTGGAATATATAATGTTTTAATTTCGCGGAAAATCTGATGATGTAATTTCAGGAGTAGGGCGACGCCCAGCAATTGTTTCAGCCGGCTTTCACTCCTGCATTATTCATGAATCTTTTCCTTTTTTCCTCGTCTACGAGAGGACCGCCTAACTTCCCCCTCCCCCACCCACCGCCCGCTCCTTCCTTCCCTCCTTTTTTCCCTTTTATTCTTCCTTCCTGCCTCTGACTCTACCCCCCCCCCCCCACGTCCTCTATCTTTGTTTCTGCTCCCCCCTCTCAATCCGCCCCCTCATAACTCTGCTCATCGTCTTTTCTTCTTCTTTCAGGCTTGCCCCTCGCTCTGTCCGCGTCTTTATCATTCTCTCTCCTCGCTTCTTTCCGTTATCCCAGAGCTCCCCACCCTTGTCCCTCTCACCAGCGCTCGCGGTGTGGTTACTCTTTGCTGTACGGGGTGATTCTTAAATAGATGGCGAGACTCGGGGATGGGGGAAGGATGTAGAAAGTATCGGCCTGGAAACGCCTCGCGTTTGGTATAAGGTTTATGTGAGCTTCCTTCGCAACAGTTCGTAGATGCAGTTGTCTGTTGGTAAGGATTGGAGGGGTAATCTCGTGATTATGAGGGGAATAAGTTATTTCAGCGTCTGACATATGGAAAACGTTGACGTTTCCGTTGAGAAACTTTTTCTGGAGAAGATATTCTAAAAGCTTGTAGTCGAGGCAGTGGCGGATTTGAGGAAAAGGGCCCAGGTGGCAAAAGTTCTGGGACACCCTGTATACATAATAGAATTGCAAATTAATTTACGCTTGTGTGGTGTGAAAATTATGGGAAAGAAAAAATATAGTATTTGAATAAAATTATAATTTTTTTTGGAAGATGGGGACCTTCTGTGCAGGAGCCCTTCAAATCCGCCACAGAGTTGGGAAGATAATCAGCTCCCCGCTAGAGGTCGCTCCAAGGCTATCCCGGTTGCTCTGTTTCAGCTTCCCCCACCACGCCACCTTTTGTTTACGCTCCGCCCATTTATTCGAGAGACAGAAATTACAATCTCCTACCACACATTTTATAATTCTCTAAAATTTGTTATATTTGTGTAAAAATAGTTTCATTTAACACATTAATTTTGGGTATCAACAATATTTTTTTGAATTTTACCTGTAAGAATTTTATATCTTATTTTAATTTATAACATTGATGTTTTAAACTTTTAAACCCTGCGCCAAGTGGCCTTTAACGACGAGTTCATCTTGATATCACACTTTGGGTATTCCAAGACTAACCTAACTCAGATTTAACACTCCAAATTGCACGATAGTCTGTGGAGCACGACGAGAAAAAGGATTTTTAACCCGGTCTCTTAAACCTGTCTAGAAGGTGCTGTTAGCATCGTGCAATCGAATTGCCCGAAAGAATGATAGTCTCTTTCATCCTCGAGTGTGGGATGGTTTGTAACATGAAAGTTTCTCCATCGTTATTTTTTTCCATCAGCACTCATTAGTTTAACCTGTCACGACTATATCTCAGCCTGCGTCATATCTCGGCTCAGAGAGGCTGCTCCTTTCTTACCCAATAGGCCTCAGTGACCTTGCCATGAACCAGAGGAGAGTTGCTACAGCACTTCGTCGCAACCGAAGGATGTCTAAAAAATATCATGTTTACTAACAGGCTCGACTCGTCCTTATAGGCGAAATTAGGTACCTAGGACCAAAAGTTGTTAAAAGGCACAAAATAGAATTTTCATTGTTGGAATTTTTTAAAATAAATAAACAGTCAGAGTAGGGTCATCAATAAGCTTAAAATATTTATCAATTTGGCAAGTTCGCCTAGGACGCAAAAAAGGCTCGAGCCGGGCCTGTGTTACATAGGCTGATTCAGAACTACACGGCATGCGGTTTGCTCGCACTGAGGATTTAATCTTGGAGGGAGCAGATTTGAACGGCTAAAAATATTTTTAATGCAAATTCAATAAAATTCATTAGGTGATTGTAAAATATTATTTCAAGAATAAAATCTAGTTTTTTTTACAGAGCTCCTTCTTTGGAGGCGAAGGCAGGGCCCCTTGACCCATCCTCTGGGGCGCCATTAATTGACAGAATGTGTATGCTCGAAAATAGATACTGCCATAATATTGAATTTTTCTCTATTTCCTTATCTGCATTCAGAAATTCAGTTTTGTGTACAGTGGATGATTAATTTGCAACATTGACACTTGCCATATCTGTTCATCTTATTTCATCCCTTCATGTTGTTTTCTTTGGTATTTGTTATTTTAATTTTAATTCTACCTTATTTATACCTCCTGTGTGCATGTCGTTTCATATTATTATAAGAAGCCAAAGGGTTGTTTACCCGTAACAAATAAATAAAAAAATAAACGTATTATTTACAAAACCATTTCGTTCCACCACGTTAAAAATAAATAACACCAGTTTACAAAATAAAAAGAAATTGTTCACCAGATGCCACTATTATATTTTTTTTTGTAAAATGGCTCGCCGATTCCGAAAATAAGGTCTAAAATTTTTTCCATTCATTCGTTTTCGAGATACCGGCAGGTGAACTTTTTAATTGCCTGTCACAAAGGTCGTCACACTTTATTGCGAATATCTCGTGTTGTGAATGACCGATATGGTCGAAAATATCAAATTAAAGATAATTGAATCACCTACAAATGTACCTCACAAATTTTTCAATTCGGTACAGTACTTCGGGTGAAATCAATGGAAATACGTGAAAAAAGTCATTTATTCGACCGAATATGAAATCGACAGTTTATTTAATCATCTGGTACAAATCTAAATTGCAAAAATGTGCCTATTTCTTACGTTGAATCTGCACTTTTATTATTGAAGGAAATCTATGTATAAATACCGAAGCCAGAGACAATTGTGCGAAAACACTAAAATTTCACTTTCTCCCGGTTTTAGTGTTCTTTTTTCATTTTATTGTGTTATTTCAATTTTAATTCATTCCGTACATTTTTTCAAGTATTTTGTTAATATATGTGTGTTTTAGAAACAGTTCTGGCTCTTTCTTTGTCTTTTGTTCCTCATAAGAGAAACGAATCCCAAAACGAACAAAATCCCAACACCCAGTTAGACTGATCTACTGCGGGACCATCCGCATGATTATCTACTCTCTCCCATCCCTAGGCCAAGCGCAACCCATCGCCAAAGATCCTCCGCGCGTACTCGAGGATCACCCAGTATGTGGAGCGTTGGAAGTGCTCGTGGCAGGCAGGCAGCGGTGTCTGCCCCACCGTGAAACCTTCTGTCATTGCAGCCTTATTTTCCTTCTTTTGCGGCCGAGAGCAGCTTCAAGGCACGGGAGAAAAGACGGTTAAGAAAATCGATCGAGGCTCGCTCGCTCGCGCCAGCCTCCGCCGGAAAAACGATGGAGTTCTTTCCTCGAATTATGAAAAGTGGTGTCTCGTTAAACTCTCCTCAGCTGGGCGGAAAAACGAGGAAAAAAGGCTGGGGGTAAGGGAATAAGGAGGGACGCGATACGCTTCTCCTTCGAGCCCGTGCAGTCTACGTGATCGCGCAGCTGAATCTGCCTATTACAGGATCCGGGGGATAATAGAAATCGCCCGGCACGCATTTCTGCAGGGAAAATAAAGTTCGATCGGCCGAGTTTCCAAATACAGTTGCGACAGTCCACTCGGTACTTACAGGGACGCCTACAATGTCGGGTAATTGTATCGGGTTATCGGATAATTGTATTGGCCCCGCGGGGTATCGTCCACGTTTTACGAGGTCTGAGGGAAAAGTAGAGGCAGTAGTTTGGGAACAATTTATTTCCTTAGTTCAATCGTCTAATTGTAAGATGTCAGCAGTCAGTGACGTGTAATGTATGTACATAATTATTCGCTTCTGAAATTAATTTATTGTGCTTACAAATATTTTTTGCTTTCTACTCTCGCAACTTTCTACTACCTCCTGTTTCACGAGTTTTCCAATAAATGAACGACAGTTCCCGTCAGAACCGAAGCTCGCGAATATCTGTCCAGCAGATTGCAAAGAAGACTTCCACTCGAACCGGAGATCCCGCGCTCTCAGACGCAGCGGGGGTGTCTCAGAACGCAATTTAGCAAAGAATCCTAAGTAACTTAAAGATAAGAATTTCCCTTCAACTAATATTATTCCAGATCTTCGCACTCCGCGGTGGAGCGTTTCCGTAACTCGGCAAACTTTTCACAAATATTAAGCGAGCCCCGACTGGCTGCGGAAGTCAGCATCTTCGCTAGGCTGTTAGCAAGTTTTCGCGCGCTAATCTCGGTTATCGCTTTTGGAAATTAAAAATCTCAAATAGTCCATACTATACAGAGTGCTTTTAAAAAAGGACTCAGGGTTTAGGGGGTTGATAGTGCTCAATAAAAGAGCCAATCAAAAATGCTTAAACAAGATTGGTTGAAAAATCAACCCCTGTCAGAGCTTGATTCTTGATTTTGGTAATGCAGTTTCAGTAAGTAGAAAATGCTTGTGAAGGACAGACCAGAAATTGGTAAAGGATTTAGAGAGATGGGTACTCGAAAACATATTTTCTGGAAGGTTAATTTTTAGTATATTGTTTAAACAAATGAATTTTCTGAAAGTTATACAGAGGGATAAATTCCTCTTCCAAAAACACACAATTCAAAACAAAAAATTTCTTCCTAGGCCTAATAGTTTCCGAGATATACCAAAAAATATATTTCCGTACCCTAACTTTGGGGGCTGTTTTCACCCCTTCAACATGTACAATTCCGGATAAAGAAAAACATGCGTGGAATATTTTTTGCTACTCTACAAACCTGCAAAGTTGCATCAAAATCGGTGTGTACCTACATTCAAAATATATTCCCTTGTAAGTGAAGAGGCGCCACGTAAAATCCAAGATTTCACTGAACAAAATGAATATCTCCGAATAGAATTTCTCTTTAAAAAAAATATAAGCAGAAAGAAATAGTAGAGCAATCCTCACGTTGACATTTTCATTCAAAGATTGGAGCCCTGCAACGTTAAATCATAATTCCTATGCAAGGATTCTGTTACACTTTAAATATTTCGATCTCTTCGGGTGCTTAAATTCCCTTCACACTCCGTCGCGTTTATTTCAGTCTGGACACCGCGGGTCCTCGAATAAACGGGAGAAATTTACGACGTCGACCGATCGAGCGCCCAGGATTCCATCCATCCTCGCGATTTCGATGGTAGGAAGGGAAAAAACCTTCGCGCGGAATCTCTATAAATCTAGCGACTCGCGATCCCCAGTGTTTTTCTTTCGTCGATCCTAGTGCTTTTGAAAAGAGTGGCAGGAATCCACGTTTCAAACAAAGTCACTCTCATCAGACAGTTATCCATTCAAAAATCTCTCTAACAATGCCGATAATCTCGTTAGCAGATCCCATGAATTTCGAGGCATCCGATTTTCGGGCTTTTAAGGTCTACCCACACAGATCAGTTCCGTCCCAGTTTCCCAGTTTTCGAATGGAGCAGATCACACTCGTCCGTGTCGATTACTCGCACTGAAACTAAGGAACCATTCACACCGACGGCACTGAAACGTTACGGAACTGACACATGTGGGTTGACCTTTACTGCGTAAATGATGGAGCACGTGGTTGAAAACGTGAAGATTCTAGGGCAGGCGTTTCCAAATTGGTGGTCTGTGATATGAATTAGAGATAAAGTTTAAATATTGAAATTTTTTTTAAATTATTCAACGAGAGACATACAGCTGACTGCAAATTTTGAAACGGCGCGCTGTGTGCAAAAAAAGCTGTTGAATTTAGGGGTTTCGCTAAATTTTAGTGATTTTGGAAGGGTTCCGCTAAATTTTAGTGATTTGGACGGGTTCCGTGACAAAATTTAATTTGGAAACGCTTCACAGTGTATCTCTACACTCTGACTTTTCTACGGAAAGTCGACGCTCACGAGTCGCTTTATGCGACAGGTTCGATCGTGTCGCCAAGCTGCAGAATTCGGCTCTGCCATTCGATACTGGAGATAGAACCACTAGGCCATGCCGGCGCAAATGCTGATCGATTGTTTATAATTAATGGGGCGGTTGACTAATCCCTGTAATCGAGCATTACGCCGATTATTAATGCACTGTGTGGGCAGCTACCATCGGCATCGCGATTTGCTAACGGGGCGGATATTATGGTAATAAATCTGTTGTATATCTGTTTTATAATGGTTTGCGTGCGGCAGTGGTCTTGTCTAGCTTCGGTAAGATATCTTGTTGATAAACAATCGATGCCGGTGGTTATTTTGCACTCCATTCCGGCGGTCCCTTTGCTCATCGTGTTTATGGTAATTTATCGGCTCCTCTATGAGCACGTTTGCGAGGACAATATTGGTCCGGGAATTTCGACTGGCTTCACTGAAAATCAGGCTTAAAGTCTCGCCTAACCTAATTACTTTATTCCTGGCAACTGAAATCAAATGTAAACACTGTGCAAATGGGGAGTGCGACGAAATGGTAATTTCCATTTTCCTGAAGAACTGGTTCCAACCATTCTCGTTCCACCATTTTCTCTCAAAATGATGTTTAAAGGTGTTTAGTAATCATAGGACACTCTATATTGTAGCTGTAAAGTGTAAATCAATAGAACATAAACACGTCTCGATAATTGGTAGTAGCCCGAACATAACCTAAAACCTAGAATTTGTATTAAGCAGAACTCGCGTCACACGAACTCAGGTGAGAAATCACATCTAAGAACAAAAACCCATAGATCTATTCTTCATCAGAATACCACCTCTTTTTACTCTAAAATTTAATTCATGAACACCTCGGAATAATTTTCCACTACAGATTCTGATTTTCTGATTTTAAAATTCTTATCTTCGAGAAATGATTTTATTAATGAGTGACACTTGTAGCGTAATATTTAAGATGGGTAAAAATGGCACCGGAGTCAGCCCACCCGAGGGTTAATCCCGCGCGAGTGGATCGAAGTTGGTTTTTAAGCCGCCAGGCTGGGCGCGTCCGCGCGTGGATTTCGTGCATTTGCGTGGACGGGCACGCTAAAGCGCATCGCTAAATCTCTGTTCCAGTCTATGACCCTTGGCCGGCTGCCTCAATGGTGTTGATTGCTTATCTGAATATGCATAATCGCGGCGATAATGACAGCGCTCGGGCAAACTTCGGATGCGTCGCGCATATGTAACTAGAGAGCAATTCCCTTATGCCGTATCCACCGGATCTGATCGTGGACAATGAAACGTTTCCGGCACCGTTGCCGCTGTTACGGGCCGTTTAATCGTTTCGAATAAGGCAGCCGCTCCATATCGTCCCGTTTCGTCCTGAATTTCGCGCAGCCAGGAATCACGAGCCCCGCTTCCATATGTTCCGGTCCTCGTTCATTTGAATAATTTACATGCTACGCTAATGGGCTTCGATGATATTTTGAATTTCGCGCTGTTCAAAGTAATAGAGATTCATAAGTATTCGGATAAAGGCATTTTCGGAAAATAGTATTATTTACAAGATGGAGGTGTAAAGTTTTTCAAAAACTAATAGTTTGGGAATTTTAGTGAAATTGGCAGTGAGAGTAAAGGCGGATTCACACGTGTCGGCATCAGTAGCCTTTTTGATATTTTTTACCACTCACATTGACGTCGTAGAACCCTCGTGGACTTGGCGATTGTGGTGCTGATTTCTAATATTTGTTTCGCTGAAATAAACTCAATTATTATATTTTAAATTAACATTATTTATTAAATACAGACTCAACACAACATCGTGTACAAACTGAAATTACTCCTTATTGACTAAACTTCTTGACAATTAATTACAAATTTATAAAAAGAGTAACGTTGCTTAACAACGTATATAGTCTAGAGGAAAATTCTGGAAAGTATTAACACTTAAAAACGAGTTTATTTTTTTTAGGTTTATATTTCTTACATGTAAGTACTTAAAGATGGCGTTTCAAGAAACTTCTTATATTGCCCAACGAACTCTAGTCAATCTGAGACGCGACATGGATCTGATATGTGTGAATCCGCCTTAAATTCCTCTAAAATGTATCTATGTCACTGAACATAAACAATGAAAGAGTTCAATTTATTGAGATTGCTTAATAAATTATTTTCGTGTAATGTAGTATTATTAGAAATCCACCATATACATTGAAATGTTCTATTTTACGGTAAAAGCATGGAATGTCCTCTTCCTGGTTGTGAAGTGAAAGTATGGCAGAAATCCACGGGAAATTATGGAGTTGAATGGCGCATCCGTTGTCGTTATTATTAAATTTAAAAGAATTATTGTATTTGCTCCGATCCCTTTATTTCGCCTGATTCTCTGCCGCACTTCCGGTTCAGATACACGCGGAACGTTGCACGCTCGACGCACCGTGTTGTTACCGTAAAATAAGAGCACCAAGAACGGGCAATGTCCGCTGGTACATTGTCAATTTAAACGTGACAGTGTACTAAATCGTAAGCGTAACGAACCCGGCACTCTAAAAATATTTTAGCAGTTTGTTTTGCACTAACTTACCGCTGGTATTCCATAAAATTCGCGCTTGTGGACCGTCTGAAACAATTATTAATCCATTGCCAGTCGAATAATCAATTCGAATAGAATTTCGCGTTATTCGAGTGTTTAAACACGTTAGCAAATTGCTAGGGAAAACTTCACCCTGTTTACTAACAGTAAAGTAACATTTTCTACCTCCGGAGATTTTGAAAGACACTCTGTAGCGACTTTTATTCGCAACTTCTATGTACATAATTTGAATTTGATGAGGATTAGAATATTTTCTCTGTTTCCATAATTATACATAATATACATAATATAGAAAAGGTGGGGGGACTAGCCAGCATATTTTTTGGTAGATAACTTGGTGAAATATTTAAGGAGAGTGATGTTGCAGTGGTTGGATATCAATGTTGTGTGGAGGGATAATATTATCAGTTTATTATTTCGTTTCTGTAATGTATTTTTTGTAGTTAGATTATCTGGACGGACCCTATCCAAGACGCGTGGGGACCGAGAGGAATAAACCTGGAACTTGTATATATACAAACGAACCTGGGACCTACCACTTGCGAGAGAGAATTTACAAGATAGACCCCTGGTGGCGCTTTCAAGCACTAACAGTCGCGACGACACTACCAACCACTATTAAATCATCAACTACTTGTCATCAAATTATCAAGGTCTACCTAATCAATTCTTACAAATCGACTTCCCTTTTCTGAAAAATCACAAATGCCCCTCTCCCAAATTGAAATAAACCCAGATCATAATTCCGCTGAGAAAAGAGTCAGATATTTCAAGGACGAAAAAAATCGCATCTCAGAAACTCTCCAAGATCGAAGGGGTAATTCTCGTTCAGCCCTTGAGCGGGAATCTACGACGCCGGAATTCTCGATTTCTAGCACCGTTGCCACTCCACGATTTTACGAGAAAGGAATCTATAAGGTCCTCGTTTTAAGTGGGATTCTCATACAGCCCGAGATGTAACGTCCGCAAGTCAAGGGAAAGTGTATTACCAGTTACAAACCTGGCCACCCCCGTTGCAGGCTTCAACTAGAATTCTTATCACCGAACTTGCTCCACGGTGATTTAATACGATAGTTTACCTCGGACAAGGGTCTGAAAATTTGCGAAACGCGAATTTCCACTCTGGGCTGAGGGTCGCACGTTGTCGCGTTAGCATTTAACGTTACATCGTTCTACCATCGAAGTTTAGAAAACATCGTCGGTAGACTGGCTGCTGCTTGAAATTTAAATTGCTCCATCGGCCACCGAGTTTCGCATCCGGTTCGACGTTCGCAGGATGGAGAAATCGCGTGGTTGCCGGCTACACAGTCAAGTTTTCCAATTTTTATGAAAATATTGTACACCGAGCGACCCTTACAATTTAAATTTGCTTTATTCCCGCCATTTTGACGCGATGTGTCCGTCGCGACGGAATTAAAAGTTGGCGGAGCAATTTCCCTGAAATGTCGATGGGGCGAGCGGCGTCGAATGTCTCGAGCACGGGTGGGAATCGATTTTGGGAAATAATTGGCGTGCCGGTGTTGTGTAAATAGCGTTACTGGGAGAAGAAGAATAATCGTTATTTAAATTCTCCGGTTACATATCTTATGCCGCTGCTGCCGCATCGCTAATTTCAGATAAGCGGGTTTTTGAAAATTTTTCCGGCAAGTTTACATCGAGGCTCTTGTAATATTGCACAGTTCGGTCGCACCATTCATCTAATTATTCTAATTAATCGGTAAATGGGCCAAAGCTCATAGGGGCGGCTCACAGAGGGTGCAAATTAGACCCCCCCCCTTCATTCACAAGGGAATACCCCAAACCCGGAAATTCCAAAAATTCTGAAACTCTCTGAATATATAGGGGATTACCTTTTGATTACAACGGAATTTTTGTTTACTGCCCTAAGGGGGTGAAACTAACTCCTGAAAATTTGGTTATTTTCCAATTTTGTGTTATAACTCGCGAACTGTAAGAACTGTATGTTACCAAATGCTAGTGCTAATTAAAAGAAGTAACTTTTGTCTTGAAACTTTTTTCTATCTTTTACAGTTCGCGAGTTATAACACAAAATTGAAAAATTACCGATTTTTCAAGGGTTAATTTCTCCCGCTCAAATTGAATTTGCGCAGCAAACAAAAATCGCGCTGCAATCAGGAAGAATTTCAGAATTTTTTAATTTCCGCGTTCCGGATCTTCTCTTGTCAATAATTTTAATTAAAAATTTAACTGCCATTGCTGGGGTGTCGACAACAATTCCATAAAAGCGCTCTCGGAATAGGGGAACGTGGCATTGAACACGTTTCACGAGAGGTTTGAAATTTCCAATTTGAATCATTAAAATGTGATGTTGGAAAAGTAAGTAAATTTGGTCCTCTTATCTATCAACTGGGGGAGGGGGGGGGGTGGGGAAGGGGACCCCTTTTTTAAATAGCAATGCCTGTATAGGCAGATTTCCGTGTAGGTACTATGCCAAAAGTTTTTTATTAATACCTCAGAAACTAACAAATACTCGAAGCTAAAATTGTATATTAGAGGTCCTCTCCCCCTCCCGCTCAACCCCTCCAAATTTACGTTCATTATGATAGTTGAGTCATACCGTAATACAGCCCTTCCTTTTACATTCAACGCCAGCTATAAATCAATTGCAGCAAATTACGGCGCTGCCTGATTTTTGCAGCAGAGCCTTTAATTATTACCCTCGATGAATACAGGGCGATTGGAATCGACAATTAACCGATTTAGCATTCGTCAATAGCCAGCATTGTTCGTTCACAGCTCGCGTAAATGTCGCTGAATGCTCAAACATCGTGATTAAAGGGGAATTGCTGTTTAACCGAGGAGTTTGATAGATCGCGAGCAGGGACAGACAATAGAGTCGAATCGAACGGCTGAGGCCTTATCGCCCGGGTACTTTTGCATTCGTAAGAGGATAGCGAATTGGATTTCTGTTAGTTGGAGGCTGGTAGACGTCGCACTGCCATTCGGACAGGCATCCTTGCGGGCGAACTTATAATAAATTCAAAGCGAACGAGGACACGAGACGCCGAGCACCCCTGCGATTTTGCATGGAATATTCCACGTACAAATTCAGGGCAGTGCATTCAGCGAGCCTTAATACGCGTGTACGGGGTGAAATGTAAAAACCAAACGTTACCGGGAGAGGTAAGGTTTCCAGATCTACTGTTCCAAAACTCAAAGTTATGAATTTTTTGACTCTCGCAGCTTTTATCATCTCGCTATATCCTTTCAGCTACAATACTATAAACAGAATTAGCTCTTGAGGAATCGGCCCCGAAGGTCTAGAATTACAAGACCATATGTAAGAAAAAGTTGTAAAAAACTCATTAACAGGAACTTTAGGAAAGGATATGCTTCATATATGTATACATCCCTGAGCAAGGTTTCCGTCACTTCTTCCCAGATTCTCAGTTTCAACCACTTACCTCAATAATATAACACTGCTTCCGTTTATGGTCCTTCCAGCTTTACGACTCCGTCGACCATACCTTTTGGGTATTACTTGCTTGAGGTTGCAGAGAAAGCAAAGCACACACTTCTTATCTTCTTAAATATTTTTATATTATTATTATTTTTTTACTTTACTAGCAAAATACGTAAACTAGTGACTTAATTGATTTATCAACTGAAAGTTTTAACAATAAAGAAGTTTTCAACTACGTAACTCATTTTCAGGGAGTGATGGACTTACACTGAGCCCCCCAATTAATAAACATAAAACTATTGGAACATATGTATAAATATTTATACCTAATAAAAGAACATTCAAATCAAATTGAGGTATTGAGAGCAAAATCGAACTGACCCACATTTCTGGGGAAATACTCCAATAGTCTGTACTAATCATATAAAATAGAAAAAATTAATTTTTTTCAATGTGGGTTAGTCCATTTTTGCTCTCACTGCCTCAATTACTCTCACAACTAAACGCACACATTCCTTCATTCAAATAACCCCGCACAACTCACACCACGCAGACGTACTACCATAATACAGCAACCCCTAAAAATACTCCCCCCTAAACGAAAGCGATTGTTCTGCAAAATGTTTTTTTTTCTTCGCACCAGGGTATGTACCTACGTGGAGGAGCAGTGCTCTTAAGGTACCATACGTTGGTCGCCCAGAGAACGACCTTCTCTTCATCGTCACCTCCCGAATTGGAATCGACTGTGTTTTGTTATCCGACTATATTTTCGACCTTTCGACGAGTGACAGTAAATTTGCATATTCACCAAGTGCTTTTTGCCGAAACCGCGCGTCTTACGTCTAAGACGTGGCCGTCCATCTTGGGAACTGTGCGACAGTAAATAAAGCGGCTGGATGGGTACAGGTGGCAAACGTTCAGACGATAAAGCATATTTCCAGCGACGATATTTGGCCGCTCGCGAGGCAGAATCCGCGATTAATTATCCGCGAAACGGCGGAGATAATTTTCCAAAGTAATTGCTGGAAAAGTAAGAAGATGGATCGCTATCTTCGCGGGGATAATTAATTACGCCCCGGGGCATCAAGAATATTAAAGGATTTAAAGGGTCGATTTTAATTTACTGCGATCTTTACGGGTGGAATCCTATTTTTTGGTCTAAAAACATAGCGAAATTTGTTTTTTTTTAAGAAACTAGCGATTTGAATCAATTTAAATTTGGACAAGGTTTTTATGCATTTTTGAAGATATTGCAGTTTTTATTTCCTTAAGTTTTAATAATAAATATAAGAGTTATGCACGATCCACTAACACCCCGCCAGCTTGGGAAGATTAGGGATGTCAACGATATATCGGTATATTAAATATATCGATAAAATGGAGAAGTATATCGAAATTTCTGTATCGATAATTTCGAAAAGCATATCGAATAGATATATCTATATATTCTAAAAATATCGATAAAATTTGCTTTTGTATACCAACCTTACAAACATTGTTTCTTATTCTGGCAATCAAACATCGTTCAAAACATAACCTCACATTTAACGCGCTGTCTTCGTATTCGTTGCGTTGTGGGAATTCTTTTTTTTTCAATTAATTTATTTAAAATAAGTGCCAAATAAAGTGGAGATTTATGAAAATTAACAAATCCAGACAGTAAACAATCTCATTTTTTATTATAAAAGTTAATACACGATATTAAAGAATTAATATTATTTTTTTGGTAAAATGAAAAATATCGCATAATCGACATATAGTATAATCGATATATCGATATATTGGAATATTTTGACAACCCTGGGGAAGATTAGTTTGTTCGTCATTCCCGCTATAAAAACGTGTGCACGAATTGATTCAGACGCCGCGGCTCCGGGTCAGTGTGCATTAACGACAACTAATTAGCTTAATTAGGTTGTTCGTGTGTCAGAAAGTCTGCCTTGTTAATGGTAAGCAGGCTCTACTCCGACAGTGTTGCTGGAATCGCGACGGGTCTTGTAAACTTAATTGCCCCGGGAGATCGGGCGTATGAAAATTATTCAGTGTTTCCTGTAATACGCTCGAGTTATGCAGCTCGCGCACCGAAACGCGCAGAATGTGGACTTTGATCGGGCGACTTGCTTCTAATCGTGCGCTAAAGCCAACGAATTGCATCGGCAAATAATCCGCTGACAAATAATCGCCTGCTGGAAATCTCACAGCTCCATCTCTCCTCTAACACCGCAAAACAACTATCGCTTCTTAGAACTGTATGTATTGAGAGAATGTACCTTGAAGCCGATGGTTATGAGAATCGTTTAAACTTTTTTGGCATCGCACCGTCAGCCTTTAAGCGATCCTTAAAACCGTTGTGTAATGAATTAGTATTTAATTCCACTCGCCTTGCTCTTTTATTCTGAATAAAAGAATAAGAATAAAAGAGATTTAATTTTTTTCTTTACCTTACTACCTATATACTATTGTAAACTGAAGGGTATATCCAGTCATTAATAAATGAATAATGTTTTCGTCGGGGAATGCCGTTTTTCCCTGAATCTACCGATACTGAAGTACAGGTCGTTTCAAAATATAAACGCGATGTAACTGGAGGAGTAATGCTTTCAGAAAAAGTACTTCGAATGTGCTGGACTATATTTACTTATGCGACTTTGGATTCCGCTATATTTGTTTTGGACAAAAATATTTATAATTTGAAAACGTGTGATTTCAAAATTTAACTTTCAAATCTTAACCATCCGGAGAGTTTCATTGGGGTCCTTATGTCCACTTAATTATGTTTTTGTGCAGTTTTTTACCTATGAAGTATTGGTAGGAATATATTTTATTATGTATTTTCAATTTTTTGAAACGTCCTGTACAGCTTTGCCTCGAAAAATAATTGTGATATCTTCGACATGTTAGCCATTAACGCGATAGTATCAAGCTTTACGGTAGTGATTCCCCGGGAGGAGACAACGAATTACCAAGTAACTTTTATATATTACCTTCGTGTTCCCAAAATTCTAATCCAATGCAAATTCAGGTCCCCTTGTGCGTCCACCTTGCCAGGCCTCTTCAAAAACTCGTTCGAAATCATAGTAATCTTCCGTTCCACTTACCGGTACCTTGTTATCCTTCGTGTGTACACGAAGCATTGTCCTTTTTTGTTGATACAGCATAATGACACGTTTGGGAGTGCCTCTTTTCTGGGGATCTTTAAAATGTATGCGTTTCGCGTGCGCGTTTCATGTGCGCAGATATCTTATAAATATTCCACTCACGAAAGGCCTTCGTACGTCTGTTTTTGAGCGCTTAATAAAACAAGGAGTCCTGCTCAGCGACAAACATTATATTTTCGTCTTCCCCCCCTTTGCCGCGCGACAGTTTAGAAAAAACAGTATTTGTGTTTTAATGCCTGTTTTCAAAGCAACGTCCCGTGTGTGCCATTTCATTTTAGCTTCAAATATTAATGCCACTATTATGTGAACAAGAATATAACATTTGAATCATTCTACAGACAACTCGCATAATTATCTCGGTCGATTAATTAGCGAACCCGACGCGGGGATCTCTTTTGTATCGCTAATGCTCCCATTAGAAACTATTGCGTGTAATACCACATAATAGTAATTGTTATTGAGTGAAAGTACGTGTTTATTATGGTAACGTCGATATCGTAATGACGAATACGGTGGAGTCTATGTTTTAACACGTTGCAATAGGCAATACAACACTCTGTGTTTTGATTTGAAGAGGCATCGGCAGCTCGATGTCCTCCAACCGCGGAATATTAAAGAATTAATTTATTCTACCATTTCTAAACCCCTCAGTCGCCTGTTTTCGTCATAAGTTCCGTCTGTTTCGTAACAAAACCTCCGGAGAAATCCATAATTCCCTCTTCAAAGAAATGCCGACCTACCTGTATACATATGTACAAACGTTTGACGACATTCGTCAATCTTCCGCGGCGATTATTAGCACCGGCACAATATTTACTTGTCCAGTGCTGCCACTCATCCGTTGCATCATGTAAGAGAGAAAAGGTAGCCTGTCACACGGAATATCCTACCAAACTCAATTGTTCCTCCGCACGTTTTCCTACCCACAGTAACTACATAAGCACATTCAATTCATCGCGACTAACCTAGAACCCTTTCCAACACAATAAAGCATACCAAAATTTATCGATACTCCACGTCCAAACCCTTAACAACTCAAAATGGAATACCCTTCCATTGACCGCGGAGTTATCACAATGCACGCGCGTACTAAATATCATGAGGAAAAATAGAAAGACAAGGGGTGATGGACGAATCGAAGCATAAAGCAAACCACTGCATTTCCCCATATCCTTCTATCACGGCGGCCAACTTTACGAGCGCCCGCTGAATGGGGCGCGCGCGCACACGCGCTCGATCGCCGAGAGCATTAATTTCCCTAGAAAAAATCCACTCGACGCACCCGGATTGTCTCTTAACGGGCACGTGTCATCGTAATTCTTAGAAGGTGTGGACTGCGTTTACCTTTCGTGGTAACCCCCTCTCGTTCTCCTCCACCATGGCGCCCCGACGCGGAGGACGGGGGCAGGCGCGAGAAAGAGGAACGGAGCCGAGAGCCGACGAATTCGGAGGCTGGGCAAACGGTCGGGTATAAAACAGTTGATCGGTGCCGAAGCCAGCATCAGTCACGCTTAACTTCGCTTTCCTGCTCGACACAAGCTGCCAACATGAAGGTAAGCGCCACTTTTTCCCCGTCCTTTCTCTTCCCCTTCCGTCCCCTCTCCACCGATCCGATATCTCTTCCCCACCCCTCTTTTTTTCCCCGGTCATTTTTTACCCGCCGTCGTCAACTACCTTCTACACCACCTTTTCTGCCCAGTGGGCCGACTTTTGCAACGATATTTACTGCTTTGTTTCCGACTCCGGTGTACAGGGCGTTTCAAATCTGGGTGGTCGGTAAGAGTCGTGAGAAGGGGCGAGGAGGTTTTGACAATAATTGGTCTTCGGGATGTAAGGTTCTATAGTAAACAAAGCAAGGGAAGCGAGGAAGTTTCTGTTTCGTGTGTAGTGTAGGTGCACAGTGAAAAATACTTCTCTTTAGGATCGTTTAGACTGATTAGAGTCCCTTATAACTTACGTCACTGTTCACGGATATACCTTCTGGCTGCGAGCGATTGTCGAGTCGCTTCTGTTCCGCCCGGTTCGTTAGGCGCGTGCAAAAATCTAATGGGATATCCAGGGACGCGCGATATTGTAATTCGAGCGTCGTCGGGGACGGTCGGAACCGATTAACGCCGCGCAACGCCGTTTAACACCATAACTGGAAGGAGGCTGGAACGTCTTTCGCGGCTCATTAAATTTCCACGCGTGCGTCTACCCGAGTTATCGCGCCCGGTAGGGAAGATTAGCCGTGCATGCTGCGCGCGCCACCGTCGAACGTTCTTCCGTAAAATACGCCACAGGTACATCTAATTCGAGAAAACACGCTCGCTTACATTCGGGACACGTCTCAGCATCCGGCGAACCTTTCCTCCGTTTCGTCCCGCGCCGAAATTCACCGACGTGTCCCGCGACACGTAAAGAGAAGGCAAGCCGGGTGGTAGCCCCCTTCTTGCGTTCAAGACCGCTGGAATTATCGTTGAAGTCAGGGGGAACCTTTTTAACTGTCGCACTGTCGGTGCGCCATCTGTGAGTCACGCTCGGGTCAAGCGACACGCTTAAATGGCAACATGTGGTACACTCTATGACATTCAACGGGGAATTGGTATTTTGCTATTTTCGACATTCTGGTATCCTGAAGTTAATAATAAATATTATAGCAGTGTTTACAAGAAAGTTCCAACTGTGATCGGTGATAGGGAGAAGATTAGATGGAATTGTATCTTAAAATTTTCATCCCGTAAATTCTTTTTGCCACTGTATGTAGCAAATGGGTTTTAAGGTTATAATTAACTTATAGAGTAACGTGTATCTTTAATAATGCGGCAGTGACATTAATTTTTCGTTAGGAGAGAATTATTACTTAGAATTTTTAATGCTTGAAGCGGGACGTGCAAGTGTCCCACTAAATTGAAACGCCCAGACAGTGAAACGATTAAGCCGGATTCACACGTATCAGTTTTTTTACGGTTTCGTGTCAGGGTTTTTTTGTGTCAGTGTCACACGAGCAAGTGTGAACTGCTTCATTCTAACGCAGGGAACGATATTTTTTACCACTCACGCTACTGAACTCTCACGGAAAGTGTGTATGCGAATCCGCCTTTAAACTGGCATTACCAAACTTGTTCGCTTATGAGGCAGCTTTGAGGCGCACTTCGAGGTACATTTGCTAACAACCTCTTCGCAGGAAGATTCGCGAATTCGAATCCAAGGGACTCGAGGGAAAGCGAGAATTAAGCGAAGAACGGCCCAGTACGTAAATTCTCGTCGCACGTAAAATTGCTTGTTAAATAGAATTTCACTACTTATTCTTTGAAACGTCGCGACGTGGAAACATGGACGTTACTTATCCATCCGATCACGAAATACAGTAGGTACTTGAAATATTGATTGCATGACTCTCAAATTTACGTATTACCCACAAATTTTCATAGCAATGCGATTTTTAAAATGACTCCTGTCCAACTTATTTTGGCCAAGTGAACTACACATTTTTGCAATAATATTTCCCTATTACTAGTAATAAGGGAGATGTAACAGGCAGTGTGTTTACTCGAGTGATGCAATAAATATTCCCAGTATGTAATCCGACGTCAGAATTTATAAATTCATCGCAAGCTGACGTCGTTTGAAATCCAATGCACACAGTTCGTGTACTGCTTCGTTAATGTGCAGGAATGTCGAAGTAGTTGGGATTTGAAAAGTGTAGGTACTTTTAGTAAAGATTGCCTTTCGTTGCTCGCTACCTTTCAGGTATACCTGTGTTGTGTTTGAGGGGAATTAACCGGGGTCACAGTTAGCCATCTACCGGGTAAGATTTCATTTACGTTAACAAGTGCGCCCTACCTTTCTTCTCAAACTCCCGTCTGTTTATTTTGTTCTCCGCGAAGTTTGTCTAGGCGTTAACACATCAGGTTCTCGATCCCATAGCTCTAATTTGCATAGTGAAAAAGTTCTCTGTTGACGTTCATCGAGGTCGAGTTATCGTGCCATATAAAATTTTTTCTTCTGACGTAAAATTGGCTCGTTCCACTTACGTTTAGTGATCGATAGTGGAGCTACATTTTGATGTTAATACCGGGGCATGGGCACGAATCGAAGCAGAAGTGAATCGTTTGCAAAAAATCTTCCACAGAGGTTATTGGTAAAACATTTTATCCACCAATTACTAGTAGTGCTATCCACTTAAGAGCCCTTGAAAATTTTGAATACTCATATGAAGTGTATCAGAATCGTTTCTTCTGGATTGTATGTATCGGTGGTTTCAAATCTGATGGACTTTAAATTCATTGAATTTCACGCGCGTCCGTCGATGTTTTTCCAAGCGGCATTGCCGCGAATACCAAAGTTCGGCTTCCTATGCAAGGACATGGCAACGCTGCATGTTTCGAGCCGAAAGTTTTGTTGGACGGGAGTCGACGACACGATCAACGCGGATAAGGAACTGAATTCGAGCCGAACAGGCGGGTTCACGCGGCATTTTCATCACATACCGTTTACACGTGACTCGTTAATCGATGGGAATTAGTATTGATCATCTCGATAAGTATGTGCTTCGGTACGGGCTGTTTTTCGACTAGATGGCGTCTGTGTTGACGTTTTAATGAAGGAAAGCACCAATTAGAATGGAGCAAAAATGAAAAAGATAATTGACTAATTGTAGAACCTAGTAGGCGCTGGGATCTTACATTTTCAATTCAATTTTTCTAAAAAAATTACCCTTATATCGTACAAACTACATATTTATTTATTTATTTATTTATAGGTTCTGGGATAGCCTCTATTTTCTCAGGTTTTAATAGCGAATCAATCCTATTCAACAGTACAGTAGCTTGCAAAAATTTCCGGCCAGATGATTTTACCAATTTTTTTTAAAAAATCTTTTCTTTTAAAGACTTCGCTTGTGAAGGAAAAATTGACAAAACCATCCGGCCGGAAACTTTTGCACATCAATGTATATAGTACATTTGTAGTTGCCGCCGCATCAAATCAATTTTTCAGTTTCTTCAAATGTATCGATAACAATCGCAACAGCGTCATTCCCCCACCCTCATTTGTGTCGCCCAATTACAGAGCGCGTCTGTGACGCCGGAACGTTCCCGCAACGGGACATTGTCCGTCGCTTGCGAAAAATGAGGAAAAAAGCCGAGGTGAAATTTGTTTGCGAGAGTGAAAGGCGTCGGGGAGCATTCCCCGATGGCAACGGTCGCGATTGCGTCACAAGATTTACGTACGTGTACACCGCATACGGCGGCGTTGACACCGATTCTGTAATTATCGACGTGTTACGGTCTTTAAAAGAGGCTCGCGCGCGCGCAGTCGATGAGCATTCGCAATCAGACGACTATTAATCGCGTGGGAATTATCGTGGAAATGGCTGGCAGTTCGATGACTCATTACCTCTTGCCTTCGACGATAGCGATTCCAAAATTCATGGAATCGTAAAACGGTCGATCCAACTGGAAAGGGTAGATTTAAATAATAATTGCAGCTCCATTTTTTACAGTTTTCGAGTTATGACGCGTAATATACGTAAAATAAATTATACATCGGTTGCTGCATGTTTGTTAAAATCTGATGGCAAATAAACCGATTTATTGCAAATAAATAAATAAATATATTTGTATTAATATTTTTATTAATAAAAATATTTTACAATAAAAATATTAATATTAAAATATTTTTTCGTCAAAAATAGAAATAAAAACTTGTCAACCCAATAACTACTATTTATTTTGTGAAAATATATATTTCTCAATTAGTGTTCTCTTTTTAATGAAGTTTGGAAGGATGTAGCTGCCCCCTCTTGCTGCAAAGTCCTCAATAAGAGTATTGTTTTTGTAACATCGTGGTCACCTTTCCTTAAACAAGGCAATGTAAAATGTAAAAAATCGAGAATGTAGGATAATGATGCTGTGGTAGATTGTTAACTTCGTATTTGTAATTCTGGGACACCTTGTGTGTGACTGGATCATTTATCAGGGTGACTATAGGAAGTGCCATTTTGCTGTCTAGTAATCAAAGTAGGCCTAAAAGAATGGGTAAATTTAAAGTTTGATTTCTCAGGTATTTTTTCAAAATAACAAATTCTTATATCAATTTAAAGAAAAATGGATTTTCTCCTGTGTAGCTTAAGAAGGTCCCATATCTTTTTAGAAACTTTCATAAATCAAGCATTAGGGGAGCCATGCAACGCACCTTCAATTTTCGAAATGTGAGAATCTCGTATATGACTGCAAAGTAGCAGAAAAATAAATGTCGCCTTTGCTGCAATGAATAAGGAATTGTCCAAGGCGAGATAAGTTCAGAACTAACATAGGGGATAAAAGTCACTAGGGGTCGTTTATCATCTTCGTGTCATTGAAAACGTGGCATTGTCGCGCTTCAAGGTCGTGCAGTTTGCAAATCCCCAGGTCGGGGACGAATTACAATGGACGCTCGAGTGTTCGGGTACACATAATCGCTCCTGCGCGATTAAAGCGCTCTCTCATCCCTTTGGCCTTGGGCCACTTCAAAGAAGATGGGGGGCCATTTACCGGTGGGAAGTCGGTAAACCGGTCAAATCGATGCAATCGCGTCGCGTGTAGTCACTTTTATGGGATGGGCGAAAGTGTGAAAGATGGGCGTTTCGTGGGGAACCAGTTTCTCCAGCGCCGATGGGACTTTCATCTTCTCTTGTTGGGATTCTGCTTGCAACGAAGTTCTCCGCTGTTCCGCGGCAACTTTGTAACTCCGGGAGGGGCAAAATACTTAGCCTAATTGAAACTTAAAGTGGGAAGCATGTCAATAAATTTTTGTGTATTTTTTTCTAATTTAAGAGCGGAGGTTTTTTAACGAAAAGAAAGATGCTGTAACTTAGATATATCTAGTAACTATTACTGTGTCAATTTAGACCTATAGTAGATGTTCTCACTGTACTTACTTTAGGTTACCTAGGTTTTTTTGTAATTTCTCGATTACTATTGCGCTCAGTAATATTATGCCTGGGTCCAAAAAGACCCAGTCACAGTTGAAGACTTTGCTGCAAATAGGGGAAGCCCCAAATTTTGAAAATTAGTTACTAATAATTTACAATAGTAATAATGTTAAATGTTGTGCTAACATATACATACATATGAAGTGGGTAAAATATATTGAACATACATATGCCCACAAATATTTTTTTAACACAATTTCCAGTATTTTTCCAAAAATTAATACATTTGGAGCCATGGTCGTCCGCAGACTTTTTCCAGGGTGGGGGGCAACTTTGAGAAATAGTGACGGTAAAGAAAATTGTCGATTGCTTGTTTGTTTGAGCCCATATTGTAGTGCTAATTTAATTAAAACTTGAAATTTGAAAATAGTCAATTTTTTAGTATAAACTTAACCCTTTAGCGTCGGACAAATCCTATATGATACATCCCCTTAGAAACTGTTTGAAATTGACACAAATTCGCCGTTTTCACTAGATTAAAGGGAAGATGGACCTAACTGAACCCCGTATTCATTTGTTTATTGCATTTTAACCTCTGAAAAATAAAAAAATAAAAAGTAAAAAAAATATAAAAATATCAAAATTCAGACCATTTTTAACGATGAAAAAACGGGATATTTTTCCCTCGACGGGATATAGTTTCCGGCGCTAAAGGGTTAATAAAGATTAGTTTTTAAAAATAAAAGTACCCCAACAAATAAAATTCTATTCTGTCAGTATAAATTGACAGAGATCCGAACATAAGGTAAATGACCACTACGTAAAAAAGATCATCAAAATGGAAAATACCTATCAGTGTTTTTCGACGCAGTGGTGTACGGAGTACCTACGCCGCCCGTGTCCCTGCGAGGTATTAATTAGCTTTTGTAAATAATAAAACCATTCTAAGCAAAACACGATAACTACATACTGTTGCGTGTGTGGCACATGACCACATCCCTACATCTTTCGCAAAGTACGAGTCGAAGTAAGTTCGATACGAAGGATAACATCTTCCCCCACCAATCCCTGGCGTCCCCCATCTGTACCTCATTATCCCCTCTCTGAGACCGCAGAAAGCGACCAGCTTGCTCGCATGAGTACGATTTAACATCGAGTCGCCGTCGTCTAATCCGTTTACGCGTCGATTAAGTGTGTAGAACAGGATCAGTTAAACAGAGGTTACCACCTAAGTCTAACTCTGTCTTCCTCCGTATGCGCGCGCACCGCGGCGATTGTTGACAAATTTACATTAAATTAGGGTTAAATCTAAACCAGGTCCTGGTTGAATCAGAGGGATATTAAATTTCGATATCAATTCGGGGACCCGAGATGTGGGAGCAGACTCTGGGTCGGGTATATCAGTTCCGAAGGCCACTTAACTCAGATCGCGTTGCTAATTGCGTGCTATTAACTGTCCACTATCAGGTCTGTTGCACCATAAACTGCTCGACTTATCCAACGAACGATGGTGTAATCGATTCCACCGGTCGAGGAGGTTGCGATCCCATATTGAATTTCCTCTTTCTACGAGTCAGTGACTTTCCATTTTTTCCCATTTTTTTTTTCGCCCGTCATCGCTCGGTCGCGCGGGGCAGCATATTTTCGAAACTCCGCGCCAGGTACCCGCTCGACCCTGTTTCAATAAACGCGAATCCATTGCTCGTATCTTTCCCGCGCCCGCTACCCACCGCTCGAATAATTTCTCCGCGGAATAAAGGATGTTTCTGCTCTGCAAGTGACAAGCTCGCTAAATTATTCTTTCTGGGTTACCGGCGATTCATCGGTATTCGTATTTCTTAGTGCTAACACAAACGGAGGGATTGATACATGAACTATAGAGTCCCTACGCGCAAACCCTTGTTTTACAATGTTTCATGGCGGTGGATGCGTGGATCTAAAGATACGATCGAGCTTGGAAGCCGATTTAAGACTCGGTTGCTTAATAGCTGCGTGATATGTATTTCAATTTCTTTCCACTGTATTTTTGTCATAAAAAGAATGTGTTTACTAAATTGAAGTTTTTTCTAGAAAGCATAGATCTCCAGAATTTCAAAATACCTCAGAGAGCATAGATCTTTAAATCACCCATCAGTTTGCAAACTTCTCCCACCAATTTACAACTCGTTCCTTTTCCTTTCAATGGCTCTAATCAGCCTCTTAAATCTGCACTTTTGAAGCACGCAGTACATTATTACCGATAGTAAATGCAAATTCCGTAAACACCATCGATTTAAGACCTCGTGTGTGCAGCATTCGGATAGCGATCGCGAAACAGTCGCGAAGCCTTTCAGCTCGAAATTTTGAGGAGTATCGGGGAATTACCTCCCAAGCGGGAAGCTTGGAGCTTTATTATGCAGAAGCCGTTTGATCTCTGGGGTAAAGATAACGTTGTGGCTCTCGGGTCGCGTGACTTTTCGGATATCCTGTTGCACACCGCGTACAACAGTCACGCGAGCAGCTTGGAAAAGTGTTGCTTTGCGTCGAGCAAACTTTCAACCGTCGCACCTGCCGTTGCTACTTCTTTGCTGTTGTGTTACAGTACCTTGGTTATCGCTTCTCACACAGTGGGGGTCTAAGACTGTGATTTTTGAACATCTGTATGCCACATTCGCTTGGCACTGTCTGCGAGGACTTTGAAATTTGCTCTATGGGTCCTGAGGATATCAGAGGCTCAATGGAAAAGGGGCATATGTTACATATCCAGATATATAGATTTTTTGTTTTTTATAACAGCAAGTCTTCTGAGAAAATTATTTTCCCTAAAATTTGTTTTTATAGTATTATGACATGCGTCTGTTTTCCATTGGGCCCCTCATATTTGACCCTTTCCTTCTTTATGAAATGATAGTAACATGATCGTTTTACTCAGTTTTTATAAGTTCACTCGCTCAGTAATAGTAGGGAAAAATCAATTTTAAAATTACAGATTTAAATTCTCCGCCAGAATATGTATATTAAACACACAGACAGTTCCAAGTTGACGCTAGAAAATAACAGAAGTAAAGCAAATCGAAAAAATGGAAAATTTTTTGTCCACTACTGTATAGTGTGGCCCCCAATGTATTTAGCTTCGATGTTGGCGAAATATCGCAAACCTTTTAGTAACAGTATGCCCCTAATACAGAGGGTTCCATCTCCGAGTGGCTCTCTTTGTGCACCTATGCCTTAATACTTCAAGAAACGTAGTGGTGGGGATAGCTCCGCCCACTGTCCTTCAGCAATCAAAGCTTCCAGTACCTCTACTTCTCACGATATCAAACTACCGCGAGGTAATTCACGAGAAAATGCTACTGCCTTTAACACACGGGGCAAGAACAACGTAATCCCTCGTTCCTTGCCACCCCACCTCCCCTAACAACACATCACGATAACATTTCCCCAATGACTCTCGGTCCTCGTTATTAGCCTCCCCCCATCGTGGGAGGGAGAAGATTGTTCGGTATTACCGCGTCGCGCCGCTTTATCTCGATGGGTTACACTTTATAAAGGACTTCCGTTTTTCTATCCCCGACGAATCTAGGTCGCGGTTGTTTTCCTCGCCGTGGTGGCCTGCGCCCTGGCAAACGAGAAGTACACGACCAGGTACGACAACATCGACCTGGATCAGATTCTAAGGAGCGAACGTCTGCTCAACAACTACGTAAACTGCCTGCTGGAGAAGGGTAGCTGCACCCCCGACGGCAAGGAGCTTAAAAGTAAGTCGACCCTCTCCACTGCGAGGTTAATGCGAACACGTATCTTCCCCGCCCCTTTTTCCCGCCAATTACCCGACAGATCACGGGGGAACACGCTCGCGGCGTACTTCTCTTGGCTTCTCGATGTCATTCCCCGATCCTGTTGGTCCTTTTTTCCGTGCGCTGAAACAACTTCCCTCCCCTGTAAACCCACCCGGGCACACACTTCGCGGTGGGCAGCCACCATTTTTCTTCCCCGGACGCGGGATACTGTTTTATGAGCGAAGTTCGGGGCAGCGAAGGTTCCAACACAACTTTTGGCTACTGGGCTGCTGATTTGCCCGTCTGGCGTCGTGTCAGCTCCTGGAAGAACTCTTTCTCGATCGGTTCTGAAGGGTGGTGGATGCGCTTAGGGGCTGAGCGTGAGAGTTGTTGTGTGCAGAAGTGTGGGTTGATTTTGTTGTTCTTGAACGAGAAGCGATTCTTGTGCGCCTACACACTATGCAAGGGCAGAGGTCGATTGCCGTTTTAGAGATCGAGGGAGGAAAGGAAGAGGTGCTTGTGTCATCTTGGGAACTAAGGCAGACCTCCCTCATCAGTAGGGTCTACAGTTGATGGACCCTGTCATAGACGCATGGGACCGATAGGAATAAACTTGAAACTTATATATATACGAACGAGACTGGTACCTACCACTTGCGGGAAAGGGATTGAAAGATTAGACCTCTGGTGGCGCTGACGAGTACTAACTAGTCGCGATCCCATGGTGGGGCTGGGACGTGACAATCATGAAGAATTGTACCCAATTCAGACTTAATTCAACCTTAACCACCTACTAATTTAAACAACTACTGCAATTCTTCACGCAGTGTGTTGAGAAAAAACTCATAATCATTTCGAAAAGAACTTTTTAAAAAATCCCTGCCAAAGAGATTGACGAGCATTGTGATCGCCACTACCCCTGCGTGGGAGCAACTGAGGACATAACAGTTACCCCTTTGTCGTTATTATTCGCGCTCGGAAGCAGCGTGAACAAGCGCGTGTCGAATTTAACATGCCAGAATATACAAAAAAAGGAGGAAGGCAGCTGGAGTTTCGAAACTGGTGTAGAGTTGCAATGTAAAGCGGGATACAAAAGTTCTGCCGTTTTAATTACGCTTCGTTTCCAATTTAATTATACGCACGCCCACTATTTTTCCATAAAATTCGTGCAGGATTTCCACACACGACAATGGCGCGGCGCATTAATCAAATTATCCAGCCGTTCACCGTGCCCGAAAATAAAAACTAAGAAGGACCATCCCTTATCAAAGTCACGGTGGAAAAAGGCAGCGCGCAAAGGAGCTATAACTCAGAGTTCCGTTCGAACGGCGGGAACGATCGGTGTACGAGCATGTATGAGAATGGAGGATTGCCGGGGCATCAGCTGCGCGTAAATCGCAGCCGGAACTAGCAGGCAAATTTGCTCGCTTGTATTTTTCTATTCCGCAGATCTCGGCTTTAATCTGCCCACCCTTTCCCCGGGGCGAGGGGGCTCGCTTTATCGTGCAGACTCCTAACGCTCCCAGTTGCTCGGTCTTGAGGGACCTCCAGATCCAATAAGCAATGGGTCTCTCTCTCTTTCCTATTCCGATTTTCTCTTTCTCCTCTATTTCCCTGTTTCCTCGTGGACGCACAGAGGAAGGGCACAGGTGGTGGTTGAAAACACTTATCTATATGTATCCTGGATACGGTATGGGCTTAACCCTTTAACGCCCAGACCCTTGAACCCGTATTTCAAAATTGAGAGGCTGATATATATGTTGTATCTTGTCATTTTGAAGTGGAAAATATCGATTTTTCTAATTTATGAGTAACCATATATGTGAATCGAAAGACCTTGTGAGTAGCACTGATCCCATCCCGATGGCGAATGTGGATTATTTTCAAAGATCCGCTTACTGTATCCAGTATACTGCATAGATAAATGGGTGGAGCACACGCTCCGCCTTCGCAGGCTTCCTTGGAGGAACGTCGAGCGTCATTGATGAAAAGTTTGCGGGTTCGAGCCGCGGTGTAACGCTGTCAAATATTGGACGAGGGTCGCGGTCAAAGTCGAGGAAGTGGGCCGAAGAAAGAGGCGAATCGCGGGACCGCAAGCTTCCCTTTCCCGGACTAGAACATCCGCGCCACCCTAGTCCGACCTCGTTCGACCTTCATCCACTTGGGATCTATGCGTCTTCGCGCGTTTCATTTATTTATTTATGCAGGGTGAACCGCATATCACCACCTCAAATTATTCTGTTCTTAGTGGACCGATGGAAATTTTTCTTCTGCCGCATAATACTTTTTATCAGTTGTCTTCTTCTCGAAATTTTCAAGGTTACCTTCACTTTTTTTATGCATAACTCCACAGTTTATGTGTCCACGAATTAGCGGGCATTGGGACAATTTGAACAAATTACAAAAATATTTTTTTTTCATCTCAAGAAATGATACAGTGACTCAGTTAAATCTGGCGGATTTAAGGAGAAAGGCCCCGGTGGCAAATGTTCCGAAAGGCCCATTTTTTTTCGGGAAAATAAAGAGATAGTTGACTAAAAACTGGCTCAGTATAGTAGTACAGAAAATAAATATAGTTTGGATAAAATCATAATTTTTCTTTTTGAAGATGGGGCTCTAGGATTCTTCTGGGCAGGGGCCCAGGCGGCAATTCTCCGTTAACTCCGCCATTGCAGCGACTGCAATTAGCATTTTCCAAAACCATGCTGTACTCAATCAGAGAGCTAACAGCAAATTGCCACCTGAATTCGCGTTCCTCGCGGAATATACCGCCGTTCACATCCGCCTCGTCAATTTGCAAGATAAACACTAAAGTGATCGATACCGCGAGCATCCCCGCGGACGGGATTGGTGAAATCGAGGGGAAGAGCTTACCCCCTCCACGGAATCAATTTTACGAATCGCCGTGCGCGTCTTTAATCCCGCGTCTTAATCCGATCTCGATCGACTGGGGGAGCCCGGCGGACGCGGTTCGAAAATTATATTCGAATTAGTCCCGTATTAGAGAGTCGGGGAATCGAATGGCCCCGCGGTCATCCCCCGGGCGAAATTTCGCTACGGGGGATTAAATTCGACCGCGGTTCGACGTTCACCCGTCGCCTCTCCCTCGAAATAACATCCGTTGCCCGGGCGTCGGACTCGGTCGCCGTGATCGCTCGTTGAAAATTTCCATCGTGAATCGAGTTTAAAGCCCTCCTCGAGAGCTTAATCCCCCGCGGGGCGACGAGAGGCGTCGTCGCGCTCCGCCGCGGGAACGCTCCGTCGGATAATCCGAAAGAATAATCGTGGCCGCGATAAATATTCCGTATAGACACGCGAGCCGTTCCCGCGGCAATTCGTTAGCGTTCAGCAACGGTGAAATAATTCTCGATTCGATTAAGATACCCAGCGGACGAGCTTCCGCGATAATCGCCACACCTAAGGAAAACGGAACCGCTGGCCATCTTCTTAACGGGTCAGCGTTGAAGGGTTGACGTGGGTGGTTGAAAGGGCGACGGTGAAGGGTTACGGGCTGCTTTCTAGTGGAGGCACGTCTGGGTGCAGAGGTGTGAGAAACTTGGAGCAGTATTTTTTATTATTATTAATCCTTAAGCGGTGACGTCCCAGTTTGTAACAAAAACGGTGACGTGGAGTGTCGCAATAATTTGACATTGTCAAGCCTGAATTTATTTTCAACATATACTGGAGTTATCAGTGACATTATTACGCCAGTCAACTTGACTGTTTCCCAAAATTGCTTCCACCCTGGAAAAAAGTCTGCGGGCCCCTTTGCTTAGTGACCAACGTGTGAGTCGCTTGATCATGTTATGACGGTAGGTGTATAAAAAAAACCTCAAGAGGATCTCTATGAACAAGGTTAAAACTGTTAAAACTGGATTGAAACTGTCTATATATTTTGTAAATAAGTGTAGCAGAAGTGGTGATCACAAATTCCACAGTTGAACATTGAAAGTATTTGAAAAGAATCATCTGCGGCGAACAAATTGCTTTAATATAAAAGACAACCAATGTTTCGGCCAATCGGATCGCGCAGAGACGCCCCGGGAGGCGGAATCTCCCCCCACTCGGCCTCCCGTCACGCAGAGGGGCACTAAGCCGCGCGGCTATTGGCCAAAACTTTAACAGTCTTTTATAAAGAAAGTACTCATTGGCGGGGTGTGATTCCTTTTGACTATTTTATTCTCTCATAAGATAGAATAGGTACATAGAAACTTAAAATAACTTCAACCTTCAATCTCACGATAATAGACCTAGAATTATCTCTAAAACTCCAAGAAATGTCTACACGACCTGCATACGAATCATAGAAACCTTGCCTCTACATCCACTGACTTCGCCTCCAATTCTTCAACCGCAACAAATGTCACTATTGACACTCGTTAAATTCGCCATCGAGGGCTAAGCTAGCGGCAGAACACGGAAGAGTCGCAGTCGCGGGGCAGCCCGTCGATGGACTGAACAGAACGTTGGAGAATGAAGTGGAACGCAAAGAAAAGGGGGCTGGGGGCCATTATAATTTTTTCCATATGGCGTCCTCGATGGGTACGCGGATCGTGCCAGATCTCCCACGGGAGGGCGAGCTTCATAACGTACAGTTATGCTTGCGAATATAGAGCTGGGAGGGAGGAGACGAGAGCCCCCGAAGTCTTTTCATGTCCCCATGTCTGCTGGACGTTTTTTGGTCCGCGTCATTTGCACCAGCTGCTCTGGCCAGCGTAGCCAGAGCACATCGTCCACGGATCCACCGTGGCAAGAACTGTATTTCCCTGATAAAGTATCCGCCGTCCGTCACACGTTTCGCCACGGTCAACAGAAGGAAAGGCGAAAGAGAAGCAGCCAAGGAAATCTGCCCCCCCCCCCCCCCGTGGGGTGACGTTTACGAGAGGATCGCAGTCGATACGAAAGTCCAATGGGGGAGTCCCGTGAAATATGCTCGCCACTGATCTTGTAACCATCCCGGGGACACCTGCCTGCAGTCAAGGCATGGTCCCTCCTCGAATTACGAATTTTCAGTATTCTTTTCCGGAAAGAATTATTATCATTTACTTCTTTTCCTTGTTTTTGGTTTTGGATGGCTCTCGCTTAAATCTTCACTTACATCTACATACACTTGGCGCTATACTGTTTTCTGCAAGGACTCTTCAATTGATCACATGACACTGCAATTACAGTATGCCTTCCCGCATATGTTTAGGTACTAATTCAGTTCAGGACCGATCAATTTTAGTGCTTGCTTTGCGAGATATAACGAGTGGCGATATTAGGAACATGGGTGGTATTAGGTACATTCACCCTACATTTACATTTCCACTTACATTTACCTTCACATTTACATTACCCTTTTGTCTTTTCACACCCCTCTCTTTGATTATTCTATCAGTCTTACAAAACCTATACTCTTACCCTAACTTCCTCTACTGCCTTTGCACTCTTTATTCGGCATTAGTTTTCCTATTAGCCCCCCGTAATCAAAGATGGTCATAACTGTTAATTAAATAAAATTTCGAATAACGAATAAAAATTAAAAAATTATTCGTTATTTAAATAATTTTTTAGGTAGTTAATGCCCAATTCTGCCCGCATCTTCCCTCCTCTTCCTTTCCCCAATTACCTTCTTCACCCCCTCCAGCCCTTTTCCTGTACTGCCCAGGAAGTCCTTGTTTCTTCTCACCTCCTTCCTCCCTTCGCATCCTCTTGTCAAGTGCTCCATCGTATCTTCTTCCCTTTCACATATTCCGCACACCGAAAAGGATTATTGTGCGCGTCAGAAGAAAATCCGGGGTGATCAGCAGCGGATTTTATTCACAAACGCAGTGTTCCGGAGGGTCGCTAATTTATTTAGAAATTTCGCTGCTGTCCCGTCTTTCGATTCGAGAGAGTTGCTGGTTGAGTAAGTTTTAAAAGGAGTCGTGTTACTCTTGATCCCATTACGCCGACTGTTTGGACGCGATTAAAGCGCCCGCTCGTAATTAGCACAGTTTCCCCGTAATTCACTCAAAGTTCGCATCGCGGCCGTAGTCACTTTGGAAAATTCTTTATCTCGTTTCCAAGGCGCTTTCTTCGCCCACCCCACCTATCTCCGAGCGTCGAGTCCCTGAGGTACTGTTGATTACGCGCAGGAGAGGGCTCGCTGGAGAGGGCACCACCAGCCGGAATAAACAAGAAGACTTACGACCGCTCGAGTAACCTATTTAAAAGCGCTTCGTCATATTTCCGTGTCTTCTCGCTGCGATGATTAACGACGAAGCGGCCACGACTGTTTTAAAGTGCTCCGGGCGGGCAACTTAAGGGATGCTTCAAAATTTTCAGAGAGTGAAACTTCTTTTCAGTTGCCACGTTTCTGGGGCTGCTTGCTTTCAGGTTAAATTTTTTAATCCTCTCGGAAATTAGATCTATGCTACTGTTTGAGCCTCTCTGGCTCTCAGTGAACGCTGCCAAATTCATCAATTTTTATATATTTTTTTAGTGATACGTAGGTGTAACGTGATGGTCCTTTTTGTAGTTTATTTAGTTACCTGTTCGTCATACGTAAGATTTTTCTTAACGTTTTAATTAGTTGTTTCTTGGTTTTATCGCGCCGCGATAGATGCGTGTTTAAAAATCGTGTCTCGCTGGCGGAGATAATTGGAACTCCCAAGATGGGAAGAAACAAAAAAATTGAGATGATTCTTAATCAGTATGTTTATTGTTATCGTCTTAACTAAAATATACCATTTCTGTTGAAAATTGGCAGACTGGCGAAATGAAGGATTTCATTCGTCTTTCGGCCATTCTTCAATAAAAAGAAAGTATGATGAACTCATCATAAAAATCTAATTTTGATTCCTCAAATATACCTACATATTTTTTCAAGATGTCACGGAGAAATGCCACCCTTAACTTCACAGGTGAAATTAAGCTGGTACATCCAGCGAATTCTTCAAAATTTGGAAACAGCAAGACCTCTTTTCAGTTTCACATTTCTGTTACTGCCTCTTGTTGAATTCAATTCTGTGATTCCGTCAGAAATAAAAATGGCCATTAGTTATTGTCCCCATCCCATTCTGAATAAAACTAAAACCGTGCATTAAATAGATTCTTCAAAAATTTCACGTTTCTACCACTGCTTCTCTTCAATACTCAATTCTATAATTTCCACATGCCCTCGAATTTTTCTATATATTTTCTACACCCCTTTGCCTCTCAGCTTATCGATCACGATCTCCCTCAACGCCTCACACGAAACTGAAGCTACAAATTGAATAAAAAATTCCCTCAAAATACACCGAAAAAATCCCACCAAAGTAGCCATCCCCTTTAGATTCCCCATTTCTGACTCTCCTGCGCTGGACTCGGCTGCGCATGCTTCCCCGGGATAAGCTAACAAAAAGATCCCATAATTCTGCAAAGCTTTGCGACTCTCCCTAGTCTTGCTCGTTGCGCCCATTAGCGAGAAATTGAATTTCGCGTGAAATGAATGGACAGCCCCAGCGCGAGCCGTGGACCTGCTGTTTGCCCGTACAGCGATCGGAACGTGATTCTCCACGTCGAGTAAATACGTAATTGCGCGACGATAAATCATTAAAAGAGCGACGGTGTATCGGTACGGTCAGCGAAACATTTTCCAATCGTGAATTTTACGTAGCATTAAACAAATATGTACATAATTGCGTGCCGGAACGAAGTCGTTAGGGATTCACGACGTGCAATCCGGACGTTTTGTCATCGAAATTTTACTGGGCGCAGAAGGCGCGAGATAATACGTTATTTTACGCGCGATTATCCGTCAGCTTGCACCGTGCGCTGCCCTTCATTGTGAGTTCGACCTCGAGCGCACGCGACGCTGCGCGAAAACGCCATTCGTAGGTACCTTAAGATGGGATCCCACTGAGGCAACTTTTGGCAACCGGTAACATCGTTGCATTTTTTTTAGCATGCAATGCATGCAAAAATGTTGCCTTACGTTGCCGCAGACGAACCCCACCTAACTTCATTAGTTTTATTAAGCATGTAGAAAATAAAAAACTTCCTGGTTTTTCGTTCTACGTCAAAGGGGCTATTCGTGAGTTTAAACACCGTGGAAAACGTTCTTCACCAAAATGTGGCATACTACCGTTCTACCGCCGCCATTTCGTACGAAAAAAATACAACTTTTTTCGTCGAGAGTTGTACAATAGCAGGCTCCATATTGAATTCTCCATTTATTTCATTTCCTCCCTAAAGGGAAAAAAAATCGCGAAAATGACTATAACTTTGCTTCGTCCAATGTGGCTTAACCCTTTAAAACAAAAATCCATTACATTTCATATTCTTTATGAAATTACGCGTGCGGCGGGTCACTCGATATATATAACGATAATTTTAATTTTAATTACTTCTATGGCTTCATAATGGTCATTCGAAATTTTCTTTAAAGTCGTGGCATCTGCTCAATTTTACAATTTTTTGGAACATATTTACATTCAACCGAGGTGTAATTGTGTCCTTGGATACACGAGGAATAGAGACCTCTACTAAAAATTAATTAAAACGTACAGATTCCCTTTAACAGTAATACATACAATAATTGAAGAAGTAAGGTTAGTTAGAGGCAGTCCTACAGCGCAGGTTGCTCATCACGAGGCGCTCGCCGACCTAATCTTCAGACTCCTATAAATCCATTACTGGACGTCGGGCGACAAAATAGTGTTAAAAAAAGTGCTTATTTTATCGCCCTCTACGAACCCCCCAGCTTGCAACACGGAGTTCTAAACCACCCCGCATTCAGAGCCTCTTTTCGCAATGAATCCTCCCCTTGCGCTTCTGTTGCCGCGATCACATGCCCCCAGTATACAGTGTGTACCTATACGATCGATCTGATTCCAGAATCCCTGCCAGACGCGCTGGAGAACAAATGCGGCAAATGCAGCGAGAAGCAGAAGGCGGGCAGCGAGAAGGTGATCCGGTATCTGATCGACGAGGTACGTTCACTGACGGTCACCGTCACTTTTCCGGGTGATTAGACGCGAGTAGCCACGAGTCGCCACGCGCTGGGTTGCCGGCTGTAGGGGCAACAGCGATGGGGTATGACGTAATAGGGAGTAGTAGTGTGGGAACAACTATTCTTGGAAGTTTTGGAACTCGGTGACGTAGTAGGGAGTGGTAGAGGGGGTGCAGCGATCCTTACTGTGTATACTAGAATTTGCGGAAATATAGTACAATACTATATAATATAGTACGGGCCGCAACCCTATACACAAGTTATATAGTGGTATAGGGGAAAGTGGGGTAAAACGGAACACCAATGTTTCTGTTAGATAAGAGCTGCGAATGAGTTGGTACCGCGTGACATGGAACCAAAGGATCCTCATAGCATTTGATGATAGACTATAGATCCCTGCGGTACCAACTCATTCGCAGCTCTTACCTAACAGAAACATGATGGTGTTCCGTTTTACCCCACTTTCCCCTACCTATATATACGTATATCCATGGTTGCCAGAAATAGGCACCAACAGAGACGGCTTATGACGTAACGCGTCCCTGTTTGCGTCCATACGTCTGGCAACCCTGCGTATACGTCGCGGGACCGTTGCGAATATCATTGGACGTGACCAGTTTCAGACTTTCACGAACGTGGATCTGACCCTCGTGCACAGGGCAAACTTTCCTCCAAATAATTCCACACGGATCACCCTTGCCGAGTAATTTCTCTCCCACGTTGTAGCGGCCGGGCCTCGCTCCTCTCTACGGGCATCCCCGAGTTCCTCCTCGCTTAATAATCGTTAACCTATGCCCTGGGAGGGCTGCTTAATCCCTCCAGCGGCCAACTCGCACGCCTCCCGTTCAGCAAACTTCTCTGGCGTTATCTGCCGCTGTTCTTTGGTCCCTTCTTCGTTCTTTTCTAACTACTTCGGCTCTACGCTGCGTCCAAGTTGTCTGTGCGAATGGGGGGCGTTTTGGGGAGTTTGGGATCGATGGAAGGATGTTTTAGAAGCTTGTGAATTTCGAAGACTTGCAGTGTGGTAGTTGATGAATCTCTTTGTTTACCTTTCTTGGCGGTATTTAGTTGATTTATATGGAATTGTACGGAAATTGGGCCATTTTGACCCATAATCGAGTCGCAACTCCTCATTCCTTTTTTAGTAATGTATTATTTGGACTGAAACTCCTTCATATCTTTAAATAACTAATAACCGTCAATAATAAATAATAATCATTTCTTTAATTTAATTTTTTTTATTTTTCTTTGTATAAATTTAATAAGTTCTTCAAATATTAAACCGTAAGAATTAAATGAACCGAGTTTTATTTTGGTATTCTGATTTCTTGTAAATATATAATATTGGGTCATTGAAAAATTCGAAGTAAACACTCACCACTGTTTTAGACTTACTCACTTTCGCTGGCTAAAGAAGTTTTATCTAGCGACATAAAAATAGAGATATAGAAATACCATAATGAATTCATGGCAGAAGTGGAACGAACTGTGGCAAAGTATCCATCAAAGTGTGAAAATAATTCGATTACCTGTTGGTCGCCATTTTCACAGGGTAATGCAGTTTCGGCGTGACGAAATTCACAGGTGCATTCTACACGCGAAAATCGAGAAAAGTGTCCCAACAAACGTGCCCAGTCCCCAAACACTCTCGAGGCACTGCCACTTTGCAGCACCGTGGTTACCGTAGTAATTTTGAACAGCTGTTATGAAGTGGCGCTGTAACTACCGCTGGCCCGGCACTAGTTCATGGTAGCTACTCAAAACGGCCCCCATTACTGGTCCTATACGCGCCAATGGGCTGCAACATTGAGAAGGTTGATTTACAATTACGCGCTCGCTGATCCAGAAGATTTCACGCGGGAATCGATTATGATAGCCTTAACCATAAACCTACTCTCAAGATTTCCCAATTTTCGGCTTTGCGAAGTGGCTGCGTCTCGAAAAAGTGAAGCCTTGCTCATAATATTGGGTTGCTTGGAAAGTTTGCACCGAAATTGCAGGAAAATTCGTGCCGACAGAAGTTTATGAAAAGCTTACAAAACGTTTGGCAGAAGTTTATAACAAACAATCCCCTTGAAATCCCAGCGAATGCAGAGTAGAACCTTATTCGGTTGCACTCCCTCATCTGTCGAAAACGCTGCGAACTTTCGGAACAACCTAACAAATATGTATACGTCACAGTCAAAACGAATAATTTCGAATTCGAATAATTTTGAATATTTCAAATATCAATAGTTTCTTCGAATAATTCGAATATTCGATTAATTAGGAGTATTCGAATATCCAAATAATTAGGAGTATTCGAATATTCGAATAATTAGGAGTATTCGAATATTCGAATAATTAGGAGTATTCGAACATTCGAATAATTAGGAGTATTCGAACATTCGAATCTCGAATTTGAATTCTCTGGTATTCGAAATTTCGAATGTTCGAATACTTAGATTATTCGATTATTCGTTACAGCCCTATTTTCACCTTGACTTCGGGAAAGTATGGACGAATAAAAATGCTTTAATTTGAATGAATACTTTTTTCAACTAATACTATAGAGAGGTGGAGGCCCCCCTCCCCACCACGGCTCGTAGGTATATTCACAAAGTGCACAGAGCATTTTGACGAAAATTCATGGCACTTCCAAATCTCAAAGTTCATAGACTTAATCACACTTCTTTCTTTATTACCACGATTACCCACTTGTTTTCAAGACCGACACGGTTGAAAATTCAAAATCCGGATGTCCTGATATCTAAGGAACATTAATACACGGTGTATATAAATCCCTAATGAAAAGCGCGCCAAGTTGTGCGACGTTTCCCTTCTAACCCAAACATCGTCAGGGTTGAAACGGAGCCGTCACCGAGACCTTTGCCGAGGGAAATCAGTTTTTCCTGTTAAACGTCTCCATTTGAAGTTTCAAAGGCTGGCCCACAGCGCGGAATTTAATTTGCCGGCGAAATGATGTTCCCATTTACGTTTCAGCGGCCGCAAGTCTGGGAAAGGCTGTCCAAGAAATACGACCCGACCGGGGAGTACACCATCAAGTTCCAGGCTGAGGCGAAGGCGCGCGGCATCCACATCTAAACAGGCAAAGCGAGCCGAGGTTTCTCGCCGGTGGCGCCCGAGTCGCCGCTCCGAGCCGGCCTTAATCGACGAAGCAGTCCATTTCTTAAAATTTTGTACACACTCGAGATATCTGGAAATAAACGTTGAGTCTTGTAGACCCTAGAAAGCGGAGCGTAAGAAACCGATTTCCTTCGTCGCGAGAAAATAACTGAGGGGGTCTATGTAATTCCCCGCTCTCGCCGGCGGACGAAGTGGTGACGAGGTGAGGCGGAGGGGAATCCTCCGACGGTTCGTTGGTTTCGTCGCACTGGGAGGACGACCGTCTGGGAAACAAAGGGGAATCCAGCCGTCGCGTTACATCACGTAGTACTCCTTCGGCTCCGCCCCGCCCCCTTTTGTCCCGGTAGTTCTATTACCAGCGATTGTTTCGCTTTCGAAGTAATCGAGGGCCGTTTTCACGGTCGACGGTGGAGCGAAGCGCTCGACCCTGGGTAGATTTAATATGAAATTGGAAAAATCCCGGCACTGAGCGAATCTGGGGATTTGTATGCGCTCTGCGCGGCTCTACCTTTTCCCCTTTCCGGGATGGAGAAAATTTAAGGCGGGCTGTCGCCGCGTGGTCGTCTTGTTACCGCGTCATTGTTCGCGGGGCTCTGCAGTGATGCGATCGGTATTGCCTTCGGTCATGAACGGGAGAAATCTTCGCAGCTGGCTGTAAGTCGATGAGACGATGTCGGGTACGCAAAACATGGGGTACTCCGGGCTTGATAGTGGAATTTGAATTAGATTCTGACTTCTGGCGTTCCTACGTCAAAATTGTGTTACTCGCGGCGCCATATCGCGTTTTCTCCTTCCAAATCCAAAAGCTCGTTTCATATATAAAATAAAGTTTTTTATTTAATTAAAGCACGAGTGTTTTCCCCACATCGTAACAACGGAGTGCAAGCGGACAGAAGGAATCGGTCGACAGGGTTTATCGAGCTATCGAGCTCCGCGTTGAGATTGTTCCAGCTTGATGGAGATGGATAATTATAATATTCGCTGTTTTTATTCCCCCCCTCAAGGGTTCAAAGGGAATAATACTTTACTTATTAGCATCTCGTTCCGTTTCGGGATCGAACTGTCCCTTTGAACTCACGCCCCCACCCGGGCCGGTCTATCTATTTCGTTATTTGATTACCGCTGTGTGTTTAAGGGACGCTTCTGCTTGTTCCTGGGTACCTTCGTTTTAATTTTAATTAACCACTTGTCGAGCGTCGCGTTTCCTTCTGTTGCGTTGTCTGTTGAAATTCGAATGTTTGACAAGTTTGCGACCATCTTGGGAAACCGCCAAACGTACTGTGCCACCGTAGAACATGCTGCATTTTAAGCATAAGGGTAGTTCTATTCGATACAGTTCACTGTGCCTTACCGAGATAGGTATTGTGACTAAATTGGCAAGGGAAAATCCCCAACCCGCAAATTCGAAAAAATCTGAAACTTGAGGGATACGTGGAGGTTATATAGGTGTGTATTGCGCAATTCTTTTTGCTGCTGAAATTCACTCTAAGGGGGTGAAATTGACCCCTGAAAACCGAAAGTTAGTTCTTTTAATATTATTAAGACGCGCGTGGTTATTCTTAATATTATTAAGAAGTGCGTGATCATTCTTAATATTATTAATATTATTAATATCGTTCTTAATAAGATTCAGAAGTGGTTACTCCTAATACTATTACAATTCTCTTACACTGAGCAGCAGTTAAGCTTAGTCTACAAGCTAAGGCCAGCAAAGGCGACAAGGCCGTGTCGCCACAACCGGGGATCCCGCCCGTAGGTAGTGGTGGGCATCCCAACGCCGTCGCCCATTGAAAATCGCGCATCGGTTGGCGGCGGGAAGGCCGTCAGAGCGAGGACATGTGACCACTCCAGTAAAAGGGATGGTAATCCTTCAACGGAGCAACGGGGATGAATGTTTAACGGAATTCCAACTGATATCCAGCGGGAGCGGAGGAGAAACAAAGACTGCTGGTACGAGTAATCGCGAGGGACGCTCGGGCAATAATTCCTGCTCGCGCGATTTATCAAACGGCGCTCGTAAAAAATTCAGTGCCTCCGGCTGGGGGTTGGGACGCGAATTCTTTGAAACAACGGGGGAAGAACGCCGAGGGAGAGGGCTTGTTGCGAGTGGGAAATTGTTTTTGAAGTCCCGCAAGAATTATGGGCCCGCGCATATATTCGCGGATAGACAGCGCGAGGAAATTAAGCGAGCGGTCTCAAGGGCGGCGTTCCGACTTCGAACTTGGTCCGTTCAACTTTTTCCCAACGCTCCATACGGATTTATCACTCACCAAGTATCCAACCGCCCCGTCCCGTTCGGCGGGCTGCGGCTACAAATAAATTATTGCCCGCCGTGACTGTCGTACAAACGTCGCCTGGGCATATACGCGCGTGCACGCCATCCGCGAACAATCCCCTCGGCGACCCACGCGCTTTTCTTTAAATATTCACCGGGCGCCGTGTCGCGGACCGATCCGATCGGCCCCCGAGCTCCCGGGATCGACCGGCTCCGACTACTTCGCTAAGTAGCCGAAGCACTTACGCCAACTTGGGAAAAAATTCAGCTGGATAGCGGGACCTCTGTCTTCCCGGGTAACTCGATTCCAGAAACAGAGGGACGGGCGAGGTTTATGACTATCAAGCTGGTCGAACGTTCTTTCTAAGTGCTCGGTGGCGGGGGAAGAAACTTTGGCCCTGTTGCTCCTTAATTTCCGCTAACGCGAGTTTCCACGGAGAGTTCGGTGGGAATTAAATGCCCGATTGTCTGCTCTGCTGTTGGGGAAAGGTGGTAGAAGGTATATATAGTGTACAGGTTTAATTTGAGAGAGGGGTGCTTCTTCAAGATTCTGTCAAAGTATTAGAAATAATTGTGTCGCTGCTTTATTATGTTATATTTCAAGCGTAATGTACTGAATTTCTTTATTATCAGTCGTTATTGCACGTGAAAAAGAGAATCTCGGGCGATGGAACTCAAACCCAAGATTTACAGATCCTCCGCGTACTGGCCAGCCATGTTACTAATTCCCCCAACGTTAACTGTCCGATGTTACGCTTTTCCGAAACAGTTCTAGTACAAATACCGAAACGCGAACGGGGCGCCACCTATATAGGTGCCAATCGCACTATGTATACTTACGTGGTATGTAAAGCGATATTCTTAAGGGTACAAGACACCGGACTGTTTGTTTGTCAACTCAGCAAGCTGTAATTAGGGCTGTACTATATTTGCACATCCTCTTAAGGTACTACTATGTTCAACTAGTATGCTTAATTGTACTTCCCTGGGGTCTTCATTCTGGGGGAGGCGTTGAAGGGCGCTGTTGACTTTGCCCTCTGCTGCTTCTACATCACTATATCCCTGCAAGGTACAGTGTATTTTCAATTATGTATACAATAGAACGTAATACACAGCTCAAAGTGGTATTCTGAATATCCCTTAGGTTATCTAATTCCAACACTCCAAAAAGGTCGACCTTGTTTGTATAATGCAAAAGTATGCATGGTGTTCCAAAATTGAGGGACATATGCAATATTCTGACGCAAAAGGACATCGAAAAGTCCTTTACCGTTTTGGGATACGATGCTTCCTTCTCGAGATATTAACAGTTGAATATTAGCGGTCCAAGTTCCGAGGTAAGCAGTTTAAAGCTGAAACAGCTGAGCGCGGAGCAGTTACCGACGTCCCTTGAACACCAAGTTCCTTTGATTCTCGAACATCAGGGGAACTTAATTCCCGAATACCAACTCTACACCTCCACGCGTAGCGCGCAAAGGGCCATTTCTTTCACACTAGTGTCCGAGAATCAAGGGAACTCGGTGTACACCCTCACCCTTAGTCCAACGCCCCCATTATCCTCACACCACGCGATCATTGCCAGATGGCACCACTAGTACTTCTCGAGCCTTCCCGCGACGGAAGGTCCCGTCACAAAGCCCTGCTACCCCATAGCGACAAACACAAGGGACGGTACGAATTGTCAGTAGTAATAGATATTAATGCCAATTACGCCAAGGAAAGTGATAGCACTAATAAATAATACTACGCACGAAGCGTTAGAAACAGTTGAAAAATGGCAGTGGGCGCAGAAGCATAATCCAAGTCAGTTCCTTTTCTACCTCGAGAATTAAGGGCTGGGCACACTTATCAGTTTGGTGACGGTTTAGGTCCGGCGTGCCAGTGGTAAAAAGAAGGTGTAGAATGTAGAAGGACACCATTCCAAGTGAAAAAACCCGACGTCGTGTTTTCGAATCCAAACATCGACGTCACAGATCGAGACTGTGTCACACGCCGCTAGCCAGTCGTTCCAGCCAATTGCTGGAGTGACTGTTTAGACGGGTGGGCTCGTTGTTTATGACAAACACCGGCACGTTAACGTCTAAATATAGCGGGCGTTCCGATATGGTGGGCAGGACCGTGGTACGGCGATCGATTCCCGGGGCGTATTGTCGCGAGTTAGCGCAGGGTAATAGCCGGAAGATAAAATGTTTGACGGCCATGGGAATGGGATTCCCGTGTCGGGGCGGCCTCCGACTATTACGGCGCGAATAAATCCTGTAAATAGACTTACCTCTCCGTCTTGTCCGACTGGGGGAGGGACACGACTTTTATTTTGGCCGCGGACCCGCTCGAATTTTCTTATCCCTCCGCGGTGAAACATCGCTCCAAGGAGCAAACTTTACTTGCGGCCGCCTTTGTTAGTACCTACGCCGAAACTTTCAGAGTTTCGTGATAAATTAACCACTCTCTCCTTTTCTGCACGCTTCCATATCTCCCTCCCTCTTGCGCGCCCGTCCCTTGCGCCCTTCCCATACTTCGCCCCCTTGTCCATCTGTCCCCGCCCCTCTTCTCACATTTCATAGTTTCTTTCCATCTACCATCCTCCCTCTGTCGCGCTTCCTACTTTCTCCCCGTATCATCTACTCCCCCTTTTCTCCCCTCTGTCGCGCCTGTCCATGGCGACCCGTGGGATGGAGCTTGGATGCTTTGAATCATTTTGAGGAAAGCGGGTAAAGTTTCCCGACAGTTGAATCGTTCTTCGAGGATTAGGAGTATAATGGCTGGAAGAAGTGCAGCGTGGGATAGGGTTTTTAAGACGATCCACTTGGGGATGTAGGTCGCGAAATGGGGCTTCCGTTAGTTGATGCGTGGTGGATGGGTGGTATTACAATGTTGCCAACAAAGATGGGTTTGCGAAGAAGACTTTAAGGTCTTTGGGTGAGCGTACAGGGTAATGGTGAGGTGCCCGTTGTGTATGTGCAAGCAAGAGATGGGTGGGCGGAGCTTAGGCATTTTGTAGGAATAGCGATTAGGAGTAACCCTAGGCGTCACTGCATGCTTCTGCCGAATCTACCAATCAACAGTATAGCCGAAGGCAGTTAAGTGGGGAATTGGACGTTGCAACGCTTCCTCAGAATCATCCCTCCGCGGAACGAGGTTACTCTTAGGATGGAGGGAGTGTAGATTAGAGGTTAGGTAGGTGGTACATACGTCATATGCAGCTATACTAATGCGATTTGTAGACACCATGCTATGATGCTATGGTGTGTTCCCTCTCCACTACTTCCTACTACGTCACTGAGTTCCAGCTTCCAATAGCTGTGGATAAATGTTCTCCCTTTACTACTCTAGTGGTCTACTGGTGTAGTGTCGAGGTATTACTATTCCTTCGTGTTCCACAAACCTCACCATCGCTGGATACCTACACCTATATAACTAACTCAAATTGACAGAGTTTGATCTTATGCAGAGTTGGGGCTGAATTAGTATCCTCCACCTTATGTTCCTGTAACGTCAATCGAGCGAGACGTTCCACAGGAGTGCGATTAACCAACCGTCTCCGCGTGAGCACTCTTCGCTTGCACGTTAATAACGGAATTCGACTGGAACTTACGGGGACGAGGAACGTCCCGCACTGAAACGCCTTATCGCTGATGAAGTCGGGGAGAGTTATTAAATATCGCATAGTCACGAGCAAGTTACCCCTCCGTTCAGTACTTTATAATGGTACTTATACTTCATCGCTGGCAAACTTCTATCACCGCGTGCACCGATTCCCCTATTGTTCCTCCGTGGCCGCACGGCCATCTTGTTGTATCTGGGAAGCGAAGAAATCATACCCTGCGAATTGTAGTCGCTCGAATCTTACCTTCCCTATATTTTCCAGCTGCAATTTATTGCCGGCATTATCTATTATTTATTTATAGCTGTTGCTATAGTAAATCGCTGCACAAGTACTGCGGCTTCTTTGAGAAATGCTCGAGGTGGAAGTAAAGAGCTTATCATTATGGTCGACATTTAATCAAGTTTCTTGATTTAGTTCCGCTTTCTTCTTCTACAACTTTCGATCACATTAGTTAGATTTTTTTATATCTAACATTTTTAGTTGCTTGTTCTTTAGGGACTATACTACCTTTAAAGAAACATTAATCCAACTTCCAACGCAAGCCACATTCTCGTGGTAAGCTAACCTCAAATTTAGTGTCACGTCCCAGCCCCACCTTGAAATCGCGACTATTAGTACAGGCCAGCGCCACCAGAGGTCTAATCTTTTAAACTCTTTCTCGCAAGTATCAGGTCTCAGTTTCGTTCGTATACATATATATAGAACTTGTATACAAGTTCTAAGTTTATTCTTCTCAGTCCCCATGAATCTATGGCACAAACCCGTCGGTTACAACCCTACTGATGAATATACAGAAAAGGAGAGAACTAAGAGTGCTAGAGTGGATATGTAATATTCATCAGTAAAAAGACCTTTCACCTAGCCAGACCCTGCCCTAGACATGGGAATATAAGAAGGGCAAGTTCGAAACAGGGTATAATATTATTTATTAATAGGAATCCAGTAGTTTGAGGGAGCACTTTGCGAGAGAGATATATCGGTATCATTTACAACACCATCTCGCGGCGAGTAGGGAGAGGTGTACCGCTACAAAGTGTGGTGGAAAATTGGTGTAACTCCCCCTACTTTTTCATATATCTTTCACTCCATCAGTAATGAATTTCACTGCGTAAACACACCGCGTAACGAACCCAGCTGCAATTCTCGCAAACCGTCGGATTGATATTCCATCAGGACATATATAGCTCACATTTAAGAGCCTCTCTATTTGCCTGAAATCCCACACCAAAACTAACCCTCCATCTCCCACATCGCGAAACCACACTCAGCCCTCACAATAACCAACTTCTCCTTACCAATAATCAACTTCCCTCTCCACAGACGAAGGAAGAGCAACTGCTCGAATCGTCTTCGATACGACCCCTTGAATTCTCCTCGCAACGGGACCAGGCGAAGCAGAGAATCCTACTCAAGAAAATTCTGCCCGCGGTGCGTCTAATCGGCTTCGGATCGGCCAGTAATTCACGCAGATAATACAGGTGTCTCGCGGAAGTTAGCGTAACTCGGGTAAACGAAAAGACAGGCACCACGCAGGGAGACGCAGCTCCCCACCCTCTTGTTCGAGAAACCACCCTCTACGATTCAAGTTCCACGCGAAAATGAAGTAGCAATTACCGCGTATAACTAGTTGTTTTACAAACTTCGTTAATCCGCGAAAGTTTTGAAACTAATTCCCCCGACGCGCTTTGACTCGCTTATTCGATTACGAGAAACGACCGTGCTTCGGCAACTGAAATCCTTGTTCGAATTGCTTTCGCCCGCTATTCGAATAAACAAAATAACGAACTACCGACTTCTCGTGCATAGACGCGGCTTCCTGTTCCGCTCGCCCGTTTCCGCTCCTTCCCTCGTGCTTTATTCCTCCCAGCCCCTGCCCCCTCAATATATATACGTGCGATATTAAAACTTTTCAATTCGATCGACTGCCAGGTCCCGCTTTATTGTAATTCGCTTTCCCTGCTGTTTTTGTTCCGTGGTATCGACCAAAGAACTGCGTTTTTCATTATTCGCGCGTTGTTTTTTCCCGCCCGAAAATGTTGGAGCTCCAACGAGCATGTTCGGGCGAACACTGGCGCCGTTTCCGCTTTAATGGCCGCCCACTGACTGGAATTTTTCCCATCATTCGTTTACGGGCCCCTTCAAAGAAACGAACCGCGTGGACCGCTGCGGTGTAAAACTCGAAAATTGCTCGATTTCGGGATTTTTCGCATGTTCTCGCTGTAATATGGGATTTTGTTTGACCCGCGGCGCACTCTAGTCTCGTCGAATAGTATTGAGTTGATTTCGGTTTTTATTTCTAATTATTTTTAAAATTCTGGAGTGAATCGTGTAACTCGACGAAAATGAGGCGATTTTTTTGAAATTTTTTTGATATTTAATTGGACATCTAAGGAAGTCGACAAAATTTTGTTTTCTGCAAAATAATTCGTTTATTGTGAACTGTGGAATTCGGCGTCGAAGTAGTGAATGGGTATGAATCTACCTTCATTGCACTCACCTAAAACAAAAAATACAGTTAATGGTATTAAATAAATCGATATTGATATTGATAATATTTAATGATATCTTTCATTTTTATAGATAAAAATTGAATGTTTTTTTTCAAATCTAAAAGATGCCATTATTCAAGATGCAAAATAAATACCTGTTTAGGAAGCTCCAATATAGAGTTTTTTATATTAAAGTAGCATATCTCCACAGCAGAACCATCTATTTTTAACTAAAAGTATTAAAAAGTAAAAAAGTTATGATTTTTTAAGAAAAAACAACTTTCTCTTGAACTCTATATCGGTCAATTTTTTTCTAAACATGATGATCTTTTAAATCTTAACTTCCATTGCTAGCAATATATTCTGCAATGTTCAAACTTTATTTCACATTTTTTGCGACTTAATTTAACAAATAGTTTTTAAACAGCAGCTGATTGAAAATTGACTTCGTCAAAAGTGTGTCAACCGAGAATTAAATAAATAAATAAAATAAGTAAAAAAAACTTATTGGAGCATTGAGCTTAAAAAGTTCTAATATGTGAGGGAAGTGAATGAAATTATTTATGATTTCGAAGGCGAATATTTTTCGATGTCTAAAGTTTTTCCTACTATTATTACACCCGGTAGCGTTACGCGTAGGTCCAAAAAGACCCAGCACAAGTTGAGGGTTGAAAAGAGCTGGTAACAGAGTGATAAGTAAGAAGGTGGCTGGGAATGGTGTTTGGAGCTCGAACGACGTCGATTAAACGAATTTGACTGTGAAAGGGGCTGCAAGTGGAACAAGTGTGGTTCAAGTCAGACGTCGAGCTCGCTTCGGCTTTATGTAGGCGGAGATCGACCGGTGTTTGGCTGAGCGGATTGTTTATTGTCGAAATTAGCCGTGAAAGGGGCTAGACGCTTATGAATAGCCTGGTTGAGTCTATGCACCCGTTTGTTACTTGCGTTGCGAGTAATTGGCGCGTTCCTCGCGTGAACTGATTCATTTCTGTGTGCCATTTCGCGTATATTATGAGTTAGTCAATACAAATACAACTATCAATGATGATTTATATTGTCGACTACTTGAAAGAGTGCAGCGAGGACTGCGAATTAAAAGGCCACCCCTTGTGAATCGAAAGGGTGTACGTCCACGACAACGTGAGACCACAAGTGGCGACAGCAACGCAAAAAAGAAATATCGAAAGTGCTATGGGAATGTATTCCTCATTTATCATATTCCCTGAATGCGGTACCAACAGATTTTCACGTTTTTCGATCACTACAGAATTGTTCAGAAGAGAAGATTTCACTAATAATAATTTCGAGGCCACGAAAAGTGTGATAAGTTTCTTTTTTAATGAGAAATCTGAAAAATTTTATAAAAGAGGCATAACATAATTTTCGTGTACATGGGAAAGCGTCAGAAATAATTGAAGAATAATTTTTTGGGAGAGAGAAAAAGCTTCCCTGATTTTAAATTATTTACGAAATCTGATTTGTTTGGATTGCATCAGTGGGTATAATTTGCCTTGGATTGATTTGGCCTTTAAAGGTTGCCACTACTGAAAAAAGAGATGAAGACTACTCTTTAGTACAGTGCGTTCCTAGGTAGCTATACGAGCATACAGGGTGGTACAACTGGGCATATGGTAATTCCTTAGTCAATAATAAATCGTAAAAGTGGAATAAAATTTTTTGTACGAACTTCCATTTTCGAGAAAATGGATTTTTTAAATGTGTGAGGTACTTGAAAAATCACTAGAATTTATCTTCACTAGAAATAACTCCTCGTGCAGAAATATAGTCAAAAGTATAGAATAATTTTTGTTCAAATTTTCGAGAAAAAAGTGCATACACTTGGCTAAAAATGAAGCTTCACTGTGGAATCAATTTTGTCGGGTACAAAGCCTCATGCGATGAAAGTTATTACACTATTTCACTCGGAAATTCATTTCGCTCACAATGGTACCATAATTACTGATAAATTCTCTTGATTTTTGGCTGGGCACCAAAACCTCACGAATTCACAAACTCGATTTTCTCGAAAACAGAAATTTACATTTCGATTTATTTTCGTCCAAGGGATTACCATATGCCCGATTGTGTCTCCCATCCTGACTCACCTTCTATAAAATAGAAAGAAAATGCAAGACGGCTAGCGGGTGGCATGAGAAATCAATTGGGTTTGAGATTAAGTAATCACTAATCATTGATCGGTGTATAGAGTTTATTTAATAAACAGGTGCTTCTAATGTGACGCTCTGGAACACACAGAATGTTCGGAAAAAAACGCCCGTCTGTCCTATCCAAAAGCGGGTGTGTCCTCAAAAAATACGTACACAAAGCACGCATCGATAATTGGTTAAACAGGACCCTGTTCACGGGGAAATATACAAGGATCCGACGTCCAGTTCAGCTCTTAAAAAGGGCAAACGTCCAAAGGCCATAAAGCCTTAAAACTAACCCTGTTACGTACAAACATGAAGAGTGACAGGGTAGAACAAGGAATTGTTCTCCGACGCCTAAATCCAGCGATAAATTGAAAAATAACCAAACAGCTAGGGCAACATAGTGCTCCTCCCCACGCCCATTTAAAAAAATCAGAAAAGCCCGCGTGTATTGGAAATATTTAGCCAGAAGAAGGGTATTGGTAGCTCGCGCTCCGCCATCCAGGGAGACTGCAGTGCAGCCGCAAACGGAGAAACAAAAGGCCCCTCCCCCCCGTAGCGAAGAAACATCATTTCCCGATGGTGGAGGAGCAACAGACGACAAAGAACCGCGGGGACACTAATTTTCCGGGATTTACTTCTCCCGCCCCTGGTAAACCCGTCTACGCCCGTCGTTCCAGCCCCATTTCCGATACTCCCTCTCTGCGGAGAGTCGCTCTGTTCTCGCCCGGACAAAAAGAGCCCCGCCGCGGTCGTCATCGCCCTCCAACGTCGCCTCCTCGATCGCCCTGCTTCCGCGGACAAGCGCATGGGACGAACAGAGGAAGGGACAGTCCAAGGACACGTCCATCGACAAACCTCGAGGAATCGGTATCCAGGTCACACCTTGGCTTCGAGCTCCGGAGAGAAGGGGAGCAAGAGGATTTCGCGACGGTGACAGCAGAAGGAATCAGACGAGACAGTCGACTGTCCTGATGTCTAATTTCCAGAGACGATCCTCCGCCAGGCGACGCGACTAACGATAAGCCTTCAATCTAGCGACCTGGCTATAGGCGATCCGACGCTCAGCTCCCAGGGACATCGGCGCATGGAGGATCCAGCTCCATCGATTCCATGCGACCAGCACGGACACTTTCCATCGTTATCGCTGATGAAAGGGATCTCGCGATCCTGGCCCAGCCAACTGTTTGCCATTCTCACGATCCGTATCGCTGCATTCCAAGGAGATGTTCGGTGGCGTTCGGGGAGCTTGGACGGGGTAAACGTTTGGGGGAAAGTTGGGGAATTTGGTCAACTTTCTTCTTTGGCTATCGTTTCTGTGGCTTCGATTCTTGGTTTGAGTTTCTAGAGCGGTGTTGCATTGAAGGTGATGAAGGCAAGAAAAATTGAGAAGGAACTGTGACGTGTGTTTTCCAAAGTTCTATGCTGAGTATACTCCCCACCTTCTGCTCCGCTTTGAAGAAGTTACTCTTTCTTTTCGACTTATAACAAGTAAATGAGTCGAGAAAAAGGAATAAAGTTTTTTGATATTGCGCTTCATTTTAGAGAAAAACGACTTTGAAATTCATCACGTCGCGTCCAGTAGCGTATAGGAAAACCTACCTTAAGCTTCAGACTAAGTCGCGTAATACATTGTGAATTAAACGTTTTTGTTGAATTCAGTTTAAATCACTTCCCTTATCATCCTTGCGTCTGCCATCTCAGAACTGTGTACTGCTGATTAACCGTTTTCTTGTACCTAAGACCTGCCTACCTTCGTTGTACTCAGCATAAATGTCTATATAGCGATTCTCACGCAGAGGGGTATTTGTTTGCTGTGGTCCCCGGGGTGAATACTCCATGACTATGAAAGACACCCCTGACGCGCTGTCGCTCGCCAGACTTTGTGACAGCGTGCTGTGACACAGATATCCGGTGCAGGGGGCGCCAACTCGCTTTGCATTTCCATTTAACAGGTGCCACTTATCCAGTGACTGTTCGATAATCAAGTTACCCTGTTTTTACACTTCCTGCATAAGCTTGAAATTTACATACGTCCCTAGCTAAAGGAGATCAGCATCTTCCCAATTTCCACTCCAAGTAGCATTCTTTCCTCTAACCAGGTCTGCACGGGGTGGAGGTTCACGCACCGGCGGCGTCGAATCTGAAGGAAATAGCTGCGGTGTTTATTTCCGCGGGATCCGGGGCTCTCTTCCAAGGCCAAGTATCGCTGACGCTTGGGGAACGGCGTTTCTGCAAGAACAAGCGCCCTAAGGGCGGACCCACACGTATCAGTTCCACGGCGTCAGCGTTGGTGTCTGCGATTTGGCTCAAAATTGAATATGATGTAGTCCACGCGAAATTGGTTAAAAAATACAGGTCATTGAATTTTGCGATTTTCCCTAAAATGGATTGTACTCATGAATTTTTATCTCAGAAACAATTTATCCTATTTACATGATTCTTTTTTTATTTCAATGCCGAAGAAGCGGTCTTGCAGAATATATTCTTTTTCAGCTTGAAGAATTATTTTGTTTCTGTCAATGGTTTCTTTGTTTCACTCGGCACTCCGAGTCAACTCGCGACACACGTGAACCCGCCTTAAATCTCCGCGTGGTTTGCCGCTGGAGCGAGGACGGCTGGAATCAATCGGCTCGATGCGCGACGTTAAATATCCAATTAGCGAAATTAGGGTGTCGGTGATGGTGCCCGCGAGGAGGATTCCTCTAAGTACTCAGCTATGCGTCCGTAACGAGGACACGTGCGAGCAAACGCGTTAGGCCGCCGCCTCTGTGTACCTACGTACTTACGCATGCATATACAGGTACGACTGGCGGAATAGATATAGCGGTGTACAGCCGGTGTAATAAAGTCACTTAGGGTTTCCAAAGTGGGGAGCACCGGGGGGCGGGAACTCGAATTTTATTTATCACGAAAGTAAACTCCGAGTCAGCTTGATATGGGATCGTGACGTGTAAATTGTTATAGGGACACGGGAGGGAATTCTAAATAGTGCAAATAATTATTAGAATGTGCTGTCTTGCACTACCAAGTGAGCACCCCACATTTCAACTACAGTGGGGTACCCTATAACGAACTGATTAATACGATATATATTAGGTTAGGTTTTTATTTTCTCTTAGTATACACTTCATCGTAAATCTAAAAGATCGCACTTCAAGATACTGTTTTATACAGCTCAACGAACACCAGTCTACGAAATATGTAAAAGAAGAACATACAAATGAGACTAACTCACATTTTTTGCGAAATTGAGTTAGTTGTAGGCATTTCGAACTAATGATAAGAACTGTTCGTTATAAAGTCGTTCGTTATAGGATACCCCAGAGTACAATAATTCTTTTATCTTTGACATTTGTGATTCCGATCACAGCAAAATAGAAGCCCTCCACTGTCAATCCAACCTGCATCCCTGTAACTCTAGACACCTCCTGCAACCCCTTTTTCCAAAAGCACAATAATGTCGACGTAATTCGAGCTGGTAATTCCAAGCGTTTCGCCTCTCGCAGCGCCAACTCCGTAGCTACACGGCCCGCCCATCGCAGCCCGTGGTTTTTGTTCTTTTCCGCGCGTTAAAGCGTAGGAAAGACAATACCGTAATTTTCGCGGAGTAGTTCTGTGCTCGACACGCAAACGGCGCATCCGTCAACAGCCCGTAGACGTGCCCGTAAACCTTGCCCTCGTTTAGGGACCATAAATCTTCCTCGAAGAGACACGCCGCCTCTCCGCTCTCCCAATTTCCCACACATTATCGACGTGGCATCATAGATTTATTGAAACGGTATCGATGGCCCAGCCGGCGGCTTAATAGAAATCCTTGGGAAGCGCTGGTCGCCAGGTTTGACGCGAGTTAAGCCTGCCTCGATCGGTTTGGCTAGCGGAGGAGCAGCTTCCCTCTCGCGACACCTCTTCGCTTCGGCTTCCCCTGTGTTGGACTGTTGGTCGTGCACACGCATACCGGGGCTGTGTTATAGCCAGGGAAATGCATAGCTACGCAGAGAGGAATGGAAACGTGGCCGACGGGAGCCGGGAGGAACGAAGGGTGAACGAACGAGACGGGACTGGAGGGAGAACACGGAGTTCAGGCCGATCGAAGGGAAGGAAATGGATCAGACACGAAAGTGTACGGCGAAGGGGACTTATTCGGTGAAATTCTTCGATCTCCTCTATCACCGCGTCGGGGCTATCGAGATGGATTCATCGCTGCTCTTTGTGCGCTATGATAGAAGATTAACTGCCTTCCCCCACCGCTCCGCTTCACTGCTCGGGGTCTGTGATTGTGTGTTAGTTAAGGGTGGCTGATCGATTGGCGCGCTTGTAATGCTTTTAATCAGATCGGTCATTTTTCTCTGTTTCGATAGCTTGGAATGTTATTGGTGAATATTTTTCTTGAATATTATTGAAAATCTTCCATGAGATGATTTTTTTTATTGTCAATTCGTTGTGTGTCTAATGAGGCGAAAAGGAAACTGCGGGCGGTGGGGACTCGAACCCACCATCTTTGGATCTTCTGCGCTACTGATCAGTCGCGTTAGGAGACCGGTTATCTAAATCGTACATACCTTTCACAGCATGTCACAAAAAGATTAATAACAAATTAATTAGTTCTGAAGAAAAGCTTAAATACCTAATAGTAGGTGCCTAAAACATCAAGCTACAATATTCAATATTAACTTCCATTCAAATTAGTACCTAATACAAAATATAACGTAAAACATCTTAAGCATTACGATATTGGCAACCCTCCCCTATGTCTTCTTCGAACAATATATAGTCAACTAGACAAAAATATAGTACAATGCTATATATTGTAGTGTGGTTAGCGACCCTAGTGCCAATAGCATCATAGACCGTTCCTAAACGCCAAATCTGTACAACCACCAACCCCAACCCCGGAGCCCTAAAGTATAATACAAATAACGTTTAATCACCAAGCCTCCTCATATTCTAATCGAATAATCGCGTCACACGGGCCGGGTATCACAGAAACGTCTTCCTGCAATCGTAGGACGTTAAAGCGCGCACCTGTTATCCGCCATTACGGTCCCGGTCCCCATTCCCCGTTGGTCGTTTTAAAGGCTGCCGTTGAAGGGGTCGCTTAAATCCGAATTAGATAGGAGAATTCGGTCTGGTTCGAGTCGCGAAATCCACTCTCTAATTTCGTTAGGGAGCTCTTAAAGCTGGCTGGCCGTAGCTCCTCGTTACTGAGGAGGACCCCGTACCATTCCTCCAGCACCACCCTCTGGAATCGACGCGGCTCTAGCAGCGCCCGCGATCCTTTCGCGTATTCGTTTACGTTCGTCGTCGTGGCGTCGTCAAAGGGACGCCTGCAGTAGAAGACAGCCGCGCCGACGAACTCGCAACCTGTTGAAAACGAGCGAGCTAAATAATCGCAGGACGCACTGCTAAAGACTCCGGAGGGATGGGATCCAGGAGTAATCCATTTTCTATGAACAAACGGACGAACGGAATCGCCGTTTCACTCCTTCCTGTCGGGCTCCGTCCTCTGGAGACGCTCCGCGCAAACCTTGGCGAAAGTAGATGGATAGAATGGGAGGAAAGGTGGTGGATGGGAGGAAGGAAGCTGGATTGAATTCGACTTCTGCTCGATTCAAGTTTCCTCGCTTTATTTGCCTTCCCCGGTCTCGAATGGACGGACGCCTATGAGGAGGCCGCGATCACCTGGACGGGAGCTGGAAAGTTTGGAGGAGGAGAGGGAGTATGTGGGAGAGAAAGGGAAGGAAGTGTGCATTTCGCCCTGGAGCCTGCAAGTGAACTTATCAAGTAAAGCTTTATGGACAATGCAAGCAGGGTTGCCTTAGACGCGGGAATTTTAGAAGGCAGAATGCAATACATATGTACATGTTATTGCGAAAGTTCAAAGATGGGGGAATCTTCGAAGTCACCGATAAATCCTAGGAAATGTCCCAGAAATCATTGTTCAACGTGAGACGAGAAGTGTGCCAAGAAGAATCAACCTATTATTATTATTATTATGCGAGCGGACGAGGCGAAGACAGGGTCTATCGGGCCCCGCTTGACACAAATTTATCCACATTACCCGTTTGGAATCATCCCTGCTTTCGGAAAGCTCTCCAACTTCTTTGGGCCGAGCAGCCACATGGAGGCGTGGAACATGCGCATCAGGATTACGCTTTCACTGAGGTCGTGCCATTTCTAATCCTAACTTCGAGTGTGGTACTAGCGTTGGGAACGTCTCTGGGGCGCCACAGTCTGTCACTGAGCTAGTCTTCTTTAGCTTCAAAGTATCTCATTGGTCACTGGCGCGGCGGTCTCTAGGGGCAGAAATATCCCATGCGTCGAGTTTAACCTAAAATGTAAACCTAACCTAGAGTTAAGCCCGAAGAGTTCAATTATTTTATAAGGAATTTCGAACTTTCATCGTCCCGTAGCGATAAGTGCTAGGATTTACCGCTAAATTCTAAGATTCATCTTCGTACTTTCAGCATAACCTATATAAAGTAATCGGTACTTGAGTGAGAACTTGTGAGAACGCCCTCTTGTGGCGAGTACATAAGTATAGCCACAGTAGCTATCAACAGAGTTATATAAATCCAAGGTCGACTACCTCTTGACGCCCCCGCTAGTCGACGAATTAATTCGACTGCTCGAGTCGACGCCAAGCTAAATAATTTTGTGATTCACTTCCTCGGTGAACGCGCGCGACCAAGTTGCGCTAATTGAAGAAGAAAGAAGAGAGCAACAGGGAGTGGGAGGGTTTTCTTTGGGCGAGGGGCAGGGAACGCGAAAGTGTATGTGCAAACGGAAATCCTAGTCCAGCCAGGGTATATCCAGTGGAGGCGGCTATAAATAAATTAAGCGATCTCGCGAGCTTATGGAAACAATTCTTGCGGATCGGGGCCGAGCTCCTTGGTGTACGCGCGATACTGTAATGTTTATGGACGACGTATAGCGCGGGAACGACGTGATTCACGGGTCCAAACAGGTCTACAATTTAAAGGATAGAAACAGTCGTAGCATAGATATCAAGAAATTTTCTTAGTTGCGATAAACAGGACGTATAGAACAACAGTTCTGGCTTTTAGAAATGATTAAGCGGAGATTTATAATATTGTAAATCTTCCAAATCAAGTTGAAATATTTTAAAAGAAACCCAAAGTTTCAGTCAATTGTATCGAGCAAGATATAACGCTCCCTCTATGGGCGGAGCGATCCTCCCACCCACCTCTCATTACGCAAGAAGCTATTACTCGTGGTGGGGGGCGAAGGCACGCTCGTTATTGGTCAAAACATCGCCAGTCTTTTACGAGAGAACGGTTCGTTTGCGACGCGCAGTTCTCTTTAAACTTTTTCTCCTCTCTTCAAGCAGAACACATTTCTCGCTTCAAGGTCCACTTGCCGAACAATCGTCAAGGGTGGCGCAAAAAAGCGAGCAACGTTTGCTTTAAAAATTTAGAGCAGAGGGAAACTGCATGGAAAACACGCAGGAAAATATGATATCCCGCGGCGCGAGACTGCTTTTCGGAAGGGACAAAGACGATGGAGAGGAGAAAGGGTTAAAAAAAAAAGGGTCGACGTTCGCTAGGGGATGGTGGGGGTTGGTGACGAGTGTGGCGCGGTCGCTTAATTTAACGACAATGAAAGTTCGCTGTCTCGCCGCGAATATCTCCGCATGCGAGAGAACACGCGGAAGGGGATGAAGTCGAGTTTCGTTCCGACTCCGTAAACCGCCGCTGTCGCGCGGACTTTTCCTTTATAATCGCATCGCCGGCAAGAGGGGCGACGTTCGCGTGCACCGCTCCCACCAAAAGTAAATCGCGACGCGCATGGAAACACTGTCCACAACACGCGTATCATCGCCATGAGGCTGAAGCGTAGCCATACATATACATCGGAGCACTAGCTCGGTGGGGGGGATTAAGATTCGCGGTAAGGGGGGAGTATGGGTAAATTCGATTATATGTCTATGAGAGATACACATTCCAAATTCTGTATATCCTTTTATATATTTTTATTAAAAATAGAAAATATCGCTTTACCTTCCATATGTCTACGGACTCAAGTAATCAAGCTGCAGCGGGCCATTTTTATTATTCGGCCGCCTCGACCCTACTGCCCGTTACTTTGCATCCCCGATTATATAGTGTGTACTCGTTTTTCAACTGTCTACCGTAAACACTGTCAGCGTAGCTGGGCTAGTAGTCAGTTTCTCGGTTTCTTCTCGTTGATACTGTGAATCACTGTGCGGGGGCGGGGGGGGGGGGGGCGGTGTTCGGGGCAGTCGAGGAAAGGCACCCTCCCAGGGAAAGGAATAACGAAATTTGAGAAAAGCACTCTCGGTAATTGACATCCTGACCATGCGCGTGTGGTAGTGGGTGACTTGTGGTTCGTCGTTGATCGATGAAAGGCGGCCTAAATGCACCCGTGGACTCGTGTAATTAAGGATAGACGAGGGGTAAATAGCTTCCGGTTACCCCTGGACAATGTTCCGGAGCTGGTCATCGATAATTCTGAACGTTTGTTGCACTTTTCCGTTTTTTTGCAATTTATGCCGAGCCCGGGCGGTTTGGAAACTGCGAATTAGGAGGGCTGTCTATGAGGTTTTTCCCCGTAGTCTATCGTGCCTGAGCATCCTTCGACCCTCGTCAACTCTTGCCACTGGACCTCCTTTTCAGGACGAGAGCCTTTCATGTCCACGTCAACGTGCGCGATATTTGTCAGGCTCGCCGCGTTTCGCGGGCACTAGTATGTGTATGTGCATGCGCGTTGTCCGCGAGTGTATCTACGTAAAAATCCGCGAGCTATTTTTTTCGAGTATGAATTCTTTTTGCGGCCGGCGGAGGGGGGCCATTTTGCATCGCGCTTCGAATGGAAATTTTTACGGCAGAAATTGTGCATGTTTTTTCATCCGGATAGCACGGAACGACGCGACGTCGTTGCTGGAGCGCATTCGCGGAGGAAGACCGTGTGTTGACGTGTCACAAACATGGAACTTCATTTTGCCGATGCGCAAACTGTTGGCTGAAGTAATTATCTGCTTTTAATTAGAATTGCAACCTCATTAATATTATTGCTGGCATCAATTGCAATTATAAGCAGATCAGTGCGTGAATAATTATCTGCGCCGCTTTCGACGGATGGCCCCGAGAGAACGATGAACTTCAGAATTTGGCTTTGTTGTTGGGTATTGAGGTTGAGGAGGCAGGGAGTAGGAGGCGTGAGTCGAAAGTAGGAGTGAAAAGGAGAAAAGAAGCAAAGGAAATAAGTTTGCGTTTTGTCCTGGACTTACTAGTGGAATCATCAATAAGACTTTATTTATTAGCAAATGAAAACTAACCTCAAAGTCAAATAGCCACTCCACTTTTTCGCATATAACTCCTAAACTACAAGAGACAGAAAAAAGGTTTCAAACAAAAGTTTAATGGTGCACTAAACGCTGCAAACCTGCGTTAACAAAATTTTAAAAACAGTTTTTTTCGACAGGGTTTTTTAAACTCGCTTCAAAATTTTGCCAACACAAGTTCGCAGAGCTTATTGTACCATTAAACTTTTGTTTGAAATTTTTTTCTGTCTCTTGTATTTTAGGAGTTATATGCGACAAAGTGGGAGTGCCATTTTGATTTTGAGATTAATTTTGACACCCTTAAAGGGGCGATTGGGTACGAATGAAACATAGCGTTGTTCTTGTCTTGAGACACTCTATGAGCCCACAAAGTTGCGTGTCAATCGTGAGTAAGTGTTCACGGGGATGTTAGAAGGTTTTTTTTTAATTTCTTGAGCCTTAGGTATATTTCTTCTGTGCACGAGGGCACACTCCCTACGAATTTGCGTGTTTTATTGGTGTTATCTTAGGAGAAAGCATTATGTAAAGTCTCAAAGTTTACTGTTCGGAGATAAAATTTGCAAAAACTGTGTACCCGATAGCAGTTGCCATGCATGAGTTTAGAGTTGAGATAGCAGAGGTATCTAGAAAGATTTGTAGACGCGGGAATGTTAGGGGGTAGAACAAACAGGTGCATATTTAGGAATCGGTAGTTGAGGGAGAACTTGTCATTGAAATGCCATCTTGTGGCAGAGTCGGAGGTATCACTATAAGCTTATCAATTTTTCTTAAATACCAGGAAAACGGGGAAAATGGGAAGGAATTGCATAGAATCCAAAATCTTATAGACAGACCCAATCAAATCTTCATGACAACAAAGAAGGTGTCATCTCCACAATACACAATAGAATCCCTCCTACAATTAAGCAAGGAAGCCTCCGCGGTGACTCACACTCATGAAAGCTAATGAAGTGTTTCGTACCCCACCACAGTTCACAAATCTCATTTCTAAACATATCCAATCCAACTGTGTTTCTCAAGCAACGATGCCTTCAAAACACAATTTTTGTTAAATCAGCCACAGCACTGGGACGCTCAAGAAACGCCCTTCCACAAGTCGGAGCAGAAACGGGAGGTTGGGTCGTGACGGTAGCGAGGAAGCAGGCGACGAGTGTCAGCGGTGAATTAGAAACCGAATCCTCGTACCGCGGACGTGAAACGGGAAGAAAGGTACCGACCAACCCGATACAGGGGAAATTATCCCAGGACCCTGCTCATCTTCCCCGAATATTTCGGTCAGACGCGACCAGAATTTCCAGCTCGCGGCATCAGCCTGAATTTCCTGCGTACGTACTTAGCGTATGGGGTGAGGGTTGGGGCATGTAAGTGGTGCGCGCCCGAAGGGATTAATATTAAAGGCACATTTCGACGTGCCTTAGCTGCTGGTCCAACCCCATCGACGCTGCCGCTCGGCTCTGACCTGATTTCACCCTCCCCCCATCCCGATAACAGCGCCTCTGCACCGACGTCTCTACATAATTCACGCGTCGAATGAAGCCGCCCCGTCGTTTTCGGCCAATACAATCCGGCTTGACACTTTAATCCACCGCGATCCTACGAATGCACTTCGTATATATTTGACTTGGTAATTCGCGAGCCAACCTTCCCGAGCCCAGAGAGCGCCTCTTGTCCCCTCCTAAAATTCAGTACAGGTTGTTTCTTGATACGTGGCCAGCTAGGGCGACTACCAGATCTGCGAGTGAAGACAATTTTGGGAAAGCTTGTGGTGGGAGGAGTAGCGTTTGGTTGGAATTGTTGATGTGTAGTTGGGGATATTATTTATTATTTGTTATTTGTTATTTATAACGCCCAGATTCGCCATTTCTAGACCAGGAACGGATCTTTTCTGCTTTCTTACCCCGTCGCCTCTGGCGCGTAACCGTAATCCCTAAGGTCGGTTGCGCGCAATGGATTACTATGTAGGGCTGGCGTTTGGATTAGACAAACACACACACATATAGAAACTTGCTGCTTTATATGTTAAGATGTTAGAATTAGACGTAAACTGTACAATATTATTGAGTTGTAGTTGACTGTAGTGATTAATCCTCTGCTTACTTAAATAATTCCCACTCAAATCGAACCTAACAACAGTGACCACTCCTCAATCTTCCACCTACCTCTTCTAAATACTTTGCTAAATCCAGGGGTAGATGGACGATCGAGGAGTAATCAGTGTTGTTTAATAGGTCTGCTTTGGGTGAGAATTATCGGAGTATCGCTGATATATCGGGGAATTGTATTGTGATTGATATTAATTTAATTGCTATTTTGTTTGTAGCTGATCGTGTTTTGATGAGGGAAGTGGTGGGACAACGTTGCATTGTTTCCTGTTGGGAAGTCATGCGAGATATTGGCTTAGGCCACATAATCCCGCGCTGCGGGTATATGAGTGATGTCGTTTAAAACACATTATTTACGCATTATACGCTGAGTATACAGAATTATTATATAATTGGGTGGGGGACAAGTGGATGTGAATAAAATCTGGGCTACCGTATTGACAGGTGGACAGGATGCGGTTCCCTAGTGATGGTCAACACCCCACGACAAGTGGACGTTCTAATACCTGACTTCATCTAATTTGAAATTAAAAAAAATAGAGAACGTAAGACTGCATGTGTGTTGACATAGACTGTATATACTCGTAATGAAGGCATTTTATTATTATAATTCGTTTGACGTGACACGATAACTCTGACGAGGTGTGCTCAAGCTCCTGCCGACGTTACAAACGAAGCAAACAGTTTCACCAATTTGCTTCGTTTTCGCGAGAAACAGCGAACGTCACCTGCGAAACGGATTTAAGCGGAATATTTCGTTGTCAGCTCGATTTAATGCTTTTTAAAAATCAACAGGCCAAAACTTATTTAGAATAGTTCAGTCAAAGGTGTCAAAAAACCATCCATAAAAAAAACAGAATTTATATGAAATATGTATGACCTGAGAATATTGACCTCTTCAGTCTACAAAATTATGTGGCTTCGTAAGTATTAAATAACTTAAGTTCCTATAGGTATATCAAGCAGTAGTGGTAGCAATAATTAATAAGGGACAGGCCCGGCGTGAACGTTTGCGGAACGGTTTACAAAAACGCATTTATATGTAATTTTAAATTTTATGGTGATAAATATACATATATGTAAAGGGCCTCTCAAAATTTATGCTTAGTTTTTTGTGAACCGCGGGGCCGAGTTCCCCAAAACAAACTAGAAAATTATTCGTTATTCTCGAATAACTTCATTTTATGCGAAATTTTTATTTGAAGATTATCCGAATAAAAATTGATTCGAAGATCATTCGAATAAAAATTTATTCGTGTAGTGGTTAGTTCTGGTCACAGTCATCACCACAGAATTGGCGCTGCATGGAGGAGGGAGTCGAAGGCCCCGCCTTTCTTTCAGTCTTCTGCTTGCGCATGCGCATTAGGCACCTCACCATTCCTCGGCGTATGTACTCTGTACCTCGGTATTCTATCTCTTAATTCCAACTCACTAGGTACCCTTTCTGTATAATTCTTTTCCTTATTCACCACCTATTCATTTTTAATGGAAAGATTAAGGCAAATGGTACCTAAAAGGGAGGTCGATATTGAGAAGCGACATTCACCTTATTAAGCGTGCAAAATTGAACCTCGAGCCTCGTCTTTCGTCTTAATCCGCGTGGATCTAGCGTTCGACGAGGAGGGGGATGATGCAGCATACTCGTAGCGACCGGCACGAGCGGAGGGATAAATATAAAAACGATCGAGAAAGCCTGTATCCACAGGATATTCACCTAAACCGTACCCTTGCTTCGTTGTCCTGGTCGTCTGCTTATTTGTAATCCACTCGCGTGCTGGCCACACCCCCGTGGAATTAATATTTTTTTATTTTAAGCGGATCCCCATTGTTGAAGTCGTTCCGCGCCCGTGATCGCGCTTTTTATTGGGTCGTTAGAAAAGTTTTCCTAGATCGAGGACCGTAGCGTCGCGAGCCTGCATATTTCTTGGCGAGCAATATTTTTTATACGGAATTAGCCCTCCACGGTTTCAATCTTGGCTTTTGCCTACGAATTACGATTGCACCTGTGCCATTTTTTGTCCTTTTCTTATTCGTTTCTATTTCTCGTTTTGGGGGCGTGAGAAACTTCTTGGTGAGCGAGACTTTATTCGAGTTTCCAAAGCACTTGCAGCCACGGAATGATTCCACGCGTTTGGATAAGCGATAATCGATCGGAGCTGCTGGTGAGTTTGGCCTGCATGGGAATCGAGTTCTATTTAAATCTAAGTACCGCTGCCTCATGCGTACCTTCGCTGTAATTTTCAATGGAAATAAAGGCGACAGACGGCACTCCGAGAGACGAATCAACGTCGAGGGTCATGGGATAAACAAGTTCGAAAATTAGACTGGCGAAAACGGCTCCAGAACTTCTGTAATGCTCCAAGAGTTCTCCTGACCCGGCTGCAACGGAAGCCGGCCTCATTAACTCTAATGAAACGAGCTTCTTTTCTATGTGCATGCGAAACGATTATCGAACACCATTCCTACCCGCGTAGCGCTAAACGTTAAAGACGCGGTTAATGGGTTTTTGTAAACTTGAGAAACATTTCGGATTCCCTTTTAATCCTGCCACCATTCGAAACGATTTATGACCTAATAAATGGTGAACTACTGTGAATGACAGGGGTTCCTTAAAAATTTGAGGAAAGCATCTTTAATTTTAGCGTGACACTTGCTTTTCGAAAATAAACAATCTTACGTAGAAGAATATTTTTCTTTGAGGGGTTACATTATTTTTGTGAATTTTTTTCATAGAAAAAATCTTATATTTAAAAATAAAGAAATACACCTTTTGTGTATAAATTAAGCTGTATTCTTTTAAAAAAGACATTTGATATCTTAAGAAAAGCCCCCTCTCCCAATTTGAAATTTGAACCCGGGTTCATTACCTGCGTAATCTCCCCCCCAAAAAACAAATCGATTTGGGTTTTGCACACCAACTTTCGAAACGGAACTATATCTCTATAGAACACAATAATTCTATTTTTATCATTTTAGAACCACTTTGACGCCAAGGAGGACGTCCACAGTATTCCCACTGAGGCATAAACATTGCGACTTACATTCACACAATTGTAATTATATTTTGGAAATATGAAAATATTTTAAAAAAAAAAACATTAAAACCCCTACAGTAGTTCCTGAAAAAAATCATGAAAATGGCCCTCTTGTTCGACCGGAAAAGTAGAATGGACCCTTACAGCAAATGTGTTTTTGTCCGCCCAAAAGTTTCCCCTGCTTTTCCTTCCGTCATCCTGCGCCCCTTGACAAGATGGCGCACCCTTTTAAATCAACTAAAACAATGTGTCCAATTTCAATCTCTCATTGCTCCCCAGAGAAGGCATCACGCATTCTAATACAAATAGAGCGCGGAAGTTCATCGCTTCGCTTTTTCCCCTCGTTTCGAAGTTCGAGGTCGACCGCCTCAGGGTCGATATTACGTTCGACCGAAAGTTCGAAGTTCTTCGGCGCAGCTTTTCAATCTCGACCCGTTCCTAGTACTGAAATGCAATTTCACGTGCACGCGCGCTATAATTCATTTGAACGCAAAGGGCCAATAAGGTCGTGTGCCTTGAGTTTTCCTTTCTCCCCGATGTCGAACACGTAAATAACGTAAATACCCTTCCGCCGGTGTGCCCTGCTTCTTTTTTTCGTGGCAAGCCATAATGAGATCCCGAATTACCCCCGTGATCAGTCAGAATTTTCGTGGGCAATTCTTCTGCCTCGTTAAGAATTTAATTACGCGGCGGGGCGAGCTGCACTTTCTCCGCGGCAAAATATGCGGGAGGATGTAAGAAGGGGGCTTGTTTTCCCCTCTTTGGAAGATCACGCGACCGAGCACAACAAACACGCGAGCGGGGAGGTTAATTAAGCGACTTATCACCGCTTCGGTCTCGCTTAAACCCTTTTTCATCCGGTGAACACCGAGTGGATTCTTCTTCGATCGTTTCGGGGAGAAGTTTGGAAACTTTTGGTTTAATGGGGCGCGTAAATCCCCTTGGGTAATATTATCAGGAGGGTGGAAGGGAATACAGTAAATGAAAGAATCAGTTATACGTTTCTCCTAATTCCTGCTATCAGATTATTATTATTATTAAGCCTCTTTATTGCACAGAAATACAAAAAGAAAGAATAAAGATACTGCAAGAAAAAATAGCGCAAAGGCCCTTTATTATTCCCATTGTAATCATGGTCATTTGAAACACTTAATAAGAATTCTTAAATTATCCAAAATGGTATACCTCAACGTAAGCTTGCTAAATCTCACCTCACAGTCTATAAATTAATAAATAAAATCTGAAAAGGTAATTCACACGGCGAGGTAGAAGCATCTCTCAAGGGCGGCTGAAAGTGACCAAAGCACGGAGATCAAAGTGCCAATTCTCCAAATGGCCCTGTTTAGTCTTGCAAGCACAAGGAAACGCGCGTTTTCTTCTGGCATCGAGGGAGGGCTATGTAACGTGGCAATCTTTTATGAAACGCGGTCTCGCAGGTGCCATTGGCGTTTAGCATTCCGCCCCAAACACCGTTTCCTTGAGGACTGCTTCAGAGAGAAGTCTTTCCACCCTTTTTTCGTGCTTTATACCACAATGACGATAGAGAGGGAAGAGGAGGGCCGGGGGTCAAGGGAGAGACAGGGGTCGAAGCCAGTCCGTGCGATGGGGTTGAAATATGGTCGGCAAAGGCTCGCCACGTGGCGCGTCTTCCGCCGGCGAGGAATCTTATCGGGACTTTCAGGGCAGATAGAACTTGCCATTAAAGCCTTACCAGCCGCCCTTAACGAACTTTATCGCGATCAAGTTGTTCCTTCTTCCTAACGCGATGTAATTTATGTTACAGTTTCGTCTTAATTAATAGTTCTGGCGCAGGGCGCTCTATAATGCATCACGGAGCACCGTGTCCCTTGCCTTCTGCTGGCTGAACGGAAACATCTCTAATCAGATTCAAAACTTTCCCTGGGCCATTCGAACTCTGCGCGTTGTTAGATTTTCTTCGAGCTTTCTCTGCCCTGTCACCAGCGCGCCAGTGGCTCCAAAGATCCTTAAAACATTCTGCTACACTCTGTAGCGAGTTCAGTTCACTCTAGTATTCGCAGTGTGTTTCGCTGTATATGAATAGGGTAGATCTTTTGTCATGAACGTTAATATACCGCGCATTGCTTGAAGTATTTTAAGCTTTGAAAGGAAAGGGCTGGTAGAACCCATATGAGCGGGTTGAAATTTTAAAGACGATCGCTTTAGAGAGCAGGAGTCTGATACAGCAGTAATAAAGTTTCCATAAATTTCTGTGCCATATTCAGTATAACTGATTTCATGATACTTCATTTCTACGATTTACAATTGAGTTTGCATCGAATAGTAAAAACGAAAAGTACAGCTGAAAGTTACTTCCATTAAATGCATCAAAATTAAAAAAAGTTTCGCGATTTCACAACTTAATCGTTTCCAATTCGATGCACCATGCGGTGCAACGCAAACATTTTACAATTTTGGAATTTTGGAATTTTACAATCTTACAATTTCGGAATTTCGGAATTTTACAATTTTACAATTTTACATTTTAGCAATTTTATGGTTTTACCATTTGACAATCACTTCACGATCGCAGACCAGCGTTGGAGCACCAGCGTGGACAGTAGTAACAAAAACAGATCGAAGGGGTGCAAGAGGAAAGAAAGAGCATGTGCAGCTCGCGATGCGCGCTGTGAGGTGTGTGAGCTCAGCGACTCGCCAAGACAAACGTTTTTATTACGAAAAATCAGGAGGCGAGACGAAATCTAGGACCGCGCGCAGGCGCGCGCCCACTCCGCGAAGACGCTGGCCACCGTGCGACGTGCTCACGAAGGGGGAGCGAACCCTACGCGAGCGCAGGGGAGTCTGGGATGGGAGAACGCATTTACCACGGTCTGAAAAGCGGAATTTCGTTAAATCGACATGAAAGTAACTGTGTAACTGCGTCGGTTACGCATCCACCGTCCATTTTCTGTATTATGTAAAATTCTGCGTAAATCCGACTGCGATAGGCTCGCAACAGCACACCTCTTTATCAGTTCTGAGTTTCTACGGTGGTACAAACAAGAGGCGTGTCGTTATTTCATGCCGAGGCTACAGTTCTACATAACAAGATAGAAAAATAAAGCAGAAAGTACAACAAGCACCCGAGATTTCGTTAAATCAAAAACAAAGTAATTTTTATTCCACTATTTGATCGTACATGTGAAAAATAAAAAGCCTTTGATTTTCATCGCGTTGCTCTCTCGTTACAGTTACCAGCACCGTTATTATTTTTTCATCGAGGTTACTATACATAACGTGTATCCCGTTGCCAACAAAAACACGTCAAACATCAATTAGCCGCGAGAATAAAAGAAAACAAACCACCCAACGAGACGTACGCGTTTCGTTAAATCGACGAGCTCCTAATTACGTAACGCCATTGTCACCGCCCTACCGGTTCCTGTTAAATTCAATTTCCATCGATTCTCTTACGCTAATAAAGAAAACCAGAGAAAAAGGTAAGAAACAAAGCGGTCGCCAGCGAGCTCGCGCGTCTGAAACAGAATGTAGAGAGAGGGAGAGGGAGGGGGGGGCGCACACGGGGGTGAGTATGCTAAGGGGTGAGACTGTGGCGGTTTCCCTCCCTTCGCCCCCTAGATCTCTCCTACAGCCTAGTCACAGTAGGGTGGCTCTCCTGCCAACCAGCCAGCCAATCCCCACCCTCTGCCGCGTCCCGCCGCTAGCGCCGCCAGTGGCAGCTCTCTCAATCGCTCCGCGCGGCGCGGTCAGTCCGTCTCTCTCTGTCGCGCGCGCTCGCTGGTGGTCGGGGTGTTGTCGGAAGGGTGGAGGTGTCGGGCGCCAGTCGCTACGCGGACGTTGAGCTCGGGATTTCCGTCGTCCGATCGCGGACTTCTTTTCGCCGCCGTGAGCTCCTTTACGTCGCGTACCATCGCCGCGTTTCTGTTCCCGTGACCCGTGCGGTTTTTCTTGCCTACGCTCCTCAACACCCTATTTTAATTCTTCGTCCCTCTTGATCCTGGTCTCCGATCGAAGAGTCCGCGCGAGATCCAGCGACGAACTCGCCCGCCCTTGGATCGCCCCGCGTTCGTGTGCCCGAGGCTCGCGCCTCCCTGTGACGGTTCAAACTAGTGTCGTTACGTGAAACACTGAGGATCCAGAGTTTCCTTCGTGACCACCACCTCCTGTGTGCTTCCCTTACCGGGACGGATGCTTACGTCACTGCGTGCACCCTGAAAAGGGGACACCCTCGCAAGGATACCGCTGCACCCCGATCTGGACCTAGCCATGAGGGAGCCGCGGCGATCTCCGAGGTAAGTGGATCAACTTAGGGGTCGCTGGCCCGCTGGATCCTCACCGTGGACCCTATTGCTTCCTTCTATGCGACGCTAGGTATTATGTAGTCCGACTCTCGCGTCGGATCGTTGTCCAGTCTTCGCGCGAGTTACGTGGGGTTGGGAAGTGAGTTGGGGGTAGATACTCCAGTGGTGAATTGTACTCCGAAGAACTTCGGACGTCGCTGTAGCGATATAAGTGAGGCGGAATGTGGATAGGAGTGTTCGGATGATAGGGAGACTAGGAGAAATGGTCCCTGTTTGATGGTTAATCGCCGAGCGTTTCCGGTAAGTAGTTTTAATCAATTCTGGGGTATGTGGCGGATGATTTGTAGGTTTTGTTGGTTGTTCTGGGGTTGGTTTGCTTGTACCAGGCATTACTCGCGGGGGAAGCTTGCGCTAGGGAAGGGAAAAGTTTGGCACTGTGGATGATGGATAACTAGTGGGAACGAATGTACGGAATATGTTTTGATATTGAAAGGTGTTGATTACAGTAGCGGGTTTTAAAACGAAACTTCCTGTTTCGCTAACCCCCATCTATTTTACTAATTAATTATATCAGTAAAATTTCGTTATTTGCATTATTCGTGATTTCTGCTTTACCAAATAACAGAAACTGTTCCATTTCACTGATTTTGCGCGGACTGCCAAGTGAGACGAATTGTCAACAACTCGACAGCTCTTCAATTGGAAAATACTCCAGTTCTTCATTTAACTTTTGCATCGCAGCTTCACTGAACAGCAAATGGAAAGTTCGATTAATTCCTCGCATTGCAATCGCGCATTTCATGTCAAGATTCCCTGCGTCCATTTCATTTGTCCATTTATACATGATTTCACATGGGATCATTGAACTTAACCCAAGCTTGACCTCAGCCGCATCGCGACCCTCATTTCACCCTTCCGTCCTGGCGTCGGGTACTTGAAGATTCTTCTTCCGCCTAATCAGAATAGAATCAAGGAACTAGAGTACATTCCATTTAACTTCTCTAGCATCAGATCTCCAGCTAGACCAATTCCCAGCTTAGAGATTCTAGACTTCTCTCAAATGATCCTCCACATCAAACTGGAAACAAATTCACGAGGAAACCTAATATTTACTAGCTTAAAGTTCCCGGCGTTTCCCGGGTCATATATCTTTTTTCGGTTGAGAGGGAGTTTTTACAAAGATTTCTTTAGTGAGCACCTAGGGGCTAAGAGGAACCTACCTGCCAAATGTCATGGTTCTTGGATCAGTGGTTCCAGAGAAATTGTGATGAGTCAGTGAGTGAGTGAATCAGTCAGTCAGCGGAATTTGGATTTTATATAGGTATATAGATTAGTATTCCGAAAGCCTGTCGAGGTCGCGTGCTCGACCAAGTACTGTTCGATTCTCCACTTTTGAATAGTGGCTTGCCACTAGTTCCATTTTGGACAAATACGAAAAGAGTTGCGAAACGTGAACTGTAAGTAGATTTTCGCGGAATCTGTCTCTGTGGACTCTAGGGTATTTCGTTGGTTCGAGAATCATCGACGAGTCGCGAACGAAGGGCTCGAATCCCTCGGCGCAGAACGGGAAGGTTAGTCGATTAAACGAAATTAATGGCCCAGCTACGTCGACGGCTGGATCCTTACCGAGCGATCAGGCGAAGGGGAAGAGAATCCCGATGGTCGGGCACGTAAACGTGGCGAACCCTGGCCTCGCCACCGACGCTCTCGATTACGCCGCTCCACTCGGCCAAACACACGTTCTCCAGGCGACGTCCTCTTTTTTTTCCCCCGGCCCTGTCCACGCACGGGAGTCTCCACTCTCCCCAGGAACGTGACATTTACCTCGGGGTCGTGTCTGTTCTTCTTTCTCCCTTTTTTCCACGAACCGTGGAAGAAGGCGTCCCTCTGAAACTAGATTGAACGTTCAATTTAGGGCCCCTTGGCGGGGGACACCTTTGTCCGTACACACATTTTGTGTTCACACGATTTCGGACTGCTTTTGCCTTCTTTTAAAGCAGTGCTGGTATCCAAGGCACTAATCGCGTGTTGCTGAAGGGTTTCGTGGGGAAAAGTGGTTAAGCCCGGTTGTGACTCGAATTTATTTTTTGATTGTTGAGAAAAGTCGTGGTGCTTGGAGACACTTGGGTGGGGATGACGTTAGAGTGACGTTTGGATCAAAGGAATGGACAGGTTGTGGTGTGATAGAGAAGGGGGAGGTTTTTTGAGAAAATAACGCGAAAGGGTATGCCACAGTTTTGGGGATATTGTTGTTAATATTATGCTGGTGATTGTGAAAGTGGTCTAATTGTAAATGAAAAATCTTAAAAAAATTAAAATTTATTTTGTAATCTAAATACCGCAAAATGAAAAAATGACTTAGACAATTTTCATAATTGAATCTGACAGGCGTGAGAGTTTTTAAAAACGTGAATGCTTTTCGCCCACTAGTGTTTAGTCAAGCATGTACTATTAAAATGAGAATATTTTTCGTGGTTTAATAATATATATATATTTAATACATTGTGTAATGTGTGTCGTGTGATGATTTTATACCTGGTTCATCTTTGAACTTTGCTGTTTTCTTGGTCTTTCCCTGGTCTGCTGTTAGTTCAACAGACCAAGTAGGTACTCGTCGACTGTTTTTACAGATTCTCCATCTCGGAACAATTCACTCCATAAAAGTATCTTCTATTGCGATTCGAGTGAGATTTCCTCGACTACCCCATTTACGCGGAATATCCTGAACAAACTGAGAATCATTCTTGAAACCAAATGCACTCATGCTGTGAGATTCTGCTTTTTCTATTATAGCAATGTGTAATTAAAGGTTGTTTCATATGGTGCGTGATTGATATTCCCAACGAATTTCCTAAACTTTTTATCGTTTTTAATGTTTCAACATCGCTAGCTGAAGGGGACTTTATCTATTTATCACCTGAAATATTTATGTTACGTTTAAAATTGTGTAAAAATATTGGGACTAGTAAGATTAAAAAGGATGAACAAGATACGAAGATCAACTTTGTTTTTTACATTAAATGCTATATTTTATTTACCACCTAATAACTAACAATAATAAGTGCTTCAACATCTCTAAAGATGTTGATAACTCATAAAACCCTCCCAACAGAATAAATGTATTACTACTATACCTCTGTCCCCACAAAACTTCGCAACTTTTATACAAACACACCCTACTGTCGTAGCCATACGACAAAAACCCTAAATGGTCGTTTGCTTCACAACACCATATCGCGAAATTCAAATCTCCAACCTCCCAAGCCCATAAGATTCTTCTTTTCATCTTCGATTCATCTTAGAATCTCCTTTTTCTTATAATCCACATTCTTCAAGGTTCTTGCTCTGAAAATCGTTTAAAAGGACTTTGGTTTGAGTTGGTAATGGGCGTGGGCTCCTTGCTCGAATAAAATGAAAAGGTTACCCAGAGGAGAATGCTCCCCGCCCCCCATCTGTCTGATGAACATCGATAATCGGGAATCGGATAAACCGTCCAACTCTGTTTGCGTGCCTTTCGAAACGTATCCGTTCCGCGTCTGCGAAGTTTCGGCGTCTCGAAAGTTGGAAAAAAAGAGGGATGGCAAGACGGCGCCGGGGGATGGGTAAATAAACGAGAACGACAACGGGCGGATTTGTCATAAAAGTCGAAACGGGTTATCGACCGCGTCCTATGGCTCTGACTTTTCGGGGACGATGCTTATGGGTACGTGCGCGCGCGTACTGGTTCTTTCACATAACTTTGTCACTTGACATATTTCCTGAGCTGTTGGTGGCTTCAGAAAAGCTTCTGCGCGAAAGTAGTGCGATTTCGCGAGGGAAATTGCTACGAAAAGAGTACTTCTAGGTGGGGGTGTTAGGGAGAAATTAGTCCTCTGACAATGTTCACGCTGGACACCGTAAATGGAACTCGTTATATTAATTGTTTCACCACTGACAAGCATGGAATAGTGTAACGTTTGCTGTAACGGGGTGTAAAAAGTAATGGCCTCTGCTTTGACGGGTGGAAAAACTTGCCGCATAATCAATTGAAAATTAGTGTTAAATTCTTTTATATTAATGTGCTCTGTTCAAATTAGAGAAAAAAGTTCAAAAGTAACCATGTGCCGCAAACGCACCGTTTCGAGCCAAAAATTGGTTAAAGTTTATTAAAAAATGAGAGTGACCATTTCTTGTACTTCCTGTATACAGTGATTGTGCTTGGCGGAAGGAATGCAGATTGATTGAAAAATTAAACTACCAGAGGGAGCTTGACCATTTCGCGGAGGAATAGGAGAAATATCGTCTTTCTAGAATGTCCATCTGGAAACCACGCAACTTTCACAGAAAATATTTCATCCTTCTCGTCTGTTTGAAAGTAGGGGAAGTGCTACGCGTTGCAGAGATATAGCGATGTCGTAAAAGCAGCAGGAAGCAAAGCCTGTCCGCCCTGAGTGTCTTCCCTCGAGTCTATACCCCGGAGAATTTATTCGGTATACTATGTGGACATTAGTACTTTCGCCTTAATACGTCCCTCGGGTTATTTTTTACCCAATCGAGTTTCCATTTCTTTAACCGCACGATGACCTGACCCTCGGGTCATTCCTCGTCTAATTGTGTTTTCGTTTCTCTGAAAACTGTTGGCGACTGAGCGTCAGGCATGTCTCGGCCATTTTAGATCCAGCGGGCACCTTTACTTCTTCTTCAATCATTTAGAAACGTGATTCCATTCCCATAATGATTGCTATATCGAATTTCAGAGATAGGAAACCGTGTACAAACTAATAAAGACACTTCCTTTTTAATTAATCCTTCCTCGTCTACCAATTATTATTTTATAAACAGAGTAACGCTGCTTAGCAACATATAGTATCCGGGAAAAACTCTAGGAAACTCTAGTAACTATTAACACGAGACGCTGCAATTTGCTGTCACGTGGAAACAGACCTTTAATACGAGCAACTGGCGACTTAAGTCAGTGAACATAACCTGAAAAGTTCGGCGAGTCTCCTAAGAGCGTGGGTCGAAATGGACCCAGCCATATTCATCTCGAGTTTAAGACTCTGTGTACAAGTCCGACCAAATAGCTGCAGCACTCATTACACCTTATTAAGATGACGAAGAACACATTTGCTAGCTCACAGCTTCAAGTATATCACTTTGCGCAACAGTCGAGTGGATCTCAGGTTACTGTATAGCCGCGCGGCGCAATAACTGGCTTATTTGTAAAGGAAAAACTCGAGGCGATAAACTTAACCGGCGCAACCACCTTACGCTCCTCGCAAACTAACCCTTCCAGCTTTCCCTTTCGTTTCTCCGTTTGCACGCCGCCGCGCCACGGGACTCCCGCGATCGACGCGATAGCGCGGCGTGTCGAAGAGGCTAGTCACCGATTTAATTCCGTGTAAAGTCGCGCTTAACGCGAGCGTCGTCGCGCTTTTATCGGCCCATATATTTTTACGATACGTTCCACTCGCGTTGAAGCGATACCACCGATTACCCGCGACGCTGGGAGCAACACAGTAATCGAAAAAAAAAAGAAAAAAGAAAAGTGGAAACGAGAGGAGTAAAAATGGAGGGAAGCCGTATCGCGTGTTTCCGCTTTGTCGAGTCGTTGGCGGGTATCTCTAGCGGAACGCGCGGATTCTGGCGTCGCGCTCAAGAGGAGTGGCGAAAACAGGGTGAGAATCGAACGGGGAACGCGTGCCTCGTCGATAACTCGATACCTCGACGGCTCGTCGTGAACGCATCGATTCCTGCCTTCTAATAACGCTTGCCTACCCTTGATTTCGCTCCGGCGAAAAATGGGCAGGAAAATTGTATAATGTACGAGGGGTGTCTTTAAAGTAACGATCGTTTGGGGATTTTTCTCGCGTGGTTGGCACACCTGCGGGACGTAAGGCCGTTCGGCTCGTTGACCTTCTTTGTGTAGTCTGCCACTTGCAGCGTCCTCTATGTTTATTGTCGGCTGCGCTAAAGTGGACCCTTGATAACTTGCGAGGGAACTTCGTCTGTTGCATTCCAGACACATGGTAGGGACGGTTGTTCAGTTGCGAATAACAAAATGAGAAGCGCTAGTAGAAGCCAAGGCCGCATTTACCATAAAGCAGTGTTTTTTAACCTTTTTCTTTCGTCTAAATAAATTTAATAAGGTAAAGAAAAAAGATTAAAAATAGGTATTTCAGAATATAATTCTAACTTAGTAGTATTAAAAAAAGATCACCCAGAAAACACTGGCGACCCACAAGTTGGGAATCACTACTCTCTGGGGTCACATCTTAAGGAGTCATACTTGTGAGGTCTGAGAACAGATGTACTTACTTTCGGGATTTTTTTCGGAAAAACTTGAAGACATTTTTAAATAAACGGTTGTGTATTCGTAGGTAGGATATATTTTAAAGTTGTTGGGGTATTGTTTCCAATATAATATGTAAATAAATAAAGGAATTATGAATAATTTTTGTACAAGTCAAAAAAGGTGGTTCCTTGTGCGAGTAGTAAATTTGGAATTTATATCGAACTACTATCCAGCAGTCGATTTCAATTAATATTAGGCTTATTCCACTCCAAGTCCATATCCCCCGAGTGCTTCCGCATGCTGTACCCAAAATACAGCTTCCTGTTAATTACGTCCACCGAGTCTAGCACACACGCCTCCAGTTTGTAGCCCACAACGTAGCCTTCGACTCCTTATTAGATAAACATTTCACCCAGGCGGAATATTGGAAAATAACCCCCGCCTCTCCGAATGAAGTCGTCTCGGGGACATTAATCTGGAACGGTGGACGCGATATTTCATCCACGGTGCGGCAAAAAACGCGACGCGTTTCGGTGTAAATATCTATTGTCGTCAGATAGCGTCGCCCGTACCCCTTTTCATGTAAATGCGCTAGGCCGCATATAAATTGAGTTGCTAAGCGCGTGCCCGGATTACCTTCGGCCAGAGCAATCCTCCGCTGTACTTTTGGCGCAAAGAAAGAATTCTTTCCTGCACGACCTTTGTTGGTGTCGTTAGTGCCCGTTCTGGGGAAATATTTCCGCGGCAATAAAAGGCAAGTCACTGGCACAAAGCGTGACGTTACACCTGGAGATCGTATCGTTCGTTGTAAACTCGCCTCTCGCTGTAAAGTTTATTTACGTGAACAGTCTTTCTGCTGTTCCTTCCAAAGCAAGGTAAAATGGCGGCAAGGGTAGTGCGGGAGTTTCGTGGTTTCGATGTGGACCGATTATACTGGAACGATGCAATGCACAGAGTGGTCTACTGACTGGGACGATAATTATTTCTGGAACTGTGGGGAGTAGGGTGAAATTCGATGGCAGAAGCTGCACGTGATGATTTTTTAAATTTCTTGGTGATTTCTTTAAAGTGAAAGGTGTGAGGTACTTTGTACTATGGGAAAGATTTTCAAGATATATTTAATGACGGTGAACGATGTGATGTATTTACATGTAGGCTCAAAGTGGGTTCAGGTTGCTTAATTGCGTTTTCAATGGAAATATACAAAAATGATTGATACACGACAAGACTTACAGTGGGTAAAAGAAGTAAAATTTGCACACCTCGTATTTTCATCATAACTGTTTATAAAAAGGAAGAAAATTGTTAATAAATATTTTTTTGGTAGCCTATTACTAACAAAACAATGTGGATTAACATAAATCTAAAAAGAAATATAAACAGAAACGTAAATTTTGTACTCAAATAAGTATTTGCACACGAGCGATTTCATCGGTAGTTTACTTGCAAGTTGATATTAGTAAGGTTGTAAATATATTTAAAAAATTCCACTGGTCGACTAGCTGTAACAGAATTTACAATTGAAGCCGAATTGACATCCAATGGAGATAGAACTCGGAAAGAACAATCCAGTGAGTTTTCATGTTCCGGCAGAAAGTTGAAATTTGGAGTTCAGAACACCGTAGAATTCTTTTCACTTAAACCTCAAAGCACACAAAAACACTTGTCACTTTCTTTCACATGATATGTCCATCATTCCCAACCCGAAAAGCTCGATAAATTCCAGCACCCCCAGAAACCCAAGAAGACCCCCTCCCCCAAATCGTCCATATCTGTAATTATTTTCTTCAATTCGTCGTTCCAACGCACGGCCCGAGTGTTTCCCCTACGGACATGCGCCGGTTGTTTGACGCGTTCCAGTACGTGTGATCACGCGATGCGTAAAAAAGGTCAGAAAATTGGCCGGAAAGGCGGCTGGCGTTGAAGGGAGCTGATCGGGGGGAGTAGCGGACGAGAAGGAGGGTTAGGGCAGTGGCAGGGAACGGCAGGTGACGGGGTAACGCAGTTTGTTTCCTGTATCGAACAATCGAAGCGACGCGCAACGCGCGTGACGACTGCTACAAAGGCAGATGCAATTTGATGCATTGTGAGCGGCGCGGCGCGCGCGCTCGGGCCACGGATACTGCCGTGCATTTAGAGCTGTCCCCGCGCAGGATGCGCCGCGTAGCCTGGTACGTGACAAAGCGTGCTCGCGCGACCGCGAGCGCACGCTTCCATTTCCTTTCCCGTATCGTGGGTAGAAGGGCCCTTGTCTCGATGCTCATGATCGGTGAAATCATTCGGCGGGGTTACGCTCGCGATTCTCCGTCTAGTCGACGTCCTCCCGCCGCCGCGCCGGCTCGTTTCCGCGCGCGCTAACGAATGCTAACGAACGGGCCAGGAACCTGGGGCCCCGTCGTTGTCCGTGCTCGGTCGACTTGAAATGCACGCTCCCTCGACGAGGGCGGCTCGTGCGCGCGACGAACTTCCTGGCGAGGCTGCGTCAACAAGCACGGCTCGATGGTGGCCTTTTATCCCTCGCTGATAACGCGGAGGGCCGCTGGCGAGATCGATCGCAGGTGGAATAGTGTGGATGTATCGGAGTTTGGGATTATGTGATATTTTACATAACTTCCTGTATTGTAGGCGAAAAAGAGAACCTCGGGCGATGGGATTCGAACCCAAGGTCTACGGGGATCCTCTGCGTTACTGGCCAGCCGCGTTATCGTTTTCCCCAACGCCGATTCTACGATGCTACCAGAGTTGCCAGGCAATTCCCTACGCGCGGAAAAGTCATGATGTCACATAGCCATGTTAGAAACGACTATCGGTGGTAAATAAAGCTCGATCTAGGATAGTTCTGGGGTAAGTGCCGTGTGGTTCATCACAGTCCTCTTAACAAAAGACGTAGCCTTTCCCACTCCGTGGCCAGATGTTTCAGGAACAGGGTTTAATGTTATTATTATTACGCATCTTTATTTAAGCATCTAAAAGCTGCCAAAAAGAAGGATAGAAACGAAGAAACTGTAATCCAAACTGGAGCGCAGTGTGGATCTGACTGAGAATCCCTTTAAACTTGATGAAGGAGAAGGAATGTGTCTAAGTAATGAAAGAACAATACTTCTTCGTCACAGTTCGTATAATACAACTGCACCTAGCGCTCGCTAATTTCATATTTCAGATACTACACCAAGGAATATTTCCCCTCTGCCCATGAATCGCGTTCGTCTAACTTAAATGCAAATCCATTAACGTCCTTGTCTTCATCAGCGCTCCATATCACCGTCCACTCCGCCGTTTGTTATTATTCCATCGCGGAATTGCGTTCTGCGAACCTGAAATTATTTCCACCGTCCATCCGCGAGGTCCTTAGCACTCGGAACGCCAGATTGAACGCAGGTACTCGGGGGCATCGAGCGCGGAGACAGCAGGATTTCCGTGTAACGAGATATCAGAAGGCTGCCGCGTAAACGACGCATCCAGCCTTATTCAGAGGCGTCTGGGGCGAGAACGCGCGAAGGGAAGTTTTCGGGGTAATGGAAAAGCGAGTCCCGGGGAACGGATTCTCCCCTTTCAACGACTTAATTCCCTCAAAATTAACCGGAGTAATGAGGTATCCGGCGCGGCGAGAACAGCGAGAGCCGTGCTGCACCGTGGAAACACGGGTCCCGAGCCCGTGAAAGAGCCAGCCCCGGTGCTCGCGGCACGTGCAGCGTTCGTCATTATCGATTCCCCGCGGAGGGCTAGGTTTTACGACGGTAAATATCGACTGCACCGGCGCCTGCCTCTTATTACATTCCTACCTGGCACGGATCGTTGTGCCTGCGCGAACCAGATAGCACGACAAACGATCTTCTTCACTCCTGTTACGCGGTATCACTCCCGATGCATTCTGATGTATCCACGTTGTCACGATGTAGGAAAACACGAGTGTCTTAACTGAGTAATGAACTTTATTTTAAATACGCAACAGGCTTTTATACTTGGGAGGGGAGGGCGCGAGATGGCTCTGCGAGTAACAGAATTAAAGGCGTGTTCCCACGGCACGTGGCTCTGTAGAGTCGCGTGTTAATAGTTCCTAGAGTTTTTCCCCTAGATGATGTATTTGTTAAGCAACGTCTTTTTTAAATTAATAGTTAGTTGTCAAGGAAGAGTTTATTATAAGATATTTAGTTCAGTTTGTAGACGGTTTTTTTGTCGGGTGTTTATTTAAATAAAGTTACTTTGATAAAAATACTATAAATACTATAAATTGACAGTATAATCGTCGAAGCTCACCGAGGTGCGAACGCGCCTTAAGCGTCCTATGGGGTTTATAGGAGCTTTATTTATTTGCACGAATGAAACATACCGTTGTTCTTGTCTTGAGTCACTCTACAAACCCACAAAGTCGCATTCCAATCAATGAGTGCGGGTTTGCGGTGTTCCCTTGGTAGTCAAGGAGGAATCACTTAGGGGTTCTCAACCCTTTTTGAGGTAACGCCAGTGAAGAAGACACATCCTTGTTGGCACAAATGAGGTTCCTGTCTACATGTAGTGGTGGGCTTCCTAACAACACGTAGATGAGTAGAGACATGAATATTCTATAGAAGCTTATCCCTAACCAAAGAAATCCTTGATAACGAATTTAGCATGTTGACAGCCACTGTCTGGTTACTGGGGCCATGGTGGTAGTGCATAGCCAACGTTAATACATATCTTCAAATAATTATTATAAGATGAATATCATAAATCAAAAAATTTTAAACCACTTAAATAACCAGAAAATAGTATGAAATAAAAAATTCTCTACTAGTCCCCCAGGCACAACATAAAACATCAGAGTTAATTTCCACGGAATCTTCCCACTGTATTTCCTTCGTTCCCCTATTAACGTGCAAGCTGCAGCAAAGGTACACAGTAGCACCTGACAAATGCAAAGTGCATATACCGAATAACACCGAAACTCGGTCTAATTCCAGCGAATATGCTTGAGAAGGTGTCCACCCGTTCTGCTCTTAGAAACCCAGCTGAAATATCGTCGCGTTGCTAGTCATGCTCCGCTGAAAGTCGGCACCCGCGATTTCTGGGACAATGAATCAGCCTAAAGGACGTTCGACTTTCCAGCGTGTATCGACCGCTCTGAGTCGACAGATACTCGATACACCCTCGATATTAGTCATTACCATTGCGCGCAGTCCCACCGAGGAGGGGAGCGGTGGGGTTGATCGAACTGTATAGCCGGACGGATGTATCAAATATCAAGAGGGGGGGCAACAAAAGCGTGGCGAGGTCGGTTCATTTTGCCGGGTTGCTCGTGAAAGAGTTAAATCCACATTTATTCCCGCCCCGTTATCGCCCCGCTGGATGCTCGCTGCGAAAGGTATATCGTTTGATTTATGTACCGACACGCTTCGCCACCTGACACCTCGTCTATGACGCGCTGATGCACCAAGGTGCACCGATAATGGCCGTCTGTAATGGGGAAAGGATCGCCGGGTGCATTATCCGTCTCCAACCCCAGTATTCGCGCGACTATCGGAACGCAATAATCGCCGGGGATAGCGGGTATCGACCTGGCTTGACGAACGCGATCGAAGAACCGTGAATTCAATCGGGATCCCGCCCATGATCCCCCTTCGTCGATTCTACGATTCTATGGTGTTGTTAGCCTGTACCGTAAGCGAGGTTTATCGTTTTACGATGCACATGTGTTGATGGGGGATTAGGTGGGGGTTTTATTTGAGACATTGCGAGGCTTTTATTGGTTGCTTTGAATATTGCGCTTGTGGGAGATCCTATTCTGTTTCTCTGTAAAGCGAATGTGGTCGTTATTAATCGTATTTATTACTCTGCACTGTATCCAGGTTATATTTCATACAGATAATTGTTTGTAATGAGTTATGTTGATAATTGAGTTATAGATGAAGCAGGTTCGTGTTGTACAAAACTGAATGTTAAGCTTCATTTAAATGATTTTCTTCTTTCTGTACATGGTCTCTATGGGGTAAATTAATAGACAGTTTCGTTATGCATGGGGCATTCTTGAGGGGTTACATACCTGAGAGAAATTTCATCAGTTTTTTAATGGTGGGACCAATTATACATTAAAGGGGACTCGCGTGTGTCTGCATGGGTTTACAGTACCGCTACCCCCAATATAAAAATTCTAACGACTACTATAATACTAAAATATCTCTCATACCCTCTCCGAGAAAACCTTGTTAACATCCCAATAACCAATTCTTGAAGCAACCGTGGAGTCCTCATACGTTAGAACGCTGAGTGTACGGAACGTGGGGAACAGAATTGGAACCCAAGGATAGTAGACGTCACACATATCAGGAATATTCGATCTCAGACCCGTTAAATTCTAGCATTCGTTTCTAAGACGCTTCCACCTCGAATTAAGCACATTCTTCGACGTAGCCACAGATTTATTCATTGTCGGACGGGGCCGAAGTTCGTAAAAGCCACGGTCGAATTTACCGCTGGATTTCCTTTCGCGCGATCCTCGATATGTAGCCTGTGTCGCACGCCGCTGGGGATACATTTTAAACGTGGGCGGAAGGGTCGATATTGGGAAGGGAGGCAGAGGGTGGCGTGTGAGGATCCTGGAAGAAGAATGGCACTCTCGTAGCGCGATTATCGACTCGCCGCTTGAAATTCGCGCGAGAAGCCGTCGCCGAGCCTTCTTACTTAAAATTTAAGTAGGATTTAACTTCGAAATCCTGGCGCTTGATTGGGTGATTGACGGCCTAAGTAGAGCTTAAAGTTTCGCCGAAGTGTTGGCAACGGGCCGCCCTCCAACTCTCCATCCATCCCTTGGATATGCATACATCTACGCTCGACTTTAATCACGTCGGTGGATTGCGCGATTTTTCTCTGCTTCCCATCGCTGGGGCGAAATTAAGATCGCTTGGCACTAAAATATGGGCTGCTTCTGCCGTCTGAAGTACAGCCTGGTTTACAAAGCAACCGAGCATATCGAGCAATAGTGAGGTTAAGTCTCCAGTGCGCATGCGCAAAGGGAAGATGGAAAAGTAGGCGGAGTCTTGGGCTTGCTCCACCCCAGCGGTCACTACTCGGTACCTGGGACTAGAATTCATATTATACATACGTATTCTGCAGTTACAAAAAATTTACATTCACGTACCTCTCATCTACACTTTTTTTTAGAAAAAAAAAAGAGTAAAGTCACTGCTTCTTCACCCATAGCCACTGTTACACGTTTCGTGTTGATATTACAATTGCCCCGAATACGATGAAAAACGGGTGGGAACATTTTGCAGCGGTCCGTTTGCCGTGGAAAAAGATATAACTGACGCATGGTAATGTTCGCGATAAAACGGCAATGTCCCGCGTCGCCTCGCTTCTCGCCGGAAATTGGGGCGCGACGGAACATCCGGGAGATCCGATTAATTTCATAAATACCGTTCTCTGCTGGTCGTATGGGCGATGGCCGCCAACACTGAGCCACCTCGCGATTCCACGTCGTCGCGAATGCTTTGATAGGCAACGGTATCCAAAAAGAATGCCGCGAAAGGGTTAGCGGTGGTTGAATGTCGAGGAAAAGGGGAAGCTTTTCCCCTGGGAGTAATCGCTTTCACTCTCGTCGCACATAACTTCGATTTCGACGATGTCCCGCGCCGCGGCGACGCCAGCGCACCCTGGCGATTCTTTCTCGCGGCGCAGTGAAAATAATTAACGAAAATTAGTGTCTCGTAAATGGAGGCGCAATGGCCAATAAATATGGGAATAGCGAGGGAACGGGCAACCGATATTGTCAGGAAAATCCACGAGTGTATCGCTTTTCGTTCGCAGGCGGAAATTTATCCGCTTTAAGGGGAGGGCTAATCCTGCCGCGGTTAATTCTTTAAACGCAATCGTTAGTGGTGGCTCGGGCATATTATCCACTTCTGATAATAATAAATGGGGATCTCAGGTTCGAGTCGCATCGCCCGAGGTTCTGGTTTTCTACTACAATTTTATTTACGCGACACTGCTCCAAGCATCTACAAACTCTACTGAACAGTTCAGAATGTTCAAAAAGAGCGAAGTCATAAATCTCAGAAACGCGCCATTTATATCGTTAACTCCAATTCTCCCAACTGCAACGCTTGAGGACAAGTTTTCCACCCTCCTAATGTATGCTCGATTCTTCCCCCTCCCTACCACCACCAGCAGGTAAAAAGGCAGAGTGTCCAACAAAGGAGGAACTAAGCTTCGCAATCGTGTCACCGCGTATCGCGATCCATCTCTAAATCCTCAGCAGTAGATTTGCATGAGAAACGCGAGCCTGACCCAGGCCCGCGATTCATCTTCCGTGAAAAGACGCCTTGACAAAGAAAGGGGTGTTTCGCAGTTCGACGGGGAGAAGCGTCGATGCTGACGTTGCCAGTATCTTTAACAACCGAGGACACCGCGCCCCCGTTGCTGCGCGCGAGTTTCTTTGAGAGGATTTCGGCTCGAGCGACGTCCATCGCCGCGGATCTGCTTTGCAATTTAGAGGAGGTTCGAGCGTGGCGATTTTCATACCGCTGCATGCAGTCATTTGACGAGATGCTTTGAGATGGACGGCCGTTAGAGGGCTTCAGAGGACCAGGGCGAAGATGCAGAAAGGCACGCTCGCGTTAGGGGTGGCTGCACCCTTGCGCGACGACAGGGGAGTGGGGGGGGGGGGGGGGGGAGAGATGGTGGACGGGTCGTCGAGTACGGAATATGCATATGCAAATTATTTTTCATCCACGATCCCCGAAGTCGATCCTCTACTTGAGTGTTTCCAGCAAACACTCGCCAAAGTAAAACCAGTCGAGAGGAGAGCCGTCTTTGGATTAACTTCTTTGTCATTCGCGACGCGTAAATTGGAAGTGGAAGTTAACTCGGGTAATATTTCTAGAGGGTGTGGGAAAGGTAGTGGTTCAGAATTTTGAAAACAAAATTCCTGGGGTGTGATGCACACCGTGTGACTACGAAGGGTTAACGAAAGAGTAAGCTATTTTTCGAGAGACAGAAATCAAGTAATACTTGTTACTTAAGTGCCTATATAAAAATGGTGCTTACTTCCAGCACTTGTCCACTTATTTTTTACCCCTTTTTAAGGCCCCTCGAGTCGTTCGCAGTTTCCTCTCGCAACTCCAAATATGTAACTGCATACAGTGGCACGTTTCCCAAAATTCTATCCCAATACGGGAACAAAATTCGAGCAGCGGGCCATTTCGCGCAGGGTCGAATTAATTTCAGCCAGGAGCGGTGTCAGCGAACGTTCCTCTCGTTTCGAAGTTGCCGCGTAGGCTCCCGCTTATTTACGCGCGTCCGTTTTATGCAGGGTAGCTATCGCTTCGTGAAACGTAATTTACTCCGGCACAGCTGTTGGATTAAATTAAGTGGGCCCTCTGAGGTGTATGGCCGGTCGCCCTGTATACAGGGGGGCGAGAAAAATATGATATTTATAAAATCCTACTTCACCCAGTTGAGCGCGCGCTACCGCTTTAACCGCGTTTCCTTTAAAAATACTTAGAGCGATAAACACGGGGATTAAGCGGCTCGCGGTGTAAATAGCCGACAGAAATAAGAGACAAACGCTGGACAATCCAGGAATTAATAGTCAGCGCGTTTCTGTCGGTTCGCGAAAATACGATATCGGATTTTCTCTCGCGGAATAAGCATCCGTGAGTACACTTTCGCGTCAATGCGCGAACGAGCCTCGACGCCTGGGAACCTCCGCCTCCTTCCTTCGCTCTTGCCCCGCGAATTTCCCTTTATTTATTATTTCCAGCATTTTGTCCTGCCACCGCGGCGAAAGCAATCCTCTTTTCTCGCCCGTCGTTCCCTGCAAACGGCCGTCACAGTAAATTGTGGCGGTGCCTAAAACCCCCGGGGCCACCTCTGTCCGTAGGTGTTAACTAAAGTGGACTTGCTGCCCCGCGATAACGCCCCCTCGTAGTGTCTGGCGACTTTTTACCCTCGTTCACGCGTCAGCCCAGGCTGGTCTGATTCTTACGGGCGCCGTATATCTTCCGCTTTGTTTTGACTGAGATTCTCTCGGCGAGAAAGGATCTTAGTTTGTGTGAGGGATCAGTGCGTTGAATTTGGCTGCGGAATATTGAGTGTTTTTTAGATTGAATGGATAACGCACTGATTTAATTTCTATTGGGGACTTGAGGCTATTTTTTACCCATTCGCTTTTTCATGTCTGGGACAACGTTTCTAATTTTTATAATAATGTTTGTTAACGGGAATAAAGTGTGTAAATAAAATGGAAAAATGGCTAAATTTTCAAGGGTTAATTTCACTCCCTTACAGTGAATTTGGGCAGCAAAGAAAAATTTCATTGTAATGAGGACGAAATACTCTACATTTTCACAAAATTTCAGAATTTTTAGAAATTCCGAGTTCGAGATCTTCCTTTGTTAGATTATCATATGAACTTCCAATCTTAATATAATCCTATATTAAGTATTTCTTATTTCTACAATGTATACCGTTCATCATCTATATCTGTACCAAAGGGTAGTTCCCGTTAATAATCATTATTATTAAAATTATATATATTGTGACATAATTAATAAAACAATTACGGGCACAATAATGTTAATACTTTCTTAAAAAAAAACGCCTGTTTTTAAGCTTCTCTAGGTATATGTCCTAGGTATATAATATGATTGTAGGACGATGCTTCCTACCCCTATTTATTGAGAGTGTTTATTTGAGTAGACAGTAGTTTAATATTAATGAAATTAAATATTGACGAGAGTGATGTCCTGAATCCAGGGTTTCGCAATTATTGCCACTCTCGGTTCCACAGTAGAAACGGTGCACTTGCGGCGGAGTATTTTACACCCTTCCCAATCAATACCATATCAGTATCAGTTTCAAATTACCGACGAAGCCAGTTGCAGTTCTACCGAAACTCTGAAATTCGCTCCCAAAATAGTAGAAATCCACTCTGGGCAACCTCCCACTGCGCCCCCATATCAAATAACTTCCACAAATCTGATACAAGCTTCCCCTTTAATCCATACATATAAAAAAATATCTCCCACCTACCCCCTCTAATTTGCACTCGCCACACAACTTTCATCCCCATTGCTCTATGAATTCTTCTCTATATATGTACCTCAAGAAGCCTTCCTTGGAACGTCCAAGCTCAAAATGCTTTCGTTTCCTCAATTGACCTGCCAATGTTCCCCCTGCATAACTTTCAGGGATGAGGGTGTATTAGTCCTTAATTGCATGGCGGTCGAGCGTGTCTATCGACGAGGCTAAAATTACTGCTAGTGTCTCTGGGGGAACTCGAATCGCACCTCTAATTCCCCCTCGAGCGGGACGAAATAATTGGACACCGTCATCGGGTGGCTTGTTTACGCTCGCCCCGATTTATTTACCGATTCGTTGACCTTTGCTCGAATCAATTCGCGACAGCGACGTCCACGGGGGGTCGCGGAAGCACGAGGGCGACGACTGCGTGGCTCGACCCCTAACGAACCTGCACCGCGCTCCAGTTATTCCTCGCGGTGTTGTCCTCCTGTTTTGTTTCATTGAATTTTATTTGTCACTTGTTTCCTGTCGTTCCGACCATTTTATTGATGGGTAAATGTTAGGGGTAGCGTGCCTCTTGTTGGGCAGCCGTTCAGGCTGCTGGTTGAAATCTTTCTTACGGGGGATGGGAATGGAAAAGGGGTGCTAGGTTATGGATCTCTGTGAGTTTTATTAATGTTTAGGAACTTTTTGCAGATGGCGCTTGCATTCACAGGTGATTTATGGATAGTACAGGCTTGTCTCGCAAAAAGGTGAAGATCACCTTCATCTTCATCATCTAAATTTATAACAAAATAAATGTCACAACTTTAGGGTTTCTTGAATTCACTCTGAATACACCGTATTCTCGTTGTAGGCTCGGGGCTGGCGACGAGCTTACAACGCATAGTTGAAATGAGCTTATAACTTGAATTTTTTTAATGTTCTATATCCACACGAAGTTTCTCTAAAATCAGAATTTTTCGATTGGCAACGTTTCTTTGTGACCATTTTAAGACACCCAACGAAAACTTCTTTAGTGGATCTCTTATAAAAAAGTGCCCTTGATAAATGATTTACTCCTCGACCGCTACCACGACTATGGTAAACATGTCCATTTATCAGTTATCGTACCGCAAGTCTAGAACGATGACTGCGCCTGATATTTGTCGACCATATTCAATTCCGCCGTAATGGGGAACATTTCACTCGCCGTTCATGCAGATCGAGTATCGCTCGATACGTAGCAGCCCCGCGGACTGTCCAATCCTGCGGGTCTCGGGGTCCGTTCGTCGAACTCGTCGCTTCCTTTCGAGAACGGAAACCAATTCCCGTCGTTTATCGACTGTGAGCCGATCTGTGTATTAATATCGCCGGGGATTTCGGGATTTTGGGGGAGGGTGGCTGGAGGAGGGGGACTTTCGAACGTCACGGAGAGAGCGGCGAACCGCGGCCATTTCATTCTTCTTTGGAAAGCCGATAATCGGCTACTGTCCGAATTGACGCTGGCAAAAAGTAGATGCGGTCGGCTTTGTTCCGCCCTGCGGCAACCGTTGGAGCTTTTCCCTCCTACTACCCCCGCGCCGATCGTGATTGGTAGTTTAGAAAACTCGATTCGATGCACGACGGGGTATTTTTCAAACGTCCGAGCTTTGGAAAGCCTCCGCTGCTGGTGAAGTGACTTTCTGCGATCAGGCAGCTTAATTTTTCTTGCCCCTACTCTTGGCTCGCATGTCCGCGATTTTATGGCTCCGTACCTTTTGATACGAGGTGGACGCGGGAATAGTGGTGTAGATATTGTGCAAAACGGGGTTTGAAATTTTGTTGGATTCTTTTCTTCAAGTGATCTCGAATTGCTTTGGATTTGTCTTGAAGTAATCTTGAAGCTATTTTAAAGCTACTTTGTAGTTACCTCAAGAAGCTACCCCTGAAACTACCTTCAAGCTATCTTGGAAGCTACTTTTAAATTACCGTGAAGCTTCCTTGAAACAATTTTCATGAAGCTACCTTCAAGCTCATTTGAAATGATTTTATAGCGACCACGAAGCTACCTGGAATCTACCTTGAATTACCTCAAAATTACATTCATTTCACCACACAATTACCTGGACCTGCTCTTCAAACGAATCTGAAATATTCCTAAAGTTAGATACTTCCAAACATTCTCAAAGTTCCCATGAAATAACCTTGCAATATCTCCGTAACATTCTTAATTAGTTAACGCTCACAAAATGTCCTCCTCAAATTTTCAACAAGAATGTACCAAAGGCTCGAAGGGTAATTACAAGAACCTGCCCAGCAGCAGTAACCACATTCGATCAACCTCATCCCACGCCACACGATAACGCATTGCAAACGAGAAAAAGCTGCGCGACACTATTCACATATGTTCGCAGCCCTGTTTGACCTTTACTCGAATTCCATCAATTCCCTGATTACACCAGATACATCCTTATCGGGCTCGAGCGCAGCCAATAAGTCGATCGGATCGGTGGCCCGTGTAAAATAGACCAGCGCCAATACGAGAGTAGGGCAGGACTGTAGCTGCGCGGTTGTTCGCTCTGCACACCATATTTCCCCGGCTCTTTTATACGGTTACGAGCCCGTTTTTGACTGGTCCCCGCTTGTCGATATATAATATGAGAAACTTCGTCCCTCTGTCGTAAACAGGACGAAAGTTTACATCGAATATGCGACTGCTTTATTATTGTGGAAAGTAATTATAAGTCGAGAGTGCGATGCACCTTTTTCGTATAAAATGATTATGTAGACAGTATTCTTGAAAAAGTAATACTTTTTCTCGTGTACAATTTTGAAATGCTATATTATATACAGTGCTACAATTTCCCATCATTAAGTAGAAAATAGTCACACCAAGAGTTCCCAAAAGAGTTCATCATTCCTCCTTTGTTTTCACTCGTTTTCACACCGAAATTTGCTTTCAACTCTGACCGCGTTGATTTTTCGACCCACGTTAATTACGCGTTTTTTTACTCGATTTAGCATGTACTGTGTAACCTGTGCGTCCGAGATCCTATTTTAAAAAAATACCCGCACATGTGATCCAGAAGCATGTCCCTTTGAAATAGGTTTTTTAAATCCGAAAAGAGCTCGAGGAGCATTTATCGGTTGCCCGTACTCGCAAAGCGGCGTGCACGGTTATGGAAAATCGGTATCCCGATTTTTATTGGTAGCCAATGAAATCCGCGACGAGCATTAACGCGTCGCGGCAGGTTATCTCTGTTTTGTCGTTACGTCTCGCAGATTACGGCAATTGCCGCGTTTTTTTCGCATCTGCTGATTGTTTCGCCGGCGCCGGTAATTAATCTCGCGCGGTTGCGTAGCTATCACTGATGTAAACAAATGGGGTAACAGCTTTCAGCGCTAGGCTCTGTTTCTGCTCGATGGGGGATGCTCGATCGCCCCCCCCCCCCCGCGCCCTCCCGCCTCGCGATTATTAATTGGCGGAAGGTGGACTTTATTTCCGGTCAAAAGGTGCGCATCAGATCGTGAATTAGCATGGATATTGAAATATGTTGGGGACGGAAAAATTGGGGGCAAATTGGCGTTCACCCTTGGAGCGTGAGCAACGTGACTCCGTTGAAAGCCAAAATGGCGTTAAATAACGGAGTTTTCATTTCGTTTGATATTTCAAGCAAATTCACACGTTTCACCTTTGTGTATTCTGTTCTATTTCCCACGGATGCTGGGTCAATTTGGATCCACTCAACCCTAACTACTTTATAAAAATAGAATTTTTACATTATAATAAGTTCAATATTTACTGTGAAAACTGATTCCGATGATTCTGTAACACAAAGTGTATTATGTGTGAAAAATTCCTCCTCTCCTATTTCCCGCGGACGCTGGGTCATTTTGGACCTACTTGATACTAGCTACTTTATAAAGATAGAATTTTTACAGTATAACTATTCTGGTTAACTTATTCCAAAATTTTCTACAGAGACCATCTCTGCATATAGTACTATTATACTTATTAATGTAATGTGATATTTAATTTAATTTTAACCACAATGTATTCTGTGTATTAAAGAGGTTCACCCGTTGATTTTAATAATAATAATAATAATGTGGCATTAAGAACCCGTATAATAGGGATCCCGGAATAAGAGACCTCAGAGGTTCGACTTTGGCGACGATGGTAAGGCGTCTGGCCAGTAACGCAGGGAACCCGGAGATCGTGGGTTCGAATCCCATTATCAGAGGTCCTTTTATCCGTGGCTCCTGAACATATAGAAATTCTAAACTTATTCCTACAATAGTAATAATAATAATAAAAATATACTAAACTATACTGGAACCGCGAGAGATAAATTATCGACAAAATAATACCACACAATGGACCAGAGATATCACAATTATACGTCAGAGGCAAAAATATACACAATTCATCGTATACCAAACAGTACAAACATACAAAAGAGAAGTGCAGTGAAAAAATACGGAAATATATCCCACTAATTAGAAGAAATGAAGAAACAATGAAAGCAACAAAAAAGGTAACAATAGTACACTCATCGTAGACGCACTTGCTCACTGATAAGAAAATTTCTCAACGACACCGCTTCCAATGATGGGTAATAGTCGAAAAGTCCGCTGTATATCTTCAAAACAACGTGCTGAGCTTGTGAAATACTAAAGATAATAATAATAATATCTACGGTAAAATCTGATTCTGAGGATCCTGTTAAGCAAAGTCGATTCGGGTCAAAATGGACCCGACATAGACGGCTTAAACTGGCATTATCTCCGCCAAGTGACCATACTCGACGTGCCAGTCTCGCACCGCACAAGTTTCTCGCGCGAGAGCGCCTTTATGATCACCCTTACGTTGCCATCGAGTTTCGCGCAACGAAAACACCCACTTTCGCCCCGAAACTTAGCGACGATGAAAATTCTTGGCATAATCGAGGAGCAAAATCGAATCACGCGGTCTGATTAGTTTACGAATTAAACGAAACCGAGGGTAGCTTGCCAGGGGATGGAAGAGGGGGATGTGGCGGGGTTGCTGCAGGAAGGGGCTTTTAATTACGTAATACCGCGGGGATCGCGTAATTTCGATCTAAACGGGTAATGCGTTTTCTTTGGCAACTCGCTGGCACTAATTGTCCAATCAGATTCGTGCGTGGCGCCGGTCGGAGGGATTGGGATCAAGCTGTTTAGGCATCGAGTCGTTACAGCGCGCGGGAATTCCATATCGACAGATAAGAGAGAAAGACGACGGATCCGACGAGGGCGGGGGAGGAGTAATTAGCACGGGGAATCCGAGATAATTGCGAGGCGAGATCCAATCACGGGATGTTCTTGAATATCCGACGAGCAATCCCGACGGTTATCAATAAAATAATTGCATGGGCAACGTGCACTATCGTGGTCACGAATTTCCTCCTGCTTTTGTGTGCGATGAGTGCCGATCCGTGTCTCGTGGATGATTATGCAGGTACTGAGGGATCAGAGGTTTTTAGGGGGTGATGTTGCTGCCTGGATTGGCAGCTGGGGGTGGTGGAAAGAAAATTGGGGTTGGTTGGAGGAGGGCAAACTTGGCTGAACTAGCAACGAGAGGTTCTCAGCTGTCCGCCTCCAGTGGCTTTGGATTTTGGCTGTTTTAAAATTTAAAGGAACAAAAAATAACCAATACGTGCTTTCTTATTTTGGTTTGTTTGCATATTTAGGAGGTGGAGCCACCCCTTAAAGTGCATTCGAAGAGGTGGAAAAATTCCTATTGGTAGTTTAAAGAATATTATAACATTGTGTTGAATAAAACTTGATATAGGTACACAATGTCATAAACAATTAACAGATTATTATAGATCAAGGAACTTACTTACACTAAATGTAATTTTGGTGTAATTATCTTTAGTCATGCCTAAAAGACATGTTGGGGGTTAACCCATCAGTGATCTCTGGCGTCCATATTCCTTCTCTTCAGCTAATTCTATAGCAAACCACCAGCTGACAGTTCTGAGTTAAGGTTTACACACACATATCAGTCCCGTGACGGTTAGATGTCCGTCATCGTTAATTGTTCCCAAGTCTGAACTGTTCCATTTTTTACCACTGACGCTGACGCCTCTAAACCCTCACGGAACTGATACCCGTGCGTAGACCTCAACTCGACTTGCAGTCTCTTACGCAAGCCATCACCACAAATACAACCATCGTTCACCTTTAATCAACCTATCCAAAAAATGGTACATAATTCATAAACACACTCAGGAATCCCAAGGAATGAAGTGGCGGTGCAAAGATAGCCAACGATCAAGTTACACTCCCGAATCCATCCTCAGCAGCGATACCTCCGATTCCACTGGGCACTCGAGCGGCGAAACAATCGTCCCTGGTAGGGATCGTCGATTAAAAGCGATTCGGTCGGAATTCCGTGGCGCCCGACGCAGCTGGATCGATAGCCAGCGTCGGGGATTCCCGTTGGATTCCTCTGCAGATTCTGTATGAATTGCGCCGAAGGGCGCGAGGGTAATAATTATTCAATCAGATTCCTAATAAACCGCTCCGAGGGGCCGCGGGTGCGCGGATACGCGGAAGAACATCGAAACATCTCCTGGCACGATGCAATCGGAGATTCCATTTGGTGTACCAGCCGAGATAGTCGGGAGCGTCGAGCGTCCCCTCCTCTTCCCAGAGATAAGGGACAAACGGAGAACCGAAGCGAACTCGGCTGCCCGGCTATCCGATAGACGAACGGAACTCCGTGGCCGTTTATCAATTCGATATACATACATATCTTGACCCGTTCGTTGTCTCGCTGCGGTATAACGCGCGCGGATACCTTCGCTGAGGATCGATCGCTGGGAGGCTTCCTAACGCAATCTTCGACTTTCACCTCGGCCATTTTCTTTCACGAGGTATCGCGCGCGTCGCGGCGCTGCCTGTCGAGGAACTAAATACCTGGGAGCACCGCGGAATAGTTTCCCCTAACTCACGAAAACAGTTGGCCAGGCAACTTTGTATTGGGGTGCCCCGGATCTCCTGACTGGGTAGGAATGTTCATCTAACTTTGTCCAAACGATCCGGCGATCCGTCCTGCTGTTGACTAATTTTCGGATGGGCGTCCGGGGAATGAAAAATAGTGGTTGCTTCGTTGGGGGATGATGGGGGAGGCTGTGTGGTGGAGTTTGGGGAGTTGGAGAGTTTGTTGATGGGTGATTTCATTTGCTTTGTGGATCGAGGAGGGCAGTTTTGGATTTTGAGAAGGTATTAGAAAATGAACTGACGTGAGTTTGGATTTTGGGGTGGGTAGTTGTAAGGGGTGTTTCGTTTGCGATGGTGCTTAACTATGAGTGGAAATGAAGGGTAAGGGAAAAAACGGGAATGTTCACTTTTCGCGACTTTGCGATTTATAGCATATTCGTTTGGTGGCAACTGGGACTACAGAACTGTCGAATCACAAAGGGTTATAAAGTTCAAATACGTTGTTATCCTGGGAAATTCCCCTCACTCGGTAGTACCATTTTCAATGATCCCTCAAAGATATTTTACCTCAAAGTCAAATTCTGGCACCAGGAATTTTGACTTAGTGTGATAACCGAGGATTAAAAAAATTATCATGAAATATGCTGAGTAAATCATGAAACAGTCTCAAAGTCCATTCTCTTCATCACTGTCATCTGTACCAAAAACTACACAACACTTTTCACATTCAATTAATTTTTTTAAATCCATTCCTACCTACAATTCAATTTCAGCAAATTATGGAACTACACCCTTTTCCATAACAAGATTTGTTCTTTCAAAGCATAACTTTCATTAAACCATTATTACCGAATAAACTTTTTTTATTAAAATGATTTAAAACAGTCACGATACCTATGCGTCCCGCCCAGACACCTAATAAATCAATTTGTAATCCTATCTCCCATTAACAAGTCGAGGCTCGTCATTCTAGTGCTGAATATTAAAAAGCAATGTGTGCAGAGAGAAATAGCCGCGCAAGGCTTGTTCCCAATGGTTCGCACCGCAGCATTTATGTCCCGAGCAAATAAAGGCAGTTGAGTCAGAGCGACTAAAATCGCCGGTGAATTTCGATCGTTGAGAGGGTGATTGTTTCGGAGTAACTACAAACAATGGTAACGCACGCGTTCCGAAGTGATCGGCGACGTGTCGCGTCGTATTGAGATTGCAACTGCATAGACGCCGGCATTTATTATTGATTGGCTATCGGGTGTCAACGTTTCACCAATATTTACACGGCATCTAGTAAACATTGATTAATCACTGCTGCATCTGACCAGTAATTGAGCAGCCGAGTCCAAGAGGGAAGGGGTGGAGCATTCATGATCGCTCCGCATCAGATGAATTTTATATTTGCAACGTCAGTGATGACTATAACGTTGGTCGTTGCGTCGATGGAATATCGATAGCAAATCGGGCACGTCTGTCTTTTTTATTGAAGCTTTAAGCATCATTAACTCGAATACCGCTGATAAACGCTGATCGTTTTTCGTTTGAAGGGTGGGGCTTATCTTTGACGGGGTTGTTCGATGAAGATGAGACGTGGAAATTGCCTAATAAATAATTGAACGGTGAACAGATGCTGGCGATCATCGAGAGTGGTAATAAAAAGATTAAAAGGAATTTGAGATAAAAAAGCTGTCAGAAAGAAGTATGTAGGTACCATTATTGTTAGTGCATACACTATCTATATTATTAATTTCAAAAAATATTACTGTATTATAAACTGTGCAAAAACAAAATGCTCTGACACTTATTAGTAGCTTCATAATTAATGTAAGGGATATGAATCAACGATTTCGCTGACCAAAATTGGTCATTCTCAGTTGGGGATACACTGAGACCGTCGCACCTGAGGATATGAGGAAGAAAGCTGGAGTTCGGTTAAACACAGGACAGTGCACGTCATAGAGCTCCCATACGAGAACTAATGGTTGACAGGAGCTCCTTAAAGGAGCCCCGAATGGGCCGCAAAGCGGATTATTCGCGCCATCTATAACGGCCTTAGAGGGTAGTGGGGGGTGCGCGTGAATGGGACGCGATAGACGCGTATAATCCGCGTCCGCTGTGTGCTATTTAATTGTCTCGGTTTATTTACTTGCCCAGGCCCCGTGTTGCGTCAATATCGCCGTGCAATCCAGTTCGATCGAACTGGCTCGCCGCAACGTTGTTCCCCGGTGTCTAGGGACGTTTGCGCTTTGGCAACTGTGAGCGTCAATCCTTTACGCTCGGGGAGCGCTATTCAGAGTGGCGGTTGGCCTGAAAGGGCGGATGTTTTGTGCTTCGAGGTGGGAGTTTCCTTGGGAAATGAAAAGAAATGCCATCGCGCTGTTGGGAATGGTTGCTGGAGTCCTCGGAGATGGAGTACTAGACTACAGAGGCTTTGGAGTCCTAAACCTTTGGGCTTATGAAGCTCTATCTCGGGGTTACGGCAGTTCTAGCTCTCTGGGATCCTATGGCTCCATATCTCTGGGCTTCTAGAGCCCTAGATTTCTGCGATCCTAGAGACCCATGTGCCTGGACTCCTGGGGTACCATATCTTTGAGTTCTTGGAAGCCTAGATTTTTGGGTGCCTAGAGTGACATATTTCTGATCTTCTAGGGTTCCATATTTGTGAGCTCCTAGGATCCCAAATCTTTGAATTCTTAGAAGCGTAGATTTCTGGACGCCTAGAGTGACACATTTCTGATCTCCTATGGCTCCAAACTTTTGAGCTCCTAGGATCCCTTATCTCTGGATTTCTATAACCCTAGATTTCGAGGCACCTATAGTTCTCTATCTCTGTGCTCCTAGCGCTCTAGATTTTTAGACTCTACACCTGCTATATCTCCGGGACTTCTGGAGTTCTGAACCCCTGCCCTCCTAGTTTTCTAAACTCTCCGCGTTTAGAGTCGGAGATCTCTAAACCTCTATCCTCATCGAGGCTCACAGCCCCCGAAGGTGTAAATAAAAAAGTACAGCGATAAACAGCATACTCATACCTACAATTTCAGACTATACTCCTGCTCCTCCTTATCGCCTGCCTTTTCCATGGAACCTCCACTCCAGGTGTCTCAAAAAATAGAAAGTTTCTTGGTCGCAGTACCCAGTAAAAGTTTCCCACTCGCGGAGCAGCCGGAATTACATTTAATATCCCACCCAGTCGCGTTCCCATTCATGAACGAGTGGGTACCCCGGCGAACAGTGGGCCGAAAGAACGAGGATGCGCTACAAATAGCGCAAGTTCGCAAGTGCGATGTACGTTCGACTGTCTCGTTACGTTAGTAGCACTAGCAAACTTACTACACGTGTTACTGGCTGAACCAAGTTTCCACTTTTATTATGAGTAATGGCGGTGAAGTTCTGTCCGCGCCGGGTCACCAGATCCCCCGCAACCCCCTTCTATCTTCTCCACTTGCCGAGCGACCGCCTTCGCCGACAATTTCTTTACGAATCGATTATTAACACTCCCTTTCTTCCGCGAGGAATGCTCAACGTCTACTAAGGCTGCTCGCCCACTGTAACCACTCCCATTCTTCTCCAGAGCCACGAAACGAATCCTTATCAAGCTAGCTAGTATTCCTCCAAGTCTCTCGCCCGGGTGCTCGACGGTTCTTTCCTTGCTCGAGCTGCGGCGTCGAAATAATGGAGTCGCACCCATGACTGATGGAATGCAGCTGAGTTCACAGCTCTCTCCTAGAATTCCCAGAATTTCTCGAATTTTTTCCAAATATGTCACTTGCCGCGGTAAAGGGGCCGTTAGCGCACTCCTCGCGATTTATTCTGGGGAAATAAGTAATTTTATCGGGGGATGAGTTACGTGGTTGTTAACAATGTTGTAGTTAGTCCTCGGGGGAAAAGAGCTGTTCTCGATGGAACACACTGTACAAATATTGGAGGACGTTGACCAAATATTGACAATCGCTGGGCGCTGCACAAAATTGCAAATGTTTAACCAAGTGGGTGTGACAATAACACCTAGAGGAGTGTGAAGGAAAGGGGCACGCGACAGTGTGCAATGAAATGTCTCTGTGGTGTTTGAATTTTGGAGGTAGAATCGAAGCTTTAAACGGGAAAATATTGTGAATGGTAATATTTGTTATGACTCTATTTAAAAGAATCTGTAAAAAATTCATTTAATGTACAGGCCCTTCCACGATTTTGACTATATTGAAATATATTGTAGTTCATATGAAATTAGGAGAGGTTTAAGTCATCACTTTTCTATTTTCTAAATTGTTTAAAAGATATAAGCGCTCAAAGTTTACAGTTTCTGCCGATTTCTACGGGAACTGCCTTCACAAATGAATTTTTATCTCCGAAACTATTAATCATACACATTTCGTTTTTCATTTGTTTTAATTGGAAAGAATCCTCTCCGTTGAATTGTGGTTTCGTTCAGAAAATGATTTTTACAATACAAAAAAAAATAAAATAGTTATATTTTCAATTTTACTCCTACAATCGTGTTTTTAAAAGTTTGACAGAATGCAGTAAAACCTGAATAAAACTGAGTGAGAAATATTCAGTGAATATAGGTCGAGGGACGAACATCGTCGAAGTTTGCAGCTGCAGAAGGTTTTGGTGGCGCAGAAGTTTGCTTTTTCTTCTTTATCGTATGTAGCGTGTAAACGAATGAATACCTTCCGATATTCTTACTTTGATGTGTGGAAAAAGTATTCTAAGTATGCCCGTTGAATTTCCATACGCGATTCACACCTTTGTATCACAGGACTCCGCAGTCTTTCAGAAGCTCCTGGTCTGTGTTTGATAGGCATATTCTCCTTGTTGCAGAGAAAAACTTTTATTTCGTGCATGAGGAATATTCGGTGTAATATTATTAAATACGATTGATGATTATATTTATTTGGTGTAGAATATTCAAATATTTCTATCACTGTTAAAAAGGACAAGTCACTGACGTTTCTAGGAATAGCTTCCGATTCAGATAATTTTAATTTCTGTATCAATTTTCAGTGAGGTCGACTTACGTTCATATAGTTTAGGTTTAGGGATTGCTATCTACCTTGTGAGCTTTGTAACAAATTTTGTTAACATCACCTGTATTGAATACAAAGTGATAACAGTAAAAATTAAAGCGTCTAATGTTCCTATAAGAGGAATCTTTAAAATTTCGCTGTAGAATAGTTAAACTCTAACTAAAGATTAACTAAATAAATGGAAGACCAACAGAGTCATCCTCATCTGAAACCTTTTTCTAAATAATTCAATCACTTAAGTTCTTCCAGCCCCAGAATACACAAATCCATAGATCATTTTCTTTATAGCCACAATTTTTCAATACCCAAGGTCGCCAATTTCCTTTTTTAAGTCGTAAATCTCTATTACAGTGAATCTAAAGTAATGAATCGTTGCACAATATCCAGCTCCCAAGCAACCTTTTACCCTTAATTTCCAACTTTGAAACCTCCCTTCTCTATTCGTCGCACTTACCTTTTCCCCATCGGAGTCAGTGGACCCACTCGCAGGGAAATCCTGAACTGCATGTTGCCTCGCGCGCCTCTGCTTCCCGGGGACCATTAGCAGCTTCTTAAATTGGAAATCTCTTTGTGTTTGTGAAGCGCTAACCATCGTAGGAGACCAAATATTTGCGAACGACTTGACGCTTAGCCCCCGCGCGGAATATCGCTAGCAAAGTGACGAAACAGGGAATTATCGATCAAAGTGGGCGTTTTTCATCCCTGCGTAAATATTAGGGGAGCGTTATCGGCAAACTTGCAGTTCTGCTTTGGCGTTGTAGATGGGTCCACCATTGTTGTAATTATCGGGAAAAGTTGCGTTCCCCGCTTCTGCCTCTCTCTCTCTGGATTTTCATCAAATAATCCGGTTAATCATCCGGGGGCTTTACAGCTCCGAAAACAGACTCGAAATGTTTCGTACCAATTTTTTTAATCGAATTCGCGAGGATAACTGCGCGCCAGCCACTGCCATAATCACATTCCCCTGCCGTGGAAGGATCTAGACGTTATTCAACTTGTCGGTTGTAATCTACGTTGCCCAAAACACGTTCGTAACGTTGTTTCCGGAAACGTTATTCGGCACGGACAATCTCGGCAATACACCTGTAACCGGAGGTACAAGGGTTTTGATATGATTCGAAGCATTCCACTCGTATCCATCCACTCTGTAGATGGAAACAGCTATTTACTGTAAACATATACCCACTACTTCGCGATAGGGGCCATTCCAACCCATGAAGATTGCACTTGAGGTGGAAACGGTGTAGGAGATGTGGAATTGAAGGTAAGACTGAAAAGGGGAAAAGGAGAAAAGGAAAGAAGTGTGCGTCTCGGTTTGGAGGATGTTAGACAGGGGGATGTTACGGAGTAAATACATATATGTTAGTGTAAAAGTTTGAAGTCTGGTGAATCTTGGAATTTACCGGCACCTAAATCTTTGCTTCTACCTCTAGGAGGCGATAAAATTCTATAAAACCCAAAAATGTCCGAAGAAATGTCAACCTAACACAAACCTATTATTATAAATAATCTTATTATTATTCAGTGCAACGTGTTTCGGACCTCCCCGCCTTGTAGCGATAAATGCGAGGATTTACTGGTCTGCGCTCTTTCACCGCAACCTATATACAGAAATCGGTAGTTGAGGGAGCACTTGCGAGAGAGCGCTATCGTTTGAAAAGCCCTCTTGCGGCGAATACAGAGGTACCGCTCCCCACTCAACAGCCCACCCAAGCTACATAACGTACCTCAAAATCATCACCGTTAATCACACTAACACGACCAGCACGCAGCACCCTTAACGCGCCATTCCTTACAACCAGAAGCTACAATCAACCCGGAAACTAATCCAAAATCAGCTACCGATCCAGCCAACCGTGTCTCGGTCCTCCAGAACGTTTCTGTCGCGACTGGATACTTCCCCTGAGGCACTGTGTCCTAGTACCACCCGCGGTTAAACGCGCGGTGGAAATCGAAGGTGGCCGGGAAGTGAGAAGGAGGCACGAGTGTAAGCTATCTGCGATCGTTCACAGGCGGCCGTAAATTCCCCCGCGAAGTATTCCCGACGAGGTGGCTCGGAAAGAGTTACTTCGGCGTGTCCCGTCGGATGTCCCGGCGTCATTGTTGAGATAAGCCGAGCAACGCCGGCCCCCAGGGGTTGTCGGGCGCGCAGGAAGCGCGGCCTTAGCGGATCGCGTCCCGCGGGGATCGCGGCAGAAGGGACACGGTTTCCTGGAGCCAGCAGCCGCGATGAAGGTGGCTGAGAATGGACCAGTTTCTTCCTCGAGGTCGCTTGAACTTGGCCCCGCGCGAGCTTCCATCAGGGAGGACGGATCTCCCCAGCGACCCACCCCTATCGGCCCTCTTACCAGGATTCCCTGCTATTTGTAACAGCGGGCATTCACCCCAACCCCTTTCTTCTTATTCTCCGCTTGCACCCTCGCCGGATTTCGCTCGCACGCGACTCTCAGCTCTCCGGCGATTTAAGGCACGAACCCTGGGACGGGCGGGAATATTATTCGGATCGGGAGTGCTCGGGGAAAAATCGTGGCAGGACTTAACGGTCGCTCGGAGTTCCAGGGCATCGCGGAAGTTTCGAAGGAGGAATGGGTTCGAAGGGGTAGCTTGGCAGCTTGGGTGGACGATTTGTACGAGGGATTAGGGGGTGTATCGATTTTTGGAAGGGGATGGGAGGGAATTCAATTTTCGGGTTTGTTAACGGGAATGTTTTACGGTTACGTAGGGTGGAGGGGGTTAAATGTGGGGAGATAGGGCGGAAAACGGAAGTGCGTTTATCTGGGAGAGCCTGATTTAGATTTTGGGAATGTTTGAAGAAAGGCAGAGGTGGTATAGAAATCATCAGGGAAGAGAGAACTTGCGAGAATAAAATCAGTCACTGTTGTTTACATAATTCGTAGATTCTCAAGCTTTTTTTGCCCGTGGCTTGAGTTGTGGCTTTACCCTTTTCAGTTTAATATTCTGTTGTGGCGTTCCCCCTCCCTGTAACCGTTGCTCGGGGGAGAGAGAAATGCAAAAATAAACAGTGCAATTTTGAAAATTATAAAATGGATCTTTAACAAAAATAATTATAACATATTTCTTATGGACTACGTACATACTTATATATGTATATTCGTTATTAAAAACAAAATACGTAATAAATTGACGTTTACTTTATTTAGTCACCAAAGTGAACGTGTCTTTATCAAATTTACTTCTGTTTTTTATTTACCTATACATAATATTTTTATAAATTTATATTTTTGTAATAACTTACTTGAATTTTAATCGTAAATTTTAATTCAATTGACCTTTAATTGTTTTCATATAATTTTAGTATTTTATTCTGACAATGGTCCCTAGCTTCAGAAAAGTTGATTTTTGGCCGGTGGCTTCCTTAAAATGTTCTGTGGCCCCCTTGGGACCGCATGGCCCCCGGTTGAGAAACACTGGTTCAATCGACACGATCGATTTATTCAGCAAGTTTTCTGATCAGGTATCATTGCACGCTCGAACCCATCACTAGCCACTTAGCAGCACGCTCGCTCGCTCTAATGCATCGCTTAGTTTTCCGGTCGCGTACCGTCGATACGAAGAAATATGGATGGGCGCATAATTGCGCGTGATTTATGAACGCAATTTCCCGGCCGTATCGCTCGGGACCGTTTTTAAATACGCGTTTGGCTGCGTCTTTAGCGTGTTTCGTTTAATTGCTTCCGGACGGCGGATGTCCTGCCTCCCGTTCCCCTTTTTGGAAACATGAACGAAATTACTGAAATTAATAAACGTTATTCGGATGAATGTGTCTGTCGACTCGAAAGTTTCGGGATCTACCAGTGGCGGAGCACGATTAAAGACACTTTAAAGATTAAAGTATTAGCTTTTTATTAAAGATCCAACTATTCGACAAAGTGTACAATTTGGGAGGAAATATTGCCTCTTCTTTGGAAAATTTAATTAATTAAACTCGTCTACATATGACAGTGGCTTCTCATGTGTAGGGGAGGAATTAGGTAGGGAAGTAGGGGATACAAATAAAGAAGAAGAGAGTAATGAGAGGTGGGAAGGGGTTAAAGCGTGATTACATACCTAGGAGGGTAGGTAAATATGGGGGCGAGGTTGAGGCAAATGGGTAAAGAAAACATGAGGAGTAGAATAAGGGGAAAATAAGTGGAGGGGCTATAACGAAGGGCAGGTTCAAAGAAAGAGGACATGAAGATGAAGAACATAGGCTACAAGGATTAGGAAAAGTAGCTAGGGGATGCGGAGAAATAAAAATGGAGAAGGGAGAGGAGATTCACAATGGATAATAAGATAATATGGTGGAAATGAACAATAGTGATAGTGAGGTTGTTAGAGAAAAAAAGGGGAAGCTATCAAGTAAGAAAGAAACACTATACATATAGCAGTAATTCTCAACGTCATATTTTTGGGGGTACGCCGTGAAAGTTCAGAAATCACTAGATCTAGTAACGAGAATTTTTTACAACACCGAGGTTCCTATATACATAGCAGTGTTTCTCAACCTTTTATGCTTCATATACATCCTAGAAATGTATATATAACTGGCGTAGCCTTTATATAGATAGATAAAACTATAGTTGTAGTAAAATAATGGGAAAAACATAAAAATATATAACAATGTTTTATCTATCTATACAAGGGGTACGCCTGTTATACATATATACATTTCCAAGGGGTACGTGAAGCATAAAAGGTTGAGAAACACGGCTATATAGGAGCCTCGGTGTGGTAGAAAATTCAGGAAGAACATGAATGAAGGAAAATTGATTCCTGGGTCTGCAGAGACCCACCATTAAAGTTATTAGTAGATCAATTACCATTATCATCCCACTACATTCACCATCGTCAAACACCTACATGATATCAAAAGCTGACTTCCACAGACATGAAAACCCATCACCCCGTGCATCGTCTAGAAACGATTATACGAGTCGCCAATGGCGGTGATCGTGGAGTTTCCATAGCGCGTCCAAATGGATGGCAAGTTGTTAGGTGAAATGTTGGTCTAATTCGTCGAAACGACGCGTGTTCCGCGCACGCGGCGCGACGACATATCCGGTTATCGTCGGCGCGCTAATCAATTAGGGGAACGTTATCCAGCGACGGCCACAGAGGCAACTGTTCGCGTTTCTGGACAAGTGCTCGAACGCTGTTCCGGATACAGCAAGAATGGACAATTTCTATTGACGATAGTTGTTATGCAGTCAGACCAGTTCCAGGAATAGCGTCCTTCATCGTTGGCTAGGCGACCTTTTGTTTGATATATAATTCGATCGAATGGGACCTCATCCTTCTTGAATTTCTGGGATTCTAGTTCGTGGTTTTGAGGAGGTAGGAGTTGAGAGGTACGAGGTAGGATGGAGAAGGAAAAAATTAGGAAAGTGTGCAATTCGTCCTGACGAAAGACTTTATGTAGACCCTGCGTTAGATGTGGGAATGCGTAGGGTCTTCCTACTTTGACACTCTGAAAGTAAAGTTTCGGGAATATTTTAAAAGAAGAGTATCAATTATTATGATTCAAAACTTTGTACATTTATTAATTGATACTCGAAGAATGTTCTCAGTGGTAGTATAGTAATAGGGGTTTGAAAAATAAGTTTCTTGCTGGCGGACATGATTCTGGCTGTCGTAGTTATCGGAAACAAAAAACGCAAAATTTTTTCTGGTTATCGTATGAACTAGCTTGGGCACCTTGTGTATTGGAATCGGTGGGTGAGTGAGAACTTGCGGCAGAGCAGGATCAGTTGAAATACCACCTTGTGGTGAGTGCATACAGGGTCGCCTTTACCACGAGGTGCAAACTGGGGTCTGACTGTGTATGAAGCCATGTTTTAAAAACATGTATGAATTTGATTAACTGGAACAGACTTGTTCTTTTTACGCCTCATTATAATGTTGCACCCAGGGCCTCCACAGTGTAAACTCGGCCCTGAATGCCCAGGTGTCGCTACAATTTAACGTATTCTGTACTAGAAACGAGAATGGTTTCTCTACCCAAAGACGTATCCAATTTAGAATCCGCCACACCTCCCTCGTGTCCCAGAAAATTCTAAAGCGTTTGCCCAATTATAAAAACGAAACAAGTTCCTTTCCACGGTCCTTGATTCGTTACTTTCATTCCCCAGCTGAATCACTCCTTCTCGCGGTTCAATTTAACGACGGTGGCACTCTGTGTGAAACCCTGAGTCAGGATTCTGCGAAAGCAAGCGTGCACGTAAACGATTGCCCCCTCGCTGCTCCAGCTGCTCCCTTTCCGTGGAACGAGTCGGTTATAGGACCGAGTCAACAATCTTTCCCTGGCCTGGGCGATGTTTTACTTCTGGGTCAAGGGGAATTCTCCGTTTAAAGCGCGGGATCGAAACGTCGAGGGTCGGGAGCACAGCTCCTTCAGCTTTGGTAATACCTAATAAAACGAGAGCTCGCTGGGCCCTCTCCCTCCCCTCCTTCAACTTTCGATAGGTGGATAGGAAAATTCGAAAGTTTTTTAACACTTTAAATACCGCCCGTGGATGGTAATACCGGCGTGTCGTTTGGGGAAACGGGAAACTCGAAACGCGAATAACGGCCATTACCATTGCGAAGTTCGGGGATCGAGGTAATAAAAGGGACCAACTGCATTTATCGGCGTCGATTTTTCATTGTTCGACGGAACGGAGAGTTGCCCGCCTCGTTCCCCGCCGATATTCACCGTTCCACTATTCCTGGCTGAAAAGGGATGAACGGAGGCGCAGAAGCTTGTTGGCGGTTCCATCCCAGCCACGAGCAGTGTAATTTCCTTAGGGTCAGAGATCGAACGCATCCTCCGCCGTGAAAGGTATCCTCGGGGTGGGTGGATGTCTCGATGAGTAGTCGTTCGAGGAGCAAAGTGTTCCTGGCTCCTATTTCCGCTCCCGCTGGCAACTCGAGCTGTCTTTTCGAGTGCTTCTCCTTCGAGTCCCCGGGCGCGTGACGAATTTATCTGGAAAACGCCACTGCGTCGTGTAAGGCGATGGGATTTGCGAGGATTTAATGTGTGGGAGATATCCAGCTGATATTTTCCTTTTGAACGCCATCACTTGTTCGGAATGCACTTTGCTGTTTGCGGCTTGATTTCATGGAGCTGAGTCTTTTGTGTTGGATCTCTCCGATATTCTTCTATTTTTCGTACTGAACCACCTGCAAATAGCATTTCTTTACGGGAACTCCTTAGCGTGATCGCCTGAAAAGAAGACGATATTTGGGATTATTTTTAAGAGAAAATATTAACTTATTCATATTTAGACAACATTTAAAAAAACAATACTTAAAACTTTAAATGCATTTTTATCAAAATTGTATTCTTAAAACTGGCGACCATGATTTCTAAATAACGCATGGACCAATTCACTTGATATTGGGAAATCATTTTCGTGGGGTATTTTATTTTCGTTTGGTCTACAACAAAGTCAATATCTGCAAAAATAGACTTTTGGCACTAAAAGCCGGTAGTTTATTTCCATGAAGGAACGAGCTTAAGTCAACCGGCAATTGAGAAATAGAATTTAACCTGTAAATCAAACAAAAGGATTTACCTCGTAGTGAATATTTAGTAATTCTACTCGTATGTACAAAAGTGTTGCAGCGGAACCCGGTTTATAGCATAACAAGCATAAAGGAATTAGCTTGTAGTAATTGAGGATTAAGCGTGAAAACATTCCTGCAGCTTCTACGAATTAACAACCGGATGATTGTTTAATTAGTTTACAACGCATATGGGATAAAGTAATTTTAGAAGTGTCTCCGCAATAAACCCCGGCACGCAAGCAAGTTGTTAGGGCCCCGCGTAGTCAGCGAAGCCGCGGAACTCACGTTGCGGAAGCCCTTGAAAATATACATTTCCAAGGCGCGTTTCCACCTCTCTGGCAAAGAAGTACGGAGTTCATCGCGACCAATAACGTTTAAGCTAGAAATCCAGCACTCCACCTCTGGAAGGTTAACACCCTTCAGAAAAATATATCAAATCCCCATGTAGGACACCTTACGTAGCAGTCTAAAGGAACACAATACCAGCTTCCTCCTAACCTGTACACTCTTTGAAGATAAATTCCTTCCACTCTAGTAAGTTTCACATAAAAAGCAAAGCAGGTGTGAAAAGCAGTGAATCTCTGTATCGTTAACACTCGGTCACGCTAGGTCGATTCAAGCCACTTTTTATTCAGCTGCTGTGTAAAAACTAACTGTTTAATTAAGTCATACAAATTCTGAGATAAAGTTCGCACATTGTAGAATAGATTAGGTTAGATTTATTTATTCTTTGATTTACGTTTCTCACATATAAGTTCCCAAAGATGGTGTTTCAAGAAACTTTTTATATTACTATATTCTATATGTTCATCGTTGAAAATTAACATTTAAAGTAACATCATCTTTAAACAGTAGTACCATTTTGACTGATCCCTCAAAGATATTTTACTACAATGTGAAATTGTGGGTTATTATGGTGTTTGGGAGCATAGGTGGTTTCCGTTAGTTTCAGTACTTGTAGAGTTCAGAGAAGAGTAATTTTGGAGACTCGATGTTGGCGGAATCGGTAACGCGGCTGGCTAGTAAGCAGAGAGCCGGACAGATCTAGGGTTCGAGTCCCATCGTCCGAGGATCCCTTTTTCGCTTAAAAATATAAATAGTAAAAATACCCCTGGGTTACTTTCTGACCTAATTCAATACTCAAACCCAAATCCAACCCTTTCTTCCCTAAATGAAAAAATCAACGCCCAGAAACAAAGCTCGCCTCTTTCGCTCATCACTTCTCCACTAACCACTAAAAGACAAAGCAAACGAAAAACCGAAAACCGAAGCAAACCTGATCGATCACTCTCGAAAATTCCTCGTATTTACGCGGCAGGAAGTCGCGGTGGGAGAAAAAATGGGTCATTCCCGCTCGTACGGTTGCCGGGGGGGGGGGGGGGGGTAGGAAACGGTGTAGGAAAAAGAATACCGGTCGACAAATCATCCGGGCTGATAAATTTATAGCGGTCGACCACGCTGGAGGGGGCGAAATTGTCCGTATCAAGTGAATGAGGTGGAAGTTTCTGCGAATAAGGGCGGAAGGGGGGTGAACGTTGCCCTCCCGGCGCCAGCCACCGTTTGACTCCAGCGCGAAATCCATTACGCAATTGGACGCATGAAAAATTATGAGATAAGTAGAACGTATTAGGTCGTACGAGGAAAAAAAGGCTCGGAGAATAGATAGGGGCTGGGGTGGGGGGAGAAGTGAAGAAGAAAGCGGGGAAATAATCGGAGTCGATTTGCTGGTCGCTGCTCTTACGGTTCTTTCGCCGATGTAATCCGATTACCGGTTGATTTATCACGATTGAGCTGCCGCTCGTTAAATTTTATGCCAGTCCCCCTCCGTGCCCCGCGGCACGCTTGTTGTTAACGAAAGGACGCCGGCGATCGATGCGCACACAAACGCGTGCCCCCCTCATCGCTCCGTTATTTATAATTATTTATCGCCAGCCCGAATTATTGCAAATAACTCGACGTACCTATATGCCTGTCGCTGCACTCGCACGCACAGTGGGACCATCCTTTGTGCGGCGATAATTATGGTGCCCGTTGTTTGTCTTATTTAACGGGAGGGGAGGGACGGAGCTGGAGCTAACTCGAACGTATCGGAAAACTGCTTCGCGCAGGGATACCGAGGCCGGATCGCTGGATAGGACGTATTAATCACGCGGACCGCGCACCACGGGCCATTTTTCTTCCAAATTCAATGGGAGAGAAGGAAACACATAAATTGGGAGCCCGTACAGGCTGCCTCGGCCCCGGGATAAAAGGAGGGACGTTTACTTTCGGACGAGCACCGAGCGACCGAGTTCGGGGTTAACGAACTCTCATGGAATGTGGGAGTGGGGTTACGTAAGAAACGGTCCGTGTCTCGGTGATGGGTTCGGTGCAATTTTGGAGAAGTGATTGAGCATGGGTGCTGTGAATGCGGGAGATGTTGCTTTCAATTCTGAAAAAAGGAGAGAGGGGGTATTCTTTATTGATACGCACAGTGCGAGTGACTTGGAACATTGGATCTTGTAGTCCTAGATTCATATAAGTTCATATTTGGAAAAGTATTCAATTCGACACGGACAACTTACAGTTTCATTAGATCCCATATGGTTCGTATGCTGGTAAAAGATAATAACAAGGAGACATTTTCAGGGGTCCGCCTCCGATTACTTTGGTTATCAAATATGTTTCAGATGACCGCAAAATAACAAGTAGGTACGTGTTTTTTTTTTATTTTGGCCCGTTTGCATATTTAGGGGTTGAAAGTTCATAAGAAGCGGTACAAAGTTCTTATTATCAGTTTAAAGAATATTATAAAATTGTGTGGAATAAAACTTTATATAAAATTTGATGTACAGAATGTTGGGGTCGTTTGCCTTATTTTAAACATAAATTATTGGATTGAACAAGCCGGCTTCCAAAAAACAGCAACAAAAGGTATGGGTTTTCAAGATCAGTGACTCAGAGAGAATGCTGACGGTACATTGGTATTAATTATTTCCGTGAAAATGTCACCATGTGGACGAAACAGCTGGTCCCTTGATAAACAGCAGAGTCGATTTAAGTTCAGGCTGGGTGAGAGCCGAGAAGGGATGAAACTATCAAGGACGTGGTCGCGACTCCTCGACCCGTGACTGCTGACTCCAGCCCCTTGCAGAATTTCGACGTACGATTTGCTGTCGCGGCAGCTTCCGTAGTGGCGGCTGCGATATCGATTATTACGTGGGATCATAGGCTGCAGCTTTCGCAGCTCCACGTATTTTTCTTCATCGAAGGTACACTCGAAGCTTTGGCGCCAAGTAGAAGCAATGAAACATTTTAGAAACAATATAGAATTAGATATAAGTCTACTGACCAATTATAGTGGTGTTTATCAGAGTGAAGGGGAAAAGCACTGTGACGATTTGAAAAGTAACAGTATGTTTGGCAAGTTTTTTCAACAAAACAATGCAAGTAAATCGATGTATTGCTTACTATAGTTAATATGTACATATTGAAGGGTAAACAAAATTTAAAAAATAAATGTGTAAGAGTTGGTTTCGAAAACGGCCTATGGTGCGATTTGGCCCATAGGTGGCGCTCCGTTAAGTAGGGTTCGGAAGAAAGTAATCTTGGGAAGTCAGCGGTGAGTGAGGTTCATGGGTTCGAGTCCGATTGCCCGAGGCTCCTTTTTCTTGGCGTACAATAAAAATGGTCTTACTCATGTCAATTGAATGTATAGTGTATATACTGTCAACGCAGTTGAAAAATGTCATTCTGAGATAAACGCGCTCAAAGTGATATGTCGCTCGATTCGTTCGCGCGCTTGACACCGCTTCACAGAAAGTGTATCTCCGTCAATTTTACGAATTCCATCATAAAATTTGGCGAGATCATTCTTGAAACGTATGTCTTTTAGACAATATAAAAAATCGATTTTGTCCGATTTCTTAGAGTGTTTTGCCCCCTTAAGAGACGAAAAGTTACTCAACCTTAGTTCCCCGATACTAGATCACTAGCCAAACTTCAAATCTAACCCCCACCATCTCACAGACTCGGCACTGCAGAGTGGAGGGGGTCGAAGGTTCCTCCCTCTTTCTTCCCATCTTCTGCGATTTACTCGCTATAATTGTAGCTACCGAAGACTGACAATAATTGGAAGCTTGAACTTCTCAATTTAACCCCCCACTGCACAAATGTTCCTCAACTGTGATAAATCAAGGAAGACGTCTGCTTTCTATTCACAGTGAAGGAATTGCGTCTGGAAACAGAGCAAATGTGTACAGCCAATTTCATTACACTGCTGCGATTCGTTCACGATGAAATTCCTCTTGGATATCATAAGGAACGAAAAGCAAGAACGTCGGGAATATTTCGTGAAAATTATCCACGCGAAATCCTTTTCGACGAAGATTAATTTTGAATTACTCGCGCGACCTCCTCACCCCCCAATGGGAATCTTATTTAAGTGGATGATTCGGTTTAAAAATCGATTTTTTTATTACATATTTCGATATGTCTATAGTTTAAGACATCTTTAATACAATGGAAAGAGTCCCATTAAATTATATGTAGTAGTTTTCCTTTAATTAATTCCTAAAGGTCACCTATTTTTATGGGTTCTAGACTAGAGATTGGAGGATTAAGGAGGGTAGGAGAGTAGTAGGAGAGGGGGAAAGGAAGTGAGAAACAAAGAGAAGAGAAAATGGAAAATTTTCTTTCTCTCATGATTTATTACGCTGAATTATTTCCACATTATACAGAACATTTGTATTGTTTTGGTAAAATGCGAGGTGCAGCCATACCAGAATTTAATAACTTTCTTCCATGGGAGAAGACAGAGAGGGAATGGCGGAGGTGGATAAAATCTCCCCGATCTAACTGCGGGGATAATGAGCGTGGACAATTAAAGCTGTTAAACAAACAGGTATCGTCGTCGCGCTGTTCGCTCCGCGATCACGGCGGGGCGGAACGGCGAACGAGCCTGCAGGAAATGAAATTCCATCACGGCGCGTTAGTCCTGAAAGGTGTTAGTCGCGAGAGGCCGGCCGTTGAATTTATTGTTAAGACTTTACGCTTTACGAGATGCATGCGCGCCGGGGCTTTGAAATTTTAACGTTGCCGTGCGAGAAGTTTTTCCGTAGCGTCGCCTGTCCCGAATTCCCTGTAATAAAAGCGAAATCGACGAAACGGCCGCGTTACGAACGTTATCGAGGCGAATTGAGGAACTGGTGCGAGTTATTGGTACGTACAGTTGATAAAACGGTGGAACTTGGAGTGGAGGAACAACAGAGCGGAATGTGGGACATAAAGTGAGGTTATGAAACGTGTGATGTAACTGCTGGCACATGCGAGTCGAAAGGTGAAGATCGTGCTGGATAAAATGGGACGCAAATGAAGAATTAAGTTGTGTAGTACACTGAAGCACATCTTTGGGCGATTCCTCCTTTGGATTTTAAGTCGAGATGCGGTACCTCTAGCTTAGTACCTCTAATTTACAATAGTGGAAGGAGCTGTAGTTAGAGGGTACTCAGCCTAGAAATTGAACAAAAACGGATTAACCCACATGTTTTGCGAAATTGAGTTAGTAGACGTAATGTATTCCAATAGGCTAGATAAAATAGGAAAAATTAATTTTTCAATTTAAAACCGAATGGGGAAACAAAATTACTTGATGCAGTAAAATTTTGTAGTGGCATTTGTGTGCAACACTAATTAAAATTAAATGGAAATTTAATCATGTCTTCATTAGGAAGCATTACAAATAATATCAGAAGCTAAAAATTAGGAGTGCACTGGCAACAACACCTGCAAAACAAAATGCTGTTAAAACCTTATTTTATAGATCGCCTGTTTGTCCATTTACTGAGTACTAGGGTTAGTCCGTTGTTAATCTACCTTTCGTATTGTAAACTTAATATTTCTATGAATAAATGCGTTACATTATTATGAAAGAAAAATCACATGGTTCTACTTAAAAAATGTTGTCATCGCTGCCATTTTACACTATATATTCAACACAGATAAATTTCACTTAACACCTCTTGTTACCATTATCCTAAACGCTTAACAAATTATGTGGCCCGTTAAAGTAAATACCCCGTATACCAAGCCCCACCGAGGATCTTCACCGACAAACAATGCCCGTAACGTTCAAGTTGAACTCAAAGCTCGAAGCCACATGTTTCCATGATTCCCATTTCATCCCTCCTCACTGCTCTCCTCGAATCCGCGAACAAGGTCGGCCGGATTCCCTCGCAGGCAATCCGGCGTCGGATTTCACGGTGTTGGTGGATCGTTCGATCGACATCAGCGCCGAGAATACACTGGACAATATCCCCAGGAACGTGAGAGCCGGCTGGCGAAAGAAGTGGCCAGATTACTTTGCTCCATCATGCAAATGACGCAGTCAGAGGTTAGTTAAGCGCACGCGCGCGCCCTCTGCGAGCCGACTCGCTTATGATCAGTGGGATTGCAACGGTCGATGCTCGCAGTCCTCATTACCGTGATCTATCGCGTTCACGGTGATCTTCTAATAGCCCGTTGCTCCGCCGGCGACTCGACAAAGGGCTGCTTTTCATTAGTCGGAGCGACGAGTCTCGGTTACGCCGGCCCGGCCCATCCCATTCGCCTGTCGCCAGGCCTCGGATCATTTCTGTAATTGGCAGGCGTGCGAATGCAACGCGAAAATAATCGAAAGTTGATTTATTCGTCAGTGGGTGATGCATTCTGCCTAGGCTGCTCTGCCCAGGGCTTCTGGGGCGGGTGATTTCGATGCGGAGATGAGTATTAAACAGTGAGGGTGATTAATGCGATGGGAAGCTAAAGGGTATATAGTGTTTTGACTAAGGGGACCATTCGTCCTGGATTTTGTATTTCTTCTTTAAAGTTACAAAGCCTAATCAATATGAAATCGAAGCCACGAGTTTCCTATTCAAATTTTACTAATTTGGCAAGAGTGTTTCCAAGTCCATGAGTAGAGGTGGTCGCTAAAAAAAAATATCTCATGTCCCCGGAAACCCCAAGAAAAAATGGTCAACTTGGTACTATGTATTTACTTTTGGAAGCCTCTCAGAGAATGACTGAATTTGAGGTTAGGAACGAAGTGGTGCCAGAGCAGTGGCGGACTAGGGTGGTTTTAGTAAAAAAAGAGAATTTCACTTTGACTGCAAATACATCGAAGCCACTTTTCCGAATAATCGAGTTGAAATATAACGCGAAATACGAGCGAAGACCGCTAGAAATAGAGCAAACGAAAAATGCTCGTATTTTGCAGGTGAGGTTTCAGCTTCTGCTTCCCAGAAGAATATTCTATACGTTTACCTTTTATTCCACTGCAAACTCTAGATGTTCGCAGCGCGGAGCGGCGGTATGCCGGAATCACTCGGTCAGAATCGATAACCGAGCATACAAGAATATCGACGGGATAAGTAAATATCCCAGATCAAACTGTACAACCCGCTAGCTTCATCGAATAATGTAGATTGCCAGCATTCCCAACGAGACTGACTTTTCATCCATCACTCCTCTATTCTGTCTTTCGAGCCGCCAGTTGACCAACGGGGCCAAAACTTCTCGATCGCATTCCTAGACGACCCTGCACACTGCAGCTTTGTAGCACAAAATAATCCCAGTGACGGGGATATTCTAGTTCCAAGGATATCGGTATCCCACAGGACGGTCGAGTCCATTGGGAACGGGATACGCTTGGGTACACGGTCGCGTCCGCTGCAAGACAGATATCCAATTAAAGGTTACCTTATAAAATCCATACGTTTCCTCCCGTTTTGATACAGCATCGATATTCTATTAGCGTGCTCGTAACGCGGGTTGTGCTGCATCGAGATCGGACCGTCCAATGGATGAAACTTCTTTGAAGAAAATGGGGTGGTGCAAGGGAGTGGTTAGAGGGAAAGTAGGGGTGATTTCTGTTGAAAACATAAGTGGAAATTTTGGAGTATATTTTTTCCTTGCCACCTTCGCCTCATTTCGCCATCCTTCAGAAAAATGATCTACGAATTTTATAGGTTATGTGTTTTGTTAGATCTACAGACAATAGTACGTGAGCCTCGTGTGTGGGGGCGCTGCGCTTGGTGACGGATCAGATTCTAACCAGTCCGCGTTAAGCATTAGAACACTAACCGTCCTGCCGCCGTCCAGACGGTTAGTGTGAATCTAGCTTTAAGGGGAGGTGCCACTGTGGACGCATGAAAATCATAGGTTTATTTAGTAATTATTTTCTTTTAAAAAATGACCGCAATAGAAAAACTGATTAATGGCATTTATTATAGGTACACACCTTGAAGATTAAAAAGAGTCACAACTTGGAAGGGTAATTTCACCCCCTAAACACGAATTTCCGCCACTAAAAAAACACGTGCCTAATATTTTATATACCCCTACTGTAGTTTCATCAAAATCGACGTGCAATAGTTGTTTGATGTTCCTCGCACATAAGTACATACTCGATAAAATATCAAATTACTTCTCGAATTATTCCAAGAGACGAAAGCCTCGCAAATATTTCAGCAGTTGTTGCACATGTCCCCGCGGCACAAATTCTACTTGGCCCTGTACAAATTTTCGACAACAAGGGGCCGTTGGCAAAGCGTAATGACGGGCGAAGGATGAATTTAACTGTTGCTCCCGTTTCGAGTGACCCCTCGAAACGAGAGCCATTTCCCCGATGAAATGGAGTCGCGGCGAAAGAGGCCGACCGCGGGCTGAAATGGCCCCGCGGGACGTCGATTCATCATACCCCGCGATTTAGTTCAATCCGATCGTTGAAACAATAATCTTGTCGAACCAGCTTGTAGGACAGTGGTAGCTGGGCAACGCGGAATGCGTGTAACCGTGGGGGGTGACAGGCGGTGGTTGGTCGCGCAAACGGACGAACAACAGTTTCCATTGTCGTTTTTGCAGGAGAACTGCCACGTTTCTCTTTTCTTTAAGGGTGTTTTCTACTTTGGACTGCTCAAGAAATCTTTTTTGGCCTTCCAAATATCCGCGTAGTCCTAGAAATGGATCATTGAAGTCTTTTTGGTGTAAACTTGATATTAGCTAAGTTACAGAGGTTTGAATGAACAATAGCAGATGGTTATCTAAGCGGCTCAGGAAAACTTTAAACGCTTTTTTCTCAAAACGATGTTCTCATAAACTTTTGCCACGATTTAGAAAGAAATAACGACCCCATTGCCTTGAATCTTGGAACATATTGGTAAAAGAAATGTACCTTCCATCTGAACTACGACTATTCACCTTTAATGATATTTTCTATTTTTCTCGGGGAGTTGAAAGGTTAAAGATTTGGTAAAATTCACATTAATTTGCTTTGCGTCTTTTTGAACCCAAGTTATCAAGTACAATAAAAATACAACAAATTTGAGAAATTAGAAAAAATACTTCCCTACTGCTCTCAGGAAAGGGACGTCGTTTAAATCCCTTATAGTACTATAGTAGATCCGGGTCAAAATTAACCTAGGTAACGACTTCCGTCTCATCACCTAACCTTCTCCATCCTAGGGTTAATGGGGAGTGGGGAGTAATCGCAAGGAAGCGATTGGGGGCCCAAAGCTCCATCATTAACCCCCTCGAACTTCTTCCATTTCAACCCCCAAATCCGAACACTCTCGTCTTCGTCATCGCCCCTTCAGATGCCCCGGAGTTCCTCTATAATCCAGCTATTCATTCTCTAAAGATCCCAGCACATTCTTAGGGGAGAGATGGCGTTTCCATCGTGGCAGCTAAAGCCAGTCACCGCTGAAGAGCGATGATCTCGAGTCGGACGTCTCTTGTCGCGTCGGGAGAAACATGGTCCCCGAGATAAACGAGCTCGGGCAGTGGGAAAATAATTTTTCCATCGCGAGTTGCGGCGCGTATCACGATTTTTGGCAAGTCGGTCGGTCTCGTTGGAACTTGCCACGCATCGGGCAGAGGCTCTTGGACTGCTTTCGATGGCCTGGCTTCCGGCCAGCTAAGTTGATGCCAGTCTCCCGAGGCGGGCCCGAGATTACGCAGTCTAATTCAATTGTTCGGATATTATTCGTTTGTTATGCGTTCGTTGCCTTGTCCCTGCGTTAGGGTCAATATTCCAGGAGACTAAGGTCCAATTCATATATATTGGCCGGTGAGCTTCGCGAGGGGTATTCTCCCACCACACCGCTTGCCTGCCTCGGTGCTCCTTTTCTCTGCGTTCTCGCTCTCTCTAGGGCTATGCCTACTCGTTGCCCGGTGGGAATTAGTGTCCGTGAGGTACGCACACATGCAGCGAAGCATCCCCACCACTTTGAGCACATAGACGGCGGGTACGATTCCGCGCGATCATTTCTCGCTCCTTTCTGGCCGAAGGGGGGAGTGAGATGGAAGTGGTTTTACACACATCAGAATAGATGTGCGTTCGCTCCGAAGAAATTCGGGAGCTATATTGGTCATTCTTCCTCGTTAGCTTCATTTCCTATTGGTCTGCGCATAGCTTCGTAACGCACACAACTATTACGCTAAGAATAAACAACAGCCCCACAGCTAACGTAGCTGTGACGACAGGCGGAGTCGAGCACCGTTCCCGTTACCCCCCCATACCCCTCGGCTACCCAGCAACTTCAACTGCCAATCCACGATCGTCAGGTGGTGGTGGCTGATTTCTCCTCGCGCGCTGCTCGCGAAACGAAACTCACCGGCCAATATATTTGAACTGGACTTTAGTGCCGGGATAACGCTAGCTTGGTACTTGGAGTTTCGATCACTCCGGCCTAACTGCTATCTGCAGAGGGTTTCCAGAGTTTGGAATGTTATCCTGGGATTTAATAGGAAATGGAATTCTGGGGAAAGGGTTTCGAGGAAAGTGAGCTTGAAAGTAAATAGTGCTTTCAAGGGAGGATTTCTTTTCAATTATCTTCCTACCTGTTTTTAAAATTTCTCAAAATGTTCCGTGTTTGGCGAATCCTCGCGTTAGTTGTCACTGGCTATACAGGGTGTCCCAAAAATGTCGCTGTTCCTTGAAAGGGGTGATTCAGGGGGTGAATTGAAACAACTTTTTCCTTAGCGAAAATATTGTCCGAAGCTTCGTTAAGGAGATATTAACAAAAAGCCCCGACCAATCAGAGCGCGCGCCTTCCGCTGGAGCTCCCGCGGTAGCGTTGGCTACGCGGTAGGCGGCCGCGCTTGTACTACGGACGTACGAACAAGCAAGTCGGCATGCATCGAAGGAAACCGCGTTACCCAATTTTTTTTTTAAAGCAGAATCATAAATAATAATTATTTGAAGTGAGAGAACAAGAAATACGTAAATTTCGTTTTCAAATAACGCATAAACGAAAAGGTAATGTAGCAGAAAATGTGCGACATGTGATCGTAATTCGTTATTGAGGTAAAAATCCGTAGATTAATAACGGCCAACCCAACTAAATTTAAACAATAATATTAGGTGTATGAATAAATTCTTTCCGACTGGATTTACATAATCAGTACAAAGCTACTGAATTTCTATCGCAGTGGTATTTTTCATATTTTTTAAATCGAACTGTTATTGTACCCTAAAATCGGAAAGAATTGATTTCTACCCCTAATAATCACCAATAAATTAAATAAAACTCACCCATTCGGACATTCCTTTCCTTCCTTTTCGGAAACCTGTGTCACTGGGTCACTGTACCGATCCTGGTCATCGGTGGACGAAAAGATTTATGGTACGGTAGCGCCCAGTGCTCAGCTGATCGCAGGTATTCGCAGGACACCACCCGAAGGTAAGGGTCGCAACGTCAAGTGCGTCCGGGTTAATGTACCGAATATTCACTACACTGCACTGATACTAACACTGATCACTTAATTTATTTTCTACGGAACGTGTTGTTCCTATGTTCCACTGCCAACGCTCGCACGGTAGCACTCGCGTCCCCGTCGTTCCGCGCGTACACCCAGAACATAGCGTAATACTCTTCGGCGGAGTACATTTCTGGGACGAGATTACTAGCTGACTGACATGATTTTTTCCCAAGCAACTTCCTCTACCCCCAAATAGTTTCTCTCGTTCCATTATGAGTTTACTCCCACCAGGACAAGAGGCTTTAGGTAAAAAGAAGCCAGCACATTTTCGAAGCACACGTGTTTTGCAGAAGTGCAAGGAACGAACCATCCTACACTTTCACAAACGCCCGCGCTCGGTCCTTCAACTGCCAATGTACCCATTGCTTCGAGATAGAAAACAGACACCACGTGTATCGGTTCGAAAGGGTCCGAAGGGAAGAGACGTAGAAAGTCTTCGAGTTGATAATAGGAAGAAAATTCACGTCTGCTACGAGGCGGAACCAATTAAGTCATAAATTATCCGCTGACTTGCGGGATAATACGGTCATAAACCGCGACCCTGGCGAAATGCTCTGGCTGATCAGCCTGATTAATTTTGGAGAACTAGAAATTACAGAGTATTATCCAGCATCAATACGTCTCGCGGAGAGACACAGGAAAAGAAGGGTAGTCAGCTGACTGCGCGTAGTCCCGCCTGCTTCGTCCTACCCTCAAATTAAAGGCGAATCCCTTATCTCTCGAGTATAAAGACGCGCTCGAATTTCAAAACACAAGCACGCGTCGACGTATTCGGTGCGAGAGACTTTGGGCTTGAAGTCCCATTGGCCGCAAACTAACCAATCGGGCCTGCTTATCTCTCGTGTCTAAACACGCACTCGGGTTTCAAAACAAAAGCACGCGTCGACGTATTCGGTGCGAGGGACTGTGGGCTTGAGGTCCGATTGGCCCTGCATCCCTCGCAAATGGCAACTGTCCTCAAGAGGCCCTCTTCACAGCAATATCTCCTACCCAAGGCCCACCTTCTCTCGCACCGAATACGTCGACGCGAGCTTTTGTTTTGAAATTCGTGTGCGTGTTTAGGCACGAGAGAAAAGCAGGCCCGATTGGTTAGTTTGTGGCCAATCGGACCTCAAGCCCACAGCCCTCGGGCCTGCTTATCTCTCGTGCCTAACCACGCGCTCGAATTTCAAAACAAAAGCATGCGTCGACGTATTCGGTGCGAGAGAAGGTGGGCCTTGGGGAGGAGATATTGCTGTGAAGAGGGCCTCTTGAGGACAGTTGCCATTTGCGAGGGATGCAGGGCCAATCGGACCTCAAGCCCACAGTCCCTCGCACCGAATACGTCGACGCGTGCTTTTGTTTTGAAACCCGAGTGCGTGTTTAGACACGAGAGATAAGCAGGCCCGATTGGTTAGTTTGCGGCCAATGGGACTTCAAGCCCAAAGTCTCTCGCACCGAATACGTCGACGCGTGCTTGTGTTTTGAAATTCGAGCGCGTCTTTATACTCGAGAGATAAGGGATTCGCCTTTAATTTGAGGGTAGGACGAAGCAGGCGGGACTACGCGCAGTCAGCGGACTACCCTTCTTTTCCTGTGTCTCTCCGCGAGACGTATTGATGCTGGATAATACTCTGTAATTTCTAGTTCTCCAAAATTAATCAGGCTGATCAGCCAGAGCATTTCGCCAGGGTCGCGGTTTATGACCGTATTATCCCGCAAGTCAGCGGATAATTTATGACTTAATTGGTTCCGCCTCGTAGCAGACGTGAATTTTCTTCCTATTATCAACTCGAAGACTTTCTACGTCTCTTCCCTTCGGACCCTTTCGAACCGATACACGTGGTGTCTGTTTTCTATCTCGAAGCAATGGGTACATTGGCAGTTGAAGGACCGAGCGCGGGCGTTTGTGAAAGTGTAGGATGGTTCGTTCCTTGCACTTCTGCAAAACACGTGTGCTTCGAAAATGTGCTGGCTTCTTTTTACCTAAAGCCTCTTGTCCTGGTGGGAGTAAACTCATAATGGAACGAGAGAAACTATTTGGGGGTAGAGGAAGTTGCTTGGGAAAAAATCATGTCAGTCAGCTAGTAATCTCGTCCCAGAAATGTACTCCGCCGAAGAGTATTACGCTATGTTCTGGGTGTACGCGCGGAACGACGGGGACGCGAGTGCTACCGTGCGAGCGTTGGCAGTGGAACATAGGAACAACACGTTCCGTAGAAAATAAATTAAGTGATCAGTGTTAGTATCAGTGCAGTGTAGTGAATATTCGGTACATTAACCCGGACGCACTTGACGTTGCGACCCTTACCTTCGGGTGGTGTCCTGCGAATACCTGCGATCAGCTGAGCACTGGGCGCTACCGTACCATAAATCTTTTCGTCCACCGATGACCAGGATCGGTACAGTGACCCAGTGACACAGGTTTCCGAAAAGGAAGGAAAGGAATGTCCGAATGGGTGAGTTTTATTTAATTTATTGGTGATTATTAGGGGTAGAAATCAATTCTTTCCGATTTTAGGGTACAATAACAGTTCGATTTAAAAAATATGAAAAATACCACTGCGATAGAAATTCAGTAGCTTTGTACTGATTATGTAAATCCAGTCGGAAAGAATTTATTCATACACCTAATATTATTGTTTAAATTTAGTTGGGTTGGCCGTTATTAATCTACGGATTTTTACCTCAATAACGAATTACGATCACATGTCGCACATTTTCTGCTACATTACCTTTTCGTTTATGCGTTATTTGAAAACGAAATTTACGTATTTCTTGTTCTCTCACTTCAAATAATTATTATTTATGATTCTGCTTTAAAAAAAAAATTGGGTAACGCGGTTTCCTTCGATGCATGCCGACTTGCTTGTTCGTACGTCCGTAGTACAAGCGCGGCCGCCTACCGCGTAGCCAACGCTACCGCGGGAGCTCCAGCGGAAGGCGCGCGCTCTGATTGGTCGGGGCTTTTTGTTAATATCTCCTTAACGAAGCTTCGGACAATATTTTCGCTAAGGAAAAAGTTGTTTCAAATCACCCCCTGAATCACCCCTTTCAAGGAACAGCGACATTTTTGGGACACCCTGTATAGCTGCTCACATTTAAGTGGCCAGAGGCCAGCGATAAATGACATTCTGTGGGAAAAAAGTATGTTTGAAAGTAGATAAAGTGAGTAGCTTTTTCAAAGGAGGACTTTTCTTCAATTATAATCTTCTCTGTATTGAAAATTTTTTAAAATCTCCGTGTTTGACGATTGGCGATGTCAGTTGGAAATGGCCACTAAGCACGTAACTGCTCAGATTGAGGTGGCCACAGTCTTACGATAAATCTCTTCCCGAACTTATTAGACCACGAGCAGCCGTGCTCGAGGCATTAAAGAATCGTCCGTCCTCATTTCCGGCTGTCCCTGGCTCTGCTGAGATTGCTCGGTGATGTATTCCCCCGGGTGCCTAGCTTGCCCTTTCGTCGCGTACCCCGTTGGCGTTTTTTTCCCGATCGCCGCGTCGAACCGCTATCATCCGACTTCGCTCCCGCCTCTTTCATCGCCTCTTTTCTTCGGTGCGAGTCCCGCGTCTATTCACCTCTCATTCCTTGGCTCCTCCACTCGAACATGAACAGGCTGCGTTGGGGGAGCGCTGGGACTGATTAGTAACGTATTCGTGGATTTTAGGGGTGATTATTGGAGAAATAATGGCGGGATGTTCTTGGGTTTTGGGGATGGCTGCTTTGAAAATAATGGTAGGAAGTTCTTAGAGTTTGGGGGTGACTGTTTTGAAAATAGTGATAAGGAGTTGTTCTTGGGAGTTGGAGGTGACTATTTCAGGAATATTAATAGGATGTTTTTGGATTTTGGGGGGCGACTATTGGAGAAATAATGAAAAAATGTTTTTGGATTTTGGGAGTGATTATTTCAGAAATAGTCGTAGGATGTTTTCGGATTGTGACACAGCACCCCAGCGCACGGCACGAAGAGTGATGAAACGGGGTTAAAAAAGATAATGAGGACAAATGAAAGGATTACTGGGCCAAATTCATCTCCCCGAGATTACCTGAATGGTCGAAATGAGGTGGAACGACGTTGGAAGCGAGGAAGCTTTGGTTACTGTCCTCAGGCTACTACTGAACTAGTCGCTGTGTCTATATGGGGCGCTAGAAATATAGCCCTCGCAAAGAAACTTGTCTCTCGCAATCTCCTCACCAAAAGACATTGTCCTCTTCCCCCATTTCTTGGTCAGGTACATACCACATCCTCGTTTCAAGGTTTAGGTCGAGTCTACAGATTTCCTTGACAACACCCCGTTCCCAACAGACCCGAGTACATACTCAGCACAAATTACACCTCTTACTTCAACTACTACTCACTTCTAACGAAACATGCTTCAACATTATTACCCTTAACTGCCTTTCGAACTCGATAGGTCCACTTTAAACTCACCGTTTCTCAAACGCAGCGCGCCCTGAAACCGCCTTACAGGTCTTCTAAAGGCGCGATCCCACGGCGCGTGGCTTTGCGAGTTTCGCACCGTAGTCCCCGAGCTACTCGGCGCATAGTGACTCGTTTCAGTATTCTCATTTCAATTAATTATAAAGACTTAAGGAATTCTAATTCACGTTTGTATATTTTATTAATAATCATTTCATACAAGTGGATACCCACCTTTAGGCGTGGTCGAAACGTCCATGTCTTGGGCGTTGGCGTCGATTGGCATGACGTTACCACCACAAATATACCGTTATTGCTGTAGGTGTTCCCCTTCTCTTACTCCCTACTACGTCATGTATCTCTATGCCCCCGTTAAACCTCTACACATGGCAACCCAGCCTATGAGCCTCGTCGAACCATGGAATCGCACCTTAACGCTAACAGATAAACCTACGCCTCCAACTTAAAGCCCTTCGAGCCTGCAGAAGCAGTCTACTCGAAAGGGGTCGAGGGTCAGCATCAGAATATTGCGGTTGTCAGGAATTCTTTGGTGGCGAGTGCGGTAGTCGTTCGGTTTAACGTAGTATTCCTTGGCAGGAGATTCTTAGTGGCACGGTGTGTACGTATCGCGCATACCGTATCAATGCACGGTCCAAAAGGTTCGCAGCGATCAAAGAGTGCTCGGAACTGAATCGAGTTTCTTTCCACGAAGGCAAACTCTGTCGCGGCTATTAAAAGAAGTTACAGATAGCCGCGGAAATCGCGAGGCTCGAGTTATTACGGTCGAAGGGATCGCATCCGGTCTAAGACGAGCATCCTGCGTCGGTTCGGGGCCCGCAAAAGTATCGAGCCATGGGGGAATCCCTTGTAGCAGAGGTGCAGTACTTGGAAAGGTTTATTGCGTCACTCAAAGAAACACGTTATCACTTGTAGCTCTCTTATCATTAGTAACAGGAAAATAAGCAAAAGTTTGTAGCTCGGTATCTTGGCAAAAAAAGTTAATACGAATCATTTTATGAAGCATATTGCTATGGAAGTTTCGGGCACTACGTATATTGCAGAGTGATGCAGTAAATATTTCCAGTGCTGTATTAAAGCCGAAAACGCGAACTTCCGTCCGCAGAGTCGCGTGACTGGCGTAGCTCCGCGGTCTTGGATATAATTGTCTGGCGGTCACGTAATTATTTAGCGCGATTAGAATAGTTGCGGACGTTATCGCGCGTTCTTCGAAGACTTGCGTTAATTTCCTGCCTGGCTTTCGTCTGTGCACCAATTACGGAGTGAATTTACTGAGAAACTTGATCTTTGGGTAATAGTTAAAGGGTGGTGTTGATGAAAATTGTGAAATCTTACACGGTGGGTTTTCATGAAAAGGGTTAAATGTTAAAGAGTGATTTTCATGAAATGGGTTCAATGTTAAAGTGTGCTTTTAATGAAAATGTTTAGATGTTAAAGCGTCTTTTATGCAAAGGATTTAATGTTGAATGGTGGTTTTCACGAAAAAAAATTAAAAGTTAAAGGGCGGTTTTCACGAAAAGGTTTAAATGTTAAAGTGGTTTTTATGAAAAGGATACGTATATTATTTACCTAATAATAACTTTAGAATATTAGTCACCTAGACTCTGGGAAGTCGGTGTACCATTTCTCCCTCAACACTCTTTAACAATTAACTGAAAATATAATATTATCACAACATTGCGCATTCTTAATTACTTCCACACACTCGCAATTGTCTTTCAACCATCCAAAGTCCTGAATAACGCTCATTTTCTCGAAGATCCCACAGCCATAACACAAGTAGCAGAGTGGATCTCAGAAAAATTACAAGCCTTTCAACATTGCATGTCAATTTCCAGGCGCCATCTTGTCACAGCTATGTAAGAACATAGTGAGCAGCTTTGTTCGTCATCCACATTCTTAAATATTGTACAATTTCTCATGCATCGCTGGGTGTATTCGTCAAATAACTAAATAGACGGATTTTGAAGCGTGATAAGCGCAGCTGGAAACCTGTTCACGTCGATACTCATTCGCGATTTCATTCATTCTCGCCAGACGTAATCGATGAAGTATCCCCACCGGAGTTCTGCTTCCTTATTTCTAAATTCACGAGGCAAGCTAAAGTGAGACTAACGATGGCCGATGGAGTAAACTGATTGATCCAACGCGAAGATAAATGCAACGATGTCTCTATCGTCTGACCTGAATTATCGTGGCGGATTGCCTGATAAATGAAAGTGTTCAGCAATATGGAGGAGTGGAAGAGAATGAACGAAACAGATAGCAGACATGGTGACAGTCCAATGGGAACATGAAAACTGAGTTGTTAACGCGTTAAATAGCGCCACGGAATATCTCACTTCCGGCGGAAGCTTAAAAACCAACTCAAAAGTTATTTCCCAGCATTTAATTACGGAGAAACATTAGCATTGTTAAATTACTCGTATCACTTTTATTCACCCTCCACGAAACCTTCTCACCAACTCGAAAGAAATCTGCCTAACAATTCAGGAGTTGAAACAGTAAACGCAGTGAGTGCCGGAATAATTTATTTTAGTTTCTAGAACTGCCGTAAGATAGAGCTGATGTCACCAGTACCAACGTTTCTATGGTCGAAAAAAAAATACTAAAAACGTCCACTTCTGGCACTCACATAATTTACCATTTAACTTCCCAATTAATGTCACACCTATCGAACATCAACCAACCCTTTTACTTCACCCAATTCTTATCTAAGACCCTAAAGACTGCCTAAAAGGAAGAGCGCAGCAAGTTTCAACCCATCCAAGGCAATAAACCTCAACAGAGCCTGAAAATAGCAGAAGTTAGGTAGCTATGCCGCGCTATTTTGCATATCAAAAACACACTTCACCCATCGCGCCATTATGGCCCTCAACGAGCGCCCTCTGTTTCCACTGTGGCGTCCCATAAGAGCGCAACGCTGCTCGATAAGACTGCGCGTACACATTTCCGTCGTTGCAAAAAAGAAAGAAGAAGGAAGGTGGGGGAGCAGCTAAAGAGGAAAGTTTGTAATAAAAATGGCGCTAACGACGCGCAGCGGGTATCCCGGGGATGCGGAAAAAATTCCGCTGTGCTTTCTTTCGAAGATACGGTGGCCGCAAACGTGCTTTCCGATGCCGCGCTGCTTCGAATTGCGTTGCCGCTTATCGCTTCGCAAGCTGTGGCTCGCGGAAGAAAAAGGGCCGATTAAGGGCGCCAGGGGTGTAAGTGCGGCCGTAAACCTTTCGCAATGTTGCATCGCGCGGTTTTTTAACGGCGACGGGCAACGGTGGCAGCTCTGAATTAAGCTCGATAAGAGATTCGAATTAGCCCCTGGGGCCTGCGATTCTCGTCAGAAGCTTGCGACAGCTTATCGCCAAATGGGGGAGAAAAATGTCCGCGAGAGCTCATTTCGGATTCCGCGGGTGTGTAAAACGTGCATCTGCTTTCCGAGTTCCTTTCCCTTCGTCCTCGGTCTTCCCTATTTCCGGGAGAGGTGGGTAAATGCGATCGAGTAGAGGTGCGTTTTCATAATGCTGGGTGAAGGGGAAGAGAATTGATTGTTTTTTTAAGGAATGTAATTTGGATTGCCACCTTTTTTAGGGGATACATAGTATTTTTGTGGACCCTTGAGAAAAATGTAAGATTTTCAAGGAAAATTGGGAAAATAAAAAGCACAGATTTCTTTTTTATTTTACTTATTTTTCCAAGTATATTTCTTGTTAGTTTGTGCTTTTAGTAGCGAGGAATTATTTTTTAGAAGGTAACTATAAAAGTCCTGGAATTCTATGTTCATGTTAATATAAATTTATAATTCATTTTTTATTAATTTAATTGTAGCTTTATTTTTAGAGGGCAGGTTAACGCAACATCGCGCGGAAAAGCTTGCATCGTTAATTACCAGAAATTAAAAGGAAAAGTTGCACGATAGTCAACTTGTTCGTGGGTCAGCGTGATAACTCGGGATAGCAATTATCGACCAGAGGGAATTTTCTGGCAAGTAGAAGTTTCAGACACAGTCGGAATTTGTGAACATTTGTATGCTCATAATTGGGGAATTATTAACGGAAACTTTGCACTGCTTGCTCATTATAGTGGTCTATCTACTTTCGTATAAAATATTTTCATCAATATTCTGTTTACTAGAATGTAGGAAACCTTTGATTAAAAAGATATAACGCAAGAGACACATGGAAAGGTTAGCATACCACGGCAGAATGCAAGTCAGCTCCTGTTTAATTGTGTAGGCATTTGGGAAGGACCTATGGTGCGATTGGCACATATGTAGATGGCGCCCCGTTAAGTACAGTTCGAAAAAGACTACCCTCGGAAGTCGGCGTTGGGGGAATTGGTAACGCGGCTAGCCAGTAATGCAGAGGATCCCGAAGATGTTGAGTTGGAGCTTCGAATTCCATCACACCAAGATCTTTTTTACAATTTTAATATAAAGCAGTATCTCATGAGAGTTATGATGCATGTAGTTTAAATACTTCTAAAGCTTCCACGTGTTTACTACACTTTAGTAATCTGAGATCGAACCTTCCTTTTCTGCAGCGTCAAAGACCCTTTGAGGTTAATATAACAGAATATATATTTAGTAGTACTATGACTAAAGGGTCTTGCATAAGGGTAGTAGTCTAGTAGAAGCATAAGCTGGCTTCAAAATAATACAATCACTATTCTACACACTGCTCTATTACCACACATGTTCGTCAAATTCCCTAAAACTTCGCAACTCTTCATCCACACATTATCTTCCTCCTAAACAATTCAACCATACCAACCTTATCCAACCTACTGCCCTTCCACAATCCCGAAACCCCTATTCCCCTCAACAGAAAATCATAGGTGATGTTAAACCAACAAAAGCTTCATTTCCCCTCGTTCATGTAACGTATCTCACCCAGGTATTCTCAGTACACTTGCCCCCAGATCCGGGGTGATATAGAAATCGCCCCAGCCGTTCCTTTCGAGGAGTTTACGACCGTGGGACACGAGGAAACGAGAGGTTCGTTAGTTTTATCAGCTGTCGTGGATTCGAGGCTCTTTACTCCGACGTTGCTCGCGTTTCATTCGTGCCGAGGTCTCGCAACGGGGCGTTCCGACGCTATCGATATACCCGCCACACTCGACGAGGAGATTATTTCTAACCCGGTTTACCGTAAATAACGGGCTTTTAATACGGCGACAGGACTGGCTCGCAGCCCCGTTTTTCTTGTCGTTCGTTCCGCGGCGCTAGTCGTCGCTGGATACACGAGATGAAATACGCGAGACGCCACCTAGGAACTTTCTTTTACGAGGCCACGTCGGAGAAAAGTTGCGGATACGGGGGAACGTAGGTACTCGGGAGGGTGGTAATAATTACACGGGCTTCTCGATTACCGTCGAACGAGATTAATGCCTCGTGGTCGTTCGACGTGGAATTGCCCAACAGTAAGAATTTTTATCAAATGCTCGGGGAATTATTGCGTTGCAGTTTGGAGGTTAGGTTTAACAAGCAACGCTGTGGTTTGTGTGAGGAGTTAATAGGTAGGGCAGGGAGGACGGGAGTCCCTGAGTGGTCGTTGGTTGCTAGCCACTCAGTAATACCTTCTCGATAGTAGATTGCCTGCCAAACTTCGAATCTAGTCATCGTTAAACGCGGGGCTAAGGTGATGCAGCGCTTAGATAATTCGGGGAGTCAGGACGTTACCTAATCTTGCGATATAGAGGCCTAGGAAATTGTATACAGTGTCTGGACTATGCGGGATTAGAATGAGGCAAGCTTCTTTTCATTTATCACACTGCTCGTAGAAGAACCAGTCCCTTAAAAGTCACTCAAAGTTTACAAAAAAACAGCGCAGATATTCATCCAAAACTAAGAAGAATTATAATAATCAAGTTGCACGTAACATCTCGTCGTTATATTAATCCCAAACGACATTACGATTCAAATAAGAATTTCCTCCGACTCAGAACTCATCTACGGTCATCCACTGCCCTCACAGAGACCATGTTCCACATCCCGGATACAATTCCCTACCCCCTGCACACGTAGAAAGGAAACGAGTAGACCGTGGCGGATTATTGGATCGAGGACAGCGACCAGCCACCTCTTGCTCGCCAGATAACTGCCCCACGAATCGAGGTACGGTAGATCGTATGCGGATACCCTGGATCGAAAGCCTAACATGAGCACGGCCACGAGCGTCCAAATACCTTGTGCTCGTCGTTAACGATGTTTCGAAAGGACCAGACGGAGAGAGAACGCTGGGTCCAGGCCTCTCTCTCCCGTGAAATCGCTCTCGTAAAGTTGGTCACCTACCACGCGGGAATCCAGCAGGCGTATTGGTCGGTTCTCCCGGACCAGCACGGCCTAGTATGCCAACACACAAATCTTCCTCTGGCCTGGGGGCAACTATTTGAACGAATCGGTTCGTTTCCGGGGTCAACGGTGCGACTCGTAAATCCCCCGAGTTCGGACACCCACCTGAGGAGGGAAAGAGGGCAGAGGGGCGTGGCCCGAGGAATATCCGTAACAGCATCCCCTGTCCTCGATGGTAGCCGTGAGCATCACTCGCCAAGGTGCCTGGAGCATCGATCGGCTATTCCTGGTGAATAGTCATTCTTGCTTTCTTTTTCGAACGATCTACCAGGGTGTGTGGCCGCTTGACTTGATAGCCTTAAGTTACTAGTACTGTAGTGTCTCGAAAGAAGGAAGGGGTGTCTGTTTCGAAATAAGCTGAGCGCTATCCCCTCCACTGCCTCTTATTGCCGGGACGTATGAGCGACATGGGCACTCACAGTTTTTCGCTCAATCGCAGTGTCTCTCATTCTACATGATGGGGCAATGAAGGCTGGCTGGAAGACTCCCGAGACAAATCGGTATTCGTTGTACGAAAGATTAAGAAGTTTAGGTTAGCTTTTGCAGAGTGTAATGCGGTGACAGTTGTTGGGGTTTTATTAAGTCGAGTTTGACACGTTGGGTTTGTGATCTTGCTTTTGAGGTTGAGTTGTATAGTTGCTGAAATAGATATAGCAAACTGTTGAAGGGCTCTTTCAAAGTGTAAAATTCGCAATTCGCTATGGAGTCTCGAAGACCCATATCATCCATCTACCTAGACATAGCTAGAGTCTTCACTAGGCTACGGTATTCTCAGCTGACAATGAGTATTCGCTTCGTTATTCCAAGGTAGTAGAATCAACGCCGCTACCAAACCCCAAAAGCGATATTCCGAGCGCTAAAACCACTTTCATTCTACATTGAATCACATTTATTGCCATGGCAAAAGCTTCCACTCGTCGAAATCGCTGCCCCGTCGTACCCCACCGTTTCCACAGAAGCGCGAGCCCCCTTTCCAGCCCCCCGCCATGAAAGCCAAACGCGCAGCGGAATTCCCCGACGACATGAAACGAAATATCCTGAATTCTCGATGGAATATCGCGCGACATGTAAATTTCCGCTTCTCCCCCCTTGATGACCCACGATGACGCGCAGCGCGATCATCTGCAATCTCATCAACCGCGCGGCAAAAAACCGTCGCGCGGCAGTCGCCTGTGAAATTCCACCTTTGTTAACTAGCCGTCATTTAATCGATATTTCGCGGCCATTCGACCGACTGTTGTCGGCTTGTACAGCGGAATCTCCGAATGCCCATGCCCCCGTCCTCTAACGCGATTTCGATTCGCGTTACGAACCCCCTTCTCGGCCAAGCGCTTTTTGAGCTTCGCCACTCTGTATCCAGCACGGATACGCGATCGCGTTGCCACCCCCAGGCTGGATGAATGGCACGCTCCCCGAGCCGCGGCAAGATCAGTTTTGATCCGTTGTTTACGCTCAATAGCTTTACACGCTTACAGCTCGGCGAGTCCGCCGTGGAAGGGGGAGCAGGATGTTTTCGATTGGGGAACCTGCAGGAAGCACGAGGAATATCACCTTGCGGCGGATGGATAAACGCAGTTTTATTGAAATTATGATGGATCGGTGAACCTAGGGAATTGTATAAAAAGAAGCGAACAGGGTAGGGTACAAGCGTCATGAGCGAAGCTGAAAGGAGAGTTTCAACTCGAAGTAACAGTATCTGGCGGTTCCATTGTTCCCCTTCGCGGCGTTACTCGATGCGCATTTCCACGCGTATCGCCCCTTTCTTTCCATTCTTCAACGTGGAAAGCTGGTCCACGCATCGCGCGAGCTAATTCCGAAAACTGTACTCCCTGGCGACGCGTCCCAAATACACGCTTCCTCCCCTTTTGTATTTAGTTTTCATTTTCCCGTCCGTCTCCTTTCGGTAGCTTTCCTTTGCCGCCTTCCAACGCTGGCCCCGCGTTTAATTAAAAGTTTATGCCACTATTTGCTACCACGGTTGCATTCCACCTTTAACGACGCGTTATGCAATCGTTCGGATCGCAGCGCCAACCGAGGGGGAAAGTATGGCGCGGGTTCAACGAACCCGGAGTGCGTCGAGTGCGGGACTCGAGTGTTTAGCAAGAGATATTGAGTGCGTCCAGGGCCGGCCCGGGAGGAGAGGGGAGGTGCAGTGGGATTCAAGACTTCTGGGCTTCGGGATATACAGGGGCCCCAGGAAAAGGAAAAATGAAGAAAAGAGAAAATAAAAAATAAAAACAGGGGAACGAAATTTTTTTATTTGGTTAAAATTGAGAAAAAAAAAATTAGAACATAATTTCTAATCTATGTTAATTATTGTATTATTATCCGTTATGCTTATCCGGTACATGCTGCGATATGTCAAGACCTGAAATAAATGCAAAAATTAGTGTCCTCTAGCACCACCAGGCAAAACTGGTGTGGTTAGCACCTTTGCTTTACTTAAAAATTGAAAATGTCTGTTTTTGTTCCAATGAAAAGTTTTTCACTTTTAATATGTGTTTTCCTCGAAATAAAAAGTGTGGTCCATATTTACACCTTCTCCCCTACATTTAGTTTCCATCCAGAATTCTGTAATACAAGAGACCTATATAGAAAACCACTCAACATCGTCCATTTACGAAACAACGAAAGTACAATTTTGAACTTCCAACAAATCCCCAGTAATTTACATTAGAGTTCCCTGCCACAGTTCTGTAATATCGTGTAACTAGAAAACTACTGCGTTTGACAACCCTCTGAGTTTCAATACAACTGAAATGTTACCCTAGCCCCAAAAGTCGTCCATTCTCCGCACAACAAAGCAATAGTCTTGAGCAGCAATTAGCCTGCTTCTAACTTCCAAATTTGCCTGAGCCGCGACTGGAAAAATTCTCAATTAGTTTGCACTAGGCAGTGAGTTTCGATCGCGCAGTGGCAAGTAGGTTAACGTGTTGCAGCACGCGGCACAGTGCTCCGAGTCGATCCTCGAGCAAGCCGATCCCTCTCCGGCGTGCGCACAACCCCCGAGCGAAATTGCCGCCGCTGTTCCACGCGAAAAATGCTGCGAGGAATTTCTATTGGCACGATCGCGTTTGGTTTACCATCCCTCACCCCCGCCACGGTGTATATCGTCCCTTTTTTGCCTGTTACCGTTTCATATTTCTTTTTCCCTTGACGAAGATTTTTTCGCCCACTCTCGAGCGGAAAACTCGATATTCCAGGCCAGCTCGATTTTTGAATGGGAAGCAGTTATCTTATGATTTAGGATACGTAACTGATATTTCGTTGAGAATGCGCGTGAATTTAACGAGGTTTAGTTGATTGCGTAGGATGAAGTTTTTGATAATCGTTTGATTCCAAGTGAATTGTACTATAAATGTTCTTGGTGAAGAGGGATGCTCTGATAGTAGAATATGGGTGTGAATTGATTAATGGTTAAAGTTTATTTGTGTATATAAATGGAAGCGGTATAATTAATACATCGGGACATCTTTATATGAGACACTTTGATAGCTCGAGAAAGAACCAGGAAATTTGAACCTTTTTTCATCATCGTGTGATCCTTTGGGTATTATGCAAGTAGAGGTTAGGTGCTCGCATAGATAACAAACGCGGCTGATTTACTGCGCCACAGTGTTGAGCCACACCCGACTTTTATAACTCGGGATTAATATACTGAAACATTTACAAATTTCTTAGTTTTCTACATTTAATACCTATCTAATACTACGTTTTCACTACCGCCACACCTGCCAACCGAATACTTCTCGAAACCCAAGTCACATGACCACAGAGGAAACTTTTCATCTCAACAACAACCGATCCAACCTAGCGCCATCTATTGCGGGAGAACATGTATTATCTAAAACAGGGTTGACTAACTGGCGACTCACGAGTTGCCGGGGGCTCCTCCGCCTTGCGGCCACGCTGAACGCAGTCGAATTCGTCCGTGCCTACACAGACATGAATACATTCGATTGCTACGGCCGACCACGGCCATACGTTTACATATATGTAATTATAATTAATACGACAATACGAACTGATATATACTTACTTTTACACATCTCTGTGAATGTGAACGTAAAAATTATTATTTTATTAAACGCACTTTCGCATCTGTATGTAGAACCAACTATTGATGAAATTTTTAAACCCAAATCCACCAATTTTTACGTTCACATTCACAGAGACGAGTAAAAGTAAGTATATATCAGTTCGTATTGTCGTATTAATTATAATTATATGTACATAAACGTATGGCCGTGGTCGGCCGTAGCAATCGAATGTATTTATGTCTGTGTAGGCACGGACGAATTCGACTGCGTTCAGCGTGGCCGCAAGGCGGAGGAGCCCCCGGCAACTCGTGAGTCGCCAGTTAGTCAACCCTGATCTAAAATACCAATCAGGAGTTACAGTAGCGTTCCATGTGATAAATCCCCAGCACTTGTCTAGATCCAGTAGTGGCACAAAAGGCAACACAGGAGTCACCGCACCCTCGACTCGTTTCGCGACAATCAGCTCGATCTGATGTCGCGTACGCGCAGCTCCGTGAAACGGAGAGATCGCTCGAGCGTTTAATAGCGCGCTACCGCGGATCCTTGTTCCGGTTACGGCGGTTTCCATTGTTTTGCTTCGCCACTCTGCGTCGCCCCCGCGCTGATACGCACGGGCACAGGTGCACGCGCAAGTTCACCAACCGATCCGTCGTCGGAGCACGCGCGCGATACTTCAAACCGCGCACTGTGCGGCCAGCCAGTCAGCCAGCCAGCGTAAACCCTATGAAAACCGGCTTAAGCTAATTTGCAATTTACGCGGTGTATACAGGCCCGGCTGACCAACGGCGTTCGAGTTTCATCTGGTTATCGCATACACTCGCCTTCCTTCGGCCAGCTCCTGGGAAAATTGAAATAGCCGCGGAGGCCATCGCCGCGGGCCCTAAGAAGATTCCGCCAATTAGAACGGGCGAGTAATCTTGTAATTGAGCCGGAGGCGAACTGCTCCTCCACAGCACTTTTTCCTCCGACGAGATTAGGTCGCCCGTAGGGAATTCTGATTTCGGTCTCGAAGCTCTGATGCGGATGTTGTGTCACTGACAAATTTCGGGGAGTAAGTATTATGGGAAGATAGGTGTGGGAGGGATTTTGTAAAGGAGGAGACTGTTGATGCCCCTGTAGGGAAGGAAGTATTCTTCTAGGTTAGGAATCGTTAGATTGAAGCTGCTGTGGAGGGAGGTATGTGTGGTGTCAGTCGATGCTTTAGACTTTAGACGCAGGGATATTGGAAATATGTGGAAATGAGTTGATAGGTTAAAATCTTTGTGATCGGTTGAAAACGCCCTCTGGCGACGACTACGAAAACTACCGCCACACTGTGTTCGAAAGTGGATGAAATGTATAGTGGACTTTAGATTTCAGTGACAAACTGCAGTTTATTATTACTAGTACACCTTTATTTTTTAACATAATGTGGTTATTAATGTAAATACATTAATGTGGATATTTTATAATATAAAATAACAGAAGAAAAGAAGATTGCATAATGTGGACTCGCACACTTCGACCAGGAACAACGCGGAATCAAGAATGAACACATGTGACCGTTCGTGATATTCCGATGTTTTATCGACACGCAGTGAGCAAAGCGCGTCAACCTTGAGACCTAACCTCTAACTGATCTAACAGATTACACCACTGAGCTCTAAACATACCTACAGAGTGAACAGCAATGGGAAGAAGTAGAGGCCACAGCGATCCGAGGGAACTAGGTTCCACTCTCCAGGTATGTTTAGAGCTCAATGCATTACACTGAGCTTCAAACGATTATACAAAGTAGCAGGAAGTTGTTTCTGGACACCACTATTTCTCGCATAAAATCGTTTAATGAGTGTTGCATTCTGAAATGATACACCCTGTCATGCACGATGCGTGGATCGCGGTGGAATGTTTTATAAATTATAAGGAACAGAGGACCGGCTCAGAGCTTTTACCCTGCAGTTTACGATGTGTACCGGTTGGCCGGTAATCAGCTCAAACTGACCGATAAGAGGATGAAATTCATCCTCTTACAGTGTTTACCCGTTGGACACGGCTGCTAGGAAATTGAAAGCGTAGGCTCCGTCGAATAAGGGGATTTACGCCGCTCGTAATGACTGTGTAATTTATTAAGGTATGCCCATGGATCTTGAAGCCAAATACTGGTATCCAATAGTCGCTATTGCGCTGGGAGGTGTAACTCGCGCGAGATGAACGGAGATTCTCATGGCAAGAGCAACACACATGATGTATGTATAATTTTGGGTTGGAAGAAATGATCGTAGCGTTTTTCAATAAATGGCGTTGGGACATACAGCGCCACCTATTGAAAATGAAACTAATAAAAGATGGAACAAGATGATGTATATGTAGTTGAATAAATCTATAGGGTACATCCGGGATAGTTGGACGACTGGGAGAGACCGGCCCGATGCAATGTCAATATTTTTCTTTGAAAATGAAAATAAATATTTTACTTTGTCGCAAAGTATAATTTATATATACTTTAAATTACTTGGGCATTGATTTAATTTGCCCAAAGCAACTAAAATCTGAAAAACAGCAATCTAACTATATTTTCTCCAAAATATGATCGAACTATCTCGGACTTACCTTATATAAATATCTAAACATTGTCTTTGAATTTCACTTAAAAACTGGTACGAATTTTTTTGACGCGATGAATTTTGAAATATTATTTAAGTTGTAACACACGCGAAATTGATTTGATAAAACACGACGTTAAGGTTGGATTAATCCCACTGTTTCTCTGAATACACATATTTTTTTATCTCTCGTTTGGTTCTCCCCCGTACAGCCGCGGAAGTTTCGAGCACGCGCGCACGGACGGGAAGCCCGCAAAGTTTTTATTCGGTCTGGCTGTTTGCTGTCGCGTCCTCATCGTTACAAACACGGTCGGATTTGAACGTTTACGCGCGCACCTGTGACGATCCAAATTAAATACGATGCGAAAATATTATTGGACGCTCGCGTTCCGATGCCGCTCGCCCTCGCGATTTGTCGAACGCACGTTTTACGCGTCGCTTTGGCAAGCGTTGTGCTCGTTACGCGTGAAAATTTCACTGACGAAAAACATTGAATACTGAACAGGCTCTATGGGGACATTTCTGCCATTTTGACCCCACGAATGAAACTGTATTTCTTCTTTTTTTCTTTTGTGATTCCACACTCAACATTACTAACAACTTTTTAATATCCACTCAATTACGTTCAACAACATTACCCAAATACTTCGCGCTCCGGCGGATGCAGCGAGGAATTGGTGGCGTAAACGTTTCTAGTGGGCGTGGATTCGTTGCCGCGATTCCGGCGCGCGTACGAAGTCAGGAAATTCCGTCGATTCGACTCAGAGGCCACTATTTCATTCGGCCTCTCGTACGTGTTAACGGTGAGGCCGAGGCAGTCGTCGTTAATTCTCGGCCGGGCGCGGCGGTCCACGTATCGCGGGATATTTCAGCGTTTCGCTTTGCGGTCGCTCGTCGAAATACTCGGGCCGGGCTGCTTTTTACCCGCGCCATCGTTAATTAACTCCTATCGTTCTGACTGGAACAGATGCTACCGTGTAAAATGCGATCTCCTGCCGGATGTATATCTCCTCGCTTCTGCTACTCACGAAAACACTTTTACGGCTCCGTGGCTTGAATGGCTAATCAAGCAGCAGCTATCTTCTTCATTTTTATGCCTCGTTTATACCCCGCGCCGGTGTATCTCAATTCTTGCTGCCGAAAACTGATCTACCTGTCACTTACTGTCGCAATTGAATGGATAATTTTGAAAGGGGTTCGTAAAAACTAATCCTACAGGAAGCGAAATACATGTTTAACCTCCAAACAATAAATGTAAGAACAGTTAAACTCAGCTGTATTATTCTCCGATTGGGTAGCTTGTATTCAGTGAAATTTCACTGATTTTAAAAATTGTTAAGGTCGTGAAATTCCCTTTTTTATCTGGACTTATCCCCTTTTCGAAACTATTGATTCAATTGGATGTGACTTTCTAGATTCTAGAATTTCGCTGTGTCCAGAGTTTGATATCTTGGGGAAGATCACGCGCATCATGCGCTTATGGTAGAAATAGGAATTACGAAGTAAAATGAGATAATTTAAATATACCAAAAACACGAGTGGGAAAAATTAGAAGTTAGCTTCCCCATTGAATCATCATTAGAAGACCAAGAATGTCATTGAAGACAACTGCCTAGAAATATGATAAAAGAACTCTTATCATAATTCTTAATCCTTAATAATTCTGAATTCTCAATAATTCTTAATTTTTAATAATTCTTAATAATAACTCTTATCAGATAAATTCACTCTCGTACTCTCATTTTAACTATCTTGAGACTGTTAACTCTTCAATCTGACTCTCGTGTCCAAAGCTCTCGAAGATCTTTCGAATGATCACAACCAATCTTTAACCTTAAATAGTATCTCGATCTCTTTCACGTCGCGCACCTTCAAAAGCTTCTTCACCCTACGCCGTTCTCGCGAACATTCGTCCCTTGATCATACAGATGCTTTGTGTTGGTAAACGCATGCAATGGGTACATGATATTCCTTTAACCTGACTCTCTTGCGCGCTACGAATGGGAATACAGTAAGGGAAACTTGAAAAGCTACCGCTGCACAAATGTACAATGAATCCGAAGTTATCGGCGCAGCCAGAAACTTGATCACCGAGTTTCAGGCACAAAGAACTGCGTGTCAAAACCCATTTGACACCCAGTGAAATATTATACTCTACGATCGTGCTAATCATTTCCCACCTGTTCGCTACCAATTGAACGTATCTGGCAAACAGATGTTCAACCCTACCATCGTTGAGTTTCAAAAGGGCAAGCAATAGCGTCAGAAATTAAGGGAACATTCCGGTTTACGAAGAAATTAAATATAGTAATGGTATAAAACTTTTTGCTATTTATTACACTACATTTCTACAGTAAGTAAAAAATATAAAAGTAATAAAATTAATATTTTAGAAATGCTTTTAAAACCGGTCTTGATCATTTGTTTGAAAAGATGCTACGCTGGCGCAGGTGATTCCAGGTGTTAGACTTATCACAACCAAAAATTCAAGCGGATTCTTGATCAGTATGACTGTCACCAGCATCCGGACTACAATTAATGATTTATCTTCAAAATTAACAAGATGGCGTACAAAAATGTTGCCCGGATTTTTTATTTTTGCTATTTTGGTTTGCCATCTTGTTAATTAAAATGTTTAATCATTAAAATGTATAAAAAGTTCCGAAACAACACCCCCTCCTTCCTGTTACTTCATCCAGCGTTGTTCTCAGTACCCCTGTGTAATGATCGCAGCTAAAACAATCGCGAGATACATTTATGTGCATCTCGTAGCGAGTCGCCTCTGTGGAAAGTTTCGCCGAACTTGTAGCCCTGTAAGACACAAACGAAGTGAATTCGAACGCTCGTCGTTACGCCAACACAGATCCTTGTCTATTTGCCGAGAAAGCCGGCCGGCGAGGATATTGAGCGTTCCAGGTTGGCAAGATTAAACGTTGGAATTGAAATGCGCAGTTCAGCTACAGTCGATTGTCTTCCGCCGTGCTCCATCTTCCGCCCCCCACGCTTTGTCTTCGTCATTTTTTCCCACTTCGTGCTGTCGCGAGCGCTCCTTCGGTCTTTGAACATATCACAGCTCCGCAGACCCGTGCGTTCAGACTCGCGCGTATTGTGCTCACATGCCCTCTGGAAGGTTAACGTACGTGTCTCCGTCGTTTTCACGCACTATTTCACGGACGAACTGCCGCAGACATTGTACACATCGTAGACGTTCCAATGACGCGCAATTATCCTCAAAGTCGACGACGGTGGCTGTATATATGTTCGGTGGACGCTGTGAAAGTAGTCGCGGTTGTTTGATGTCGTTGTTTCCGTTTGGAAAGACACTGGGGGGTGTCACACGTCCCAACCCCACTGGGATCGGGAGACTGTTAGCGCTCGGCGGCGCCACTAGAGGGATTTAATCTTCCAACCTGCTTCTCGCAAGTCCTATATTCCAGTTACGTTCGTACATATACAAGTTCCAAGTTTATTCATCTCGGTCTCCATGCGTCAAGTCAAGGCCAGGGTTCGTCGGTTGTAGCTCTACTGATGAGTCTGGCTGACGACGCTTCCAAGATGAAACGCACGAACACCGAGAGGAACAAACTTGGAACTTGTATATATACGAACGACACTGGAACTCTGATGACTTGCGAGAAGGACTTTGGAAGATAGACCTCTTGTGGCGCTAGCGGGCACTAACAGTCGCGATCCCATGGTGGAAATAGGACATGACACTAACGTATATATTTGGTATTGGTATCTAGCAGTGAGATATTCTGTGTCGAATAAAGATTTTTGCAGAGATGAGGTAGAAACTGGGATAACTAAGATAAGCAAGAATGAAAGATTATTGAAGAAGTTTCTGCGCGAAGTGGTGTACCGAGTGGGGTACTGGTGTCTCTGGTGTGCATGCCCGAGCGCGGGGCGGTATATTTGACTAAAGATAACACCCTGTTTGTGAAGCAATGAAGCGATATTTAAGACTCGGTGAGTTTTAAAACAATGCCGTGTTTTAGTTTCGAACGATGGAAGATAGAAAGCGTATGAGTCAGAGTGGTATAAAGTGAAAACAATTTAACCTGGTGGCGATGAAATGTTCTCCGACTGTGTAAGCGCGAGGAGGAAGCGTCTGTCGTGGAAAAATACTCGGGAAAATTGAAAGGAGGTCGGAGGTGCCTAGGCGGTGTTTCGAATTCTGATACGTTCTAAGTATCTCTGGATAAGTTATTTTTTATAACTTTATGTCACTAGATGCCCTGGTACCTCAGATTTTAACACACAAATTTGTAGATTTAAGTCGCAATGTTTGTGCCTCAGTGAGAACTATCCTTTCCAAATAGCATCCACAATTTCATTTTCATTTCGAAATCCATCCACCAATCGCATAGAAGAGACCATGTCGTGTCTTCACATATTCCAAACTTACGTTCGAGTCATTTCTGATGCCAAGGGACAAGTCTGCTTCCCGCCTTAATGAACTACTTTCCCTACTCTAATCAAGCACAGTCTTTACCCCGAGCGAGTCGAGTTCGTAGTCGACTCCATCATACTTCGAATCCAGCTAAACCTTAGAACTCCGACAGAATTCACTTCAGACTCTTGGAGACATTCCAGTCTCCTTGGAAGTACAGTGGTCGAGACAAAGATACAGAATAATACAGACTCATCTGCGCAAGTCAAGGGAAAATTATAGCAAAATATTCCCTTATTTATTCTCATGGATTTTTATCATTTGAAATGAATAGTTATTATTATGTCTTTATTACTCGTAGAAAAGGAATTAAATAATCCATGTAGGTGAGTAATAGTAAAAGTAGGAATTGTTATGTCACATTTTTTTAATGCTTGCTTTCCCCAAAATATTCTTTTTGTGACCAAAAAAGGTCCACAGAAAGGTAATTTTTTAGGGCGTTACAGTAAAAAGGTCCCTTCAAATAGACTTGATTATATTGGAAGAATAAATAGCAAGGAAGCTTACTTGCTGACTTCCCCTCGTATATGGTGCGGTTGGATATTCGCAAATTTCGTAAATTCCAACTGGATTTCTTCGTCTCCATTCATTGTCACCATGCAGCATCCACTCGTTGTTCAGGCTCCAGGGGATTAAGTAATCAGACTGGGTTGACGCCTGACTACCGGCTGCAAGCAGTAGCGACTAACTTGAGTCAGACCACGCGACACAGTGGAGCCAAGTAGTACGACCTCGCTATTCTCCGCCTCGATAAGTGGTACAAGTCGCCTTTCGTCAGCCAGTAGTACAAACCTGAGATGATACCACCAAAAATCAACCATTCTAGTGTAATTGTAGTTATGCAAAGTTTTTAAATAATTTTTAACAGAACACTAATCTCCATCTGGTTCGACATTTCAACTTCGATTACGTATTTGCAAATAGATTAATTTTATTAAGAACATGCCCTCCACAATTCTCTGCCTCTGTTAAATCTCTCTATATGTAGATTAACCTAAAGCAATCAAAGTCCAATGTAAGCTACCATGCAAGTACAAAACGACAAAAAGTGTTTCGAATATCCTCAAATTCTGCGATAACTGTACTTCTGAATCAGCTAGAGCTAATAATGGTTCATTCCAAATGGTGATTCCAGCAGGCGGTTCCGGCCTTATTTTAAGGATCAGCAGTTCGGGGTAAGAGTGAAAAGCCGAGTTTATCCGGGAGTCCGAGTTTTATTCCCGGCCGTTTAGTTGTTTGCGCCTACGAGGAGCGCCGTGCCCCCTAAAAAATTCATCGGCAAACATCATGAATTGTTGAAAAAGCAAGTGCAACCGTGGACGCTGCCACTCCGCCGCGCATATAGATATTTTTCAAAGGGATAGACGCGGGGGGTAGCGCTAGTAAATCAGCCGGAGTTTCAAAACAAAAGCTGCTTCGCCAGCTTTTCCCCTCTCGCGAACGGAATATCAAACAGCTGGATACTCGTCGGCAAATATTTCACATCGTTTCCTCCGGAGTTATAGCATCCTAGCGTGCAGTAAAGCGCTATTTCCCAAGAAGGATCGCACGCATGCTTGCTACAAAAAAGGATATGTTTAATCCCAAGCTTTCTGTGTTCTGAAGTGCGTGCTGCGTCCTGGGGCGGAATAATCGTCGACGGTTTATGTTGCCAGGCATCTGTCCAAAGGAATTCAAAATTGTATTTTGTTGCTGTCAAGTTTATTTACGAAATAATGAGTGTCCAGGTTTATGAAACTTAAATGAAAGACTTAAATGACTTTATGATCGCGTTAATCATAAAGGGTATTACCAGTTAATAAACTAAAAATAATAATAATGATACAAGTTTCCCTATTTGTGATTATGGTTGCCAAAAAATTCCCACAATAATAAAAAACTTAACCCCGCCATTATTTTGCACCCAAGAGTGTCGTCCGAAAGTGCAATAGAACTACAAACTACTTAACAGAGAAAAATAGTGCCCATAGTCTTAACCAGGCTTAAAAAGATACCTTCACCCTAACAGAACAGCTTTAAAGCTGTACGAAGCTCGCGGCATCTTCGCAGTTCGAAAGTTTAATTTTCTCCCCCACCCGCCGCGCCGCTTTCAACCAGACAGACACCATACAAGAAAATTCCACAGCTGGAGCGATATTTTTCTGAGCGAGCATTCGCAGAACAACAACGGCCATCATTCAAAGGGGGAACATCTCCAGCAAGAATCGTCCGCCGTAAGAAGCACTCATCAGCGGCCGCTAATGGTAAAGAAAAACCAGGCGGGGGAAGCTCACGAGTCAAGGAACAAGTGTGCCGGGGGAATGAAACGTCCCCTCACCGGCGAAAGGGATCTCATGCGTGGACGCATGGGAACGCTTGCGAGCAACTAATCCCCCGGTGGTCGTGGCTTCTTCGGCTGTTAGTTCCGCGGAAGAAGGAACACGGTAGCCAGTGACGAACGTTAAGCCCCAGTCGACGGGGTGCGATCGATTGCGTCGAGCACGAACCGGTTATCGGGACGAACTAGACTAGATGCCGTGTGCGGATTCTTTGAGCTGGGTTGTGTTGAGAAGGCGAACGCAACGGGCGGTTACAGCGTTGTCCCGTTACTAGTCCAGGCCGCTGCTTCGTTAGAGGTACATTTCTATCCCCACTGCTCCGTTTGTACTCGCTGCAGCGAGTGTGAGGGACTGAGAATGAGCGACGGGTGATAAATTAGTGAACGAAGACGGCGAAGAACGAAGGCGAGCTGAATGTTAACTCGTATAAAAATGTCACTTTTGGGGATAATTAGGTAATTGCAAGGAAATGTATAGAAATTCTAACTTTCCGGGGAATTAATTACAAGGGAATGAATACAAATTATGACTAGTACTTTTGGGTAATGTCTATTAATACTATAAACTGTAAATTTTTTTTGCATATATACATATATATGACAACTACAGTTGTCTGAATTGTATGCATTTTTTTCTGTGATTTTGCAGTGATTGCAGAAAAACGGAGGTTCGGATCGACTTGAAATTTTTACAGGATGTTCAGAATATATTTCTTTCTGTTTTGAACCACGACATTAAAGTATAAAAGCTCTAGATTCTGAGATAAAAAAAGAACAACCATCTGTGCACCCCAAAAATGGACACTTATTGTAATAATCGCCTTCTTCTAGTCGCTATTTTAATAATTTTAGTTTAACTCTTTTTTCCGCAGTTCAGACCGGAATTATAGATTCTAGGCGAAACATATCGGAAGGAAACCGTCGTATCTTTATTTTAAAGCACAACATCAGGGCAAAACCAAAGACACTTTTTCTAAAACACTGCATAATCAGTCAAAATAGATATGTTTGACAAGAAAATATTTTTCTACTCTACGTGATAGTAATAAACATTGTATAAAAGGAGAAGTCTGTGCTTGCTCCCATCTCCTTGTAAATAATTCGCAAAAAATACTTGATTTTCAATCGATCTGACAGCCTGGTCCCCTTAATGAATAATTTCCCTTTCCAGAGGCAACGATGTCATTCAATTGTCGTTGCAATTCGAACAAACCGAAATGGTCGAAAGCTGTCATTAGTAGGTCGCATCTGTTTTGAATGCGCGCGGTCGCGCGGTGGCCGCGAAAGTTTCCATTTAGAGGCACGCGCGCGTGCGGCACGCTCGGTAAATATCACGGATTGTTTGTAAATCGGGGCATATTGGAGCGTTTCCCTCGAATCCGATGACACTTAATTGAAGCTGGGCAAACGGAAATATTAAACTACGTTCACCAGATATTACATCCAGCGAATTCGTGGCGGTTTCGTCCTCCACAGAATCCTCCATTCGTTCCACTTTTTGCCTTTCTTCGTTATCCACGCTTCAACGAACGCCTTTTCATTTGTTTCAGATGATTCGGCGAGCAGGAGGAACATAGGGATTCTGAGTCACGTGGAGTTATGCCAGGATTTCAGCTCGGGGACCAGTTGACGCAGCCTATCGGTGAGTAAATATTCCTCTGATGGTTGCAATGTTACATAATATTTTTAAAAAATTAGACCTCTTTGGGGTGGGATATTACACTCTTAGCAATTTTATGAGATAGACAACTCTTGTATATTAATCAACACCCTTTCATTTGGCCATTTTTAAGTCCCGAGTTGCCGATCCCTGGCCAATAGATAGCCATCGTGTGTGCAATACATTAGTCTGCTAACTTTTAAGTACCTTACAAGACAGTACGCAATGGCTTTCTTTATCTCAAGGTTCATCACCTTTCAGAGACCTTACCCTCAACAATTTTCTCTGAAATCTTCTGGTCTTCTTCAGTCTTATCGATACCTAAGTAATAACTCACAATTAATTGTCTCAAATGAGCTATAAATTACGTACCTAAAATATCATTTCATGTTTGTAGCAATGTTACGAGAAAATGTCTCGCGTCCTATAAATGTAAAAATTAAAAATCCCACTGAAATTCATCAGCTCGGTAGCCAAGGATCTCCCACCTACTACACACAGGCACACTTTTACGTGGTGTAGTTAACAGCTCTCAAAGCAAGGTCAATAAAGTTGGTTTTATGTTGATTGCGAAGCAGCAGAAACGTACCTCGTTCATCGAGGCGATAAAGCGCGAGCAAGAGTGCCTTGGCGATAAATTAATCGCCGGCCGGGTATCTGCGTTTCGACCTTTGACCGTAAATTGCGAAGAAATCAAAGCCACCCAAGCCAGTTGCATCGGTTTACACGTTTCCTTCGTTTTTAATCGACGCTCCGAATTACCAGCTTGACAGGTGTCTTCTACCGCGCAGGGCAAAGAGGAACGCGCTCGTATTGAAATTAATTCCGTTCCCACGGCGAATTATTTATTGTGCCTCGATGAAACTGCTCGGAGATGTCGCTTTCCCTCCGACACGTTGCTTTTTAATGACCTGGGGCAACGAAAAATAACTCAGGTTTCAAAACTTTTTCGTAATCCCTTATAATGACGTACTATAGTCGATTCATATTGCAGATTATGTTTCAAACACTCGCGGGATTATTACATCGTTAAATTTAACGAAGAGGAAGTTGAGAAGAGAGAGAGAGAGAGAATTGATTATTTGCCAATTAGCACTCCATTGGCTCATTAATAGAATTTGAGGAATTCTCCAAAACTGATGTCAGCATCATTTCGTTTCCACGATATCCACGATTTTTTTGTTAAAATTCAAGAAATTATTAAATTTTCATATTGAGGTTTAAAAATTTATAGAAATATGGAAAAGACAAAAAATTGCCTGTCGTGTGATACACCCCGAGCGACCACGAAGGGTTAAGGTTACTCGTGCTTTTATCACAGTTAGAATTATAGCTTCTTATTAAAGATTACATCGAGAAAGAAAAACAATAAATTTTTTTATCATTTTAAAATATGTATAAATTCATACCAGAAGGACATTTTACACTATATGTTATAGTTTCCTTTTAAAAAAATCTTGAATTTTTTAAGGGATTCCACGAGAATATACAATTAATAATAATCGATTGATTAGTACTTTCTTACTTCGTTTCTGTTTTCATTTGTGTTAACCCTGTCACGTGCAATCATTCTAAGAACCGTAACGCAATAATTGAAAATCAAATCATCATCGAGCGTTTATTCTTGGCGACTGGAAAGAAAAACCAGCGTCACGTTTGCAGGAGTAATTACCTCGAAAGAACTATGCTCGTGTTCCGAAAAAGTCACGCCGATTATGACCGAGGAAAAAGTGATACGCGTAGATCCCCATCTCACAGGAATTATAAAAACGAAATGTAGTTATTCATGAGGATTCTAGTGATTTGCATATAAATTCGTGGTTTAAATTTAAAAACCGCTGCGCGGCGAATTACTGCGCGCGCACACGTGTCGCGGAGATTATCAGCAATCAAGGGACACGGCGAGGAAAGGAGAAAAACGTTCGTCACTGGTACTAACGCTATCGTGATCGCGAGGAAGTGAGGAAGAGTAATTGGGGTAGATTTCTCAGGTGAGAGGGGGGTCACACCCTCCCGTATATCGAATTACACCCTCCACGCGATAAGACACTTTACGCCACCCTTATTATGACCCCATTCAATGAATTTAAATAACACTTCTTACCTATACACATTTACCTGCTTACTTACAATCTCAACGAGAATTAATGTGCAGAAAGAAAGTGGTCGCTTCTTAGAGAAAGCTTGGTTCATCTGTAAAACTACAGTAGTTATCAAAAGTTACTAGACACTTCGAGTTTAATAATTTAATGTGGTTCGACGGGTGAAGTATAGCCTTGAAGAAAACGATGAACAGTTTTCACACTCTTCCATTCCACTACAATAAATTATTAGTAAACCCAGAGACCGGGACTTCTGATACACGCTGTATATTCCCATAGCGGCATTTCATTCCACCACAACAAATTATTAATAAACTCAGAGGTCCGGGAACTTTTGATACACGCTGTAGATCCCCATAGCGACATTTCATTCCACCACAATAAATTATTATTAAACTCAGCGTCCGGGAACTTCTGATACACGCTGTAGATCCTCATAGCGACACTACCAACAGCACTATTTATTTTCTGCCGCAGCTCCCTTTTATCCCCAAGCTTTCTGCACCGAACAGCGGCCATGCGTCTCGGGCCAGGGGCTCGTTCGAAATTTGATCCGCGTGGACGGTTAAGGTATTCGCGATGGCGCCGGTCGGTCGTGATCGCGCAAATGAACGAAACGACCGCGCGAATTCAATCATGAAATCGTAAATGTTTGAATAGAGGAGCGGAGGATCGATCCTGGCGGCGGAGCGACTCCGATGCCGCCGTGTCGCATGATTATCGCGGCACCAAAACCCTCCGATGTCGGGGATCGATCGAATAAATTATTTCGTTCTGTTTGCTCCGTCCCTTCGCCCCCCTGCCGCCCGTCATACCGGCATTCGGAGCAATAAATTCCCGCGCTAATTACCCCGATCGGGCGTCGTTCTTCTGCCCGTTTTGGACGTCGATGCCGCGTCCCATAAAACTGGACACCCTAATTTATCGTTTCGACGCTCGTTAGTCCCTCTCGCGTTTTTATTCCTCCGCGTCGCGATGATTAGTGTTCCGGGATGCGCAAGATCTGACCCGGTTATAGCTTTACCGAGCGGTAGTGGGCTTTGTGGGAGGAGTTAAGAGGAGAGGTGGAAAGTAGGGAGTGGCTTTGTTCGCTAGGTATCTAATGGTAATGAATCGATATTGGGTAGTCTGCGAACATTTCTATGGAATTGGGAATTTACGCTGTGGAGTGGAGGGGACGGCGGCTCCGCCCACTTTTCTGTCTCGCGCTGGAGCATGCGCAGTGGAGCACTCGCTGTTACTTGGGTCCAGTGTTGCCAGGAGTAGGGACCACATGACGTAGTAGGGAGTATAGTGGTGGGGGAATCCTCGAATGTATAGACTATAGAGCTATGTATACTAATACAACTTGTGCACATCGTGCGAGGATTCCCTGTCTACTACTCTTTACTACGTCACTGAGCTCATAATGTACACAGTTGTATTAGTATACAGAGTGAAGTCACCTAGCATTTAAACCTAAAATACTTCCGTTCTTTTTAAGGATACGAGAAAATGACTAATTGTCAGTAAAAAAATGTTTGCTCCAGAGGGCCACATTTTGTGATACAGAAATTTTTTTCTCAAGGGCATATTTTCCGAACTTTCAAGGCCAACGAGGTTTTACTAAATGGGATGGCGTATTTTTATTATTGTACCGTTAAGGCCAATAAAAAGACAAATTCAACCATGTACCTATAATGTATTGACTTTCAAATGACCATGAGATGCGAGGATTCCCTCTTCACTACTCCCTACTAAGTCATGTGATCTTGGCAACTCTGCTTGGTACACCTACGTAATACCACCTTGTAGCTTGCAGCTTTGTATTATAGCTGCAGTGTGCTTCCGATCGACCAAAGCATCTCCAATCCTTTCTCAGACAGACTACTTAGCTATCATCTTCTAACATCTTCTCTGTGTCCCGACTCCCATTGTCGATTAGGGCTTCAGGAGAGGCTCAGGAGATCCATCCCAGTTGGCCTTTGACGCGCGACACGCCATCATTGAGTCGGCATAATTAATTTAAGGCGGAAAACAGCCGTATTGACAGGGGAAGCATAGGGGGTAGGTAGTAACGCGTACCGACAACCAGCTTACACTGAATTAATTACGGTCGTGCATAATTTCAGATCTTCGCACCCTCAACTCTCCCTCTCCCTCGGCGTGCGTGTTCGCATCAGCAATTGCAATTGCACGGCTGCCCAGCGGCTTGCAATTGCATTCCGATCGGGACGGTCTAACCTAACCTACTTCAGCATCTCGGATTAAATAATCCAGCGACATAACCTCGCATAATCTTAAAGAAAAAAAAAAATTAAATACAAGGTACATTATCACCTTCACGGATTCCCTTGCTATTTTCGAGGCCTCCGGCGTTGAAACCTCGATACCCGATCCCCGTTACCTGGAAGCACGAGCTCCAGAGACGAAGGCGATTTTCGTATTCCGTGACGCTCTCAAGTTCCCAGAAAGTTACACCCCCGTCGATAAATTCTTACCAGACGTTCCAGGAAGCTTTCAAATGTATCGATTACACCCAAACTGCGCCGATATCGACGTAGTCGTCCCATTCACTGAAGGCTTCCCGGTGGTACCGTGAATTCGTTAGCGCGAGAGAACGACGGACGCGATGGATGTGCCGGTGCGAGGTCGGGGGCTCCCGGAATTTACGAAACCCCCTCCCGTTAAATTGCACTTGCGTGGGTGTCGTTCACATCCCCGGCAGTGGGGGAGAGGCGCTAAATTCTGGTCGTTGGCGGTACAAATGGAACATAGTCGCGCCCGAGCGTTGCACGAGATTTCGCTAAATACGTGTGCCTATTATACGAAATATAGGCTGGCAGCATATGGCACTGGTAGGGCTCCGCACGGTTAACCCGTCGGGGCATCGTTCATTCTGCCAGCCGGCCTGGCGTTTGCTATGCCACACTATCTGCAAATATTTAAATCTTCGATCAATCATGGCGGCGAGATACGCGCCAGGCTACCCTAGCCGCGTATCGCTCGAGATAGGTACATCTTATTTGTGTGTTCACGCGAATAGATCCATGGCTGTAAAAGGGAGCAAAGGTGCTTAGATTTTGTTGATTTGTTGGTAAATGAATCCCTCTAATTGGTGATCAAAAATTTTGCCTATCTCTGCTGCAGAATCTCGTGCTGAATAGGTTGCAACAATTGCAAGGCCTTTTAATTAAACTACGCTACTTCTAAAGAAGTTAAGTTTCTTTACCTACGAAACGTGTAAAAAGATGATCCAGTTTCATCCAACACAGCTTATATACTGTGGATACACTCCCAGTGAGAAAAATAGAGAGGTGCAGGAAAAGAAAGCAATAGGAAGAACTTTTCAATGAGGTCTACAAACAGTGTGACGACAGAGACCTGAGATGTTCGATTTATTTTCTTAACCGTAACCACAAGGGGATACAAAGTAACTTCCTCTATGCTTTCTTTACTCCGGTTACCGCTGTTTTGTTTCGAGCTGGGTAATTCAATGTGGAGCTTCAGCGGCAGAAAATCCCAGTAATGGAATATGAAGCTGTTATGGTAGCACGAATCCTTACGAGGACGAGAAATCGCAGAAGCTCGCCCCATCCCCCGTATCAGGTTCCATTTCTCTGCTCGATTTTACGGGGGCGCAATGGGACTCCGCTTAACCCACTCGGGGCTCTTTTTCACAGAGAGAAAAATGAATTTCGTTAATCCCCCAGAGGTGTACAAAGGAGTTTCATTACGGCAGTCTCTGGAACAATTAGATAGCCAGAGATTCGTTTTCTGTTCCACGGATTCAAGTTTCCTTGTTTACCCCTCCAGGTGGCTTTCAGCCCAGGGCTTTGTTTACGCGATGCTTCGTAAATTGCGCGATAAAATTGCGAGTGTTAAATATTTTGGGTGCTGGAATTTCAGAGATTTTTCCTTCGTGGAATAAAAAGTTGTAATATTTTGTATAAAGAGTCAAGGAGACGTAATAACATTTCTAAAATCATCAAGATAGCTTAAACTCTTAAAAATTCATTATACACTATACTAAATTAGAGAATTGCAATCACCACGAGTGAGCCAGAAGGAACTCTCTACTGCGCATGGTCAGTCAGGAGCTGGAGAAATGGGCGGAGCCACCAGCCGCTCCGCCCTATCACCAATCAATTATCTATATACATCCATAACTATCCACTTTCATCTGTTTTCCTTAGGACACCTCCATCACTCAACCACCACTCCATCGACGGAACAAAAAGATTCTGCCCCTAAAAACTTTTTCTCCTAGCCCTCGCTCTCCATTTGCAACTAAAACAAAAGAAGAACGTTCCCGTTCCCCGGTTCCCAACTTAAACACTCTCCTGCGTCACTGTTCACGCGCCATAGACCTAATCCACCAGAGATTTCCGCGAGCTGGAGAGACAATTTCCCTGACACTGGCGAATGCCAGTAGCAATGAACACCGTCGCGCACGCTGATAGCAGGCGTAGGCAGTTTTTTCGCCGCATTAGCCGCTGCACACTCCAAAGGAGGGACTAAACGGCATGGCCCTCCCTCCCAAATTACAATGCGTCCACGTCGTATCGCCGTGAGGGTTTAACGGAGCGTAACTACGTCGACTGCACGATTCAGCCGCGAAAATCGCACGAACACTCGGCACGCGCCACCATTGATTACGGTGGAGGGACCGTTGGACGAGCAGAAAACGGACAGCGGAAAATATAAGGCTGTCAGTGGCGAGCGTTTAGGCAGTAGCCCTCTGAGCCCACGCATCGTCCACACCCCCCTGCATGTACCGTGCACTTCCTGACGAACGTAAGAAACAACGTTCCGCTCTGTAGAGCGGCATGATTAACTTTCCAACGAACCGTCCGGGCACTGGACCTAACGCTTTTGTGACGCTGTTCTTCTTGGATATTGCGTCTGTCAGTTGCGCTATTTGGTCGGTGTTATTAGGTGGCAACGATTCACTGGGCAGGTAGATTTCGTGGAAGAGAACGTTTGAGATGGAGGTCTCTGACCTCGAGTACTGGGTGGTTTCTCATAGTGTGTTTAGTACAAGTTATCGTCGCCTTTCTTTTTGGAACAAAGTTACTACCCTACTGAAGTCTTATTGTTCTAAATAGTATGATACAGCGACCCATGTGTATAGGTGTGCCGAGCGATGGAGAGCTTTGTGGGAGGAGCTAAGAGGTCTCCAGAGAGTAGTGGGCGGAGCTATCGACACCCTGTAGTCCACAGTAAGATTTCTGTGATGATCAGGATGGGTCTTGAGTTGGTAGATAGCGGAGAACTTTTACCTTTTCTACATCCTGCTTTTAACCCCTACAAATTGCATTATCGCTTGGTAAACCTATAATCGTACGTATAATACAAAGAAGACGACTTAAAAACGACTTACCACCTAAAAACTGTATATCCCGAAGAGAGGTTAGAATACTTTCTATGAGTTTTATTAACCAGTTAAATTTACGTGTGACCTATACTTTTGAAACATCCTGTACAATAACATCTCACCAAGATTTATTGAAAATGTACACGCGACGTGTCTGATAATCGAAATGAAGGAACAGCACACTACTAAGGACGTATACGGCGTATGTTTGATAATCAATATCGCCCGGTATAATTGTTGTAGCGGCGAGGGTTGGAAATTAGGCACTAAATGGCAAGGTACACGAGCGTGATGTTCGACGAGATAACAAGACCCTCGATCACAGCACGCATTCGACAACAACGATAACGCCCCGCGCGTAAATTCATAGCGCGTTAACGACGCTCGGACACCCCTCGAAACAACATGCGAGCGATTTCCAAGTTCTATCGGTGTCGAAGGCGTTGTTGTTCCACGCATACCCGTCGCTAGAGCCAACACCTAGAACCAATCGAACTCTGCCGTGCATTTACCTCCAAAGAGTTTCACGGGCCAATTACTTTGAATACAAGAACTTCCTTTTACTGCCGCTGAAATAGTTGTGATACCGTCACCGAGTAGCCACTGAGAAACAGACGAAAGAGTACGACACTAACCACTGATTGGCGGAAGATCCGACGATGAGACGAAGACAGAACACTGCAATGCCTGAATTATTCCCAACACTACAGAAAAGGATGAAAAATATCTAACTTGACCCATGAGAACCACCGTCACGATCAACACCTACTCATGACTCGCAGCAACACCACCTTCAGCGCGCATAATTACTCTAGAATTAAAAGAAGAGCAGAATTCAGTTACCAATTAGCCGGCAGAAGCTGGTCGGCGCGGTTGGAATTCTATCGGTCACCACGAATCGCTGCCTCTCAACCAGTCAGCTCGTCGACATCCGCGATTGAACGCCGATCCTGGCTTGTTCTGCTTGTTCGATTCCAGGTTGAAACGCGGCGTGCTCGCTCCACAATTGCTTGGAAGGCATACGCGAACGCAACGAACCCAGCCGGGGAACTTCGCTGGGGAAACCGCAAACACGGGACGCGGATTCTGTTAACGTTGCGGATCCACGGACACCCGGGCACGGACAGGGTAAAATATACAGGGCCTGTCAGTGGCAACGGTTTAAGCCGTCTCGCGCGAGCAGAACGTGATCTTGCTACTACGGAGACGCGTTAACCGCGCGAAATTTTCGTTAATACCGCGTAACTCATTCCGAGCGGTGGTTTTCGCAGCGCGAATTTATGCCTGGGTACTGTCACTTGGAAATACACCTCGCCACTCTGCGTCGCTGGGTCCGCGGTTGTAGCGGGCAGAAACGCGGGTAAAACCTCTGCTGGATCGCGCAAAATCACGCTACCACTGGGGTTGCCTCGTTAAGACTTTATTTCGCAGACGAGTCTCGCGTGGAATTGACGGGCGGTTAGTGTTCCGTAATATTTGCACCTCGAAGAGTGGGAGCGGTATGGAGAGGTGGGTTTTTAGGGGATTTGGGAATTGCAATGAATGTTTGGTAGACGCGAGGGTGGGATGGAGAAGTGTAGAAGTGTGGAAGTACGGGGACGTTGTGTTTCGATAAGGTGAAGGTGACATGCTGGTGGCGTGGATGCTGTGGTATAATAACCCTTGCTAAGTGGATGCTAGGTCAAGTTTGACCCACGCTTAGCATGCAACTATACGTATTACTTATTATTAGTGTTCCTCCTTGACAGGGATTAGGTTATTGAATCACAATCTACCGACGCCAATCCACATGCTCATCACTTGCAATATGTATTGAAAATGCAATTAGAAATTGGAAGTTTTTAAACTGTAGTTGCATTTGATTCAGTTACAACTGTTCTCGATCTTCAGCCACCTCATGCTTCTAACCTAAAAATTCTATAACTGACCATATATTTAAAATCCTTCAATGTCTACGTCTATCATTTTGCAACTTGCAACAGAAACATACACCACATCATCCCCTAACAGTAATCTGGATCCAAATTACAGAACGATTCCTAAAAACTTCACTTTTGAGGGATTTAATAAACATCTGGCGAATCCGAAAATTCCATCAAAGACTCGTCGTTTTCCATCACTTCAGCGATCCCCAGAGGATGCTTAATTCTGAAACTGCTCTAGTAGAACACGATGCAGAACGGACCGTTTTTCACCGAGCGCCAGACGAGCGCGCAAACGCGTCCCCTCTGCTCAATTTTTGCTCGCTTAATCCGACTGAAATAGATGAAGGTAATATTCCCCGGGGTGAGCATAACTCTGAAACCCGCGTCCACCCCCCGCGCGGTAGATTATCTTATAATTAGAAATAAATCCCCGTGTTCGAGTTGTGTGGGGCGTTTCAAAAAATTCACAGCCTGAATAAAAGTGCTTCGCTTAATGGACATCATTTTCATTTTATTCCCTGCTACGTGGATCGTTCCGCTATATTTGAAGGTCCTTTCGATGGAAGCAGAATTTTTGCACGCGCAGAAACAAGCGAGCGTTCGAATCCTGCGTACAGTGATTTTATGCAAATCTATTAATTAATATTTATTGTAGCCGAAGTCGAGACGTCTGCGACGAACTTATTTAATTTAATTCGGAGTGGACCGGCGGCACGCGCGCGCGGAAATAATTTGAATTGCTGCGAGAACGCAGCTCGTTAGGTTCGAGCACCTGGCGATGTACACTTGCCTTTTGCAACTTTCAAGTGGCACGTGATTTTAAATTGCACCGGTTCGCTGAATTTCAAATGAAATATTCTGACGCGTGTCTGCGACTTTTTTGTTCGCGATGTTCGATTATCCGGGTGGTCTAGGGATTTATGAGGAATTTGGTGGCGACTGGAATTAAATTGTTTTTAACATTGATTACTGGTGGGTTTTTAGATATACACGGTCAAGAAGGAGCCTTATGGTATAACTTATGTATATAACGGAAACATAACAAAGTTTAGTATAATGTGTAATATGTAATCATAAAGTTACGCGGCTTGACACAAGGTCTTCTTTAATAAACTGAATTTTAAAAAGAAATAAACCTTTACTGTATTTCGAGAGTTGTACGTGCAGATTCCACCATTAGCCTTCTTAACCTAGAAGCAATCGATCGAAAACTCCAGGTGTTGTGCCCCGCTAGGTAAACAACTTGGAACGCTTTCGAGTCGATCCTTCTGGAGTTTCGATAAAAAAAATATCGTTACGTACAGAAGGAGAGTCGACCATTCGCAAACACTAGTCACGAACCAGTCAACGAGCGCACCGCTTCTACCGGAAAAACTGAGCCTCCGAACACGTATTTGTGCATTTAGGTTATGTTAACCGTAGCGTAAAATATTAAGCATAATTCTAAGTTAATATAGGGACTAAATTATGTTTAATCAATTGATTTAATTAGCTGTAGAATAAGTACATTATTATTTACGTGGTGTCACCTGGACGTCCCTTACAGTCTTTTAGAGAGAGAACAAAAGGACATCGGCGCGATAAATCTAACCTCAGTGATTTTTCATCGAATGGCATTAAAAGAAAAAGAAATTAGAATGCGACGTGGGACGAATAATAGCCTATAAATTTGGTTATTCAGTTTAACAATTTCTACAGTATTTCGTGGACTATAGAAATATTTGCAACCATGTGAAGCCATCCATTATCGAACGTGAGCGGCCACAATCGTTTGAGCCGATTACAATGTCACGGTATCGCGCGGTAACACGTGAACATAGCTTTATGTTAGATGACTTCCCATAACAAAGGTTCCAACGCGCCAGATTCAAATTGTCAAGTGAAGCAATCGAAACTACGAGCAAAAGCTTTCCAATGACTATTACTTACAATTAGAGACACTCTTTAAATAAATATCGATTCTGTTTGCTTCGCTATTAAAACAGCAATACCATATAAAACGCTCTTTCTTAACGAGGAACCAATTAAATGATTTATTACATTCTAAGTGGAGAAACTATTTATATAATTGGATAATTTTAGTAACAAAAACGTCCTACATTAAATCTTAAATAACGGGATCGTTGTACATCGTTCCTTAGCGTTCAAAGTAATCAGTCGTGTTATCTGTAAAATCCTAATTAGTAAAAGAGAAGTAAACTCAGTTATACAACAGGAAATAAGTTTCCATTTACTTATTCAACTTTCTTTTAAATTATAACGCAACGGAGTTTAAAGCAGATATGTATCTTGATCGAACGTCGAGCAAAGCGGATCAGCAGCCTTCTTCGTAAAATCTTTGCTATATCAGGTAACAATTCATGCATATCTTTTATACCAATTAGAAATTATTAACTTCAATGTACAGAACCCAAACGTGCCTGATTAACCTTGAAACACTCCAAAGCCGCATCCTACCTCAACCCTACAAATCAACCCCTCAGAAAGAGTGAAATTACCGAAACTATAAATTAGCAAGCCCAACGGTACCTGAGCATCAGATCCCCGGAACGTGAAACACTGTTAACCCGTCGTTGGACGATCGACGCACCCCAGACGCTTAACAAAATAATGGACCCGTCCCGCGGTCGAATATATCATTTCGCAATAAAGCAATATAATTGGAACGCGATTCGTCATCATAAAATTAGTTCGGTCCGGCGAGAAAGCCGCGCGAGCATGAAATCAATGATACCGGGGGAGGATCGTTGATGTGACGTGAACGCCCGGAATTATCGTCATCGTCATCGTCCCGAATAATACGGGGATCGATCCACTCCCGTGGCAAGGATGACCTAGCCGTGGGGGTCGCCCTTTGACACGATGCTTATCGCGTCCCGTACGTGATTGACGCGTCAGGTCAACCGATTCTACTTCGATTTCGTGTTACCACTCTATCACTCCTGGCCAATACGCTTTGTCACCGACACACCTGCCTCCGCACCGCGATGTTTACGCTACCGCGCGCGCCGCGCGGCGCCACCGTCGCTCGCCTTTTAATTCTCTTCGTGGCGACATTTTTATGGCACACCTGTACCTCCCGCTGCGCGTGACGTTTTGCTTCGCGAGGGGGTGCTTCGTTGGGACTTTATGTCTAAATTTTGTGCAGTGAAATTTATTACTTTGTTTCAGCTGAATTATGTTATCCTTGTGCTCAGTTCGGGAGTATATGGATGCTTGGAAAATAGTGCAGTATTGTGTTCAAATTTCAAGTGGCAGGGTCTGTTTTTGTAGGTTATGCTAAAATTTGCATTCGTGCTTTTCGTTAGTCAGGACTTGGATATTGAAGGTTGGTCTGAAGGATCATATAGGGTAGCGTTTTCTAATTAAATTTTACTATGGAACCCTTCGAAAGACAGTTTTTTTATTTTATTTGAGGGGGCACTCTAGTGTAACCGATCGTTTTTCAACGTCATCTTTGGGAATTTATTTAACAAAAATTATAAGTTTATACTATCTGGCGTTTTGTCTGCACATTAAGGTATGTTTGAAGTAATACTCAGAAATTTTTTTATTTTTTTCTTCTGACAAGGAATGGTCGGTTATCCGAACATTCCGATTTTTTGTTAAATTGTGCAGGTTTGTAGAGGACCTCAAGAGAAATGTCAGGCAAATTTTCGGTTGTCTCTATTTTCAGTTCTTCCTGGTGAAAACATTCCTATTTTCAGGTATATCTTGAAAACTGTAGTAGATACAAAAAAATTGTTATATGGAAATTTGAATGGTGTTTATGTTGTATAAAACTATGTAATCGAATTGTTTAAAATTTGTGGTGGGGGAACATTTTACTCTTTAAATTACAAATGTTAAACAATTTGATTACCCATTTTTATATAGCATAAAAATCCGTTAACTTTCATCGTAATAATTTTTTTAATATCTATTACAGTTTTCAAGATACGAGCATCCCTTATCAGAAGAAAATATCTTCAGGTCAGTTAAACTCGTTCAAAGCCACTTTAAAGGCATTCAAGATAACCCAAGCTCATCCAAATTTATGCAAAATGGGTGAAGAATTTCAAAAGAATTTCACTTATTTATTACCTCCCTGCTCCCAAACTTACAGCACCACAAAAATGGTCTCCACGTTCTGAATCTCTACATTAACTTAATTGCAACCCCAAAACAACTACCGCAAAAAGTTCCGTCTCCAAAAACAACGATGGCCGACTGGCAAGCGTCGAGCACTTCACCCAAATCTAATTCCTGCCCCACGAACGCCATAAAAGCAGTGTGTGCCTCGACAACAATTTCGGCAAACTCCGACACGTGTAAACAAGAATCGCTGGCGACGTGTGTTTCGATCTAAAATCGCACGAGTTACTGGCGCCTGGCTTTCCTCGAAATAAATTCAGGTCCGCGCGTAGCGGTGTATTGAACGCCAGTCAGGAATCGGATGATGTTTACAGCGGTGCCCAGGTTTCCCTCGGCACTGGAAGAGCAGAATGTCGGAGAAACGGCTCACAAACGAAAGAATTTAGGTTAAACGGGAAAAGTCGGACGAGGACTGTGCCGGGATCGGACATCGAATTTTGGTCCGCGCGAACCAGTTTCGCTGTAAGATACGACGCGAAATCGACCTGGTCAGAACGAATCCTTGGGAGGTTTACTGCCGCTGGGTAGAGAAAGGGGACGGGAGAGCGGAAGGGCACTCGTGGAAAGTCCAACGGCAAAAATTTCGGGAGAATTTAGGGAAGCGAATAGGTTAGGGACAGGTGCGTCGTATCTCTTTCTCTATTTCCATGACAGCGACGAACGCTGGGAACACGACTACAGTCGATGCCCTCTTCAGCGACGAGTGCTTTTGTATATTTTCATTACAAATTGGGGTATGTCTGCTGGTCCACACTATTTCTTACCGACTATATAATTGAAGAGGCCTTGAAGAAAACATTGTACCTAATTGAAAAAAAATTAAGTTTTTCAGGAGACAGAAAATACTTCAATGAGTTTAAATTATTTATGAAAGTTGATTTGTTTTGATTACTAAATATGCTTAAGTATAAAATAATCCAAATGCATCACATTTGATATTTTTTTGCATTAATATAATCGAAATTCGTGAAAAAAAGAATTGTATTTTTGGAAAACCATGTAGCTATGTGCTAGCTCTTACAATTAGTTGTAAGGAAACTGAATGGGCCATTCATTTAAATTTGCAAGCACTGTAAGTGCTAATCCTGTTTGTCGGTTTCATCTACTAATTTACTCACTATTTGGTGTAGTAATAATACACTTTTTTTTAAGATTGCATCTACCCTTTTTTGGTGATTAGCAAGCACGTTAATTTACCTAAAAATGAAGGTATGTAATACATTAGCTGTGCAAAGTCGTGAGATTATTCATTGCCACGATTGGTTTGCGGCCTTTTAGATTACTGATATACAGCTGCGTCAGAAGTGTAATAGGTTATGTGGTCGCCTACAGAGATGAATAAACTCAAAAATATCAAACAATCTCTAACAATTCCTTTTGTCGGATGCATGCAGTTCTGCACCCAATTCCATTGCAAATAATTTTATTGAGGATTAATATTTCCCAACCCCTGTCACTATGTTAAAATTTTATACACCAAAAGGATCCCTGTTAACAATAATAAAATTAATTAAATTCGCAGATCAAACGTACCAATTCTCTTTTAAAAAAAATACAGCTCCCATGTAACTACATATGCATATTCTTCCACGTCCAGCATCCCCCACCAATGCACATTTTCAAAAACCAACACGCAAACGGAAGTATCATTAGCGAGGGGGTTGCAAACGATTCGCCGATATCCGAAAAGCATCGACGTGGTCGGACTACCGTCCGCGCGGTTGCTTCTGATCGAAAAATTTATCATTCACCCATATTATTTTCGGAAGGGGATGAAGGAAGGGGGGGGACGTTTGGTTCTCGACGAAGCCGGAGATAAATGGTGCTCGCCGTTTGATGCAGCTACACCAATTGGTAGATACGCGTTTTATACACATGCGCATTTTTTTTTAACGCGCCAATCTGTTGGAAACCTCTGGAGCTTTTATTCGCGACATTGCAGATCGAAGAGATTAATGCAGCCGGCCGGATTTAAATATTTTATACGTATAACTCATAGGGGCGCGACTAACTGTCGCGATCTACGCGCGCGCAAAAAAAAAAAAAAATAAAAAAATAAAAACTCCCCCAACGAGCTGGCAACCCCCTGAATCGTATCGGCCTCGAATAGCTATCTCGGAACCGTGTTCAGACCCCTTTGAGACCTACGCCCTTGATCGGCGCACGGTTTTTAGACACGCGAGAATACTCGACGCATCGAAATATCGACTTTTATAGCCGCGCTTAATCGCCTCTGCCTTGGAATATCGGTTACACGCCGCGCAGTGGATATTGTTTCGCAGCGGGGGGATGTTTTGGATAACGTTGTGCTCGGTTATCCGAACTGGCCATGTCTCTTTCTGTTGCTGGACTTCGTTGCTCGCCTGATTTTGTACATAGAACGTTACATGGTTGTTTACAGCAGTGTATTTATTGCGTAGAGCGGATAGGGTTGTACAGCGTCGATTACAAAGTGCCTTTGTGTACTTGAAAACCAGGGATTGTAATCGTAACTCGAACTAGATTCGGTTTTTAATCCTCTTCGGACGATGAACCCTGTGAGTTTAGTTAGTGCAGCCAGCCATTGCGGATAACGCCGATAGGCGTTCAATGTGTAGCGCGAGTAAATGGAGGTGGAGGATTTCCGCATGTGGTGACGGTTAGGATTTCGATCTCCATATTCGAAGGGTTACAGGTGGATAGTCATCTGACATTTTTGTATTTAAATTACAAATTTGAAACAATTCTCTAAACAAATTCTCATCGAATGAAAAAATTAACTTTGTTCGTCGAATAAACTAAAGTTAAAGTAACTTCCATTCGATCTGCTATTTAAATAATTCTTTATTTAGTTAATGTCCAACTCCGTTGAGCCTCTCTGAGACAGTTCTATCGATAACCATAAGTCGACAATTAAAAACTATTTTTATTCCTCTAAAATTGACACTTTTGAAGAATCGACCAAAATTTTAAATACGCAGGGAGAGTGTTAAATATACATGTGGATAGCAGAGATAATCGGGTTTTCTAGCCTATCTCCAGAGCCATCTCACGCACCTCTAATCTCTCACTGCCCCATTACCACCTATTATTCCATCTATCATCCCCGATTTCCAAAGCCCCCAGCAACACGTGACGCTGGGACGCGCGCCCCAAACGGGGTGGAGAGTGGTACAATCAAGCGCGGAGGCGGCAAGGGAAGCAGTGCGAAAAATGGCGAAATCTTATTGCCGGCCGGTAATTCGCGGCACGCGCGTCCCATTTGTCCGTCACGGGAAGAGAGGGGGAGAAACTGTGCGAGGATCGGAGGGGATCTCGCGGAAATAAACGCGTGCCCGGGGGGCAGGAAGTCATTAGAGCGGTACGTGATGCAGTTGCCTGGCGGTGGGGGATGGTCCAACGAATTAAGATGGCGTTTCTTTCGTTTTGCTTCACTCTTCTCCCCGAACGCTTCCCGAAAACCCAAATTGCCCCCTTTAGGCGGGGACGATCGGGGGACGGGGTCCACGAAGATTCGTGGGATTCGCGAGGAGTAATTGGGAGCCGCCTGGGCACACATAGCCCGTTTTCCCACTAATGGCCACGGAACGGGGCACGACTTCTCGGGAACACGGACCGTTTCGCGCCGAGTTAATGTTTGCGGAGCAAGACGGAGGGAATGACGACCGCAAGGGCGCGTAATGAAACGAGGTAATGTATGGGCAGTGCGCGAAAGAGGGACATAGGGCGGGGATGTATTTAGATGGGGATAGTTGCAGGGCGAAGGGAACATGTACGCACTCTTGCGCCTACAAAAGATGGGGAGAGGTAGATTTGTGGAGTAAGAGATTTCGGAGGTAAGGGTTGGGGTAATTAGGGGCTTGGGGAAGGGGGATTTATGAAAGGAACGTTGGTGAAATTGGAGAATTAAAAGGGAAGTGGCTTGTAGGAATGTAGGGACGAATTTGCTTGGGTGACTCGCTCCAATCATATTGTGGCAGTTCTTTGGACACACATTGTTACACAATTTATGCGCAATTGGAAATATCTACTCAACAAGTTCATCCACAGACAGCGTGCGGACCAATTATGCTCAACAATGAAGGGGGGAAACATATACAGGGAAGTGGTGGTTATGCGTGCGTGCACTGAAGCCAGCGCCAACCCACACACATGACCACCACTCCCCTGTCGGTGTTTCCCCCCTTCATTGTTGAACATAATTGGTCCGCACGCTGAATTTAGATAACACCAATTTTACGTCTGTTTTCGATGTGAACAACTGAATGTCCTGATCGGTAACAAAGACGTTGTGTTCTATCTGCCCATATAGCACAGACGTCTTAAAGATAATTATCGTTAATACAACTGAATCGAGTGAAACCTTTGTAGGTATCTCTACCGAGCACGAAACATCAGAATTAGTCAGAGCACCCTCGAAACGCTCGTATTTACCCAGGAGCCAGAAAAGAGGCTCGGCAGAAGCACGCGCGTGTACAAACTCAATCGAATCCCCATCCCATGAACTTCGTCTCGCACAGTTTCTCGCCCATAGGCTTTATTGAATTTCACCAGCAGCCCTTGGCGCGCCACGGAACTCCGACAATTAAATATTCGAGGGACCGCGCGGGGGAAGTTGGGGGAATATAAATTCCGCGAGACGGCGGAGCTCGGCGGAGAGCTGGCCCCCCGGTTCTAAGCGCGAGTAACGCGATTACGGGAATCGGTGATAAGTATCTATGACCCGCGGGCGTGATCCATCGCGGAATCGCTCGCGCAGTCCTCCGATGTCTTCTTCTTCCTCTTCTGGAAGCTCCTAGGCCGTGATTAATTCGTCAAAGGCGTGGGCGTGACGGGGGACCCCAGACACCTCAGACACCAGGAGCAGCTTTATAAACGAGTTCCCTCCGAGTTCAACGTTCACGGTTCCGCGCTGTCGCGATGCTTCTTGTCCCTTGTTCGTTCTCCAATTACACGGCGGCGCGTGAGCTCGGTTGTTGCGCCAATTAAGCAATAGGGGCAAACGTCACTGGCGAAAACAATGCTACCTGCGCGACGCTGCGTCCTACATTCGACCAAGCGACTTCTTCGTTCTTGCATGGCTCCTGTTTGCCTACGCCGCCCTTCCTCCACTTTTTGCGAGCACCTCGCCGTCGACGTGAAGTGTAAATTGTGCATACTGGGTTTGTAGCTCCTTTTCCGTGCAGGGTACCTTTTGATATTTTGGACGGGCGAGATTCGCTTTGGAACTTACCTATTGTTGGGTGTGTGCTACGCGGTGACCCATTTGAAGTGCACCACACAATTATTTCCTAAACTATTCGTTACTAAAAAAATGTTTCAAGTAAAACTCACTGCGCCTGGAAAGGAACAATTGAGAAACAATAAATCTTAAGGGGGGATTCTCCTGCAACAGCCCTCGAAATTTATGAATTTTTTTGGAAAAAACTATTGTTAATATTGCATTAAACTCTTTTAGGATATAAGGAGGCATCTTTAAACTCGCAAAAAATATATTTTTTTATTGTATTTAATTATTGTAAACCTCTTCGACGATGTTGGCGTCAGGTATAGCATCTGTCATAATCATTTAATTGCAAAAAAAGAAGAAAATTTTCTAAAATTTACTGGACCCAAAAATTTTAATTTCAGGTTTTACCTCCCCGACACCGCCACCACAAATCCCCCACACTCACCTTACACCACCAACAAGTCAGACTCAGAGTCTGTCAAACGAGTAAGCTCCAACATGCATCCATCTTCTCCACAGACTTTTCCTTACTTTCTGCTCCCCACACCCACAATGTCACCCTTATCGGACGACCCCGTCTGCCCTTCCCGATTATCCAGTGCCAGGGAAATCAGGAATCGCCGCAGACACCGATGGAGCCCGATAAAAGTAATAACGCGATGGTTGAAGCGGTTTTCAAGGACCCCCGTCCGCGAGGTAGGTCTATCGGTTGTCGTCGTTGATCGACGGAAGAGGGGGTGGTCTGAAATTCTTGGAACAAGTCGAGCAGCGCGTTTAACGACCCCTGCCATACCCCTCGGTGCTGGTTGGCATGCGGCGCTTATTATCTCCCTGACGAAGAGGCTCCGCGAGAGATGCTCTCTCCAGCGTGAAAGTGGATGAAGAAGACGTCTCGCCGGCAGCCCCTCGCCCGAGGATTGGACCATTCGTTTTTATCGCCCAATCGAGTACACCTGTCGACCTTCGCGGGCGGGGCTATTACGCCGCCTCTATTGTTATTGCCAGGGCGTCGGGACGTTAACCTTTTTATCGGGTCGCGATGCATAAATGCGTCGTTAGGCGCGGCAACACGACGGGCAAGCCGCCTCGATAAATAGAAGCGGCCCGGGCGGACGTTCTTCGCGACACGCGAGAAAGATCGACGATAAATTGCCGTTGTCGTTTCCACACTCCCCCTTCTTCGCCCCCTTGTCGCGTTTCGACGTGTTAATTGGGTTGTTAATGACTAAGAGTGGCGGAGTTGCGTGGCGCGTGGAAAGCGAGGAGTGAATTGAGGGCAAAGGGGAGTGTAACTTGATCGGAGGAGGGAAGAGTATGGTATGAGAGAAGCGGGGTATCTAAGTGGATAATCTGCGAACGGTTTATGAATTTCTAAGGTGGGCTAGGAGATATGTACTGTGCGTTGCTGAGAAGATGTTCAGCGGGATGGCATAGGTAGAAGGGGGACTTCGTTCGCATCTATGATTGTGGTAGAGAGAAGCTTGGTCTGTGGGGTTATAACAAAGGGATCCGCATTTCTTCCGCTCGCCATCTTCTCAGCAACGGACAGTACATGTGTCCCAAAATTGCGGGACTTCCTGGAACATGCAATATGCGATCCACGAAAATGTTATTTCTTCGCTGCACTGTAATATAAAATTATTTAATTAGATTTCTTGGAGGGGAACATTTATATTCTAAAAGTCAATTATGTAATTGAAAATAAATCAAACATTTGCTTAGGTTTAAGGTGTTCGATTTGACAGGATCTACAAAATTTCCAAACGCGAAACGATACATGTGTTTAGAAGAATCCAAACGAAACAAATGAATTCTAGTTACGAACCAATTAAATGCGCCTTGTTAAAATCAGGCTAACACACGTAGATAAACTCACCACCAAATAACCACCCCTCCCACCCCAAAGCGAGCATCGTAATCCATTTCTTTCGTCCCACCTCCAGCTGAAACTTTAAACCAACCCGAAATTACCAGTTGCATAACAATGTACTTCCCCCTGCGCGAGCAAAGATGGAAATATCCCCTCTGTGTCTCATAATCCTCGCATTACCATATTAAATACATCGTATTCCTTTCGTCCCTCGCGAAGCGGATTACTCCTCGAGGCGGATTTATTCTACCAGCGGGGCAAGCTCGTTCGACCGGATCTCGGATGTGATCTCGAGGAAAAACGTTTTCGGTAACGCTGTGCAAATTGTAGCGGCGATTGCTTAGCGTCCGGATGATACTTGAAAGGCGGGCCAGGGGCCGGTGTTTGCGCCTGTGAAATACGCCGCGCGGTATTCGCGTTGCCCGAATGAAATTTTTAATAAATACGGCGCGGGGGCGGCTAGAAGTTGCACGGCCGCGACGTACGAGGGATCGATAAGGCGGCCTGGTTGCGTTTCGCTTATTTATACATTATTTAGCCGGGCGGAGCGCAAAGTTGCTCGCCGCGCCGCGCCGCTCCGAACTTTTTAATCATCTTCAACCGAGCGCCCCAGATACCCTCTGAATAGTTTATTAATTCCCGTCGAACCGCTCCGAGAGCATCAATATTATTATAAAGCATTCTCCATGAAGAATTCAGGCGAACTCCCCGCAAACCAATCGCCGAATCGCTTTACATCCATCACTCCCCCTCCACCGTTGGGGGATTAATTTTTATGAAACGAGCAGAACGTTTCCTACGGTCTGCCACTTTTCAACCTGCCTCTCTCTCTGACCGTTTCGTATTTCAACGTGATCGGTTATTTGGATGCGCTTTTCTGCGGATGCTGCTTTCACGTTTATTCTCTGAATGCCAGATATTTCCAATCGCCGATCGTTGGCCGAGATGCGCTTAACTCTATGCATATTGAATTAATGCTTTGAGGATGGGGTTTGCGGAGGGTATTGTTTGAATGCAGTTCGGGGGCTTCTTGGCGGGGAGAGTTGCTTCGAATGTTTATCGAATGTGCACGGAGTTGGAGATGCTTTAAGGGGGTATTCTACTTTAAAAATCGGTTTCTTTTTTTACACGTTCTTAAAGGATATTGTTTTAAAAATGTATATGTAAATCCCTATATCTGAACTCGTGAAATTAAAAAAGTTAGAGGTGTTTGAACAACGCGTTTTTCCCAAAACCATATTTTATAGTCGATTTTTTCTTTTGGTTTAGTACCGACTATGATTATAGCGAAACTGGTCCTAATTAAGAATTACTTTGGTTTTTTTATTTCAAATGAATAGGATTAGCGGAATTATGGCAACTATGGGAACACTTTTTGTTTAATAAATGCGTTCAAACGCTTGCACTGCCATAAATTGTAAACATTATTCAAAACAAGGATGAATATACGAATCAAAGTATTAAAAAAGTGAATATTTTTAAATTTCGATTTTAATATTCAGTCAACTTGACTTGACTGTTTCTCAAGGTTGTTCCCCTCCTTTGTGAAGTTATATCTTTTATCGAACGAATAACACAGGTAAATAAAGACGTACAAAGAAATCCCATTACGCTACTAAAGTCGAAGTGAAAGGTAAAAGCTTTATGGCGCTGTTAAATTTAAGAATGATTTTCATGTGCAATATATCAGTGAGTGGCTCATTCGTTAAAAAGTGAGTTGGATCGAGGCAGCAGCGTTTATATTTCAAGCAGGGGTGAATAATTCAATCGCGACGGACTGGGTGGCGACGGGGGTGGCTGGTGGTAGTAACGCGCAGTGGGTGTAATTTTAATTTGACAGCGATTATGGTCGACAAAAGCTCGGAGACCATTCTCGTAAATTTTACACGGTGACGGAGGCCGCCTGTACCCTTTCCACGCAAATGAGGGTTGCTAAGAGCAACGACGGGGCGGAAAAGTGCGCCAACGGTAATAAACGCCTTAAACTCGATGCCGATCGTCCTTTAGACGCCACCTTTTCTCCTGTTTCTTAGCAATATGTCCACCGGATAACTTCCATTAGAGGAATGATGGTTGTAACAGTTTGGTACCAATCATCTCGATATTTATGTGGAGAGGGGCCATTGGTAACATCTTCTGGTCACATCTTTGATCACACTTCTACTTGATTATGGCATTGGAAGGCTTTGCCTTTAATACTTTGTTTCCGGTATGGCCAGATGTAAAATGTGTAGTTCAACTACTGGAATTTGCAGTGTTGCAGTGAAAGAAAAATAAGAAATTGTAAGAAAGTACTTTCTAAGCTCGTACTTCTTAATATTTGCCTTTTTAATCAGTGCCAAAGATTTTTGCAGTTTACCCAAATTTAAAAAAATACAGTTGCTGAATGCTTTGAGTACCAACAGAGCTGTTAGTTGGAGCACTGAATGTTGACGTCACCTCAAACTTCGATTACTTTAGAATTAATTTGAAATTTAAAAAAAAAACGTTTTCGCTGTTGAGTGTCTCCTGTCAATTGCCTTAATGAAACAGAGGTCGCTATAAAAGTTAAGACGGATAAGACTTTCCGGTCTCCCTTCCCCAAGCAGCCAGACCCTGGACCAATTATAATATTCCACACGAATTCAATCAGCAGTCACGCCACAGAAGCCCTCGCGGTTTCTGCTCGCTATTTATTCCCCAGGGGAAGAGGAGGAAGAAGAAGAAGAAGATTGAAGAATCTTGTCGATACTCTGCTAGGCGGAAATGGAGACTGTTTGCTAACGATTCGAGTTAACGGGATTGGACAGGGTGCCCTGTAGGACGTCGTACGATCGTCTCCCCATTAAATACAAGCTCGACGAGTGGAGGATCGAGCTGTTGATCCTCGAGGGCCATCAGCTCGCGGGAAAATAAGGAGATCGACGCACTCCTCCATTCGCCGAGGACTGAGGAATCCCAGAAAACGGAGATTATCCCTGCTAGCTGGTCGTCGTCAGGGCTTTACTTATCGTTAGACCTTGCGGAGTCTCCAAGACGATGATCAAAGAAACGACGACTTCCCGCCACTCTTTCTAGCGGTCACCCCTTGTATATTACTTCCGTTCTCACCCTTTTCACCCTCGCCAAGAGCCACGGCGGGGAATACGAATTGCTTCCGATTCTGAGACGTATATATATGCAATTCTTTGTTTAGCGAACGATTTGGGGATGGCGCAAAGGATCTAGCCGGATAAAAATAGGGAAAACGACCAAAATACCAATTTCAGTATTTATGTTTTTTTTTAATTCCTTTATTTCTACCCTTAATGATTGATCGAAAAAATATATGTAGTAGAGCTAAAAAGTATCTACTACGTACATTTTGAAGCATTCAAATATCTTAAGTAGTTTTTGAGAAAAAAAGTGGGAAAGTTTAGGGTTATTATCCCTATATAATCGTAACGAGAGGGGGTAAAGGTCTGAAATTTCTCTCAGTGTCTTTTTAGACAAAAAGACATTGTTTGGTATACAATATACATAAATACTAAAATTGGTGCTAGGGCCATTTTCCCTATGCTTACCCGACTAGATCCCTTCCGGGTATCACTTCTCCTTCCAACAACGTTTAGAAGCCGTAGCGGGATTTTTGTTCGATAGTGCATCCAGAGATCCGGAGGCTTGACATTGTTCATTGGACGCTGAAATGCAAAGTGGGCTCGATGACGAATAACGTGTTTCCAGAGTAGCCACTAGATCCAATAGCGACTCAAGGCTGGCACAAGGCGGCCATCCAGCGCTGCAAGTGCCAGCACGTAGCTCGAGTAAGGGAAGGCTCTCTGGATGTGGGTCAAGTCCCTTTGATCACTGAATCGTATTTATCGCGAAACTTCGCAGCAATCGTCGTCCTCTGGTTCGCCTCCGCGTGATTTCCGGGCGAGTATCAGCCAGGAGCCGGCTGGTTATTAATCGCGAAGAGAGAATTAAATGGAGAACAAAGGGAAGGGAGTCGATGTGTTCGGTCACCGAATGGAGTCCGCTGCTTCAAGGAATCCTCTGACCACTGGAATCTTTATCACTCATTAACACTATTCCTACCACAAACCGGTCAAAAAGACCGTTTTTAAAATGTCGATTAGAATTTCCTATATACAACGTAATTGAATCGCCTTTAAACTTCACTTTGCCTCAAATATACGTATAATACATTTTTGAATATTCACTTCTTGTTTTATTGTTTATTTTCTGAGAAAAATTTGTAGTCTGTCTTACCTAACGCGACCGGTCAAATGACGTGAGATGTGTCGGTAGGCATAGTGTTAAATGAATAAGGGAAGTACACGAGTGGTACTCGCGTCTCACTTTTACCAAATGATAGTCCTAATTAAAAGAAGTAACTTTTGCCCAAAAAATTTTTACTTCATCTCGTATAGTTTGGGAGTTATAATACAAAATCGGAAAGTAGCCGGATTTTCAGGGGCCAGTTTCACCTCCTTATATTGAATTTGGGGAGCAAAAGAAATTGCACGATAGATACCTATGTAGATAAAGTTTCATAATTTTTTGAATTTTCGGGTTGGATATCTCCCCTTGTCAGTGCTTATCATGTATAAGAATATATCAATAACATAAGGTGCACTGCTTAAAAAAACACGCGAAGATGAAGTTTAATATTTCATCCTTCCCAGTTCCTGCGTCACCAAGTAATCATGAGATTCGTTTCTATAACTAATGCTAGATACGTTAATGAAGTCAAGTGGACACCTATCCAGTGATTCAGAGCTAGCAGGAGGCTGTCCATTGAAAACCACCCATTCTTCGTCTACGGCCAGCGTCGCGTTAAACATCCGCTTCGATTTACCCTCGAATCGTGTTAGAGCGCGACGCAGCGCCACCATAAAGGGGGATTTTACGAGAACAGCGTATGCTCGAGGTAGAAGTCGTTACCCCTGGGCTACATTATCGCTAGCCGCGGTTTCTGGATACTCTCCCGGGCCGCGTTAATTCGGATTTATCCATCCCCTTCGAAAGCCAGCCCCGAGGTTAACCTCTTTCGCATTCCCTCGCTATAATTCCATGCCTCGAATCATTCGCTGGGCCCGTAAATCTGCGGATTAGTGGCACGGTTTCTTTTTCTTGCCCTCGGGGCATTCTGCTCGCTGCAGTGTTCTGTCATTGTTCTGCTTTACATGAACTGTGGTTGCGTCGACAGATGTCTAGAAATTCTTTGAAATATCAGGAAAAAATCGGCGAGTCATTGTGGTCCGTGATCTCCTGGTGTACAACCAGCAGTTACTTTGGTACACATTCTAATTGTAATAGGTATGTCGAGCAATCGCGAGGTGACTAATGCGCATGCGTAAACAAGGTAGGCAACCCCAAGGTCTGTAGAATAGAAAGGTTGCCTGGTTACCAATAGCAACCATATTGCTACGTCACCCAGCATGCCAAACAACGCTATATAGAATAGTGAATTCTGATCATATTCCAACGTGCGAAGATGAATTTCGTGCATTAGTTTTTATATATTATTGTATTAATATTGTTTTTATATATTATTATTTGTATATATGAGTTTTTATATATTATTCGCTGCGTGACGTCACGCGGCGGACTTTCATTCTGGTTCCTGATTGGTCGAAACTTACCAGGCAACCTTTCTATTCTACAGACCTTGAGGCAACCCAATCACGCACGCGCTTTCTTTTAACTCTGCGTATCTAACCTCACTTTTACTCGGTATATTATAGGTTAGGTGTCTTCTAGAAAAATTGTCATTATGTATACTTCTGCTCTCCTATGTACTATATAGGTCACAAAAAGGTACATCGTAATTGCAGAAGGTAGCTCTATAAATATTACTAACCTCACAATTAATCTGCCAGATATTAATTTACTTTGTATTGAAGCGCTCCCGTGAGAAGCCCCTCTGATTGTATAACAGTAACAAATTTTCACTCTGTATTCATAAAATTTTCCTTCAATTACTAAACCAAAGCAGCAGTCATTTATCTCCCAAACAGTCGAATCGTTACTTCCACAAGCAAAGGCTGCCAACCGCTAAAAGACGCCGCGTGTCATGGCACTCGATCGCCTCCGAGCAGATTTTAAGTGGACGTGGCGCGACTGGCAGAGCTTCCTCGTTGCTTGACGCCCGGCCGTTGCATCTATATTGACAATCCGTCAGGGAAGAACATCGGGGATCCTCGATCGCGCTCTCGCGGCCCATCCACTCGAATCCACTTCGATCGGCCGCTTCCAGGGAAGAGCTTTCCATCGTGGACGCACGCCCACCCACGCGCTTTACCGATCTACTCTTTCATCCGCCCCGTCACCGAGGAGAATGGCCGCGCGGCGACGTCCCGGAAGACGAATCGATCCTTCAGCAACTGCCAAATGACTTTACGATCGCCCTGCTAGTTTGATCGACCGGCCTGCCATCTCGCGAGACGACGCGGTAGATCGAACTTCGATGCATGCTGTTGACTTCTTGCTGGATCCGAGCGCGGCACGCCTAGCTTTATTGCAGTAATACCGGGGCCGGGAAAGTTTCTTCTGTGCCACAAGGATTCTTGATGAATCGATCGTTTGATGCCTTTATTATCGCGAACTCTGTGTTTCAGAGTTGTTAGGAAGTGATGTTTGAGTTTCGAAGTGGAGGGGAAACGGCAATTGTTGACACGCGAGTGGATGGGGTTTTTAGTATGAAAGGAATGTCTTCGTTTGTGGTTAATGTTAAATAGCAATGCGATTTTATACGGTGCTATAATACTACAGCGAAGAAACGAGACATAAAGGGTTTACTAGGTATGTATTTGTGCAGTGACATCGCTGTGGTTTCCGTTGACTTTGTTTAACACAGATTGTAGATAATGGGGATATTTTGAGGTGTTCTCTCGAATAGATCGAATGCTTGTTTGCCACTTTCACGTGGCATATACGTTGTCAGTTCACTAACAAGATGATGCCGTATAGATTGACAATATTAAACGTGCATTACAGAAGTTTATTCTGCCTGCACCATATTCCAGTTTCTATATTAGTAATGTGAGATCGGGAACTCCCATGGCCATAAGAGGATTCCGGAAAATACGGACACCGAAGCGTGACGGTGGTCAAGGTGGTTAAAGCGCGGCTAGGTACGTCAGAGGATTCCGAACATCCCGATTTCGAGTCCCATTACCCCAAGATCTTTTTTTTTGCGTTTCCTACAATTAATATCCACAGAGGGGGCCCCTACATATACTATTACTATATCTATATGCATGACAGCGAGAACAAAGTGGGGAAAATATACCTAAAACCCTAGAAAATAAAATTTGGTCATTCCTCTTCTATACAATTGGTATTACCAAAAAGAAAACTAATTAACTAATCATTATCTGCCTTCATTCGTGAGCACTATGGGCCCCAAATTCTTCAACCACTCTTCCACACTGTCTGTACCTAAAATCACATGAATCTACAAAGAAGAAGCATCAGCAATCCTGCTACAAAACCAAAAGCATATCGAAACACCTCCAGTACCCCCTTCAGCCCTTTCCAAGACAGCGATTAATTCGCCCCCTACCGTCACCTGCTCTGTCTCCAAATCCAGGCGATCTCGAACGCGCACCTCCACTTCCCAGGCGACACCCGTAATCCCGTTCCATCGAGAACATGGACGCTCACGTGAACTCGGAGTGGGGTGACGGGCTCTAGGCCGACGGGAGTGCCCTTACGGACGGTATGCAGGCTTTATTTGCCCCTGATAGAGGAGTTCCATAAGGCGAAGACGAGCACGAGCCGAGGGTGGAAGATGGGGAGGGAGAAGCTTTCCAAGCTGGGGAACGAGGAGGGTTAGGTCGAGTCGGTCGTTGACGGTTAGAGGATGATGCCGTGGTCCCTGGATCGATCTCAGCCCACCATCCTCCGCAACCACCAAGCACCAGCTAACTACCCTCGCAGACACGCGCGCTCGCATGCACATACGGGCCCGCTCCAACGGCCCTCCCCATCCATACCCTCTTGCGTTCCTCGTTCTGGCATACGGTACCGTAGGCCTCCACCCTCGCCACCCAGCCGGGCAACATGCTCGTCCAAGGAGCAGGTTAAGCACGAGCTCCCATGTGTCTACAGGAACATGGTGGAAGCGCAGGATCCGCGAGCCAAGACGATCTTTTTTGGATAGTGACGCACTGTGCCACGTGTGATGTTGTTTCTTACAAATTAGTACTAAATTAAATTTCATTGATCACTGCAGTTGAGTGTGTTGAGGGGTGGATGCTTGACTCTGGGGTGCGCTCTGAAGCGTCGATTCTCTGATATACTCGAGATACCTACAAGTCCTCCGAGCATTAACTGCGCACCGTGCAGGTGTCGCATGTGTGGTAGGAGTGTGAAATCGTAGCGATGTATTCAAAGCAGCAGAGAGACTTTAAGGGTAGCTCGCACGCGCGCAGATAAGCATCATGTTTCCAATCTTCTTGGATCATGCACGTATATTAGAATCTGGATGGGATCGAAGGAGTCGAGTTGAAGGGTCGAGGGCGAAAAATTAGCTCACTCTTCCTCTCGAGCACGGATCTAATTTACACGGGAGCAGAAGGGGATGGAGCTGCTCACCCTGCCTCGCTCAGGAATTCACGCACTTCGACGCACGGTTTGTGTCTCGCACTCGTGAATAATCACAGTGTCGATCCTCCGTAGCAGCCTTCCTCCGTTGCTGCTCGGCCTCGCCATTTTCCGCAGTCCGTGGACCGTGCTCCCGAAGCCCCGCTGCTGCTCGATCGTCGGGAAACGTATCTTTCCTTTCGAGCGAGCGCCGATCCTTGAAGCTCGTCCCACTTCCGCGTCGCCTGCCTTTCGTAATTCTTCGAACTCGTTCTCGCGCGAGAATTAACCGGCTGCGAACGACGAGCGAGCTAATAGCGCGTCGTCCCAGCTCAGTCTGAACAGGATCCTCCATTTTCTTCGCGCTGGGATCCTGTATTTTCCTCTCTACTACTTATTCCGGAGTAATCGCGCACTTTGGTCGACGCGACGTAAAGTATCGCTGTTATATTTTGAATTAACTGGCGTACCCACTCTTGCGCGGACACTTTTATGGTGGGAATCTAATTTTAACGGTTATATAGATAAATTGGTAAATCATTGTAGAAATAAAACAATTGGCAGCTATACTATATACCTACCTGGTTTTTGGCTGTAGAAGCACCCACGCTGGTGAAGCGAGAAAGTTACATAACCTAAAAGCTTCTGCCTAACCGCATAACCTAAAAGTTCCTGTATTATAAGATAACTGATTGACAGATGGTCACTCTATCTTTGCAAATATATAAAGACTACTTGACCGATTTTGGACCAGGATTTTTGTCCACGCAGGCATATCAGTTCCACGATGTTCCAGTGCCATCAGTGTACATGGCAAAAAATATCGTTTCCCTGTATCGAAGTGGAGCAACTCACGGTTTTCCGTGGCAGTTACTCACACCGAAAGAAACGGACCGTTCACACAGCCGGCGCTCAACCGTCACGGAACTGATGTGCGCGCGTGGACTTTTAAAGGGGCATTTTTCAATGCTTGCGCCACTCAAGTGTGTTAAGCCCCGAGAAACGATCGCCGTAAGACTGACCAGCCCCAATGGCCCATAAACGCCGGAGAAGAAACGATCCTCGCCTGGAGAACAGGTGCACGCGAATAGCCCTTCGCTCTGCTCGTAAATAACCGAGCGTAAGAGAGCAGGGCGAAAATCGGGCCGGATATTATGCTTCCTCCCGCCGCTGTGCGCGCTGGGAAAAATTTATTTACGGACGCTACCGGCAGAGATACGTTCCCTTGAATCTCGACCGGCGCTAACGGGCGGTTTCAATCTCCGCGATGCCGCCGGAAGCGAGGAGCGCCGCTCCCGGTGCGTTTGCCAATCTCGCGGCGGAGACTCGTCTCTGTGGGAGCTGACACTTTAAAAATTCACGTGTCTCCGGGATAGGGCCGGGAAGACGCGACCGAAGAACCGGAGAGCAAACGGAAAAACTTGGTGGGGAGCAGGCGGCAGGGTGGGGCGAAGACGTATCGAGCAGGGAGGCAGGGAAGTGAATGGAGGGGGGTCGAAGTCGGAGAAATGAATAGGGCTGAAGGTGTGGGGTGTTTGGAAGAAGGTAGATGAATTTAATGATAAATACGGGATATTTTAGGGTATGTGGGACTTATACTTGAAGAGTGGATGATGCACTTGAGAATAATGAAGGATATTTTTGATAAAATTATGTCCGATTTGATTTTCATTAGGGGTTGTATCGAATTTTCTATTTGGACAACCTGTAGGTATTTGATTAGTTTCACAGCAGATGGTCCCAATCGCCTTCTTGATATTTCTAGGTGTCACTTGGGTTTGCTAGAAACCTTGTTCAATTTTCTAGCAAAGGGTTTCAACATTTTTAATTGATAGTTTGTGAATACTGGATTTTAAGTGATCCCGGAAGTGAAAATTGAATGGATTTTGGCAATAGTTAGCTTGTACATTTAAATTGAGGATTACTTTGTGATAATATTTGAATCTGCCGTACTCAGATCCGTAGGCTCCAACACTTTCAATCTGTAATGTTGCTCCAAGAGCTGCTTTAACCAAGCTCGCGTCTATCGCGTAATCTTGAAGCATCCTTTGCGCGGAGCACTTTGCAAACAGCGACAACGCTCGCCGGAAGAATCTCCATCGACAGAATTTCCATAATTTTCATTCCGTCGTCGCGGGCTCGTCTCGCGCGAACAAGAGGGCTGCAATTTTCAAGCAGCCCGTCGCGAGCCGCGTCTCGGAATAAAGCGAGCGAAAGAAACGCCAAGGGGCTGGGGGTGTTCCGGTGGATGCACGAGAGGAGAGCAAAAGGGAGGAGGTCACAACGTATCTCTTTCTTTTTTCCACCAAACGACGTTTGTCCACTTGAGTTACTTTCACTCGGGCTCTTGGAACGATGCAATGCGTTTGAAAAATCGAGGGGCATGTCGACGTAAATGTGTAAGAAGAATGGCCTCCCGTCAGCATTCTGTTAGTTTATGTGGGATCCAGCAGATGAGTTTGCTGCAAAAATGAAGTAGCTCGAAATTCTGAAAATTCACTCTGTCATAGAGCAAAGATATATTTGCTTAGTATTAGTGCCAAATACTTGAATTCAGGAAATATCAAAACAGAAATTTCCAACCACAATTTTTCGCATCAATATTTATTAATTTGATGTAACGTATATATACGTCGCCCTGATTTAATGAGAATATGGAGGACGTATATATACGTCGCCTGGATTCAAAGCGTGAAGTGGGTTAAATACTTTGAACATGTGTCTAAAAATATTTCGCTAACACTGTTTTTATTAGTTTTCCAAAAGTTAATACATTTGGAGCTGTTCCCTTCGTGTTGCAAAGTCTTCAATCGTAACCTTTCCACTCCAGTGTTCAAATTCGTCTACATTTATTCACCAAACATTGACGCCCCTGAAGCCTGACGCACATGAAAATTCTCACTAAAACTGAAATATATCGTAGCATCAAGTAGAACGGGTGTGCTCGTCTCTCAGTCAGCGTCCCGAAGTCTCGGCCCCATTAGGAAGACCCTAATTCCCCGTACGGACAATAACAGTTTTTCTTCGGGAACGGGCACAAAGTCCTTGACCGTCTGGAGATTTCGGTGGGCCAGGGGCTGCTTATTTATGGGAGCGATCGGGGCGGGTACGTGGTCCAGGGCTCGTTAACACTCTCGGCACGGCAGTTGCACGGGCAACACACGCTCCCTGGGAACTTCTTACGCGACTCGAATCCCGATTCCACGGGCGTCCTCCCGGGAGAGGATCCTGTTGACTTTTATCGCGGAGGGTCCGACAGTTTTGCGGCTCGATGTATTTTCTCTGCCGCGTGTTGGGCAAATATTGCTCTTCTTCCCTGCCGCCCTTTGTTTCCACGGGGCGTGCAGCCGGGGATGTTACACGTTAATGCCTTTAAAAGATCTACAAGGGATAGAGGTGCTTATTCGGATTAGGTACAGAAGGGCGAGTTTAACATGAAGATTTTTCTTAAGCGAGTTTATAAGGCGCTATAACCTTATTGGCTTTGTAACGTTCAAGGGCTACTATTTTAATTAATGGGAAACTTATCAAGGTGGAAGGAATTTATTTTCAAGGAATATATAGGTTAGGAATTTGAAGTTAGTTAGGCTGCTTGAAACGGAGTGTTGGATTTCAACTTATGCGTTACTGGTCGCGATGACTCCCCACTTCTTTGACAGAGAGATGAAAATTTATATTTTCAAGGGCTTCCGTAGGCGTGAGTTCCGCGACTTCACTTCTAAAATTACTTCATTCCATACGCGTTCCACCTAAACTAATTAAACCATCATCCGGTTGTTAACTTGTAGGAAGTGAAGGAAAGATTTTACGCTTAATCCTCAATTACTACAAGCTACTTTCTTTATGGACTCACTAGAGTTCGTTGAGCAATATAAGAAGTTTTTTGGAACGCCATCTTTGGGAACTTATATGTCAGAATGTAAACCAAAGAAAAAAATAAACTTAACCTTACCTCCTTTCTTTATGTTCGGTATGCTCTTATAGCAATACCCTCGACTCCGCCGCAAGAGGGCCTCTCGACCGATCCCGCTCTCTCGCAAGTGCTCTCTCATCTACTCATTTGTATACATATATATTAATTTCATCGTCCTACCTGGTAATATCCCCGTGTTTAAGGCAGGGCCTGCTAGTGGACCCCTACCTAGGAGGTACCCTACCTGAATCCCCACCAAACTATAACCCGTGTTCCGCTATAACGTAACGAAACTTAAACTGTGTACGGCGTTGTTGATAATGTTCGAAAGTTCACAAAGATCCTTTACTCTGAAATTGCAACTTCGATTTCTTCGTGACGACTATCAAAATAATTATTCAACCTATGTCTTTACAGAGTATTGAACCACTTCAACCACACCCATCTTCTTAACTCTTAGATTCTTATAAATAAGATACGAGTATCTATTTCACTTATTGTCAGTTCTTTGAAGGATCCCCCTCCTTGTACTATTAACCACAAACTTCCTACTTATTCGACATTGCTACATCCAAGCAATCGAAATCATCGATCACGGATTTCACATCTACGCCACCCATCGTTACAAACCCTCCAGTGCATTTATAGAGCACAACAGCTGCCCGAAATTAAAACACAACTGCTATTAAATGTCGTTGCCGTGAGGATCCGCGTATGCCAAGTATCGGAGGAATACAACAACAGTGCCAGGCGAGCCTGTTAAGGGAGATGGGAAGAAAGCAAAGTGAAGAACGGAAGGAAGATGGTGGAGCGGAAGCGGTAGTAGGATTCATAGGAAAAGGCCGAAGTCAAAGGTTTCGATTGATTCTTTGGGCTGGCGCGGATAAACGGTCGGGCTCCTGGCTCATCGAAGATGAAAGGGCACGTTCGTTAAATTGTTTAGTGGCTCCCGCGAGGGCACTTGTGGCGCATCCGCGAGCTCACTCGATTCTTTATCGCTCGAGCGCCCCGGAGAGGAGGGTAATTTGAATCGTATCTGATAAAGAGAACAACCACCAGCCATATAGATTCCATTGTGTATCGGCGAAGACGAATCCCCCACGTTCAAATAATGATCGTTGATGCGGATAAAAAGACGAGGAGTATAATTAACTTCTTTCTCCCTTTACTTACGTTTGCATGAACAGCTTGCAGCTTTGCTGTTGAGGGTGGAGATAGAAGCAGTGTTACTCAAACTTTTTAGAGCACTGCTCCCTTAGCTCTATTAAATTATTCCAACCGCCTCCTACCATGTACCGGGTGTCCCATTTTGATCTATCCACGCGATTAACTCCTAAAGTTTTGGATCGTATAACCCGCAATGCAATATTGTGTGTTACGACAATTGAGGCATTGAGTGCAAAAACGGAGTAACGCAAATTGCAAAAAAATTAACTTCTCCTATTTTATATGTTTAACATAGTATTGCTAGGAACTCAATTCCGCAAAAAAAATATGGGTTAGTCCACTTTTGCTCTCAATACCTTAAATATGCTATAAATCACAAAATCGCGAAAAATGGATATTCATCGTTTTCACCTTTCGCAATTTCCTCCTACTGTTTAGAACGCCACAGATGTTTGAAGCAACAGAGCCAGCGGCAGGGTGTTTAGTAATTCGCAGTGAAAATACTCGGTGGATTCGGTGGTGTGATCATTAAAGGTGATAGGAAGGTTACTCGATGACGTGACCTCGGTCGAGGCAGGGAGGAAATTACGAGGCAATTTCGCCTCAGATATATTGGAGAATGATTTTCACGGCGTTGCGTCGATTCGACGTTTCAGGGCGCCTATTATGGTACGAACGTTATCATTACACGAGACGAAGCTTGTACAGTTGATAACGCGGTTGATATTGCACGGGGACCCTTATCGCCGGCCACCTGCCACGTGCAGCTTGACGTAAGCAGTCTGCATCAGCGATAGGGGATGCTATTATGCGTTACACGTTTGCGCGTACGGGTCACTCGACGACGTAATCACCCCCGGCCGACAGGTTTCTTTTAGGGAGCTGCCAATCAGGTTGCACTGTCACGTGCTCGCCAATTACAAGCAGCAAGCTCTATATGAAGCCTCTATTATGGAAAAACTGCAATAGTGGCGAGAAAAGAGAGGTCAAAGATGGTGAATGCTTGAGGAATAGTGTTTAACTTCCTTTTCGTCTTCGACTTTGATTAGTGGTGTGACTAGATGTCCTCAACTCTTAGAGTTAATTTATTTTTATGCCCTTTCTAAATCCCTTAGGGTAGGACAGCCTTTTTACTTTTTGTCCATCTCTGTAGACATCTACACTTGGGTCCTCTTACCCGGTAAATGGCATTTGCAAAATTGCGAATATTTATGGTGTTATTACGCGCTACAAATTTGCGTTATCAAAATTTTGCAAAGGGTTTGAAAAACATAAATACCTGACGCAAAACACTTTTTTACAATTTTTTTTAACGTGAGTTTCCACGGCTTATTTTGCGCTTTTAATTTTTGTTTGAAACATTTTTTCTGTCTCTTGTAATTTAGGAGTTATACGCGAAAAAGTGGGAGTGCCCATTTGATTTGGAGGGTAGTTTTGACACCTTTAAAGGGCAATTGGGCACTGTAAATTATTCTTCTTTTGTAGACTAATAGGCATTATCCTGTTTATTAAAATAAATAAGTAAATAAAAGAAGGTATTTGTGTGGAATGTTAACACTCGAACTTCAGTTCGATCGGAGCAAACTACATATGTAGTTCTATTTTAGAAACGTTAACAAAGAGCAGTGATTAATACCCAATGGAAAAGTTACAAAGGAGACCTCAAGAAATATGTTGAAAGTGAAACTTCAAACCGAACTTCAACGAATCTACTTCCTACCGTCCATTAGTTGGACTGCAAACTTCAAAGATTACCACGAAGCTGCACTTTTAATTAATGAAGGGTGAAGAACCTGGAAATCTGAGCCAGGTCTGGAAGTACGAATGGGCTTTAGGAAAAGGGCTAATGAAGTCGAAAATTGAATTAACTATTTCCTCGGGCTCACTTGGAGGGCCTTTTGTAGATCAGATCTGAACAGTGTCAGGATTTCTGGAAACTTAATCGGTTCTTTTCAAGACCATTTCCCGAGCAACCAGATAACACGAACGCCCCCCTCCAAAGTCTATAGCCATAGAACAGCGACCAATATTTTTTCTGAACATGTACAAAATTGATATAATTACTAATTGTAAGTATTTGAGAACAGATAAAATTTAAGTTAAAGTTGAATTTAAAGTTAAAGTTAAAGTTGAAAAATTTATTCAGCGCTGAAGTTGAAACGCTCGACAAGTAAAAAAATAAAATTTATTCGTCCAATAATCTAAAGTTAAAGAAACTTTATTCGATCCATTTTTTAAATATACTTAATGCCCAACTTTGCTCCTCATATCCCTTATCATTTAAATTCTAGCACCCACTCTGTTTTCCAATTTAATTAATTATTTGCACCTTTAATGGCGTTGTTTGTACGCCCCAAGCGCTTCGTATGGAGCCCGGTGATCCTCTCGCGCTAATTCCACGCCACGAGCGCTTTTCGCGCGCACCCTTCTTTTTCCGCGATGGCAGGCGTAAAAGAAAGAGGAGAGATGCTTGGGGGGTGACTGGATATAGCAGGTAGCCATCGCAGCGTCTGTTAAAGGATCTTCTTATCGACGGGCCCTGTATACTGGCGCTCGTAAACGCACGGCATTATACACACGCTCGACACACGGGTAAAAAGGAGCTATCGCGATATTGGCGGGGCGAAATAAAAGAACGAGAGGCTGCAGGGATGACTATGAAGTTTCAGATGTTTATCGGGGCATACCGGCCAGAATGAAGGGGAACGAAAGGCGGGAAAAAGGACCAGTAAAGTTTTGTTGCCTTTGAACCTGCATCGCTCCCCCTTCGACATCATATGTCAGCCATTTTTATACTCCTTTACGGGTATACTCGAAGCGTGAGTCCTTTAGCGTTCTAAGGTCGATGATCGCGATATTCTCCAAGAAGCAGTGACTTCGGTGTGGCTGCTTCATCTTACTTGGTGACCTTTTCCATAATAGTAACAGTATAGAGTATAGAGTAATAGAGAGAAGATGAAATTGGTGTTTTCCGGATGCTGTATTACGTATATAGAATTATGTATATGTATAAAGGATAGTTGAAGGGGTGAGCATATAGAGTCGTTGGATGAGACAAAACTTTCTCGGTTTGGGGATGTAGCCCATGTAGGGGAAGACGTCATTCTCCAGAAAAGGCAGTATTGCTAACATATGGCGAAGGTGGAGCTTAAAAGTTAAAAAAAATTATATACTCTTTTATAAGCGTACCACCCCGATTTGTTCCTTTAGATATAAAAACTTTGGACAGACATTCTTTTGTTTAGGGGTAGCTTAAGTGAGTCAAAGATTATAGAAGTTATGAAAATTCAACATATAAAGCCATATTTTAATTTATACATTTACATTACATTTAATTTATTGTTCACGGAGGCTCAGACATCAGACGGTGTCTGTTTCGTACTGTCAGCGTAGAATCTATTAATTGTTTTTCTTAACTACACGTCATATGGAACACAATGATATGATATGATTCCATTATAGAAAAAAACTTTATCACACATAATTTCATGCTGCAGAATAATTAACTGCTTTTAAAGATCAAAGGATAATACTTATCACATTGCTGGAGAAATGTCAGCAAACCTGGAGTCTCATGGCAAAAATGGCATTATTGGCACCCCTGTGCCGTTACTATACACCAAAAAGTTTGCCGTTTAAACAACACAGCGTGCTCCATGGATATCGCAGGTTCGTCAGATAGTAGACGGAAGGGAGGAAGACGGTAGAATAATCAAGTAATCAACCGAGTGAAACGGAATCTACCTTGCTCGCGGGTATGCAACGAATTCCGCCCTCTCAACGAATTTTCCAAGAAATTCTTCTAGGGAAAATGCCCGGGCGTTTGTGAGCACGGATGCGTCGAGAATATTTCAGTTATTTCCGAACAGCCTCGGACGAGGACTTGGGGCTCTATTACATGTCAGCCTGATGGACTGGAATATCTCGATAGCTGCCATTGTCGGATATAATCTCGTCGCAATTAGCTTCGAGGAAAATTGCAACCCCTCGAATAAACTGAATAAATTGCTAAAAGAATTTGTATACCTACTGCGCTGCCATCTTAATTTGTGTCCTCTGCTCTGACGCTATGGAATTCGATGGTAGCCTTTAGAAATCACGGAGGACGCTATGGGAGCGCGAAAATTCCAGGAAAAATGTGTGGAATTTGTTAAATAAGAAGGATTTTGGAGGTCTGGGTAGACAGTTAGTGAGGTATCATTGGGCGCACGTCCGTGTATCGATTCCAAGCGAGACTTCCGGTGACAACACAAGCATCGACGCGTCCTCAGAGCCAGGATGAAGTTAACTGGGACAGCGGACAGGGTGCTGGCGCACGCATCGTCGATAAAACGAACAAAAATATAGAGAGCGACGGTGGCTCGATTGAAAATGGCACGAGCGATGCTCCTGCTGAATATTTACTCTCGATCGCCGGTCACGTACACGGAATTCGTGAAAAGTGCACCGTATCGTGCGTGAAAAGGGACGGAGAATTGAAACAACTTCACGTGGTTCAGGATGAATCGTCCTTTTAATTGAATACCGTCTAAAAATCCTGTGTATTGATTTCGTTGGATACACAGGCTGCTTGTTAGCTTTGGGGCTTTATTACATGTCAGCCTGATGGACTGGAATATCTCGATAGCTGCCATTCTCAAGTTCCGGTGTCATATTCGAAGTTAGATCAGCAATTAAAATTCTAGTTGTTTGTATACTCATTAGCTCAGATTCATCAGCGATTAAAACATCTCCTCTGGTATCCACTTCCAGGAATATTAATTTCTGGATACCATGGCCACATTGCCCAACCAATTTCAAATCTATAAGAATAAAGTTTCAAGAAATATCGAGTACTATATCAATAATGAAAGCATCAATGCCTGCATATCGGCTTCCGTAGACCGGAGCTTCTAACGAAGCGCACCCGTGTCACTTCCCCCGCTCGAAGGGCAAAGAGGAAGCCCACTTTCACGCGGAAAATTGACTGACAGGCGAGGAAGGCTCGTATAAACGGTGTTCCAACCCTTTCGCTGGGAACAGGGCGCATATACGCGGTATGTACACCGAGAAGATGACGTCTCCCATTTACGAGGGGCATGTACGTGTATACAGGGCCAAGGAAGCATAAGCAAGCGTTGTCATGCAACGACGCCGACGAGTTTTGCATTTGACGCGCGACCCCGGCGAGCAAGTTAATTCTGGGCGCTCCGTGTACACGCGAGTCCTTGGATTACGAGAAAACGTATCAGGCTCTCAACTATTCGTCGAGTTTCAGACGTCTGCGAGAGACCGAGGACACCTCGCGCTGTTTTCACCGTCTTCGATTCTCTGCCTGGATTAGTAGTCGTAGCGGAGGAGGAAAACACGGGCGCGCCCCTCGCAAAATTCTCGCTTGAGTCTCTGTTTTCGAGTTGCCTGAGTGAATTAAGGTCGTTAGACGCTCTCATTTAGATTTATTCCGAGACTTAGTCGAATTCAGAGCGGGCAACGCAGCTGGTAATTGAAGATTCGTGCTTCAGATTTTAGGCACAGCTTGGATGGTCTCTATTAGCTAGCACTGAAGAGCTAAGGTGTTGTGAGCAGAGCGTCGATTTTTAGGAGGTCCTAAATCTCCATAACACAATCTCACACACTCTCTCTCTCTCTCTTTATGGTGTTTTAATGTTTTAAACCCACAAGAGTTTGCTGAATTGGAAGATGATGGGGTACGGAGGTTGCTGAGATGTACCTAGCGAACTGAGATACTGCACCTGTAACAGTAACACTTGTATTTAACTATTCACATAAGAAACTGATATGCAACCATATACAAAGTGATAAACTACATTGCCTTTCTAGGTAATTCTTCCTTGCCAACCAACTATTACTTTATAAAAAGAGTAATGGTTCTTAACAACCTATAGATTAGGGAAAAAACTCTAGGAAGCTGTAGTAACTATTAGACGTTACATTGCCTTGAGTTATCGAGTTCCAGGATATTAGGCACACATCGAGAAACCAGGTGTTTGCCAGCTGTGAGGTGACGAAACACAGGACACCTCTAAGGGTTCTCGAGTTGGGTTACGTTAGGGTGAGAGAACCTTCTCTCCTCAACGCAACGACCGTTTCATTACTTTATGATCTCTGCCTAAAATTCTATAAGATTTATAGGGAATACAATTCCACCTGCTGAACGTCACCACCCAATTTATTGACACAACACAAACACCGATAGTTACCGAGCAGAGGTACCACATCGTTATTCCTTCTTCCCTACATTCTCCCCCTACACCCTCAGGACATAACCCCAAAACGACGAGCCAATCAGAATCCAGGAAATCAAGTTAGCCACAAACCCTCGCCCACGCCCCCACATCGACAAATTCCATATCCACAACATTCTATGCGCGACTCGTTTCACCGTTGACGCTTGGTTCAACGCGCGCTCGTTAGCATAACGAGCGACGCACAAAATGGCGTGTGTGCACACTGTCGCTCGGCCAGTTGCACTGAAACAGCAAAATATTATCCAATTCCGGGGGAAGCTGGCACTTTATTCCTCCCTCGGCCGCAGGCCCTTTTTTCTCTCTCGATCCGCCGATATGCCATCGAGGTTTTAATAGCAACGTCCCCGAGTGGGCGACGCGTGGACAACCCACCGCGTTCCAGGGAGCGAGAGACGGGTGTGCGGGTTGAAAAATGGCGCGGGAAATAATCCCCCGGCGGGAATCGAGAATGGGTATTTACTTGGACGGCGGCCGCTCTTTTTTACGCACCCTCGTCAGTGGCCTCGCATCAATCACTCGATAATGGCGGACTACGTTTTTACTCCGACTGCATCTGGAGGGAAACACGAAGCTTGGGACGCCATATTGGTTCCCGGAGACCGAGGACGGAAATGACTTCTCCTTGACGCCTATCTTGCTAGGGATGCGCTTTCGGGAGAGGGTTAATTTAGTCAAGCAGAGGAAGAGAAGTTTTTTCGCGCTTTAGTTCAAATTGGAAAGAGTTTTATCGGCTAAAGTGATCTCCTGAGTGTCTAGAGGTTGCTGGAGCTTCTAGGGATATTCGAGTAACTTAAATTAGATGGCGAAGGGTAAAATATTTGGATAAAGGAATGTTGTCTTTCATGGAGCGAGCGGAATAGTGGCAAGTATTTGCTGCTTTGAAAATTTTAATCTTATTAATCTTGTTACTCGTAGAAAATGAATGGTATGCTTCGGTTTCATTTTATTTTCCCTTTATGGGTTTTATGCTAAATATACATGCTTAAGTATACAATAATCCAAATGCATCACAAAATTTTCTATTTTTGCATTGATATAGCCCAAATTCAGGCAAAAATAAAAAAAGAACATTTTCCAATAAAAAGAAATGTAATTTTTGCACTTACAGTGTTTTCTACAACGACTATTCAGTTACCTATCTAGTTCGTAGAAGTTCTCAATCCCTCGAAATTGGGTTTCAACGCGCCAATTCGATTTTCGTATTTTTCTAACGCCCGCAACCTTGCAAGGTTCATTGAACGAGGAAACACGCCTCGGTTCTTCGGTAGTTCAACGTTTTCCTCGACTTTTCACCGCGCAGCGGAGGGAACAATTGGAGCTTGAGCGGTTTTAACGTTCTCTTTCACGGACGATGTACCACGAATTAATAGATTCTTCCGGCCGCGTAAATTACCTTTTCAAGAGTTTCTCCACGCAGAAACCGACGTCACGCCCCGTGAATGTATCGTTTCGGTTCATTTTGATAGCGTGCTCGCGATAATTAAGTCGCGCGGCTCGAAGAGTCGACGATTTTGAATGAGTCTGCCGCGACCAGCCTCGGGAGCGCGGCTAATTGGAAAGCAAACGCGATTATGAGAAAATTACCGAGCTAGTTCCCCCGCCCCTTTTTTTTACCCCTCTCTCGGCGTCGCGGCGCGGAAGGACCATTGAATTCCGTCGCGACGCCAGCCAGTGTGCCAATCTGCGCGCGATGCCGTCCACCCTTTACCATTTTTAACACCGATTTGTCCTTTTTTTCGCAACGCTCCATACACTTTTCGGAGTGCTCTTTTTAAGTGTCGCCTGCCTGTAAATTCCTGACGGGTGAAATATATGTTCCCCTTTGCTCTCGAGTCTCCATGAAAATAATTAAAAAATGCGAGACATCTAGCGGAATTAATTTCCGATATAATTCCTCGAACCTTCGACTCACTTGTCAGTGTATATATACACTGTACGCTGACGGAATTCATTTACCGAGCTAACGAAATTCATTTACCGCAACCTGACAACACATAGGTACTCTTGTCTCGCTGCAATGAATACGCGGAATTTACTGTGAAATTCTCCATTGCGAAGGGTTGTTCAAACATTCGCGATAGATTGATGATTTTCATCGAGCCCAAAAAGTGTGGAAACTTTTTTGAGAATAAATGCGAGAGAGGTGGAGAATGGTATTTGACGAGGAATATTTGTGTTGCACCTTTTTGGAGCTCGAATACGAGGCGAGCGTTGCCACTCGTCGGTGTAAATTTCTCGTCGATTTCGATCCCGTTGAAAGTTTGATCGCGATCGAAAGCGGCGCTTGTCGAGGCGCGTTGTTTTTTTTTTATTTTATACCCTGCACTTCCCGCGTTAATACCTTCGCCGCGTCGAACGTTTATAAGGGCGTTAAACATGCAGACCAACGGGAACTTTCACTGATGGTTTTTTCCAAATTCTGAACCCGGGTCGCGAACAGCGTCCGAAATCCAGCGCTCGGTTTTCATCGTCGGACCGCGCCGCCTCTGGCGCGTTCAGTATTCCCCGCCGGGCGTCCGGGAATTTATTTCGCGCGTCGCTTTCGAATTCTCTGATCCTCCAGTGTATTTCCTTTCGCTCACAAAGCCCCGTTCCCGCGCGTGTAATGTAATCTGAACTGGAATTTTTAATTTGACCGGTTCGAGGGGCTGGAGGAATTTCGTCGACGAATATTTCATATAAATGTAATATTGTAAAATAGTCGATGGGATTTATAGATACTGTTTCCTTAATATACTGGAATGGAGGCGAGGGCGAAGGTAATAATATTTATTAACGTGTAATACCCTTTGATACAGATATGGATAATTAATGGTACAAAGTGTAGGTATGTACAATTACGAAATACAGTATTGCAAACATTAACGTTAAACATTAAACAAAATTAAACATTACGCAGTAAGAATACTAAGAAAAGGATATAAAAACATAATATTCTTCCTGAATGTTGTATTATAGGAATTTTAGATAGAAGACATGCACTCTTCTCAGTATTCTAGGTTGTATGCCCCATTTAAGTAGTTTCAAGATCTCGTTATAGGCTCCACGCTCGAGGCTGGCGGCGAGCTTACAACGCATTGCGTTGACTATTTCGAGCCGACAATGAGAGTATTGACAATGAGTCTCCTCTCGCTCACTCTTGGCCGAAGGTTTCCAAGAAATGATGGGGATAGCGACCGAGCATACAACATATAGTCGAAATGAGCTTATAACGAGAATTTCCTTTAATGTACATATATGTTTAAAACCTTAGAAATGAATATTGCTATAACCTTTCAAATGGGTATATAGTCATGACAAGATACTTAATACAGAGTTGTCCTGTTATAAGTCCAGGTTCCCTGTTTCGTTAGCAGTACATTTTTATCCCCACTACTTTTTGCAAGCTATAAATTTTAATCGAGATAGATTTAGCATCGTCTTATTAAAGAAGACGGTAGAAAACAGAAACAAGCTAAATAGCTTACCGTTTCATTAAAGGTTCGACCTGTCCCCTGAGGGTCATCCCTATGAAGAGACAAAACTGTACAACCTAATTTCCAAAAACACGGATAACACTGAGTAATCTTCTACGCATATAAAAAATGACTTCCTGTTCAAATGTAATTGCCTTGCATACTACCGCGCAGGGATTATTTCTAAAAGAACAGCTACCGTGGCGAGCTATTTTCACGTCGCTGGGGCCAGTAAAAATTACCCTGTCCCATCCCCGCTTATCAGTACTTGGTACGGAAGCTTGCGCTGCGTGGAGTGTGCACAATCGATCGGTTGTCCCGTTTGTTGAGGGAAAAAGCGGCTGTGGGCTCGTTAGAATATTCCCCGAGGATACTCCTCGTCGCCCGGAGCGGGTCGTCCGTATTTACGACGGGCGAAAGTTGCCGGGCGGGCGCTTAAAATTCCAGGATCGATCCTAGCCGCAACGAGCGCGCCGTCGAAACGTCGCCGCATCCTGGATTCCAGCGTTAATAAGCCAAGCGATACGGGGCGGACTTATTAGGCGATGTTTATTCACCATCGTCCGTTGCATTATTCAGGGGCCCCAGCCCGGTTCTATCTCCTCGCTGCTTTTCTTTCGCTGCTTTTCCGCCTTTCCATTCACTTTACGGCGAACTAGCTGGAGAAACACTTGGCCCGTTCCTTCGTACGGATTATGGCTCCTCCCTTGCTTTTTACACTGCTTCTTCTGCGCACTAGAGCTGCTGCAGGATTACTATGCTGTGAGGAATATGTACGGGGATGGTAGTCCGTGCTGGGTGATCTAGAAGCGGGTAGATAGGGACGGAAGGGGTTCCGGCATCCTCCGGAGCTTTGATTAAGAATTAGAGGTTAGTTTCCACGATGAGTAAGTGACTTGATAATTCTTTGATTCCTTAGTGAGTTAATGTTAGATGTGATTGTTAGTTAGGTTAGAGTGATTGTAATATGATGCATAGCACTTATTGTTAGTAAGAATTGATACTGTTGTAGGCGTTTGGCGTTTGGGAACGGCCTATCGTGCGGTCGGCACACAGGTGGCGCCCCGTTAGGTTGGGTATTTGTAGAGCTCGGTAAAGAGTAACATCGGATAGTCGATGTTGTGGGAGTTGGTAACGCGGATGGCTAGTAATGTAGAGGATCCCCGGAGATCTTGGGTTCGAGTCCAGTACACTTGACTGTGTTAAGGAAAAGAAAGGAAGATACAGAGTGGACACTAATATGGTTGAAATGTGTAAACTTGGGTGAGTGAGAGCTTGGGGAACTTGCTGGTGTGTGGTATCATGCACCGATGGATAATTATAGTTCGAATTCTAAACATAAACGAGGTGGTTACTTGTTGAGTATGGTAAGTGGAAGGGTGTTTGAGGGTCTTTGACAATGTCCTTTACCTTCCATGTGATGGTCGCTTGTAGAGCGGCCATTTCTGATACACTATCTCAAGATTCACCCATACACTGAAGTCCGTTGAACGAGCCACTAGTTATAAACAAATATATACGCGGGAGAGGCAGCAGCCACAGCTATTAGCTATTTGCTATTGCCGCCTTTGTTAATACCTGGTGACTGGACTTGTTGAACGGGCTATAGGTTGTAACTCAGATGGCCTGATTGATTGGAAGCTATCATGTGATAGCTCGCGTGGTGTGTAAACCGATACCCTTGAGCGAAGAAACCACCAGTTGTCTTCCTCGCCACTTAATACATACCTGCCCATATTGGCCACACTTCAACATATCCCAGGACCATAAGATCCTAATATCCAATCACTATACCGAACGCATCTGTGTGTACTAGGCTCACCAAAACACTAGAATACGCTACCAATTGTACCCATCTAACCCAGTTCCGCCATCCCAGCAGGGCACTACACCACTGTCCAAAAATCCGCGGCAAACTGTATCCAAGTACAGTACATACAACTGTTCGCGCCGTAACGGCCTTGCCTCTTTAACTACACGCGAAACTCTTGAGAAAAGTCACAGTATCCACGCCAGAAGCAGTAATTATAAGACCACAGAGTGCTCCGTGCCCACGGTGACACCGAAAGACAACTTTCCGTCGGGGAACCGTCAGCCAACTTGCTCTCCGCCGGGCGGCCGCAGAGAGCCCACGGAGGAATTTCAGCAGGAGACCCGCGGTCGAGGAATTACGAGGCATAATAACGGCGTCGCGAACCGGAAACGTGCCACGCCAGCAGGAATTCGCGAGCACGCGGCCGGATAAAGGAAACCCCCCTTTGGCTACGGTTTGACAGTCGACCCGTGAAACCCGCGATATGCGGCCCGTATTACGGGGCTCCGTCCATTGGCGCACGCCCCCCGCGTCGTCGTCGGGGACTCCGGCAAATCCTGACACCGAACGCATCGCAACTCCGCTCGTAATCCGATGTACCTACACGGGCAAACGACGTCCGCTCCCGCCAGGGGCCACCTACACGCGGCTTTGCGACCTAACGTCCTTATGTCGGGGGAAATCGAGAGAGGGGGTTCTGGCAACGGTGTCACCCTTTCCTCGGGGTCAGGCGTGGGATTACGATCCGTCTTGTTCGAATTAAGTCCCTTTGTGGCTGGGTTAGCTCTGGGTAATCCGATTAATTCCTTTTAATTGCTCGACTTCTTGTTCGGCCCGAGTTACCCGCGCAAGGATGAATAATACGTTTGGTGAACCGGTGCTGGGGACAGTGGTGGGTGTGGAGGGTTCCTGATGAGATAGGCTTCTTTCTTTGCTGGGTCTGGATTATAGCTTTATTGTAATTGTGTGGGTGGTGGAACAGGAGTAGTGTGTTGGGAGTATTTGGGACTGAAGGTGGTTACTGGTGACGAGAAAGGAATTGTAGGTGTGTAGGAGTTGAATGTTGAAGGAAGCTAGACACGGGGGTTGTGTATCGGTTGAGAGGTAGGACGGAAGAAGAGAATAGGAAGGTTGCGGGAATAAAAACTCTTTTTGGAAAATGTTCAAGAATCAATAGTTTAATCAAAAAGTTATAGCAAAAGTTCTCTACTTTCCAAGGCGTGGTAATCTTGAAATCCCCTAAGATAGAACAAATTCACAACACGTGCCTTACCTAGACCACTTCCAGCCCACTTGTATTTACAATTTTCTGGCACTTGTTGTAGGTACCTACATCTTATTCTCAATTTCACGTCGTTAGTGTAACAAATTATCATCATGGAAACAAGGAATATGGAAACTTCTTTTCTTCACTGCTCAAGTCTTTGTCACTTGGCGATGGAAGCAAATGCATGGTTCACATGAAAGCTCTCGGAAGGATATTGAAAGGTTGTTGCAGCGGAAGGGTGAGCTGCGTGTTCCACGGTTACAGCGCTCGCTCGTGTTTATACGAGGAGCAGGTGTACAAACTGAAATCCCGCGTAAAACGGAAATCTTTTTCCCTAGCCTGTTGATGTTTGTCCTAGTAATGTTGACAGCGATCGCGACGAAATTGGATTCGACTCATTCTACTATCCACCTAAAACGTATTGCAACGCTTTGCAAACACGGACAGTGTACCGACGACAGTGGCGGATTTAAAGGGCTCCCGATGAGCAGCGGCCACTTGGGCTCCAACCCACAACTTCTGGCCCAGAAGGTCCCCCCAGGGCTCCAGCTTCTAAAACAATGGATTTTATCCAAACATTAGGTGTTTTTTATCTAAACATTATACTTATTTGTAATTCTCTTATGTACGCAAGGTGTCCCAGACAATTTGACACCTGAGCCATTTTCCTTAAATCCGCGACAGGGGACACCCTAATACTTGCAGTCCAACCAAAACGTCTGATCGTCCACCGGAATCTTCAAACGAATCAATCCTGCTTTACGATCCATTCCCTGTTTCACGGACATAAAGGCGTGAGAAAGGAAATCTCGAGCAGCACAGATACCTCTATCTAAGAGCGGGCGCCTCCACGGGGCTATCGTTGCCGTGGCCGATAAAACAAGGCGAATTATCGCGCGGAGGGGTCACGGGGGCTTGGAAAGCAGCGCGATGCTTTCGTGGCCGATCCCCGTTTCGCGTCACGTACCGTTATCCCCTCGTAAAGTTCCGCGAACGGAGTCGGGCGCCCCTCGCGGCGGCGGATTTAAATTGCGCGCCGGACGAACGTATCGGTGAAATTACGAGCGCCCCGTGTCGACGTGCCCGCGGCGGGTCTTCGATCCTGCAACAAGCCCCGGAGCTCACACCTGCCGGGGGAACCAACAGATTTACTAGCTGCGACGTGGCTGATTATGGAAACTCCGAAACGGGCTAAAATCGACTGGTAATTTAATTGGCAGCCGCCGACCCCGGGCCCTCCACTTCGTCAACGGCTATTGACACCTCAAAACCGCTGACTTCAGATCGCCCCGACGTAAATTTGCTTGAAAGTCTGTGAGCGTGAAACGCTCGTGAACCCCCCGCCCTCCTTCGGCTTTTATCCGTGCGCCGAAGAAAATAGCTCCGCGATCAAAAGCCTCGAGCCGCTTTTAGACGCGAACGTTTCACCATGCGCCGTTTGTGTCCGAGGGTCGGCTGACTTTTCAGCCTTGGTGTCGGCTCGACTGCCTGCCCAGCGCTTGTAGCACGAGGTGGACACGCGGACGAGCTTTTCGAGTGGCTGTTGATGAGAGGAGCTTCTTCTGCATCTTTATGGAGATTCTTGTGATCCCTATATCGAGATTTGTGTTGTAGCCTGTATTTTCAGAAATAGGCTGTGTTATTGTTTAGATTATCAAGGATTTGTTTATTTATCCTTATTATTATTAAGTGTCTGTATTGCACAAACAAAAGAAAGAAGAGAAAAGAAAAGAGGAACAACATTCATAACCTAACCTAACCTTAGATATTAAAAACCTTAACCTTACATTCTAAGAAGACTTAACCTAGGCTTAAATTTAATACTAACCCTAGCGCTCGAGTGTACATAGCAGCTGGCAACGCTAAACTGAAACTGCAAAACTGATCTCCTTACTGTACAGATACAAGGAAGTAGGCAAATGTTGCAAGAGCGCGCCGTTGATTGTTCACGTAATAGAAAGCAATGATTTATAGTGTCAATATTAAATCGAAGCAATACCGCGTAACTCCTCAAATCAGTGCAATAACTTTATGAAATAACTTTTCTCTTAATAGTTATTCAGTAGGGCGTTAATAGTATGCCTGATAGGAATAGGAACATGTATGCCTCGAAGAGAAGGCTCTAAGAATTTAAAAGATTTTGAGGTCCCCTTATGCGGTGATCACTTCAACACAAAAACCTCCCTCCCTCCATCCCTCTCTTTCTCTCTCTCTCTCTCTCGCTCGCTCTGATCCGCTCGCCACTGATTCTCATCCCTCCACACTTTCCTTTCTTTCTCTCCTCTCGCACACACATGCACATAGCAATATTGTTACTATGTAAAAGAACTCTCAATCGAACTCTCAATCCTTTGATTCAGCTGGCTCTGTGTTAAAATTAGTAGTAGATCGATTGAATTCGCAATCAGATCCCAGGTCTCCTTTGTACGGCCGTGTATCGTTCCCAGTTCACATGGAAATAAATCTGATCGCGTAGTTTCCACGGGACGAGACAGTGTGCACGGACAGAGATTATGCGGGCAATTTAAATTCCGCTCGCTCAATCGACGCGGCTGATGGGACGGCGATGTGCCCGGCGGAGCGAAGATGAAAGGATGAATTAGTGACGAAGCGGTGAAGTAGAAGCCGGCCGGCGCGCAGGGAAGTTAAATATGGACCATTTTAAACCGATTAGTCGGAAACCACGAATTAGGCACAAAACACTGTGCATTAACGGGCGACTCGGCCCTGGCCACGTCCGCGCGGAAAAGGGAACGGCGAACACGAAAATTCAGTCGTGATCGTCCAATTCCGCGGCCGGCTTTACAGTTTTACATTACAGATCCATTGGTCGACACGCTGCTGACCCTTCCGCACTGCGTTACGCAAACACCTCTGTATTTACAATCGTTATTATTTGTCGTCACTTAAACGGCGCCGTCGCGATTTTCAACAGTCCTACATTGGCAGCAAGCAGCCTCATGGCCGCATTCATCACGAGGCACATTAGGGGCAAGCTGAGGCCATATTTTAAAACCTTACTTCTCAAAAGCAACAATATAAAAAACAGCTTAGTTACAGTTGTAAAAGAAAATACCGCAACGTGGGAGAAATTGACAGTTTTTGGAATATTTTGTGAGATATATAATATAAAAATGGACATTTTTATGGACATCTTTTGTGATTATATTACAAGTGTTAAAAGGCATTGAATTTGTATTCTTTTTCTTTTTTAATAGGTATGTGTTATGTAACAGCTGATGATCCCCCAGTTTACGATACTTTTTAAATATTAAATTCATAATATAAAAACCCGAGGTAGCTGAAAAATTTGTGGGGCCCCATAATGATGTTGTGCTTAGAGCCTTTAAAAGTATATACGCAGCCCTGAGCATCTAATTACAGACACTATATTTGGATTTTGCACAATAGGTATTGTGCCGCGCGACTTAATAGGCGAATACGATAAATTCGATTGACTTTAATTTCCAATACTTCCCAGCATTCTTTATTCTTTTCCCCGCGTTGCTTCTGGCCAATGACATCCGTGCGAGTCCAAAGAAATCGTGTCACGAGCCATCGACAGCTTCAAAGGGAGCGTTGCAAAATATTTCGCGTAATCGGTACGAAGGGAACTCATCAGCGGGGAAAGGGACGGGGAAAATAAGCAGGCCGAGTTAACTGAAATTCAACTGATTAACATCGGCCGGGGTAAATAACGGTGCCGAACGATCTTAATGAAGATTGAATGGCTGCCGGCGAAGCGCGCGCCACTGGCTCAAAGGGGAACCCCTGAAAGGGCCGATCGGGATCGGGGCTGCGAGAACACGGGACATTAATGAAATTAAAACGGCTCTGGGAACCGCGCTTGCCCTGATGGGGATGGAAATTCACGGATTCTAATATCGGCCGATGCATCTCCGCCAGCGAAAAAAGATTAACGAGCTGGGAGGGGGTGCATGAGACCGTTTCGAAAACAGTCGTTTATCCAAAAGTGTGTAACAAGCTCTGCGTCGATACTCCTGTTTCTCGAATACCTATGCAAAATTACTTGCCAAATTTTAAAACGCTTCTGCGACAATTTTGGACGATACTATAGGGAATGAGATATACTTCCGGGAATTTGTGGGGGTCAAGTCTTTGAGCAGTTGATGATTATCCTTGCATCAACTTATAAAGGCTGGTGAATTATTATTATTATATTTCTGTTTTGTATTTGTATTATATTTTATTTTTTAATTATTAGTATTACATTTTTTTTGTATTTGTATTTTATTTTATTTTTTAATTATTACTATTTATATTCTTTTTCTATTATTATTAGTATTTTGTTATTATTTCTCAGTGTTAGATTTAAGACTAACAAATTTCTGAATCTTGCCCATTACATCTCTTCGTGCAAATGGGCTCATATCATTTTCGCGTGGTTTATTTTTTCTTAATTGTATGCAAATAGGGAAATGCTGCTGGTAATCAATTTACCTCGAGTTGTTATATTTATTCTCTTAAAGAGAGTAACGAAGCATTCAAATTTGAATTTGAATTTCGCGGGTGAGAATCAAGCGAGTGAAGCAAGGCCTCCACTACCGGCAAGTGGGGGAAACGCTCCGCCTCCCGAAGCACCTTCCTGCGCTCTAATTGGTTGAAATTGAATGATCTTTTATGAAAGAACGGTTCGTTTCCGAGCCACGGTTCCTTTTCAACATTTCATCCCCCAGTCCAGTAGAATACGTAGAAATAAGGCGATTTTGATCTTCAATTTCAGGATCAAAGTAAGCTACCTTTTCACAGACCTCTGCCACTAATTTCAAAACTACTGTAGCTCCACTGCATACACACAAATCAAAATTGGTAGCCATAGGAGCGTGTTTACTGTAGCAAATCTCGTTGAAACAGTTCGTCAAGGTTTGCAAAGGTAAACGTGGTATTTCGAGGTGCTTGTTTTCACGTTCGTAATTTCCTGTTCGGCGACCGTTCGCGAAAAATTAATCAAGCCCGTCCGAGCGCACACGCAAAAAACGACGTTCCAGGAAAAAAGTAATGCCGGTTGTTAAACGAATGTAATAAACGGGCAAATACGCTTTTGTTTACGAATACCTCGCGCGGAGAGAACAAGGTTTTTGCACGTCCCCCATTCTCCGCCCGCCTGGAAAATTCAGCGGAAATTCGCCCTCGATTCCACACAAGAAAAATCAAAACTTGACGTGGAAAATAACGCAGTCACGTCACCGTTAACCAACTTCCACCGGACACACTGCTTTCGCGATCTTTCTTTTTTAAATAAATCTTTAACCCTTTAACACTCTGGGTGTGAGCCACCCATAAACTATAAACTGATTCCGACGCTCTGTACTTTCTATATGCAAAGTAAATACCTACCTTTTCTCAAAAGTCGACTTACAAACAATTTTTTTTCCTCAAAATATTATCTTCTAATATTGAAATTTGTAAAAGTTACAATTTTTCAAAGATTTTCATCGTTTTTTCTCAACATATGGTAATCTACAATTTTTTTTATAAAATTTTTTTATAAAACTGTGATAAAATTCCAATAAAATAACTATTGGAATATATTCTAGAGATCTTGAAATTGACCTATGATTTTGTTATGTCGTTTGGATTTTTTAGATGCGAATGGGAGTCGTTCAAAAATTGCTCTGGGTGTGAGCCACCATGTCAAAATTGATCGAAAAAAGAGGTTTGCCAGCGACGGGTTAAAACACTTTCCACATTTCTTAAAAGACATGCGCGGAGAGTTGCCCCTCGCGAGACGAGCCGTCTCAGATTTCTTCTCTGTCGCAGGTATTTATGGAAAAGAACGAGGCGACGTCGCGGTAAAATTGAAACGAAGTTCGAAATAATGCAATTTCTCGGGCGAGGCTAACGAATTTCTTGCACTCCACGCTCAGCCGCGATGCTCGGGTTTGCCTCACGCTTTTTGCCGTAATTCAAAGTACTTTTCGTTGTAGATCTCCTTATCGTGCCTCTGCGGGGATTCAGCAGTTTGTTGATAGACTTCCCTGGCGCTCGTTACTCATCATTTAGCGATGAAATCTATCATACCCGCGGATAAACAGCCACTCAGCTTGTCAACTGCGGCGCGTTCAGTTTCAAGCACTTCACGTTTTATTTTTAACTTCATTTTTATTAACATCCCTACCTACAGACATTTGCTTTTAAATCGTTGGAAAATCGACACATTGAAAATCGAGAAATTGACACTTATATAAAAACAAAAATGCACTTTTTCTCCGCATTTTCACCATTTCGACAGAAATGAATGTTCATGGATAGCCATATGTATTTCTTAAATTTTAGGCATGTAGAAAATAAAACTTTCTAATTTTTTGTTTGCCGTCGAGAGTTGTATAATAACAGGCTTCACGTTGAATTTTCCATTTATATCATTATCTCCCTCAAAAAAATTGCTGAACATGACTATATCGTTGCTTCGTCCAAGGTGCAAGGTGCCTAACCCCTTAAGGTTTAACGACAAGTAAATCGATGGAAAGTAATTCAATTTACACTTCTTTACACTCTATCCGCAGTGCTCAGCATCCTCCCTTTCGGCGTTCGCATCGCGGAACTCCGCGCTGATCGTGCAGAACGTTGGAATTCTAATTTGCTTAAGAGTGGCGAGTGCAAGCGAGCACCTACGGCCAGAGGATCGCGTAAATAGTAATTGTTATTCCGAAGCCAAGTGGCCTGGCCTCTTATGGCTGGAACACAGCAGCCGTTTCCACTATCGTTTCCCGTCCACCCCGCCCATTGTGTCGATATATCATCCACCATCGCTGAACCAGCGATGACCCGCTGATGGCAGAGGGCCAGCGATAAGGGCCGTTGCCTATCGGCCATAAGAGCGCATCCTTTTGTATTAATGACGCTGTCCCCAAGTGTAATGGACACCTTCCCCGACTAGAATTATTAAATCCCACGATACATGAAGTTTCTTAATATTTTCCACGCTTCGCTAGCCAGCTTTCTTTGTTTGGACGAAAATGGATCTCTACATGGAGCTCCACGCTTCATTTCGCGAGCATTGGTCGCTAATATTGATGATTGCCTTAAAAAATTAGTAAAATGGAATGGTTTCTTGACGTTTTGGGGTATGCATAGGGTGTCCCATAAGTGGTAGTGCAAGCGCAAGGGTGGATTCTACATGAAAAATAAGTCGAAGATTTTCTGATATCGCGCTATATAATTTTGTGATATATTTAAAGATTCAAAGTCAAAGTGAATTTTCTCAAAAACGAAGTGCAACATTGAGAAATTTTATTCTATATATTCGACTTATTTTTTCACATAGAATCATCACCAAAGCCAAGCCTTGGACCACCAATTATGGAACATACTGTATAAATCTCGAATTGTCTATAGGAACTTGGTTTATTAACGTTAGTAACAATAGAGTAACGTGATTCTGAGGAATAGTGAAATGTCCATTTTTGCATGGCCCAATAAAAGTTGGACAAAGTGGGCGGAGCATCAAATAATTACTATTGACCTGGCAACATCATCTCCTGAACTCTTCTCTTTTCCACCCTGATCAGTTGTTGAGATAAGTTCAGTTTGACTTGTCTCCGAAACTATGACCATGGCACCGGAACGAAAGTGTACATCCCCAACAGCTTCAACTTTGGTCACATCCCTGTTTCACTGTGTTTAACGAATTTACGACCGAATTCTTCGCAGTTAAATGTCGTTTAAAAGCACAGCGAGGTCGGACTTCCTGGAATGAAATTCAAATTTGCTGGGAAATCTTATTTAAAGACACAAGCGAACCGGACGGGAACAATAGCCTCGGCTACGCTTTGAGAGCTCCCAACCGGCGGCTGCTGGCCTATTTATCGAGTGTAATGACCGTCCGGCGGACGTCACCAGCAAAGACAAAGTTCACCGTTGCAAACAGTTATCCGTGGACAGAAAAACACGGGCGAACTTCCCGGAAAAGTTGGCCTATTTTTTGCCTACCCGCCGAGGAGAAGTCGTTAAGCCGTCAGATGCACTTTTCCGATCCGCCTCGCTAGCCGGGATACTGTTTGCGAGCAAACTTCAACGGTTGTTTGAGGCGCGCTCATATGTCTGGGCGACGTTGCATCAGCTCCCAAGTGGGTAGGCGAAATAAAAAGGAACAAATACGAATTGCAGTGTACTGGGTCAGCGCCATAAGTGACGCGGTTATTCTGACAGCTCAGTTGATAACCATGATGTGGGTGTTATTTATCTGTTTGGTGTGAATACTAATTCATTGTAGAGTTTTTGCCCTCCATTTTGGGTCAAAATTTAACGGGCGAGAATAGAATATTCCAAGAATGCTTTTTCAAACGAAATCAAAAGAATTTTATAGAAGGAGGATGTAAACCTTATTGTTAGTAAAAGGATGTGGAAGAATTGAAGAGTCCTTGTAGAAAACACTGTAAGTGTCAAAAATCAAATTCTATGCCATAGTATTATCATTGGCAAGTAGAACATTCTCTATTAAATTTTTGTTTAATTTTGCCACTTAAAGTGTTTCCTACAAGGACACTTCAATTGTAGAAAATGGGAGAAAGTGGAATATACAAATGTGGAATCAGTAGGGGAAGTTGGGGCACTTTGATGCAAGGGGCACAATGAAACATTAATATTATCTTGATATCTATAGGGTATCATCTTATAATCTTATATCATCTATCATGATGATAATTTATACTGTCTTGTAATCATGTTTTGAACTTCTGACTGTTTCTAGATACTAAGAGAATATTAATGTTTCATTGTGCCCCTTGCACCAAAGTGCCCCAACTCCCCCTAACCCATATAAGAGGAATCCCGGAAGGAGAGAATTCAAAGTGTGAATTTGGTGGAGTTGGTTAGGCGGCTGCCTGTTACGCAGAGAGGGCCCCGCGGTCGCGGGTTCGAGTCCCGTCGCCCCGAAGATCTTTTTTTCCGTGACTGAATTGCAAAAGCTATTCCTACGTATATATTGATCATTAATTAATAAAAATAGCATTCCTAATAACCTTCCCAATATTAATAAAACCCAAATCAAAGTATGAGGGTTCTCACAAAGAATACACCACCACCCAGGAAGACCAATGAGATCCCTCGAGCTTCCAAGACCCGAGTTACAAACAACTTAAGCTATTCGAATACTTGTAGTAGAATCCACCCTTTACCCGACGCCTCAACTATTACTCAGAGGTCTAAGATCACACTGCTACTAATTTCCCAGTGCGACAACAAGTCCCAGAACACAGATTCCCCTTCACAACACAAAGCAGCGGCAAGATACAATTGCGTTACATTCGACAAGCAAATAAACGTTCCCAAACACCCGGCAAGAAACCAGGTTACGATACAAGGCAGCGTTCGTTTCGAGGATAACGACGGCGATAACGACGCCCCAGCAACGGATCTGGGGCTTAGAGGTTTCGTTTTTCCGGGGGCAACATCGGCGGCCACGGTCGAAAACCATTCACTTTTTCCAGGACAGCTGTCCAGGACTCGGTATCGGGCTCGTAATCGTTCGTAGTCTTTTTATTTTCTCTGGCAACTGGCTACGGGAGAAATAATACCGAACGGGATTGTGTGCTCGTAACTCTGCTGGCGTCGCAAGCAGACGTTTCATTAAGCTTTTGTTGTTAGGATTTTCGCGAATCTGGCAAATAAACTGTATCATCGCAAATGGTCCCCTTCGAAAGTGGTTTATGCTTCTCGATGCACAGGCGTATTATCGCGCGACGGAGCGCAAACACCCCGATAACTAATTGGTCTCCTTTGTCGATTCTACGCCGTTGTGTCAGGCTTTCGTTGTAGCTCACTAGTGTTTCGATGGACGAACCTGTTTTCGGTAGCCTGCTGGAATTTTCCTCATAATACTTTTTAACAGGCTTTTCTACAGACTTCTTATAATCACTGGTATTCTCGTATTTTTCCGCGTGTCTGCTTGTATTGTTTTTTTTTGCAAGTTCTTCAGTTATCAGATTTCACGCATGCTTTAAATTTGTGGTATACTGTTGAGTGTTCGGAACATTCTGTTTTAATGTTTGATGAGGATTTGCGAGCCACATTGTACTACGAGCTCAACCTCAATAACTGCGTTTAAATTAGGTGCGGTTTAAAAGCGCTAACTTTATACACGTTGGTTTATATGCTATTTATTTAATCTAACGTAATTTTTCTCTGAATTCGGGGAAAATTGCTCGCAGCCAGTCGTGAATGTACGCGCGAAACGTGGCGAAAATACTGATAAAATGCTTCATTAATGTTTGGTGTCTGCAACGTGGAATCAGAGAGGAGAATTTTTAACTTTTTGCTTTAAAGGGGTGCAATCATTTCTGTATTGCTTTTGGCTCAGGGCATTCGTAGCTGTGATTTCTGTGTAAATTTCCGCGTTGAATAATAATACAAATTCTTCATCCCAAATTTTAGGGAAACTTCTGTTCGACTAATCTACACGATCCAAACTATCTTAATTACCTGAACCTTCAATTCATGTATAAATTCAGACTATGTACACTCTGTGCTCCAACCTGTACGATATTTCCTCGGCCTAAGCTCGGGGTTTCTGTTTCTGTCCAAGGTGAGCGTTATCCCCTCAACTTCTGTTGTTGGAGCGAGAGACGAGACAATAAAGGCAATCCTAAAGAACTCTGTACACTGTACTGAAAAAAACACACAATTTCGTTGAAGCCCACAGAGAGCGTCACCAAGAATCAGTCGAAAATAGAAACAAAAGTACTCGAAAGTTGACAAAGGGCTTGGAGTAGCAAAAAACAAAGAAAGGGGCAGGGGGATCAACTACACAACGCTAAATCAGCCTAGAGAAAACAATCTCCCCGAAACACTGCATTAACTCCAGTTTCACGAGGCCTCTTTCGGCCCAACAATTCACTTAATATTCGAGCAGCGTCAATTAAAAGCCACTACTCGTAATTCACCGTTAATCCGTCCGGCTGCCACGGCACGTTTAATTATCGCGAGACTAAAGGGAGCTGGTGATCTTGCTCCGAAAGTATCGTAGAAAAGGATGCGAGAGGGTCGACTGGGAGGGGTAGGCAGGGAAGAAGAACGGTCGTTCCCAGGGCGACATTAATTAATTGTTTATTGCGAGAATGAATCACTGGCCGAGACGGGGGTCTGGGACTTTCGGACCCTTAACGATCGCCCTGGCGAATTCATCGATGCAATTAAGGGTGGATTCCCTCCACTGTTTTACTCTGGCGATTATGCAGTCTTCTTCTTCTGGACTTCTCATCTTCATGTAGCTTTTTCTGTGTGTTCCTTTTTTATCCTGTCTTCTTCCTTTCGCTTCTTCATATTTTAGTATCCTTCTTGCTCTTCTCTATTCTTTTATATGTTAATTGCACCGAGTTCCATTCCCTTCTTGGTTACTTTGCTTCTCCGTATTTGTTTCAGTAACTTGTTACGGTTTCGCTTGGTTTTCTTTATTCGTCGTAGGTGCACCACGCTTTGTTGAATATGCAGTGATCCCCTCTCTCTCTCTGTATTCTCCTGCGTTACTTTCTTTCCCTGCAACGTCTGAAATCCTCGTTTCTGGATGAGGAACGGGATCATCTATCTTGGTTCTTCGTCTCCGGTGTAACTGTAATCCCTAATTGGTATTTTAATTACCGGCTAGACTCATCATCAGTAGGGCTACAGCCGATGGACTCTGTCTTAAGGCGGGATTTCCTGGCCACGATCGGCCGCGGCGGTCCCACTAGCGCAACGGAGAAATATGTATCTGTGTCTCCGTTGCGCTAGTGGGACCGCCGCGGCCGATCGTGGCCAGGAAATCCCGCCTTTAGACGCATGAGGACCGATAGGAATAAACTTGGAACTTGCTTGGGACCAGGCACTTGCGAGAAAGAGTTTGAAAGATTAGACCTCTGGTGGCGCTGTGAGTACTAACAGTCGCGATTCAATGGTGGAACTACGTTGTGGCATCCCCCTCGACTTCTTTGGTTATTTAATGGTAGTAATACTCTACTTCTAAGCTTTCACACGACAACTTAATCCTGTGTGACTACTAAGTTAGAAGGTTGCTTCACGTGGTGCAGTGTTCTCCTTTTAAGGGACGACATACACCTAGGAGGCGAAAAAGTAGGATGGATTTGAAGAATCTTTTTTCGTTGAAGAAATATTTTCATCAAAGAAACATTACATACATTGGGAAGGTCATATTTTTGTCTGTAAAATGTGAACTTTTCATTAAAAACTCGGAGAACAAGGTACGTGGTAGCTGTATCCATTCAACAGCTTTTTCGGAAAATACAACTGCGTATCCATCATATTCTCGCTGTTATTCATCTGAAACATAAAAGGAAACTAGTACTTGTGGCAGCAGATTTTGGTTTTTTCAATTTTTCACGAAAGGGCGGGCATTTCAACATAGAAATCGACTTTATGACTTTTCACATTTTCAGTCATAACATTTTATAGACAAAAGTGTATCCTTTCTAATGTATATAATGTTTCTTTGTCTAAATCCATCCTACTTTTTCTCCTCCTATGTATATGTTGCCCCTTAACCCTTCTACCAAAACTACCACAGACTCCATAGTAATAAAATTTTGTACGAGACAGTCGTTCTGCCTTCTCATATTTGATTGAGTAATTTGTCCCCCCCCCCCCCCCCCATCCTCCCTTCCACATCGTCTGGAGGGATGACGAAGGCGGCCGAGTTCGGGGGAAATTTGCTTGGCCGCGAAGTTTCGACAGATAAAGTCGGACACTTTGGCCGAAGTTTCACGACGAAAGGAGGGCTGCTCGTGACACGGAGAACTGTCGCTTTCGCTCGCGCGCTGGCTCTGCCCCTTCACTTTTTCCCGACCGCGCGCGATGTTTGCAGGAGCTCGACAAGGGGAAAATTCGTGCGAGCCCCGAGATCCTTAATTAACATTTGGTTTTAATTAAATTTTTACGCGCAACGCAAACTCCACTCCCGCAACTACGCTCTGAATCCCGAAGTACACTGTACCAACCGCATTCTTTATTTCCAAGTTGTCCACCCACCGACAAAATATTAGGATTCTGATTTTCCTTGACTCTTGCAATTCCATTTCGAGATTAAAGACCGCTTAACTATGAAATTACAGAATGGAACACGTGATGGCAACACCAGTTACAATTATTCCAAAAGGTCTTTCAATAAGGGCGCTCGATCTTTAAAATTGAATCGAAAGAGGTGTACACGAGGTATGCGGAAAATCTTTATTGCGGATTAAAGTACACTTAATGGCATTATGGTTTAAAAATAACATCGTTCAAATGGCCTCCACGGCTTTGATTACAGGAGGCGATCTGAAAGACCCAATTTTGATGACTCTTTCACATAAATCGAACTGGATTATTATCATAGGTCAGAGACTTAACGCAGCCACAAAGAAAAAAGTATTGAGCGTTAAATCACCATTCAAGGCATTTCTGAAATCCATTCCGATTTATGTAAATGGGTCATCAAAATTGTGTCCCTCGGATTACCTCCTGCAATCAGTGTTATTTTTAAAACATAATGGCACTGAATGTACTTTAATCCGCAATAAAGATTCCTGGCATTCAATTTGAAATATCGAGCGCCCTTATTAGAACACCCTTTATAAAAACTAATTTTTATACTCCACATGCTTCTTATCCTACGTGGTTCATTAAATAACCCCGTGCGTCGAGCAATGATTTCCATTTTATACAATATTCAGCGTCCAATTCCCCGGGGAACGCTAACAAAGTACCACGAAAATCTCGTACTCTATCTCCATCCTCTTCTTCGCTCTATCGGCATCTCTATCTGGCTGCTTTTCTCATCGTGACTGCGATCTTCTCTCTGGAGTCCCCGCCCCTCCCTCCTGCCTTTCAAGACCTCTCCTTTTCACCGCCTCCCGTTTTCTGCGGCGTCTCATCTTCTTTTTCAAAACGCCTTCCCCGGCGGTCTGTTGTCTCGCAGTAGTTAAGTCGCGCTGTGGTCAGACGTCGCGGCGCGAGAACGAGACTCCGCCATTCATCGGACCGCGTCGCTCGCCCTTCTCCCCCCGCGCCCCTTTCACTGTGGTTCCATGGTGGATTCTCCTTTAAACGTCGCCACGAGGCCCTCGCAAGCCCAGGACCTTCTCTTTTCTTTTTCTTTCGTCGCGGGGAAGAAACACGTCGAAATAATCGCGGCTGGCACGATTCTCCGGCGATCGCGGCGAAATGAGCGGGCTATTGTCTCGGAACGGAGTCGCTGATCAAGCTGGAGGAATCGGTCGAACAAAAATCCTGATTAATGTCGCTGCTGCAGCCAGCCGCCAATGAATATCAATCGCGTATTGGGCACGGTCCGCTTGCAAGTGGGACGTGGCCGTCTTTTGTGCGAAAATTTCGCTTGCTGGTATCGACGGTTCTTATTTGGGGATCCAAGGTGCACGTGACTGCGGGAAGTTGGTGGAAATTGGCGGCAGGAAAAAGGAGGATTGACAAATTGACAAATTGACAAATTGACACATTGACAAATTGACAAATTGACAAATTGACAAATTGACAAATTGAAAAATTGAAAAATTGACACTTGGAGGGCTAATAATTGAGTTAGAGGTGACAATTAGTGGGGTTTGATGCAATCTTCTGTGGCATCTGTGAGGGGGATATAAGTGATGAAGAATTGTTTTTAACTCGCCAGAAGGAATCACGAGTTATGCAGCTTAAGTAAATTTGAGGGGCACTTCAAGTAAACGAAGATAGTTTGCCCTTTATTGCTTATGTGTTACGCTTTAATTGGAGGTTTAAGTTAAATAATTTTATGTTAAGTTTAATTGAAAAGTGAAAACTAATTAATTCTTTTGATATAAATTATATTAAGATTTAATAAAAAGATTAAAAGTTGAAAAATAAAGACTAAGTAATTTAATAGTAGATTTAAAAGTTAAATAATTTTATGCAAAATTTAATTGAATATTAAACACTCTTAAAGATTTAATTGGAGGTTTGAAAATTATACACACATAAAACAGTTAAATTCCCTAAAACGACCTTAGTACCCACGCCGCAGCTACAAACGTCCTCGAATCATCGCCACCTCAAAAACAGCGTTCACCACATCGCCATTCTAACTGAGGAGCAATTTTAATTCTAACGATCACAGAGATCGCGCCATCCCCCTAGCCCGATCGAAGACAAAAGGGGGGTGCGCGGAGCGTTGGGCCGCCGGGTCGAGGAGCGGGGCCATAAATCCCGGCCCGCTTTCGGCTCGCAATTATTTTCAACCGGTGTAATATAAATGGAGGTCGCGACCGAACGAAAGGGAAGGGTGAAATCGTTGAAATCCGCGGCGGTACGGGGGTGGACGGCACAGGAACAAAAGGATCGCTGTGGTGCTCTTTATTTCCGGCGACGGAGCCGCGCGGGGTTTGTTATCAGGTGGCGAGCAGCTCGGCCTGCCGGATTGACGCTGGTCGAACCGACCGGAGGGAACGACGGCGCAGGGTTTAACCGGGCGAGAAGTGAATCGGGGGCAGCGACGGGGGCGAGGACCGCGGGCGGGGCGGAAAAAGTAGAGGGTAGCGGGTGGAGGCCAAAGAACAGAGGAGGCCCGATTAAATAACAGAGCGTGACAAGCGAGGAATAAAAGGAAGAAGCAGGAAGTGGAAATAGAGGGAGGGGGTGGCCGGAATGGGCGGGGTGAAGGAACAAATAGGGTGCGGAAGAATGGGTCGAGGGCGGCGGAGGGTTGTTGGAGGAAAAGTACGAAAAAGGGCGCGCGCGATACAATGAATACGACGTCGGCAATGTGCGACTGAATCGGGGGTGCGGGATGGAATTATAGAATTGCACCGACGAGGTGGGGGGGCGGAAGCTTCCTTATCGCGTGTGCGCGCGGACTTTATTCAAACGACCGATTCACTTTTAATTGTTCCCCATATGACCGGCGTTATTTGCATAGTTGCTTTTGTTCCGCGCGAGAGCTAGGGGTTGGAGGGTGGAACGTTCGCCGGGATCGATATGCTCGCGGTTTAAAGCGTTATAACGTAATCCTCTGGCAGTCTGAAGGCGACCGAAATATTGGCGGTTAGCGAATCGTTAATTCTGTTAGTAGGTCGCCGAAAGAGGAAGGAATTCCGTCGAACGGGGTGGAGAATCACCGCGGCAAAAATTGGTAAAATTTTTATACGCCCCGTTAAAGTCGACGCGAAGTTTCGCGGATACTGAAACTAGGGGAATAGGTAGGTTAAGGGGGAAACGGTTAGTCACTAATGAATATTGTTAACAGGGGGAGGGGTTAAACCTAGCCGCAAGTTACGAGGAAACTTTGGTTACCTGAAAATTACGATTTTTTTCAGTCCTGCAGGTTTGTTGGATAAAAGTATGCAATTGAATTGTTTAAAATTTGTGCTGGGGAACGGTTTTTGGTTTAAAGAATTGTTGAAAAATTTCATTGCATAATTGAGGGATCCAGTGAAAAACGGGAACATGCCATCGTTTTATGATTTTTTTCCACTGCATTGTAGGAACGAATAAATTAATGGTACAAAGAAATGAAATGTGCCATGTGCCTGTTTTTCACTGAGCCCCTCAATTTTATACAGCATAAAAGACTACTAAATTTTCAGTCTAATAATTTATTATATCTATTATAGCTGTCTCTAATTGAGGAAAATTCACATTAACCTTTAAGCCTTTTAAGGGTAAATTTAGGACGGGCTTTTTCTAACATAATGTTTGGCATTATTTTATGAAGCATTTGTAAAATTCTTTTTCGTCAGAATTAAGTTGATATATTTAACCATGTTGCAGTAATATTTACAAATTTTATTAGAGAGAAATAATTAAAATTTGTGCCAGTGCAAGCGTTTGGACGCAATTGGTAAGAAAAATAGTCCTTGAGGGGTGTTTTCACCTCGAAGAATAAAAAAGTAGCATTAACAAAAAACTGTCTAACTTCTATTGAGTTGCCCTTACAAACCCGAAAAATTTCAAAATAATTGGAAATTTCAGGTCACCGAAGTTCCTTTTTGAAAACTTATATTTACATAAATAAACTTAATTCAACATCGGCAGGGAAATACAAAAACAGAATATCCCGTTTAAAAAGGACACAAAATCGACTTTGCTATCTTCCAACTAACTACACACTCAAACTGATCACCTCCACTATACCTCCACCCCTCTGCCACAACTTGCGACATAGTTTCCTCAAACTGCAACAGTTTCAGCGATAACTAAAGCGTTAACAACTTCGCAGCACCCTGTACCCTACAGAATAACAAAGCACCCTAATCACCTTTTTCCCCAGTGCCAACAATTTTGCAACCCCACAAGCACTCACCCCGGGCGCCCCCACCCAACTTCCCCTAAAACAACTAAACCTTCCCACCTCAATTAAATTCTCTCCGATATTCCCAATTTTTCCAGCTGCTCTCTTAAATTCCACCCTTTCCCCTTTTTAATCGGGAAGACCCGCTGAAACGTGCGTTCATACCCCTAAACCCCCGCGTTTCGAAACAACGCGAGCGATTTCCCTCGGCGGGCAGTGGCAGCCGCGGATCGCCGCGTCGATGGCCGATAGCGCCGATGCTATAGGCGTGTGCAGGTATCGATTCTCGAATTTCCATGCGGGAATAAGACGGGTAGGCGGAGAGGGAGGGGGGCGAAGCGGGGGATGAAAGGGAAGAGAAGAACGATTCTGTCTCGCATGGACGCATCGGTTGGTCCCAATTGGACGCAGCCGTACCGGCTTCATTAAAAGCTTCTCGCTGGCGCGTGCAACTTTTTTCCCGTGGTTTTTTTCAGCGGCGCCGCGCGCGGGGACATTGTTAATTAGGGGCGGGAAGGGGCCGGCGAAAACGCAGGCAGCTAAGGGGTCGCGAGCTTTTTAAAACGGCCACGCTCGAGCGCACGCACCGCGAGCCAGCGATAAACCTCGGATCGCGTAAATCATTTCGAGCGCGGGGGGTGTGGGGCGGGGGTGAGACGGAGCGGCACTATCCGCGAGTTCCATTCTACGACCGATGGAAAACGTTTCCAAGTGGAGAGTAGCTCGCAGTCGACATGCATTCGCGATTACCCCCGGAGTGGGAACGCGGGTGAAACGAGACCCGACCGAGCCAACCCTTCCTTCCTTTCGCCCCAACCCCCCCCCCCCCCACCCCTTCGTCGCCAGGCAGCTTCGCGTCAAATCCTTGGCTCGATTCATCGTCGAAACGCCTCGATTACTCCTAACTACCTCGGTCCGGTCGTAATCTACGGAGATAACTAGCCCGACTCTAATTGGGCGCCAGTAATATTCCGCGTCGACGACAACTTATCCCCGCCATCGATCTGCTTTCCGGCGTCCTCGCCCCGCCGAACTTACCTCCTGCCATCGTGATTTTCTATGGCACGATATCCGAGATATTGAATGGGGCAGCGCGAGCTCGCGACGCGGGAGTGGGGCTGAATCGCTGTTTTTGGGATGCCATGAATATCCTGCAATCGAAACGATCGATTTATATAGCCCTGCTCGGGTGCGGACTGTGCTTGGGAGAATTTGGGTGATGATTGGTACTATTCAACAACCGTTTTAGGGTTTTTGCATGGGAGGATTAGGTCGTTTCATGAATCCGTGTTTCCCAAACATTTTTGAATCGTGATCCCCTTTTATAATACTCAAATATACATATATGTTTACTGTTTTAATTATATATACATTGTTTTGTAAAAAATTGGAAACTGGATTTTTTCGGAATATTGAAACTCGATAACCGGTGTAGGAGTGGTACGTGAGGGTGAATGGTATCGTTCACAATTAACTATAACAAGGAACATTTATTTACACTAAACAAAACAAATCACACAATTTGTGATATGAACCGTTTGAGCGATGTGTCTTGCTCGACGGCTCGTTCGCAACTCCTGATTTCTACGGACGCCTAACGGTCGTCCAGAAATCAGGGAGTGGGTGAAAAATACCCCAAACTATCTTAAGGGAAAGTCCCTTTCCCACGATCCTTTAAGAGGGTTGTCAAGGTCTTCGCGACCGAACCGAGTCTCTGGCAATCGTCATTTTTATTGCCTGTGCCTCGGCCCGGTTACCCGCGGTACGCACTTGAGTGAGGGACCGCCAAACTCCGAGGAAATAAATCTTTCTCTAGTTCGACGGTCCGCTACACCGGTTTTTTGGGGAATACTGGAATTCGAAAATCGGTCAAACCCCTTTTTTTAATCCCGGAATTCGCAAACCTGCTTTTTTTTAATACTGAAATTCGAAAACCGGTTCTTTCAAAAATCGTTTTTTGCATGAACCTTAAACTATAGTGTTTATTTACTTTTGCTACCTTCATTTCAACTGTTTCTTCCAATTTTGTCTGCATTTACAGAATATTGAATGCTGACGAGGGCTGATTTACGTGGAAGGAACTGGTTCCGTTCTCCTTTGCCTCCCCCTCCTCCCCCTCCTCACCCTTTTCAAGCCCCGTGCTCGTGAATTTTGAATACCCCTGATATCATGCAACGACGTAGTCGCATCAGCGAAGACAGATTCCACGAATGACCTGAATGAATTCTGGGGATGGAGGATACTCATGAAATTAAGGCATCACCCCCCCCCCCCCCTCATTACAAGAGCTTGAATTATGCTCTGATAGCAATGATTATTACATATAATTTGGCCAGCGTGGAGGAGCAGGTACACCCGAAGGTACAAAGCATTCCATCTTTGGGTATTCAGTTTCGGTTCTAATTGGAAAACTTTCGAGAATTCTGCAGCGAGTGGGAGCGGTGTATTCGCAAGGAACGCCGGCGTATACATTTATTTATGAACTTTACCTGAGGGAGCATCGCTCACCCGCGGAAATGCATCAGTCTCCCTATCGCTGCACTCGGGGAGGGAACTTTTGTCTCGCGGCGCACCCCCGCATCCGTTGACGCGTATAGATTGCCCCGGATTTGAAAAATCGCGTCGCGTAAGCTGACTGTATAATCGGGGGGAGTCAATTGCCGCGCGTCGAATCGATCTCGAAAACAGAGAAATAAAGGGTGGCTGATTTATGGCGTGCCATGCAAATCCGCACCCTCCAACATCCTAATTCTGACGAAACCTTCGTGGAATAGTGCACCCTCGGCTGAAAATAAATTTTTCACTGCTTCTCGAAATCAGAATTCGCGAATCAAACAGTGTTCCACATTTTCCAGAACAAAATCGCAGTTGGGGACTTCGCTGTGCCGAAAAATGCGACGCGGTGGAAACCACGTCGAATCAATCTTCCCAATTCTGATAAAAATTCTAAACTTATTTACTAATAATGCAGTACTTTCTTTACTGCAATTAACCCTTCGTGGCCAACTTCTTCTAGTCACAAATTGGTCATTTTCGTATTTTTTAATCTTTTCGCGCTTGAATGATAATTTTACATTATTAATACTCATACAATAATGCACTAATAGTTTCTTCCTGAATATGTAGTTAAAAAAATAGTTGTGAGAATAAGCGATCTTTTGCTTAAAGTTCACTAAATTTTTAAACTCTAATATTAGGGTCTATAAATTTACGGAAATATTAGCAAAGACATATACTTCTGGACGAAAATTGCCTGGGGTGCGATACACCTCGTGTGACCACGAAGGATTAACTCTTCTAATTCTCGACTTTCTGTAGATAATATTACTATTTAAAAACCTCCACTGATCCCTTTCTAGCACAGCAGGGTTTATTGCCTACCGAACGAAGAGAAATTACTAAGCTTGCAACAATTGGCAATGGAGTGTTAAAACTATCCTGCACTCCTCATAAGGTTGAACTCATTGACAAGGTGAAAAAATACAATAAAAAAAATTTTGGGTCAAATAAGCACTACCCTAATACAAAGACACAGAGTAAACCAGAATAGGGTTGCCAAATTATCTTTTTACTTACTTCCTAGCTAAATAAAGTCCGTCTAACTAACCCTTCAGTGTTACACCTTAATCCACCCTGTACCATCTAAGCACAATGCCCTCCATAATACGCAGCACCCTTCGACCCCTAAAAGCAACCACCCTTCGAATAGTATCGACCGCGACCCGTCATCGCGAAAGAATATTCTGCGCCAGCGTTCCCTTCCCCTGCGGTCCTCGACGAATGTACCAACATAGGTTCCATACGAATTGGAAAACGACGATGCACAACAAGTCGTGACAAACGAGGTCTCGTCTCTGCCCTCTGCTTGGTTAGAGGGATGAGACATACACTGTGTATCTGTATGGGGTGGGAGGGGGTTGGAAGGGAGAACGAAAGGTCGGGAATGGATTCCTCAGGGGGGAGGGGGGTGCGCAAATGAGGGTAGACTGCGATATAATATTACGGAACTCTCGTGAGATATCCCCGGCTAAATTCAATAGGAAATCCGACTTGAGGTGGCGGAACCTTACTCTCCTCCTCCATGCCCTTGCTTTCTGTCGCGACTTCCGTTTCGCCGTCAGCGCACGTACACAAACACGCGGCAACCACGACAGACATGATCGTATCGCGTCTAATTGCATTCGTTGCCGTTTTTGTTCCAGGACCTCTCGACGGATGAGTAACGAAGCGTGGCCAGCTCTCAAGGTACGATGGATCCTCCACTTTTTCTTCCCTCTAACGAACCGTCGCGGAATTTGTATTCCAGTTTAACTGGGCGCGCCCCTCGTTTCTGCTCGTGGAAAATCTTCGCGTTGCGATCGCTGCGCGCAACCGGGTTCGGCGTAATCGAATCCACCTGCAAAGTAGGTTAGAATCCCCGCTGCGCGGGGGAGCACTGGGTGTGCCGCGTGGGGGTGTCTATGCCTCAACGTTTTTGGGCATTTTGTGGGATTAATTGTGGGATGGACGCGGAGAGTTTACCGAGCTTGTGATTTCATAAGGTGTGAGGTGGGACGCACTTAAACAATTTCGCAATTTTCCTTACCGTATTTAGAATTATTTTTTAATACATTATTTACATTTATTACTAATAGAAGATGATTTTTAGCGCAAAAGAGTAGTCTTTACTTTAAACAAAATGATATTTGGCTACTTTCATTCGCTATTCGACGTTTCCTTATAACTTGCAAACGAAAATGGCATTAAATAAAGTACCAAATGAACAGCTTTCAATTTTTTCTTATCACGACTAAGTTAAAAAAGTTGAAAAATAGATAACTAAATAAATGTGAAAAATATTAAATTATACATCATTAGATTAAATGGTAAAGGAGTTCAAATTTTCTGTGGAGGATGCTGTTGTTTGTACAATGTTAGCTTAGATATCACAATTTTGAATTCAATATTCTATTAGAAAATGAATCTGACTCAGAAACTGACAGAACGTATCTTTCTTCTGCTCACGTGAAATTAGTCAAAATTCTCAAGAGTACTAATAACAAATGTCACCCTCTGAAAAACATAAATTCCAACGAAACACATCAGGTGACCAGGAAATTTAAAATCCGAAACCCTTTTAAAACTGAATATCCCCGCGCTCCTCGGGGCTCATCCCCTTCTACATTTTAATCTCGATTCCACGAAAGAAATTCATCCCCGTCGCTGCTCGCTCTCTAAAACGCAAGTTCTCGCGTAATTTCTCCGCCTCGCGGACTCCCTCAAATTTTTCCACCCCTTAATTATCCGTCGAATGTTCATTACCACCGTCTGGAATATCCCCTGCGTAAGGGAGCGCCTCGCCGAGGAGCATGGCGCCCCCGGTTGTTTCTTCATCGACTCGCGCGATCGTAATTACTTTCATTCCCGTCTGTCGCGTCTGCAATTACTGCAGTTAGGATAATTACTCTGAAACTTAACGTTGCATTACATTTACGTGACGTTTCCCGTCTGCCGGATTATCCGGCGAAGGGTGCTCGCGCGGCTGCCGCGAAATTAAATAAATCATCGTTCTAGCAGTCTCGAACGCGTTAGACACACACACACACACACTAACCCGGTGATAGTTCGCTTATCCTGATAATATTTCTTGAGGCACACGAGACATCTCCGCGAAAGAAAAATCTCTGCGCAGCAAATTAATGGGGGATTGCGCCTTGTTGTGCCGAAAAATAGATAATTCTTTGTGAATTTTTTACACAAAAACGGCGCGACAAATTAATTTGAGGTTTGGCAAGTTGTTTTATTGTATCTTGAACTATTGTTCTGAATTCTTGTGACTCGAGCTTTCTTGGGAGACCTGTGGCGCCGCCATTTCGTTCTAAAAAAATTTTTAAAAAAAACCTTCAACAGATTTTGTATTCCATTCACTATACTTGCATAAAAAAGTCTCAAAGTCAGACTGTTTCTCACGGCGTTAAAGTGGTATTACCTCTTAAGCTCCTACGCCACTGCAACTTCTCTTTCCCCAACATTTTGGGTTCTTTGTTTTCCGCCATAGAAATTGTATATCCTCTGAGTGCATTGAAATTCGGATTTTGGCGACTGCCGAATTTGAATGTGGAATATTTACGAAGCGTGCCAGGCGTTGCTGGGTAATCGTTGAGTGGCGTTCGGTCCGGAATCGCGATCGGTGGAGATCGCGGGGTTAGTCAATTTTAATTCGAACGGTGCGCGGTCACCGTGGAAATGTAATCGACGCTAAACAATTACGGCGGACGGGCACGCTCGAATTAAATTCTTCGACACCGCTCATTAATCGGCGGCCGCAGATTTCCATTTAATTTGCCGTGATTCCAGCGGGGACCGCACTCATTCAGACGCGCGATGGGAAATTGGAAGAATGTGTCGACTGCGACGGGGGATGTTTCGCTCGAATTAACGTTTTACCGGCCCTACCTCTCCGCAGAGTGCGTTCCCAATGTAATAAATACCTTCAGTTCGTTTCGGTAAAATTGTTCGTTTCGCGCCTGTGGATCGGCGTGTCTGTCGACGGATTAATTCGAAATGACACGCGAGGATTCTCATATGAAATACGCTGGAATGAAACTAAAGTGTCTAACCACAGAAATCTGCGATGATTGCATTCAGAGCGATGGGTATTTGAATTCTACTTAGGCAAACGGTGTGCTTTTGTTTAAAAGAGCAGAGGTGGTCCTCAGACGCAATGGCACATTGAGGAATTAATCTTAGAGGGAGCCGAGTTGAAGGGATAAAAATATTTTGAATGCAAATTCAATAAAATTCATTAGGTAATTATAAACAGTTATTTAAAGAATAAAATACCATTTTCTTTTATTTTTTACAAAGTCTCTACTTTGGGGGTGCGGCGGCCCCTTGGTCCTCCCCTCGGGGTGCGCCACTGCCCAGATTTCCAAATTGAAAATCTCATCCAACTATCCACTTCAATTCACTTTTTCTTTTCTGAATGTTATGGTATAAACCAGGATGGTGTATAGTTTTCAGTGCCCCAGCTTGTGCTAAGGGTGATATATAACACGATTCTTCGCTTAGCTAGGACCTGAATTAATAAACGCAAGTGTACTTGAAACGGTTGGAAGTGATTTACGATCATAAGTTTGAGTACCCTGAGAGCTTCCATGTTCCTTCACCGCGCAGCAAGTTTCCCACTAAACCACCGCGAGTTTATCTTCGATATAAGTGCCGCGACAGGAATATCGGCGAATTTTTCAAGCAATACTGATTGCTTGGATAAGTATGAACAAGAGCTGGAAAATACATAGAGTGCAAGGTTTCCCTTAGACTCCTTGGGTTGGTCCCCTCTCAATGGAGTTACATAGATAGATGTCTCTAGCGTAGCTACGAGAGCCAGAGAACGATAAGTTGACGTAGGTAGGGAGTAGTACAGGGGGAATCCCCGCATGTGCACCAGACATCATAACTGTTATAACACAAATTTTAAATATATGGTATAAGAGTTAATATCTTTAATTAAATGATTTTGGTTACGAATAACCATTGTGAATGGTTAAAACAATTGATTACCAGTAGCCAATATCGATAACGGAAATTTTATTTTGGTTACCGATAACCAATATCGGCGTCCATTTTTGGGGGGATACATTGAATGATTGCAAATTATTGTTATTAATAATACTCGTAATTAGTATTCACTGACAACATGAAAAAAAATGAATTGTTAAACTTACATATTTTATTAAGCAAAAGAACGATATGAAAATATATGAAACAAAGAATGGGATAAAAGATATTGTAGTACAATTTACCGGTTTTTTGCTGAATAAAATATATAAGTTTTATAATTAATTTTTGTTCATGTTGTCAGTGAATACTAATAACCAGTAATTTTAATAAAAATAATTGACAATCATCAAATGTAACCAGAAGAATAATTTGCCATCAATATTGGTTATCGGTAACCAAAATTAAATTTGGTAGCAGACATTTTTTTTTAATCATTCATAATAATAGGTCGTAATCAGAAGAACTAAAAATTAATATTTTTTAATCATTTCATTTTTCGAGAAATTTCTTGGAGATTTAGTGATAACTGGCTTCCATTTAAATGAAAATCAATTTTTACTTAATGACTTTTTTCCAAATAATTTTTAAAATAATTTTTATTTAGGATCTCTGCTGTGCACAAGTCGTATTAGTGTATATAGGTCTATGTGTCGTCACCGTATCCCGCTCTAGCAAACCTGCTACCCAGTATTACTATACGCAACTGAGCAATGACTCAAGTCGAGTGACCGAAAAACTTCTCGTTCCACCACCAACCACGAGCTTCACGAAAACCTACAACCCGCGATTTTATTAAGCGTTTATTAAGTTCCCGCTCCAGCAATATTTTCCCCATCAACACCGAAATTTCAGTAATCGAAAATCAATGGCTTGGCATCCTTAACTTCCTTTTAACGCGCCCCGTTTTTGTTCGTCAGCGGGGGAACGCGATCGATCCTATCCGGGCGGCTCGCCCGCGCGATAATTAACGAAGTTTAATCTGAGATCGTAACGATCGCAATCAGTCGATGAGTGTGTTCCCGGTCGAACAATCGAGTGAAACACTCGCCGGGGCCATTCCACGTCCAAACCCGGGCGACTTTAGTTTTCAATTTCCATCGAAGTTCACGATATTTATTGGCCGTTGCGCGGAACTATCGCGATTCCCGCAGAATCCACGGCGTTCCAGCTCCAACGCCCGCCGAATATATTCGCGCGGCCGTTTCTGTCCGCGGGAATCCGACCGCGCAATTACGGAGATCTCGTTGAGCGCGCTTCGAGGAAATTTCACCCGCGGAAGGGGAACTCGTTTGTCGTTCACCCGTTAGGAGGATGATTCATCTTCTCGTTGCAGTGGGTATCAGAGGTGTGCTCCCGGATAACGTTCCGCGCACTTTTACGGTCGCCATGCTAATTTTTAATCGTTCGGGGCTATGTTTGAACCTCGTATATCTTGAGGAGTGGAAGCTCTGAATATAAAAGGAGCATTGAAAACGTGTTGGCAAATGGAAATGGGGTAGAAGATTCAGATGGCGATGTTATTTTTGTAAGAAAATGGAATCTGAAAGCTTATATGAGATCTGAGATAAAAAATTTAAAGTCTATAATAATAAGTCTTTATTGTACCAGTAGGCATTAAGAATAATAACAAAATTATAGAAGCAACATAAATACAAATAAGAAAACTAGAAACAGAAAAATAGAAGAGTTAGAAATTGTATAATATATATAATAATAAAGTATAATAATAACAACAAGAAGATAAAAAAACATAAATACAAATAAGAGGACAAGAAAGAGGAAATTAGTAGTGTTAGAAATTACGTAAAATATGGAAAAGTAGAAGTAGAGTGCAAAAATCGACTTCCGAGGGGATACTGAAGTGTAGCGGTACCTCCGCTCCGCCGCTAGATGGCTTTCCGACCGATGCCGCTCTCTCGCAAGTGCTCTTTCAACCGTTCCACCCGTCGCCACGGAAGTAAAATATCAAAGTGGACAGTGATTAAATAAAAATCGCGAGTATACAGAGTGACTCCAGAAAAGAGTAGTAGGTCGAGCTGCAGCAATCTTCCACGCGGAGGTACAGAAAAACAGAAGGCCATGTCGTCTTATCAAGTCCATACCTCCTCCCAGTGACCACATTTCTTTCCAAAGGCTCATCGATGCAAACACAAGACGCGACCTATTGTAAAAAGATGGCTGCATAAGACCGAAGGGTCCAATCGGGCGGATACTGGACGGGATCGAGCGGAAGGCCAGGAAAATGGAGACGCGGATTAGCGATCGTGGACGCGAGAGGAGGCCTGAATCGATGACGCTTCGGCTAGAAGTTCCCCCACATAGTTGTGGTGTCCCCGATACGAATCGTAGTGATCGGGAGAAACTGGGGCGCGAGTCCGTCGAGTGTCTAATCGAAAAAATACAGCGAGCTTCGTCTAACGAAGAGAAGGACGCGAGGATGGGCGTTTCTGGATTCTTGCGAGAGCATCGTCGAGGAAAGTCTGGGGTGGATGCACGTTTCGAAACGACGCCAATTTGGCGCACCGATGAAGCGAGTCTTCTGAGAAATTGAGTTCCGAAGGGGGGGGATTTACTCTGGTAGAATCTAGAATCCAGAATCTACATACTGCTACTTGCACTCGAATGCGAAATTATTCAAAATGAGGTATATAGACGAAAATTGTGAGACTGATAAGCTTCTGCAATCGCAATTATTAGGTCTGTGAAAAAGTTCTGCCACGCGGTTAGCCAAGTTCTTTTTGCTCAGGGTGTGCGGTGCCTAACTCCTGTACTTTGAAACAAGGTTAAGCTTATGAATGTGGATAAAAAAGAAGCTGAAATAATGAGGAATATATAGAACTACTATTTTTCTATAACTAATTATTTCATTGTTTCCATTTTTATACAAAGAATCTCCTTCGTGAGGCAACTATTTCATTCTAGAAGCCTTGTGCCGTTGAAGATTTATTTTTCACAGAAACTGTTGGCAGTGTCCAGGAATGAGGCGCAACGGGGCAGAAATTTTGGAAACGCCGTAGCAGTTGGTTCCTCTTAAACATAATCGGGGAACGTTAACGTTGCTAATTACTTTAATTCCCTCTCGTCCGTTTGACTGTCAGCTAAGTGGCTCGGGGATGCAGGTGCCGCATTCAAAATTCAAAACACCCGCTTATATTCGTTAATCTTTTAAATCTCATTGCGCCGACACCGCCACGTTTTTCCGAGCTGCTCTGTAATTGCGCTATGCGAGAGCGTTATTCTGTAATAAGAGAAATTAACGCGCGATGCTGAACGTTTGTCGAATTAGCGTGCGCGTTATGTCTGCGCATAAATAGTCGGCCATCCTCTGCATGCGTCATTTATCTGTTTGCTCTGACTCTGAGTGAAATAATAGGCCACAACATTCGGAGCGAGAATAAAAGTCACTAAGCTTGTGACAGCGATGACGAGGTACGACCATTTCGATCCTTCAAACTTTCCACTAGTCCAGGTATGTGGGGACCGCAGGAAAGCACCCAGAAAACTTGAATTCAGAAGTAACGGTCAAATTGAAAGCATTCGATTCGGTAACACTAGAATATGAAAGCGTTGAATTCGGTAACGATCGAATTCGAAACCGTTCAATTCGGTAAGGATAAATTCGGAAGCATTGGATTCGGTAACGATCGAATTCGACAGCGTTCGATTCGGTAGCGATAAAATTCGGAGGCGTTCGATCCGATACCGTTGAAGTTGGGAAGCACTCGATTCGGTAACGTTCGCATACGACGCGTTCAAGTGTGAATTGCTCCATTCCAAAACACGGAAACGATTTTTTTTCTACTCACACTGACAGTCCGAAACTCCCACGAAATCGAAATGTATGCGTAGACCTTTAACAAATGCCGAATTCACGCCGGAAGGCAGAGCAAGCGCAGGATGGCGTCCACCTCGAACAGTGGTGGCGTTATCAGTATCTGGCGAGCGGGTTGGTTGGGAACGGGGATAGCATTATCAGACTTTCGTCTGCGAACTCCACTAATTTTAACTAACGGTAGAAATATCGCGAAACTTTTGAGCGGCGGGTCCCGCGCCAGCCAATTTATCTTACCATCTCTTGCGCGGGGGGCAGTGGGCGAGGTGGAAGACGGGGAACATCGAGGGAAAGAGGGAAATGGCAATGATGGTAGGGAGGAAAGTGGAAGGAGGGGAAGGAAAACAGAAGGGGGGCTGAGGGCTTTTACCGTCTTACTTATCTACTTGCTTCGCGGTCGGGGAGGCTTTAGTACCATCCAAGCCATCGTACAGCCTTAAAAATTGTAGAACGATCCTCGTGCAGCGTGCAGCTTGCTCGATGAAGGCAACCTAATAAACTGATTGCATCAGCCCCGTGCAGATATCAAACTCGGGGATTGTGTACCGAGCGTTTTAGCGATGTTTGATCAACGATCGACTGATTATTCGTTGTCGAATGAATGGGTGCCGCTCGTTCCGAGTATTATTTCTTGAATCGGGCGTTTCCAAATTGTAGCGTTACCGAATCGAATGCTCTCGAATTTGCACGTTACCGAATTTAACGCTTCAGAATTCGAGCGTACATCGAATTTAAAGCTTCTAAATTCGATCCTCACCTAATTGAGCCCTTTCAAATACGAACGTCACCAAATCGTCCAATACATTAAGTACCCAACACCACCGTTTTACGAATATTCAATCTCACGTATTCAAAATTCTGTACCTCGTTTAATCGAGATTTCGCGTAACATTAGATTATGCCACAATTATTACATAATCGCCAAGAGATATGACGTCTGTTAATTACTCAGCGGGACATCGATTTCCACCGTCACTCCTCAGACGGTTGGACCCGTTTATCGAATCGGTTTTAGATTGGTCATCGGTCAGCTGCGCGCTAACCGCGCTAACGTCGAGTTTCAATTAACGCGACAACGCGGTTCAGAGCTGTGTAAACGTCGCAATTATTAATTAACCGCACGCGCGTATATTGGCGGTTAATTACATCACCGTCAGTTAACCGAATGATCGGCCGACGAATCGTTCCCCAGAACTTTCTGCTGTCCCGCAATCGATTTACTAATTAAACGTTTTTAACGCGATTTATCCAGTAAAAGTGCGTCCTCTAAAGTGATTCATCCATTAAAACTTTCAATAGCCTCTAAACGAAGTTTGAAAGTGATGATGCTCGTCATCTGATGCTACCTCCACTCGTTACGCATGAATATTTTCCCACGACAAAATACTCCGTATCAATTCCACGCCTCCAGAATCGTCACAAGCCAATTTACAGTGGCGGGGAAAACAATTTGAAACTTATATTTTCAATTTTACAAGTTAATACTACGCTTTACGTATTTACAAACCCACGATTTATTGAATACAAATTTTAAGATATTCCCCTATTGTTCACAGTTCAAACTTACTTTTCGCCATTATTATAAAATATAATAAAATAAATCGACATAAATAATACTAATAATTTATGCCACTGCTATATCATTTTAATTACAAATTACAATGGTGAATTTTAATTCTCTACTACCTAATCGAATGAGATATTTAAGACAATAAACAAGGTGGAAAAGCAGGAAAAAGGAGAAGCTTGGGAAAGATTAAGAAAGCTTAAGGAACCCGCGAGGGGATAAAAGACCGAGCACTGTGTTTAAAGGAAGTAAACGCCAACAGAGAAGCTACTTACACTAGAAGGAACAGAGTTGTAATAATAGGAGGATACATAGAAAAAGGACGCAGTGAATTTCGATTGCAATAATTTATTGAGATCTATCAATTTATGTGCGATGTCACGTAACATGCGTCGTAACTCCTTCTTTCGGATCAGCTGCCCCAAGACTTATTACGGTACGCGTGATCCCATTTATAGATGCTGTAAAATGGCACACTGTTCTTTTGCCTGCTTAGACCTTTTAATGAGTGGCTCAAAGACTCCAGACACAAGTTATTATTAAGCTAATGTACAATATACCATAGCGTTACTTTTACTTTCTTAGCTGCTTTATCTTTTTTAGGTATATATCTTATTCTATGTTCTACTCTACTTAGTTTCCATGCCACGAAACGACTTTGTATATTTTTCTACAGGTTATTTTACACAGGTTAATTATTACAGATCGTCTCTTACTTACTTAGTTACATGGTTCGTCGTAACTAAATGGTACTTCCCATTAAATAAAAAATAAATAAACCACGAAGTGGAGGCCGCATAAATCTGCACAGCATCTCGTAGTCATAGACCTATTAGAATGCGCAGAAACGTTACTGTGAAGTAGATCATACACTTACCACAGCATTCTAAAGTCCTCGATGATTCTCGAATAATCCAAGTGAAAAGTTACACCCTTGACAAAATTTCCGTAGCAATGATTCCGCCTGCTACCACCGTTCTGTCTCCTCGCGTGCGTCAGAAGGCGAGGAACAATGATAATTAGAAACGCTGGCTGTTAATCCCCAGGCAGTCCTCTTTGTAAAAGCGATCGGACGTGTAATCGCGCGTCGTTGGACCGAGCAACAGCCCCGTGTCACGGTATAAATGAGACATAAATTTATAAGGAGATAGGAATCGTTAGTCCCGCGAAATGCATGTGTGTGTGGGGGTCGCGCGCATAATAGAGAGCCTTGGAGGAGTTTGCTGCTCCAGCGCGCGTGCATATCGCAGGGCATAACTACTTAGTAGATAAGGCAGCGCTATGGCCCGCCCACTCGCGTTACCTATGCACCGTAAGAAGGATGTTACACGCGCATAAACCACGCTGCGGCGAAACTTTTTCAGAATTTCCACCGCCGAGGGGGTGTATCCCATCTCGTGAACCCTCCTCGAGCTTTCGTACGACTCCTCCCGGAAATGTGGAGCGCGCAGGCACCGCGACCTTCCGTCGAACGTAAGCGACTGCTTTAATAAGTTAACCGTGTTTCGAATGCGCGTTAAATGAGATGCCTGTATTAGCGGGATCGAGGGGTGGCGTTTTTGGATCGACTGACGGATAAAATGTCTTCTTGGGGAGTTAATGTAGTGTAGTATAGCAAAACGTCACTTTTCTGATGATGGAACTGGTGATCATTTTGCTGTTCTACTTGTTTTGAACTTCTGTGAATTTAGGCTGTTGTCATTTTTGGGTTGGTGGAGTAGAATCTTTAATATTCTATGTTAATACATTTTCTGTTTCCTTGATCACTTCCAAGCATTTCTCTATGTGAAGATCAATGATTACTAAAGGAAGCTTGCAATGTGACCATGGTTGACGAGAATTGGCAATGTCCCAGTGTCTATGTACCACAATGTGAGCTGATTAGACTGATTTTAGGCTGATTCAAATCAAATGACTGTCCATGATCACGTCCAGTTTCAAGCAATTTCCAACTCCGTTCCTCTTCTGTGCATACCTTCAAAAGAGAGGCCTCAAAAAGTCACAAAATTAACGTACATATCTACACTGCCCGAAATTCCCATAAAGCTACTATGCTTGTTGCTAAAATCTTATATTTATTCCATACTATCGATAAGTTTGTATATGATACCATTTTTGGAAATTAAAAAAAAACATGCAGATCGATTGCAATAATAGAAGTAACATTCATTTTAAAAAAAAAACGTATAAATGGAATTTAACAAGAAACGACTGCGAAGTTTCTATGAAGGCGCACGCTTCTTAGATAAATAAAATTAAAATTAACATCAGTTTCTTCTCTATTCCTATATTAACAATTAGTGTACTTAATTTCCATTTTCTCCTATAATATCAAAAATCAGGTTCGGCATTGCCAAAATCAAACTTCGAAGTTTGAAGTGTTTAACTTTGTCTATAGACATCCACGTTTCGTTTACCGCGTTCCATAATTCGATAATAATTAAAAGAATAAATAATTTAATAATTAACTCCACACGAAGCACAAGTGCCTGATCCACTTTTTTCACGGCGAATCAAGAAGTTCCCTCAACGAGTGAAGCATCAGCGACAGCGTTTCCTCCCAAGACCCGCTCTGCCCAGGGAAGGCTAAATCGGGCGAGGATCGTAATTGCGCCGGCCCGTGTTGCGTGTTCATTGTGCAGGAAGTAAAGGCGTAGGTAGCTGTTCCGGCACGTGCGTGTCGCTAGGTGTATACCCGCAGTTAGATAAGCCCCGTATCTCGACAGGCCAATAACATTAGCCATGCACCGAACCCAGGACGCCTCTAACACGGAAATATTTCAACGCGAGCCATTAACCGTCTTGCCCCCGGGGCTGACCCACCGACCCTCCCTTCGTCGACCCACCCTCCCGCCCTACCACCCTCTTCCGTTCTTTTTCAAGCATTTAAACCATCGACTCGTTCGACCTCCTCGATTTCGCGAATAATTCCCGGGACAATGGTCCTTTGATTATCTCTTCCGCTACTGGGTCGCTTTATTGCCTTCAGGCGAGATGGTATGTATCAGGCTTCGGGCACTGATAACGGTTTATACAGCTGCGCCTTTTTTTTTAAGAGAAATCTTGTTGCAAAGCTGTTCCTGGTTCTTTGTAGGATCAAAGTGGCGGAGCAGCCTCCTTGCATGGGTGTGCATTGGTCGACGGACCTGGGACGTGTTTTAAAATGGCTGGCGGGGTGCTAGATCGCGTGTCTGACTGGGATTTTATAAAAGATTTAATAGCAAGAATATTTCTGAGGTATTTATTTTATATGAAAGAGAAGGATACTCTTTCGTACTGATACTATGATATTAGAAATCGTTGACGAGAATATAGGTTAGGGTGGTCCATTTTCCCAAGCATAAAATGTAGGTTTTCCACGAGGTTGCTTTTGTTGCTGAATTAGTAAGCAATTGTAACACTTAGAGGTTGAGTCATCTAACATACAACACAGAATTAGGCACCTAATTTTCCATATGAACCGAGTTCGTAATATGTTGAAATATTATATATCCGACAGGGAGCTTCAGCGCAAATTGAAACATATCTCTAATCCCAAACACACTTGCCTGGAAAAGGGGGGGTGCCTCCGTCCTCTCCATCGATGAAACGACCCCGTTACCCTCTATCTGATAATTGAGTCAATTACCGCAGTAGAGGCTCTAATAGGAGTCACCGGTGGCGTGCGAGCTACGCAAGAACTTCTTTCGAGAGACACGAGGCGGATTGCCTCGCTCGAAATTGAATTCTGCCCAGTCACGGAACTGGCTGCCCGTTTAATACGTCGCCCGGCCGAGTGTCCAGCATAATCGATACCGTAAAGGCTTGAACAGTGACATGCAGAATGCATTCACCGTTTATGCGCCCGCATAAACGTCGAACAGATACGCCTGCTGGCATTAATCGCGCTCTGGTAAGGAGGTGACTGCTACCGGCACGTTTTAACACGAGCTTATCTCGGCAACCACCGCAACTGGACTAGGTTTACACCGATGATGAGTCCAGCTTCGTCACTCTTCGTGGTTATCTTCATGCGAACGTGGATTATGAGTGGCCCAGCTGGGTCGTTCATCTTGTGGGCTGTTGACGAATCTGAAATCACTTGTTTATTCTGTGGGAATATGAGGGCGGTGAGACGGGAACATGGAGCCACTTGGCTTTGGCCTAGGGTGGTACTGAGCTGGAGGTAAATTGAATTGAATCGACGACGAGGAGAATTCTGGATTTAATTGGAAATTGGAATTATATTGGGGAGGGAACATATGATAGGCTTATGGATAATTGAGGCATTGGAAACCAAAACGGACTAACGCACATTTTTTGCGAAATTGAATTGGTAGGAATAATGTATTCCAATTACCTGTACTATTAATTTTTTTTTCAATTTGGGACAGTCCGTTTTTGTTCTTAATGTCAAAATTCTGAAGTAGAAATATAGGGGGATGCTACCAAAAATTTCGTGGAAATGGCACGCTTGGAATTCCATTTCCTAAAAAAATGGTCCCTGGGAAAGTTTATTGCAATCGGGCAACAGGAAGGGGTGCCAACCAGGCCATGAAGATTAGAATTCATCAACGGTTTGGATTTACAGAATTTCTCGAAAATGGTAAGCACTATCGAAATTTTCTTCAAATAATATTATAGCAGCATTCGATTTACTACAATTGTTGTATATATAATTTTGTCGTGCTTCCAACCATTTTTTTTATAGATAATAGCATTTGAATCTAGAAAAGTCTGCACTAAGCGCGCATAGGCAATATGCCATGCCGTAAAGGTGGCGCATATAAACTATAGGGACTATTTTTTTATGAAACGGAAATATGCTAAAGGGTGAGGGCAAAAGAAATCGCATATTAAAATAAAGGCCACCTTAATGCTACATTAACAATTACATTGTATCCATTATCGCTATTATCCCATCACTACCATAGGAATCTCCGTTTCACTACCGAAAATCTCGTTATAAGCTCATTTCGACTATGGGTTGTATGCTCGGGCGCTATCCCCACCATTTCTTGGAACTCGTCGGTCGAGAGTGAGAGAACCCGAGCTTTGCTTGTTGAAGACTCGGAATAATCGACGCTACACGTTGTAAGCTCGTCGCCAGCACCGATAGGGCCATGGCGGTGGATTTAATTACACCCGTTTGGACGTAGTAGTGATTTCGAAAGACACGCTCTCCCCGCGTCCCTTTTCGTTGCTCGTTAAAGTTTCAACTTTTTCAATCGCGCTAAAATGTTTACCTCCCTCCGTCGGTCTCCCTTCCCTCCCCCCTGTCGAATCTAACTCCCGCGCACGGAACTTTGTTCGCGGAAGCGAGCGCGCTCATTTGCGCGTCGCCGCGCGACAAGAAAAAAGGAGAAGAGGAAGCCTGCCGTGTTGACTCGTCCCGGTTGTTTTAATGATGTCGAACGCCCGCTCCAGGGTTCGTTACGACGAGCACAACGACGCGGGGTTATCGAACAGCCGAAAAACGAGCCGCGCGCTTTGAATCCACGGTTTATTTGCAGTATCTGAGTAATCTGTTTCTAACGTCTGACCCGTGGCAGGTGTTTCGGGATTACGAAGGGTATGAGCACGATCTTCCTTCATAGAGCGTGGAAGAGATGTTTGTTAGTACACCTTAATTTCCTTCATTAACCTTTTTTTAAATTAATTGGAGGGCGGCGTTTGTCAATGGTCTTATTCCTGAGATTTGAGTATGAAAGCAAAAGTTTAGATGGTCTAGATGAACGTAAGAGTAGTGATCTAGCAGCAATGTATTGCTACTAGCTGGCTGAGAGCCAAAAGCACTTTACGAATCTCTATGTTTCCAAACCTTTTCATCACTTTTAACAGCCTTTTTTTAAGGAAAATGCATGAATTATTTTAATCACGTTTAGTATATTACATGCTCTGAGTAAACCCAAGTACGTATGTACCCAAGCTGCAAATTAAACTTTCAAGCCGGGTTCAGTTTGTTCGGAACTTCCACTGAACCAACTATTATGATTATCCAGATTTTTCATACTACTTTTTCTTTGTAATTTATCCAGTAATTCAGGAATATGTAATGTAATGTACTGGCTTAATCCGTACCGAACAAGAAAGCTTTAATGGCCGCGTTAATATACCAAAGAAGTCAGGCGGAGGTACTTTATAGCAGGGGGTTTAATTACTGGATCTTCGTTACGGGATAACTCGAAGGGGTCGGATAGCGAAAGAGCTGTAAAACCGTTATTAGCAGTTATCGCTTTAATAATTACTCTCCGTTAGATGGGGTAGCTAATTTATCTGTGTACGGAATCTTTAATGCAATTAACTCGCTGCCCTGTGCCGACACTTTCGCCCTCCACTCCGTTCTCATCCTCAGCGCGTAATTCTAAGAGACACGACCACTTTGCTTCGAAAACTTCGATGCCCGACGCTTGTACGCGCGATAAAACTTCTAACGAGAACGAAGAAAGTTGATTTCTATCGCTGCGCGTGGGGGGGAAAAATTCTAGTTCCTCTGAATCCGACCTGCGCCGGCTTAAGTAGAGCCCCGCCTCAGCCTCCCTGAAATTTATATAAATCCATTCGTTTTAATCCCACTGCACATCCGCCAGGCAAAGAGGGCTCGCACTAAAATTGTCAATCCCATTTTAGAGCAGAAGTTTTCTCGTTACTTAGCCATAATTCTGACTTTATTTCCGCAGGAGAGTGGGACACAATTTTAAAACTAAGCCTAGGGTCTATGTTGCGAGTTTTTCTTGCGGAAGTTCTGCATTTAACTTGGGCGTGTTCAATTATAATTCTACGAAGGTAATGCTAGTTACCGCTTGCATTTTTTAGGAAGAATGTTATTTCGATAACACTTCCGAGTCGATGGTTTGCAATTTGAATGCTTTTTAGTTCAAATTTTCTCGAGTCGAATACTTTCTATTTGGGATTTCTTCGTATAATTTACATGAATCCGAATTTGAGCATTATCAAATTGAACGTTTTCGAATCGTGGGCGTTACCGAATCGACGCTTTGAAATTATAACGTTACCCATTCGAAGGCTTCCAAATTTGAACGTTACCAAGTCAAACGCTTTGAAATTGTAGCGCTACCGAATCGAGCGTTTTCAAATTGTAGAGTTACCAACTCGAAAGCTTTGAAATTTGAACATTACCGATTCGAACGCTTCCAAATCCGATCATTGCCGGATTGAACGCTTCCAAATTGTAGAGTTACCGAATCGAAGGCTTTCGAAATCTAACATTACCGTATCGACCGATCCCTTATCGAACAATACCTTTACGACTCGACTTCCCCCGGAATTTCGATTCTGATTTTATACATTTTTTTTTAAATAATCACATTCATCTGGATTAGCCACGCACAATGAGCTGAGGTACATTTCATGTCCTCAGAGTTACCGTTTAAAAGTTTTTAGGCGACAGAGGAACACACGAACAAATAAAATTCATGCTTTATTGTATAAGGGCACCGAATCAAATGCCCTTGAATTCTAACGGTCCCGAGTCCGATACCTCTAAAACCAATCCCCGCAAAAAAAAAATGGCTACATACCTCAAACAGACTCAATCCTATCTTCATTGAACTGCTGATTCGACCGCCGGAAATCTGTTTGAAGCGTCGATCGAACGAAATTGATTTGCCGGCATGGGAGTCTCAGCCTTCGCCGTTCGCCGCTATATTAATCTCCATTAGAAGAGGGTCCGTGTTTTGTTCCGAGTAAGCCTGGGGCTTTGCTTACGTGAGAGGAAGTAGGTTACACGGTTGCTCTCCACGGAAATGGAATTTCGCGTTTGTTGCGGCCCCGCTGGTGACTTTACGGGATAAAGCTATCGATTTGCCTGCACCCGGAGAAAAATGAGAGGCAGCCACTGTCAGATCCCCGGAGATTGATTCGGAATTGCTTGTTCCGCTGTCAGTGCTCCGATACGCGATTAGTTCTACGACTAATATGATGGATTCACCGTGGTCTAGTTACCCTAAATTCTCGCCTACCGGGTGCCATAACCCTTACTCGTATCCTGCCATTTATTAATATCACGTCTTAAAAAAGATAAGAACGTTAGATCATAACAAGATAAAAATTTAATGTAAAAGCTTAAACTAGGATATGTGTAAATAAAATTATTTTATAGGTTAAAATAGACTCTGTATCCACCACGTTTTTGTAATTTGTTAGCCATTCGCCATTTAAGGGGTAACTACCGTTATGATATTCAAAGTATGACACCTTTAAACTAGTCTACTAGCTTTAAAATTGTATTTTCTAATTTTCTAGGTTGTCAATTCGATGTTGGATAAATTTTGCCTCTAAAATTTACCATTACACTACCATTTCCTGCTTACTACGTATTTTATGTACGCTTGAGTAACACATACGTTGCATGTCCACACGATCTAAAGTGACTAATGACTGTAGAAGATACACAGTGTTCGAATATTCATAGAACACATTTTGATGGATGTTAGTAGATAGCATCACCTCCTTGTACTATTCTATATTCATTTTTAGATACGTGGACATTCTGACATCTTTTTACAGTTATAATTATGTACTACGTGTTCTTTTTTTAATCTTCCACTGCGTCTTGTATCAACGAATTATGCTAAACTACAACAAATGTGTAAAATGAGGATACAAAACTATTCTTGCCTACATTATTTGCAGTAGGATGTAACCAATTACGTAGGTATATTGTTTTCTACAATATGAAAATTCAAAGCCTTTCTGACCAGCCCAAATCCATACGATCCAACCAAACAAACAATCCATTATGCAATTTAATTTCACTGCGAAATTCTCCATACAATTCCTCTAAACTCCATTATATTTTACAGTATAAAATACAATATTGTAACAATATTTCACTGATCAGAGGTAAACGGTTGCTCCACATAATTAATTAGCTAATTAACTTTCCTTCCAACGGACTCTGGGTAACACAATATCTCGGAGTAAAATATGAAAACAAATTCACTCGTGCCTACCTCTAACTCCATCCCCCATTGACATACGTACACTCACAAAACAAACAACGACGACCCAACAACATCGATTCCGTGAAAACGAACAATGTTCTCTCTGGAAAGAGGAGCAACGAAGGAAAGGAAGGAAAGAAGATAGTGCAAAAAACAGGTTTTTTGCTGGTTGCAAAAATAGGTTGGGGGTGCAGGTTCGCGTGGCATTCTCCTTATTACCCTATCGGTTAATCCTCTTATCGGCGAGCAGGCGGCTGCTTTCGCTCAGCAGGGCTGACTCAAAACTAATCTAAAATGCAGAGAACCGTGAGGGCTGTCGGGCAAGGTGTACGAACCCGGGGAGGGGGTGTGAGAAGCGGCGGTTGCCAGAGGTCAGCGCACCGCTCCGCCACAGTAATTGCCCCTATAACGAACCTTTTCATCCGGATGAATGGACACGTGTATATTTTATCTCTGACTACACTCCCCGCCTCCTTCACCCCCGGCCAGTGTTTTTCCATTCACGCCGGTTAAAAACATGAGGCATGTTCACCTTTGACTTCCGCGCTGCTTTCGATAGCCGTGGCGGCGAGGCAGTTGGCAGGCCAGCCTGCGATCGCTGCACCCTTTGCTGTAAGTTTCTGCAGCCTGGCGAGGTGGAGGAGTAAAGCAAGCCAGAGATATTCAGGTGGAACTTTGACAAGCTAGCGAGACAAACGAGCCCCGGGTATTTTTACGGACCTCGAAGATGGCAGCTTCTGATTAAATCTCTGGAGAGTAATTTATTAGTGATTTCATCGCGGGGAATTGGTAATTTTATAGGATGTTTTATAGTGAAAGGGTCTAGTCACGGGTAGGGAAAATGGCCCCAGCACCAATTTCAGTATTTATGTACGGATACCAAATAATTCTCTTTGCCTAAAAAACCACTGAGGGAAATTTCAGGTCTCTTCATAAGAAGTTTAGTTTTCGAGGAAATTGAATTTAAAGATTCTTCGGGTATGTCTGACCTATGACGTTCCTCCTCTCCTTGCGCTGTCTCACTGGTCTCTGTAGCATTGCAGTGGTACAGGTCAATCATATTTGCAAAATCCTATTGCATGTGCCTTTTAATAAGTGCACTGTTTCGAAACTTCTTCGCAGTAGATTTTGTTTAGACTAATAAAACATTGAAATGGTGGACAGAAGTTTGTACAATTTTGTGATTAATAAACACCATTAAAAATAGTTTGATATTTTATTTTTCACGTAAAACATTTATTAAACATATATCACACGTTTAGAACTATTCTCTTCGCCAAATTAATTATCTTCTTCGGCACGTGAGATCTTATTAATTATTTCCTGTCCTTCTTTATAAAAATGTTTATCAAATCTACTGTCCACTTACCACAAGATTCGCGCAGCACTTCAGTGACAATATCGAACGTATCTTGCACATCCATTATCCCGATAGCAAATCCCGAGATTAGCCCTTGGGACGAGGCATTTAAGAATACTTCTGATTATCAAGCCGCGTTTCTTCTTTCTCCCGCTCCACCGTGTCTGTCAGAATCTTTGAGGCGGCTTTGCGAGGAGTTCGACCCCGCGGAGGATTCCACGGTTGTCGGCGCCTCGAAATAATAATTATTCATTTCGGTCGCCGAGGAAAAAAAGCCACTGCGAGATATTCCCTGGGGATCATTTTAATCGCGGAAAGTAAGAAACGCCCGTCGTCGCCTGCCCCCTCCTTCGCTCAGGGAACTTCTTCGCGCGATCGATCGCCCGAAGGAAGGAAAAGTATCTGGTAAAGTTTCCCCGCCAGGACCCCCGGTACCTTGAGCGTTTCAATTATCGTGGAGGGAAGAGTAACGGGCTTCAACGAATTCGCGGCGTGGCAGACACGAAGCCAGGAATTTCTTGCTGCTACGTTAATAAAATTCATCCATTCCGCTTCCTCGAGATTTGCAATAACTACGCCGCGTCTTCGCCACCTTTCTAGCAATTACCCCCTGGATTGAAGAAACGGAATCGAAATAGAATTTTCGCTGCGCTTCCGTCATCAATTGTTTCTAAACTTTTTTCTTCGCATCGCCGCACTTTGCCAACATGCGGGACGGCCGTTAGGTGTCATGTCACCATGGGATCATGACTGTTAGTGGTCGCTGGCGCCACCAGAGGTCTAATCTTTCAAACTCTTTCTCGCAAGTGGCAGGTCCAAGTCTCGTTCCTATATATAGAAGTTCCAAGTTTATTCCCCTCGGTTCCCATGCGTCTAGGGTAGGGTCCGTCGGCTGTAACTTGTTTTTTTTACGGGGACTACAGGATATCCCACCACTGAAAGTCTGCCCAAGAGGAACCCCACACCATTGACCTAATAAAACACACCTGACCGAAGTATTTAGACCCTCAAACCGCTTTGAGCACTGTTGCTTTCAACGATCACCGCGAGAAGGAAGTAAAATGCCGGGCGGACAAACAAACGCGGCGCACCGGGGCGAAGAAATTTCTTTTTTTTCCGTTCCCGCTTAAAAAATGAAGGCAGGAAAAGAGGAAAGCTTCTCGTACGTTGCCCCGTTGCAGCCCGAGCTGCACGATGATGCTTGAAATAGCTGAATGCGAATTAGCAAGAAACGAGGCGCGCATAAAGCGGGAACGCACTTCTAATTTCCGCCGACTCGTTCTTCGTCCGTATCATTACGCGGCTGATCCCTTTTGAGGATGGAATCTGAAGCGATAAAGCGGCCGGGGTCGTTCCACGTGCCCGGGGATATTGTTGCCGGCGCGATTACGCGAGCGTTCCGCGGAGGATTAATAATGCACAAGGGGATGACCTACCCCGTGGCACGCGAGCGACCCTGCAATCCGGCGAGGATTCTCCTGCACGCGTTTCCATGGATATCCATAGCCGGCTTCCTTGGGGGGGAGGGGGGGGGGCGACGCTAAAAGTGGAAGAATCGGGAAACTGGCTAGGGATACCTTTATCAGCGCAATAGAGGGATCGAGGGTGGTGTCCGGATCCAGGAGCGCACCGGATGCTGCTCGACGGTGTCGCAACTGATGATGACGCGGTATTATGCGCTTTACTTGGCGAAAGTTCGGAGCTATTGACTTAATACGGTGTCTCGTTAGGGGCTAAAGCTGGGAGAAGTCGAGAAACGGCGCCAAGACTCTTGATATCGTAAAGCCAGGCTGAATTTAATGGAGTATTTTGCCCTTCGTTGCAGCTTAGCTTGCAAAGGAACTTCGGTCACCCGAAAGTTACCATTTTTCGGGAAACTTGTGGGCTTGGAGCAATTTAGTGAAATTCACCTGTCAATCACAGTTGCAACATCTTTAATACATTCACTTAATATTTCGAAACTTATTCATAGTGGATATTATTTAGACTAACAAACCATTGAAAAGGTGTTAAAATCTAACAGCAATTTTGTGATTAATAAGCACCCTAAAAAATTGGTTCGAAGTTTTCTGGTTCACGTGAAAAATTTATCCAACATCTGTCACACCTTCAATGCCACTCCGTTTGTTAAATTAACTGTCTTTTTCCACGCGTAAGATCACCGGTGGATAAAATTGATACAATTATCTTCAAATTTTATTCTTTCATAACTTTCATATCTTTATATCAGAATTATCTTCATCTCAAAATTAGCTACATTCTTTCAAGGGATCGAATTAAGTCGAGTCCCAGCGTTAGAACCCGTAATTTGAAAAATTTCCAGGGGTTAACGTTATTTGCAGCTAATCGACGTAATTAACGAGCGACCTAATTTTCTTTCGCCAGAGAAATCTTGTAAAGGGTGATCACCCGTAGAATTTTTCCTTCGTTACTTCCACAGGCTGCTGTCTATATCTGTCTACGCTGATATCGGTAGACGCGATATTATTTATACCTGACTGGGTAAGCTCTCGAACCCTTTCTAAGAATATTTTAGTAGGCCAAGAAGTATTCCCGGTAAATGGATTAATTCCTGACCGTCTGGTCCGAGTCGAGCACACTTCTTGCCCGGAATTTTCATTACAGATGAAAGCAAAAGACGCGAGTATGCGACGACCCAGTTTCAGCGGAACGTTTAGCTAGAAATTTAGTTACAACATTCCAATATTGTATAGTGCTTCTTTCTTCCAATCGTCGATAATTTCTGATAAATCGGTTTAATTAAACTCGACCGCTTTAATTCCCAAGAGCTAAGCAGTCCAGAGGTTCACAATAAATTGTAACTACTCTATAAGCGATGGTATTTTCAGTATTTGAATGTAACAAGAACCTCACTGACAATTCCTATTAAAAACAAAGTATAGAAGGATAACTTTGAAGTATCCAAAAAGTCATTCTTCAACTATTATTTTCTACTTCAAGTTTCCATCTTCACCTACTGGAATCAAAATAAATCACAGTCACGATGATTCAAAAGTCTAATTCGAGATCTGAATTTTTTAGCATTATCCTGATTCTCACGAAAAACAAAAAACCTTGTACATCTTCACATTGTCCCCTTCGATCCCAAAAAAAAGTTTAAAAACCAACTGCAGTGTAAAATCACAATACACCCTTCACTCAGCTTATTCTCCCTCAGCACAATGCGTAACGAAGTTGCACGTTCGCGAGTACGAAAGACAACGGTAGTCCGAGGCTGTGTGGAAGAGGAGCCACCCGTTTGATGGGCGACAATGGAAACGTGATTGTACACCGTCACCATGAATTAGTAATGCGAGAGCGCGACCGCACGGACACAGCGGATCGCGTACCGCGTTAGTCATGCTCGTTGAAGTTTGAATGAAAGCGCGACGCGCCTACCCAGAACCCTGAGCGCGCATGCGCGCGGCAAGTGCTCGTCCGTTAATGCGACCAAGACGAGAGGCGACGCGTTTCCGACCAGCCGCAGCTTCGACAATGTTGTTCGAATCTGACAGGTGTCCACTTTTTGGCCGCGGTCCAAGTTGGTCCGAGTTCCACGGACCGGGTGTGCGGGAGAGGGGAAACCGCGGGGAAAAAATGGACCAAGTTGGTCCGTTGAGTAGACGGTCGAATCGAGTGGCTCGAGATTGTCGCTGGATTTTTAGTTCTGTGGTATGAGGATGAGTGCGTTAGTGGTAAAGGAAGTGGACGGGTATTGTAGGTTATGTTAGGTGTTGCAGTGTATGTTGTTCTGTTGGAATTCAACAATACTCTACAATATCACTCATTGTTAATAAACGTTATTCTATAGCTACTATACTAAGAATATAACAATTTCCTCTTAATTCCTCGGGTAGTATCTATTTTATTCTTTCGCTAAAAAAGGAACGCCGTGAACCCTTACTCACCAATTGGAACGCAACCATGTGGATTTATAGAGTGAGTCAAGAACGGTATGTTTCTTTTCTGCCCAGTTATCCTTTAAGGTTGTGGAAACTAACCTCAAAGTCAAATAGACACTCCCAGTTTTCGCGTATAACTTCTAAAGTACAAGAGACAGGAAAAATGTTTCAAACAAAAGTTTAATGGCGCACTAAACGCTGCAAACTTCGGTTATCAAAATTTTGAGAAAGGTTTTTCTTACTTCGGGTATTTTTTTTAAAATCTTTTCAAAGTTCTGTTAACGCAAGTTTGCAGCGCTTATTGCATCATTCCACTTTTATTTGAAACAGTTTTTTCTGTATTTTGTAGTTTAGGTGTTATACGCGAAAAAGTATGAGTGACTATTTAACTTTGAGGTTAGTTTTCACAACTTTAAAGGGTGGTTTCAATCGGTGATTGGGTCTTCGCGGTGTTTTCTTGCCAGTGATTTGTAACGTGGGTGGACCTACTCCAGGATAGTGTTGAAGTACTTAGTGATGAAACTGATAAATTTCAGTAAATTCATAGATTAATATCCTTTATACAAGAAACCTGCAACAGAAATTTGAAGTGCAAGAGCGTACGTGTCACGTATTTCGTTCAGTGCGTTTCAGCCGAGCGAGAATTAATCAAGGAGCGTTTCCACTTTCAACTTCATCGCCAGGGTCGTCGAATGGTCGCGGACGTGCTCGGAGAGTTGGTCCGCGGCGGAGGAAGAGTAAAGGCGGGTTCACACGTGTCAGTTCCTTTGCAGCGATCGCTACATGAGAAGGCCCCTAGAAGATTGATGGCAGCGAGATGAGTGATGAGAATAAAAGGCTTGGTGGATAACGGACGTTACGAGTATGATTTAAGAAACGCGAACCTTCGGGCCGTTGTTGAATAATATAATATACATTTAGTTCACTAACTCGCTGAGTTGTTTCTTTGTGCGTTTAGGTTTTCCTGGGAGGAGAGACCAAAAGCACTAGTTAACCCCACACGTTAAAGGTTCAGTGTCGTCAGTGTCAGTGGTCTCCTTGTCTTTTTAGGTTAGGTTTATTTTTTTCTTTGGTTTCCATGTCCTTGCATATAAGTTCGCATAGATGGCGTTTCAGGAAACTTCTTATATTGCTCTATTTACAAGCCTCTTTGTCTCTTTCACACGGGCAACTGTGAACGGCTCCATTCCAATACAGAGGAACTATATTTTTTTACCATTCACATTGACGCCACTGAACCGTCACGCATAAAGCGTCTCGTGTTAATAGTTCTTGGAGTTTCCTATAGTTATTTCCCTAAACTATATCTTGTTAAGCAGCGTTACTCTTTTTATAATATAATAATTGGTTGGCAAGGAAAGATTATTAAAAAAGGAAATGTATTTGTCAGTTTGTATTTATTTAATAAATAATTAATTAATTAATTTTAAGTATGGTAATTGATTTTATTGTAACTAAATAAATATTTAAAAGTGGCAGTATAAAAGCCAAACGCAACTGACACGTGTGAATTCGGCTTAAGGGAAGACGGTGGGCGCGCCGAAACTGGCGCCACAGTTGCGCATCCAAGTGGCAACGTTGTTGCGAATTATGATGTAACCGCAATAACAACGGGGCCACGGTATCTCTGGAGGATTAATAATGCAAGGAGCCGCATTTACAACAGTGGCTGGGCTGCTCGCGTCGCCTTACACGGACGGATGGCCACGGCGTACTCGTGTGCGAGGGGGAAACTTGAAAAGTACTTTAGCATGCATCTTGCGCCGTGAATGCAACCGTGCGCTAAGCTGTGGGTACGTGCACGCGCGCGCCCTACTGGCGAAAAGTTTCAACCCCGGATCAACCGTCGTTCCCGGTAACTTGCAACGATGCACGGGGTTGTATTAACGACCTGATTACCCGCCAGCGCAACCCCCTCCGCCGTGACCCGCGAATCCAGATCATTGGAGGAAATCAGACTCTAACAGTGCGAGAATGGCCATTAGAAAAGGGTTATTTTAGAAGCATGTGATGTAAGAAAATATTGGGTTTCGTTCTTGCAGAAGAATTTATGTAAGCAGGTTGCTGGAGACTGGAGGTTTTTTGAGGGATTGCATTGGATTCCGTAGTATTATTGTTAGAAAGATTTTGTCCAATAAATCACTGCCTTGGACTTTTCCGATTCTAGTCCTTGAAAATTAGAAATTAGATAATTATTTTTATACAAATTGTATAAAAATTAATTTGGAGGTTAAAAAATTAAATGATTTTGTGTTAAATTTAATTGATAATTAATTGATCAATTGTATTTTCTCCACTCTGTCTTCCCTTACAGCATGTGGAGGGGAACTAATTAAGTCATCTAATTTTGGAATCCTTTGAATTCTTCACCGAATTCACTTTTGGCACATGTAATGCACAGATACGAAAAGGGTTTATTGAAAAGAAAAACAAAACTGAAAATAGAATGTTAAATGTGAATAGTGAAGTAGGTTATTCGAGGTGCACAGTAATCAGTAGCGAAATAACTTCTTCAAGGTGATCAGGTTTCGCGGTTCACCCCGTATACGAATTACCGACTAAATATCGGTCAATCGATAGGGGTTAACAGTGGCACGAAATTGTCCTCGCAGTGGCGCGACAGTTGCTGGAGGTAGTTAAATTTTTGAGCACGCGCCCGCGCCATTTGTATCGGTTATTAGCTTCCGTTCGCGTCAAGTGGAATATCAATTTGCCCCCTAACGGCGCAACAATTGCACGTAGGACGAATAGAGAGCGTTCCAAGAGGAATACAAATTTTAATTCCTCACGATATTACCGGTAATAAATTTAACGGTGCTTAATGCGACTTCTACAACACTTTAATTTATTTAAGCAATCTTTGCCACTAATTTAAACTACACCGCCATTAGAGGTTAAAATCGGCACCGATGTTGAAAAAATATTTTTGGAAAATGGTAGCTACTCAAATGTGAAAAACAAAACAAAGCACTAATCGAAAAATCGTCTCGACAAGTAATAGATTATAGTCTGAAGAATATACCTGCCATCGGTCCACTAATCACTTTTGGTACCGCAAATGCTGTAACTATGAAGAGACCTTGGGAGAAGGGCCTGCTGTGGTACAATTTCTTAAGATACAAATTTCTTTTTCAAGTGGACACTTTTTAAAGAGACAAGTACAGTATTTCCTCGCTGTAGGCTCGCTGGTCGGGACCGGCGTTGGACCCACATCATGAACAGAGCCCTAATTCCGAGTGTTCGTTTCTCGCTTCTTTCTGGCTGAAGGGGGGAGCGAGATGGAACGCTTTGCGTGCGCGGTGAGCGTGCGCGACGGTGCCTGCGTCAAGATTTTGCGAAACGGTTCCCGTGCTCACATTATGGGCTCATGACCATTGCGCATGCCCGTCGCGCACGCAAATGACGGAGTGCGACGGCTTCCCAAAGACGGAGCGAGACAAAACATCAACGCGTCGTTTGTCTCGTACTCTCATTCCATCTCGCTCTCGCCTTCGCCGGACAAGAGTGAGACAGAAGTGGTGGGGATAGCGAAAAACCCACATCGTGTACACCAAACCGAGTCCATAAGGAGACAATACTGTATACGCATCCATCATATTTAGTCCTCTGGAGAGAAGAGTAGTGAGTATCCGCCGTTTTGAGTATGACGCCACTCGCCGCGTGCTGTAGCCTTAGAGGTTAGTCTACTGGCCTAAGAGGTTAGTGCTCCAGCCACGATAGTGAAAAATATTCATTAATGTTTAATACTCAAAAAGGCGAATACTCAATACTCCTCTCTTATAGCCCAACGCTCTCCTTATCGCTACAAAACCCAAAGCTCAGTCGTCCAGCTCGCTTTTCCGTTGCTAAGAAAATGCTCGCAGAATCACACGAGCTGCATACGTGGCACGAGGGCCAGCGTGCCGTCGTTTCATCGGTGCGATAGCATCGGAGGAATAAAGCCGCCGTCACCGGGACACCGTAACGATCCACTTGACCGAGAACGGAATGACTTGGACCTTCTGTCGCGGACAGGGATCTTTTACGACCGGGCCGGCGGTTGCCGAGGCGGCGGTCCTAAAAATAAATTTTGGAGGACTGTGCCGCGACGCGTGGCGGGGATAGCGCGAAGACGGGGACATGCAGAGAGCGGCTCGAAAGGGACGGGGAAAAAACGAAGTCACCGAAGCTCCGGGGCCGGGGTAAACGTCGATGGAACTCGAGACGCGGCGGAAACAAAAGAGTGGAAGGGGAAAGCAGAGCTTTACCGTTTCTGGGAGCGATTGGAGGCATCAAACGGTTCGGAAAATAAAAACCGTGGGACCGCAGCCGAGCGAGGGAGAATGGTCCGCCAGTCGTTCGAGTAAAACGAAAACAATCCACGGCTCGCTAGAAAAACTCGATCGACACACGGTGAATTCGCGGGGATGGCGGGTGGAAAAGCCCGTGGCGGCTCTGGGAGCGTGGAAAAATGAAACTGTGCGGAATAAAATGTATAAGGACCCGTGGAACGGTCGGTTACATAAAAATCAAATCGTACCGGGCAGGCTGTAAAAATCGAGGGAAGCGGGGTCCAACGTTCTGGTGGCCTCGCGAAGGGACTGCTTGGGCGGGGGACTATAAAAGCGGGGAATCTCTTTGCTCCTGGCGAGTCGTGACCGGTGACGTTGATGGCGCTGCCCGGGACACTTGGCGCGCGAAGTAGAAACAATTGGCTCGTTCTGGATGCTTTGCACTGTAGTCTAATGAAATTAGGATTTTTCTGGCGAATAATTCCTAGCAAAGCCCATACCAAAATGTAGCTTGCTAAGAATTACTCGTCGTTACTCGCCTGTCGATTAGTTTCCACCGAAAAGGGTCGCGCAGGAGGAATTGTTTTTTCGGTGGGCACGGGGTGCTTCGGAATTGTAGACGCGGTGGTAGCTGGGTGACGAGACTTGTAAAGGTCTTGATAAATGTAGGTCCGCGTGGCGCGGAATCGTTTCCCAGCTATTCAGTTCGCTTCAAGCTTCCGCGCGTGAAATTGGTGTCAGGTTTGAAGAAGCATGATGAGTTAGTTTAAAAGTTTAAAGTGATACGGTATTCAGTCTTTTAGGAACGGCGTTAAAGTAATTGATATAAAAGGGGCAGGGTACATGTCTATTCAGTGGAATAATATTCCCTGAGCATTGAAAGGGCAGCGTTGAACGTGTGAAAGTTTTTCTACTTTCACTGTAGAGTCACTTCTTTGTTATACTGATTTATCACTCTTTTTAAAAATTTCGAGAGTTCTTGGGGAATTGTATGCAAAATATGTATAAATTGTTCGTTGAAAATATCCACAGTTTAGTAGAAAATGATATTATTTTTTGTAGTTGGGAAGACTAATAATTTTTCTACATACATAGTTTAATATTTTTGTATAGAGAATATCAAGCTGCATCGAATAGTGTATTATAAAACATATGCTTCTATTTAACTAATCAAAGTTGACCTCCACCTGACCTTTACGCGTCCACCTAGGAAAAACTCTCATCAGGTAACGTGTCCCCTAAAACCATTTCACTTTTGTCTGACACATTTTTTAGTATCACCAACAGTTTCGAAGATATTCGAGTGGATCGATTTAACTGGGTCACCCTGTATATTTCCAGTATTTCCTCCGCGTCCATAAATGTTTCACTTCTATTTAAATAAGTACAAGCGACCTTTTGACACCTTTGACGCTTCAACCACCTTCAACACCACACATTCAATTTCTCCAACTCAGAATATTTCAGAACTACAGGAGCATTCACACATTGGAATCTGGCACCCCATGCGTTTATAATAGAAAACGCTTCCTTGAAATCAGGAATTCTCACTGCTTCCATGGAATGATGGAGCGTGTAATTCACATTCAATCTGAATGAGAAAGAGGGCCAGCATGCCGACGCAATGTGTTAAAACTATCTGGGAAGATGTGCGAAGAAATGAACCACCCTTTCCCTATCTATTTACCGGGGCATTTTACACCCCCGGACAAGTGTCGTTATTCACGTCAGCGGAGCACTTCGCCTTCGAAAGAAAAGGACTCGCCGTGGAAAAAGCTCGGCAGAAGAGTTCGGTGTTTATCCTCGTAAACTGGTCGCGAGGGTTGATGAGGGTTCCTAGAATTTTTTGTTCGAATCTACCCCACTTTACAGGGAAAATTGCCTGGCTGTGAAGGCACCTGAAACTCATTTAAAACCAGATTTTCCCAAAGTTTTTAAAATATTCCATTGATTATTAGAGGGTGACCAAAAATATATGGTCCTTGCAGCACGTTCGTTACGCATCTGGTAAGAAACAAATGACACGAGATAGAAACGTGAACTTATGCTTATAATGAAGAATACAATATGGGGAATCTAATAAAACAATCATCTCTGAAATACGTTGTCACATTTTTCTTTTAAGACAATTTAAATTTTAATGCATTTATTTCTTGTCACCCTGTAGAAGTACAGTGAAGGCAATTATCAATTTGCTATAACATAGGGGGAATTTCTGCTAATAATAAGTAGGAAGGATAGTGTGTTTACGCGGATGGTTGCTATGAAAATTAATATAACACTAGGGAAAAATGGTAATAATGGCCACAAACGCAGTAGCTCCATATACTTCGGAAATCTTCCGCTCATGCGCTGCAGCTGGAACGCTTTATAACGGAAGCACAATTTTCTGCCCCAGAAGTTTTCCCTGGAGCCACCCTCGGACCGTGAATATTGCAATATATCGCAGATATAACAGTAGCTACATTCCAGACGTAGCATACTCGAAAATTTCTCCACCTAGGCGGCTAGAGGTTCTTCCTTGCTCAGCATCGGTTATACGCGCGACACCTAACCTCACTAAGGAGCTTGTACAAGCTGGAAATTATTTAAAATGGTGCATAAGAATTCTGCAAGAGCAGACTTCCAGTTAATCTACATTTATATACACTTTCTTCTTCAGGGCTGTTAAAGTTTTACTTTAGTATTGGTAAAATAATATCGTACACGTGGTTTTCTAACGTTTTTACAAAAATATATTTTGAATAATATTAATACACACTATTACAAAGAATTTGCAAAACGTGAAAGAAATTAAACAGTGAATTTTTCTGAAGAGAAAAATTCTTTCTGAACTGTTGTTATTCCAGAAGAAGAAGAAACCGGGGGAATCATACGAGCTTACCTAGTACCAACTTCAAAAATACGTTTGAGCGCGCAATTCAAATAATATAGAAAATCTAGCAGGTAAGATTGACCAGAATTAGAATTCGCGTTCCTTTTCTTTTATTTTATTAACAAACGCCACATTAATCACTGGAGCTTGTTCTTCAAGACCACACACACCCTCTGCAAACTGAAGCAGACACGATCTTCAGAGGAGCATACTTTGAATATACATTCGGGAATAAAGTGTGCAAACGAGGAGTGAGAAAAATGAACAGGAAAGCGAAGGGTAGCAAAAGGGAACCAAAGGGCGATTTATAGAAAGTTATAATTCGTCCACGGCATGGAAAGCGTATATTGCGCGCGAGCGTGGCGTCGCGCAGTTGGACAGGTGTCGTTACTCATAACGGTCAGAACTTTCGTAGAGGAAGATATTCGCGTTCGAGTGGAAAAGACAGATAGCGACCAGCGAGGGGCGAGTGTGGAACGGCGGTTGAAGACCAGGAGGACGGAAACAAAAATGAGGATTCCCGTTTGCCTTACAAGGGAACATCGCGAAGCCGCACTCACCATTTGGAACCACCTTTTAAAGTTGTGAAAACTAACCTCAAAGTCAAATAGGCACTCCCACTTTTTCGCATACAACTTTTAAAATACATGAGACAGAATTTTCTTTTAAACAAAAATTGAATGGCATAATAAGCGCTACAAACTTGTATTCAAAAAATTTTGAAAGAGTTAAAAAAATACTCGACAAAGAAAAAACATTTTTTAAAATTTTATTAACGCAAGTTTGCAGAACTTAGTGCACCATTAAAAATTGTTTGAAACATTTTTTCCTGTCTCTTGTACTTTAGGAGTTATACGCAAAAAATTGGGAGTGCCTATTTGACTTTGAGGTTAGTTTTCACAACCTTAATTGGGCACGAATGAAACATACCGTTGTTCTTGTCTCGAGCCACTCTGTAAATCCACAAAATTGCGTTCCAATCGGTGAGTAAGGGTTCGCGGTGTTGTATGTCCAAATGTGAAAGTCAGGAATGCAGGGAGAGAAAAGAACAGAAGAAGAACGTGATGGCAGATACATGGCCGCCATAAGCATCCCCTTTTCTAGAAATGGTAAACACAAGAATGCCACGAGGGAGAAATTCATAATTAATTTAGTTCTCCATCTAAAATCTACTTCTCCTCTTACTTCTCACTGTCCCACTCTATATTGAACTCGCCACGAGCATAAACCTTCCTTAATATCCCGTAATATTGAACCTCATACGGTTTATTAATAAATAACCACAGCAATTCCACATAATCTTTGGGTCGGGGCAGTCATTCTAAGCCCAGCACTCCTAGTAGCGAGTAGCGAAAACACATTCAGCGACTCATACCCACTCGGGCACCTTACAGACTATTCGGGCTTGCCGAAAGTGCCCCGCCGCGCGGAGGAATTCAGCCTCGCACACCAGCACAAAGGACATTGAAATTCCAAACGGCCGGGTTAAAACGTTAACCGTGAATTATCGTTTTTGTTTGTCAAGGCGACTAGAAACGCCGCAGAGCCTTGAGGTCTTTCGAAACGCTCCCCAGAGGATTAAACTGTCGTTCCTGAAGTCTTTGTCGCGGAGCTCTGGCTTATGTTAATTCGACGCGGGGAGGAGAGGAAGTTCGCTGTGACGGTGGCCGGGCCAAGTTCCGTCGGCTCTTTCATATTAAAAGCCCAGATAAAACCAGCTGGATGTCTTCGAGCGTCGATACCCAGTCGCGCAAGGCCGGCGGTTCCGCGAGCGGCAATCGCCACTTTGCGGGCGGGTCGCTTAAAAACTGATATCGCCTGGCCTTTTTACCCGACCCGTGTGTTATCGAACCCCTGCAGCGATGCACAGAGAAAGGATATTGGAATTTTTATGTAATACACACGGCGAAATTGGAGTACACTTCGCAATGGAGGACAAACAGAAGCTTCCGAATGAGAAACACTCCTTCCCGTATCAGTTCGGTGAATCAGGCGATGGAGAAGTTCCGAGTTAAGACACTGAGCGCCCTAAGTAACTTCTTTATCTATGACTTTGGGGAAAAATTTTAGATAAAATGGCAACAGAGTAAGTAGCTCGGTTGATTAGAATTTTGGCCAATTTTCTCTCAAAACCTGTTGGAGTAATGTATGTATATAGTGCGTGTGTGATGTGTTTGCTTTTTGTATCTCGCGCTCTTGCATTTAGTTGATTATTCCGCGCGTGGCGCTGTTGCTAGTTTTCTGTTTGTTCTTATGTCCGACGGTACTGTGCCTCACTTCACTTCGTCGACTTCGCGTTGCGTGTTGCGATGGTCATACGCCAGTGCGTAGATTAATCTGACAAAGATACGGTACCATAACCTACAATTATTCATCAGTGCATCCATACTTCGCTACTGGAACCCTTTTTAGTTACACAGTACTTAGTATTTTTTCCAATTTTTTTGGCTCCCATTGACAAGCAGCGTCCACCTATTTTCCCTCGCGCTTCGTTAAACGCCCGACTTTACCGCTGGAATTCTCTCCATGTGCCCAATAACCGAACGCTATTCGCGATGCGCGTCGAACATCACCAGGCGCGTCACGTGCGCAGGGATTAAGAAACGTTTTCCGGGCGAGTTTGTTACGGTAAAGTTTAGGGTGCCGTGGAGCCCGGGACACGCGCGGCACCCTGCGTTACGCAATCGGAGCAACTCGGTATCCTCGGAGTATAATGTTGTAAAAATACAGCGACAAGTGGCGGCGACCTGGTCATGAATTATTCAGACGAATGCTGGAGAAATGAGTAACACGGAGGGATTTTGGGGGCGTTACGAGGGGTTGCTCGACTGCTAAGGGCCCGTGATACGATCCTCGGAATATCGAGGAAGAAGGGATTCCTATTTTTGTCGCCTGCTTGAAGGGAGCGACAGGGACTGGCGATAATGTGCCGCTGATGGCACATGGGTGGAAGAATAATAGCTAACGTTAGTGTGGTTGTCACTGTAGTATTTTGTAGGGGTGGAAGAAGAGTCAGTTGGGTGGAAAGAGTGATCCAAGAAATCGCCCGGTTTTGGTCCCATGATTCTCGAACTGAATTTTGTGCTATATGATACCTTATGACGAGACATCGCAAGATTTTTTAAAAATTGAATCGAGAATTAGTTTCTGCGGTATGGGAGGTCAAAGTCGTCAAAATTTATTAACGCTTCGATGAATGGATTTTTATATGAGTCCGATAATTTAAGCAACAGTTTCCAAGAGTTTCCAAATTTATAATAGCCCATTCGATATGGTGAACGATATATTTAAAAAAGGCATACTACACGAAACATTTTCTTTTTTTATTTCGATTCTTTAATATATAAGGCAGAAAATGTTTGTGTGTTTGTCTGTCGCCTAAAAAATTTCGAACGGTAAACACTTAGTTTCAACTTGAAACTTTGTGGTGTTTGATGTTTCATCATAAGGTATCATTTGGCACAAAATTCAGTTGCAAAATCTTGGCACCAAAAACGGACGAAAAATCCCCCTCATTTAGAGACACTCTTTAAATACACATTTAAAATAAACTTCTCAGTTGCAGTACTCGCTAAAACTCTAACAATGCTCTCAGCCGGAACACTTCCGTTTTTAAAAACTCTCTAGGAACTTGCTATGAACTCGCTGTGCTCCCTACAGCTCCGTAATTACTCTTGAAAAGCTCTGTTAGGATTCCCTAAACACTCATTTTCACCAGTAAACCGTAAAAATATTCAAAATAGTGTAGCGGATCTATAGCACTGCTCCCTTTCGGAACAATCGTTGGGCAATCCGTGCAAGGTAATCTGTGTTGGCCTTTGCACATGGGGTGGCGCTGAAGTAGCGTGGCGTGGTATTGATGCTCTATTTGTTTTCGTCGTCGAATGCAAGGTTTTATCCACCATGGACAAGGTCGGTCTTTTCTCGTTTCTAATATTTTACGACATTCATCTGCTAGGGCTAAACTTATTAACTCAATCCCGACACTAACTATTTCACTCGCTGACATTTTGAGAACTAGTGGATTGAATTCAACCACTGAACAAGTATATATACTCCAGCTTTCGTCTTTCACATTCACTGCGAGAAAGTGTAAATACGCCTTAATTCTGTCCTTTTCTGAAGCCCTGAAAACTGTTGGTTACTTCTTCCTGCAACACTCGCCGCGCGAATTTATTGCGACAATGAATGCTTCACCTTCGCTAAAATAATATCGTCATCGCGACACTCTTATTCTACTGAGAACACTCACAGAGAGGAACTCCCCTTTCCATACATTTTTCCGACACCCCCTGCCTTTCAACCACCCGTCCTTTTTCCCTTCCGCAGCTCCCATCCCCCGCGCCCCCGTCGGTCGGGACTTTCCACCAGCGTTCCTTTCACCGAGTGACGGACAGAGTTGTCCGCGCTCATTGTGCCTGGCCCTTTCAGAAGCGCTGTCGCGTTGACAAAAAAACAGGACGTCGCCCGGAGAAAGGGGGACGAGCGAAAATTCTGAGACAAGGGACGGTCCTCCCTCCACCCGCTCCCTCGAAAATAAGCAGCGCGTTGAACGAAACCGACGACGAAACGTTAACGCGGTTATCGACGTGCCTGCCGACGATTCGTCTTTGTTCCAGGGCGAGGTTGTCGTCATGCTGATATTTCCGACACTTCCTACCCCCTTTCTCGAACCCGGGGCGACGTCCAGACGAACGTAATCTTTTCCATGTGCGCGCTACGAAGTGTATCGAGATTCTTTCGAACTTTTCGTCGCCCAACGGCTTCTTTATTTATATTTCAAATTCGTCCGAAACATAGACATATATAGACGAAGTGCAAGTTGAACGAAGTGGTGAGGGGGTGGTAAGCTTTGCGGTAAGGGGATGATAAAGTTAAATTGAGTAACTCCGTTCTTCTTCGGATATACAATCGTGTATATCATCGTTCAATTGTTTCTCAATAATGAGAGAGCGTAGCGCGATAATCATACATGTGTAATTAAGGAATTCCTTTGGTTTTTTTATTTTGGATGATTCTGTTCGAAGTTATCATGGTGATAGTCCAGGCCTTTTCTTTTCACAACGACGCAGCATGCGATGCGTATCAAAGGCAGGAGTGAGCAAAAATGAAATAAATTTTTGTTATGCATTACATTTGTAGAAGAATAAAGAGCGAAAACTTTGTATACTTTTTTCTAGAAAAATCATAAAAGTCACCTATGTTTTCGTGCGATTTGACCGGGAAGTGCCCTTAACATCTCGAGATCAATTATTCCCATTAAATTCGTGTATCACGTTAATTGTGTTTAATATTGAATTTAGTTGCAGCCTAGCCTTTTACTCTGATTCAGTGATTCTCAACCTGGGTCGCGAAGTGATTTCTGGGAGAACGTCGCGTGTATTTTTAGTCGACGATTTTTAGCACTTAATTAGTTGCATATGGTACATTGCCATACGGAACACTGATTTTTCATAAATAAAAGAAAGGTAATATTTACCTTACCTTATATGGAAGAGGGAGGGAGGTTATTTGAATACCTTTTATAAAAAGGGGATCGGGATTCAAAATCGGTTGGGAATCACGGCTCTAATTGTTATACCACGCTCCTGTAAATATTTAATGCACCACTCAAATATTTAGCGCGCATTACCCTCCACCTCATTTAGTATTAATATTTAGGGAATATGTACTTTTGCGCCATTATTGGCTAGGCATATAATCCCCAAAACTAAGTTGAATACGCACTACTTTATCAATCATGGAGTTATGAAGATTGTTTCATAGGCCGTGGATGCAACAATGTTTCCAGTACTGTAAATTATTGAATTTACATAAATTTTCCTATAATAAGTAATAAGTTAAAATTTTGGATAGAATGGTTCTTAAAGCGATAGCTTCTGGTGATCACTATTGACTAGAATTTTGCCACGCTTCTGCTAAACTAATAATACTGATCGCTATAAAAGGCATTCTTTATGATCTTGAACGTTTTTGGCAATTAAGTTTTGCACCTAAGTGTTTAACAGATCGAAATAAGGAGGACGTCGACCTCCGCGATATTTGATTAAAGCCCGAGCGACGTGATTAAAAAATTCGTGTTAATTTGGCGCGGGGTAAATTGAAGCTGCTCCACCGCGCTTCCAGGGAGCTCGATTTGAATTTTACACCGAAAATTCCGTGCCTCCGGCCACGGTCACGTTTCCAGAGGAATTAACAATTTCGTTTTTCGCGCCCTCCTTGGAAAATTGCGTACGCACCGCCCCGATATTAAACCGCTCGAACCCGAGCCCGCGTTATTAGCATCAGAATAGCATTACTTTAATTTCCTCCCCCGAGCTAATTAACGAAATCGAGTCACATTAATTCTAAACGGGATTAAAATTTCGTCTGTTCCAACCGAATTGAATAATAAATTCCCTGTATCGTGGTGTACTTAACTGATCCACTTAAAATTCTCAAGGAAAATTCACGCCTCGAGGCATCCTGTTCAGACCAGTTTCCTGCAAACACTACAGTTCTTCAGAACAGAAAGTTCTTCAAAACTGAGAAGCTCAAATTTAACCGATCGCTATCTTGTAGTCTCCATTTAGGAGCGCGCTATAGTCGGAACGAAAGCAAGTGACTGCCCGGGGCCATTGTGGGACAATCCCCACCGCTACGTTTCCTGTTTCTTCGCGCAGATCTGCAGGCACGTGTCCTCTATCCGTCGAGTAGAGGTGAAGTGCCTCAAGGGTAGATGAAATTGTCGCAGTGAGGAAGTAGTCTTGGGTGGCCACTTAATTCTACTGTGATCATAATCAACGTCCCTCCAGAAAGGTGATAGAAAGAGTCCCTTAATTATATAAGTATACAACCTACGTTCCACGAACTTCCGTGAATATTGCGTTGGGGAACAACGAGGAGTTTCATTGTCCCACCTCCTATGCTTTTAGGAGAACTGAAGCTCCCCAAGTATGTAATAATATATAAATTTCTGCTTCCCGAGGGCAAAGTAGTTAGGGATGCCTTGGTGTTGTAATTAAATTGTGCCATTTAAATGCAAGACGTCGGAGGACGTTGGTTATCCAGGGTAATAGAGGGATACAGTTAGATAAATCGGTTACTACCGATGCCTGTTCGATTGCCCAGGCAAAATGGCTCGTAAATCTAGAAGCAAGAAACTCTGATTGTAACGTTCGTGTAATCAGAACTACTGCAGTGTATTTCTTCTTGCTCCGAAGTGGATAATTGCACGGAACGCTGCCAAACTTGGTATCTACATAGCCGTGTAAGAAACTATTGCGTACAGTTAACCGGGGTTCAAATATTTGTGCTCATTCAGGCGGGAGAGCCAGGAGAGAGACCTTCTCGCTTGCAGGGACAACAAGTAACCAAACGACCCGCCTGGTTAATCCTTTTGTTAGCTGAATATTTTAAGTGTCTACTGTGTGTATTAGTGGCTTGTTGGCAGCAAACGTTAACTGAATTCATTGCAGAGATCGAGAATATAATAGGAAGCAGTTGAAATGCCTACATTTTGTTATGCAAGTGTTCACGTGACATGGATGACAGCAATGACTTCTTCAGGTTTATTACTCGATCTTGTGTTCACCGAATGGCTAATATAAAATGTTTAGACCGGCTTAGGAAAAGGTGAATGATTTTATTTTATCGTTTGCTAGCAACTGACCTATCTCACAGTTTTGAGAACCTGTCGCCTAGAGAGCCATTATCCGCTTAACACTGTTGATGACCGCATAAGCTTATAATTAAAGCGAGAAGAACTGAAGGGGCTCAGAGGAGGAGTGTTCCCAACCGATTTCCCATATTTCTGAAGATTATGCACTAGTTTCTGAAATTAAAGTAACATCGAATCAAAGTTCGAAGGAAAGAAGAAATTTCGACAGGATTGATTTTAAGATCTTTGTTGTGTACTCTACTTTACGCGACGCTACTTTACTCTACTCTACACTTCTCTGCACAACTCTACTATACTATACTCTACACTAATATTCTCTACCCTACGGTACGCTACACTACTCTACTCTACTCTAGTCTACTCTACTCTACTCTACTCTACTCTGCTCTACTCTACTTACTCCCCTCGGCGAGAACTATAGGTCCCTAAAGTCTTAAACCTCTTCTCTAACACCCTGTATATAGACATCTTCAGGGTCGCGAGAAGTTCCAAGAACGGATTCAATTACGATTCCCCCCAGTGGCGTGTCTGGAGGTACTCTACAACCTCATCGCAAACGACTCCATTATACCAAACCGTGCATCCCACGAGCTGACAAATTCATTAAAAGAATGATCATCGGATGATCGATTGACACTCCCCATGACGAGCGGCGATAAGTATTCCAAACGTGTTTCGCCGTAGCTTCCGTCGAATTTTCCAGAAGGCTGATCTCGCGAGGGGTGGCTGGCGGAAGTGTCGCGGACGTCGACGACGTTTCCCCCTCCGGATGAAATTTTCTGGATCGGCTTTCATTGTCAGGGAGGGAACAAATACGTCGGCGGCGTGACGCGAACTCGCTGGAAACTTTCGAGATTGCACGGGCGAAACTTGCTGTCCTGATCAAAGGACGACGCCCCGCCCGAAGAGATTGAATTAAATCGCTGATTCTTTGATTCTCCACGCACGCACACTCCAATCTAATTAGTCCCTGGTACGGGGTGCCTGTCGCGTTTAACGAATACCCAATATTTGTCGTCACGCCTGCGTTTTCCAGTCCTCAGCATATTTTCCTTAAATTTTTCTCTTCACCTCTGTCTTTGGTGTCTTTAGCCTATTCTGCGCTTTCAATTGCCATGAATGTACTTAAATAAGTGCATTTTACCAGTGAAATGTTGTTAGTACGTAAATGATGAATGAAGGGCGAAAGAGGAATTTGATCCTGCTCTTCCAAGTTCTCATAGCTAACCAAATTTTTAACGAACACCTATTCCATCCCACCTACATTTATCCCTTCAATTTAAGGTAGGGAGAGGCCCAGGACAAGACTCCTTCATTTTCTTCCTTTCTGTTCCACAATTCACCTACCAGCTTTCGCTTCCAACTCCTTAGAATCAGTTCTCCCAGACTCCTCACGAATCTTCGAATCAAATCAAAGAACAGACCAGTTCCCGAAAACTCCCTCCTACCCGCCCCTATCACCAAGCACAATAACCCGCCGTCCCGAGCAAACTCCCCGCGACGTAGCAAACAGAAACTGCATCAATCGCTACCTGACAAAGGATCTCCGGCAAGTCGAGTGTCCTTTGTCTGAAGCTCGTCTTCAGGACACGCGACAAAAGCGAACGAACGCCGTGTCAAAGGTTTTCAGGCTTCCGGTTATGAAGAGGCGCGACACCGAGCTGCCGATCCGCGATCTATTCGGGCCTAGACTCTCGTGACGTCATCGATCACGAGGCAGGTAGTGAAGAAAGTGGGTTGACAATTAATTCCAGGCGGGGTCGGATCGACGAGCTGCATTGTCGAGCGGGAACAAATACGCCGTGGAAGTGTCGTGGCGCAAACTTTCTGAGAGATCTCGGGCGTCGAAGGGGAAGGAATTGAATTAAAGGAGCGCCCCTCGATCCCCCCTTTGGTCCCCCGGTCGACAGTCGTCTTATTCGACGCCACCTCACGATCTCGGCGTGTTTAGTTAATGTAGAAAACGTGCTTCATTTACTCTCTCTTTAGCGCCGACAATTCCGCCTTGTTTAATATGCAAACCGATCCATGCCTCGAACTCGGGGACGATTCGATGAGATTATTCGGCTCGTTTCGCCGGCCCAAGTCTCCTTTAGCTTCGTCTCCTTTTCACACTTCCTTGCTCCTCCTTCTCCTTTTCCCTGGATGCTTTCTTTCTGCTCTCCGGCTCTCTTCCGAGAGGAAGGTATCCTTCTGTTTACGAGCGCCCGTATTACCTTCCTTTATCGAGTGTTCCACCAGTCTCCTCTGGTTCTGGGTGATATAGGGTGTTTCGGAATTCGCGGTATGGTAGGGAGGAGGGTGGTTTATAACGTTGTAAAGAACTTGGCGTGGCAAGATTCTGTTTTAGTATTGTTGGTGAGAGATGATGATTAAATGAGTGTCGGAAATGGAGGCGAGAACCATTTTTTTGGTGAGATACTAGCATTTGTAGTTATATGATATAATCCTGTCGGAAAACCTTAGAGATCTGGTTATGTATATTAACATTAACATTTAGAATGAGGCCATGTTTGTGAATTTTTTACAGAAATAGATCAATGGAGCTTATTAAACTTGTATTACTTTCTGTAATTGTAAACTGTGTAAACCCCGATTCACTACTTGGACGCGGAGAAATACCTGCACACTTTACAATAAACGAATTATTTTACAAAAAAACAAAATCTTCTTGACTCCCTTAGATGTTCAGTTAAATATCCTAAAAGTTTCAAAAAGATCTATTGAACCATTTCTTTGAAAAAAAAATTCACAAATATCTGGTTTCCTCTATTAAGGGGTGTTTTCAATGTTTAAAAAAATCGATGTTCCCTTGTTAGTTAAAATCTGTAAAATGCTTCTGCCAATTTTTCGACCCCCTCCCTTAATTCTGTACATAGGCAAACACGTTACTGGCTATAGCTTATGCACGTACCTCACCGCCGAATTCTACCTCAGCGTCGATCGATCCTGCCCTAAGATCGAGTGTCTCGATTACTCCGCCGTCCCGCCTCGCAACGTCGACGGCCGCACCCTGTTTTTCACCGCTAATTGATTCGGAAGCTATCTCAGCGAGTCGAGGGTTTTGTATCGGCGAAAGGTGAAGGGTATCGCCGTTTGGAAACTGTAGTGGCGGGATTAAAGGTTTCGATCGGGGCAATCGGGAATAATGAAACGACCGTATGGCTTCTAATGGAAAAAAGAGTCTCATCCCACCCTTGGACCCATTGAGAACCGAGGTGCAGGGGGAGGGGCAAGGAATCGATACGGATTTCCATGCCGGGACCTCGGGCTCGCGTGTGTGGATTTAATTAAGAAAGGGCCGCTTCTATCCAGCCCTTTATCGAGGCCTTAACGTATTCGAATAGAGCGAAAGTGCGCCGAGGGTATGCAAAATTTTTAATATTTCTTTAATAAGTCTATTACCTTCATTTGCCACGCAATTTGCATTGGAAATTCTTTTAATTCGCCTCTGCCGTTGCCTCTGCATTTTATAATCCGCCCTTTTTGCAGCGAAAAATTCGGGCGGCCGTGGAGGCACGCTGGCCGTCATTGTGCGGGAATTTAATAACAAATGAAACAGACTTCGCCAAATGAAATATGCAATATATTCAATTTCAACGCGATGCCCAAAATGCGCAATATGCAAAGTGAAAATTCATTTGCAGTGTTGGCGAGTTGTGAGGAAGGACTTTCAGCTTTACGCGCCCGACTTTTTTTACTGTTTTTCTATAAAAGGAAATATCTCGTATAATCGCGTGCTTTACTTTAGAACTTGAGGAATGTTTTTGCCTTCTTTCATTGCGATAATTATTCATGTTCGGATGTGTCGTACTCGTAAGTTCTCTCGACCTCGCTTTGTCTGACCACTGCTGTCTGAATCTCCTTTAAAACTTTTCGTCATTATCAACAGATTCAATCAAGTGTGTGTACCTCCATTCTTCGTGAACTTTTGTTCCCTCCGAAATTTTGGACCACTTATCTTTTGGAGGTAATCGTTTCGAAGCTATTGGGCAATTTTTTCTCCCATCGGGACGTGAATTATTATAAACAGTTTGCTTGGTATTAGCGAAATTTGAATCGATCATGCCCACCTAGAGAAGAGTGCATTCCACCGGAGACTGGGGCAGCAGATTCTTATAACAAACGAGGCAGGCACGCGAAGGAATAGCAATTTCAAAGGCCCAGGCGGCTGCTGTATTTCATTACGGCACGGGCATTCTTTGTAAATTTAATCAGCGCGAAGATGCGCGCGTCGAATACACGCGAGCATTCCCGGGGCGTTTCAGAAGAAACCCAGTGGGCGAATTTCTGGTACTCCCATTTAAATCGTCGCGATCAGCTTTGCTGCGTCCAGGCTAACGGACGACAGAACGTCAGGGAATACTTTTATGCGTCGACGATCACTGCAGCTCTGGGGCGACCTCAATTGCGTTGAATTAAACTCATTAAGCGGGGGAGATATCGCGCGGCATACCCGTCCGCCTGGTATTTCATCCCGCGTCCGTACCTTTGGATATATTACCATATCACGTGAATTATGCGCGAGTCGCTTCTGTAAACCTGCTCTCGATCGCTGCAGAACGAGCCTGCACGCCACTCCATTGCGTTTTTTCTACTTTGTTCAAAGCTGTTGAGCGTTTGGGTGAATGTGGATATCTTAGAGATTCAGATGTGAGGCTTGTGATGTGAACCATGTGAAAGTTTTCTCACAAGACATTCTCCTTTTTTACGGGTTTATCGAATGTGTACTGGGGTTATAGAGATCTCTGGAGGTTAGGAAAGATAATGTAGAAGAAAAAGGGTCGGCCGGTCGATACTCCAATAATGTACCGCGCTACCAAGTATCAATATTAGACAATGCATATTCTGTTTATAAAGTGAATTTTACAATTCTCAAAAGGCGGGTATTTAATACTAACCTTATTAGAGTTCTAACTTCTACGTGTAATAGCACCATCTAGCGTAAATAGCCATAAATTAACATCTTGAATCTTTACCTCAAGAAAAGTGAGACCTAACCTGTAATTCATACCCAACAGACACCTAAGTAGCACGAATCGTGGTCAACGGAAGTGCAAGGCAGAGGTATTCACACGGCAACTCCCCAATTCCGAAGACTCATCGTGTTCCCACAATCAAATCTCACGGCTCGAGTGACTCTAATCCTTGCCCCGAGGGGCGAGAAGCATTCGGCAGAAGTAGGACGCGACTCGAGCCCCCCGAAACAGCGACGGCAGTCGCTAAATCGGTGAGAGGCAGGCAATCGACATTTTTTTCTCTCACCTCTTTAAAACAACGAACGCGCCGGCGAGAGCGGGAAGTTGCTGACGCCGCAGTGCTCCAGGAAATTCAGCGGAGAACGGGTCGGTTATTAGATTTGCGACTTCGGCACCCGGGCCGTATGCTTATGAGCCCTCGGGGGGATCCCGGAAATCCAATTTTGGGCGAGGGGATCATGGGGATTTCTTAGATGGCTGATCGATCAGCCTTAATTGCGGATACAACGTCCCGTGAAAATTGACCGCGTCGATTAATAGAGCCTTCGGCCAGAACGCCCGGGCGTTACGCTGCCCAATGAACGTAATTCGTTTAACAATGCAGCGACTGTGAATTAGGTTCAATTTGGCGTTTCGAGGCTGGTCGCCATGGCGACCACGCTGATCCTCTGCGCCTCGAGACGTGGGACTTGGCGGTAGCGATATTGGCTAATGGAAATTGTACTTTACATCAATTTGTTAAAATTTGTAACCGTTTATTTTAAATATATAAATAAATGTAGCAGCTACAGAGGGAGTGGTGAACATTTGACAAGTGTATTGTGAGTGGTAATCACACATAACCTCAAAGTTAGCTACGACACCCCAGAAATCAGTTTACAAGTAGGTACTTTAATAACGTAATATGCCCGTGTATGTTGCAGTCTTTTTGCAATATCCTCCGTCTTTCTTGTTGGTAACGCTGCTTTATTGTTTTCCGTCGCTAGGCGATCGCCACCGCAGGCAGTGAAGAAATAACAGGCGATATTGGACCCACAGTATGCGGTTATATTGAACCTCTTAAATCGATGTTCTCGAAAATGAGTTAAGCAAGTTTGAAACCTGTTCAAGTGTCCACTTCTAATATTCTTCTTTCTTTTCTTCACAATCTCCTTTCGTTGACCGATATGTTACTGCCATTTGCAATGCTCAGCGTCACGTGGCAGTAAGTCCTTTGAAATGGAGACTAAAGTGATTGAAATTGAATCGCGTCCGAGTGATATAAATCGGCGTTAAGTCTCGTAAAAGTGAATATTTTAAGTTTTCAAGAAGTATTATTATTATTGCGTCTTTATTACTCATAGAAAATAAATGATACAATACTCATATAAGATGAGTATTAGTAAAATTAAATAACTAGAGTAAAGCCGAGACTGTAGTAGCAATATTGATGATAAGTAACCAAATGTCCATAATATAAAGACAAAAAGGTGGTCGCGACGGTTAAAGCGTTAACGGTTTATGTACGCAGACATATCAGCTGATGGTTCTCCAATATTTCCTACCCCGGCGTCAAGCAATTGCAGAATTGAAACACCAATATCTAAAACAGTTGGCACCACCCGACACAGCGACTCCTCCGTCCTCCGGAAGCAAAGCAAACACCACTCGGATAGAAGATTACATCATTCGAAATGTGAACGCTTACGCTTCATAATTCCAGCCCCGCGAACCGGAGAAAAAACGAAAGCCGCGCGGACGCCAGGGTAACGTTTCTATCCACGCGATTCAGGGTCCTCAAAGAAACCCGACCGCCCGGCGACGTCGCGCCCTCGAGCGGTTGCCCGAAACGCGATTCGCCGTGGCAACAACCGGAAGCGAAAAGAGAAAATGCTGGAAAAAGAAATGCGCCCGCTCCAGTGTACGTACGCACGCGCGCACACACACAAGTACCGTAAGATCCCCACGCAAGGAAGAAGCACATCGTCGAGTGGCGCTCGAGCCGCACTAGAGCCGTTCATTTTTTGATGCCCATTATTTCCGTAATTAGTCTCGAGCGCGAGACTCTCCTTAAAACTGCCGACGAAACGAGATCCCGGCGTAGCCGGATGGAAAACTTGAAGCAGGCCGTGGCCGCGGTACGAATGTGCCACTACGGGGGCCGCGGGGGTCGACGGGCGGCGGAAGGAACGGCAGAATGCCGGCCAGAAAAATCTCTCGCAATCATGTATTTAAATGGAACGAAGCGGCCCCTGGTTACCGCGTGCTCGGTCAAATAATCATATAAAACTTGTGCTGCAGCTACACGTTTTCGTGGCTCGGCTTTGTGCCAGCTTCCAAACCCCACCTCTCTGCATAGGGGGTCGCGGAGCGCCACGCTCGATCCCACCTATGCCGCTCCCGCCCGCGACGGTGGCGCTGCCAGCGGTCCCCTGGTCGCTTCAATGATAGGGAAGCGAATCGTTGTTCGCACTTCGCGGCTCTCTGCTTCGCGTGGGTTCAAATGATTTTTATCATTGTTGTGATCTGGTTGGATGGATTCAGAAGTGCCTCTAGGAATTCCGAAGGATTGATCGTGGGATATGATTTGGGTAGTTGCAAGGAAGCTGTGTGGGGAATGTAATATTTTAATATTTTATTCTGCAAGTCTCCAACGTGTGGTAGGTGATACCTATATCAATCTTTGGCTAGGTCAATATATCCTCGGGATTTTAAACGAAGCATTCTACGAAGCATATTTTTGCAGGTTAGGTTAGGTTTATTTTTTCTTTAGTTTACATTTCTCACATGTAAGTTCTCAATGATGGCGAGCTTCTTACAACTCTTTATAAAGTCGTTTCTAATATCTTATATTGCCCAACGAACCCTAGTCAACTCCAGAGTCTTGTAGGCATTTGGCGTTTGCAAAAGATCTATGTTGCGATTGCTACGTAGGTGGCGCCCTGTTATGTTTAGTATATATCAGTATACGGGTCAGTTTCCATTTGTGTATTCTTTGTATTTATGCTGCATTGTCGACGATTTGTGTGTGATCAGCAGTAGTTTATGAAAACAGATGCACGTGAAACTTGAGCGCAGAGTAGTTCTACTAATATTTGCAACTCTGTTTGGTCGACCCTCAAGCAATATCAATATGAAGATGCTAACATCGGTATCGATTACAGGGACTGTAGTAAATAAACACGTAGCATCAAACCCTCACAACGCTTCCATGGCGTGGCTCGCAGGAATTTCGAATCGAATGCACTCGGAAGCGGATCATTGATCCAGCCACTCGCAAGGAAACGAGCATTGTCCCCATCGCTGACAAAGTTTGCATTTTTGCCAGTTCCATCTGCGTCTGTCCCTTGATCCTGGCAGCTTTTTTCGAAGCAGATTTCATCCCTATAGGGGTGGATGGACGAAAATCCTGCTGATTGCCCGCTGAAATTCTCCCCGTCAAAATTACTCGATTATCCAGTGGCTTATTAACCTCGGGAGAAAATATCGCTCCTCGCAGCTCTCACTCTTTCCGCTCACCTCGTCCCTTTCCCAGACCCCTTCGCCGCGGCGGTGGCGTTTAATTGAAAAAGTTGCTGGGAAAGGCAGACGAGGAATCGACGCTCGCGATTAATCGCCCGTGGATCCTGGTCAGACAACCGTTTTACTCGTCGAAGAACGAAACGGAACGAAATTATCGAGCAATCTCGTGTAACCATGAAATTCATGCAACACTGTGGCGCTGGCGGGAACTGATTGCCTTTGAATATTCAAGATGGCGGACAAATCGTAAGATACTTTTGCAGGTTATGTTTGTGACGTATCGTAAGATAGTTTTGGAGGTTATGTTTGTGACGAATCGTAAGATAGTTTTGGAGGTTATGATTGTGGTGTATTGAGTACGCAGAACTATTACAGTTTGTTGAGCTTTAACTTGATTAAAGAGGAACTTGAACCAGTTAGGTTGGCATTATCTATATTTGTCGCAACGTCAGATTATACAGGAATAATACCTACTTCACTTTATTGCTCTGGCAATGCTCGCAGCTGTCTACAATAACGGGCATACCCGGAAGTAGGAAGCAACACAAAAACGTATGTTCTTAAAACAGAAACTTATAAACTAGCGCCAGATTACGATAGCAGAAGCACATTCAAAATGAAGAAATAACATTACATACACATATAACCTATAAAAATAAAAGAACAATGGCGAAAAAAATAAACCAAAACTAAGCATACCCTAACACAGATTTTTACTTGGGTAAATTTTTAAGCGTGACTCGAATATTTAGATCAAAATTACAGAGGATGATATCATCACTGATTCCGTTCCTTTTTCATTACAGTTTTCTGTTCCTGTACTTCAGCAAGTAGAATTCTTCTTCGCTATTTCTTTATTCCTGTCTTCTTCCTTGACCTGGAAATTTTTGTTCTGCTCTTCTTTTTTAAATTTATGGTATATTTACTAGTCCTCAGAGGATAAACCTTTTCTTAATAATATCAGGGAACGTGTCAGATGATTACATTCAGAATAAATACGGTACCCTCAAACCATCAACTTGCAGGGCCCATCCTCCTCCAATTGTCAAGCCGACCCTTTCCTTGGAGAACTTGTTTCCTTATCCCCCTGGGGAAGCAGACGAAGAGCTGAGCATCCTTCGAATTTTCAATCTCGTTTTCGAGTAATAAACCCGGGGAGAATCGGTCGAATCGCGATTGTTCCGCCAGACAATGGGCCAGGCTAAATGAGTTACAAATCGCCCTAGGGGCACATCGCGAATTCGCGATTTCACGAATCGAGCATTCCCTCCCTAGTAAAGTATTTCAGAATTTATTGACAGGCCGCTGTCGACGGGCTTCAAATAATATTGAAATCATAAACTGTCGCGCCACTGACCCCGTTCGTTCTATCAATACCCGATGTACACCGTTAAACAATGACCAATCGATTGCATTGCCAGCGGACTCGCATTATTACTCCGCTGTTTGTTTCGGCGAGTATTTCGCTCGGGTATTACGAAACGCGGTGGGCACATTATCGTATTAATACCTGCAACCACTATAGCTGGTAATTCATCGCGTTACACGTGTTTCCTCACGGAAAATCCAATTATTAGAAACAACCCTATTTTACCTTCAACTGAATTATCAAACTCAACTGTTCCCGAGAATCTTGTATTCCACACTTTCTATGTACTTTCATGTGAAGACCCATCCTCTCTTCAATTCTACCCCCAATTGCGTCCTTCACTCTGTGGTTTTTGTATATTCCTAAATGCAAGGGAGGCATCCCCCCCGCAGCGATAAATTAACACCTAGTTTCGATGCGGGGAGATGCGGGACACGAAGCAGTTTATTGCCAAGTGCTTCCAGTTCAATTCAAGTTCCTCGTCGCCTCTGAATCGCGTTCTGTGGGGAGCTGCGGCTAGACCGGGGCTATACGCAAACGCAAACGTCGCCGTAACTCCGTAAGAGTGGCCGAGACGGAGTGAACCGGATGTCGAACGTAATCCCGTGCTTCAGCCGGTTACGATCAGCCGGTCCCCTCGCGGAATTGTTTTTTCTTCGGTTTACATCACAGTTTATTGCGCAATAAAGGCAGCCCTGGGCACTCCAGCAGGGAAGAGAAGGGAAGATCTGGTCCCGTGGGTAACCGAGTTCCATCGGCCAGGTGCAAATGGACGATATCGCGTGCCTGCAGCTTTATGGCGTTCCTCTCGAGGAAGGTATCCCTCTTCCTACCAGCGAAAGAACGATTCCCAAACTTTTCCACGCCCCGACCTAGGGCCACGCTCGTATTTTCCGTGGCGAAGAATTTTATCTTCCCAGGGATGAGCTAGCTTGTAAAAGATTACTCTCTCAGCGTTCACTGCGAAGAAAATGGAATAAAATGGAAGAAAATGTACCTCGAATAATTCTCATGCATTTTCGAGGACTATGTTAAACAACAGATCAAATCTATGTAGATGAAGAAGGAACCCTAATCGATTTGAAGGACAATCTTATTTCTGTTCTAGCAGAAGACACCGTGAAGGCTGATTTACACGGGAATAGTTAGCGAAGTTTTAATTGCTACAGCGCTGGTTAGTCGAAGCAGGTATCGCAAGGTAGCTAGTTCCAGATGGTATATGGAAGTTGGTAACTGAAATGTTTCGCCAGCACGCGTACCAGCCGCGTGCAAACCGACCATTACATTGTTCGGTTCGAACAGTTACTTCGGAACTCTCTTCCTAACGCCGTGCAGCGTTTGAGGATCACTCTTCCGCCGGAACACATGAATCATCCCGTTAATGCATGTAACGTTCAGTAGATGGCGCAGGCTTCGACGTGACTTGCAGCTTTCCCGGAGGGAGAGTTACAAGTTGGGGCTTGTAGTTCACTACCGAAGGGCCTGACTCGTTTGAAAAGCCAAACCATTAGAAATACGTCTGTTAGGCGATAAAGCGTGTTTCTTTCTCTGTTTTGAGCAACGTGGAACGCGGGATATTGACCAAACGGAAATTAAATAAGGACCTTCCAGACATGCAATTGTCGAGGTGCAGATTCTTTATGTTTTTCAGAAGGCATTTTGTAAATATGGACAAACTTTCGTAAATCTCTGTTTCATAGGAAGATCGAGTGTATCTTTACACACAATAGCTTATTTAGAACAAATAAAAATCGAGTTTGATTGCACAATGCACATATAATTGTAACGCGTTTACACCACATATAGGTTAGACTACTACTCCACTGCTGCGGCAATAGGCAAGCAACCACGGTGCCACGCACGTATTACGCCATAAAACTAAACCACTCAAGATTCAATGGCGACATCGTCTAAAACAATAAGCAACGCGAGCGCTGCGGTGGAGTTAAACATAAACATGGCTTCAACAATCTCTTTAGGGTATAAATACGTGAGCCCGACGTTGCGGATGTCCACAGACCAATCTTACGCCAAAATTTTTAGCACTCAAAAAAAATCCAAGAGCTTAATCCTCAGAAAAACCCAAGCTTAAGCTTAAGCTGCAATGCAAACTCAGATCGACGCAAGCGCCAGCTAGCAAGATTCAGATTCTAGCCACCTCAATTCTCCTTATACAAAGTAGGTACAGTATACATCAAAAGTTCCCGGCCTCAGAGTTTAATAATTTATCGTGGTGGAATGAAAGACAGTAAAAGGGAACGAACCGCTTCCGCTTATTTTCCTGTTCATAGAAACGTTTGACGAGATCACACACAGTACTTTTTGAAAGTTTCACGCTTTCAGGAAATCAATCTTCATGAACTTGGACACCTCCACAAGCGGAGCCCTTTCTATTCGAGACAAGGCTTGGCAACTTATGAAGGTAATATTTTCTTCTTGCCGTCTATCATTCCATCAAAATTCATTCCTCCAAACTTTGGACGCATACTGTACACCTTGTTATTGTTAAAACGTCAGTGTTTCATTTCATTAAAAACAACCCATACAAGGTAAAGTCGTCGCGTGAGCACGCTCGAGTTTCCGTCAACAGTGTTTCAAGAGCACACGTACGCTATCTTCCTGTACTGAGACCTGCCCGTACCCAACTACCGCCAGCTACAACACTCCCCTGCCGCAAAGTCACAAGGAGCAGCGCAGTAAACACCGCTAAGCTCTCCGCCGAACGCAGCGAGGCTTGCCACCGCGCCTCGAACATCCTCCTTACCACTCGTGACGCGTTCGACGGATGTCGCATCCGTTCGTGGATGTCGCTGCATCCCCGCGACGAGGTTAGAAGCCCGCGCTCGGCGGCGTGGGGGAGGTGGGTGCCGCGAACGAACGCGAGCTAACGAATCGTTAAAGAGGGTAGCATCCGGCTCGTCAAAGGAATTAGCCGAAAGCAATTAGCGTTTAGAGGGGCCCCGTGGCGGGTAAGCAGAGGCCGGGGTGATCCTTTCAACCGTGCCGCAGAGGCGAGGATTCTCGAGAGTTTCCGCGAGTTCTGCGGCGAGAGGCGGGAGCCGTTGGCGTCTTAACAAGCGCTGCCAGCTACTCAGCGAAATTAGAATCCCAGCGATCGCTCGAACTTGCCTCTGTTCGGTCTCGTTTACGAGGGGCGCGCGAGGGGGTTTGCGGGGGCGCGGGCGCCCACGACCTCCGCGGGATTCGTTAGCTCGAAAACGAATGCGAGGCGGAGCGCGCGTTTGAATGCGGCTCGTTTCCACGGCGGGCCCCCCGCGAGCGGCTTTCCTCCACCGCTGCCTGCTCCTCGTCAGCCCTCACAAACAGCCCGCGATACGAAGAAGCTGCCTTCCCAGAGGAAAGACGCCGTCCGTCGGCAGCGAGAGGGATCATTGGGTATATACATACACAGTAGGGCTCTGAAATAGGAAGCTGGGTGCTGCAAGGGAGTCGAGGAGCGGAGTAATGGGAAGAACTGCACTGCTGCTACACGAGTGTCGACGCACCAGAACGTCTGTTCATTAAGGAAGATGTTGCGTGGCGGCGCTGGTGTCTTGGTTTTCGTGTTTGCGCGGGGGCTTAAGGGCCGTGGTAGAGGTGTAGTGGAGTCGTGGAATTAGAGGTGCAAGTAAGTAAACATGATTTGGGTTCCAAGCTAAGTGCGTGGACGCTGATTCAGAGCCTTGCGAGGCCTTTAGTCGGTGATCATTTCTTTGGGGAATTAATGCAGATGCGGTTATAGTTGCAGAGATATTGATATATGAAGAAAATTGGCACCCTTCAAGTGTTCTGATAGTTGTCACGTTCCGAACTTGTATACATACCAACGAGACTGGAACTTAAGACTTGCGAGAAAGAGTTTGGAACAGATATATAGAAAAGTGAGCAAAATAAGAGCATCTTTTGTAAACACTCCACCATTTGTAAATTAGCGTATTGCTGTATTGTTCTACTATTATACTACCATTGCATGTTACGATACGGAAGATGAATATGCAGCCTCTTGCTTCGAATGGATTGTGTTCAAACACTGGAAAATAGCTACTGTAGAAAGGGCTGTGAAAGGCCGAGGACCAGTCTCTTTTGTAGACAAAATACCACACGCTTCAGAGACTGTAAAAGAAAACAGTTCCTTTCATTCTCGAACGCGCTTTCGAACAGGACACGGGCAAAGAAACTCTATACACCCTCTCTGACAAGTGTGCATTGTAATATTTTAACATAAGCTCGGGTACGATCTCCACGAGGCGCGTCAGCGTTCTGTAAATCAGAACTGTCTCCTATAGCAATGCTATTCATCCTTATGCCGCGCCCACACTTGTACAAACACCTTTCAACAAAGAATATAATAACTCGTTGGGCGATTGATTAGAGTTCATTGGGCATTATAATACGTTTCTTGAAACGCCAAGATAAATCTAACCTACCCTAATTCGTTGGGAAATATAAGATTTTTCTTCAAGCTCCATCTTTTAGAATTAACAGGAAATGTAATTTTTGAAAGAAAAAAAGAAACCTGTACCAACTTTTCATTGAAATATCGAGGCACTGATCACTATCGCCAAAATATTCTCATTATTCATTTCTCTATACAGCATTACTTTACGACTTTACCTCTTTATCTTAAAATAATAACAATATTTCGGGGTTTAATAGCGCAATTGTTAATCTTCATTATCCCTAGAAAAATTATTCCTAAAAAATTACACCTTCCAGGCAGTCCGCGCGTTAAAGGGTATAGCCGGTTAAGACGGTCAAATGTGCCCCTGAACCAAATTCAAATCCCGATGAGTCATTCGAAAGCTTATAAAAAAAGAATGATTTCTGTCAAGTTTCAACCTTGTATCTCTACCCGGGGGGTAGTAAAGGGTAAAAATAGAAAATCAGGTTTTTGCCGAATTTCTACTATACCAGGGAATGAAAAATTTTGAAAAAATTCAGAGGCATATCTGTTATCGGGGCACATATTAGGGAATTATTTCAGATTTTTAAATTGAAAAACCAAGCTGTGAAAAATAAAAAACGTCAAAAAATGATGAAAAATGCCGGTTGTGTATCGAAGCAGTTGCAGAACTATAATCATATTTTTACTGTAAGTACGTATCACTGTTACTATTGTCCTGAATTTTTTTCAGATTTTTCAATTTGGTGCGCCGCAGTTAAAAAAATTAAAAACCGAGTTTTTCGTCGTTTTGTCCGTCTGAGAGTAACTAATAGGTCGAATTTTCGTACATACTTTATGGAATACGTCTTTTATGCAATCTTCAATGTCTTCACACGCAGTAAAACAGCGTAGAAATTAAAAGAACTAAACATGCCGTGACACTACAGTGTAAAATGTGTAACATATTTTCAACGGCGTCGATGGTGCAGTGGTAAAGTGTTGGACTGCTGAATCGCTGCGAACTTTTTGAACGTCGGTTCGAGCCTCGGAAATTCTAAGTCCGCGCACAGTCATTTTTTTTTCACATTAATTATGTATTTTTTCGATTTCTAACTATATGACAATGGTCAATATTTATTTACAATGTTTTTAATGACGTTGAAATATACGTAAAATCAACGTATATTAAACGTTGAAATATACGTAAAAATACTATTAAAAACTTTGTAAATAAATATTGACCATTGTCTTATAGTTGGAAATCGAAAAAATACATAATTAATGTGAAAAAAAATGACTGTGCGCGGACTTAGAATTTCCGAGGCTCGAACCGACGTTCAAAAAGTTCGCAGCGATTCAGCAGTCCAACACTTTACCACTGCACCATCGACGCCGTTGAAAATATGTTACACATTTTACACTGTAGTGTCACGGCATGTTTAGTTCTTTTAATTTCTACGCTGTTTTACTGCGTGTGAAGACATTGAAGATTGCATAAAAGACGTATTCCATAAAGTATGTACGAAAATTCGACCTATTAGTTACTCTCAGACGGACAAAACGACGAAAAACTCGGTTTTTAATTTTTTTAACTGCGGCGCACCAAATTGAAAAATCTGAAAAAAATTCAGGACAATAGTAACAGTGATACGTACTTACAGTAAAAATATGATTATAGTTCTGCAACTGCTTCGATACACAACCGGCATTTTTCATCATTTTTTGACGTTTTTTATTTTTCACAGCTTGGTTTTTCAATTTAAAAATCTGAAATAATTCCCTAATATGTGCCCCGATAACAGATATGCCTCTGAATTTTTTCAAAATTTTTCATTCCCTGGTATAGTAGAAATTCGGCAAAAACCTGATTTTCTATTTTTACCCTTTACTACCCCCCGGGTAGAGATACAAGGTTGAAACTTGACAGAAATCATTCTTTTTTTATAAGCTTTCGAATGACTCATCGGGATTTGAATTTGGTTCAGGGGCACATTTGACCGTCTTAACCGGCTATACCCTTTTAAGAATTTGGAGAGTTTGCAACGCGAAGTGGTTGAATTTCAATGAAATTCTCTTACTCGTTCGATACGCCCCAAAGTTATTTTTCACTCAAGATTGTTTCAAGTGCGCACCCAGCTTAATATTCCAGCCGTGGCGCGCGTTTCAAACCGCGCGGACGAAACGGAGCCGCGCTCCGAGCGGTGCTAACGCACGCTTACGCGAAGGGGACATCCCCGCGCATGTATTCATTTGCATAGTAGTTACTCATTTGCATAATGCACACGTAGGTACGTAGACGCGTGCGCGTGCCGCTCTTTTATTCGTTCACGCGCGCTGTGTACTCCGCCCCGCGATGTTGAAAGGATTCGGGAAATAAACGGGCTAATGCACGCCAGCGTGGGCACGAGTAACGCTGCAAATAATTACTGATGTTAATAATAAACCAGTGATATTACAAAGCGTTGAGTGCGCGCGATCCCTTCGGGTGCCCGCGCAATATTGAAATAAATTAGACGGCAAATTGTTTACTGGGCCAAAAAGGTTAAATGTTCTATTTTCGTCTATGAATAATTGCTCCACGCGATTCAGGAAGTACGCTTCAGTCAGCGTCCGATCGTGGCGCAGCTGTGTCCACTTATACAGTGCCGAGGTATGCCATGTTGTGAATTATTTTGATTGGTTAAAATGCGAATGGGTTGTTTCTGTTTATGAATAAGTGGCTGTAGGATTGGAGAAACTGGGAGCCGGAAGGAAATTTGTATACCGAATTGGTGAGAATTCTTAGCTAGGAGAACACTAGGTTTTCTATTTGCAAGAAACGTAATATTACGGGGTTAACATTCTTCAGAATGATTTTCTTTAACTTCTATAATTCCAGATAAGTGTTATTCAGAAGCCCCTGATATCTGACCATAAACGGGTTGCTCATTTACTGGAAAATAAATACATCCAGGATTGTGTAAACTTCAAATTTGCACACAATTAGAACCCAACGCGTACAACAAAACCGGAGAAAATTCAGTTTATATCCTTAACTCAACATACCTAAACCCCTGCACATTTTGATTTGTACAGAAACTCATAAGATGTCCCTCCTCCAGTGCCACTTTCCATCCCAAACGACAGTAGCACGCTCGAAAGCCCTCTACCCCCAACCCACGCCCGAAACCACTGCAAAGATCTGTCGTACAGACCACGAGCGTCGCTGCAAACGCGCTGCTTCTCTAAATAATTTCATGCTCCGCGGTGGAATTTCCGGCGACGCGGCAACGCCGCATCAGAGTGCTCGGGGTCCACGCGAAAGCGGGGAGGCACGGTCGAGTGGGCAAAGATATCGCCGCGGCGAGGCGTCGCGGAGCCGAAACGAGCAGCGGGCCGTGGACATCTCTGTCAGAGGCCAGGGGGCTCTGTGAGTTACCGCGGCCGCTTATTGGCCCGAAACTGTGTCGTCGCTCCAATTTTTTCTCCGCCGAGGCACGTTTTTATCAGCCGCGATATATCTTGCGGTCCGCGGGTCCCGGCAATCCGCGGACCGTTGTCCTTCCACGGGCACAATTGCCTTCCCGTGGCGGTAAATAAATGGCAGCGGGACAAACGACGCTGCTTCCAGCTACTGCTAATACCCACGCCCCCACGTGGCTTTCCTTAATTCGCGGAGGACAGGCCAGTAACGAGCGCTTGATTTTCTGCGGGGTCGTTCGTTATAATCAAAGGCCGTTTTATTGCGTACAGTGAGAGACCGCTTACGCAAGAGGACGGGTAAAGGCGGGTTCACACGTATCAGATTTGTGAGGGTTTGCCAGTTTTAATGAGTGGAGTCAGCGATGCCATACGTACTGATTAAATGGCGGCAATTATTAACGCATTTGACGTTTATGGATACTGGTGGATTTAAGGAAAAAGGCCCAATTTATTCGGGAAAAGGAAGAGGTAGTTTGGTAAAAAATGGATTAAGTGTAGTAGTACAGGAAAAAGTATAGTATTTGGATAGGATCATAATTTTTTTTAGAAATGGGCCGCTTGGGGCGTTCTGACTTGGAGCCCAGGCGGCAACTGCTCATCAACCGCCGGTTAAATCCGCCACTGTTTACGGAGTAAGGGAAGGGGAACACTTATGGCAATACGGTATATTTGTGTTGGTGACGTTGTCATGTCATGTCAAAGACGACAACGCCAGTGTGAACTCCTCCATTCCAGAACAGGGAAACCATATTTTTTACTACCATCGCAGAACTGATATGTGTGAATCCGCCTTAATCATGCAAATGCTGCTGCAAGTAATGGGTGTTTCTGGTGAATGGACTACGTGTAAGGCATTTCTGGTACATGGGTCGAATCAGGTGGGCTAGCGTGTTGTGTTGATGGTAGTCTCAGCTTCCTGGGGTAGCTTGTTGCGTGGTCACCTGGGATTTAACGGTTTAACCCAGGGGCGTCGAAGCGGTTGCTCCTACGAGCAGCCGCGAGCTGATCTTGCTCTGGGACAGCGTTGCCAGAAATAGGGAGAAAATGACCGCGTAGGGAGCTCAGTGACGACGTAGTAGATAGAAGTAGAGGGGGGAATAGCTATTGGAAGTTGGCAGTGTTGGAACACAGTGAGGTAGTAGGGAGTAGTAGAGGGGGAACAGCTATTGGCAGTGTTGGACCTCAGTGACGGAGTATGGAGGAATAGTAATAAAGGGGGAATCCTCGGATAGTGTGGACAAGTGTTATCCGTTTAAATAGGTCTATGTGACGTACACGTATCTCTGCGGTAGGGAATTCTCCCGGCAACCTTGCTCTTGGAGCAACCAAGCATGACGTCCCGCTTTACCAGTAGCAAAAGTGTCATGGTGGGCTAATCTGTGAATGTAGAGACCAGGGGTCCCTTCTAGCCCTAGTCACTCACACTGGACTACTATCCCCACTCTTCTACGGCTGCTGCTCTTGCCGTTGCTCGCACCAAAGGCTGCTCTTCCTTGCTGGAGCCGAGGTTGGACATCGAATTTGTTAGGTTTCGGTGTTGCAAAACTCTTCATTCGTATTGTATTACTGTAAAAATTCGAAGACGGTGGTAAAGGTCCGATGCATCCCTCAAAACATTAAAACCTCGAACTCCATCAACAGATCCTGGTAAGTGTCAGGATTTACCGATTAGCAATATTGAGTAAACCTCAAAGTTCAAATATTTTATAGCTTATTTCGGACTTGCATCGTCCCAGTACGGCAAATGCTAGGAATCACCGGTAAATTCGAAGACTCACCGATTTCCAAACTTTACAGTAACTCCCTTCCCTATCATCTTCATTCAGCTGAACCACCGTTCCAGTGATTTCTACCGTTCCACTGCCGCGCAGAATTCAACACAGCCCTTTAATATCCTGAAATCCACTCCCTTCCCTTCGAAATTGCACAGAAATTCACAGCATTCAATATCAAGCACAGAATCGTACGCCGCTCCGTTCGAGACGCTTCATCTCGCAGAGTCTGCGAGAGCAGACGATCGTACTTGGGCGCCGACCTGAAACAAAGCCGAAGTTGTTACAAAAGTTGCGAGGAGCCCTGCGTCGCTGCTCGAATGTACCCCGTCAAAGAAAAACTAGTATCGCGTTTCAGGGGGAAAGGAATTTGCTCCCTGATAGGGACGATCGCTTTTAAATAGCTGAACGACAGTCGTTTGCATCTCGCGGTGCATCGAGCGCCACCCCCTCGTCTTTATGCTGCCCCCAGCTAGTAAATCGTGTCTCGAAACGCTCTTTGTGCGCATCCACGAATCAATTTTGCAACGACGGAAGTCCTGGCGCTGGCAAAAGCCAGCACTCGGGGAAACGAGCCCCGTCGTTCAAGGGATTCCCTTCGTATTCGCTTTGACGGCAACTACCATTCTGCTTCGCCCTGCGTTAAACGGAACACGGTATTATGGTAATTTTAAATTAGCCCCGAGTTCGCGGATCTAGCTGGCGATTAACCCGTCGTTCGCTCAGCTCAAGAGGTCCTCGAGAATTGCTTTAACGCTCTCGAGAACACCAATTTGATTTCTTTTAATCATGGCTGGGTGGAAGAGCGCTTGTGAAATTACTGCGATGTGCGGGAAGTTTACGTTGACCTTGAGGTACCGATCTATTGCGACAAGTGGCTATACGTGAGGCTACCAGAAGAAGACCCCAAAAAGTATCCTTGTACCGGGACACCAACTCTTAAAGCTAAGATATCTATTCGCTGTCTGTAGACTTGCGTTGCATCGGTTGCTGCTGAGATTGGTCGAAAGTTTAAGTTTCCCTCGCGAGGATGGTGACAGCTACCAGAAATACCCTAGTCACCGAGAAATGTCTACAAATGGTGGATGTTCTCCTGGCTTTCTTGAAAACGATATTGTCCCTTTCAACCGCAGAGTAAATACAGTCACGTGCACTTGGCAACCTCAATTTCGCTGTAGATAGTCACTATCGGTCTTTCAGATCCACGTCGACTTGAAAAACCTGACCGAAATCTAACCTCAAATCACCACTATGATATCAACGTCAAAAAACGAATATGAACCCACACATCTAACAAAGAAGATTCTGCTTCACTGAGAGATGCTAGAGCAGTGATTCCCAACCTGTAGGTCGCGAAGTGTTTTCTGGGTGGTCGCCAGGGTTATTTTTAGGTGATGATTTTTGGCACTTATTTATTTTAATATGGCCACATTGCTGTACTCTATTAATGTGACACTGATTTTTCGTAAATGAAAGGAAGGAAATATTTACCTTATCTTATATAGGGGCAGGGGGTTAACAGGTGATTTGAATATTATAAAAGGGGATTGCGACAGAAAAAAGGTTGGGAAACGCTGCTGGAGCTCAGCGAAAAGGATAAGAACACTTTATACGACAGGGCTGTGGGATTCACCTGCCTGCAAACGTGCCAGAAAATCCTTTCTATTCAACCGTCCCGCTGTTCTTTAACCTCTATGATAGTCATAACAACCGATTCTCTAAACTTCAGAATGCTTAGTATACTTGTACTACCTCATCTCACTTCGTTGTCCCTTTTCCTTTTCACCTTTCTCACAGGCACACCTGAGCACTTTTGAAATGACATTATGTGAAATATTATTTCAAATGATGGGTTATTTTATTTCATAATTATTTCGTTTTCGAAATACAATTGTGATATTTTATTTTAAGAAATAATTTTGATAATAATTATCTTGTATCTGAGATAATAAAATAATTCAATATTTCAAAGGTATCGTGATTACTTTTCTGAGTATCCGATAATAAGAGACGTTTTCCTGAAAAATAATATCCCCTTCCATCCTCCACACCAGTAGACCGATTATTTTCTTTCGCAACCGTGTTAGATGATCCCAAACAAAAATCTCTGGCTCATGAACTTTTTGAGGAGAGAGTTTTGCTCAAAGCAAACTGTATAAAAATTCTATTATAATGGCGCCACAATCCATCTTCAAAAAACTCTATTTTTAAAGCCGTCAGACTGTTGGACCCCCTTTAATTCGTATGAAATCTGTACCGTTAGGAATTTCGTTCTAAAATTTTACCCGTTCATTGTCGAGATGTGGTGGGATGAAAATATGCAATAAAAATGTTTTGATACTCTGACCGAGAAGTGCCCTTATGAATTTGTAGCTAAGCGAAACTGATACGCTTTATAAGAGCCCTTTACATAAGCTAGCGTTCTGGGATCAGTAGTATAAGTCAGTGCAGTCAGCCATCCCTGATTCAGCTTGCCAGAATCAGTTACGTTGTACACATATAACTCAGCCGCCGCCTGAAATCCACCACCATGCTATCGACACGAAAAACAAAACAGTCCTCGAAGCAGCCCGATCGGGGGCGTCGCGACGCCGCTTTTGTCCTCCGGCCGCAAAGTCGAAAACTCTCAGACACTCTGGCCGGATGGCTGTGCACAAAGGGCGCGCGGAACATCCCCCCGTTTGAAGGATAGGGCCGGCAGAATGGCGGGGCTGCGGCGTTTGTCGCGCGCGCCAGCAATACGTCGCTGACGTTGTAAGCAGTCGCCGGCGGGGTAGGGGGCGAGGGAGGGAAAGTGGAGGCGTCGCGTCGCTGGAACGGCGACGCGACGCCTTCGTGCAGCTGGAAAAAAACGCTGGGAAATCTCGTCGAAGGGGTCTCGCGGAGCGATGGAAACGCGTCGAACTATCGCGGCAAATGTACCGCGCACTCTGGAGAGAAGCGGAATCAGCGCGCGCACGCCGCTGTTCCTTCAATTTATATTTTCCGTCGTGAAAAGCAGGCTGTAATTGTTATTCCCTCCCTCGCCACTTTTTGCGAGGGATTATTGATCCCTTGGAGGCGAACGGCGTCCACGCGTTTTTCCACGCCGATTTCCACCGACGCGCAACACTGCCGCGGATTTATTCGCGGCAACGGCACCGGGTTCTTGCAGCGTCTAAACAAAACGTGGCGGCGCCGTGAAAGCCGCGCTCGTCCGGGCTTGAATAAGTGATTTGCTGGAATTTCCAGCGGACGTCCCGCTAACGGGAAATATGGGTCGACTGGCCGATGAAAAAGTAATCCGTTCGCGGTGTATGGGACGCGTGCTCGTTGAATTTACCGAGCGTTATTCTCCAGTCTTTCGAAATTTATAGAGAGCGCGGAAGGTTGTCACGCGCGGTCGAACGAAACGAGAGTAGTATAGCAAGACAGTTTTTAAATCATATTCGAGTCTTGGGGAGGAAGAAATTCAAATTTTAATTTAGTTCAAGATGGATCGATAGACGTTCAGAGTGATTTGATTGATGTTCAGAGTGTCTGTCTATCATGAACCACTCTGAACTAGAGCTATAATGATTCGACTAATTTGGAGTAATTCGAATAATTGGGAATAATTCGAATAATCAGGAGTATTTGAATATTCGAATATTCGAATAATTAGGAATATTCGAATATTCGAATATTCGAATAATTAGGAATATTTGAATATTCGAATAATTAGGAATATTTGAATATTCGAATAATTAGGAATATTTGAATATTCGAATAATTAGGAATATTTGAATATTCGAATAATTAGGAATATTTGAATATTCGAATAATTAGGAATATTTCAATATTCGAATAATTAGGAATATTTGAATATTCGAATAATTAGGAATATTTCAATATTCGAATAATTAGGAATATTTGAATATTCGAATAATTAGGAATATTTGAATATTCGAATACTTCATTATTCGGATATTCGTTGCAGCCCTACTCTGAACGTCCATCGAGCATCTATTCTACCACTATGAACAAAACTCAAATTTGGATTTCCCTCACCCCAAAACTCAAATTTGATTTAGAAACCGTCTTGCTATATTACTAGCGAGGAAAGTCACTTCGCGGCGGAAACTTTGCTGCTTGCTTGGCAGAAAGGCGGCGGGGTCCATTTGCATCGGAAAAATAGAAAATCCTGGAGATTAGATCCAACTTGCACGCAAATTTTACGCCGTATTTAAAGCCGAATTATCATCCACTGCGGCTGGCTGCAAGGAGACCCGGCCATTTGGTCAGCAATGCGTTAATTACGCAAACACCGCGAACTAATTAGTGCCCCCAGGATCTCGTACTGCTAACAAATAAATTAATAAATTCTGTGCACCCGAACAGAGTCGGTTAATATCCTACCTAGGCAGTTGCTTTAATGGCGATTCTCTGCTTACTGCAAATAATAGACCTGCAATGGTGGAGGGTAGTACATTGTGTTGTTTTAACATACTGTGTGCTTCAGAACTATGTACTATGTATTAAAATACACGGAGACTCAGCTGTTTAATCTTCCTCCTTTTCTCCTGCGATAAACATTGTGTTCCTACAATACACAATGCTATATAACAACGATCTATCAACCAGATAGCTTTATTCGAAATAGTAAATAACTCCAGCAGTGTCAAATAAAGTATTTCATTAAAAAACATTACTCTTCTCGTCCTTCTAAATTTGAAAATTTCACACGATATAATTTAGGGAGTCAATTGGTAATTTATGAATATTAGATTTTCTATAAAACAAAACGCATTTATTATTCAACAAATAGCTACAAAAAAATTTTCTCACACTGTCATCAATTATATTATTTAAAATAATTAAATATAAAGGCTAGATCAGGCCCTAACAATCGATCTACTTGTCAATAATTTATTCAGCTGCAAAGTGAAGTTATTCACCGGTAACGTTTTTATCTCCCTCGAATTAATCGGAACAAATGTTATCTCACGAGACAAGATTCGCTCGGACAACGGAAACAGAGCCCCCTTTTTCCTCCGCGGGGATTAAACTCGCACAGCGGCGAGGTGAATAAAATTTCATCGTTTGCAAAACTTCGCCGTGCAACTTTCTTAATCCGGGGCTTTAACAAAGGGCGAGCCCGCTTTCCCGCGGAACATGGAATCGCGCGATCTGATAAGAAGTTTCCCCGCCGCGACAGTTTCACTGGGCTGGAAGTTCCGTTCTGTGATCTCCAGGCGAAGCCCTCCGTCGAAGATAGCTACGCCTTATCGGGTAGATAAACATTTATGAAGGACTTGAGGGATCTGTGACAGTTTTCCCTAATCGTCATATCATTCTGCTGTATTAAAAGAGAAGGTAGATAGATTTGTGAAAGAAACGTTTTTCACACCTTATAGAATAAGATAATACAAATTATTAACTAAAATTTTCTTAATATCTGTGGTTATCTCTGATATTAAAGCACGCATTGAGTTAGCAATGGATACCTATATATTTGGTTTCGATGGTAGAAACAAAATTGCACGTGTTTCGATAAATTAACACCGAAAGGCACAAAGCACATTTTCCAGGAAGTACTAGCTCTCTTCTGACATCCTCCCCACCCTGTGCGCGTGTCCAATAGGAATCCAAGGGAGCACGTGACTTGGCGCCAAAATTCGTGTTATACCAATAAATTTATCTTTGTTGAATGAACCAAGGTCACCTTCAGTTTTTTAAATGTAGTATGATTATCATAATCATCAAATACCACTTTTATACATAATAATATTAAATTTACAATAGTGAAAGTAGTTGTTAAGAACTATCTACTTTAATAGTTCCGGAAGTAGTTGGTTCAGTGGTGTAAGAAGTAAGATGATTCAAACTTCCTGCATACCTGCGAAAACTACGCCACCTGTACCCCACGAAACCTGCGCTATTTCACTCTCTACCAGGGCTTGGGAACTAAATTATTTGAAACAGATAAATAGAAATAAAAATATTTTATTATATCCAGTGATTCAGGATTTGACAGATAAAATTTTCTCTGAAATAGTAGTTACATAAAGAAATAATATTTCAAATATATATTTTAATACTAATTCATACATATACCTACAATTGTGAAATAGGTACTTCATTGTAATATAAGAGAATAGTATTTCAAATAGTACTCGATTAAGTGACATAGTATTTTTTAAACAGTATTTTATTTAAGCATTAAATTAATGAAATAGTATTTGCTTATGGAAATATTTTAGTTTTTAGTATTTCGTCTCAAACTATTTCTAAATTTGCCTCAGCCCTCCCATCTTCTGCATCCAAATATATCAAATAGTGTCCTCTGCCATTACCTTCTCTTCTACTTCCATGCAGCTCTGAAACTCACCCTGAACCACCCCCTTAGACTTCACCTCCAATTCGATATCAGTTGACGTCCACTTCCTCAACTCAATCGACCACTGTTCGAAAACGTTTTTCCAAAGAAGCATCTGCTTAATGGGGACAGTTGCGTTACGCAATGCCCACCGCGGCAACTCCCCCAAACTCGCGACATTCCCGCGGGAGGGTCCCCTTAGCCCTCGCCAGATTGTTAAAAAGTCTCCTGACCCAGAAAGGCTGGAGAACCCCTGGCTCGGATAATGGGAGGAATACATTACGAAGACAAATGCGCCTACCGACGCGTCGCAATTTAAGACGCATTTAACGTTTCTGGGCCGTGTAATTTGCGTGGAGCCCGAGAAAACGCCGTTCCTTTCGTTATTACCCTCCTCGAGCGCGGGGGAATCCCGCCGCGGAGATAAGTCTGCGAAACCTGCTCGAAATGACTAGCGCGGAGATAAGCAACGGGGGAACCTGCGAGGGATGATTCCCGACTACCCCCCACCCCCTGAAACTTGAAAAAATAACAAGGAAACTTCTGCGCCCCGACTTTGCCCGGAGTCACGTCGTAAATTGTGCCGTTTCCTTTTCTGCCCGGGTACAACGCGCCACTTCGATTTCGTGCACGCCCCCGAGGCTCCAGTCGAAAGGACTTTCTGTCTTCTCGAACATCCGCGGAAGTTTAGAGGCTTCTGGTGCCTCGATCGGGAAGTTTCTTTGTAAGAATGAAATCTGGGGAATAATAGGATTTTGGAAATATGGAATTTTAAATGAGATATAGTGTTGGGAAATGAGAAATGATTTGGATAGACACAGTATTTCCCAACGTGGGCGTGGAGAAGATCTCAACGGCTGATAGGAATGCGCTTAAAGAATTTGGTCGCCTAAATAGTTTTTAAATATTTACATTTTTATAAATAGCTTTGAATTTTCAGTTTCTACTTATTTTATTTTGTTTATTTTCAATTTAGCTTTTTAAGATTCAAAATTTACGTGTACAGCTACACTTGGAATTTTAAAGAAGCGGCGGTGAGCCAAAATAGGTTGGGAAACTCCTGGGGTAGTGGATATTATTGTCGCTAAAAATATATTTAACCAGGAAAATTTCAAAGCCCTGTGGTCGACTTTGCTTCCCTGAGAAGTGGGAAAGATGAACGAAAGGGATAAGAACAGTTTATAAGCTGGCGTTCTGGGATCAGTGGTACAGGTCAGTGGTGATTCGGACTCCCCAGTTCGTACTCATAGAATCAGTAGCCACGGGTATAGCTAAGGTTACCATATTTCTTCATCAGCAAACCGGGACAAAACGAAAGAAAGCAAAAGGAGACAGAACTAAATTTTTTTGAAAAAGAGTATTTTTATTGTAATGGTTAAAAAAATGACGTCGAATGAAAAACATAAAAGTAATTCCAAGTACAGCAATAATCTATTTAGGAGCCAAGTGATATTTTTCTGAACATAAAATTATCTTCAGAAATGTTACATTATTCTTATTTTCTTCGTTGAATTCCGTGAACAAAACGAGAAATAAGAAAACCGAGACAGAGTTGTAAACCAACCGCGACAAGGGTCGAGAACCGAGACCGTCCCGGTCAAAGCGGAACGTATGGTCGTATCACTTCAAATTTACCAGCACCGTGATATCAATATGAAGAACTACCACTAACAAAAACCCTTTGTGGTGACGAAGTTAACTCTGATATTTTTTCAACGTCTTGGGACCAATGTTGTTCCTTGAGAATGAATAAATCCCAAGAAAAGGAAAAAGAACCCTTTATATGGTACTGTTCTGAGATCAGTAGTAGAGGTCAGTGATGAGTCAGCCAGCGCCAATTTAGCCTCAAAGCACCAGTTACACTACCTATACCCCAGCTACCCTCATTTGTATCACCTTTCCCACATGCCTTTCCTCTATACCCTTAACAATGAAGCTCTTCATTTAGCCCCAAGCTTCCCCCATGCTACACATCGCGTCAATGCCCCTTGAGCACAGAGAATCACCTAACATTCCCCAAAAAATGCAAGCGTCAGAGGATCGAAAGTTCGACGAAGCCGGTGGATGGGAACACGTCACCAGGGTGAAGTATATTCGCGCGCCCTCGTGCGTCCCAGTAATTTCGTTGGACGGCGTTGAAGGGGGGTGGCGTGCGGACAAGCAATCGCGCGGCTACGAAATCAAGATCGAAAATAACCGTCGTAGAGCCGGCACGGCCGTCGATACCGTCCGAACAATTCAATCCGAAGATTAAACAGTCGATTACAGTTTGGAGCGGGGGCTCGTTGGAAATTAATTTGGCAGCGGCCCAAAATCCTTCCTCTGGTAAACATATTAGGTCGCGTCTGGTGAGTAACGGTGCCGCGCGACGCTCTCCTCGGGAATAAAAGAACGATGCGCCGGCAATTTCCATTATGAGTTCCACGTGCCGTCGACGGAAGTTCATTAAAGCGGAGGTTACGGCCGCGCGACCGAAACCGTGGCCAGCTTCCTGCAGATTATGAAACGGAGTAATCAAAATATTCCGCTTCAGGATGCTCCGCCGCACTCGTGCGTCCTCTGTAAATTAATCTTGCCAGGCGGGGAAAATCTCTTTGGGGATTAGCGTGTTTCGTTCGATTTATCAAGGGGGGGGGGGGGCAGGTTTTGTGGCACGTTTGAGGTCTGGATTAGGTTTCTAGAAGGAGTAGACGGCGCTACAGTCAGAGGAGGATTGAGGTTGGTTAGGAAAAGGAGTTAAGTAGTACGATTCGTCGTGGTCTTGATAGAGGAGTCATTAACCCTGCAATGGATGCGTTAGCTTTACGTTCATAAATGCATAGGTTCATGGAGTTGTTAGTCACCCCACACATATTTTTCTTTAAATACGACTCGAATGCAAAAAAAGCTTCATCTAAACTGTGATACGTTATACAGACTAATTTTTACATGCTTTACATATGAGGAGTGATTTTTCAAAAGGGTATATATCCATTTTTGACCTTGAAGCAAATTTCGATGGCATTAATACTGTTAAATTATATCCCCCAGTGGCACAAAACACTACAAAATAGGTTTAATTCCGAAGTGAAAATACATGTTTCATACAAAAGGTGTTATTTCCAAGTTTGTCTGATGACATAGTGAAATAAATTTTTAGTCTGAAATAAAACGGACAGGTTTTCTATACTCATCTATGAAATTATTTTGAATTCCAGACAAAAGGAACTTAATTCCTAATCTTCCTATTCACTCCAGTTATCAGGCCTTTGAAACCTTTCAACTTTACTTGTTTCCACTTTTTTACAATATCATGCAAAGTAATGTCTACATTACAGAAGGATATATTTCCAAATGGCTTCATCCAATAGGGCTTATTTCCAAACATTTTTTGTAAATAATCATTAAAACAATGGCGCTAAATTTTAAACATTACCACTATCAGGTGGCAGAATAAAATATACCCAGGTGCCCATTTGAAAAATCACTTCTCTTATGTCCAAACGATGCGCATTGCTAACATCTTTGCACTCGCAACATGAACTTTTGCATAAATTGCTGGGGTACATCTGTTCTAAAAAGGAGAAAGGACATCGACACAGTACCTACTATTATTTACTTCATTCTGTGCCTTTCTTCTTAACACATACTTCCCGCGATGCAGCGTAGCTTTCGCCCCAAGTAATAACCGAGAAGCAAGTTCATCACGGCACCCACCCCGTCGCCCAAAATTCTTCCACAACTACATCCCACAAAGCTTTCCCAGGGGACACTTGCCCCGGAATTCCACGCGTGTCGCCCGTCAAAACAGCCCTCCACCTCGCGCGCAATTAATAACGCAAGCAGACACCAAGCATCCCCACCCAAGATTCTTGCAGCCTTCATGCTACAATCAACCCCCTCAGCAAGGAGCACCGCAATCGAGCCGCAATCGCTCGGTCGATCGCATTACACGGAATTAAGACGTCGAAGGGTGGCCACCCCGTCGGACCGCTTTGCTGCGCCGACTTCAGCCCCGTGTCACGGCCGATAGTCGGTCAACGCGATTATCTCCGGGCGCAGATCGCGCGGAACGCGCCCTTAACACCCCCTCAGCCGCCGAGCTTGTCGAACGTCGAGCCGCAGGGTCTGCAGCCGAGCCGATAACACGCGACCGACTGCATTCGAGCGAACGCCGGCCCCGCCTTTATCGGGACGTTGCTCAGACATTTTTCCCTGTTTTCTTTGTGAGCTGGAATCGAAACCGCGTCGATACCCCGGCCACTGCCTTTGTCTCCGCCGTCCTCCATCCCCCAACAACCCCGGGCTGCTCTGCGGCAACCTTCCGACCACCGAGCGCCCTGTCTCGGACGTTCCATTTAAATTCACTTTGCTGTAACGTGTATTTACGCGGGGGATTAGTTGCTCCGATATTGAAAGGACCGAGGGGGCGTGGCGATTACACGGCGTAACGAATGCCCCAGCTTCCGGGCTTCGAAACTATTGCGCTGCATCGACAAACGCCGCACGAAAGGCATCCTAGGATGGGAAATTGATTAGCGGGGCTTCAGGGGAAATAGAGGAAATCTGTTTGCACCCGCGGGAATGCCGGAGAAATACGCCCTTGTGATGCTAACGCAATCTAGGGGCCACGCAAGGATCCGTGCCGGAACGGCGGACCAATGTGACTGGGTTCGCCGGAGCAATGTGACTGGCCCGCTATTTCGAACATTTTGAGGGAATTGGCTAGTGATTTGTTGTTTCAGTGCTGCACGTGTGATTTCCTTAGGGTTTTTGATGTGGTTAAGTGGAAAATTTGTGGAGGAACAATTTTTAAATATAGATATAGTTTTCCAGGTTTTCAGATTGTAGGGTTTCCAGGTTTTCAGCTTCTGAGCATTTCAGGTTTTCCGTTTCTCAGGTTTCCGTTTCGCTTTTTCTTTTCGCCAACTTTTCAGGTTTCCAGTTTTTTGTACCTTTTCTTCTTTTTCGCAGCTTTTAAGTTGTAAAACCATTACTCTTCTTTCCCCATCTTTATTCCTTATATTTGTATCTTTGTGTAATGAAAACTCTTAATAAAATTAATAATAATATTACCGAATAGGATTCTAGTTTCATGTTGTATTATTTGCAGCGGGTAATGTGATATTTCGACTCCTAATTAATTATCAAGCTAACAGTACACAATGTTGCAAAATATCTGAATAAAAGCGTAGAACGAGCTCCCATATTGAAACCTGGATATCACCCGGAAGTCAAGTTTCCCCTACGCGAAAGTAGGAATTTAATCACGCTAATTCCAAATTCAACATACTCTTTCCTCCAGCGTCGTAACTATTTGTTAGCGGCCGGCGGAACACCAGAAAGTTACACGTTCCCTGGAGTTTCCGTGTCGCTGATGGACGCTACACGCGCCGACATGCTCTCCCACGGTTTTTCAGCTTTTCTTCTTGCAGGGACCTTGTTAGCGCCTGTTCCACATCAAATTTTTCAAAACCGGTTTTCGTGGCGCACATACGAGAAACTTTATCCAAAAATCGACACTCTATCCAAAAAAAGTTGATTCGGTGGTACATTTGCGTTTAAAAACATTTCATAGTGTTCAGAATGCGAATTTACTGACGCTCTACTGGGACGTGTCTAAATATGTGCGTATTTTTATTTTATTTTCTTTTTTAATATGCCTTATGAAATTTATACACATTACACATGTAAGTTGCATCGTTATGAGAATTTCGTTAATATTCCAGCTGCTGAATTACAAAACATACAATGGAGGGAAGTTTTACATAAAGTTAATCACTGAGAGATTACTTAGTGCAGGATTTATTGGAGACATAGCAGGGGATTCGCAAATGCCTTCTTCCCCTTCCATGCAACAAATACAACGAAACGAAAATGTGTTGCTTAATGCAATTAAATAAAAATATTTTAATATTCTATAATAATTAATAATAAATAATATTCTATAATAAAAATATTAATATTTTAATATTTGGATATTTTAATATTAATATTTTAATATTTGGATATTTTAATATTAATATTTTAATATTTGGATATTTTAATATTAATATTTTAATATTTGGATATTTTAATATTAATATTTTTATTATAGAATATTGTTTGCCAAAAATAGAAATAACAATTTATCAACTCAATAACTACTTAACTATTATTGTGTGAAAACATATATTTTTCAATTAGTGTTATCTCGTCAATGTTGAGTCAAAGCAATAATTTTATAAACAGTTTCTCCTAATTTACTCGAAGTTGGTATCGGTGGAGATGCACCCCTCTTGCTACATATCCTCAATTTAAGTACGACCCCGAGGAGGCAACCCCCCGCCTTCCGCATTTACCAAAAAGCGTGGAAACGCCTCTGAACGAAAGAACACTTTTGAATTTTCGAGCGACTGTATAGGAGGACGTGCTCGAGAAAGTAGGTATATATCGAGGAACGACACCGTTTCCGGGCACGGCATGATTCATAACCCTCCGCGAGAGTAAAGAGCCAAAATAAAAGCCATTGTTCTTGGCTTCCTTCGGAGTCACGTCGTAAATCCCGGCTTCCGCAGAGTTCACCCATTAGACGCAGGCCGTGTCTTGAGCTCTGCGGGCCCCGTTTTCGCGGCAGTCTCATGCAATCCCGATGCCTATCGCGGCTGGCTGAAGCAATAATTTCATTCGCCTCGAACCGAGCAACTCTGCCGATATACATATGTATGTGTGTATACGCGTGGAAGGCCTCGATATTCCGAGTGCAGTAATTCCATGGTGCTGGGAATCGATCGCGAGCCTGGCTCTAGCAATTTTCGATCTCGGGGCTACGGAGGTTCCGGAACGCTATTTCAAAGCGATTCCTTTCTTCCCGTTAGGTTCAGAGTCAATCGACGCATTCACGGATGGTTGCAGAACTTACGCGCTTAATATTGCTCGGGGAACCTGTCAACAATTGCTGCGCTGAATTAACGGGAGCACGAGGAATATCTTTGCTATTACGGTAGGGGCCAGATTAAAGTTTAAACTGTGAAGGATGATAAATGTAAGGTAGTTTTATTAAAGGAATTATACCGGAGAATTTATATCCCATAGATTGGAGGTTACGGTGGAACGACAAAATCAAAATTCTGTGACTCTTTTCTAATCGTAGCAGGTTTCTTCAGTTGTTGGATATCAGTCAGATAGGATACACAGCTAGAAAACCTAACGAGTACCTAAGCTTCTTTTAAAAAATCATGATAAAATAAAATTCATAAGATCAATAAAAATAATAATTTTCCAAGTGAGTTTCGGCACCTTAAAACATTTATTGATGAAGCTCAGATTTCGATAGCTTAACTACCATTATACAAGGCAACTTTTGCCAACTATTAGAAGTCATGAATAATAAAAAAAATTGTGCCCCTATATTTCGTTCCACCTTATTGAGGAATGCTAAAATGGCATTAGTAAAGCCTGGTATTAAGTTAGTTATGCAGACATCTGAGAACAGATCTGTTTAAATTTTCTTTGAGTGACCACTGTATCCCACCATTTTGCTACAAGTAGTTTGTTAAATTTACCCTCAGATGTGTACCCCTACAGTGTTCTCGGTGAGAGCACCGTGCCTGTTGTTTTAAAATTACTTAAGTTAACAACAGCTGGTAGCTGGACCCCTACTTTTGCACTCTACTTCTACTTTTACATATACTATATAATTTTTAACTCTAATATCTTTCTCTTCCTTATTTTCATATATGAATTCCTTTTTTCTTTATCTCCTTCTTATTTTTGTAATATCTACTAATGCAATTAGTTACTATTATTATATTGGGAATTACAAGATTACTCCCAATATTTCTCCATATAACCCTGTTTTTTAATTCCTCCCTACACTTTAGTAATCATTTCTACATATACTTACCTTCCATACAAAAATATCACTAACTTAGCACCCTCCTTTTAAAAAATATTACACCGCTCTCTCGATATCTATAAAAAGAATCTGGACATCAAACATTCCTTCAGAATCGTTAACACGAAACAAGGTACACAGGAATTACCCTGCAGCTCGTCCTTATTAATCAAAGTTCACCGCTCGGTGGTTGCAGGATATAGGGGCGCGATATCGAGGTCGTAAAGCAGCGGGGGCGGGATCGCCCACTTCGTCTTAATTCCAGGCCAGGCGATCGACGCCACGATCGCGAGATAATTGTCCCATTTAACCGTCGTAATTCTGGCGACGTCGCAGAAGGGGTGGACGGGGGGGGGACGAGGTTCACGCGCGGAACGCCTCCGACGTCGAACGCGTCCAGAATTTCTCTTTCAGGGTTATCGGGGTTATCGCGACAGGCCTGATATAACCGCTCGTGCATGTTTGAAGGCTCTAATCCCGCCCGGCCGGACCGAACCGTTCGGTTCGCCGTCCGTGCACGCGACCGGCCAGACGCCATCACGGTTTCGATTATCGGGGCAGACTGGCTCGCTCGCTCGCGGGAAGGCGTCTCGCGCGGAATGCTCGCGATTTTCCGCTACGGATGTCGAATAAATAAAATTCCGCGGATACGTGTGCCGTCGAACGTGCGCGGAATACTCGTCCGCGGTGGTCGAGCTGCAGACTTTCTTAAAAATTGAACGCGGCGCGCAGGATTAGGTTGCCCGCCGGGCACGTCGCGTGACTCGAACCTTGTGTCTTGGTTGACAGATTAATATGAAGCGGGGGCGTTTGAGTTAATGGGCAACGGAGCTGTGAAACATTTCTCATCTTTTCTGGGATTGTATATGACGACTTGGTTTCGACTTTGGAAGACTCTCGGGGCTTATTTATTTCATCAAATGTTTATTTAGGTAGTCGGCTGAAATTGTGAAGATGATTATGAAAGTGGTGTACTTGAGTCATGTATTCTTTGCTTCGAGATATTTAGGCTGTTACATTTGGGGGTATTAAAAAATAGTTTTCCATTTCTCGACGAAATATTTGTGAATATATATGTTCTTCTAATGTCAAACTTATCTGTCTTTGTAAAATTTTATGAGTGACTTGTAATTGGTTAACACATCCATAAAAGAAACGATGTACACTTCTGCTGATAAGTATTGGGACACCTACTCTGTGTGAAATAATAATTGAAGAGTTCTTGTAGAAAACATTGTGCCAAAATTAAAAAAAAAATATTTGGAAAATATTTGACGTGCCAATGGAAACCTGGTAATAGAAAAAAAAGATATTAGAAATCGACTTTAGCATAAAAAAATTCAAACATTCTATAATATTTTATAATTTTCTCCTTTTGATGTCATTTTAATTTTCTAATCAAAAGTCAGCAAAGGTACACGCGCTGAACTTTGCGTCAACTTCTCCATTACGCCTACAAAAGTACCTCTTACAGTCAATTTGAATGTTTATAATGGTCTACAGCTTTGAAATCATTTCATCTGTATGCTTAAATTCTGCGACACATATTATAAACGCGAAATCCTCAATAATATAGCAACGTCCCCCATGCCGGGCAATTAGTTTAATCGTTTAAAATGCTAATTTTTGGCCGCAATATGCGCCAAGAGCGACTGTGCTTTTCCAATGAATTTGATATCGCGACGTTTCGTATCTAACCGAATCGAACGGCAGTCGGGGGTATAAGCTGGTTATTCGGAGTGTGCGAGCCAGCGTTAGCCGGTTTAATTCGGGCTTCATATTTTTCAGAGCGGATATATTATTCCGAGCACTCGTGAACACGTTTTAATGCGCTGGAAATCGGGCGAGTTTCGGCGCGGCTGCGCGTACTCGCAGTTATTAAACGCAGAAATCCAGTAACGCCCAGTGACAAGCCGGAGCAGTTTTTATCGCCAGCTTTTGACGCGTTCGAAGCGATTCGATTCGAAACTTTTCTGTGTGGCTGACTCCAGGGAACGTAGTTCGAAAACGGAACAGAAGTCTGAAACAGAGCGGAGTCAACGTTCCGCGTTCGCTTTCCATTCGAACCCAAAGAAATACCGAAGTGAGATTACAGTTGTAGAGTAAAATTTTCGACGATGGTGTCGAGTAGGCGGTGATTAAAAAGGGTCCACCGTTAAGCTTCCTGCGTGTGTTTCAAATATATTAAGGGGTCATGCCTACCTGTGAGGTCCGAGGTTGTTTACGATATTTTTTTTTTTTGGGGGGGGGGGGTGTTAAATCTTGAAGACTTTTTTAAATAAATGATTGTGTATTCGAAAGTATGTATATATTTTAAAGTTCTTGTAGTATTATTTGCAATGAAATATACAAGTAAATAAAGGAATTATGGGCGATTTCCCGGGGACGTTTTTTAAACACCCTGCGGCGACCACTGTAGCTTCGACATGATTCGTGTGAAATAAAAAATTCGACGAAATTTAGTTAGTATATTAGATTATCTAGTGCCCGAGCCTTCATTATCCCGAAAAATTAATTTGCTACGAAGTGGCGGCTGTTCATACCAAAAGTATCGATTTCAGCCATAAAATCGCTCACATTTTCCATCATTTTTCATCTGTAAAATAAAAAATACGCAACGAAATTAAAAAAAGCCAGGATTGGGCATTAGATAATCTAATATACCTACTAACTAAATTTGGTCGAATTTTTTATTTCTGATGAATCGGGTCAAAGCTACAGTGGTCACCGTAAAGTGTTTAAATAAAAAACGCCCCTGGGAGATCGCCCATAATTCCTTCATTTATTTATATATTGCATTGCAAAAAACTATAAGAATATTAATATATATACTTTCGAATACACAAATATGATTGACAACTCTAGATCTAAACATACTTTCACAGAACACAAATCTTCAGAACATAGCTCCACAAAAGTAGTTTTGGAAAAGGAATTTGAATTAAATGGCATTCGATGATCACGCATGTACCACGAACAAGTACCTCAAAGGTGTAGCAGCAGTATAGCATAGCTAGTTTCTCCTGCATCGCGGTGAAGTTATACTTCCCACGTCCGTTGTGTTCTAGCCTTATCAGAAAGGCTCCAGTAGACACGGCAAAGCTCCCTTTTATCGAGCACGCTGCGGTCAAAATAACCGGTCTCGGGCCAAATGGAACGTTCACGTGTTCGATGGAATCACGACCGCCGTGGAAGCGTTTCTTTTTACCAGATGGAACGTCCTCGAGGCTTTCCCCGCCTCTCTCGCGAAGACCCTGTGAAATTTGGATCTTGGATCTCCGCAGAGAAAGGCTACCGCACCCATCGCGCCTGCGCGCGGCCGCGTCGCGATTCTTTGGTCCTTCGGATATTCCGGAATTTTCTTAAACGAAATATTAGAGGTGAATGTTGGAAACGTTTCAGAAGAATGCCGCAGCGCAAGGCGCACAGTGGGACAAACTGCACTTCTTTGTGTCAAAATCGTAGAACTTTTGATAGAAAGAAAGTAGAGGGATGAATCTTTTTGGACGTTAAACTTCAGATGTTGCAGAATAAGGGAAAAATATTGAAAAAGTATGATGTAGAAGTTACGACCGGGAAAATCAATGTCAAATTTGACATTACCGAAAAAATTGTGAATTCAAATCTTGCGTCAGAATTTGCCTTACCTTTCAGGATCTTTTGACATAGATTTTGAATATCAAATCTTGTTTGTCATTCTTTTTCAATATTTTCCCCTTATTCTGCAACATCTTATCTTTAACCTCCAAAAAGATTCATCCCTCTATCACATTTCCATCAAAAGTACGAGAATTTTGACACAAGAGAGTGCAGTTTAGGCCACTGTATGGCGCAGCACGCCCTCTGCTCTTCTCATCGGGACAACATCCTGGTGGAAAAGGAACCGAGGGGTCTGTCGGGGGATGGGGAATCCCCCTACACTTCACTTTCGAGAAATTCAAGCGGTCCGCGTGCGCCATGATTGATTCGACGGAGCGCGTAGTTGTCTTATGGACTGTGGAGTTCGTATGAAGGATCAAGAATCATCTCGAGCTGGATCTTATTTCCTTTTTACTGCCCCGGGCACGAGGAACCGAATAATTCCTGCGTTTCCACGTAGACTCGCTGGGAGGGATCTTGATTTTTTACAGCGCTTGGAAATCCTTGTGTAAACCTCGTGAAAGGGGATGGAAGCCTTTCGGGAGCGGAGCCCCTATCATTTTTGTGAAAAGGAAGAACGGTTTCCGGCGCGCCGTCGATGCCTGTCGATGTCAGCAACTTTTCCCGGCTACATCTTTTGCTCGGTCCCGCTGGATCCCGGGAGTTTCTTGCCAGACCCATGTTTCCTCGATTTATTAGACTCGAGGGATTATCAAATGTCGCGGACGTATTCTGTAAATATCGTGGAGAAAGGGAAGAGGAATATTTGCAAGCATGCTCCAATATGTCAGTAGGTAAATAGTAGTTGAATTTTCTTATGTAAATAGACCTCGCTTTGCCGCTCTAAAGTAAAATAAAATATATACTGTTTACGGTGCAGGATGTAGCATACAGTAACAAAAGATGTAAAATTTAGTAGAAAAAATATTTGGGATCGTTTCATCTCGGTCTTATAGTACACAACGTCTATTAAATCTTTTCAAATTCAATTTTGATAACAACTTTTATTAATGACCAGTTCCTTCCTTCCTCGCGGCCACCATAAATGGTACGACCTGTACACACCGAAATGCGCGGGATGGCCTCCCGCCATGCGCCAGCGAACCGAGGAATTTCACTGGACACCGCAATATCATCCCCCAAAAGCGTCCAATTGCTGTTTACCGCGCGGTAACGATGTTACGCGCTTCTCCTTTGCCGCGTTCCGCGGACCTAAACAATAATTATTAGGTCAATAGCCGGGATAATTGCCGGGTATTAATGGCGACGATTAAAGTAGCGGGTACGCGTGCTCCCAATGCCAATAACGACTGTGGTCGGTTATGCTTTCAGCGTGGATTAAGACCCTAATTTCGTTAATGTCCCCTGCCTCGGGCAGTTGAAGTATTTTCGCTGAACCGCAATGCCACGCAAAGCGTTTCGAATTTCCGCCATATGTCCACGCGGAAGATGAATCGGAGGAAACTCTTGCGTTCTTAGGTGTAGCCAGCAAAAGTGAGCTTTGTGGGAGGAGTCAAGAGAAGGGGCGGGGTAGGAGTCGGTTGCCGCCCATTCAACCGTTACACCTTGATAGTAGATATAATCTTTGAAAATATATATACTGCTTGACAATATTTTTTACGAAAAGCTAAATGAATAGATGGTAATATTTTAAATTATCAATTATTACGCAGTTAGAAGAAGATAGCGCATTGTTTCAAATTTAAGAATTAGTAAACAAGTGACTATTCAAGGCGATAAATTTTATCGTCAAAAAACATTGGGAACACTGCGTTAGCCCATTACACTGTAAATATCGTCATTTTACAATATATTTGGGACTGCATATAACACCACTATTTGAATCTCTCCGCGCGTACACGGAAATGTGCCTCCAATCTCGCGATGTTGTTACCGAACGGGTTACAGAAGGGTTTTGTCTCGGCAGGGAAGCGTGTCTCGACAATACTCCTGGAATGACTTACTCAATTATAACTTTGCTGAACGAAATATAGATTGCCGACTGTGGAAATGCGCATTAGTACCTTATATAGGGAGGAGCGCATCCTAGAAATTCACATGAATAAGAATAGGCTTCCTCTGCGCAAATTCTGCGGAAACAGCGGTGACTATATTTAAATATTACCAGTCGATGTAGTTTTTTAGCACTACGCTTCCGTGGTTGGCAATTAAGGACCGCCCACGGACACCTGCGAGCCACGCCCCTTCTCTTAGCTCCTCCCACAAGGCCCACCATTTTTCGGTGTACGTCTAAGGCGACACTTCGCTTCGCGTTCTTCCTATGCGAATGAATCGAGGAATTACAACCCGATCGAAGGGGAATCTACATCAGACGAATCGTTTGTTGACGTCGCGTCGTTTATTCGGCTCGACTCGACGAACGTTAGCGCACACGCTTTTCAGAGGGAAAGATAAGAAGAAGGTAGCGGTTTCCTCTCCAAAATGCAGATCTCCTTTCACCGCGCACTTACGCTCCGTGCAAAGGAGAGCTTACCTCGTCGATAAGGGAAGAAAAATGTTTATCGGTGAATAAGTGTTCACGAGAATAAATGCTGAAGGCTATAACGCTACCGAGGAAAGGAAATACGTACGTTTGCGCATAAATGTGTTTCAGAGGTCTGGGTGAGCTAAGTGTTACAAATTTAGTTTTAGAGCTGCAATATCCCTTGAAGTCGCAGAGCAATGGATCTCTTCTTTGCTGTTAGATAAACGAATGGGGTCGATCCCTGTTTCTCCTCAACACCTAGAAGGTTAAACAATTAAGAACTCAATCAACAGCATGCTTGTATAAGGGACATCTCTTTTTTTTCTGATACAGTAAGTGAATCCAGGTCCAAAGAAAACTCTCCACCACCCTTGCTGTTATTTCTAAAACCTTGGCTATCCTTGAAGACAAAGAGCTCCATCAACAAATGCTCTGCACAAAAGTGCCGCAGGAAAAAAGCACCTCGACGATAGCGAGTGAATACATAGCCTCTAACCACGATCATCCCAGAAAAAGCTAATCCAGTACAAGTGTAATTTTGTTTTTACTGCCGCTGAAGCTTCTTGATGAGGGCCACGTGTTTTTGTGGGGCAGTTCCACCATTCTAACGATATCGAGTTTCGGTGTCATCCGAAATCCAGAGAAAGCTCGCTGTAACACTCCACAAAAAGGCACCCCTCACTTTTAATACCTTCAACCCCCTCGCAATCAGAGCCCAGTGGTGGAAGATTTAACCACGCGAAATTTACATTCAATAACAAAGACCACCCCTTTTGAACAACGTCTAGATTACGACGGGGCAGCGCGCAATTCGTTGCGCGCCCCTTTTTGCCTACCACAACGGACGCGCCGGAGATTTGTGCTGGTGTAAGCATAAACGAGCGTGAACATTAAAAGTAATATCCCCAGGCAGGTATGCGTAATTGCGGCCGCGATGAGAATCACTGCGGCACGTCGAACGATAGCGAAGCCAGCACGATAGCGAGACTTAATGCACTGGAGATAACCGTAATAGCGAGAGGTTTACTGCGCGGAGAGGGCCGGTTGCCCAAAATAATGGGGGTGGCTTACCGCGACAACGCGTTTTGCAGTTCATCCATTTTTGCTGCGTCTCGGCGCCACCCACCGTTCCCGCTGAAATTGGATGCTTGAATATTAATCGTTAGGGCATTCTGATAAACGGGATTGCGATGGGATTGCCTTGGAATACAGGTATTTTTTAATGCTATCTGCTGGGAGATTATATGGACGCTTTAGGGAGTAGTATATGTGGTTGAAGGGGAGGAAGGTTTGGTTAAAAAAAATGTAGATTTGAGAGTCAGTATTAGCGATGGATTTGGTATTTTACTTAAAACCAGGTGAATTTTTAGCATCTTAAATAACCAGGGAACACCACGAACCCTTACTTGCCGATTGAAACGCAACTTTGTGGGTTTATAGAGTGACTCAAGACGCGAACAACGATATGTTACATTCCTACCCAGTCACCCCTTAAGGCTGTGAAAACTAACCTCAAAGTCAAATAGGCAATTTTTCGTAACTTACTCCTAAAGTACAAAACACAGAAAAAATGTTTCAATTAAAAGTTTAATGAGCGCTGCAAATTTGCGTATTCAAAATTTTGAAAAAAGTTTTTTTCATCCGGATTTTTTTAAAATTATTTTCAAAATTTTGTAAGACGCTGAAAGAGAACCGCGTTCCAATATTTTAACTCCTAACACCTGATCCAGGGCCGGCGATAGGATGCTCGGCGCTCTTATGCAAGAATTGATATGGCGCCCTAGAATCAGGGGTTCTCAAAAGTCCCGTCTAATAAAAGTGAAAACAATTCTTCTTTTCGCTCGATGACAGGGGTGCGTCGTACAAAAACGCACGGAGCATCACTTATGTGACTCATGATGTTTATAAACAATAGACTTCAGTTTCTCGAAAAAAAGCGGAAATTAAAAAAGTTTGCCTTTTGAATTCGAAGTGCCATTGATGTTCTTGGCATCAAGTGTGTCTATGCCTTGCATGGTGCGTTCAGCCGACCCTGACCCGAACCGTCTCCTTTTTCTGCGGCGATCTATACTTATCACTCACGTCCAGTGAAAATCCTCTACGTCCTTCGCAGCTCGTTTCCCATCAACCCTCCTCTGATCGCCAGCGAATGCCAGAAGGGGACATCGAAGTAGGGGCAGAATACGGAACTAGGGATTTCCGCCTCGCAAATCCTTTCTGCACTTCGCTACCATCTCATAATCATTCAGAAATCGTCAAGTATAACGCAAATCAATTCTAAAAATCACTTTCTACAAGAAAATCACCTTCTTCCCACCCAAAATTGGGCCTCCCAAACTAACTCCACTGCCAATCCTCGGAGAGCCGCGTAGTACAGGACGCCACCGAGTGGGGGCGCGCCGTTAGCGCCGCAGCGGTGTCGCGACGTTCCGCGACGCACGGAAGCGAGTCGTTAAAACGGCGGACGGTTTATCGCGGGCCAGTTAACGAGGGACCAAAGTTGCCGTTAGTCGTTGGCCGCAACACCGAAACGGGGATGAGACGCCCCCAGGGGATTATGGGACGCGGTCGTAAAGCGACGACGATGGCCGCTCCGTCCGCCAGACGATGCTCCGCGCCGCCTCCCCGTATCGGGGGAGGGCAGACGCGGAGAGAAAAAAATGGGGGGGAATGGTATACAAAGGAGCCGTTTCCGCGTCGCGACGCTTCTGCCAGAAACTGCCGAGGGACGGGGCCCCGGAGCAAGGGGGCAGAACGTCGTAACGATACGCGCCAAGTGTCAAGCGTCCGTTCCAGGACAATCGGGAGGGCGTCGCCTGAGGAATTCCTGCTGGGTCGATTCTCTTGCGTCGAGACGCCGCTGGACCCGCTTCTCAGCGTCTGGCCATTCTGACACGCCAGGGTTGATTGTCTTTTAGGAAGGTACAGTGGTACGTACGCTTACTATTGTGGTGCTGATGAATTATTCGTATTTTCTTGTCCTGACTTGGCGACCCTAGACTTTGACTTTAGGCATAAAACCTTCTAAATATATTATATAACGTATTTGAGGTGCGAACTGTACTATCGACAAACAGTAACCAACATGAACAGCATACTTTCAAAAATGTGACCATTACCTATATTTAGCGTAATCATGTGCTATTAATTAGTCCCTAGGCTCTACTTACCCATTCAAATCCCTCAGTTCTATCTGAATTGCAAAATATTGGAACCTATTCTTACCATAAAATATCTGAAACTCCCATCGAGGCACAAAATCTGTAACAATGAATCAATCTTCATACGATCAACGTACAACGCCTTTTCTTAACCATCTTTTTGCAGCTAAAATATGCAAACGACATTCGTTTTCGCCATGAAATTCCCTCCGATTTCCTCTCCGCTCGTAATGAATTGCAGATGTTATGCAATCCCTTCATCCGACCTGATATTCGGCTCGCACTCGACTGGATGCTCGCAGAAACTAGTAGACGCTTCTGGTCACCATGGGTAACACGTATACCTACTGGACAGGAAGCAAATTAATCTCGTCCCAGACGGGGACGTTGGCGGCAGTTGGAGGATCTTCGACGTTTCGACAGCTACACGATCGTAATAAAATTACTGTAACGAGAGGATCGAGGAGCTCCCCGCGATCTTTTCGACAATCGTCGCGTCTTCGGAGATTTCGCTGACGCTCCGCAAACATCGCAGCTCGCTTCCACGGAATTCGAAATCTCGAGATCCCTTCGAGAATAAAAGAAGAGCCACCTTCTATTTCCTGCTGGTCGTTAAAAAGATTGTTTTCCCTTCAACTATCGGGCAACACTCGGAATCGTGCTTATCTTTTTCCTTCCTGCTCCTAATAACTTTGGATGACCCGCTATTATACGGGTCGCCCTGTTTATCTCGGGAGCAGCCATCATGGCTGGTCGAGAAAATGTGTAGCGATCCAGTGAAGGAATGCTGAGGAGGTCTCTTAACAGTGTCTTGCCCTATAAAAACGCCATTATTTTCACATAATGCTCCCTTCTGCGCCTCTTGTTAGGCAAATGTCTACTCGGATGATGGAGAAAATGGAGATGCTTGCAACAAATTGTTCGAGGAAAGTGCAAAATTTTAATCAGAGCATTTTCTTCCTCAAATATTTTATTGTAATATTTATAAAATTTATAAGGGCACGAGGTGGTATATCCACTTTCTAAATTATGCTCAATTCTACCCCAACAGTATTTTCCCGTCGAGGGAATGGCACACTGTGCACGATATTACCCTGTTTTCACCTTCATATTTTCTGGAAAGTATAGTTAAGGGGCTACATATACCTAAGACTAGACAAGCCATTTTTTTCGAACAAATAAGTTTTCTTCCATTAAAAATCTTTATATGCCTCTTAAAATACATACTTTAATGTAACATTTGTGTAAATTTAATATAAAAACTAAGGAGATTGAATATGTAAAAGCGTTTTTCTGAAAATTGTATTTTAAAAAATGGCGACCAAAATTTTTGTAGAACTAGTGGACCGATTCAGTTGAAATTTGGTACAGAGGTTTTTATAGAATTATTCAGTTTTTGTAGTAGATTTGTTCTTTTAACGTCATAGTTCATTTTTTATAAATTATAAATATGTGTGCGTAGACCTTTAAGCAAAACTTTCTCTGGAGTAGCGATGGCTCGGGAAAGTCTTGAAGGGACAAAGTGTTAAACTTCCTCCCACCTGCAGCCGAAATACTCTACCGCTGCCAATCATCCATAAAACTCCTATAAGAATCTAAAAAAGGGCCGTCAATGTGACCGCGTGGACGAAATCTCCACGTTTTTCCCCAATTACCGAGTCGAAGCTCAGCAAACAGTGTCCCAGCGTGAAGCGTCGACTCGAAGCGACGCGACGCGATCAGAGCTGTTTGGTAATTCAGCAGGTAAAAGGGTCGCGCTCGTGACAGGGCGATGCCTCACCGAGGCTTTCAGGCCCTTTCCGTGGTCGAGCAGGGCGAGTAGTTGGTCCTGCGAGGATGGCAATCGATCGGCGCCGGTATTCGGTAATTTTATGGTTCGACGGAGCGAGGGTTATGTTAAAAGATTGCAGGACCGCGAAGCTCGTGTGAGAAGCGGGCCTCCGCACTGCTGGCGTCCGCCCTTAGCTCCGACAGAGTTACTTCCTCCCTATTTGTCTTATCTGGCGGGACGATCATCGCATTTTTCTCATTTAAACGGCGGCGAGGCTGAGTCGGCGGCCTGCTATCTCAGTCGGGATTAGCGTTCGTTCCTCGTGGAACCGGCCTGATGTAATTGAAGCCTCCCTTCCGAACCGTGAAATTGACTTCACGCTAAACGGCGAGCCGTTATTTGCGATATGCGACTGCTAGCCCCGAGTGAGACGTCAGGGGAAGGGTTTTGTCGAATTCTGAGGGGCGAAGGGAATCTTGAGAGAAATTATTTGAAAAGGCTTTTAAGTGTAATCTTTCTGTCAAGTGTTCCTTGAACTGTATATTTGAGTATTTCGCCTATCCACTTGGAGACTTCAAAATTGATGATTTTGTGGTAACTATAATGATCCCCATACTTCTCCATTTAAATTTCAATTTGGCAATGTTCAGCTTAAGAAAAGGGGCTTAGTTTTTGTACACGAGGTTGCGAAAACTGCTCCAAAGGCGATAGTGCATCCTGATCTTCTACTCCCTTCTTCTTTTTTAACACTATGACGTTTACCTTTTTTTTAAATAAAATCCTCAAAATGGCCTATTTTTGGAGTGATTTGATGGGAGACTAGCCTTTACACCGCAGAATTCACGGGGAAGGTTTTGGGCTATTTAACCTTCTCATTTTTCTAACGGAAGTGCTCCTTGTGTCAAAAACAAAGGATCGAAAATAATCCTGGACTGTTTGTATAACTGTCAACTGTTTCATTTCTACAACCAGTACTGGATTAACCAATAAGCAAAATAACCACGTGTTTAGAGCATCCGAAGAAAGGGGGCCACCATAGAAATTTTCTGATTTTCGAAATTTAAGAAACACTTTTTAATCATGTTATCGAAAATGCTCAAGAAATCGTACATTGCGCTGAAGTGACCACCCTGAATAAGTCGGCCTCAAACTCTTTTAAGTGCCTAGGGCCTCTAAAGGTCTTAATCCAGACCTGTCTACAACTGTACCCAAGTTAAAGCTTTGCCTCTGTATACTTGTTAATTGTTTTACCAACCCAAAACCCTAAGCTGCTTACTAATCCACGATAAACCATAACCTCCATTTACGTAACAACTAAAATTAAAGTAATTAACGTAAAAATTAAAAAAATAAAATGTTCTCCGCTAAAAGGTGCGCCTCAACTAGCAATTTATAAAGCAGTGTAGCCAGGAATGCTATGTTCCACGGAGACGCCAATAGGACACTAAATAACGTCACAAGGAAAAGTAGCTATACAACGAATTCAATAACCTCGCCAAACTAAATGACAAAGGGTCACGCCGATAACAAGGCACCAAAGAGTCGCCATATTAAACGTTCCAAGGAATTAATGCGATACTAACAGTTTACGAAGAAGCATTAAACGTAACAATCTCAAAGTAGCCAAGCCGAGCGGATCGGCGACGCGGGACGTCGAATTCCGTAAGTTACTCGGCGGAGGGCTGAGTCGTCCGAAAGAAACGAACGGGTTCCGGAAGTTATTCTCGCGAAATCGGATTTGCCGGGGTTACAGGGGGAGGGTCTCGAAACTTCATCGAAAAATCGAGAGCCAAACGATCGTCAAAGGAGCGAGGTCGTCGAAGGGATTAAATTTTTACCGGCGATCAGTTTGTCGTTCCCTGTTCCAACTTCCTCTCCGTTCATTCCTTTCCCCCTCCTTCCTTCCTCCTTTTTTCTTTCTCGAAAAAAAGAGTCGTCATTATCGCTGTTCCTTTCGCAGAATCGACAATCCCGCATCAGTGTCCGATAAGAAAAAAATCCTCGGCGTTACCAGAAGCCCGGTCCCCCGTTCCTTTTTTTTTTTTTTTTAAATACAATCCGCTCCAGCGGAGCGCAAAATTGCCGAATTCCCCGGATCGATCCGTCATGAGTCGAACGAGGACTTTGATCTTTAACTCTATCCCGCTGGCCCCTTTCTGCTCTGACCCCCCCCCCCCCCCCTCCCTGCCGATTCCCATTCTATCCTGTTATCCCATTTTCCTACTTTTCACGGACCCTCGCCGTTCGACTAGAAATTCTGCGCGGGTGGGGGGCGGGCGTGCGCGGACCGACGCGATGGGAAAAAATTGATCACGTTAGGTAAACTCACCCCCCTCGACCCCTTTTTCGTATGAAAAGCGGGGATCCGAGGTTTACGAGGCTCGCCACGAGCACCCGTTGAAATTTACTTTTTACCGGGGATTCGTAACCTGCTTATCCATCGACCGCTTCCCTTCTATATTTATAACCTAAAAACTCCGTATACTGTTTTCCTACCCGTAGACGTTGCGCTCGTGGCTGCATGAAAAGGGGGGCGTTTCGTTATCACACTTTTTCTATAAATTCTTAAATAATGGCACCCGAGATGAAGCTTCCTAGTTGTGCCTAGTTATGCATAAATTTGGGTATACTTTATTTCTTGTTTTCAATGTTTTTTAAAGTGGTGTAAGTAAATAATAAATAATTTTAAAATTTGTATTTGTCACGTATTTTGTAATGTAAGGTGATACAAAGTAATGAATTCAATTTTTTTAGATTTCTGACTTACCCAATTTTCATAATCATCGGCGCATTTAATAGTGAGTAGAATGAGTAATATTATTTTAACTTTTTAGTAGTAGCTTCTGTCTTTTAAGCATAAAATGGAATTATGGCCTAGTAGTTTTAATAATTGGATAATGTAAGAGCTGTTCTATGGCTTGGTAATTTTTGCAAAATAAAGATCACCAAATTATGGGAGCCATACTACGTTTAACTAATTTTTTTCCATTTTGAGGGTGGGTAGCTTTCTGCATAACTAGGCCCAATTTTGAATATATTCGACTTGAAATGGATTAAAAGGGAACTGCAAAAGAGAAATGGATGGGAGTATGAAGAGACTTTACGGCACAGTATCAGTCAGTGGAAACGGAAGGGATCTCAGTTTTCTGGTTGAGATTAGTAACCCAGGCTTTGGGCATCAGCGTCGAAGTGATTTCAGCCCGCCATCATCGCTGTTTACGCTCCTGGACTCCGACGGACAAAACGAATCCCAACAAACCCGTGGAGGAACGTGGTGGGTGGAAAAGATTGAAAAGGTGGAAGATTTGGACGGAAGGGCGGAAAGGCTGATAGGTCGGAGGTCAAAGACTGCGGAGGGTTCTCAAACTGAGTAACTATCTGCCACGGAAGGCCCCAATTTCCTCAACCCTTGACCGCAGTAAAAAGTTCAGAATCCTGTTTCGAAATTATACAAGGGATGTTTCGATCTAATACTAATTAACTTTTAAGCCACCAATTACCATTGTAATATTTCTTCCCCTGCCTCGTCTGGGATTCACCTAGAAGAAAGCGCAGACAGAGGGGCGAAGGTACGGTTGAAAAATCGGGGGAGGGACGTTCGGGGACTTGGGAACCGCTGTCGCTGGGATGGGGTGGGTATAGGGGGTGGATCTGGTCCACTCGGTCGGATCGATGAGAGGCCTCGTAGGTTGTCCTCTTGTTCCTCTAGGGCATTGTAAGTCGAGGACGAAGACTTCGATGGCCTTTATCTCGGTAGAAGGGCCACGAACAACAGCTTCGTTCGGATTCAAGCGACTTTAACGAAGATCCCGGCCGTTTCTCTCGAACCTTTGTCGCCGATCCCCTTTTGTTCCTCGACGCACAACGTGGCCAATGGCAAGGCGATGTTAATTGCGTTCGTTCGCTACCGTGTTTATTGGCTCGTTTCTCGTCCGAACGTCTGACTCTTCCCGCACCCCCCCCCCCCCCCCGACTGTCTTCAAATGCGTCCCACCGGCGACGCTGGAAATAATTGAGGCGTTCCTTGTAATTATTATCGAAGACCCCTGGACGGGCCCTTTGTTCCTCCTTGTGGACTATAAGACGCAAATCGGGTGCCGTTTGCGTTGTGCTGGCGCTTGAATAGAAGCTTCGACCGATTATTCATTCGTAATGGACATAAACAGTGTCTGGGAAAGTGGTGATCATGAATAATAGCGGAAGGGTTCGGAGGCTAAGGGTGTGGATCCGTCACGACGTAGACATATTAGTGTAATAACAGGGATAGAAAACAGGGTGGTAGGTACGTCCGAAACCGAGATGTGATGGTGATGATTCCGCAACGTAAAGGGATGTTGCCCCGTCGCCTCCGACGTAACCATAATCCCTCAAGCCGGTCACGCTTGTTGGGATACTGTGCGGGGCAGGTGGATTTGCATTTTTAAAGATCGAGGAAGAAAAAGAAGATGTGCCATTTCGTCTTGTGACCGTCACCTGGACTAATCAGTAGGGTTACAGCTGACGGACCCTGCCCTAGACACACGGGAACGAAGACGAAAAACGTGGAACTTATATATATGAGAACGAGATTGGAAGTTAGCACTTGTGAGAAGAGTAGACCTCTAGCGGCGCTGGCAAAGACTAACCGGCGCGATCCATTGTGGTCCTGAGACGTCACACTCTAAATTCAAAAGCAGTACAAAAAGCATCCAAAGACGTCATCCTCTCAATTGTTAATATTTTTTCTTACTCGTTGGATTCGTTTGATAATCGCGGGGCGTGCCGTGGCCATTGCGCGAGGGGCAAGGAGCTCTCGGTGCCTGAATTCCTCGAGCCACGGCTGTTGGGAGTTTATCGTCGACGCTATCGAGAATACATCGAATTCCCATCTTTCGTCCCCTCTTTCATTTTCGCGCTACATTCGGCGGTCGCGGCGCAGCGGGATGCGACGACGGAGAGGGTCGCGGGGGTAGCGCAGAAGGGAAAGTGTAGTCGCTTCACGTTTTATATTTGCCGTGGCGCGCGGCCCCGCAATTTCTTCCACGTTTTTTAAGAGTAGTCATTTAACCGAGGAAATCGCGGCGTAGCGGCGAAAGTAATTTACAGGATGCGCCGCGGCCGCCATTTGAAAAGCGAGAATTCCAAGGCGGAGCGTCGGGGATCTCCTCCTTTTAATGAAAACGCCGAGTAAAAGTCCATGGAATTTCAGCCCGCGTGCTCGTAAATCGCTGAATGGGGCGATCCCAACGCAGCGATGGACAGTCACGAGGCCGATTTCGGCGCTCCCCTTTACCTCGTTTAATTCACAGGCGTCTTTTCTACCCCGTCGTTCACTTATTCCGCGGTTAGGGTGTCCGAGTTGCGAAAACTCAAGTCCACTGGCGGAGGCTATTCAGAGCGACGTTCTCTGACGTTCTTCGAAAGCTAGGATTTATTTATGGCAGTCGCCGCGACACGACTCCGTGAAATGGAGAAAGGTTCCCGGATTGATTTGAATGGGGGAAGGGGAGATAGTGGAGGGTAAGATGGAACTCGACGAAATCGGGGATACAGGAGGAGATCTCTGTGCCCAGGACACTTGCGTCTGAAGGAGGAGACTAGGTTCGAATCACAACGGAAGTAGGCCCGAGTGCCTCTTCTTTCCCACAAATCCTGCGATACCGAGGTGTCTCTCCAGCGCCCCCATTTGTTTATTCGATCTCAGATATTCGTGGGGTAGAGTTAGTCCCGCGCCAGAAATTTATTGCTCGACAGGTCTCAGATTCGTTATCAGGCAACTCTGGGATAGGCCTGCGCATGTTTGTTTCTTTTGCTCCACACCGTGACCACGTAAATATTAATTAAGGGTCCATGGTTTACGTTGGAGCTGCGATAAACGATCAGAGTGGCCATGAGAGTGAAGCGCAGGAATACATTCTATAGTTTTATTATGGAAGTGTTTACATTGAAGCAGCGGGCAGAGCTACGTTTACTGAAGAGATGACCAATGACACGAGCATCCACTCGACGCTCTTGTAGTTTCTATCGCAGGTTCAACATACCCTAAGTCAGACGCACCTTTAACGCATTAAAAGGAGCACGGCCGGAGATGCCGGCGGGAGGGAAAAAGTGGCCGATAGTAGATATTGGATTCGAAATGTCGAGCAGGCAATATCCTCGAGGCCTCCCTTTGCGCTGCCGCCGCTGGGAAACCTCGTTGAACGGGCATGCTGGAATAAAGCCATGAAAAACCGTGGGGTTTGCATGCCGAACCGCATGCGCTCGATATTCCGATATCCTGATATCGGCTGATGCTATGCCGCGAGGAGTGTTTCTTCTAGAGCCGACGTCTTCGCCTTCGGGATGCACACACCCCTGTCTCTCCACGGAATTTATTATCCCCTTTCGATCTCTTTCTGCCACACCCCCACACCCACCTTCAACTTCTTTCTGGGGATACCGCTGCTCCTCGTCAGCTTCTCCACACTTTCGTCCACCCTCCCCATTCCGCTGTTTCCACGCGTTTCCTCCGGTTATCCAATATTTTCCACAGCCTCTTTTTTTACCGGATCGCTGAATCGCTGAGGTTTCTGCCGGGCTCCTCTTCCCAGCCAGCCACCACCTCTTCAAACTTGCACGCGAATCTTTCTGCTGTCTGCCAGCGATTAACGTCCAACGCAGCAGCATTGGGACTTGAGGGACCAGTCGTCAGGATACTGGCGAATTCTCTACTTCGCGAGGCTTCCCTTGTGTGCTTCTGGGATACGAACAGAGGAAGGATGAGGCTATGGAGTAGGAGTGTAACCTCTAAAAAATTATTCGTATTCGAAATTATTCGAATTATTCGAATATTTAAAGAACTTATACGTATTCGAATTATTCGAATATTTGAAGAAATTCGTATTCGAATAATTACAGCTCTACTTTGAAGGCTTTTAAAAAGTTTGATGGAAGAAGTACGAGATCCGTGATTTTTGCTTACTTTCGCGCATTGCCTGTCAATATTTTACAAAGCAGATTACTGTCTGAAACATGGAGTTCTGTGATATCTGCGGGGGCCATTTCGAGATACAGATTTTACTCGTCTTCCCGAGCCAAGAAACAGTGCAGAGATTACTGGCGATTCAGGAAGAAGGATGTACAGTAGTCGCGGGGAACTGTCAAAGATCGAGAGCATTTCCTGAAAGGATTAACTTCACGGTTATGCCAGCAACTTTTCCCGCAACGATACAGATTCACTCCACCCCCTTCTGCTTCCTCTCTGCGTCTCCGCCGCGACTACCACTTCAAAAGTCCCCTGGCTACACACTTTCCTACTTTCGTCGACCGAGCCTCGCCTCCCCTGAACCATCTCGCCAAGATTTCCAAAGTTTTCCGCCGGCAATGCGGGTCAGATTTTTCCATAAAACGCGCCGGGAGGAAAGCTGCTATTCGGTCCTGCTCGTAGATTCTTGATCTCGTTTTCGCGGCAAAAAGGAAGGAGCAAAGTCGCGGGGGAGTTGTGCAGTCGTCCTCGTGTTTTTACTTGGTCACCCTTTGGCGTTAATGGGAGGGAGGAAAGCAAATGCGTTTTGTGAATAACAAGGAGAGACGCAGGAAGTGATAGAGGAACGCAGGCTGAGGAAGATGGGGTAAGGCTAGGGAACTAACTGTTTAAGGACCTAAAGCACAATTGTGGAGTTGAAATGGTAAATGATATAAGTTCCCGAAGTGAAAGTTTTCCCATTCTTGAAAAAGAAGATCTTAGTCCTATCTTGTGAACATGATTTGCACTATGAAACGAATTTTTTATTTTCTTGACAGTTACAACGTTTGCCATATCAACTCCTCAATTTTCTTACACATCTCAGAAGCTATGTCAAAAAAATCCACCAGGTATATAAATCTCATTCCAAATTAATTCTCACTCCAAGATGCTCACGTATTCAAACTAATCAACCCCCTGAAATTTCCCTCTGGTACAAACAAAAATTACAATAAAATTCACCTGTATATTTTGAGAGGTATTCCGCTGTGACACCTTTAAACAAACAATTTATTCATAAAAATTGATCAATTTTGCAGCGTTACAAAAAAATTCCAACCCGTAGTGCAATGTCCATCATCACTGACGAGTATCTAGACTGAAAGTAAAAGAGGCTACGGGCGCAGGCTACTACAAGTGGCAAGAGATAGTGACGAGGGTGAAAGCTACCCCAATGAGCACTCATGATGCACCGATTATAACGCTCGTCCCCTGTAAAGTTTATACGATGCTCCTTTACGATCGACGCGGCTTCCTTTGGAGGATCCTACTTGCCTCGTCGTCTCAGAATTAATGACGCAGCCGCGGAGTAATTTAGCAGTGGATGTTATGTGTGTCGCGATATGAACCACGATGTGGGGCGCTGGATCCACTCGCGGCGACGCCGACGTGCCCCTCGGTTTAACCGTGGCTCAGCGATTAATATGCGGTTCGATGGATCGCTTAAAATGTATCGCGCGATCGGGACGATTAATTATTAATCCGCAGTACGTCAATTCGGGAACAGTATCAACGCCGCGGCGCGCACGGAAACGTCAACGGCCCCCTGTTTTACGACCGTCGCGAGCGGAGAATTCGTAACTAGCCGTGGCTGCCCCAGCTGAATTCAATGTTTCGCGCTCTTTGCCCTGATTCATGGCCCTGTGCCACTATTTCAGCGATTATCAAGCGAAAGCATTGGATTGATTCTCGGGTTTCTCTTAAATCGTGGTAGGGTAGTGGGTTGGGCAGAGCGTGGTTTAATTTCGTTTCTGTAGATTGTAGGTTATAGCGCAGTTGAAGGAATTCATGTGCTGTTTAGATACCGATGGCCTTAGCCAGAAGAAAAATGGCCCTTTGAAAACTTTTGAAAGAAATAGGTACCTGTATCTGAACATCCATAAATTACAATTATTTTTTAACGAAATACAATTCATTTTTATTTTTAACAAATTACAATTCATTTTAACAAGTAATTCATTTTTATTTTTAACAAATTACAATTCATTTTTAACAAACAATTCATTTTTGTTTTTAACAAACAATTAGTGGTTACTTTTAACAAATAATTAATTGTTATTTTTATCAAGTTCCAAGTCGATTGGATTGGTGAAAATGGGTTAAAATTGAAGAGGACGCAATTTTTTTCAGAAATGATTTGCTCTTGTATATCCGTCTTCTGTGCGATAAAGACAATAAAAGAAATATTCAAGGGTGCGAAAAACTTCAATAATTTCGATGCCACAAAAAGTGCAATAAGTTCCTTTTTTAATGCTAAATCCGAAGATTTTTCTAAAAGAGGCATGACACAACTTCCACATACATGGAAAATTATCAAAAATAATAAGAAGAAACGCGTACTTTGAAATAAATACTTATAAATAGTTTTCAAAAATCAAATTTATAGAAGATGTATTTTAGCGAACAAGTCTGATGCAGCATCCTCAGACTTTAATTGCCACATTTAAATGGAACTATGGAGCAATATACTGAACAGTGTTAATTATACAGTAGTGTCAGGACACTCGTGGACTTATAATCGCTATACGAAACAACGATCCGAGCGTTGATGGCTGTTCCGCACACGCGAAGCAAATAGCGAGCAGAGTTTCGGAAGACAAGCGAACCCCCTGCAATTTACTGGCTCGATAAACTTATAATGCGATCCTTTGACCTGTTTTTGAGGCTTTCGTCGAGGCCCCATGAATTTTGCACGGTGATGAACGTGCTAACTCCATCGTTCTGCAGAGGACGAGTATATACATGCGCGCCTCAAGAATATGAACGTTCATTTGCGAGGAGCATGTGCATACAGAGCGAGCTGCCTAAAAGGGAACGCCTCCGGCGTTATGAGGACATGAAAATTTTGTCATGAACAAAGTCGCGCGGCTCAAAGGATCCCCGACGATGCGCGGGCAAAAAAAGGGTTGCAGTTCCCCAACCAGTGTCTTCAGATGTCTCCAAATTGCGAGGATATCTCTTTTTCGGCATCGGGAGAGGCTGGTGGATATTGTGTTCAATGGCGACACTAATGAATTATGCTGTATTTGTAGCATAGTTTTCATGAATTTTGTTTATTTCGGATATTTCTACGGAGAATGTGCTTAATTAGAATATTAAGGGATGTAGCAAATGAGGAAAGTGAAAACGAAAAACGAGTCATATTTTAATGAATGATGGATATTTGTACGGGCAATGTTAATTAAAACAATAAGGGATGTAGCAAATGAGGAAACTGGAAACAAGGAACTCAATACTGATAGGTATTATAATTAATTACATTGGGAATGTACATACACCACGATAATGACCCAAGTGTAACTGCGATTTTTCATTGAAAAATAATTTGATTGTGCTTTTATATTGGGAACGTTAAATGGTAAACAATGTAAATGCCAAAGAAATCTGGAACTATTTTTTCAGTGAAGAGAGATATAAATTCTCTGTTGAATATGGTGGTAAACGCTATATGTAAATGCTAGAATAATTTATTTTAGTTTCTAGGGCCGTCGCAAGATAGAAATAAGATCAGAAGTAAGTAGGTACAATACATATTATTTCCGACGTCAGTATGGTTGAAAAAAATACTGAAAGTATTCACTTCTGGCACTCACATCGTTTACCATTTCAAATATTATTAATATGTAGTTTTTTCTCGCCAAACTGGAACTACATTTCCATTAGAGATAAGCTAACCACTTCATAGAGTGCGTACGAGGTTAGGTGTTCCTAGAAACGTGCAGCCCCTCGCTGGCCCCATTAGCGGCAGCCGATTCGATATCCCAAAGCAGCTCCCTACTTCCCCTTCTTCGCGTCTCCGCAAACAAGAATCGAATAACAGGAAAGGCGACCACTAACAGCATTTCTCCGACGGTTGTTGTTTCAGGGTGTGAGCTGTAGCTCGGTGGCCTCGGCTTGATGACCTCACGAGAATCCATCTCCCGTGCGAACCTCGGCATGCTCATGGAGGAAAGTGGACCAGGAGGAGCGTAGAGATAAAAAGGAACGCCAGCAGGGGTGGCCGGATAAAATGAGATAAAAGCAAGGAAGGAAGGGAGCGGATCGACGGGAAACGAGACACCATGTGCTCGAGCGTGCGAGCCTGGTGGTGGAGGGGTGCGCTTCTCGGCACGATGATGCTGTTATCGTGGACGTCCACGGTGGAGGGCTGCCCCAGCATGTGCACGTGCAAATGGAAGAGCGGCAAGGAGTGGGTGGAGTGCGCGAATCGGGGACTCAAGGGTCTCCCTCAGGGCGCCCGCGAGGAGACCCAGGTGCTGGATCTGTCCAACAATCACCTGGTCAGTCTTCCACCGGAGTGCTTCCACGCCCTGGGCCTGATGAACCTTCAGCGCCTGTACCTGGGTAGGTCGCACATCAGCCGCATAGCCTCAAGGGCATTCGTTGGCCTGGTGGGCCTGGTGGAACTGGACCTGTCCGAGAACCTGATCGAGGAGGTACCCACGGATACGTTCCCTTTCTACTCGAACCTGATGAAGCTGTTGCTGAACGGGAACCCGATCCAGGAGGTGCGCCGCGGGGCGTTCCAGCATCTGCCCCACCTCACGAACTTGGAGCTGAGCCAGTGTCGGCTAGAGAACGTGGAACAGGGTTCGTTCGAAGGCCTCCATCAGCTCGAATGGCTTCGGCTAGACGGCAACCGCCTGACCCGCGTGCCTGACCTCACGCTGCCACTCGGTGGTAACCTCCGCGGCCTGACTCTCCACAATAACCCCTGGCTCTGCGACTGTCGCCTGCGCGCCACCCAGGCCTGGCTTAAGGAGTCCGCCCCCGCTGCCCCGCAGGAGTCTGAACCCGTCTGCGATGCTCCTCCCAGGCTCCGCGACAAGCAGATCAAGGCTGTAAAGCAGAATGAGCTAGCCTGCCTGCCACAGATCGAACTGCAGGAGAGGATAGAGGCCTTCGAGGGTGACAACGTCACGCTTAAGTGCGACGTCTACGCTGTGCCCGCCGCTAAGCTCACCTGGTGGTTCAACGGGGAGCCCTGCGAGCTGCAGAACGAGAATGACTCGGTGTCGGCCATCTCTGCCACCTTCCCTCGGTGAGTTTGAGCATTATATTAACATCCTCTTGCATCAGGCATCGTAAACACCTTCCCCGTTGCTGATGAGTTGAGAAAGTGTTTTCTAAACTTATTCTTCTACTCGGGATAGCATTCAGGGAAGGGGCGAATCCGATCAGACAAATGCGCACTCGAATCGACGCGTTCTCATCACGAGGGGGGAAATTTGATCATTTTATTACCCGAGGACAGGCGGCAGCCGTCGAATCGTCGAGAAATACGAAAATACTCCGAGGAAAACAATTCCCGTCGCTGTTCGCAGGCTATCGGCAAAGTGGGCCGATAGGATCGTCGCGGAACACGGTCGTTCCCGATCGAAATAAAGTTCCTATAACATTTAAATATTTGCCGCGTGTAGAGCTACCAGCCGCTCGCGATAACGCGATATCTCTTGGCGGGTGTTTCGCGTAATTTGAAAGGAAAACGAAGCTTCCCTGCACCACCGTTATCGCTTCGTCGCTATTCACGGAAATTGCGTTTCGAACGGTCTCGCGATCCATAGAACCGACGCGCTCTGTGCCGATGTGTCGCTCTGGCAGCGCGCGTTTTTTCAAAAGGCCCTCGTCACGGTCGTTAATCACGAAAGTATTCTAATTAACGACGCCTGGGCAGCGCGGCCGTTGCGCGATTTTTAACGGCGTCTCCCTGAAGTTCTAAAGGTTTCCCCGCGTGAATTGTTCAGCAGCCATTACATCCGTCCATCCCGCGAAACCGAACGGCCAGCGATTCTCCGAAGACCGTTAACGGAACTTCTGCCTCGTTAATAATCCAGATTCCCCGGGCTTCGCGATCAAATATGCAGTCGAATCGTTGTTAGACTGTTATTCTCGTTAAAGTGTCGACGCTTCGATGGCAGCGGATCCTCAACTCGGTGTCGCCGCCGTGTTAACGTCCGTTTTTAATGGGCGCCGCGTTTTGATAGCGGATCTTTAAACCGGGTTCGCTTTGATCTGGACTTTCTAAGCCCGGGCTTTGCGGGGCTTCAAGGGTGCGTGAGCGCAGTGAATTGTGGCGTTGAAGGGGAACAGAAATTCTGGTTGACAGTGCTCGCTGATTACTTCTTTGTGCGGCGATAGCGACGACGGCAACAAGAAATGAAACGTACACGCGCAGTGCACTACTCGCGCTTGCTTGAAGGCTATTAATTCATGGGTACACTATTTACGTGGTAGTCTGTTAAGGGATTGAATAATGGTCCTTAAATCGCGACTGTTTCCACGAGCGCCAAGTATGTAGGCTCTAGTAACTTTATACTGATACAACTTTGATTACTTTCAACATATATCTGTATCCCAGAGTACCCGAATTACCACAAATACCCCCCAGCTCGATTACAATTTGGACGTGGCCACGTACTCTGTTCCAGATACGTCTACAGACAGCGCGGGGGTACCAACATGAGCAGCACCCTGCTTCTCTACACCCTGGAGTCCCTGAACGAGGGGACGTACACCTGCATAGCTGAGAACGGAGCGGGTTCCGCGGAAGCCAACCTCTCCCTGCGCGTGCTCTTCCAAGAGAAAGTGACTGTGGAACCCCCCAACGACCACTCCAGATCAGGCTACATCATGGCGATAGCCGCTGGCGCTCTAGTGGGCACACTATTCGCCCTGGGTTCCCTGATAGGGAGCATAGTGTTCTGCGTGAGGAAGCGCCGCCGCGACCGCAAAAGGAACTCCAAGGCGCTAGTCTCGCAGAACAAGTCGGTGATGCCGATCACCAAAGACACCACGACTAGCCTGCCCTGCAGAAAGGGCAATGGGAGTCTAATAGGCCTGGAGCACCAGCAGGTAATCTCCTACACCGAGAGGGAGCTAAACAGAGCGGCGACGCTGGAGCGCAGGGAGCACAGGAACATGAACGAGCCCTACTGCAGCCCCGTCTCCAAATACCTGACCGAGCCCGACTTGATAAATGAGGTGCCAGAGGCCACGGACGTCGGTTACGGTCAGCTCTACCGCCACCAGGTCGGCGAGAGGCAGATCCTCGAGTATGACTCGGGATACCCACTGCAGCCCGATCTGCGCCCCTCGAACATCCCGCAGCTCAGCTACCTGGACCAAGACGGCTACCCACTCAACTTCGGCCTGCCCAAGATACCGTTCAGCGCCGCCAGCACCCTGCCCCGACTGCGGCACAGGATGACAGAGGGCACCGCCGCAGCGCCGCCCGCCAGGTACTCGAGGGAGGCCGAGTTCCTTGCCAGATCGCCGGGATACGACCCCATCCTGCCCAGGACCGCCGCCAGGTACACCGCCGAGGGCTACCCTTATCCTATCCAGCAACAGCAGCCGCAGATCCAGCCCGTGGAGCAGCCACTTCAGCAGCAGCTGCCCCTTTCCCCTGTCTCACCTGCCGCCGTGTTCCCCGAGGTGCCCTTCATCCCCTCACCACCAGCCGCCTATAGGGGCGAAACTACGCCGCTGTCGCCCAGGTCGTTGCTCAGCAAAACAGCCCGCGAGGCTGCTGCAGCAGCCGCCGCTAGGGCTGAGGACCTGCAGCCGCCCCATCACCCCGAGAGCCCCGATGAGGGATACGTGGGCGACGCAATGGACGTCTAAATCGCGACTTAGGATCCCCACTCGAGCGTTTCCGAGTCCCTGGCGCACGGCACCGTGACAACGAGGTTCTTGGCATGTGACCAGTTCGACGAGCGACCTAGTCAAGTTTCTTGATACTCGGAGTGCTTCGTTTACGCGGTTCTTCGTAGTCTCTTCCTGGGGGAAAGAGGCGGACCGGTATGTGCTACGAGTTACAGGGCAGGAGGGAGACGACCAACCGCGCGTGCCCCGAAACGAGGGGCTGTCGGACAAATTAATCCAAGGGAAACAAGCCCCGGGGACGCGATCCGCCGAACAAGAAGCCACGGCAGGGCAGAGGGAAGATGTCGTCGCGAATGGCATCCGGCAGAATGGATATCAGACGTCGTACAACTAGAGTGCACAGTTGGGCAGGGACAAAAGGAGTGGACGCGCTGTTACGGAGGGACGTAATGGATTAATCCAGGTGCAAGGCTTCCCCGGAAGTCCCGAACCGCGTGTCTAAGGATAATAATTTCCTGTCAGAGCCAGGCCAGCGTGTTCGAAGGACGGCCGGCAGGATCACTAATCAAATCCCCGACCTGGATAAGGGAAAGGAGGAATGCGAAGACGCTCTGCTCTCCTCCTGTTTCGATCGTCCTCTTGATCCGGGGATTGCGCAGCAATCGGGGGTAGGTCGTTCGATGAGCGAGGTAAATGTCCCCATCAGCGGTCTGGTGGCAGCGATCTCTCAATCGACCATGCACGCTTTTGATTTCAATTAAAAGCGGGGAACGCGTGAGTTTGTCGGGATAAACGCACAGGTCGAAATTTGAGATGCTTTGACTGTTTGATCAATTGATTAAGTTCTGATTTGCGGTACTCTTCAGTTCGTTCCGACTAATGGATTTGAAAGTAATAAGGAAAATGGGAACTTGATAAAAATTGTTTTAAAAAGAAGGCAAAATATTTAATACTCGAGTAGATTATTTCTTAATTACGATATATCCAATATTCTACAGAAACAAAAGAAAAAATGCTGTTTTTCAACAATTACATGCTTACACCCAACGATGGGGCCATTTGCCTCAAAATTCGCGGTACGCGAAGTGACTCGCGAGTCGCAGAGTTTCACAAACACGAAGTAGCACAGGCAGTCGCGCAACAAATTCAGAAAGCTGCGCGAAATCAGCAAACTGCAAGCACAGCGGCCTGCTTTTCCACGCTGTTGAGGTTGAAACGAGCTCGGGGTAGGGACGACTGAGGGACCCCACCGTTCGATCGCAACCGGAGGAGAATTTTCAAATGCCCGTTGCTCCGCTATGTTCCTCCAAGGGCGTTCTGGCTCGGAATGGAATTTCCCCGAGCGTGGAATACGTTAACGGCCACGAAAATCGAAGTTTCAGAGAGCTTACGAAACGCAAACAACTCGGCCCGCGGATGGAAGAGGAATTTCGAAATGTGTCCCAGGAGCTGAAGTCGGTGCAGCACCAATCGAAAGCAATTCGCTGATCTTGGGAAAGACGTTCGTCCTTTGCGCTCGTGGAATCTTAATTCAGCAACCTGATCCATTCAGAGTCAATCTTGTGAATTCTTGCAACCACACGAAACGTCTAAATCCTCAAAAATCATCTTCAGTGGAATGTATAAACAAAAATTTGTTAGTACTATCTTAATTATTAGCTCGGTGTAAAACCTCGTTCGCTTTATTAAACCAAAGTCTTCATTAAAAGTAAAAATATATTACATGTTCTTTTTATCAAACTATTTTCCTTAGCTATGTTACCTATTGCCATTTTCTAGTAAAAGTGCAAATAGATGTAGTCAGGTCTTGTTTGTAAAAAAAAATTCGAATTAATTGCGAACAGAAAGAACAGAGAGTGAAAATCAAATAAGAACCTCTATACACTATGATCTTATTCCCTAGGTCTGGTTATGCAATTTTGAGTTGCTTAAAAATTTATCTCATATTTTTGGGGTGTAGTAAACACAGATATTTCCGTACATCTTACATAACCTAAAAGTGAACGAATGAATTTTTGCACTGGCCTAATATTTAAGACACCCAATTCCCCTTGTACAATTTCCTTTCCAAGCCTACCTCTATGAACGTCGGAAAAAATTTTCTGCATTTTCAAAACCGATTAGCTTCCATTAAAAAACGTACACATCTAACTGATGTCCCGCCAGCGAGCGAGAGCAATCGTACGAGCGCAAAGGGTCGAAGTATAAACAGAAGGGAGGACGAAACAGAAAAAGGAACAAGGATACACAACGTTTACCATTTACGAGTCGCCAAAGGACTCGGTCGAATATCTGCTCAAGCTCATAAGCATCCCTCGACCCCCCGACACCACAAACACCATCTCTCCCATCCTTTCAAACCCCACCTTACACACACGGTCCTCATGATCACGTACTTTTTAGGCTAACTAATTACATTGTTATTAAAGTTTACTGGTCGTCGGTTGCAGGAGAAACGGACTCTGTGCCCGCGTCTGGAAAGTTTCGGCGGGGTGTCGTAGCAATTCTGCCGTAGCGATAATAACGTTAACTCGGTGTTTAAGACTGGTGAACTGTGCGAGATTACGAGCCAGCCGAGGGTGGTACTTAACCTGATGTACAGAGAACTGTTGAATATACATACTATACATATATATTATATACATAATATATAATATACGGTACACGAATTGGTAAACAGAGGCACGACAATGGTATAGCGTGCTCGCACGCGCAAGGACAAACGAGGACCGATCGAAACACGTGGAAACGGTGAAAGTAGATATTTTTTAAGAGTGTCATCGAGGCTGGGACGCGTTGCGATAGGATATCGAGCCGCCCGGTCGCTGTAATCCGTTATCGAGTGTGCGAAATCGTCGTGTAATTGAGTTTTAAGCGTTCAACAGTGCCAGCTGCCTCGCGAGACTGGGTCGAGGACTCGGTGGATCCTTGGGTACTGTGTACACGCGGGATGATCTCGACGAGATTCGCGGTGTCTCGCAGGTTTAAGAGGATCTTAATGCAGAAACGTTTTTAATTCACGTGTCTGAATGCAAATGTGCGTCTCCGTGGGAATGACTATTTGAAGCTTCCCGAATTCAGTCCCAAAAATCTCCAGTTTGTTCAGAGTCTCGCGAGGTAACCTGCACGCTGATTGGCCAACCATGGAGGCCGATTCAAGTACGTAAGTACTAATATTTGGGGTTGATGGACGAATCAGGTTGGGGTTCGTGTGCGCCAGTTACACCTAGCAGTATAGTTTGAGAGAGGTTTTGGAAGCACTTCGCGGCCAGAAATATTCTTCTGTGAATAATGAACACCTGGGAAAACCTTCTCTCATCTCCATAATCTTCCGAGGTTTACACCCCCATTTCAAAGGCATCCTGTACATCTTCATCTCTTCAAAGATTACCCTCCTATTCTACTTACCAACACCAGGGCTGGCCGTCTTCTTTAAAGGAGCCTTGCGGCAAGAAATATTTCGGGGCCCCAAAGAAGTTCTCAACGGTAAAAAATTATGTCTTTTCACGGCAAAAAAATCGGATAATAATAACAATAATAAAGAAAAGAAAAGAAAAATTAAAGATTAATATATTTAAATATCAGACTTTCTTATTGCTATATCATTAGTAATATTAGATTACTATATTATTATATTAGAAATTATATTCTAATTTCTATTTTAGGAGAAAAATTCTAAAATATACCATATCTCGCAAGCTCACCGTTTCCTAAAAAAATTGATGAAGTTTTGGCATTTTTGAAGTGATCCATGACAGAGTTCCAGTTTTTGAGAAAACGGTGCGTTTATGACATATGGTTCCTTTTAGACTTTTCCCCTTTCAGCGAGCAGAATATATTGAAGTAAAAAGAATAACATTAATTTTCAATGTTATGAACAATTTTGGAGCTGTTTTTTTTTTTTAGATTTCCACTGATTCAGAGCTGTCGATTGACCCCTGAAAACCGTGACCATCATTTTTTAAATTCCCTGTACAGCCCGGGGCTCGGGTGCCTTGCACCCCCCTATGGCCGGCCCTGACCAACACTTCCTCCAGTCCTGTCCCACTTAAACCCCGCATAAACACATTTATCACCTCCATATAACAGCTGAATGCTCTCCAACATAAAAAGGTACTTCCTCCCACTCGATCCTCAAGCCATACATCATAAAGCAGAGATCTACCTCGCCCTGGGAGGATTGAAATCCAGCAGTACGCGTAAAAACAGGAACACTATCCATAGCATCAATACCATCGCTACGACCCTGTGCATCCAAAGTTTCGACCAAAGCAAAGAACAAAGGGCAACGACATCAGTCTTCATCTTATGAGGTGTTCCAAGCCGATTCTTCCATCGATCCCAGGGATGCATCGATCGATTGTGTCCCGTGGACGCGGGAGGACATCCTCCTCCACCCCGCGACGGAGGTTCCGCGCGCGCAATAACTTAACGTTAATAAAGGAGCCGTTAATCTAGCGTTAGGGTAACGAGTTACAGTAAGTGGATGGAAGTACCGGATACGGCGGAAGGGTGCAGCTAGGCGGCGTCACTGCTAGGGGGCGTTTCAGAGGAGATCGCGGACGGCTGGGGGCACCTTTTCTGACGTCGCAATCACCAGCCGATTGATGAGCGGGCAGTGTTTGCCTTACGGTCTGCTGGGGGTGGAAGCCTCGACCGTGTCCATTAGAGGTTATTCGAGATCGCCCGGAGCGCGAGCTTCGACGCTTCGATTCACCGCTGTGAAAATTGACCGGCTTCCGCGGCGGCTCCTGGGTTATTAAACCGACCGCCATTAAGGGAACCTAGCCATCGTCGTTCGCGAGAGAGTGCTCCTATGCCCCGGCGCAGTTATCGTGGGAAAGAAATTCAGTGATATTCGTTGAACGTGTGGTCCGCAATTTGCCACTCGGCGGGAAGCAAAATGGCTGACGCGTGGACGGCGGTTCCGCTTCGATGGGACTGTTGTATCAAGTGTGGCGAGGGTGCGGGTGATCAGGGGCGGACTTCCCGCGCGACTGTGTACGCGTGTGTAATTTGAGTGTCGCGGAGGGAATTAGGGCAGTTGCTGGGTTTATCTGTTTTTACACGTTGGGGTAGAGTGGGGATTAACTTTGGCCACTTAAAGTTTATTTCTGTGGGATGTGAGTGGCAAATTGAGGTAAGTATTTTCGGTAAATATCACGCAATTTCTATCGCGAACTGTTTGGGCAGCTAGCGAGGAGCGGGAGTGTAGGGGGAGGGTTAATTCTGCACCCTTCCGAGTTCGGAACGGCAAATCGTGTGGTCCTTCATGTTTCCCCCATGCCCGATTCACGGGATACCATAAATCGTCCATGAATCCACACGTACACATGTACACGGCACATAGGTACATCATAGAGGTACACGTAGGCTCGAATCGGTCGTTTTGACTGGTGTTTTACAGGGTATCTGGCTGATTCGCGATGCTCGGCGAGGTGACGTCGATTTATTTTATCAAATCCAATGGAATAACAGAAACACTGCATGGTCACTTCCATTTAAATCGTTATTTTTAAATGTCCCCAGTCTTTAACTCACAGAGAAACATTTCCAATAGGGGTGGGTATAACAAATGAATATTTGTATTGTTTAAAACCTTAGATAATGACAAAATTATGTATAGATTATTATCTGCTAATGGATTATGCAAGGCGAGAAAGTAGGATGCAAAGATAGAGTGTTATTGTTAATAATAAAGGAATCATGCCATCACCCAATATCACAACGCATTTTTAATAATTGTATAAATAGGACACGTGATCTTTGTAGTCGATTTTCTCGCTTTGTATAATCTAATATATAATTTAATAGTCTATATACAATTGGAAATATTTCTCGCATGAACCCCAAATCCACGTCCTATGAAACAATCTTCATAACCCCATGATTAATAAAGTAGTTGGTATCCAACTTATTTTAACCAAGATATAGGTCACTGTATGCCTAGTCAACAGTCGCGCAAAAGTACTTTCGGAATACTAAGAGACTAAACGAGGTGGAAGTGAATACACACTAAATATTTATCTAGTGCAATAAATACTTGCAGTACTGTATTAAAATTCTAAAGTTCCGAACAGTATCAATATTTACTTGATATACCGACTCCTACTGGCAATGTTTCCTTGTAACACTTTGAATATCAGACCAACCATTCCCCTATCATCAAAACTAAATAATATCGATCATAACCTACAACCTACCTCGACGCCCAACGCGAGTCAGTCGACGAAAAATGCAACATTGAGAATCACGAGTGAAATTCTCATCGACTTCCTCCTCGCGCAACCCGCATCTTCCCCGTTCCCTTTCCAAACGCACAGGGCCCGATTCAGAGGATGAAGAAATCTTGGTCCCGTTCGACGTGATTGCTCCAGCGAGCGAAGTGACAGTGGCGCCCTCTACGAAAGTCCCGAAATCGAATCGCTGGTACGCATCATAACTCGCAAACGTGCAATCCAGCGCCGAGCAGCTGCCCATCCGTACGCGATACACGCACGATTGCGATACAATTTTAAGGGGGAAAAACGCGCCACGCCCCTCCTTGGGGGCGGCAGCGTAACTCAAAGCGACGAACGTGAGGGCTTTGAGTTATGACGCGGTCCAGATTATTTGGCACACCTCGCGTGGAATTAGTTTTGCAATCTTCCCTCGATTTCCCATCGCTCTGCACGTGTCGCGGTTCGCCCCTCCCCGCCTGCGCCCCTCTTCGCCAGCGACGATATTCAAACTGTAGATGTTCTATCGGAGAGCGATTTTTAGTACACGCGTGGCCCTCGTCAAAGCGTCGCACGACGAATTTGTTGTACTTTCCCTGGATTAATTTGACATCCCGGCTGCGAGGAACGACGCGTGACTGAGTGACGCTTCGACAATTTCTCCCGTTTCAATCTCGCCCGTCGAGGCCGCTGTCCCGTTAACCTGAATCCGCGTCCGAATATTGTCGCTCGTTGTTATCCCCCGATAATGGATAATAAATATATCGCGCGGGACATGTAACGCGGGAGAAGGTAGTATCGGCGGAAATAGAACGGCTTAATTTTGAGTGGCGTGGGATTTCGTTTGTTGGAGATTGATCGGTAATGGAGGCTCGCTGGGAAGTACTTTCATTCTTTTGAAATTCATATCTCATCAGGATTATATTTAGGTTTAAAGGTACTTGTTCCGTGATTGTAAGTTGGATAGTTTACTGACGTAATTACGCAGGTATCGGTATACCGGGTAATAGCGAAGAGTCTAGTACGCATGCGCAAAGAGTAGATGGAAAAGTGGTTAAAGTGGCACTTCCTCCACGCAATAGACATTGAAGAATTTTCATAAAATCCCTTTGCTTCCCATGCCCTTCTCATGACGTCTGAAAATGTCACTATTGCTCGGTACAGTTATATAGGATTTGACAATAATAACCCCAACGAGAAAAATACGAAGAACATGGTCATGGAAGAGAAACACTTAGTATATCCTCATTCTGCATCTATTTAATTAATACGAAATGGATTCAGTTCTTTATAACGAGGCTCATTTGCTATTCTAACCTCGAAAAGTAGCATTTCGCCCACGGCTCGTGTTTACCGATTTACGAGCCTGAACTGTGCTATTTTTTCGTCACGTAGCGGCCCTCGGAGCGGGTTAATTTGCTTGACGGCGCACAGTTACCCCTAATTAAGTCCTCACGTGGCAACGCGTTCTGGATTGAGCGTTCAAACAAAGTTTCTCGAGCATAAAGTAACATGTCCCTTAATTACCCCGAACAAGAAACTTGCCTCGAGAATAATCCTATTTTCCTGGCGTATTGCTTCAGCTTTCCGAGTCCCGTTCAATTCACTGGCTCCGCTATTCCGCAGACAGTCGGTCGTTCGAGCCGAAGCCCAAACATATTCGCCCAGGGATCCATTCCCCGCGGCTTCACAGCGCCGGCTGTCAAACTTCCTCGAGAGAAGGTTAGGGCAGTGTTGAGCGCGCAGCAGTGCCGTGCTCACATGCAATTATGCCAACGCATCTGTCCTTTCGCGACAACACTTTCGATTATTCTTCCTGCTTTTTCCACGCGGGTACTTCTTTCCCGTCAAATGGTCCCTCGCACACCTGTTGATACCGGCGGGATCAGTGTCTACTGCAACGGAATTACCCAGCCGACTATGCAGACACGTTCATCCGAAACGTTCGGCCGCAGGAACGCCCGCGACAGCGCGATTACTCATTTCCACGATTCGCGATCACGCTCGCGTGCACTCCATTGCGCGCGATCCTGCGAAAACACATTTAGAGAAGCGCTCATGCGTGCATTGTTCTGTGTCGTAGATTCGTTTCGTTCTGTCAGAACGAAAATGTGACAGGGAATTGTATAAAATTCAAACATAGCTTTATGGACCTATCATCGTTTCCAAACCGTGGCATGGAGGCAATTGTGTTGTAGGCATTTTGCGGTTCGGCAGAGTTTGTAGGGTTCGGAAAAGAGTAACATCGGAGAGTCGGTGTTGGGGAAATTGGTAACACGGCAGACCAGTACGCAGAGGCCACGCACATCTTGGGTTCTAGTCTCATTGCCCGAGGCATTTTTCGCCTATAGTATTGGCTTGGAATATTAAGAACTGATAGCTCTTATTGGTGAATGAGGAAAACACAGACTATGGTGTTAGAAAAATCTATTGAATACACTTACGAAGTAAATCTGAGGAGAGTGAAAGTGAGGTATAAAAAAGTAAAGAACAGTGTTATTTGAAATCTCGATAATTGTAACAAAAAGGACTGGATCTTCATACAATTCCCACTTCCAGCCCCCTCATCATTTCTTTCAACTGTCAACAAAATACAATGAGCAACTTTTCCACTTACTTTTCATTCCACAAACTTAACTCGACTATGCCCTCCACATTACTACAAGTTCTCCTGAGGTTTAGCAATTCAAGCTCTCTTCACTACTTTGATCGACTCGTTACAGCAGGCAGTCCAAGTGACAGAACAGCGTCATCGGACGGAACGAAGTTCGATGACGGTAAAGCGTCCCTTCGAATCCCGTGAATCCTCGCAGCAATTGGTTCACGAGCCGTCCATGTCCCAATTCGGGCGCGTGTGCCACGAAATCGCATCAACCGCTGGAAGCTTTCTTCCCGGCTATCGGCTGGTAACGAGCCGCGGCGAACGCTTCGGTGAACGCGTCGACACGCTGAAAGAGCTCGTTGTCGCGGCTACAACAGGGATGATCACTATTCGTAGGACACAATCGAGCCGTCTCTCCTGGACAGCGACTCGACAACGCTCAGCGCTGGTGAAACAGCGATTGTCGCTGTAAAAACGGCCGATCGTTGGCCGTGCCCTTTTTCCCCGCCGTTTGTCCAGAACACTTTGGTCAGTGTTCAATATGGCTGAGCGCTTGGGGTGTCGCTGTTGTCTTTACATCCTTTTTCCACGCAGTGTGTAATGGAGTCTGTATTGTGTGCTGTCGCCTTGTAACCTGTAGGCTTCGATGTAGCTGCGTAATGCTGACTGCTGAGGGTGAAGCTTCATCAGCTTGATTAACTGGGTTGACTAGGCCCACGAGATCGTAAATTTAAATTTTTCTACTCGGCCTTCAGTTTTGATATACTGCGTTGCTTAACTATAAACCCACCCTCAACTTTCTATGTTCTACATATTAAATCAATATGCCTGTGCAATGCTTCGTCTAATTTATGTTTTTTCGCTACGCTCCGGGGTCCTAGCGGCGCCCTACTCAATGGGAATGTATCGCAAACGAAACTCGGTCGAGATGGCGCTCTGATCGGAGTGCCCAAGATGGCGTCTGAGCATGCGCGTGATGACGCCGTGACGTCAAATCAATCAACGCCAAGATGAGCTTGGCTTTGCGCTTGCGTCGATTCGTTTATAGTGTTTATTAAGCCAAACTCATCTTGGCGTTGATTGGTTTGAAGTCACGGCGTCATCACGCGCATGCTCAGACGCCATCTAGGGCACTGCGATCAGAGCGCCACCTCGATCGAGTTTCGTTTGCGATACATTCCCATTACAGCTCTGTTTCCGCTACGTGCCGCTACGCGACACTTGCGCGTCACTTCAGTTCAGTTCGATATACTTGCTAAGTAGTTGCTATCACGCCGTATTGTAACCTAACTTCTTTTTCCTGATCTAAATAAAGTTTGTATAAACTATACCGCTTTGCTCATTAATCATTTTTCAGTATGCACTCACGCATCTTATAATTGTAAATTTTCTGACTGCTTTTATAATTATACAACGCAGTGTAGTGGAAGCATATTGTAACCCAAGTTCCCATTAACATTACGCATTTCCAAACCCATAAAGTTAACCGTCTCCTTACACTAAATTCGATCACTCTTCCCCACTTCAAGCCCCCAATCAAGATCCCCATGCATTTCCCAGCCATCGATTTCCGCGTCTCTGGTTCTCCGCATATAATCAACCAATTAGGAGGGCAAATACTCGGAGGCCGCGGAGAACAGTGGAGGCCTAGCTCTCGAATCCTCGAAAAATCCACTTGTTTATTAACGAGTACCGCTGATTACCACCGCGCTTAATGCAGCGGATAACGAACGACGTGGCACAGGAAGTGCACTTTCACACATTATCGCCCGACCAGCCCCCGAATTCGTGAACGGATGATTCATGATTTTTTTAACAATGCACTCTTCAGCGGCCCAGTCAGAAGTTATAACGTGGCCCAACCGACGACAAAAGGCCCCCGGGGCAACGATTAACGATAAGTTATGTACGCGGCAACGGACCGTGATAATTATTGGCCCGATATAAGCGATGGTTATTGGCGCGCGACGATTAAATTATTTGACGCTAATGCGGCTTGGCCGTTTCAGCAGCGCACACCGTTCCTCCGATTGTTCGCCTTTGTTTCCCAAAATCGTTAATCGAAGTCGTTGGCCCATCACGCAGCCGCGTCCGCCTCGTTGAAGCAACTCCGATTCGTTCATCGTCAATTCTCGTTCCAGTAGTTGTGTCCGTTTACCATTGAATTAGAATTGGCGCGCTCCTCGAGCTCCTGTTTCGTGCATGGGACGTGTGATACGAATGAGATAGGGAATAGTTATCAATGGAAATGGAATTAGTGGAAGGGCACGCGGTGAGGGACAGAGAATATAAAGATCTGGCGAGGGAGACGTTGGGAAGAGAAGTGTATAGTGTTCTGCAGTTGCTAGTGGAGTCGTTAGAGCAGGTACTTAGCAAACTCGGGCTTGCAAGGTGGGCTATGCGGAAGGATCGATGATTATGGTGGAAGCAACTGATTTTGGGTGGAATGCCATTGCTGAGGGATTTCCTCCAATGCACTTTATGTGTCCTGCCGACTTTTTCTTCATCTGTTTGTTATGGGAGCTAAGGTGTGTACACAGTAAGATCTGAATAGTGGAGACGACGCATTAGGTTCATTATAACATGGGTGATAGGGGTCTTGAATGGCCACCTGGAGATAGAACCTAAAAGGGAACGTACTTCTTCTTAATCTTTCCCTAAGTCGCCTTTTACATCATTTTTTTTCAAATTCTCATCTTTGATCTTTAGATCAAATACATTTAAAGTGAATCTACTTTGAGGATCCAAAGAAACTTTCTTCAATTAGAACTACATAGTTATACCTTGAAAAAATATAATTTCACCGATTCAACCTCTTATCAGCCAGGTGTGTACAAATTGAAAGAAACTTTCATCTTGCATATTCATATCTCCCCTCGTCCCTTTTACCTTCCCTTTTATAAAGTGTTATGATTCCGAGGTAGACCGCGAACCCCCGACTTCAAAGGGGAAAAGGACCGTCGGAATTAAAAGGGGCGAGCGTTCGCGATAAAAATGGCGAAGTGACCGCGGCGAATTACGTTCGGACGCTGCTGGCTGGCCTCCGTTGCACGGGCAAATCTATTTCCTCGCCTTTATTTTCTTCCATCTCGACTGGCCACCACCTCCTATGTACCCTCCAGCCGCTAATTACCATCTGGCCACCGCACCTGAGTACCCGAGAACGTCAGATTTACGTTTCTTCCGCGGGAGACGCCACCTCGCCGCCATTTTGACAAAGAATCGCTGGCCATGTTGATAAAGCCTTAGCTTAACTCGCATCGAACGGCACGAGCTAATTGAAAGGTAGTTTCAATTAAAGCGCCGGCCCGACAACTTTGAATTACGTCTACGGATATAGAAATCGAATTAACAGGAACTTTGTAACGCGTTCAAAGAGAGGCTCCCGTGGTCGACTCTTCCAACTGTTTTCATTCGCTCAAGGACTGGCTGGTCCGGACAGTTTCATTGAAGAACAATAATTGGAATTTAATCGGCGGCTCGTGTCGCTGACGTCTTTCGAGGCGGTAGATCTTGATGACCCAGCGTTTACCTATTCGCCCTGAAATATCAAGTTTTCAGGGTTGGGTAGTGTGAATGGAATCTTTGTAGCAGCCAGGTCTACGTAGCGGGCATTGGTAGATCCTTCTGAACGACCCTTGTAATTTAAATAGACCACATCGGGGGAACCATCGCGATAGTAATGAGAACGTAGATTCTACAGTAGCAGATCTCGTTTCAAGCTTGTTGGGGTAGCAGTATCCACCCTGGCTTTCAGTAGTTTTGGTCGCGTTCGGTATCAGAATCGGTTGACAGTTCAGGACGTTACAGATCCCGGTATTACTGCTCTCGTTTTTGGAGTCACCAACGTAAGCTCCGCTACCCCTCACGAATCCTTGCACAGGGAATACTGTTTCAGTTTCTTGCGGCATTACGGTTAATTCGGTTCTACCATATAGCTATCCTCATTACGAGTTTACCTATTTCACGAAATGATCAGTGGGCTGGTGATCGCAGCGCCGCCGCGTAAACTCCCGCAATTACCACACACAACTCTGCTACGCCATTGTCCCCGTGGCACGCACTCGAGTTCCGTTGCGGCTCGTCACTTCGGTATTTATTGGCGAATTCGAGGCCCAGAAAAATTCATTTCCAGCCGCGAATGTCCCAGCGATATTGTCCTGGTCGTTTGATCACCGTCACAGCGGGCTCGAGTGCAATCTCGAGGCTCGACCATCGCGGCGAAATATCATCCCGTTCGATCGCAGCCATCCGCGAAACGACCCACCGCAACATTCGGCATAATTCTTTCGAGAAACACGAATTCCCCTTGGAGGAGTGAATTTCTTGGGCACATCGAAAGAATGAAGGAAGAAATTGATAAGGGGAGCTCGTCTGGAGCGTGTAACAGGAAACTCGAGAATCCCCAGGCTGACGTGCCGGTATGAATATATGTATGAAATACAACCCAATGCTTTTTTCACCCATCGATCGTTCCCGCCGATCAACACCGTCAAAAGGGAATTTATATCGAAATTTCCGCGGCGAGCGACTCAAGCGGCGACGGAACGCGATCTTCCGCGACGAAATCGAAACCTTTCTCGCCGATTGTCGCTGTATAGGTACTATTCCAGCGGGGACTGTGATACACCGTTCATCCTTGGAAACCGAATTTCTGAGAAGAAGTATTAATTAACGTTAACGTGGTCCAAAGCAATATCGAAACTGTAGACCTTCGGCGATTGAGCACGGCCTACGGTGCGATTGGTACAAAGGTGACGCACCGTGAAGTGGAGTTCGGAATAGCGTAACCTCGAGAGTCGGCTTTGGGGGAATCGGTAACGCGGCTGGCCAGTATGCAGCGGACCCCTAGATCTTGGGTTCGAGCCCCCACTGCCCGAGATTTCTCCTTTTCGTCTACAAAATCATCGAAATCAGGTATAAGGGGATTTCGAGGGAACCCGAACAACGAACTTACATTTTAAAACACGCGAAAAATACAAGAAAAATTTACAATCATTTCGAATATTATTCTCGGTCAGTTTCTTATTTGGGTCAAGTCGAAGCCACTGCAAGTCAAAGTACCGCCATCGGCGTCCGCGAGTAAATTACTCGAGAACCCGAAGTCTCGACGTCTTCGAGCTTTCCCGAATATTATGGGTTTCGGTGGAAAGTCGAAATAGAATTCCAGCGGTTTGCGGCAGGCGAGGGTCGAGGAATGGGATGGGTGGGAAAGTGGATTTCGATGGAACCGCGACAGACGCGTTAGTTTCACGACGCCAGGCTACCCGCGGCTCATAATCGGCCGAAAAAAAGGGAAAACAGCGGGGAAAGGGCGGGAAAAAACTGAAAGTAGGAGGGAGAAGGGGAGGTGGGGAATCGAGGGCAGACGTATCGATCTCGTTCGACCCTCCCTACACAATTGTGTAAAACTCGTTGCGGAGAGAGAGAGTTACGAATCCAACCCTACACTCGCACGCACGTCTATATCATTTATGCGCGCGCACACACACGCACACACACACACACACGGACGTACGTTCGCATTTCGACATCCCTCGACTCACAAACACGTACACAGGCAGCCCCGTGAGAACCACCTCTATATAAATATATAAATATATAAATATATGAATATACGTACATGTAATACGTACACAGGCGCTCATGTACACACGATGTTCCGAACGATTGAGCAATACGATTGGTATTACCGTGTATAACGTAATGTATTCGATTCTGCACATGTCGTACGTACTTTGGATGTAGCGAAGGATTTTTCACGACTGATATGAGATTAAAGAATAAAAATAGCTTTTGTATTAACCGAGGTCTTTCTTTTACTCCCTCCACTCCTGCCCCTAAAGGAAACGACTGGTCGTTGAGATATGAAATTTCCCTCGCAAGTGGAGCACAATCACTCGTCGCACCTATCACGACTCGCTGGAGAATCTTCCAGGGAATGCTGCAAAGTTCCTTACAGTTCTCGATTTTCATATCGTGCATTTGACTTCCGAGGTAAGTAGGTAGTAAGTATTAATGGCGGACCGGCCAGAGTGCTAGCTTGCCCGATGGCAAGTGGCCCCTGATGAAATGGGACATCAGACAATATGATAGAAATTTTAACGACCTATTTTAAAATATTTAACACTATTTAAAAACATTCCCCATTTAAGTATTCAAATTACACAAAGGTTAAAAATGCAATTATAACAATCTGTATTTACATTTACTATCTACTCATTACTGTCAGTAATATGTACAATATATTTACACTGTAATTACTAAAAAATATAAATTTATTTCACAAAAAAATTTAATTGTACTTTTTTCCACTTAGTTAGATATTTTTTTAACCCAATCGCGTCATAGTTATTAATCATGCCTTGTATTCGGCTTTGCCCGTTTATTTTCTATAATAAAATTAATAATAACAATGATACCAATAATAACAATAATAACAATGTTTATTAATTTCTTATAAAAATTAAATGATAGCCTTATAGTTGTGAATGCGCCCCCTGTGCCTTCCGGCAACCAATATTTTTAGATCCAGCCCGCCACTTAAGTACGTAGTATCTTTTTTTAAGGACGTTGGTCCTCCAAACTCGCTCTGGTTCCGTTCAAACAATTTCGCCTGCAGTTTCTTTAATTCCGTAGCTCGTTCACTCCGCTTGAACCCGGCGAAAACAACCCGCAACTGCAACTGCATTCTCCGTTTCCTCTGCTGCAACGCGCCAGTAACTCCACCCTCGAAATAAAGAATCGCCGATGCGCTTCCGTCGCGTTACTTCTAGTTTAACAGCGAAAGCACGTCCGTAATTCTCGAGATAGCAGTCGGTTGTTACGTTAATCCAGCGATTAGCATCTGCCCGACCGTAAACCGTGTTTAAGGACGCTTTGCATTCGACCGACATCTTGGATCCTTCCATTCGATTGCCCCGTTAACGTTCCTCCGGCGCGAACATTCGCGATGGAAACTCGCCTTCTTCGCGCATTTTGCGGAAGCGCGGCGATACAAAGTTTATAAACAATTGTGCAGCGACAGTTATTTAATTATTATGGGCAAATTCCACAGACGCTCGAATCGTTCTCGATTTTCATTAAGGTAGGTTTTCATATACGCAACTGGACACAACACCAAGAATATCAAAATCGATTTCCTCGAAAACGAAGCTCGATATAAAGAAAAGTTACTTTTTTTTCGATTTATAACAAGTAAATAAGTCGAGGAATAGGAATAGAATTTTTCGATATTGCGCTCCATTTTCGAGAAATTCGACTTTGAAATTCCCATGAAAAACTACCTGAATGAAAATCACAGGCGTTGCGGGCTATTTGGGGGTAAGTGGAAATCGCCCAATTAATATCTTCGATTCGCCAAAATACGCCTTTATTCGTTTCCGCACGTCTTACATTTACCATCTCCATCCATCCCCACTTTCTCCCAGAATTATAACGACCCACAAAACAACAGCCTATAAGCTCACCAAGCCAGAATAAAATCCCGGGAAAGTTCAGCTTTTAAGGTTGGATTGCTCGCAACATGAATGTCCAACGTGAAATACTATCGCTGGCGCAGCGGTGGGCAATTTTTCGGAAAATTGCAAAGCAGCTTTACTTCCCGCTCGTTAGCTTTACGCGGGCCGAAATACGCGGCGGTAAACTGACGGGACGCTAGCGTTTGATATGCGACTCACGTAGTCGCGCGCGCTTATTTAAACACGGACCCCGACGTCCCTCGTCCGATGGCCCTTCGCTTTTCGCTGGACGTCCGTGAAGCTATTTCCAGGCTGAAGGAAACAATTCCGGGGAACGATGGCGGATCCGAAGACGCCTGACTGCGTCGAGGTGCATCGAGCTGCACGGGACGCGTGTACGTTGCTTTAAATGCACCGTGAAAATAATTGGCCCCGCTGCCGACCTTCGAGCGGGCGATACAGAGGGACTTCTATCGGGGACGTCGCTTGGCGGGGAGTTTTACATGCGACTCGAGAGGAGGATTGATAAAATCGCGACGATAAAAGTCCCGGCCCGGGGAAGAGGGTTCTCGATATCTCGTAGCGAGATGACGTACACGTATTCCACGAGGGGCGAACAATCCGGGGGAAGTAGCTCGCTCTTGGCAAATGTAAAAATCTTTCGGAAAGGATGAAAGCAATAATCTTGAAAAGTGGCACGCCGTCGGTGCTCCCCTTCAATTTCCATTCTTCCAGGGACTTCCTTCGGGGGAACGACCGACGAGAGGGATCCTGGTGAAGCCGCTGGTGCTTGGGACGTTGAAACGACTTTCTGTAAATAAATCACAGGATTTTCTTGTTAATATTAATAGTAATAATAAGCCCAGTGAGAATATATCTTTTTACAGAACTTTTTACACTTAAAGAGAAACATTTAAAGAACATTTGGTCATTTTTTGCAGAAAATGAGAAGCGCTCAAGTTAATTTTTTTATTCGCCGAGCGTTTCAAATTCAGCATCGAATAAATTTTTCAACCCCAACTGTAACTGTAACTATAACTTTAACTTTAATCTTCTTCGTCGTTGAACAATTTCTGGTGCGCGTTCGAGCTGTCGAGGATCGGGAATTCAGGCCTGGCACGCATGTAGAGGCATTGGATTTTATCGAAAAATAAACACAGTTTGTAAAAGTGGCAGATTCTCGGAAGCCAGCGAACACATACGAACGGCTGAGTGACTTTGTAAGAAGGTCGCTAACGTAAACAATGCCCGCTCCAGAAGTATGACGAGGGGGGAGAACGTGGGGGAACGCTCGAGAGCAGTCAGTCTGTTCGGTACGGTGGATCGAGAAGATCGAATAAAAAGTATAAATTAGTACGATTTACTGTGTCGTTTCTGACTTGTTGCTATCACGCATGTTACAATGTAGTATCTTCCGATGACGGTCCTCGGCAAAACACTTTGAACGAAACTGAATGCTACAGAGCAAGACACCTACAGATCAACGACAAATATTCACAGCGCCAGCGAAATATTCGCTCCGGTGTGAGCACGTATATTCGCGTTGTTTTTGGGGGAGCCTTAATACTTAAAGCCCAATATTAAGTTAATTATTCAGCCATAGCTACACGGTCGTGGGAACGTAAATTTTCGGTTTATCAACGCGTTTTTCGTTCACGACCATGCGATCGCATGATCGATGTAAATAACTACACAGAATAACATTCGCTAATTGTAATTGGGTCTAGTCACATTTGCCGCGACTATAACGAGGAAATTAGCGAGTACTGTGCAACACAACGGTTGGCCTACATGCACTCGAATGAGCTCCAATAATATTACATCCCGCACAACCGGTCGTACGTAATTTATCAGCTACCCAGGCGGTCTAAATCTTCAGAATGCTAGTCAAGGGGAAAACTAAATGTTTCGTGAAACTAAGTGCCCGGTAGAAAAATTTATCGACTAGGTACGTTTGCGCGGAGTCTGCGCCTGCCATAGGAAGCAAAGTGTATTAAGTGTATTAACGGACGGGCGACTGAAAATTAATGAGTACCGCTTCCGGGGAAGCTCCGCGTGCCCGGGGATGAAATAAATAATTGAGAAGCTCGCCGTTAATTTCCTGTTTATAATTCCGCCCGCCGACTTAATATCCCCCCGCGTGGAAGGATCCCGATCGCGGCAAAGGAATCGAATCAACGGGGAGGAACTCGAACACCTCTTTTTGTCCGCCTGGTAAACTCCGCGAAGCGGCCCCATTTCCTGCTACGCCTCGTAATCTCGAGTATTTTCTTTCGCCGTGGGATCGTCTTTCAATCGCGGCGCGAGGCGCACAACGGGATGTCCTGCGTGGGTAACAAAATAACCTGTAACTTTAACTTTCGTCGCGCAGCGAACAGCTCTGAAGTTCGCGGTGACAGGAATTAGCTGAATACAAGTGTATCCCGAAAACGCATAGGCACTTCTCTATGTTCAATAAGATAAATAAAAACGACAATTACAAATTTTTTAAGGAAAACCTTTATAAGTATCATGCTCTAAAGTGAAAGGCTATGGTAAAAAATGTCAGAGAATTGTTCAATTACGCGTGTAAAAACAATATACACTCTATGAAAATAAAATTTATCCAGCACGTATTGTTCCACAGATGATCACAACAATTCACTGGGACATTGTGTCCGAATAGAGTCGCAAGGATTAAGGGATCCGTGTACCCGAGTGTCGTGTAAGGTCCAAGGATCAGCATTTAATTTCCCGCTATTGAATACTGGGGGAACGGCCCCCAGGCACGGCAGATTAAATGGCATTGTCGCGATCGCCCGAGAACCTAACCCTTTTGTCGCTTCCTTTCTTCGACGGTGTTTCGCGCGTAAGCGACTTGCAAGCTCAGGCCTGCAGCTCTGTCGAATCGATCGATTAAAAATGCGTCGGGGATTCGAGCAGGGATAGATTTTTAACTAAACCTCTGCCTGGTCAGCGCGGTGAGTTGGACGAATATCGGTGTGTAATTCCCTGTTGCTCGACAACGCGGGAATCGTTGGCCGACGAATGGTGGACAGCTGAAAAAACACGCCGGTGTTTCGTATCGATTCTTCGGTTTACGGGACACCGAGCGTTGCGCGTGCTCGATTTCCGAGTCGGGGATAAAACGTTGGAGGAAATTAGGCGCAAAATGGCCAGGGTCGGGCATAATCGAGTCCCCCCTCCGCCCCTTCCCCCGGTTTGGAAACAAAATTTCCCGACGAAACGAGATTCATGGGCGAACGTTGCCCGATTCCCGCAACTACGGCGGTCCAGATTATGGCAATTTTCTGCGTAAAAGTCCGACGGGATGCCAAGTTCGATGTGTGCTCGCGAGTGTGGGATTTGTAATCCCCTGGTAGTGCAGATAGGTTTTGGTTATTTAATCGTTGAATGGCGAGGCGGTTGATGGCGAGACGAGGGAAGGGACTGTGTCATTTCTGATATACAGAAAATCTTTCTTTCCGTCCTCCTCTCTTATACTTGTACTCATACGGTACATATTACCTATACTATACAAATAAAGCTACTTCAAACCGGGAAATGTTTAAGTTCACAGAAGCCATCCAAGTACTAGCAGACTATTTTTCCCGCCCGAAGCAATTCTGATTAAAAACTTAATAGATAATTTCAATCACCCGGTTGCCTTCCATCCATCTCCCTGTAACAATTCCCCATCTCAAAATCAACAACAAATTTCCATCAAAGTATTTCCTTCAAAGCCCAGCAGCTGTCATAGAAGACTCTTTCGAGGAACTTAAAAAGCGCGGACCAGTTTACGAGGAAGAACTATCCCGCGACTGGAACTCGATCCAACAGGGACAATAACTTTTTACCCGAGCCATTCCTCCTACTCGCGCTATACCCAACTTCCCACCCCCAATCCAAGTCGATTCGCCGCGAAAATAATTCGAGAATTTTTGGTCGTTATACGGGCGATTCGAGGGGCAAACTTCTCCGCGAAAATACCGTATTCAGGGAATCTTTTTATTCGCTCCTCCGTACCGGCCATCGCGATATCGTCCGACGGTTTCCACAAAGTGACTTCTTCCCCGTCCCTCCCGCTTCTTTCACCCTTTGGTTTGCTTCCCTCGCTGTGCCCCGCGACTCGCAGCATTCGCCGGACTTTTTCCTTCACCTTCATCGCTCCGCGATCCACTCCCGACATTGCCCTTTTCATACACTCGACGCTCGATTCGTACAGGATTTTACGAGTCGGCGTGCCTCGCAGCCGTAAAGAAACTTTTCAGATTCAACCCCGCCCAACCCACCTTATCGCCGCTGTGTCCATTTTCCACCCTCCTCGAGCACCTCAGGCCCCCCGAGGGGATTCCCCTTTTCTCTTTGGCCGCAGCTTTCTCGGCCCTTTCCTATCGCTCGTTCCGCCCCGCTATTTCGGCCAGCGACATCCACTACCAGCCCCTGCGACTCCCTTCCATTCGCGCGCTGGATCCTGCCGAGGTATTTCCTGCAGTCGCGACCTTCTTCTTTAATTTCCGTGCCATTATCGGGCTTAATGGTCCTCCTTTTTTTTTTAACGCTACAACTTGCTCCTTTTACAGGTTTTTGCTGGTCGGGCTGCGCTCGTGGTGTCGCGCTGTTTCTGTTGGTCACAGCATCGATCCCGGCTGAGAAAATGTGATGCATTGGGGGTTCTTCTTGGTCTTTTTGCGCCCTTAATCGCTCACAAGATTGTCTTGCCACTGTTGGGGAGGAGCGGGTGTTTGAGGACTTAAGGGAAAGTCTGGTGTAGTGGGTCGAAAAAATTGTACTTTTTTTGCATATGTCAATAGTTGGATATCACAAACCCCCTCCGTCAATTCGAAGGGCAGACGTGTCATCAGGCTGGGCGATCGAGCCTGATCGATCAAACCGTCCCCGTCTTCGACAGAGCACCGTCAGACGTGCTTCCTACCCACAATTAACCCAATCCTGCTCGCTATCCACGGGCAGTAAACGCGAAGCGAGCCAGCATCGCGATCCCAGAGCTCAGAGCTTTGACACTCGTGCGCGCGATCAAAGCGAAATCGTGCATCGGAGAGCTCAGCTGACCTGTTCCTCGGCGGCAACCTGCTTCTTGTCTATCCAGATAGAGAAAGACAGCCCGGAATAATTATTCCCAGGGATGCTCCGCCGCGAAGTACATATTCGGCGACGGGTAAGTAATCTGAGGATATAGCGACAGGAAAGGGCGGGCGATCAAAGGCGAACAGTCATTTATGTATGGACGCGGCCCTTGAAGAATGTAACGAAGCACTCATTGTCTTTACGATGCCAATGACGCGGACTGGTAGCGTGGCGGTCGGCAAAGAAAGAAAGGAAGCGGGAGGATGGAGGGGAAACGCGATTCAATACGCTCGGCCACCCGCTACCGAGCACTTTCTTAAATTAGTTACAACGCGGCGCACTTCTTCTCTATCTTTGTTACGACACCCTGTGCACGCTCGATTCGCCACGGACCCACCCCCGGAAGACATCTATCGAGATGCCATTTTCGAGCTGGGCTCTCCTAGGCAACCTTTCGAAGAACCATCCAGAACGCGCCCTCCCCAATCCTTGTGTTTCTGACGTTCTTGAGGTTGGGCGTGGAGTTCAAGGCTCAGTGTAGCCTTCTGACCGGTTACCCTGCTTAACACTCGGATACCGGATGCTCGAGCAGAGCGCAGAGTCCGAATTCCGGGTCATTTTGACCCATAGTGAAAAGCGAATAGACGATCGTCGACTGTTGCAGCAGGCGAGCTACGGGCCGGGTCAGAATGACCCGGCAATCGGTGTGCGAGGGTTAAATGGATGCTCGGAATGGGGATATCTTTGGACTATGGGACACGGGATCCCTGGGGTGAGGTATTCCTAAGGCACCGATGCTGATTTGTTTACGGTTCAAAGCAAATTTAGCAGTTTTTGACTCTGTATCGGTGATAATAGAGTAATCGTAAGATACCCCCGTCACCCAATGCGGCCCGCGGGTTGCTCATCACTGCCGTAGACACATGGAGACCGAGAGGAATAAACTTGGAACTTGTATATATACGAACGTGACTGGGATCTGACACTTGCAGGTAAGTGTTTGAAAGATTAGACCTCTGGTGGCGCTGGCGAGTACTAATTGTCGCGATCCTATGGTGAGTCTGAGACGTGACAATACCAAGCTGTAGGGAAGCCTCCAGTGCACATGCGCGAACAGAAGCTCAAGTTGGAAGGGATATCGATGAACTAGTTTCAGGGTTTAGCAAGCCAAAGTCCTCCCAGGTTTGCTATTTACCACCCCTCTGCACTTATCCCATAAACATCATTTAGTGATACAGCAGTAAAGCTTCTTGCCACTCATTATAAAAACCCTTCACTGAAAGTTCCTGTGCAGAATGAGATTATCAAGCCTCCAGCACCAACACTTAACCCCCATCGGCTTTTCTTGTCAGATTAAGTCTCTTTTCACCCAAACCCAGCCGCTAAGTCGCTTAGAATAAACAGTTACCCCTGGAAGTGATTAAAAACCACTATCATGGATGTTGTGACGCCTGAAGGGTCAATTACCCCAAGGGAACGCAGAGGCGGTGGTTTGCCGCGATGAATCCGACCACGGGGGGCGGAAATTACAAGTTAATAAGCAGCTTCGTGATTGACCGTTTGTACTCAGAGTGCCAATTTGCTTGGGTTCACCGGTTCTTACTTGCGGGGAGCTGGCCACCATAATGGACCAGCTCCAATTGACCCACTTCTTCGGTCGCCGAATTCGTGTCGTTGAATTGCGAGACTATACCAGGGGATTGCAAAGTGATTGGATACCCTGGCCAAATTCTTCTTGGTAAAAGCAAGCGTGTTGAAACTTGAAACTAATATTGAGACAGCACCTATTGTGTCCCAGTGACTCAACTACCGCAATTTGAAGCTTCTGTAGCTATTTCTGTTAGATCACAGTGGAAGAATGCTTGGTGAGATCTTAACATGACTTGATTTTATGGAAATGTAGCAGAAATATAATTTTTCTTTGCCATTATTCCTTGGGTCCTTCGAGGTAAAAAAACTTGATCTTTCTTTAAGGAATATTCAAATTATAGTTCTTTAGACTCCAAGTATTTCAAGGAAAACCTCTCTATTTCTATATCTAATTGTGAATCCCAAAGTGTCTCGTTTGAAGAGTGACGTCAATTCAAGGAAAACGTCATATTTTCAAGAGTTTGAATATTTTAACGTTTCTATTTGGAGTCCACTCACACTATTACTCCGAATGTGGATTTTTGCCTGAATACGTTGCGATAAATTTGTGATATTATTGAACAGTATGTGGGACGTAGGGTGGCAAGCTTCGAGAGACTATAGCGAGGACGTTAGCCCTAGAAGCTTTAGGACTTTAACTCCTTTCTTTGGATGCGCCATGAATGAAACATTTATGTATCTTCTTGTTGCACTTTGAACACGACACCCTTAGAGCACAGGTGGAATTTCTTTCTTTTGCGTACTCGATATTACTTGCATATAAGGGCTTAACACGTGCCTTGCTCGAGACACTTGCCGCGTCTCGTTCTTACGTTCCCTGTGAAATTTGCAATTCTATGCGCGAAATAAACGAGGACGTATAAATGAAGAAAAAGGTGGGCTCTTTGTTATAACCGCTCGAGATTTAATCGACAAACGTTATACTCTGTGTGCTCGCAAACGAAGGCCACTCTTCTCAAAATGTTCTTGCTTTTCAAATTATTAGGGACTCTTTTCACCCCTTCAACATGGAAGATTGCTGATAACAAAAACTACGTGTCAAATATTTTTCACTATTCTGCAAATTTACAGTCTCCTCAAAATCGGCGTGTGTCAGTTTGATATGTTCGCTTGTTAGTCCAGAAATTTCTCGGATACAAATTTCCCCTTGCTATAATTAATAGAAGGGGCAGCAATCTTTTAATATTACTCACTGTTTTTATTATTAAAGTAATACTACTACCACTAAACCCTATTATTATTAACCCTTCTACTGCAATCAGCAAAAAACCAAACACTGTCAATTAACCTATAAATGCATCAAACAGTAGTGAGATCCGTAGGAGGAGTTAAGAGAGCAGAATTCGAGCTGTGATTGGAGGTTATCGATGGCTCCACCCACTTCCCCACCATCCGCTGGGTCATGCGCACTGCGCGCCTCAACATTGCTCGGCGCACCTGCAGCAAATTTAATAAACACCTTCTCATACACCATCAACTGGGACAAGAAGTTTGTTAACACGTCGAGTGGAAGTTTCCACAGATACCAGAAACAGACGTGACTCGTGGATCCCACTACTCTATGCAAATTCACCCTCGTAAGAGTATCAACAGAGTAACGGTACCCTTTTTCCATGCGAAGGCAGCTCCACTGGTCGCGAACCAAGGTCGAAATGTACCCGTGGCGGGCGACGAAAAGGGTCGGTGCAATTCCCTGGGCGCAAGTGGACGGCGGGGGGGGGGGGAGGGGCTGGGACTCGTAGGGACAAGGGTTCAGGGCGTCTGGAAAACGCTGAACGAGACCAACGGCGAATGGGAATTTCTGCTTCGCGCAGCACAGGGGCTTTGAATGTAAATGGTGTTTCAAACAACGTTACTTACGTTTCACCCCCCACCCCCCGGCGAGTCGATACCCGTTAAATGTGTAACGAGTTCACCGCGGAATATTTTCGCGGCCTAGCGACAGTTCGCCTCTGGAATTCCAATGGGATTCGAACCCTCCGTTGGTCTTTTGCGTCTGTATTATCGGGAGGTTCAAACGGTGCGCTAAATCTACTCACAGGGGACATAACGTGGAGCGTGTGAAAACATTCGACAAGTATATTTTCGTAGCAAATAAGCTGCACCGCGCCGTCTTTGATTTTTTTAGATTCTGTTTCCGCCATATGATAGAGTATATTATTAATAATATGCCAATAAACAAGTCATGTACGGAAATATGTTAAAGTTTATTTGTTTATTTCTTTAATTTTTTTATTTTATTTTCCTTATTATTGTTATTATTATCCGTTTTTCCGTGAAAAAATATGATTTTTTACCGCTGAGAAATTCTTTGGGGCTTCCAAATATTTCTTGCCTCGGGGCCCCTTTACAGAAGAAAGCCGGCCCTGGGTTAGTAAGTAGAATAGGAGAGTAATCTTTAATTTTCTTAAAAAATCTCTAATTTTCTTTATGTTATTATTTTATTTCCCGATAGTATTTCTTGCCTCCGGGCAGAGTTGGGCATTATTCGGCTAAATTTTCATTCGGATACGGATTCGTATAAATACCCAAGATTTATCCGCGAATAACAAATGACGATTTCATTCGACGAAAAATTATTCGTTATTCGTGAATAAATCTGTACCGTTATTCTAGCCAGATTCGTTCGAATAAGAACTTATTCGTTATTCGACCTGAATGAACGACGAATAAATGTGATACCCGGCATCTATCGATGGAAGTCTGTCATATATGCATATGTGAATATTCGCATGACCATTTGTATGTATTTAAAAACGTTCAATGAACGCTTATAATTTGAAGAGATTGATTTTTTCATTAGTTTAAATGGATTGCCGTGAGCGAATTTTATTTAAAATAAATCAAAACGCCACTCTATGTAGTACCGCGGTCTTACATCTTCCTACAAAGTGCGAGCTATGACAAGAGTTACTTAACCTAAAACATTAGGTCTCACGGGTGTCAGTCAGTGGTGTCATGATACATCGCCGAAATCACGTGATCATTTTATTCGTCCGTTGGGTCGACTAAATTCTTATTCGAATAAGAAATTATTCGGATAAGTTTTCAATCAAATACAGAATTATTCGTTATTGTCGAATAATGTCATTTTATTCGAATTTTTTATTCGAAGATTATTCGAATAAAAATTTATTCGCACAAATTTATTCGAATACTTATTCGAATAAAAATTCAGCCGAATAATGCCCAACTCTGCCTCCGGGTGCCTTTGTAGAGAATACCTGGTGTTTTTCAACAGTTTATTATGCTCTGAACAGTTTTCTCATATACCCATAAATACTTAAGATATTTAACTGGTCCCATTTACGTGGTCCCCCCTGTACATCAATATTGACTACGTATAATTGCGTTGTTCCGCATTTTGAATCTTCAGACTTGGCTCTCACGTGTACATAGAATGTTTTGGCTCTCCAAATTGATCTAAAGCCCCCTCCCAAGAATCCCCCAATTCCGTCCCAAGAGATGCATCCCAATCAGCCTGCAGGGAGCTCAGAAATCGAAGCGCACCGAAACGTCCGTAGAAAATCGAGGCTACGAGTCCACGGGCTGACTGGAAGCAGACTGCAAGGGGTCGAAGCGGGACGCGCGTGCAGGGGAGCGAGAAAGGGTAAGAGGACGTGAGCTAGGGACTTGCCAGGATGGGGACGGGACGGAGGAAATGCGTATTGCCGTGGCTGTATTGCGAGGGGGGCGAAATGAACGAGCGCGTCGGGGGTGGCCGAGGGAGAAGGGCGAAGGCAGGAAGGAAGAAACAGCGTACAAGCGGGCACAATGCGACTCGCTCCAGACTGTACGTGCCTAATGGACCAAGCATGGAACCGTCGTCGCGCGATTTCTTCGTGTATCCTTTTTTTCGCTCCGCTGCCGCCATGTCTCCGCGCTGGCCCGTTTCCTCTTTCCTCGTCCCAGGGGCGACATCCGCGCGAGGATTCCTCCGAACTGGCTCCAAGCATCCCGCGGAACGAGGGAGATAGGACGGTCGCGCGAAGCCCCCACCCCGCAGGCGACGCTTCTTCCCTCGAACACCGCTCATAAATACAGGCGCGAGTAAATACAGAGACGGATGTCAAAGTTTATTTCCCGAGCAGCTCGCTTCACCAGCGCTGCGCCGAGTTTCGAAGCACCCCGGGAAAGGGACATTCGCGTTCTTTTTATCCGCCGGGTGCTTCGCGGTCGTGGGAATTCCGAAGGCCAGCGGTGCGCTCCCGATGCCGGTAGTTTCGGGGCGGACGTTTCACTTGGAAATCGCCGAGCATCGAGGCGGGTTGCCCCTCCCCGGCGCTCACTCCTCGGAATAGGAGTACTAGCCTGCACTTGCTGGGGAACTTGTTTCGAACGTCCAAACGCATCAACCGAATTTATCTTCGAAAAGGCGAACTTCAACTTTTTATCGTCACCCCGTTGCCGACTTCATGCTTATATTACGCGCGCTGTAACAACGCCTGCGTTCCACGGGGCTCGCGTGAAGTGGTGGGCAGGCATGTCAGGTATGACGTCACTTGGCTTCGATTGGCTTGGCCTGGGCACGCCGTCACGAACACAAATATACCGTTATTGCTGTAGGTGTTCCCCTTCTCCTACACCGTACGACGTCATATGGGCCAGTACGCCGCCATTAATCCAGTACGGCAACCCTGGTGGTGGGAGACCTCATTCCCCTGGGCGCCAGTCGATGCCTGGTGATCCCTCGCCGACAGGTTTAGGTCGATGGCTCGTGGAAAATCTTGGGCCGCTCGATCGCTGGTTGCCCGTGTCGACGGATTGAAAAGTCGACGGCTATCGGTCTCGGTCGTGCTCACGGCGCAGGCTGATCCCTGTCACGGAAGCCTCGGCGCCCTGCTCCACGGTATAGAGACGGAAACGGTGTTCTGGGGGATTAGAGCCGCGGTCTCGCGAGCCAACCTCTAGTGCGAGCTTCTCCCTTACTCGCTCTGCCCCCAGCTGGCGCTGTCTCTCGCGTGTTACACTCGGTGAACTGTAACTTACAGGATTTCTGCTCGTGGCGTTTCCACGCGTGTCTTCCGTGCAACCCTCCGCGTGCTCGTTGCTGCTACCCTCCACGTCACTCTAAGCGGTTTTCTAGCCTGGCCGTCGAAATCCTAACCACCCCTGCGCGGAGGAACAGGATGACGCGAATGGGCTTGGAGAAAAGTGGAGAAGCAAGAACTGTTATAAAGTGGAGCGATTTTCTTCGTTTCTCGCAAAGGGGTGGTTGTTTTTGTTCGATGTGGCATGGAGGGGTAATGTGGAATTGTTTGGTATCGGTTGACAGGTGTGGATCGAACTAATGGTTATTATTAATATTGTACATATTAACGGCCGTGGCCCTTAGTATACAAATTGTACAGTTATAATTATTATATGAGGCATTATTTATGTACAAAGTTTCACCGATGTAAAAGCTCTCAGTAAATCATTGAGAGCAATTTTACACACCGCAGTTTGAAAGGACGCTAGTGACGTATTAATGGGACAACCTGGTTCAGGGCACTGAAAAAAATTGATTTCCGCGAATTTTTTTAATATAGAAAAATAAAGTCGATTTTTCCAAAATATTAGGGATATTTTAATATATATTTATATTATCAAAAAAAAAGTTTAATTGAAAAATTTAAAGTTCATCATCCCCGAAATTGATTAATCATTGATGCGCCTCGCCACTGAAATTGTGAAATGATGAGAAAAATGGAGTCTTTCATTTCGGCCCAAAATAATATGTTTGTCGATGAACTATAAAAATAAGGAGAAAGTCTAACATTAACAAAATTGTGGCGGAAGTTTATCGGTCAAATAGATTTTTCGTTCTGGTTCATTTACACAAATTTATCTAAGAATATCAAGACAACAGATAATATAGGCGTTTAAAATTTCGATTAGTATCTATCAAATTTGAGGCACATGATTGATACATGTCATTAATGTATTAAAATTCTAGGGTCCAAATTCATAAAAATTTCGTTTTGATACGTAATTCAAGCATTTTCCATTCACACTCTGCCTCAAAAAACGTCCCTCTGTAAAATTGATTTAGCGAACGCGTTTCAACGCACCCGATACGGATGAACACTCGTGCAAACAGATAAAAAAGGATAAAATGAAATTCTAGTTGGCCGTCGGGTGGCGTTCAAATTGCATTATTTATGTGGCGCATTTGCTTTGTAAATTCCACTGCAGTGACATATGCACGGGCGTATGGTGCGTTTTATGAAAACTCGCCGCGTTTATCTGGCAAAATTACTGTAATTTGTCATTAAATGCTCGCGCGATAACCGTTGATGAGTGGCCACTCGTCGCTCATAAATCATTCCCGATAAACCGGCGATTCTTGAAAGATATAAACGTCAACGATCAAAATTCCCCGCTACGCATCCGATTCCCCCGTTTGCTTAAATTCTTTCGTCCCCCCTCTCCCAGCAACATTTCGCATGCCACGTGTTCGGATGCTTGCGCAAACATCCGCGAGCCCGCTTCGTCCCACGTCGAACGCACCGTGCATTGTAAATATATTTCAGGACCAACAGCTAGGAATCTACATTTATAAATAATAGCTCGAATTCGTAACGATATTGCTATTCTGAAAACATATTTCTCCCGTGGAATATAGGAACAAATATAAAAATGGTATATTCGACCAGCCACGTCCCGATTAAAATTGTGTTTTAAAATATTCATCGCGAACAGGCGTTTTTAAATAATACCGCCATCGTGGCCCGGCAAAGCGCATCGCGACCCTGTTAATATTTGAAAACACGCTGTCGACACGGTTTCGAGTTGCCATTTTTATGGATCGATCGTGTTGATGTTGTTTGAAAAATTTTTAAAGCAAAATCGAATCATTTTCGATGAAATAAAGTGACGTGTAGCTAGAGTGTCTTTTGGCAATGATTTTCAACTTCGTATCGAGTACTGAGATGTGGGTCCTTCAATGCAAATACGTCAACCTCATTCGTCTACCACAAGACAAGCTTTGTTGCCAGAGAACATTAGGGTCATGACATCGATAATAAATTTCAAGCAATCAGCTGTGACATAATGAATGCCAATCTATAATATATGCATCTATACTAAACTATTTAATTTAGGGTAAGATTTTAAACAGCATTGTGCCGAATCTCGGCCATTACGCCATATAAAAGAAGAACTATCATTATTATTATTATTATTATTATTATTAATGAGCAACCTTCACTTTCTTTCAAATTCTTTTTCAACCCTCAATCGCTCTACTTCTTCCTACTTCTTTATCCCCATTATTCTTCTTTTTGGGTTTACACCCTCCACCATCGATCTTCACTGCTCGTCTATTCTCTAGACCGAACATGAAAAACACAGGATTAAATCACTTTCTTACCCCCGATCCCGAAAATACAAGCTTATTCCAAGAATTCTTCAAATTGCTCCCTCCATTCGCCGCTACCAGCACTTCCCCCACCACAGATCCAAGTGGCGCGAAAATTTGAATTCACTGCAGCTTGTTCTCAATGTAAACAGAGGACCCTCGACCCCTTGATCTCTAGCGTCGCCAGACTGAAAAGAAAAGGAAAATTGCTCTTGCAGCGATCCTAGATATAAGGGATAGAGGAAGGAAGAAGCGAATCGCGTGCAAAGTTTCATTTCGAAAAGGGTTACTAGGGGGCGCTTGATCCAGAAGAAGGGTAGTGATCCTCTAGGGCAGCGGTGGCCACATCGGGCCATTTGGGAGCAAGGTCCCCATTATGTTTACCGTAGCCGCGTGGAAGGGGAGCTGGAAGCCAATGGTAACGTGGGCGCGCCACGGATAGGGAAGACTGTAAGAGTGTAAGTAGTAGCGTGCGGTGCAGGCTCGTACCCCTAGGCTGAAATAACTGGCCCTCTTAGGAGCCCAAGTGGCAACGATCACTGGGGCCCCCAAGATTCCCAGTCATTCAAGCCTATCGTACGGGCATGAGGTTGCACCACACACTACTACAGTTTTCCCTATCCGTGGCGCGCCCACGTTACCATTGGCTTCCAGCTCCCCTTCCACGCGGCTACGGTAAACATAATGGGGACCTTGCTCCCAAATGGCCCGATGCGGCCACCGCTGCTCTAGGGAGTGATCAGTATAACCGCAGCCATTTCGGGCAAAACCGGAAATAACATAACCTAAACATTCATTAAATCGTCTGCTTTCCAAAGTGATTGTTTATCTATCTCTTTCTATCCGTATTTCTGTCTCTTTCCTTTTTACAATTTCATCTCTGTCTACTTCCGCTTTTGACCGAAATGGCGGCAACCAATCAGCGACGATACACGTTGTTCCGATCACTCTCTAGAGGATCACTAAAGAAGGGTGACCAGCGATTGCGCGAATTAAGCGACGAGGTTAAAAGGTGGAAACGATCGTGAGAAGGGGAAAAGAAGCGGGTGAAGCATTAAGCGGGGCCGCGTTCTCGCGCCGGCGAGCAGAGCGGCCGAGCGGCCGAGAAACTTTTCACAAAGCGTTTTCGAGGTAGTTCTGCGATACTTTGGGTGAAGGAGCAACGGGCGGAGGAGAAAGAAGCTCGTGGGAAATACACGGACCCGGGCTACCGACGTGTCCTTATGCTTTTGCTCGAGGCCGTTCCCTTCTTATCATTGTTCCCAGCCAAGTTCCCGGAGCGGAATCTTTCAACTTCTTACGATGCTCGACCTTCTCTGCATGAATGGCCGCGCGCGCTCCCTCTCTCAACTGGGTCAACCTCGCCGGTGGGATCCTTCTGTTGTAGTCGCCAACTTTTTTCCTTCCACGGCTGCGATTCTCTTGAACGGAGCATCGGGCGGAAATGGAACTCGAGGGCGCCGAGGTGCGTGCCGCTGCATCACCTTCGAAACCTTGCGATCGTTCTTCTATACGTTGCTTCGATGAAGAACCGTGAAAACTGAGAACGGGGCGATTCTACGGGCAGAAATCAATCAAAGTCTACTCGTGTTATACTGGTTTATACAGTTCAGGTAACGAAAAGAATAGTCTTGGAACTTGTATGTATACGAACGAGACTGGGAGCTAGTACTTGCGAGAAAAAAATTTGGAGGTTAGACCTCTGGTGGCGCTGGCACGCACTAACAGTCGCGATCTCATGGTGAGACTGGGACGTGACAATCAACATGACTAAAGCGGAACAGATGTGAACTGGATGTCTGCAGAACAAGGCGTGTATTTAGAGTTACTGGATATAGCTGGAGTCTTTGTATAAAAATGGCACAAGACGGGACACCGAATAATATTCTTATACGGGGCTTCATTTTCAAGGAAATCGAGTTTGGAGACTTCTCAGGTATGCCGAGAGGCTCTGCCAGTCTTTGTTGTGAAATAGGACCTCGCGGTAAGAAATTCAATAACCACGAGGCTCATGAAGCTTCAGATTCATGAACGTCCACATAACAGATTTCGAGATGTTAATCGTGAGTGTTGCAGGAAGCAGCGGCGCGAGCCGATAATTGCCGGCAGAGGTTCTCTCAGCGCGGCGCGCCTGGCCGCGACATAAATCACCGGTGATCCATGCGTTGCACGCTTGAAAAATATATCGCGGGCGCACGCCTTTATCGCTGAAACGTCAGCCGGCAGTATTACATTTTCAAAAGTTATAACACGCCTCCGCTATTTATCGTCGCCACCGGGACCGCCCCGCCTGCTTTTTCCCACAGACCTTTCTTTCCCGCCTCTAACCCGCCGTGGTTTTCCCAGCTTTCGTAATCCTTTTCCCAGCGTCTGACGTCCGTTCAATAGTGAGACGATGTCGTCGACACTGAGTTGCCCCTCTGCTGGCTTCAAGTTCCTGTCACCTCAAATACTTCGCTTTGACGCACCGAGACCGACGTTCTTCGAGACCGCTAACTTTCTCGTGTACTTTGGCAATTTTCCTCGGTGGACCACGATGAAGAGCGGGGCTCGCGCAACGTCGATCCCCGCGCCACGAATTCCCATTGGCTTCCCGTTCCGCCGGGAGACCGCTGGGCAAACACACCGCGAATAGGAAGCCCTAGCGTCGTCTTCTCAAACTACATTACTAAATTTCGTATTCTCATTTTTCGATTTGCAGATATAAAATTCCTAAAATTTCAAATTTCGAATTCTCAATTTTCAAACTTTAGATTCAAATTCACAAATTTTGAATTTTGAATTTTCAGATTTTCAAATCCGAAATTTTCAATTTTCAGATTTTCAAATCCTGAATTTCAAATTCGAAAATTTCGAGTTCTCAGAATTCAAATTCCTTATTTTCGAATTTTTAAATTTCAAATTCTCAGATATCAGAATCCTAAATTTCGCATTGTGAGGTTCCAAATTCTTAAATTTCGAATTCTCCAATTTCAAATTCTTTAATTTCGAATTCTCAGATTTCAAATTTTTTAATTTCGAATTCTCAGATTTCAAAATTTTAAAATTTGGATTCTCAGCTTTAAAATTCCTAAATTTCGATTTCTCAGATTTCAAATTCTTACATTTCGAATTCTCAAATATACTCGTGCAACGCTGGGTCTTTGGCCCTTCTGGGGAGACTTACGCCCCCTTTACGTGGAGAAGACTGTGTCCTGAAAGAAGGAAGGTGTAATTATCGGGTTCAGAGACAACGGGCTAGATAAATGATATTCTGCATGAGTTGTGAAGGCTGAGTCGGTTACGCCTGTTGTGGAACAGTCGAAAGTAGAGGAATAAAAGATTGGGGCGTTCTCGAGTGATGCATAGAGCGATATTTCCGAGGGTACGGAGTACTTTCTACATACTCCAAAGCTTTACCGTACTAGTGTCTAAAAGGATGCTGAATACAACCCTCGGCTCTTGTTGGCAATGAGCAGAAGGAGTGGGTGTCGAGAGATGAAGGGAGGATGGAAAAGTAAGAAGTAAAGGACTGCGTTTGGTCATGTAGTGAACACGATGTAGCTGGCCCGGCTCGTCCCTATGGCAAAAATAGGCAGCTGCTTATCAATTTCGCAAAAAACGTGGATTAATCCGTTTCTGCTCTTAATGGTTCAACTGTGATACGCGACAGGAGTCAATAGCAGTCGGTATAAGAAAGGAATATGAATAAGTAGGTTGTCGACCAGATTGATGGATATGTTTGAGATTAGGAGCACAGGTTAGTAAACGACGTGAAGACATTAATTAAACAAAGACAGAACACTTCAGCGAGAGAGAGTTTACTGGGGATGAGAACAATGGCGTTAAGATCAGCCCCAGAGATGTAAAGGACTCAGGAGTGCGACAACCACGCGTCAGAAAGCATACTGATAACAAGATGATGATCTTCCAGTTCCTATACTTAGAGCCCTGATAATTTTTGTCGAAGTTTTTCACATTCGAATTTAGAAATAAAAGAACCTTATCTTCTAATGGACCTAAGAAAAAGAATCTCCACCAGTTCGATAATAGAACGTTTATTCAGAATTTCAGTGAAGAGTAGCGCGATTCGTAATCATGAGCTTGTCAGTGAATGTGGAACTCAACTAGAATCTGGCTGAGACTGAAGTGACCTGGTACTGAAGTTGGCTGAAAATCGGAACTGCGTTTGCTAGGAAATTGCAGAGAGTTTCGAAGGGTTTTGGAGTGGGAAGGCAGGTAATAAGCCAGGTAAGCAAGATATGCAGAATACCTTGAATAGGTACACTTCGTCGTACGAATGAAGAACTCTTGGAGCAGAAATAATTGCTTTGAAGGAAATATTCACTACAATCCACCCGAGAATAACTGACCTGATCAAGAATCGTTTAGAGTGTTGTTACACAGTTACTTCCTCAAAGTTAGCAAAGCCTTAGTTTCTACAATCCCTTTCGCTCCACAAGAATTTACCTGAACCGATATAATATTCCAATTTTCCATTCGTAGCAAGGTATCGATTTCTGGTCCAAGTCCTTGCAAATGTTTCTGAGTGGTGGAGGCCTTCGCAGAGTACCTATAACTGACAAACCGGTGACGTTTTCAAACCGTCGATGAGAAAGTCCAAACAAGGAGCACCCGTCGATCGACACATTTCGAAAACCCCTCTTAACCCCATTTTTTTCTCCACATTTTGATCTCTGCGCCGAACAGTTTAAACTACCTGGACCTTTCAATTCTCTCGCTCCCCTCCAACGGAGGATCGAGAAGTTTGACAGTGACGAAGGTCAAGGGGCACTCGAGGGTTGCAGGGGCCCGATTAAAGTCGACTATCTTCCGCGATTATCCGGTGCTCGGGCTCCGCGCCTCCCTGCCCGGCCCCGCTCGAGATGGATCGCCGAAATGGTAGTCAAAAGAGTCGTTTAGATAAAAAATGTTGCCCGCTATTCAGCAAATTTATCGGACGATTCCATCTCGCCTGGGTTTCTCGAATTTCAGCCCGGGCGTCATAAATTCTCTGCCCCGCAAAAACTGCAATTTACCACGGGGGATTCAGTGGACGTCAATGTGACGTTCATTGCCCGAGAAAGGGCTGCGAAATGACTGATAATTCCTCGCCGGAGCGAAAAAGGCTTCCCGCCAACTTCGGGTCGCTGGGAGGCAGGCCCGCGAGTAATTCTGCGTGAAAATTAATTTGTAACGATGCCACGTGCGGGTCCTTCGCAAAGTGCTATTTGCAAGGATGTGCCAATCGTGTCGAGTAATTGGAGATGCAGAAAGGGGGAGACGTTTATTGGCAATTGCCGAAAGCAGATACGTGTTGGTAATGAGAGCTGAGAGCGAGTAAGCGTGTGTTCCGCGAGTAAGTAATATAATTAAATTCGCTTGAAGTTAATTACCCCCATTATTCTCAATTTCCGCGTAAACGTAACACTTTCCACTCCGTTTTCCTGGACATCAAAGGTGAGGCAACTCCACGAAGAGAAGCACCACAAAATATTATGTTTCCTAAAGCTTCTCATTATGAAATAAAAACTGTGGCTGCTGGTTAAACCATCATGTCGAGATTAATTGTTAAGAAGCCCTTGAAACAGTTGAGACAACATCTTCCGTGCACAGAACGTCCAAGTTGGGAGGAGATCACAGGGATCGGGTGTCGCTGTCCCGCGAGCAGCTGAAATTCGGATGACTGGAAAATTCGCGGCAGGTAATGTCTGGCGTTTTGATCGAGTGGCCCGATAAATCGTTGCAGGATTGGTGGAGGAGCAGCGTCTATGACGAGGAGTCTGAGACGTCTTGTTTCCCTGCCGAGACGGGTATCAGGCCGCGTCAGGACAGACAATGATAAGGAAGAATGGCCCCGGGTAAGCGCGAGGACACAACGCGACCGTAAATTCCCTAGACGGATCGTTTGCTTCTCTATCTTTCCTCTCTGTTTCTCCTCCCCCTCGAGGTGAATCGGTTTCCTTCATTCCCTGCCTGTCTGTCCTTTGAACTCCTCTTCCTCAGTGTAGGTCGCTGAAATGTGTGGACGTCAACGTAATGATGGGTATCCAGATTTTTTCAAATTGAGATCTGTCCGTTGAACTCCTCTATATGGTTATATGGGGATATGGTTCTCTTCACGATGCTCCTATTCCGCTATAAATGCATAACTTTATTTGTCAATTTTTTGTTATAGGCTTAAACAGTGATGGCATAAAGCTTCGAATGCGCAAAATGATACGTGTAATACTTGCTTGTTTTTTTGATTCGCGAAAAAAAAAATTTTTTTCTGATACCTTTAATGATACCCATTTGTTAAAATAATTTGTTAAAATAAAGACATGCCTGGCAGAGATACTCATATAACGTGATTTCGTCGCACTTGTGTATTTCAGAATAAAATTGTAACATAATAATTTTAATAATAAATCCCCAAAAATCGTGGGGAGCACCCAGAAAACACTTCGCGACCCACAGGTTGGGAGTCACTGAGCTACAATCTTTTTCAAATGGGGCTCAAGGACAGTGGCTTCTTACATCGCCTGATTCAAAATCTAGAATCCATAAGTACCAACTAACCTACATAATACATATGTCTCTTGAACATAACCTCAACCTAACCTGTTCATCCATCGGGCCACTTGCGCAAAGAACACAAAACAAAGGCGAAGACACGTTCCTTCTGCATCGATGAAGCTTCATTACATCTCAGACCTCCTGTAACGCAAAGTTAATTCGTTAATTCGAAGGGAGATGCGCATTTTGGCCCTTAACAAGTGTTTTGAGACGCCGAGGGCGGTTGGTTTTCTATTTACGAGGAAATGCAGAGCTGGGAACGCGTCTCGCGACGTATCGCAGGAGATTTATCGAAGTCGATGTATCACGGGCCTCATGCTCGTCGCGGCGATGCACGCGTTGTTTCGAACGCAGTGGAATGGCCGCATTCGTCAACGGGGTGACTCGGTCATGGTGTTCGGGCCGCTGGAGTGGCAGTTTAAACGGCGGACTCGCGGGGCTTCCGATACGCGTTATGCTTCGTATGCAGGGCGAGTAATTTGATGCTGGCTTTGCTTGGGTAGATCCCACATTTTTCCAGCTGGAGAAAGTGTCGATATCCATGGCTATTTGGTGTCGAAAAGGATGTGCAGTGACGAGTGTGAGCGAATAGAGAGAAATGTGGTGGGTTTCGTAACAGCTGCAGTTCATCACTTAACATTTTCTCCACTTTTTTATTATTATTATTAAGCGTTTTTATTGCATAAAGGAACAAAAGAAAGAGAATGAACAAAATTATCACAAAAGCAACGTTCAGTCGCAAGACTACTTTATGACCTAACCTTAGCTTTAATTTGGATTTACTACTTTCCGTGAGCTTAAGGAATCAATTTTATTTCATGCTAGCTTAAAGTACCTACCTGGTTATAATAGCTGCCCCCGTTATAATAGTAAGAGAAATTCACATGACTCGTGGTGACTTGAGGTAACATGTAAGAGTGTTCCAAGTGGTATAAGTTTATTCAACTTCAATGACGATTAAGGTCGACCAAGGTCATTAAGGTTTTCTTTTCTCGAAGAATGGTCAAAGTGGATGAACAGTTGAATAAGAACAGACATATAAATGCCTTAATGATCGTAATTGTCTCCGTGTATGTACTTCAGAGTAAATACATCCTCGAGACGCCCCTTCCTCCATCCCCTTTTCATCCTCGCGCCCCATTCGTCGCAAATATTCTGCCGAACAAATAATCTTACCCTTTCTTCCCTCCCTTATTTCACTTCCTGCTCCCCACCCCCTTTTCCTCTTCCTCCATTTCCTTCCTGATAAACGCCTGCCACCCCGCCGCCACTCCTCCTTCTTCCGGGTCTCCTTCGACGTTTGACAAATGTTCGTCGCCGACGGGACATCGAGTTCACGCGAGGGAACTCTGCACCAGCGCGCGCTCGATCCACGCTTCGGATCGATATCGATCTGCGGTCCCACGATCTTGACCGACCACCTTCAGAGGATTCCAAAGCCGCGCGGGTTTGCACGTGCGAGCGCCGCTATGACAGCTTTAAACGCGCACGATGAATCGGTGGCCGCGTTACGGAACGTGGCGCTCTGCTTCGATTCATCGAGCTTCCCCGGTACCCCGCCAAGCAGAGGTGAGTATTATTTAAATAAAAAATTACTTAAATATCGTATCAAATAAAAGAGACTTTATCTTTCTCCGTCGTCGAATAAAAATCACACGAGTTATACTATTATTTTTTAGTCTTCTTTTCTCTACTGCTGCATACAAATGAATTAAATTGTCTATATAGCCGACAACTTATTTCTAAGATCCCTGGAATCAGTATTATTTAAATATTGGTATATTTAAGAGCATGATCACATATTCCTTAACCCCCACCTTATAAAATTGCCAATCGTTTTTAATGCAACGTACAGGAAAGTAATAAAGATGTATAAGGTAAAATAGATATGCTAATGGTAATTAGAACTACGTAGAAAAGCATTAGCACGATGTATGAATGTCACTCGCTATGGCCATAAAACATATGGAGACTACACTTTTATTGCGCGCCTTGTGCGATTAATCTCGTATTGTGTAAATATTTCTACACATAGTGTAACGTAGTTGTTTAATACGCTACGAAAACAAGCGATTACGACCGTACATTTGTGATACTGGCTACGCTAACTATTTATGATTTATGTATATCATAAAATATTAGTTTTTCTACAATGTTTCTAATATTTTTATATTATAAGTAACTAGGGCAGCGTTTCCCAATTAAAATTTGCCACGGGACAATTCCAAACTCACTAAAATTAGTCAAATTTGGTGGAGCCCCTAACCCCAGCAGGTTTTTGTTATATATAACGGTGCGCTGACGACACCACGCCGTTTCCAATTTTGCCGTCAGTTTACACATTCTATTAATATTTAAATTTTGTTACAAGATAACATTTCTCGGAACACCAATTCGGAAAAAAACTTGAGGAATTACTGGAGCAAGACGCTATCATTAAATAGAGCATTAATACCTGCTACACGCAATAATTTGATTTATCGGCCACCTGCGTTTGTTCCTCGTGTAAGTTAATCGAGCGCGTACCATTCCATTTTCTAAGGAAAGGTCGATCGACAATATATACATATCGAGTGACGTGGAACGCAGCACATTACCCGGTGTTTGCAAAATTACCAAGTCAACGAAAGATATATTGTTACAGCGACCTGGTCACGTTGCACATTCGAGTATATATACTGGCCAGTCGACTGTCCTAAGCCTAATTTTGACGAAGCTTGCATCGACAAAACATAATCATCCTCAAGATGAAGTTCGTGCTCTCATTGGTACTCGTTGCCTACGTGGCGACTGTAGTAGAATCCATCTTTTTGAAGGTAAGTCAGACTTTGCCATACAAACCCTCTCTGCATGATCAATTCTACTGACTTTCAGTCAGATATTTGCATTACGTCAGTCGTTGTTACGATTTGGATGAAGGGAAGATAACTCCAGGACGGTTTCTTATTCACTACAACAAGATCAATCACTATTCGATTTTATGCAATAATTATAAACCGTTAAGAGGTTGTTGAGTAGCTGCTTAATTTGATTAAATATTTTTCCCGACGTAAAATCCGGTAATATTCACTAGATCCTCCAATCAGTTTGAATTAAATGGAATCACGCTTACGTGACTGCGGCAGATGAAGTGTTAAGAAGTACCGTCAAGGACCCAATTCCTGATCACTTAAGATGCAAAGGGAGCAGTTTCTGATCAACCTAAAACATTTTACTATGAGCTATTAAATGTTTGCGTATAAATTTAAAAATACTTCATAATTATTTAATCATTTTTTTAACCAAATTTGTATCGTGATAAACTTATTATTTGGTATTTATAAACTAAACTGATCAGCAATTGGGTTCTGATCAGGAACTGGGTCCTTGACGGTACATAGTAACAAACCGTGAAAGCAGGTTTGCTAGGAAGTTGGGCGTTATGTTACCAACTCGTTATGCTTACAGGAAGCTATGGGTGCGATGAAAAAACTTTCGAAATCAGACTCGTACTCTGAACCTGCGTACTCTGCACCTGCGTACTCCGCACCTTCGTACTCGGCTCCAAGCTCATACAGTGCACCTGTATACCAGGAGGCGCAACCTGTTTACGTAGTTGAACCTGAAAGCAGGGAATATGTAACTGAAGTCCATAAAGTAAAACATGTAAGACACACTTTGTGTTAGTTGAAGCGCCGCGCCGTGCGTGAAAGAAACTGTCAGCTCATTTTGCTTGTTGCATTTGCAGGTGCCAGTGTACCCGGTTAGGAAGTATAAGACAAAACACGTTTACTCCAAGGCAAGACACGTTTCTTTTTAACACCAATATCACGGTTACAAAGAATAAGAAATTTATGGTCTTTGTTGCATTCGCAGGGATACGACTCCGGTGAATCCTACTCGCGCGAGTCAGACGAATATGGCACATATAACAGCGGCGGTCATGTAAACCACATTTTATATCAGTAAACTCGTGGTGTCTAAAAGAACCTGCCTTCTTACATTGGTTTTTGCATTTGCAGATGATTTACCGTCGTGATGTAGGGGAACCTTCGGCGTCTGCACTAGCCTGGCAGGTTCGATACATTTTCTTTAAATACTTATATCGACGGTGAGCTGGCATGGAACAATCGTTTCACATTATTTCTTTTCATTGCAGAGGCTGGTGGACTCTGTATTGTAGGCCCGAACATGTAAAGCACATTTTATCTTAGTGTAAACGCTACGTTCAGGAGGAATTACCATTTGATGTTGCCTATTGTATTTGGCACAGAGATGGGCATTATTTAAATAAACGTTATTTAAATAAACGAGACTTTATTTTTCTCCGTCGTCGAACAAATTTAACTCGAGTTATCTTTATTTGAAACGCCACGATTGAAGCAGTTTATTCGACGGGAATTCATCCAACGCGACGGCCAAAGATACTTTGTTTATTCGATGGCCTTTCATCTTGGGCTTCAAATAATTTTCCATCTTTCATTGCATCTTTATTCTAGCCGTTACTTGGCAAACTGTCATAGATTATATATATCTACACTATACAAAAATTGAATTTGTTTATTTTTCGTCGTATCAATATGAATGTGACAGCAATGGCTTCCCCGTATTCTCCCGATTAATTTGACAAAAAATAATTTAAATCGGACCATTTGAAGGAAGCTAATATTTTGCATTAGGCAAATAAAATTTCACGTAATTTCCTTAATTATGGTTGGAATTATATCATTTTGGGGGGAAATTTAATCGAGAAAACGTGAGGAATCGATTCACGTTACTTTCGCAAAGATCTGATTAGAAATGCAGAACTTTAGATTCAACAATTATACTTAACTTTAGATAACAATTTCTGTTGAAGAATAACAAAATGGCCCCGGTTTGAAAAAACACTTTGAATACACTCCTCTTCTCTGTTATTTTTCTGTTATTATTAGTTTGTTAAAAATCTTTAAAAATAGCTCAATTTTTCGACCGATCAGAGTAGAATGGCCCCTTAAACAACCGCACCCACTCGTTCGTGCAGATTATCACTGAAACCGAATTGAAATACATGGGTTACATTTCCCGTTCATGCGAGAGTTCTTTTGTGCCATTGAAATTACACCCAAAATACCCTCTTCGCCTAAATAAACAGCAAATACTGTTGAGTCCATGAAAACAAATTCCGCAGATTTCTCGGACGTTATTCCGAAATACTGCGTCGTTATGTTGCTCTGGTTCCATGCTGCACATGTTGCAGCGACAACGTGGCAGAAAAACAGATTCTTATTCGAGGGAAGGTTGGCGCGGTACCACATACTGGTTAAGCGATCGCCCGCACGGAAAATCCATCGAAACGCAGCGTCCGCGGGGCGTGATTGATTTCCTCGGGACTCGATACTTTTCCCGGGAATCCAGTTATTTCGTTCCCTTCGACCAGTGGCCGGGATCAGAGACAGAGAAGGATTCGAAATTGATTTCGTCCGAGTCCCTCGACGAACTTGTCCCCGGGATACTTTCATCCCGTTAGGACTGGAAATCACGCAATAAAGAACGCTTCTTAGCGTGGCGGGGATGCGGCGAGGATCAAAGGGCAAGATTCTGATGACGGGATGAAAATTACGGCTGGGTTGGGAATATTAAGTTATCAACTCTGGTCGATGATGATAAGCTTGGAGCTTGGAATCTTTTGCAGCAGACTTCGTATATTTAAAGTGAGATTCAGTGGAGGAAAGTTTTTTTTTATTGTTTAAGGTAGTCTATGCAAGATCAAAAAAGAATAACAACGAGTTGGTAGATGTTGTATATTTTTTGTTATACTTGTATTTTTATTTTCACGTAGGGTGACCAGTCAAGTGAATGAGCATTTAAGTTGCATGACCAATGAAGATCATAACCTAACAAAATCAACAACAACAAGACTTACCTTGAACATAATAAAAAACAAAAAAAGGACTTAGTTGAATAAAGAACTATTGTTTAAATATCAACGTGAAGAGTGCGTGATAGGTTTTAATTTTTCGTATGATATGAGCAACATTCATTCACTGAACAGATCACCCGATTAGGTTGCTTACAGCTGTTCCAGCACATAGAGTGTAAAATAAAAACAGTGAATTGACCCACGAACCACCCAACTAATTTACAAAGAAAAATAAATTATCATTTTCTATACATTTTCTTAGATTCTATTATACTGCCACGTGGTAAAACCCACCCCATCGTACTCCTGTTCCTAAAGCATAAGCTATTAAAGCACAACCCCCCATTATCACTGTCCCGATATCATTCCAGTCCAATAAATCAAGCCACTTCTCCATCGCCTAGCGAAACTCGAGGTCCACCACAATCAAGCGTGCGCGCCGTGCGAGACCTTAGCGAAGCCAAAAGTTCCCGGCCAGTCATCCCCTTCCCAGTCCCTAATCCCGCAGGAAACATCGGTATCGCGGGGATTCGGAATGCCGAGGGGATCGCCAGTGCTAGATAATATCGGCAGCGCATAGCTCTCGCTTTTCCCGGGAAGGCACGCCGCTGAGAAATGCGCGCGGGATGCAAACGTGCCGCGAAGGAAGGGGGCGCTGGGGCGGGGGAGGGGAGGGGGGATGAGAAAAAGAGTAAAATCGAACGAAGGAAGGGGTGGAAGTACGTTGCAACGCGCTTTCCCAATTTCCGAAGCTTTCAAAACCGACGTGGATTTATGGGTGTTCGGAAGTAACGAGATTCCTCTTGGACGAGTTCCGCGGGGGCTGCCGGCGGGCCGTGCGTTGCAAGAGAATGCCCGCGGAGTAAGTTTAATAACCGAAGGCCAGACGCCGGGTATCCAGAGCGGCCCCCACGGCCATCGTTCGAGGGCGTTAAGTATCTTTTAAGTAGGTCGAAGCTCGTTTCCGCAACAGAGTCTACCGGTGGCGTGGCCCCCGAGCGCAACTGCCGCGCGGTCTGGCTGATTTTATGCGTTATTAACCCTCCAGCCTGTCTTCTGTCCCGTTTATTAGGGGGCGCGTGGCCGTCTGGGCGACCAACTTGAAGCCGCAAGGGGAAGGGACGCCGACTGGAGTGCATTCCGTGTCCCAATCTCGTTAATTCTCGGGAAATGCTCGCGGGTCCCTGCAGCCACTGCGACGCTGGTGCGAAACGGCCCCTCGGTGGTATTATTCCCTTTATCCGTCGGGGGGAGACGGAATTCGGGGAGAAAAGCGAGGATTCCTTTTCTGATGGAGGCGTGAAGTCGTTGATCCGTTGTGGGTGCCATTTAATGTTATGGCCAGATGAATTCCACAATGGCAAGGATGAGAGTAGATCCCAGGTGGTATGGCTCGGTTTACCGTTTTTAGCGAAAGTTTTTGGGACAGCAGCAGGAATCTCATCTGTTCTGTGGAACAGTAAGCGCTGGACCGTTAAAGTACGAACAGTTTAAAATTGATCCGCTTTGAGTTGATGGCGTGCAATAGCTTACAATGATTAGCGATCAAGCCCGATAGCAACTAATAATTAACAAAGTTTTAACAAACTTCCGTTAATCGCGCGGCGACCGCGATGGAAACGAGCGTAGTAACTGGCAGTGTATTCGACGCGTTCCAGCGGAAGCGGAATGGAACGCTGGGTCGTATCGCCGAATCCATCAAACTCGAACTAGAGGACCGTTGGGGATACCAAGGATCCCAAATGGTATTCAGGAGATGGAGTGCCGTAACCTGGGGTGTATTGACAGGTTTTTGGAACGTTTTGTTATGGAATATAAAAAGCACCATTCGTACATTTGCTTTAAATATTCTATTATAACATTGAATCTTTTGTGATTGTACTATAAGTGTGAAAACACATACAATTTTTGTCCTTTTCCTTCTTTAAGGGGGTATTCTGGTCTAACGCTGGAGTTTCATTACAATTTTTCAGAATCTTTTATGGGCAATCAAAGTATCTAAGTGTACCTAGTACACATCGTTTTTCTTAAAATCTTAATCGTCCTTTTAACTATATTTACAAATTTTTTGTCGCGCAAAAATTAGTATGTATGAAGACATGAAGATCGTGCTTTTTGCGGTGACGTTCAGTTGGCCGCCTTGATTCTGTCCTTTGTAGGCATCTAAAACAAATGATTAATAAAAAATTTTATTCAGTCAGAATATCGCCATCATCTGAATCAAGATTATTAATTAAAATTAATTTTTCACAAAATGGCACCATGTTAAACAGAAAGGGAAGGGAACAAAGTAAACGACGTGTACTCTACACTTACTTTGATTGCTTATAAAAAATTCTGAAAAATGGTAATGGAACTCGCGCGTTAGACCAGAACACCCCATTAAAGAAGGAGAAGGAGAAAGAGGGAAGGGAAGAAGAGACTTTTGTACCCTGCATATCATTCGTGCACGCGATGACGAATTAACCAACATGTGTCCAGTATCAAAATCCAATATTGACTAATAGTCACAATTTTTACATATTCTTGGAATATTAAAGACAAAGGTGGCTATGCAAAGATATACCAAGTAGGTAGGATTGAAGTTCCCAACGCGCATGCTTAAGAAACAAACACAAAATTGAATGAAGCCATTGTTGCCCCTATTGGCAGTTAGATTCAAGATTTGACAGACGATTCAGTATTAAAGCATTACCATAAGCTAGGTACCAACCGACTACCCCCTCGCCCCTCCTTTTCCCATCTCCTTATTCTTACCTCCGGCCCAGAAACCTCACTACGAGGTTTCGCAGCCGAGAAGGCCTGCTGGGGCTCAAGTTCTACCGGCGGATCTTCCAAGTCCTCCAAGTACTAATTAGAATTCTGCAGTTGCTGCGGGCGTGCAAACGGAATTAATACAGAAAAGAGACGCCACGTACAAAACGTTCCGAAGAATGGGTATTCAAATGATAAACTCAGCCACTGTGGCCCGGCCTGACACAGGACCAAAAAAGGCACCAAGGAGTAAAAAAGAAATCCCCGCGCCCCTGGTTAGCCCGGTGGAAATATTTGCGCGTCCCTCGCCGCGCTGAATGCGTAATAAATCCATCGGGCGCGTTCGCTTCTTCGCCGCCTCCGTGGAAATGGTCCACGGTTCCGAGGGCTCTGAAAATCTCTGTCGCGCTTGTCCAGCCGCTGTGTCACACCCCAGCGGCGGGGGTGAGGACGAAACGGAACGGGGCGGAATGGAATCATTTTATTGCCGACCGAGGATCAAAGATCCCGGGAAACAACGAAACAATACAGTCGTTTCGAGCCGAATTGAAATTCCAGAGGGCACGGGTAAGGGGAGGAGAGGGTGAGAGCGGCGAGGGAATCCTGTTACTGGTGCTGGGTTGCGAGTAGAATGAAAAAAAAAATGGGGACGAACGGTGGACGGACTGGAGTATGGAGCATAAAGTTGAAAGCGATAAAGTCATATCGTTGAGGCTTTAATCAAGATCTTGGCAAGCCACTGGGGTAGTGGGACGATACGTAATTCGGGCGTAATCCGGGGAAAGGAAGTTTCGAGGGGAGTGGACGCATTTATTGTGCGGGCATGCATACATGAATCCTTAAAGGTGCCTCTGCTAGCTGTACGGTAATATTGCTGGCTGCTTTGAAGGACCGCTCGTGGGGAACGGAATGGATGGGGCACCGGAGGGACTATTAGTTGCGGTATTTTTATATAAGATCGCTGAAGGATGTAAAATCGAGGGGAATAATTGAACCCGATTGGACGTACCAAAATAGAACAAATGGTAGTGATAAAAGAAATATTGCCAAATTTAGGCAGGCAGAATTGGTAGAAAGAGAATTAAACTGAATACAACCCAATAAAAAAGTAAAATTTTTGAAAGTTTACGTTTAAGTGTTCCCGTTGTTTATTGTTTCTTTTAAAATATTCTAGTACATTTTTTAGATTTTAAAAATAGGTGACTACCTCCTACCTATGTATTTTGTTTTGATTTGTTACCGTTTCTTATGAATCTTAAATGTTTTACAAAATAATGGTTTTCGTTATTCGACAAATATTTATAGAAAATTTCGCTGACTGTCAATAATTAAATTGTAAAATAATCATTTATAATTAAATGAGAAGGAAGGGTTAGATCGGGCCCTGAATATTGGATAGCGCTATAGGAGGCTCCTTAACATGTAGCAGAACTGTAGGGGTGAACTTGGCAGCCAGAAATAACGAACTTTTATTCCACTTAATGTGTTTTCCAGTCACTAGTGTCTTCACGGTATAATAATTCACATTAAAGCAAGGTTAGGTTTGCCTCCTCAAAAAGGGCGCTGGAAATCACCAGCGTTTGCAACGCAAGCCCAATCAGTGAGCAGGTAATCAGTTATTGGTTCTCAGTTTATGTAATCACTTACCTCGAGCAAATGTTTAATTTGTACCTCGCTAAATATTGATTACCCTGTCAAAATTCGTCGCACTGTAAATATGCATAATAAGATAACATTTACAAACCCCAAATACTAATCGTTCTCTTGCAATATTTGGTTGGATGAAACAGCCGAACGATATTTCAGAGATTTTTTCTCAAAGCTACACGGGTATTTAATCCATTAAGGAATAAAAGTGGAACCATACGGGCAATATAGCTGCCCCCGCTCACCGTTTTACCCGGCGAGTGCAAAAACGCACGACGCGGTAATTAAAAAGCGTACTAGCTAGCTTCTGAAGAGCGTGCGCGTGTGTATCTCGAACCGTTGGACGCCGGCAAAAATACACGATGCAAATATTCGATTATCGTGGGCGCGGTCCGTGCGAAACTTCAAATTGACGAGTGAAGAATGGTTGATCGATGCGCGAGCTGCATCGGCCGGGAATCCGGTTACGTTTAATCGAAGGTGATGGCGAACGGTGCGCGCAACATGGAAAAACACGCGTACTTGGAGGGAAATAAAGTCGTGCTGCCGAAGACCTCCGGCGACCTCGCTGTTTGCACGGTAATCTCATTACAGGTTTGTATGCCGTGTTTGTTCGCCTCGAATGTGCGACCTCGATACGACAATGTTGATGCGTTTACGCTCGATCCGGTTTATTTGAGTTGAGCAAGTCGCGGGGGCTGAACACGGTGGAAAAGCTGGTTCAACGGGAAATATGGGAGCAGCAGCAACAGCAGCAGCATGGAAATCAACAGTTACATTCGAGATATTTAAATAACACTACTTTTTAAATATCATATTATGAAAAATGGCAATTTTGTTTTACAGTTTTAATAAAGTGATGGTCAACCCAAAGATTAGAAGTTCATATTTTTATGTGTTTGCATAAATAACTTAAGGTGTTGCATACCTCCAGCCGTAGCACAAAATACTTATTACAGATGATTTATTAGTCCATGAAGTGCAAGAAAAAATTTATTTACAATAATAATAGCAACATTATTTTACAAAAATCTCATTTTATTTTTCAAATCCATTGATGTTTAAAGGAGACATCCTGGCGACTGTGAAGTAACGTTTTTTATTCAGTCGTCTAAAGAACCTTAAGAAACATAAGTAATTTAATACAAAAATTATTGTAAATATATTTTATCTTGCACTTTATGGTCTAATAAATTATGTGTAATAAGTATTTTGGTTTATTTATTTTAATACAGAGGTTCAAAAATCATTCATTTTCTCTTAATATTAATCTTCAAGTATTATGTTAGTATCGGTCGCGTATTTTGAGAACCCCCATTCTATGGAGTATAAGTTTAAACCTCCTCTTGACTAGAATGAATGTGGAGAAGAGAATTGAGTCACCCATAATAGCGTAAAAATAAAGGAGTAGTTTTGAAACGATAGTTTAAAAATTCCTGGAAAATATTTAGAAATAGTGTGTAGCAAGATATCAGGAGGCACGATCGATCTGAAACGCTGCAGCATGAGGAAGGGACGAAGCTTAAGAAAGCAAGTGGAAGAAGTCCGCCTGTGGTCAGGCGCGACTCGCCAACTGATGCAACTGAAACTATAGTCTCTGTAACTTTCCACACGTGCGCTCTGTTGAAAATTGTTTCACGTAAAAGTTATCCAAATTGATAAGAACTTTCGAAATATGCAAACGGATACCCTTGTTCCCCGTTTTTATGAGAAGTGTAGAGTCTATGTACTCTTCTATGTAATGTAAAAGGCATCTTCATACTATAACACTCAATAAAAAATTCTATCAAATTCAAAACTAATCTCAGGAACAGCTGGCAACCATTGACCTCGCAAAGTCAGCTGCACCTACAATCAGCCCATGTGCATTCAAATAATAGTCTACTTCACATTTGGGCCAAGTTGAAGAGTCCTTGTAGAAAACACTATACGTGCCAAAAACCAAATCGTATACTATAGTGTTACCGATGGCATGTAGAACATTTTCCGATAAAATTCTTTTTGTTTAATTTTCAGTTATGTAGGAATCTACCATCCCTCAAAATGAAAAAAAAAGTTAAACACAGACGGATTCCATAATTCTTTATTTGGCCAAAAATTCTCAACCCATAGAACAACCCTTATATTATACAATTATTAAAAGTATCAAGCCATAGTTCCATTTTAGGCCTAAAAAACAAAAATACAGAAAATTTAAAATAATAAAATTATAGTATTCACTATCAAGTTAATTATATTACTCACTAAAATAGTTTTAATTATATTAGGTACTCACTAATCATATTAATAACTTATTAAAAAGCATGGTAAAACAATAACAAGAAATAGAATGTACCCAATGGAAACAAAGCTACTTTTCTTTAAGAATAAAACACTTTAAACTAAATTTACTCCATTTCAGATCATTAAGAGTTAGTAGCTTTCTGCCTCACTTGGATTATTTAGCGTTTTCTTCCGGTGTAGAACACTTCAATTTTAATAATTAATTTCCATTGCATATTTCATAATTTACAAGTCATCACTTTCAATTTCCTTTGAACGAGGCCACCAACCGAACACCCTTAGCCACAACCAACTATGCTGCTTGTACAATGCCTCCAAATACAGTTCGCAATCGCTAACAACATTTTAAAACATGAAGCCATTACAGCAACAAAGTGAACTCCACGCTTCGTTCCGTCGAAGCCCCAATAAGATACAACAAAGTAACAGAGCGAAACGCCCCACCATTCCCTTAACAGGAACAACGCGAATGTCCCGCAAAGGCCACGGCACCCCAGGGGTCATAGCATATCAGGAAATTCTGTTTCCCGTCCCCGGGATTTCTCAAACAAATCGCCGCCGAGTGTCCGCTCCGTTTCGAATTCAATCCGAGCCCCGTCGAAGGGGTCGATTCCTTTCAGCGACGGGCTGCGCGATACTCCCATGCCCCGAGGTGGCTTTGAGATCGCCGAGCCGGGCTCCAAAAACATTTAATTGCGGCGAGTCAAGGAACAGCTAATTGCCGTGTATGCGAATACCGTCCGGTCAGATTTCGAGAGAGACGTCGTTCGTTTGGCATCGTCCCGTTTGCCTTTCGCCCCGGCGAGCCTGGCGCTGCTCTAAACCGGCCGAAACTAAAGGAGGAGGGCGGCAAACCAGGGCGCCACGCTGTGTGTGCCATACCGGGGCGCGGAAGGGACGACGCGGTCGGTCGCATCCGGTCGCCCAGCCAGCATTTTCCTCAATATTTCCATGCGCCGCGGCGAAACGATTTATCTACACCTGTTAATCGTCAGAAACATTTTTTCCCATTTATCTGCTATGTATTTTTCAATTCAATCCCGTGCAACTTCGTGCGTTTCGATTGCCGGAGATCGTTTAATCCTGTACGAGTGATTGGCAGGTAATTTGGAATTTAATCGGTACAATGCAGCGCTTCGTGTAAACTGTTGCCGCTTTGAAGAGGATTGTAATTTACAGGGGACATTCGGTGTACTGCTTTTAACCTGCTAACCGGGGTAGACGAGTTAACTCGTCGTTAGAAAATTGCTGTGCGTTGGATGTGAGATGAATTGAATCGTTACATAAATGTCGAAGCTTCGCTTGTATAAAAGGTATATTATATTTAAGGTTATTCGTCACATTTTCTGTGGACGAAATGAGTTAATTGGCTCGTAATGAGTATTCAATGTACAATTTTTAATATACTGGAAATGTTTCTGATCGAGAGGTGAGCCAATTAAGGGGTCATTCTGGTTTGCGTGCTGATAAATTAAACGAAATTCGGGAATTTATTGCGAAGAACAGAAATGGTAATTATTTACAAAAGGTAATCCTCGCCGATTTCGATGCCCTTGGGAAATGTTTTCGGAGACATGGAATAACTCTTTCCTGTACACGGTGCCGTCGCTCGGCTTTAGTTTGCGGGATATAGGTAGGAGAAAAACTGTGATCGGTAGTTGGTGTAGGCCAGATGGTGGACGCCAACTTTTGGGAGATTTACACATTTTTTATCTTAATTCTCTCAAAAGTTGGCCTCCCCCTTCTGTAGGGAGGGTGTTTCAGAACGTTAACATTGACAACATATTTTAAGGGGACCCAAAGCGGTGTGGACTGCCCTTTGGAAACAATTAACAAAGAAATATAGTACGTAATGGTATAAAACTTTTTTCTGTTTATTCAACTATATTTCTACAGTAAGTGAAGAATATAGAAGTAATAAAATTAATGTTTTTAAAATTTTTTTAAATTCGGTTTTTCATTAAATGTTTGAAAAGTGAAGTCTTGCTGTAGACTTATTTGAAACAGAAAATCGGTACGGATTCTTGATCAGCTACTATCGCCATTCTCCGAACCAGAGATAATGATTTATGTTCAAAACTAACAAGATGGCGAAAAAAATAGCAACAAAAGCTTCAAAACATTCCGAGGACACTTTGTGGGTCGGTGTTGTGTACAATTATCGAGTGTGGAGGGTTGAATTGTGGTTGTAAAGTCTTACATTATGAAGAATGAACTGGATTATACTTCTGGTCGTACACTTTGCTTTGTATGCATGGGAGCTTAGCTGGAGGAAGCTTTTCCTCTATGGAAAGGAGGTAAAATTAAAATTGTCGTTGTAAATGGACACTTACATCTGCTGAATGAGAGAACTAAGATTCAATAGCAGACAGACATTTATCCAAAGCACATCTTGCAACAATACCGCAAACAATCAATACTACCAACTCTGAAAGCTAATTAAATGACTGTGATCCCCAACTGCATAATTTCTTGCACACAATTGTCTAACGAATTGCCTATACCACTCATTACACCTCTGCGTTCTTTTACAACATCCTTTTGCCTTTCACACGTGCTGAAACCTTTATTTTTTACCACTTTCATACCTCTTAATTAGTCTCCATCTGCTAATCTGCCTTTCTGTTTTATGTAAATATTTTAGTACCTTGGCTTTAGCTCTAGCTCTTCAGCTAGCCTTAGTTTTAGTATTAGTTTTTAAGGTTAGGTGTAAAGCAGCGCTTTCGCTGGACCTCGCCATTTGCACATATTCCGCTATTACACCCTCCTTTATCTCCGTTAAACTTATATTTAAACTACTTCCTTAGTGCAATAAAGGCATTAATAGTAATAATAATAATTCTGTGTCGCATCAGTGGACATTAGGAATATTAACAAAAAGATCAAAGAAACATTATCACATAGGTATAAGAAAGCAAGAAAGAGAAAATAGTAGAGATAGATATAAAATTATATAAGATATGTAAAAGTAGAGTGTAAAAGGCGTGGTCCAGCTGTCAGCTATTATTAACCTAATCACTCTAATAACAGCGATGAAGGCATAGAATCTTAAAACCAGAAAATTACGTTTCACATCACTCCGCATATAAATTAGCACATCTTGAAATTTCAAGTCTCACTTGCACTTCCATGCACACGCAGGATTCGGCTAGCTTTTGCTGGGATGCGCGTCGCGCGAAGGACGCCCTCGGTGGACCGAGCACTCACGGGTCGCGGAAAGTGTGGCAGTTAGCGCTTCACCAAGCATGAAACCAATTTTCGAAAAGGGGGTTATTTAATTAAAGCAATTTATTCGAGTTTCACCGGGTACACCGGACAGCGCACCTTCCGTTACCTTGCCCCTCCAGCTTTTCAACCCCGCGGCCAAGCCACTCGCCCGCGCCACGGGCCAGATCTGCAATATCCACGGCCGCTGGCGGCCGGCCAATTTTCGCGATAAGCTTTTAATTATTATCTCGGAACTAGGTAAGCTCCTACGCTGACCGAATACACGCCGCGGCTCGTGCAAGCGCCGAAAGGCTTTCCATTCACCCCGACTGTCGCCCTTTCATCGAAATTGTTCGACCCTTTGTCGCTGGCGGCAGACTGATCCCCCGCTACGAATGAACCAGAACATTTGGCGCCCTCGACGTCGCGGAAAATTTCACTCGAATTAATCCACAGTTTCAAACATGAAGTGGACAGAGTTCCGCGTTTCAATTCTTCTTAATTGATATCAGGTGTCGAGTTCTAATGCTCGGGAACAGTTCTCCGCAACCAATGTGCCTGCAGACGAGGCTAAGTGTGCTGCGGCGCAATGCCTCCAAGAAGAGAAATAGCACGAATTTTTCTTTGAACAAAGTTTTCCGTCAACAAATAAATTTAACATCTGTGTTATTGCATACACGACAGAATGACGCAACATACAGTTCATTAGAATACCCGATAATACCTAATAGTAAATCTCTGGTGGGCGGGCAAACGAGTACGCCTAAGTCAGAATTATTAGTTTCGCAGGAAGACACTTAGAATATTTAAAGTGCTATGTAAGATCCGGTGTTAAATTATGATATGTTAAAAGAAACTTTTATTTTTAACTTCGATTCACAAAAAGGAAACTGTTTAAGCTTGAGGTAGAATTTGGCTTATACCTACTCGTTTGCCCAGCCACCAGAGAAATATTACTACTCTCCGTTAAGGGACAACGTTCGGTAAACGAGTGAAATGTGACACGTCGAAGAAGCGACATATTTTAATGCAGCGCGGCAGTAGAGCAGGATTCCTGCGCTCCCCCGCAGTTTCTTTTCCTCCGAGGGTTGTTCGCTCGCTCGCAAATGTACCGCGGCCCCGTTCTTGACAGGCTGCCCGAAACTTTCGGATACGACGACGACGTATTCCTGTTCGCGGTGAGAAACACCGCCGAAGGCAACGAAGGGGTTCGCGAGCTCATCTTCCAACTTCCCACTCGGCCTTGCTCGCGTGCTCGCTCGGGGGTTGCCACCCCCGATTGACGGCCGCCTCGGATTCGAAAGTAAGACGAACTAATCAAATCCTCCCGGCCAACTAATTATAAACTAACCCCGCGAATTAAATCTGAGTCATCGCGAGGAATTTTCATGGTAATTAATCTCTCGCGGCTCGAGGGCTAATAAAGCCGAGCAACCAGTCGTAGACTGTCATTCAATCTCAAAGATTATTTCGAAATATCGTGCGGTTCCTGCGATGGCTCCGTTTGCTCAAGGAACTCGATTAAAGAACGCTTTTTAGCGAGCAACTTCCGCGGAATACAACCCGCTGCTGGGCTCCGTGCTCGTTCACTCCAGCCACAGCTTCTTCAAATTAAAAATACAGACTCGAGAAATGGGAATGTTTCGATTTAAAACTATTCGCCCGGGGTGGTTTCAAGTTCTTTCTCTGTCTACGGTTGCTTATGGCGCGGAAACTTTTTTAGATGCCCAAGCAGAAGGGAACGCTGGAGCGCGCGGCTACAAACGCTGCTGCTGTTCGTGTTGCTGAAGGTGCACAGTCTTCACGGTTGAAAATGAGCGCTTCTTTCAACGCGGATCACGTTAAGCAAACTTAGACGCAGATTACATTTCTGGGAGTGTTTAACAGTACTAAATTGCGGTTTCCTGTAATTGAGTGGAAAAAAGGCACTTGCCACAATTTTATGATTTTAATGCGATACGAAATTGTAATTATTTTACACAGTAGGTATTTGAATTAGATGGTAAATGACAACTGTAATCAAATTTTAACTAAAAATGACCCATTTTATAACTATTTTCCACTGCTCTCCCCAATTTCAAATATATTCTTGATTTTAACAGAAATTCAACAGCCCCCAGTGGATTTTGGGCGAAGCTTGGAACGGTTTTCGGTAATTTGTAGCACGACTTCCTGACTGTGAGCTCGCAATTCAAAACGCGACTGCTAGTCCACCAACAATCTTATCCTATCGCTTTTCTCATTAATACAGTGTCGAGAAGGGGGTCCTGTTATCTGATTCACGGAGGCAAGTACAAATTGCCGGCTGGCTCGATAGCTGTGGCCGTCCAATGCAAAAGATCGCATCGCGACGCCAGACGCGAAAAATACTACGAAACACTGTCCGACATCTGATACCCAGCAATCAATCCAGACAATGGGGAAACAAGATGTCGGAGGATTTTCTTCTGTGACAATCGATGCGCTTGTGCTCCCTGCAATTGCTATTCTATAAAGCGTATCACGGTTGAAATGAGAAGCTTGTGATCGTTCGTGTAGAGACCTATAAAATTTTTGAGGTTAGAAAGGGTTAGGAAGTTCACATGATTGAGACACAGTACATTAACCGCACTAACACTAATTTTATTCTAATTACACTAACTTATGAATCTACTATACAACATGTACGTGCGCGAGCGGTTTCGTGAAAAAAGCGATGCTTTCCGAAGCTTCTTTTTTTCTGGCATGCAGAAGGTTGCTGGTTCGCGCTGCGAACAGTCGAGCGAGGAGGATCCTCCTAGAGTACTAATGAGGTGAGTAACCACATCCGCCATATTGGACCCAGTCGAGCGTTCTGTAGCGTTAGTAAACTTAACCTAAAACACACAAATTCATTGCCACATTTATTTTGATTACAATAACAAATAATTAGTGAATATTTTTCACGCGGATTTTACTACCGGATCTATCGTAACTACCGTATTTCAATATATTTTAACAAACTTTTAATATTGTTTTCTCTTTAGTTCTCTAATCTTCCCAGCGCTACTGGCGCTTCTAGCGTACAGTGGGTCCAGGGACAGTGTGGCCAACTTCAGAGTTGTACTCTATATCGCGCGCGCTTGGCCTGGCTGGAACTGAAAATGGCGGCTTCCGGCTCATTGGCCACACTGTCCCTGGACCCACTGTATTCTAGCGGCCAGCGCTATTCTTCGTGCAGTGAACCGCCACAAAAAAAGAGCACTGTGTGGGAACGTAGACGTAGAATAGCTTCGTTTTTAAAATAGCTGCATATACTTGTTTTTAACATTACTTCAATAAATCAAAGAGCAGTAAATTATTTAAAAAGTGAAAATTTTAGCATTTGTCAATTGAAGAAGTATATTTCAGTTTGAAATTACGCCACAAGGATAATATGTGTTTCCCCTGTCAGAGTTCGCAAACGGTCTTCACTTTTAAGAATCACTCGAATGAATAGCCATCTAATTTTCCAGAAGTTATACCTTGCATACCAGAGTCTTCCCCGTAGCCGGGAAATCAGCGACTGCCCGCCTCCATCAAAAGCCCATCGATCGAACCTTTCAATAGCAACGAAGCTATCAACACCGCGTCGAGGGAACAACGCGGGAACTTTATCCTCGGAACGGGGCTCGTTATTCCGCCGCAGCAAGAAAGAGCTGCCGCGTGATGGCAAGGGGAAACCATCCAACTTAAGACTTAATGAACTCGCAAAAAGAAGTACGCGAATGGGACCGCGCATCACTGGCTATATAGCCGACTTAAATAAGCAAGAAAATTTTAACGAGCTGCCCCAGAGGTGGGGAACGAAGATTCTGCGATTCTTCGAAGCACCTAGAAGTTCTCGGTTCAATTACCGATGAAAACACCTTTTCCCGGGGAATTTTCCAGCTCGCCTTTGGCCATTCTTGAAGGGGACACCGTCTCTGTCAGCGCTCGCCGCCATTTTCACAAAGCGCCTGGCATGTTTGCCTCGCGACATCGACGGTCCTAGACGTCTGCCTCTCATAAAGATCGCCCACCTCCCCCTCCTCCGTGGTGGTCTAGCCGTGAAAGGCTGGACGGGAAGAAAAACGTTTCCTCGTGCAAACAGTCTTGACTCGCGACACCACGCAATTACGCCCGGTGGTGGGGCCACCCGACGGCGGCGGGTTAATTATGCGGCTGCGCCTTTATGTTTTTTTCGACGGCGATCGAACCAGCCGTATTTTTTCGTGCGGCCGCTTTATACCCCGGAACGTCTGGGAGCCCGCCGGATAAAGACCGTCTCGGGCTCCTTCCAGCTGCATTCAAGTGTTCCTCGAAGCGCGCGAGACGCATTCTTGAGGCCAAAGATGCTGGGGAACCGCTTAGCGAACAAACGCGGCCCCATCTGTGGCTACCCCGGTTCACGTTCGACTTCTTCTCGCTTATTCTATTGCGTTTGCTCTGTGTTGTTGTTGGGATTCCTGGCCGAAGAATGTTTGACACTTTTGGGGCGGGGAGGGCTTCGATACTGGTGGGTGGTTGGAATCGGGTTCTGAAACTTTGCGGGACGGGTTGAGAGGGATTGAATAGTTGCAAGGGATAGGGGCAGAACGGGGATAGATTAGAAATAGGTAATTTGATATAGGTGTAAGTGGTTAATGAAGCTTCTATGGGGATGAACATTGTGCCTTATTTTTTAGTAGTGTCTTGGTAGACAACTTAAGATGATCTTCTGCTGTTTAATTTAGCTGACGATCATCTAACAAATATAACAAAATATCTTACGTGAATATTGCCTTCTCTCCCCTACTTCCAGCCCTATCAGCTTCTTACTGTATTCTTCAATCCACGCGAGACTGGCGATCCCAACCTCATGCGTGTCTCCCTCAATTTGCCCATCAAAAGTATTGATATATTTGTCACACGAATTGGTAGTTCCATCATTCCCCATATCCGCTATAGAATCGACGAACAAAAAGCTACCGCTTCACGGGTGCTCCCCGGTAACATTCCCACGCGGCCTCCGAAATCCGAGAATTCCGCTGGAAGCAGCGAAATTCCGAAGCTACGTTTCCACGTAAAGCGTCAAACGTCGATCCGGCTTCCAACGGAGGGTTACTACAGCTACCGTAAACCGATTAGCGCGACATTCGCGGCCGCGGGCGGTCAAAATGCTCGTTACGCTCGCGGCGTTATCGTTTACGTTCGAGGTGGGGGGCTTGCAAAGCGGCGTCTGAAGCTTGATCTCGCGAGCGCGTGCGTCCACCGACAGGAGCGCGAGGACACGCAAAGACGGTCGACGGGACTGCGGAACGTCGAATCTGTACGCGCGGCTAATCGAATTAGCCGCAATTAACCGATCGTCGAGTGCCGAACCGTGTTCCGTCCTCCAACTTCCGGCAAATGGCTTGGAAATTAAACACGCGTCCGGCTTCCCCAACCCCTCCTCTCGCCTCTGTCAACGTGCTTTCTCCTCTGCAGCTAGGGCGAAGCACGCCGCGAATAAATCGCGCCGGACGCGCGGCAGCCGTGCGAGCTGCGCTGATTTACGACACCGTTCCCTATAATTTCGACTGCTCAAACATCCTGCCGCCGCTCCACTGGCTAGTTTCGCGTCCACGGACATCTCTGCTCGCGTGATGTCCCCATCGTGCTTTGGAAGCTTCCACGATTGTTTCGCGCTGGGAGCTGCTGCGTCAGCAATGTGATCGGACATCTTTCGGTCTGCACCTTTGGTGGGCCTAACCCAGTGGAGTAATACAAAGAGGTTAGGCCGTGGAGATGAATGCGAGGTAGAGGATACCTTAACATAAACCGCTTTACTTCCCACTCTCATAACCTCCTCTAAAAATATCCCTACAGCTAGGTGTACCTATACACATATGTTCCTCTTGTATCTAGCATTCTAGAACCTTCACGTGCTTATGCCAAAAAGTTATAGACACAAACCCTGCGCGACAGACGTAAAGAGGGAAGTAAAATACGGAATTTTACCAACCACGCATATTTCTGGATACTACTCGCGTTATGGGAGTCAGCACGTTGTCATCAGAATCTTTATGCTGCGCTTTACGAGAGTATTCCCTAAAAAATTTTCCTCAGAAATTCTTCAAATTACGGCCACTCGGCTCGAAACTTTACGTTCGACATTCACGTTAGGTATATCGAGTTCTAAGTTTTACGCGGGTGGAGTTATGTTTGTTAGAGTAGCTAAGCTATAGCCCAGCAGGGATCTGTCGATGGGTTACGTGGCCCAAATCCCGAGTACCTATAACTTCCAGATTACACATTGATCCCTTCGAATAGATCGTTCCTTCTAATATTGTACGCTCCTGCCTCTAACGTGCTAACTTGTTAGATAGTCTTACTGACGAGTCCATTAACGGAGTCTGAATGGCTCAATTACAAACATACATCCATGGTCGTTCGAACTGAATGTTGAAGACCCCTCGTTTATCACTTCCCAAATTATCTTGATACGTATAAATTTATGCTTTGAAGTTTCCATCCCTTGATCCTGCGTTTCCATGTTAACAGTCATTAGAATTAGGGAGTCATAAACTAAATAGTCTAATCATCGGGTTATGTATCCCACCGCGAGTAGAAGACCACACATAATCCCAAAGAAACTGATCTTGGTAGAAAAAGTTACATTCCCTACATCCCTAGAAATCACCTGAGTTCTCTACCACGCCTTCTTTCCCACCCTGCAATCCACCAGGGACATTTAGGTGTTCGTCCCGCACCCGTGATACGTGAAAGCTTAACGAGACACATTATCATCGTTCCACCATTCGCGGTCCAATTTACCCGCTTCCACTCCGCGCCCGGTTAAATTAATTCCCGAGATTAATCCTCATTAAATTTAATCCCCGCCTCGTCTCCAGCGCGGCGTGATAAAAGTTGAGAAACACTGTTGGGGTCGGGTGGAATAACTCTTTGGTCGTTGCCCGCGCAATCGAATTCCTGGAATAAATCGTCGCTGCAGGGGAAGCATTGTTCCAGCGACGTCCGATCGAGCCCTTACAATTTCCCCGAGATCCCGCTTAAATTCCCTAGAAGCGGTCCGCGTCTCGCAACGCCCCATTGTTTCGCCAACAGGGGATCGAAAGTTAATGCGAAAGGGGTTTCGGTCGGGGCGAGAATTTCGCCGTATATTCCCCAGTTTCGAGGGTTTTCGAACGCGAGCGGGCAAAGTCCCAGCGACACGGGCAACTCCCGAATTGCCGGCTCCGTCCAGCTTTATTTCGCTCTGCGGGGAAGCTCGCGTGCGTGGCCGACGGGCGGTACGCTCGGCGCTGTGTTTTTCGCGCTATGAGGACGCACCGAAAGCGGATCCAAGCGGAATAATTCCCTGCCCCGTGTTCTCGCTCGTCTCGCCCATAAATAATTCGGAGCCGCGGCGAACCGAACGCGAATAAACTCGTCCCGGTCGCAGCCGAGGGACGAGGATTGTTGCGTTGCGCCGCGAATCGGGGATCGCGAAGCCAAAACGACTGCGGCGGTTTATTTTCTGGGAATTAGTTCCTTTGACAATTTGCGGTCCCGCTGCTGTTCGGGGAATCCTCCGACTGGGAGCGTTCAACCTCTGATTACGTTTAGAATCTCTTGGGCGTAGAATTGAAAATGTGATTGTACACTTTCTTTCTTAAATTTCCATAAACTTCGATTTAATGGGCGGATGTGGAGACACGAGAACTCTGAATATTTCTTTCGCGCGACTTTCTTCCTTCCTTCCGCCCTTTTTTCACTCCCGCCGCAGCATTGTTCTCGCGCGACAGTAACTACCGCCCGCGACTTCCTCTGTTTTAATGAAAACGGGCATATTTCGCTCGCATAGCACCTGTGAACTGTAGAGGTCCGCGACGCGTCTGCAAATTTCGACCGGTAGGTACATATATTGAGGTTAGAAATCGAAGTTGCGAGACGAAACGCGTGAACACTACCGGCATCCGTGACTAGGGGCGTTCGATTCCGATTCAATTTTGATTAAAAAATCGATTTTTAGAACTGATTCTTTCGTATTCGATTTTTTAGAAGCATCGGTTCTTATAATCCGATTTTTAATCGATTCTTTTAGGTGAATCGAAAAGCCCTATCGTGACCGTGATCAACGAGGAAGATGCCTGCAACTTTTTTCCACCCGTGACGCCACCAACACGCATTCCCATTTATACAATACATAAATGAAAAATTCGCGCGAACAATTCACACATACGCACTCGGGCACAACCACAGGAGTTGCGCTAGTGGCGCCATCTGCGCCGAGCTTTGCGTCATCTTCCCCACTGACGATTTCGCCGATAATCGAGAGGCCCTGAAATCAGAGATGCAAGATGCGAAGAATTCCGACTGCAGCGCCCCTTGCGGAGGAGTAAGGAATCTCAGCTCGTGATGTCTCCGCTCTATAGAATAATATTCTTGAGTAGTACATTACACGGGCTTTTTTGGCGGGATACCGTAACAAACATGCGCGAATGTAGATTAACCGTCATTACTCTACGTTCGCGCATGTTTGTTACGGTATCCCGCCAAAAAAGCCCGTGTAATGTACTACTCAAGAATATTATTCTATAGAGCGGAGACATCACGAGCTGAGATTCCTTACTCCTCCGCAAGGGGCGCTGCAGTCGGAATTCTTCGCATCTTGCATCTCTGCCTGAAATGGGACGAACATAAATATAACCTCTATCGGCGCTGTCAGGTGACAGCGTCAGTATTATTTCATCTCCTCGCGAGACGTTTCCGCATTTGCAATTATAATTCCCAATTTAATATTTGTCACAAATTAGCATATTTATTAAGCGCAGTCATTAAGCGATAATTTAAGCTAGTGCATAAGTGTAATGTATAAGTTAGCACAACGAATAGCTTGTACGATACACAGCAGCGGTTTCACCTAACCTACAAAACGAAATAAAAACTTCCGCGCCGTGATTATGCTTCTTCCTACTCACAAGTCGCGCAGGAGACCGGCGAACCGAATTAGCTCGAAACCCGGCATTCGTTCCCGCGATTGATTCTAGTGTCAGACCCGAGGAGAACGCGGAGCGGACCGAATTGTTTCAACGTAGCACAGAGCTCGTGAAATAGAACTGAATTGGGAACTAACTTGGTCGCCATCAATTTAACTGAACTGAACCGAAATGCCCCCAAAATTGCTACCGGGCTCGACTCGGTATTAATATTGAACTACTCGGAGAATCGCTGCTAAATTGCCCGATCCTTTTCAGGGATCCCAACGTTCGGGACAATAAAACGAAAACGGTGCAACAGCAAGAATAACGCCTGACTGGAAATGACGTACTGCTCAGCTGACGCAGGATCCGCGCGATGTACCCGCTGCGAGTTTAACGGGAAATATTTGCCTTCAGCCAGCAGACATGGGCACAATGCAACAGCCAATCCTTGGCGAACGTAAGCAACTCGAACGGCAGCGATCCGACGATCGCGTGGCGGATTTTCTAGCTCGTTCGTTCGCCGTCTACTCGAAAATATAGCCGGATACGTTCGTTTATTCCGCAGACAAAAATCAATGAGCCGAGCGGAAGGGCGAAGTGGGGGGAGAGGGACGAAGCGACGGCCACCGGGGAAAAGACAAAGAGGGGAGAGAGATTTTCAGGGCGCGTGGACCGTGTCACAGATTTACGATCCTGTGCTTTCGACACGGGTAATGAATAGATATGTCCAAATTAGGGGCGCGGGGGGGAGGCTGGTTCCGGCTAGAAAATAATTCGCGCTGAATTGGAACAGGAATTTCAAAGGATGTTACCGAGCAGCGCGGTTAATCGGGCAAATTACTCGCGATGCTTTACGGCGCCGTTCTGTTGGCCAATAAGAAGACAGGAGCTCGTCCCGGTCCCATTTTCGCGCGATTACCTCGAACGCTCCGCGAATCGACCAGAATCGCGCAGCTCAGCCGCGCGGAACTGCCGGCGCATCGACGGTGAGGTTTTTCACGTCGCGTGGGAAAAGACTGCACACAGAACGGCGTCGTTTGCGTGAGAGAAGCGGGAGGACGCGCTGGGAATTGGATAAGGACGATATTTCGCGACGGGTTTAACGCCGCTGCTAGTGGATCGTGACTTTGCTAGGGCGCGGGAATCTCGTTGCCCCGCGTTATCGGCGATTGCGATTGGGAAACGGCTCGGGATAATCGATTTCACGTTTTTTGAACGGTGAACAACGTAGCCGGAACAATGCTCTATTTTAAACGGCGGCGAAAAATAACGCGGAACACTCGCCGATATCGGTTAACACATGTTTTATAAAATGTTGCGATGTTTGCGTGGGGATAACAGTTAGTCCTGCTTCGCACTTTTACTCGCGTTGGTGGGGTTTTGGGGAATATACAAATATTTGGGTTTAGAATATTTGTTCTATGTTCCGAATACCAAACACGTCACAAACCTTTATATATATATTCTCATCAAACACATTCACCCATCTAGATTTCAATTTCTTCTGTGATGAAATGGTCCTTTTTAAACTTTGTTACGTACTGCGTAGACTTTACTGTGGGCCATTGAGACTAAGGTAAGTGGGGACAGTCGAACCCAATACCGATATTATTTATTTTATTAGAATAAAACTGGTATGGTCAGAATTTTATGCTGATTCAGAAAAACTGGTCGAAATTTGCTTTACGACAATATTTTCTGAAAATCGGGTGGAAAACTAAGGTCGTGATATCTGACCATCTCTCTCTCTCTCTCTCTCTCGAGGTTCTACGAGAGATGGCTCGCGACTTTGGGAGAGACGACCTGCATAATTTTCATGAAGAAAGAATAAAGAAGAAAGCAAAATTATTCACAACAGCAGATTTATTGAAATTTTAATTTTTTACGCTAAACAAGTGAAGAACACATCAAATAAAAGCTGAACTACATACTGGCGATTAGCAAAGTAATCGAATACATAAGTACTTACATGCGATCAGAAAAAAATTCAGACAAAAGTTTAATGGTAGATACAACACGCAGTAATAAGTGATTACCACCGCTCCTGTAGGTGTTTCCCCTTCCATTAACTGCAATTAACCGCTACGAACCCTGACAATAAGCGCTGCAAGCTTGTGTCGACAAAATTTTGAAGAGTTTAAAAAAGAATACCTAACGAAAAAAACGTTTTCCAAATTTTTGTTAACGCAGCTTTTCAGCAACTGCACCATTAAACTTGCCCAACAATTCCATGTTCCTCCCCAAAAAAGAATTTTAATTCTGGCCCACTGGCAAGATATAAAAATCTACGTCAGCGTGAATAGTTCACCAATGCGAGCTGCTCCAATTCCAAAGCAGGGAAACGATATTTTTTACCACTCAAAACCCTGAAAGCACCGACACGTGTGCGTAGACCTTAAAGGCTTCCCTTTTCGCGGGCGCAATTCAATGCGCGAACAGAAGGGTCAGAAGATCTGGATCGCGATCACGGCCCCTGAAGAGCGTTTCGGGCCGATGTAATCCATTTTGCGCCGGTCTGCGGCTCTTTGTCGCGTCAGTCGCGTCACGCGTTCCGCGTCCCTTTGGAAAAATATCGGGACGCTGGTTCCCGCTCCAGCAGCCGTGGCGAACGAGCTCGTTGATGGCCTCAAACGATTAATCGTCCCCGGGAAAGCTAATGAACGACATATATACGTCCCGACCGAAAGTGGTTGCACCCAATCATGCGGCTGGTTGCTCGGCCGACCGAGCCGTCGATCACCCATGTGTTTTCATTATATGTATTTTATCGGCTGCAATTCTTCTTCCCGCGACACCCAACGGCGACGGCGACTCGGGTCCTCCAACCCTCCCCTGTCGGGGGCGAATTCGATCGGCGAGTAGCGATGACGCGTCTCCTGGCCCGCGCTGTCCACCCGTTTCACGGGTGATCATTCGCCCCGCGGGAGGGAAACTGGGTCGAGATTTCAGGGGATATGATGGTCAACGGGGAAATTGATTTCTGCGATCGTGATCGAGCGGATTCAGTGTAGTTTGCAACGAGCTGCGCGATTCGGGCAATGGAATGTGGCTGACGCTTGGTTACTGACAGTGTTTTTTAGAGGCTGCAACGCTGGAGGGTGCTCTGTGGATGGTCGACAGGTTCTTCTTGCAGTGGTATTTTTTGTGTATAGGTAATTTTAAATAGAGCTTGGGTTAGGAGCTTGATGTGCTTCGAGATGGATTGGTTAAGAGTTGGATGGCTCCTAAATGTGGGATTTTGCGATTTGGATGTGTTAGTTTTTCGCGAGTCTAAGAATATAAGTTTATTCTATATTTAATATGAAGAAAGCTATTCCATTCAAATATTTATATTTTATTTATAATATAGGTGCTGTTTTCATGATTTTAAAAAATCAATGAATAGGTAGTTGGGAAAGTTGAAATAAATAGGCAGTAAGTTGGTTTGAAAATGTGCGGATGGCAAAGTGTGTAGTAAATCGATAGGATTTCCTTTACACGAAATTTCATTTCCCCACAATTTTTTCAATTATTTGAGTCAATCATTGAAGAAAAATTATTTTTTCCTATTTTATATGATCAGTGCAGGCTATTGGAATACATTATTGCTACTAAGTCAATTTCGTAAAAAATGTGGGTCTAAAATGCCTCATGCTAAATGCTAACATTTACCTCCAAAAATCGCACTCAGCATCAGGTAGAGAATTGCCGTAATAATTGTCCACAGACAATTTGGCATCCGCTGAAATATAAATCCCCGTTCGAGCAAAAACGAACAATTTCCACCTGCGGTTACACTGCTTCCGCCCTGCCCGCCTCTCCCCACCCTCCGCAACCCCCACGGCTCATGCTTTTCACGGGCTGCTCGCCGATCGAATCACATTTATTTGCGCCTTCCGCGATCCCATCCGACACCAGCGTAATTCGGACGGATGTTTGATTTCGGCATAAATCGCCCGTGAATTGTCCATCCGCCGAAACCACCCCCAGTTGGATTGCATTCCTCCGTTTCCCCACGCGTTCGATCCACTCGTTCCTTCATTGGCGAGTCGATTTTCCGCGAGCCCTCGCTGATACGCGGAATTGAATTTCGAAAGAACCGCTCTTTCCCTCGAGGGGATGTTTTCGCGAGGTCGCGGAACGATTTCTTAAATTCGTAGAGCCTGGACGAATCGAAGAGGCGTTTCGCATGTCGGGTTCCTTCCTCTCCTCAATTCCGTTCGCTTCTTCGGGGCCAGTGGATTTTTTCCGCGACCAGCGGTCGACGGGGAGATTAATCGACAGGTGGAACGTTAAATGAACAATGCCTCTCGGGCAAAAGTAGCCATCTCGATGGAGACCGATGGCGTCCATTTATTTCGTCCAACCCTTTTCTCGCTCTTTCCCCTTTCTTGCCCGTTTTTTTTTCCCGCCTGCCGACTGCTTCATTGTTCGACCATCTTACTCTCGATTCCTCGTTAGTCTTCATCTTCTGCTTGCGTGCCCACACCACTATCGTAGCTGCACGCTTCTCTCTCAAGCGAGCATTTCCATTCGACCCAAATCTCTGAAGCCTGCGACGCTGCCTCTGATTCGTACACCGAAAACAACTTCGTAAACCTCGCTCTGTCTTATCATTCTCGTTTCTGCTGCGAAGCTCGTAAACAACAACTGCGACGCTTTTTTCCAGGTCAGATGCAAAACAGTGGTGGGGCATTTCTTTGCTAATTTAGTCCGAGTAGTCTGAGAAATTTTAAGCAAATTTTATTATGGGGTTACGTTCTTTCGGGAGAGCGCAGAATAGAGTTATTTTTAGGAATTTTGTTTCGTAGAAGAAAACGTTATATTTGAAAATCAAGGCATACACCTTTTTGGGTATAAATTAAGCTGTATGATCTTCGAAAAGAAATTTGATATCTTAAGAAACGATGCCACAGCAGCTCTTCATAGTTACAGCATTTCGGTGCCCAAAATATGTCAGAGATTACTGGACCGATTTGAATAAAATTTTGCAGGAATATTTTTAAGACTAGGTATACTCTAGTACTTCTTGAAGCTGATTTTTAAAAAATTCATTTTTTAAAAATGCCAGCTCAAAATCAAACATGTGCTTTTCGACCCAAGTTTTCATGTTCTTTTGTGAATAAAAAAAACAAGACACGAATTGAAAAATCGGTTGGGACAAGTATTAGATTATAGTCTCAAGAATATTCGTACAAAATTTTATTCAAATCGGTCCAGTTACCTCTGAGATATTTTTGTTTATACCGCAAACGTGAAGAGTCCTTGTGAGAAGAGACCGAGAATACATCTGAATTTATACACAACAAGGTACATATCTTAATTTTAAAATATAACTTTTTTATATAAAAAAGAAATTCTTAAAAATAACCTTGTCAGAGGGATGTAACACCTTAAGCAAGTGATGGTTCATTTCTGACTCGCATCCATCACTACCTACTTTCCCCCACCACCCCTTTCTCCACCTTCATTTAGGGGATTGTGGTGTTTGCGTGCATTACGAACATTTGTCGCGTTCGCCGATTCCATATCAGCCGACCGTTGTCACGTCAAAACGTTTGCTTGGCGCCAACCAGCTTGCGCTATCGATTTTCGATGCTTGCTCAGCGGCTGGCTCTGTTGCGGTTGATTGACTCAAGTAGCTCGCCAGCCGTCCATCGCTGACTTTTAATGCCGACACTTTTCAGCGATACCTTGATTGGCTCTTTCACGGCCTTTCTGTTTCTTCCATCGCCATTACGGCTCGCAGTTATTCCATCTGCCCAAGCGGAACTTTTCAGTCGAGGACTTGACGCTTCAACGGAGACTTGAGAAGGTGAACATCCTTAAAAATAGCAGGAACACTTGGGCTATTTTCACGTGAACACGTCTATGCTTTACGATCGAAAGCTCATCTGTTAGGTTAAACGTTCATTCCTGTCTATTTGTTCTGCTAAACTGGAGTTAAGAATCAATTTTTTACTTTGGAAATTTGAAGTTACTGCTCTTATGAGCCACCAAGTTTTAAGCTCTTGCAGTGCCAGTCTCAATAGATTCCACGTAACAACTGTTTTTTTTTATTTTTCAGTACTACAGTGCTGTATTGAAAGAAGGATGGTGTTTCTGCCTCGGACTAAAATATGTAAATCTTGAAAAATTGAAATTTATTCTGAATAAAAGTAAACACCATTTAATCAGTTCACATTTAATAAACAGATTAATTACCTGTAAAATCAGTGCATCCCCGTTTCCGTGATATCACCTTGACGTTCTTTACACCACAAACACTAGAATACTCGAAGACTACAATCCCAGTGAAACTCAGCAACTGTTTAGCACAAGCCCCCGTGGCACGCAAACCATCCATAAGTCGACGTTCCGTCCAGAAGTGTGCAATCTGTTCCCCGAGCAGACTTTCCGCATAAGTCTAACGTAAACCGCGATTTTTCAAAGCCGTTATGCATTTCCCTCGGCCGTGGTTCGTCAGAGTAATTTCAGCGATAAATATTCGCGGGCAGGAGGTGGAGGTTGCGAAAGCGTTGAACGAAAGCGTGCGTGCAGTAAGCGCGTGCCATAACCTCCAAGAGCGCGCTGCTCCTCGAGAAGAATTATTACCGACCGAGTCGAAGGGGCGGGGAGGACTTTCAATCGCAGGTTCGTTTCGTAGATAGTCGCGTAACGAGTGACGCGCGCTTAACGAGAGGGGGCCAAGTGAATTTTCCGCCGACCATAATCCGGCTTAATTTGATCCACGATCAGGCGACGCGACGGGTCCGCGGACGTCGGGAAGAAAAATTATTTCGTTGACAAAGGCGCTCCGAGCGAAAACAGATTAAGCGGCTTAGCGCGGCGGCGGGTGGTTTTTCAGCAACTTAAATTACGAAGTTCCTTGCGCTTTCTCTCGCCCACCCCCCACCAGTTACTCCAGTTACTCGCCTTCATTTCGAATTACTTTGATAATTGCTTATTGTCGTCCCATTAATTCTGCCTCGTTGATTGTATTCTCCCTTTGAGATTGTCCTCGCCTTCTTCGTCCACGGTCTTCGTATTCTTTGTCACTTATTTCCTCGTTTTACCTGCCCGCTGTGTATTATGCAGTCTTCCTCGCGGGAGGATGAATCTACAATAGGTGGTTAAACTTTCGGGGATTGTTCTACTATTTGTCTCGGAGATCGGGTAGAAGCTTCCCTTCTTCGACTTGAACAGACTTTTTGCTTGTAAGGGAGCTTCAGCGCAGCGCCTAAAGGCCGGATGGGTAAAAGCACTTCTCGTGGAGAATTGTCTGACATTTGCCAGGCATATCCGAGTCGGCGAGAACGTAGGTATGTGACTCGGGATGTGAGAACTGGAATCTCAAAGTGGCAGGACCCTTTGACGTCCACGCTGCGTGAACGCGAGTAGTGTTGCGAGCTGACAAAATTGAATCCGAGGTAAATGGGACGCTTCTTGACTCTTCCTGTAGAATGTAGTAGGTATGGTTCTAAGGAACACATCGTTAGTAAGTAGCAATCATCTTAGGTTTATAGACATCTGTCGTGTTTAGGTTATGTAGGCTAGCAAATTCGATTAATCACCGCGTAGATCTCTTCTATGGACCACTTAACAGTTTTTACAGATCCCTTACAAAGTAAACCTTGGGTAGTAAAATTTAGGTCCGTTAATTAATAAATAAATACAAATAAATTAATCGGTCAACTACTAAATTTAACCCATCCATAGAAATTCTTCTTTAAATGCGCAATCTAGTCTAATTCAAAGGGTCTAGTCGGGGAAGCATAGGGAAAACGGCTCTAGTACCAAATTTAGTGTTTAGGGGGGTATTTATTTAGGTTTTATATTCATTTTATTATTTTTTAATATGTTCCATCAAGCCAGGTAGTAGCTAAGTAGTGAGGCTTTACTCCTGATTTTTCCGTAGATGTCATTCTAAGGGAATGTTTGCAAAAACAACCCCCAAAAACTGAATTCCTCTATTTTCACCATTAATGATAGATCTGCAATTTCGAAAAGAATGTAGTAGAGCTAAAAAGTAAAAATATCTTAAGTAGTTTTTGAGAAAAAAAAATCCAAAGTGCAGGGCTGCTATCCCCATATCGTGCTAACGAGAGGGGGTACAGATCTGAAATTACTTTCAGTGATTTCTTAGGCAAAGAGCATTATTTGGTGTACATAAATACTGAAATTAATGCTGGGACCATTTTCCCTACCCGTAACTAGACCCTTTCACTATAAAACTTCCTATAAAATTTCCTATTCCTCGCGATGCACCCCCTAATAAATTACTCCCTAGAGATTTAATCAGAAGCTGCCATCTTTGAGGGCCGTAAAAATACCCGGCGCTCGTTTCACGCCAGTTTTGACCGATCGCCAGTTTGGCCGCGGAGGGGTAGAAAAAATAGGGGGTCGGATCGAGCCTCGGCCGGTCGTCCTTTAAAAACAGCAGAACCGTGCTCGATGCCGCGATAACCGGATAATACGTATGGCCAACTGTTACTCGCCGACAGGCGTATCGCTCGCGCGTTCCCGCGCCGCTGAATAAATCGGTGTCCATTAGTTTGCCACCGTTGAAAAATACGCGGCGCCGCGACGGAACGAGGACGGCTGCCTTCCGAAAAAATGAATATCGCGCGGATTTATGCGCCGGGTTGGGCGAGCAGTGAGCGGGAGGGGGTTCGGGAGCGACGAAATAAAGGAGAAGCAGGTCTAGAGAGGCAGGGGAAAAAGCGCCCTCGCGCGATCGTGTCGACTGAACTAAGGCGAGGGGAGGGTCGGGGCGAAAGCGTACCCCATCGTGCCAGGTGTTAATGTTCCCTTCTTTTTTTCGCCTTCTACCTCCGACAGACATTTCCATTTCACGGAAATCGAACAGGCGTGAAACTCGTGGCCATCGGCCTGTGAAATCTCGAAATTTCCTGACGGCCGTGCGATCACGAAACGCCCGGCGTCGTTACGTTGGACCTTTCTGGACATAAAACGACCAGAGGATAGCGGCTTACGAGCGTGATTCGGCCAACGGTGGGATATGTTGGTATTTAACCCAGTCGTTCACGAATTCGAGCAGCTTTTGGTCGGCTCGCGGTGTGTATGTTTTAGTCTGGTGCTGTGGACCACCTCCTCTGTGTTTGATAACAGGGGAACTGTTTGGGGGAGCAGATTTTGTTGGTGGATGCTGGTGTGTTTTCTTGTTGGACTTCTCTTCTTGGGGAAATTTTGGTATTCGGGGGTGTGTGGATTGAATGTATAGGACTACAAGGAGTTTAAAGTTCATCCCTGAATGGGCAATTTATCAACGAGTATTTTTAATTTGGCCATAGATGTTCTTCCCGAGTTCTCTTGAAATGCAGTATTTTCTAAGTACTCTTCTTCCTATTCTGAGGTTTATCTTATGTATTTCTGCTATTAAAATGCGAATACACAATTCTCTGCTTTGAATAATCTAATACAGAGGGGTAAAAGTCGGCAAGGAGAAAAGGTAGGTTTCTTTTTTTCTTTGATTACATTTCTCACATATATAAGTTCCCAAAGATGGCGTTTCAAGAAACTTCTTATCTTGCGCAACGAACTCTAGTCACGCAAGGTAGGTGTAGTTGGCGTGGAGTTGAAGAGTATGACTGCAAAGGAGAAAAGGGATTGCTTGGGGTCTTGCTTGTGGATTCATTACTAACGTTTTACCTAAATATTAGACCCTACCCCAGACGAGGGGGTATTATACGGTGGGACAAACCAGGTATATATAGGAGTCAGTAGTTGAAGGAGCGCTTGCGAGAGAACGGCATCGGTTAAAATGCCATCTGGTGGCGAGCAGCGGAGATATCGCTACAGCGGTTTAATATATTTCAGTCCCGTCACTGTCAGTAGTGAAAAATATCGTTTCCCTGTTATGGAATGCAGCAGTTCACACTTGTCCGTGTCAGTTATTGGTACTGAAACAAACGGACCACCGACACCGACGTCACAGAACTGATATGTGCGAGCGCGCCTTAAATCTGCCACGCAAGTTTCTGTGGCCACTTTCCGTTTCATCTCGCGTCCTACATTTACCTCGAATTCTACCTAACCTTCTCGTCACAAACAAAGACCACCAACGAAACTTTATGACTATTTACATTTTCAGTCATAAACTCGGCTCTTTTGCAAAGAATTGAAAACACCAAAATAGGCTACGACAAGTAATAGTTTCTTTTGCCTACTTCAAGAATAATTTTTTCTTTTCTCTTTCAGATGAAAAACAGCGAGGTCGTGATGGTTACCGCAGATGCCTTGCCTAAAAAACCGTTTTACGGAAACAGCCACCACGCAGTTTCAGCTCCGAATTTTTTACTAAAAATTTCACATTTTATGGTCAAGAGTATATCCTTTCTAATGTATATAGTGTTTCTTTGATAAAAACATTTCTTCACCAAAAAAAATTCTTCAAATCCATCCTAGTATTTCGCCTCCTAGGTGGATGTTGCCCCTTAAGTTTCACAGAATTTAATGACAGCTCGCATGTTACACCCCCAAAACGATCCCAATTTCCCCGAAACCGGAGCCTCGCTAAAATCAATGTTTACAAAATTACTATGTCCCGTCCACGCGAATCCGGGCCGCCATTAAATCTCATCGAAAGATTGCACGGCCATATCAAACGCGATCAGGTTAACGGGATACACGCCAGGCGAATCGAGCGAATTTATTAGAATCCGTTAAATCGGGAATTGCTTTATTCCGACTCCCCTTTCCCCGTTCTCCTTGCCCATACCCCCCCCCCCCCCCCCCTCGCTTTCTCCCAACAGCTCGGTCGCGAGAACGCACCGTGGCTCGCTGATTAACTATTCCATTTCCTCGTATAGCCGGCCAAATTTCAATTACCGAATCGGACCGTCGGTTTTTGTAAACAGACCCAGGCGGAGGGGGGGGGGGGCTAACCGGGGGAGGGACCAGGCTTTTGTCCACTGCACGTTTACGACGAATCGCCAGCGTCCCTGTCCTGCCTCGCTCCGACTCGTTCTTGTTTAACTTTTACGCTAATCTACTTACAATTACAGGGGGCAGATTCGCGGTGCACGATGTCGTCCCTTTGACGGCGGACGCGTGCACGGTTGATGGGGGAGTGTGTATTTTCGGATCGACCCGACAGAAGTTTTGCATACTTGTGTCAGAGGGCTGGCAGAGCTTGTAACAGGGTTTGGGTCTTTGCTATTTTTGAACAAATGGTTTCAGTTTTGTTATCGTCGAGTGGTATGGGAATTACACTGAAGTGGTAGTTATTCATAATATTAACGATTTTTTTGTAGAGTTTCCCTAGCGCCGAACGCTAAAGGGTTACACCACTTCGAAAATGGAAACAGGAAGTTTTTAATAGTTTATAGTCGCAAAAATATTTTAAATGCGTTCTGTAGTAAATTTCATGTAGAAAATGAAAATGTTGGATTTATTGCTCTTGGTCCAACTGTTTTGAAATTATTGTGGCATTTTGTTCCAGAGAAAGAAGCAACATTTTTTCGTGTATTTTAATAGCTGTACAATAAATGCTTCGTTACAGATTTTTCATTTCTTTTACATTTCATAAAAAAAATATCTCAAACACAGCTGGTTTTTTACACTCCAAAGTGGTGGCACCCCTTAAGGTTTTCCTTAAGTAAGAAGAAATAAATAATATTACAAGTGTACTTGTGTACAAAGAGAAGAAAAATATTCAAATAGTAATCAAAAAAGGACAAATGGTAAAAATTCTGTAATATTGCACGTGATATTCACCTGTCATCGTTGAGAGAGTGATGCTTTCGCCTCTCTAGTCTCCAAGGACGAGCATGTCTCATAAACTCCAGGTAACCGAAGCGCAGGATCGAAATTAGTCATAACGTTTCTGGTGGATGTAGGTGCAAGACGAAGTCGAGGCTGGGGGAAATTCCGTCTGGGGAACATGCGTCAGTATTCTCGCACCACGTCTTGAAGCAGAGTGTACAAAGGACACGAAGGAAGAGTAGCGATGAAATACATAGCAATAAACTAATACAAATCAGTCGTCAGATAAGAATGTATACACCTTTTTGTGCAACTTGAGTTTTTATATGCAACACATAGTTCGTGACTGTTTTTTTTATGCTGTATAAAAATCACATTTATATCTATTTCATAAGTTTATCAAAAATAATATTTTTGTTCATTGAACATCCCTGAATCTTAGGTACCATTGCATGTTTAAATATATTTTGTTCGAAAATACGAAAAAATGGATATAAGAATATTTCAGCACTAAGCCACCGAAGTGTTCGTCAATCCACAAATTATTTAATTACGATGTTATTCGCCATTTGTAGAGAATTTTCGATGCGATTCACTTTCTCTCAGCAAAGGGTAGTCATTGTCAGTGGTGGACTAGCCAGGGTGTCAGCTTGCCCAAAGGTAAGTGGTCCTTGTAGGCCCCTGACGAGGCGAGCCCCCTTAAACACTGTAATTACTAAAAAAATACATTTATTTCATAAAAACTTTAATGTCACTTTTTTGCCACTTATGTATTTTTTGAAAATTTTATATATTTCTTATAAAAATTAAATGATAGTCTTCTAGTTGCGGCTAGGCCCCCTTTGTCTCTTGGCAAACCAATATTTTTAGACCCCGTCCGTCACGGGCCATTGCTCAATCAACGTATCATACACAGTATATAGAATTACTTGAGCTGATTCTTCGGGGTGTTTAGAGAAAGCTCATAGATATCTTCTCACAGGCTGAAGTTCCCTCGAGTCACGGGCGTGGGCTCGAGAGCAAACGATCCGTTATTATTGCAATTTGTCAGCTGTTTCCTCAATACACGCAATTTCCGCGATCCCAGCCTGTCGTTATTAGTGAAAACATTTGCCCGTGCTCGCGAGAAAGCTACAGCCACTGAGTTGCTTTATAAACAACGCGGCCTTGGCCGCGCTTCGATCGCCATTTAAATGTTGCTCTTCGAATCGCTTCGTTTATACTTTCCACTCAACCCTTCCTCCTTTCTGTAACTTTGCAGAGAGCTGGGTAATTAATTCATTTCCAGCGGACCAACTAAGAATACACAGTCGCTTTTTCTGCGAGCTCCTTCGAGTCATGAGTCGTGGGAGAGCTCTGCATTTTGCAGTGCCAGCAAAGGCTGGAGTTATCATAGTTTCATTGTTGAATATTAATAATGATATTGCTACTAGGAAAATATTATTGCAAAATTTATTTATTGCAAAACCGTGGAGCTCACTATCTTGGCCAAAATAAGTTAGAAACGAATTATTTTAAACTTAAATGTAAGATCGAATTTAAGAGCGATGCAATAAATATTTCCAGCCCTTACTGTAAAAATACAGCTTCCAAACTTAAAATTAACCCTTCGTGTAACACGGAATATATCGCACCCCAGGATATATTTTTGCCAATATTTCTGTAGATTTTTCTAAGAGGGTTAAAATACTTCCATCCTTCAATAAAAACCTGTATGAAACAGTATACTAAACATATGTTATTCCACTTGCTCAAAAATGGAAATTTACCACCTACACGTACACAAATGCAAAACAATAAAGGACCATCTTATGCGAAATGATATAATTTTGCTTCACACATTTTTTAACACCTAAAATGTCATCAACAATGCAACTGCTTATATTCTACGGTACCCATATAAACTATTTAACTCCTCTCGCTAATTGTAAATTGACCCCAAATTCTCCAGTATTTAACGTCACCGCCAGTCGCCCATAACATCGCCCGAGAAAACGGGAAGTCGACGATTCCGTATTCCGGTTGCGCGCAACAGTGTTCTTTAGTCAATTTCGTTCGCTGTCATACTTAAGTTCCCGGAGCCGAAAGGATAACAGAAGTTCTCCTCATATCTCTTAATTCGATTCAACGTACGAGCTCCGTAGCGCGACTACGTGGCGAGGATACCAGAACCTCCCCCTGCACCCTCCCCACAATGCTCTGTCCCAGTAGCCAGCCCGAAGGATCCTAAACTTTTGCTCCGCGCAACAAACACCCTCGCCCCCGAGGCAGCCCGTTTCCGTTTCCCATTACCGCCATTTCCGTTCACCATTACCCTCGAAAATATTCTGCAACGAGGGGGAGAGCAACGGTACACGTAGAAATAAGGTGGTGAGGTCTCGAGTTGAAGAATTTGAGAAACAAAGTTTCACGATTCGATGCCTTCCGCTCGTTGCAACCCCCAGCCTGTCTGGCGTAGAAAAAATGAAGTAGAGGCTTCCTCGAGGCCTCCTCTGCTCCCCAGCGTGCCAAGATTAATCGTCGGGGCAGAATCAAGCGGAAATTGCCTTTGCTGCTTCCCAGGAAAGTAGCGTGCGATTTCCAAAGCAAATCGTGAAACAGAGAAGCCGTCGCTCGCGTTTCGACAGGGCCGTTCTCCGTGGACGGTTCCTCTGGTAAGGGGCGTCGTCGAGGCAAGAGGAATCACGCCAACGTCTGAGACAGCACGCGTCGAAACCCGTTTCGGCATGTTGCTCGCGGCTGCTCATCCTGATTAATCGACGCAGAGGAAGCTTCGGCGAGTGGATTAAATAGAACAGTGGGGGACCATTCTTCTTCATCTGTTACAGGAGGCTGATTGGGAGGGAACCTGCGGGGAGAAATCTTCAAACTTACCTGCTTAAGCAGCGTCCAGGATGTAGTCTTTGTAAAACTTTGCTAGGCACGGAATGAATGATGGAGCTTTTAAAGTTTTAAGTCACTGTTTTGAGTAGTTCTCTGGGCACTATCTTATTCACCGAAACGATTAACCGCTTGGATACGTGAAGCTGGGGTCCCTAGAACGCGTCAAACATCAGTCCTTTGCAACGGGGAGTATCTAAAGATAGCAAATGCAAGTACTTAACTCCACAGTTGCTCCGAGGCAATTGGTGTCCAAGCTCACGAAGCTAATCAGCCCAGTTTACCACATGGCATTCTCCCCAAAATACCCACGAAATAATGGTGTTCGATTGGCAAAATTTCGCGATGCGTTCCTTACCAGTCAGCTGCGGGCAGAATTTTTCGTCTTTCTGGGGGGGTGGTAGCCTAGGGGCCGAGGCGGGGGGGGGGGGTGCAGAAAGGGGGAGTGCTGGATCAATAGTACCGTTGCCGCCTCACTCAATTTGCTCTCCCTTCCTTCTCCCGAATTTGTGCGAGTTCACTCGGCAATGTTCATTAACCGTGAGACCCTCGCGATGTCGTTGCTTCACTCTTTCCTCGCAGCCAGCTGACTTTTCACCCCCTTCGCTCGACCCCCTGGCCCACCGTTCTGGTCACCCTGGCCTCCCCCTGGTCGATTCCGTAGTGAATGTTGCGCTGAAAATTCCACGCTCTTGCTAGCACTGCTACTGGCGTGGTTATGTATGTGTTTTCGAGTTATCTGGGTCTTGGGTTATGGGACAGGGGATGAAGGAGAATTGTTTACTGTGGGTTGCAGCTGGATCCATGGACTTCATTCCTAGGAGAATGGTAAGCTGAGATAGGTATTAGAGTTTTCACTTGTGACTGAGTTGGGAGAGTGATAAGCTTTTATTGTAGAAATTTTCTCAATTGTGACTTCTGTCAAGGTTAACTTGAATTCAGTGGCTGCAGTATACATATGTATAGGTATTTACATACCTAAGCTTTCGCCTTTTATTTAAGAGTTCAGTTTATCAGAGAACCATTCAATTAAATGTGGCGGGTCAATTTAGACCCATCTTATATTTCGAACTACATCTGTTACTTATTAGGTACTTATGCGCCATCACTCCCGGAAGTGAGACGTTTCTCCCCCAAAAATGGTGATTTTAATTTCAATTTTTTAAGCGTGACAAATATTAAAATTTTGATTTTGTTTCAACGCAAGTAGTAGCATCAGATGCTTAACGAATAATATCAATCCTTGGAAAAATTTTCCTTGAAAATTCAGAGACTGTAACAATTTTGCCTAAAGTGAGGCATCTCTCCCAGAATTACTCTACTGGTGGCACCTATAATGAATGTAGAAATTTTAAAATCAAATTGTATTATAAAAGTAAATCACGTTACGGGTCATAGTAGACCCCGTGCTCGCCATGCAGTAGACTGGTATCCGATATATCAGGGTTGAAACGATGAGTGCAATTGCAGACATCCGGACGCATCGGTGGAGTGAAACGAGAGGTGACATGCGACGTCGTGTCTGTCACAGCGCATAACTTTCAGCTCGAGTAATTCGTTTCTTCCGTAGAAAAGTGAGACGGTGTTGCCGCGTCTTTTTTCCCCTTATCTCGTGATATCGCGTTCCACTACGTGCCAAGACTTTTTGCGCTGTTACTACCGAGGAGCACTTTGTTTCCGAGTCTGAATGAAACGAGGGTCTGGGATCTTGAACGTGGCTGTGCTCACTACGTGTCCACGCAGAATTAGTCAAACACTTGGGCAAATGGCACACTGAACAAAATGGTATGGGTGTGGTAAATCCGAAATAAGACTGGATGCCTCCTTCAGTTTTTTGTATATTAGAAGAAATTTCTGGAGGTCTACTGTAGATCCTAAAGCCTAAAGAATCTTAAACTAAACGTATTCTAGCGTCTCTACAACACTTTGATACATTCACTTTCGAGCTCTGTGATCGTCCCAGGAATCCAGTCAGAAACGTCGTAACCGCGGAGTACAACAAACCCTCGCTATGGGCTCATCTCAACTATGCGTTAAGCGCTCGCCGCCAGCCCCGAGCGCGAGCCCCTAGCGAGAGTTTATTGTACTTGCAGTAGTGCCTCGTTAACTGGCTGGTGTCCTAGACCGTATGTGGCCATTTATCCGGGCAGGTAGAGTGCTAAGAATTCGAGTGAGCGATTGAGAAGCATTCAGTGCAAGTGTGACACCGATACCTGGCACGACATAGTGAGGTTTTAAGTCGGTAAATTGTTAAAATAAACAAGCTTGGGTGTAGAGACAAGCTAGCTCCGTGAAGCTAGTTCCAAGAAGTGGTGTGGATAGCGTGGGTCAACTAACCCATACAGATGGTGATCTGTTCAAAGTGAGACGTTGAAAGTGTAGTTTCAGATTAATCAGGATTTAATACCTGATTGTCTTCAGTCCTTTACAAATTGTGTCCTTGGTTCAGTTCTACTAGCACTTTCCCCACTTTATATTACTTACTAAATTCTCTCAGCAAGTTAACTCTTGAGCATTACCCATAACGGAGGCATTCCGAAACGACGAATTAACTCTCCAGACCCCACGGACAGGTTCAACAGATCACCGTTCCTCCACTTCCAATCAACGCGACAAAATGCTGACGATTTTTCCGCACTCGATCGTAGTGGCTGCGCCAACACGAGAACGAGCGTCCCATCTCCGCTTGGAACGGAGGAATGATTCCCCGGATCCGGAAGTAATAAGGCGGTCAACAGCTGGGAGTGCCCTTATTACCAGGAAAGGGCGTCGCCATTTTTCTCCCGAAAGACAAATACCCCGCAATTTCCCTCTTCCTGTCCCTCCTTCAACCTGCCTCGTTGCAGAATTCGCGCGGTGTGCTCGACGACGTTGCCTAAGTAGAAGATCCTCGACACGGCTGCGTGCAGCTCGCGACGAGACGCGAAAACTTCCGCTCTGTCGATCGGAACAGCTCGCCCCCTCGCGATCGACCATGGAACGCCTCGTTCCCCTGCCCCGGACTGCTAGCAAGGATGGCTCCACGCTCGCGGCGAGTTACTGTTAACTGAGTTTCACCTTAGGTGGATCGCAGTGGTAACTGGATCGTCCTTAAATTATTTATTAACCAGCCGCCTGGGACTTGTCCGCGCTCACGTGCCTGCAACAGACACTTCCGGTGCTCCCTAGTTGCTCGGGCGACTCGACGTGGCTGCTGGCTTCTTTGGAGGCTTGTATATAGCTCTGGCTTACTAGTGAGTTTATGAGAAATGGGAGGCACGTTGAGAAACAATTAGATAATTAGGTAAACGGTTGGTTATGTTGGTGATTTTTATAGTAGAAGCCTTCAGTGGTTCCATTATATTTATCAATGTGTGTTAGAATTGACTTTATAAATCCCGTTCTGGGGGTAGGTATATATATGCACACGGGTCGACGGTCAGACGTGGAAGACAGACGAAACGCACGGTAATGATGAATTTCGACTGCCGAAAACTTTCTAAATGCCGAAACAATGTTACGCGGAATTTCAACGGCGGTAGAAAGTGTTCGAGTTACTTGCGCAGTGGATTATAGCAGAAATTCGGTAGGATCCTTTGTACAACTGCTCGGAGCATTTACAAGTAAAATGTTCGATCGACTCTGTTAATTGCGAGATTAAGCGGGGAGCGTGGAACTGCAGGTTGCAAGTTGAGCGGTGGAACCGTGTGGCGCGAGTTCGAAAGCTGCGTATACGAGATTAAGCGAGAGAGAAGGTTAAACTGCGCGCCGCGAGTTACGTGTTGATCGTCGGGCAAACTAGTTTTCGCTCTGTAATTCCGTGCCGCGACTGTTGGGGCATGTGCTCGCCATGGAATTAAAAAGTTTCGACGTCGAGGACGATAATCGGTCGGATCTTCGGTTTAAAAAAGCCTCCGGACGAAACGGCGCGTGCTATTACGTTCGTTAAATCGACCGCGCTATAAGCTGACGCCGCGTGTCGCTTCTGGCGATCAAAGTAATTCCGATTAGAGGCCATTTAACTCGGTGGAGTTGCTTATATAGAATTTTATTTATGCAATTGTAGGCGTTCGAGTTGGCTGAGAATTGACGGATGGTGGCGGAATATTTGAACTCGGATGTGGCCAAAACTGTTTTATTTATTCTCAATGTGACCTCAGCGTCATTTTGAATCACCATTTTCGAATTTTCGATCTTTTAACTTTTTAGTGATATTTGTACATTCGTAAGGCTTTAATAGTCTTTTTCTAGCAATTTAAATTATGATATATTGAAATTTGCATTTGAAAAAATAGTTGTGGATAAAAGAGATTTTTTGGTTAAATTTCACAAAATTTTTAAATTAAATTATTAAGGTCAAAAAATTTAACGTTTATTTTATTAGAGCACAGGATTTTGCGTGCTTCCTACAAAAGATACAGGAATATCCCATTTCGTATTCCGCGCCGCGAGATTGAGCGATCGATATGCGGATCGATCGTCAATTAGAGCCTCGTTGCGTTTTCTTTCCTTCTTCTTTACCGGCACGTCGAAGAGCAAGTATCGATTCGTGAATTATTTCCTTTTCGCATGGTCTCTTTTAGTTTAATGAGTCTGCATTGTGTATAAATAAACACTTTATTCGAGTGTTTATATTAACCACACTTTCCTTCGCGAGTTCTGTTCCGCGCGTGAGGACGAAAAAGATCCTAACCTCCACAGTGATTTGCAGGAGAAGATATCGCACGAGGGAGAACAGGATTTAATTGTGGTTGGAAAGAAAACTAATAAATTGTGCTTTACAGTTTTCCTTGTTTGACGCTACACGCGATAGGTTCAAATTCAATTTAGTGGTTATGTCACGTTATGTCTGTAGCAGTGATTCCCAAACTGTGGGCCGCGAAGTGATATTTAGCACTTATTTATTGTAATTATTAAGTTAGAATTATATTTTGAAATACCTATTGTTAATGCGTTTTATTTACCTTATTAAATTTAGCTTACATTACGTGGAGAGGTTACAGGTTATTTGAGTGTATTATGAAAGCGCATCGCAACTCAAAAAAGGTTGGGAAACTCTGATCTATAGAATTAACTTTACAAAACTGCAGGAATGCTGAACAACGTCCATTCATCAGTTAATTGCTTGTAAATGTGTACTATAATAAAGTCGTCATTATTATATACTCAAAGCACGCAATTCCATCGATTAAAACTCAAAATTAATATACCGATGATTGCGAAAAAGCTGCACCCTCTCTTTTGTACATCCAAATCCAAGGGCACTTGCTTTGCCCCACACATCACCATTACCATTCGATTAACTTCGTAATCTCGCCACACAGCTATCAACATCGCGAGGAAGAAACTATGGCGTAAGCAGAAAGCTGAATCAAAGGCAAGCAGCGCCGCAACGTGGGAGATCGTCTACGGGAAGCAGGAAAATCGACGACGAAGGCAATAAGTGGCGATTGTATACAAAGCATTATCGTTACCGGGCAGATAGAACTTTGGTCCTTTCACGGCGAAAGATAAAACGTCCGTCCTTTTAGGGGACCTTCCACCAGGTCGTCTCTGATAATTCCTCGAGACTGGTCCCCGTCATTGTCCTCGATAATGGTCGCCGCGTTCGACGTCGCCCGCCGGCTTTACGATCGATCGAAATAACACAGAAGCTGGAATTGTTTCGGCACAGCGAGGTGTTCCTCGAGTTATTGCCGTTCCATCGTTCGCACCAACCATCGAACACGTTCCCTGCGCCCCTGCAACGAGATTTTTATCTGGCAGCCGGGGCTTTCATGGCCGATAAACATATTGGCCGCCCCCACAGCCCCCCGCGTAGCTGAATACATCCGATTCGAGGGCTGTATTATCGACCAACACTGCCTGTAAAACCGTGCTCCCGAATCGACCTATCGCGGCGGGCGCGAACCGATAGGCAAGCCTCGAGTAGCCTTCAAGTCGATTCTCGTCTGATCGAATCAAGGCTACGGTACATGACGCTACTCATCGTAGGGCCCAGCCGTTTCCTCACAAAATGGAAGTGTTCTGTACAGAAACCTAAGACGTGGCAATGTCCTAAGCCATATTCGTGAAATACGTTATGAATCATCGCAAAGAAAAAGACCAACAATGTAAAGTCGGCTAGTCGAAGGCGCGGTGCCATAATCGAATGAACCAATTGTACAACTCACCTGTAAGTTGTAAGGGCATTCTGATTCTGAGGAACATTTTGGGGCACCAAATATGTGCGATTTGTTTACAGGGTATTTGGGCGGTGAAGAAAAATTCAGTCGAACTTGAATGAATATATTGAATAACTGGACGCATTTACACTGTTGAAGCTCCTAGGCGCAACATAAGTATGAGGCCTCAAAACAGCCAACCTATTTCAGTTAATCAAATTCATACACATTTCTAAAATGTCACCCCATACAGAATGAGGCCTCTCGTGGTAAATGCGGCCCTGCCTCTGCTGCTTTTACGGAATTAGTATCAGTTTGCAATACACAAAACAGAGTCCCACGTCCCTCATGATCCCAATCCTCAAACGCCACGAAGGTCATCTAAGCACCCTGAAAAATGACAAAAGTCCACGCAAACAGTTAAAATTCATCGACCAGTAAACTTCTCCGCGAGGCGACCGATTTGGAGCAATCCAGACGAAGCCGCGTCGATACGTCTCGTCCGAGAAGGTGACTGAATGAACCACGTCCCGGAAATTATCGCGGCTAATTACCATCGCGCTGTCACCGACAGCCGCCGTCCGCTAATTGCAAAGTGATCAGGCCTGGAAAGGTGGCGATCGTGGGTGGATAAAGAATTCACGAGCGACGTTCCAGCCGAAGATGGATTTCGCGTCGGAGGACAGGTATCGATCGACTGACGGGCAACGAGGGGGTGTTCGTCGTGGGGTACAGAAGCGATCGGAGGGGAATCAAACTCGAGTAACCGCAAATTACAGGTGGCAAGTAAAGAACGACGACGGATACGGTCGACGACGTGGAAAAGGCTCGTCGAAAGAGCCGTGGAACGAGCGAGCGATGGTAGGCGTCTCGGGGGGTGGTAAAACGAATCGAGAGAAAAAGCACCCCACCTTCCTCAGCCAAGGTCGAGAGAGGGGTGGCTGGAGAAGGAGCCGCCGCCCTTGCACGCTTCATCAATCTTCGCTGCGCTCGCGAGAGGACTAACGACGTCGCGGCCGCGAGATAAACGGACTAGCTGCCAGGGTAATCTCGGTATTCCAGACTGGCTTGGGTTATTGTCGCGGAAACGGCAGAAAGAAAGCCATCTGTTTGGGCCGCGCTGTCGCCGGGATGTTGATCGATCTTTTATTGCTAACAAGGGGAGTGAACGGGGCTCGAGTCTCTGATACGGCTGAAATTATTATGGGTATAGTATTAGGCGAGATTTGTGGCCGGAATTAAGAAGAGGGGGAGGGAAGAAATCGCTGAGAGGCTTTTGATTGCCTAGCGCCTAATACTAATCCCTCGATGGTAGATCGTTTGTCAAACCTCTAAGCTGGATAGTCGCCATCGCACCTTTGTGCTTAGTGCTTACGCATGCGCGTTGGACACCTCGTAACTGCGCGGTATGCTTGTGGTTGCCTGTTTAATGTGCACTGTCGCAAATTTTGGGAGCATATGGAGTTCAATTTTTATGATTAAATTAGTAATGCTTGAATTTTTGCGAAAAAGAAGTTCTGACGAATACTGTTGGGCTCATTTCCTTCTTGGAACCTAGAGGAATGTTTCCAGGAGCCTGACTGGAGTTTCAGGTTTCATAGTAAGGTAAATTTGTGCAGTGAAGTGGGGACGGAACTGTACACGCGAACTTCTGCAGTTAAGTTTCATTGGGTCACTCTTTGGGTGAAGTTGATGAGTAGTTAACTGTCGCTGAGAGGTAAAATCTCTGAATGGACACTTGAAGGGCACACAACGCTGTAAATCCTAGTATCGACCATATCACTTGAGGACCAAAGTTATGGGATTTGTTGAATTAGATACCTTATAGCTGAACTTTCTCACTCGTTACCCTAGTACATGCGTGATAAACCATCTTGCGGCTCTAAAGTTGATTACATCTATTGCTGCATCCTCATATAATCTCACCATATGGCAATGAAGTACTATGGTAAACAAAGGTGGTTGCTATAATAGCTTATAGAGGTTACTGTAATAGCCTTCAAAGTTTTTTCAAATAATTCCACAAAAATCTCACCTAAGCTGTACTGTGTTTTTTTTTTGAAGCTAAGTTAGCTTGACGTATCACGAAATTCCCTTCCTCGCGATTTCCCGCAAACATAGCTACGTCGATGTAACTTAACTTCCGGAAAAAACATAACACAGCTTAGGTTAGTCGTATTGAAGCTAATTTTTTCAAACATAGCATAGCATAGCTTAGCTTAGCTTTCAGGTGGATTCCCGGCTTTAACCTGCAAACAATTAAAGCTCGACAAGAACCTCCGCAACCCCCAGAAACTACACTGTTCGTCTAATTCCTTCCCGTTTTCGTGTTCCTCGGACTCGGGGAAACCCCGCGGTAATCTTCCTTCGGTAAAGCAAGACGGGGTTCCCCGGCGCGCGGCGGCATACCGAATGCAAGCCGCGGAGAGAGATTGCGTTGCGTCGATCCGTCGGTCCGTTATCTAGCCTCGGTGACGGCATATAAAATATCCCATTTCCCCGAAAGCGGCGAGCGCGTCCGCGATACCGCGGGGAAAATATTCAAAACGGCCCCGTAATCGAATTCGGATAAAGAGGGGGGCTGCCGTTACACGGGCTAACGCCGACAATAGACGGCTCTGAGGGGCACTCCGCGTTCCGGGTAATCGAATTCCGTGTTATAACCAGGAGGAGCCAACTGTGCCAGCCGATGGAGGAGGCGGCCGAGGGAAAGTATCGGGGCGGTGGTCCATGTATCGGCGATAAATCGGTCGACAGGAGCGTCTATCGCGCGTCGTAATGGCACATGTAACGCACGTACCATAATAAATTCTGGGCCACCTGATTATACGTGACTACGTCAAGTTAGCGCGCGCGCACACGTGCCACCGGGTATACGAGTGCCAGCCGTCGTCGCACCGGTAGCGCCAAGTAAATTTGAAATCTGTCACGTGGCTGAATAAGCGTAATCAGGCCGACCGAAAATCACTCACCACGTGACCGTATTATACGATTCGATTTTGCCCGCGTTTAGGTTCACATGCACAGCACACGTGCAGACGTCGAGGCTGTGGTGACTGCGGTCGGGTGTGTACACGAACCAGAAGGGCCGAGATAGATGGGGAAACGAGAAGCTTGTCGGTGTAAAAGCGTTATCCGTACGAGTGCCAGGGATTGGCAACGCGATATTCCTGCTCGAGCCCTTAAGGTGTATACCGCTCCCTCTCTATCTCTCGCACTTCGGGGCCTCTGACCTAATTCGGTCGCGTGACGAACCACGATTAGTGATGGACGTTCTATCTGTTCTCTTACAAATGCTCTATTCAATTCAATGTTACGCTACTTCACATCGCGATGGATACTGTTTGGACATACATAGAATGAATCGTTATAAGAAAGGGTTGCTGATGCGGTATACAGTTTTGTCTCGTTATAAGTTCAACGCTCGGGGGACATGCCGGACTTCTAAACCAGTGGATCTTAACCGGTGTTTCATGGAGCACTAGTCCTCCACGAAATTATGAAAAACAAAATGGTAATTATTTACAAAAGGCTGTCCTCACCGATTTCGATGACCTTGGAATATGTTGACGGAGACATGATTCTAAACTACTTTCTCCTACACATCTTACCATTGCTCGACTTTAGTTTTCGAGATATTCGCCAAAAAACTGTGATTTGCAGTTGGCGTGGGTTAGATGATTTTTTTTAAATCACTCTTTCTATTCAGTTTATTATTGAAAAGGAAAAAATTGTTAAGCAAAACCTATGATTTTCACGCGTCCAAGGGGCAGCTCCCCTTAACATCGCCCTTTTAAAAGTTTTGCTGAGTCTGCACAGTGTCGACCAGTCTTTTGTTTCTCATCCAGCCTACCACAACGAAAAAATTCTTATCAAGCAAGAAAAAAGAGGCTCTGTAAATCAAAACCCAAAGCCCATCGAGGCTTTCAAAATCTTTGAAACTCTAGTAACGTTTGAAGTGATTCAAGTTTTTTTGTCACACGTTGGAAGCGACTCGAGACGTCTCAAAGCCCGTCACAATCCATGATCCATTCCACCGAGCTTTCGAATGCAAGGGTCGACGGCAGACCTCTTCTGAACCACCCCTCGAGGACGCGTACTTTGCGATTTCCTCGCCCCTGAACGCCCCCGCGTCTTCGCCTATTGTTAATTCGAAATGGCGGGAAAGAAAGCGGCTTTCGCGCGCGACGAGTCCGCGCAACTGTGTCAAAAGCCCGAACCCGCTACTCCGCGCGTAATATAGCGATGGAGGGGCTTTTTCCGCGCCACCGAATCCGTAACGCGACGATCTTCTGCATCGAATTGCCTAAACGATCTCTCAACTGTCGAGGCTCATCCGCGCGCTAACGACGCGATAGAAATGCTTTTCAGAAATCTGTTGCTCTTTGGCGATGAACGTTCCAATTTAATCAGATTTTCAGAGAAATTGTTCAGTAGATTTAAATAAGGACACACAGAACGAGAGAATTCAATTATAAAATCATACTTGTGCCAACATAAAATCCTTAGATGTGGCCTTTTACGCAGTTTCCGGCTCCGGGATCATTTATTTTCCATCAAACTGCAGTACTAAAACCGTTTTGTCACTTGGAAAAGATAGAAAGAATCACAGACAAATTATTCTAATTCCATATACTTAGGAGGCTGCACACCCCGCCTTTAAAGTTTTATTGAAAAAAAATACATTTTATGCGCATCAACCTAATAGTGTTAACGGAACAACGAAAATCACCAGAGTTTGGTAACTGTTATACTCGAGGGTCGTCCTGCATAAAGTCATTTAAACTTGCACGAGATGTCTCTTGGCATAGTCTCATCCAGCTTCTTCTTGAATAATTTCCATCGTCTTTGATGCACGAGGCAGGGAGGCGTACCGCGTTAAGCCTGAAAGCTGCGGAAAGAGTGGAGTCACTGGCCAGGTTGTTCAATCTGTAAACATTCGGGAGGAAATTATTCTTTGAACCAAGGTAACTCGTTAACCGGGGAGGACGAGTTTACATTTCACTTGAAAATGTCTCCCTGTTAGAGAAGGCGAGTTCATCCATGCGTAAACTTTAATAATTACACTAGGGCACAGGGTGAAACATATTACATATGTATGCAGAATCTGCTGCGAGCAGACCGAGCCAACGCGCTTTTAATGATTTTTAAGCACACAGGGGCCACTTCCTGAAAACAGCGCCTAGTTAAAATATTCAAGAATAATTTCCCACGCCCAGAATTTTCACTTCTTAATTCTCTTTTCCTCTCCAATACTACTCACTACCAAGTAACTTAAGGATCCACTTTCCTCGCAAGAAAAGCTGCCGCATAAGGGCTCTCCAAGCAAAGAAATCGTTCCACTCACTTGGTCGCGCGTCCCGTGAGACGCAGCGCGCATGCACGCCCGCGAGCACGGCGTCTGCCGCCAGATGGCGCGGCGGCGCCAGCCTGAACGAAGTGCACGGTGCGGAAGGAATTATCATCGTTCGAATTGCGACCCACTCGCGGCGGGCTGCATCCGTCCCGAGCGCATTACCCGACCACGAGACTCCGGGGCGAGTGTTCCTAGCGAGGTTCGCGAAGAACAAAGTTCTCGGGGAAACTTAGCGAGTCCCCGTGGGCGATACCGCGCGCCTCCGAGCTGTCACCGTCGGAGAGGTTCGTCGCGAAACTGCTGGTTACATTCTGTCTGTCTCGTGCGATGCTTCGCATTGTCGCGAGCTCCGTGTGCGTCGGGTTTCACGGGCAGAGTTTCGAAGCCGCGCTCAGGAATTCCGGGTCCCTCCCACCACCGTGTATATTAATTACTCTCGACATCAACTCTATCCCCATCCCCGCGAACCTCCATTAGGGTCGCGTTTGAACGAGTGCCTAGGTCTTTTCACCCTCTGCCATCGATCCACGTATCACTGCACTCGTTTGCTTTTTCATGCTTTTGCGTTTCGCGTCCGGCGAATGTAGTTTGTGCGTGAAGCGTTCGAGAACTTCATGGCGTGAGTTATTACTGGCGGAATTTGATTTTTGGCACTTACAGTGTTTTGTACAAGGAGTCTTCAATTATATAAACGTGTAAAAGAATTCTAATAACTGAAAAAATGTAATGTAAAGAATAGTACGTTACGAAGGGGAGAGGGTTGAAATATAAAATCTTACGAATTCTTATACTGGGGGTGGAGGGTATAAGAAACCCCCAAAATTACCCGCAAAATTACCCTAAATTTCCATAAAATTATAGAAATAATAATATCAATAATAATGTTGAAAAAAAAATAAAAAACGAATTTGTAGAAGTCGTATTCTAGCGGGCAGAACTTAAGCAGCAACTTAATACGCTTAGTTTTGTCTGAGCGAACTTTCTCTGGCGATACATCGCTAAAGTGAAACAAATGCAGAAACAAAATTGTACAATCGCAATTGAATACCCTAAATTAAAAATTTTCCAATTTTTATCAGAGAATTTTTATCTCGATTTGGAACCACCCGAATATTTTCCAAGTGCCAGCAGCAAAGCCCACAATCATTTTCCTCCTGATATACCGAAAGTACCATCTGCGGTATGTGCGGTACGTATTACGAAATAAATCTCCCTTCGCCTCGCAGAAAATGCGCCCTCAAAAGCAACCTAGGTACCCGCCTTTCAAACATTCCTGTTTACCGTTCCCAGAATTTTGAATCATATGTCACGGAGCTCGCATCTCGACGCGTGCTTGGAGGCACGCCAGGAAATTCATAAGTCAGAAAATTATGCTGCTCCGATGCGCCGCGCAATCTTCCGCGCTCTTTAAGCGCGCGGTATCAATCTCGAGAACAGATCGATTCCCCGATTCCCGCTGGTATATTCTCCACTCGGCGGATGCATCAGCCACTTTGAGGTACGGAGATCCTCGCGGCGACGCGCACGAGCCTTGATCCAAAAAAGATCTTATTTCAGATGAGGCCACGGTGGATGGTTACCGTCGCGCGGGTACGCGCCCGGCTCGGCCTGATGGATCGTCGTAGCTGCGTATCACGGCAAAAGGACGAGATAAACCTGCGATACGGTTGCGTGGTTTCTTCGATAGATGAACCAGCTCCTTGCTAGTCGACTTCGGATTGCAGGAATGGCGCAGGGAACAGGGGGGGGGGGAGTGCCTTTGCAGTCGTTTATCGCGTCGTCAGAAACTCGTTTACCAGCTACCTGACGATTTCTGACAGTTTCCGCGCTCCTGGCGGCTACATTTATCTGACATTAGCGCGATGATTCAGTTTCGCGCGTTCCATCCTAAGTAGTTTCATGCACTGCAAGCATTGAATTCTGTGTTGGAATAGTCCACATTGGGTGCGTTCGGCAGACCCAACCGTTGAACAATTATTTCTTACATCTATTTAAATAGCAACCCAATAGTGATGTCTGCGTACTAACTCGCTCGCCAAACTTCCAATCTACATCATCCCTATTATCATCCCTCTGTGTTCGCAGAATTCGTGCTACGAAGTAGATAATAAGGCCAGCACGCGCCAGTCGATTCACAAGCATCCATCGCAATCAACTAGCAGTACAAAAGAAACTCTTCAGCCCCGAACATAACCTCAAAACTCAAAACTACAATTGTAAACCTCTTGCAAAGCAGCCCTCGAATCGCAATCTGCATCCCCCCTTCCCCCCCCCCCCCCCCCGAAGCGATTCTATGGCTCTTCGGGGACGACGCGATATTATCCCTGTTGTTATCTCTCGCTCGCGCCAATAATAACGGGGGAAGATTGAAAGTGAACGAAATTACGGCCCGGTCGGCGAGAAGTTGGCAGCATTGAAATTCTTTGCGCTTGCAACGGGGGCGTTATCCCCGATCGAGCGGATTATGTTGCCCCGCTTCCGTAGCTGGGACAAAAACTGCAGCTGGGCGCGCGGGCAGGGGCTAGCGAAACGGTCGGATAACTGTTGAACCGAGGACCAAGATCGCCGATAGATAAATCAGAGTAGTTTTTCGCCGAGGCAATTTCTCAATTCCCCGCAAGACTCGATATAACCGTATCCCGCTTGATTTTCGGTGCCACCGCCGCGCCGCCATTGACGGAGGAAAAACGAACAGGAGCTGGAATTTCGTGGCGGAACCATCTCGAGATTACGGAGGACCGTCTAGTCGATACGTACATCCGATAATACACGAGGAGGAAAGTTTTTTACGCTCGTCTTTCTCCACACTTCAAATGTCAGAATTGGGGACGAGGTTCCGTGCTTCGAGGACACATTGAGCATTTTACGATGTTAATTTACATACCACTGTGCCAGGCACCACGAGTGTGACGTAAATACTGAAGGGCAGACTATAGACAATGGTGCAATAGAGACTGACAAAGGAAGTTCGGCAACTCGGAAATTTAAAAAAATCTGAAACTTTGCAGTAATGTAGTGGTGCTAATAATGTAACTATTTTTTCATTCGGCAATAAAGCGACCTTAAAAAATCGAAAAAATGGTAAGTTTTCAAATTATCGTGAATGTCTACGAAACTGTAAAAGCTATCAAAAGGAAGTTAAATTCAAAAATTGTGAAAAATATTATTGTTTTCAAAATTTATCCCCACCACCCTCTTTTTCGACAATTCTTTATCATGCTGTTGTAGGATATTTAAAGCCATAAAACTTTGAATTGATCTTTTTTTATATCTGTAACAGTTTCGTAGATATTCACGATGATATGGAATCTCGCAATTTTTCGAGGGGGGTGTTTTCACCCTTAGGACCATTTTATTGCCAAACCAAAATTGTTACGTTATTAGCATCCCTTGGGATACATTTCTGCAATGTTTCAGATTTCTTTAAATTTTCGAGTTGCTGAACTATCCTTGTGAGTGGCAATTGCTTGGAAATAAGGGAATTTAATTTTCGTCTTGTACTACGAAAAGAACTTGGAGAAGCTTTGTACACACATACGCTCCTGATTTCACAAGCTTCCCTTAACCAACCATTTCCCGCCTCCGCTTCGCGAAAGCGCCCGGCTGTTTGCTGGCGGACTGAGAGGTCAGACGTCTCCACGTCGCGAACAGTCGGCAGAGAATGAAAATTCAAGAGAGAGAATCGGGTTTGCTTTTTGTGCCGGACCGTGCTTTCTTCGGACGAGGGCAACACGTTCTCGTCAGGGAGCGGTGTTTAGTAGGTTCCCGAGTAGAAGCTCACCGCAAAACAAGGCCCAGGTGTGAGGGAACGGGGGCTGAGTCTTTGGAGGACCGTTGGAAATTATTCATTCACCGCTTCTACCGTGCGAGCTTCTCCGTCGAGCAATTTATAGAAGATGGAAGACAACAGGGAAGCTTGATCCCCCTGCAACCGCGATGCATCTCGCTCGGGACGTGGATCTGCTCGGTTCTCTATGTTCCATGAGAGTGGACCAAGGAGAAAGGCTATGCGAGGTAACATCTAGTGAACGGAGAGTTATTAATTAATGAGATATAGTTTCATTCTTCACGTAAAGGGAACATTGAAGGTGAGAAGAAAGTATTGTTAGATCTCCTGATGTCAAGTTCTGCTTGCACTGATCCCGATGACTTCCTGAGTAGAAAGAGGAAATGCCAACTCTGTGCGAAGAGGATGAAAAAGTTTTAGTTTATTTAAGTGAGTATTTGGTCAAGTTTTAATTGACTACTTAATGCGTGTTTTGCTTTTAAGGGAATCCCTATTTTGGGGGTAAAAACGCAGTAAAAGTTGAGAATTTCTTTGAAGAAGTTGTAGGTTCTTTTTTCAGAAACCAGAAATACTATTGTTTTTAAGGTTGTCGAAGGATCTGCTTGAGTGATTATTAGCCGATGCCCCGTTATGTACTTCCATTTCTATAACCGAAGCTTTTGTGTAACAGAACACCAAAGAGTTCCACCCTCCCGAGTCCACAAATCCTCTAAAATCTAACCGCAGACACCTCGGGGTGCGTGTGCGCCAGGTCAAAGACCCCTGCACTACTGTTTCCTTAAACTAAAGGAATTTTGTATCGAGGCACTCCTCGAAACACTCTTCCCTTGAACCGGGGATGCACGCCTCGGGATTCCACACAAATCGATTTAAGAATCTCTGAAGACGCTTTCACGTCTCACATCCGAAACGTTTCCTTCTTCCCGTGCCCGAGCCCGGGAGAGAACGCCGACGACTCAAAACGTGGTCTCAGAAATGCTTTTCAGAAAAGAAGATTGGCCGCTTCTGCTATTACGACGTTAAAGTGTCTCGCGCAACGACGAGTTTGACGTGGCTCCCTCCGTAGCAATATCCTCTTGCCGGTGTTCCAGCGACGCCAAAGTCCGCGACCTGAACGCGCTCCGTTCATTCTCCTTCACTGTCAGCCAGCTTGGTTCCTCACTGACAAACGATTAACGATCAGCTAAACTTCCGAATCGCTGTGTATCTATTGAGCAGATGAATGCATTCATTTCCTGACAATGACTTGTAAACCTTTACACATAAAAGGAGTATAATAAAGTAAAATAAAGTAAAATAGTTGAGTCGTTGTAGAAAACACTGTAAGTGCTGAAAATCAAATTCTATTCTGTAGTACCTACCTATTACCATTGGCACGTAGAACATTTTCCGATAAATTCATTTTTTCAATATTGGCACTTGGCAGTGTTTTCGACAAGGACCCTTCATTTAGCAGAATTAATACAAGATTAATCATTCCACTTGTAAACATTATATGGAGGTATTAAACTGACCGCAGTTAATTAATTTTAAAACCATTTCAGATTCCTCTGTGCGTCAACAAGATTTAATTAAAGTGAATATAAAATCCACTGAAACGCATGTGTAATAAAAGGATAAAATCCAAACAAAACGTTGATGTAGCTCAACATTCGCGTAAAATATACCAATATTTCCAGCAATGTCGATCCTTTCACAACACTAATTAGTATCTCATGATCCTCCTACTGCTATTCAGCGGCACTGGAATTCTTAAAAATTAATTTCGATCGAGTCTTTTTACAAAAACCGTCGATTCGAGCCGGTTCTGTGCAGCTGCAGCACCACAGACAGCCTTTAAACGAGCCGGAGCTCTGTCGGTTGCGGTGTTATTCGGAAAGCTGGCTTCCTTTCCTATAACCAGGTTGGCGTTCGGCTGGAGAAAACGCGGCGCGATGCGTTAGTCTTTTTTGAATATCGAAAACTCTCCCAGCGGGATTCCATCGATATCGAGCTTCCGCGAACGTTTTCCTTTGTTCCTTTCTGTGTCCTCGAGTCAACAATCAGAATTTTCAATCGACCACGAAAAACCTAGACCTCCGCTCGCGATCTTCGTCCATTTATAACGCGACCAGCCTTCCTCGTACAACTGGCTTCGCATTTCGCTTTACATTACCGCGGACACAGTGTCATTCGTTTCCTCTAACTTCGAAGTTCGTGTAAAATTTATAACTGTTCCTAAAATTACCTCCTGATTTAATCGTTTAAGCTTGGAACTGACAAGTAGACATGTAGAATCAGGAATTTGATATTCATCGGTTTGCGGAGGATTCAGAGACGCCTAGAGATTCATTGGGACGAGAATAACTTATTGAATCGATTTTCTGACTGCCATTTCGCATGCAGTTCTGGATGGGTTCGTTTGAAAGAAGAATAATGAAGACCTTTAAGGGGTTATATTTTTAGTTAAATTTAATTAATAGTTACATTTTTAGGGGTTTTATTTAAAAAAAAGGGAAAAAAATAGATTTTACAAATTATTTAATAGTCAATAAAGTGCGCGAAAATAATTTATTTCCAAAAATTTTTGTATTAAATTGTATTTAAATGCAGAAAACTGGCCAGGATGATCACAGATCCATTAAACACTGATGGCTCTGAAAAGTAAAATGATATTTTTGTGAAATAATGTTGCCATTATGGGCTGACGGGCGATTTTTCTGACATTTTGTTTGATTCATTATTTATGCACAATTACAAAGCAAAAATTTTCATGAAAAATTCATTTAACTTTAAGCTGTTATAAATTGTTTATTTTTTCGAAATTAGGAAATTGGTCCGGTCAGCCCATAATAATATTTTTTATTAGTGTTACACAAATTATCGCAAATAAATTTTTTCGCGTACTTTATGGACTAATAAATCATGTGTAATAAGTATTTTCGCTGAAAACGTATCCTAAAATCACTCATTTTTGTCGGCGCTAAACGTATGTATACCCTTAACGAGGAATGTGACATTTTACAAAAGAGTGAGCCACGCAAGCGTTTCCCGCGAGACTGGAAACTATTTCTATTTTGTTGCATAGCCAAATATATGAATACACTGCTTCCCTTTACCTTGTTCGTTAATTTCCCCCTCTGCCTAAGTTTATATTTATGTCCCCGGTGACGTAAAAGGGACAATGCTGCGTAAATGAATTTTTCAGTAGCTTGATCCAGAAAAAGCATTACGTTTCACCCTGGATGGGGAATACGAAATAAAAGGGACCTGAACGTCGAAGGATTCGCGGTTCGCGACGATTCGGAAGCCCTGGGCGGCTTAATGTTTCCAGGATGACGCTCTAAAATTCTGATTTTACCGTAAACAAAACTCCGGTACGCGTACTCCCGCGAAAGCCCCACGCGGAAACTTTCGCTCGCGTGCGTTTTCCAGAGTATAAAACGAAGCAGATTCACAGTTTGTCCGTAATACGATGTCAAACTCACTGGTGACGAAGCTGGCTATGTTCGCGCTAACGTTAAATATTCAACCCTGTAAAAGTAGCTGAAACCTGTAGCAGCTGTTCCGTCATTCAAATAGTTACTTTGTCGATTTTAGTTTCCGATGAACGCGGGTCATTGGTTAGTTTGAAGACATTTAATGAGTTGGTAAATACTGATGGTACTAATCAAAGCTGTTGGCAAAGTTTTCAGTGGCGTAAGATTTTCAAAATACACTTTGAAGACAGTCAGGTCTTTCCGAGCGATCTCTTCTGCTGGAAAAATTGATAAGGACAATAGTTTTAATACTTTCCAAAAAATATCGTCGTCAAAGCACGTCAAAGTCGTTAAAATGTTAAAAGGGGTATTCGCGTCTACAGGGACGAGATCCACCATCCTCTTTAGGGACGACACACAAAAAACTCGACAGTTTTAACCGATGAGCATTATACCTACGTATTTAATAAGATGCAATAAAATTTCCGCCATATATAATAATAATAATTATTACTATATACGGCTGAATTTTTTTGCAACTTACTGAAATGTTAATAAATACGCGTGGATAATGCTCATCGGTAAAAATGATGCAGTTTTTTTATGTGTCGTCCCTAAAAAAAGGCGAAATCACAGAAACTCTTCAACGCAGTACCTAAAAATGGAAGTGACCCACTGTTTTAAAAATTGTGGCATCGTTTTCGAAATACCAGAGATTAAAATGCATGGTGCAACTTCCAACGCTTGTTATTTAAATCTGAGCACATGCTAGCGAATAAAAAGCACGCGCTGTTGAAACTCTGTTTTTCCATCCCCCATTGTCATTAATACACAGTCGCACGGATACGCGAAGCCCTTTAATTAAAACTTGCATGGTTCCCGTTGCCGGACTTGAATCCCCTTAGCAAGCCACCCAGCGCCGCATTACGATATATTAATCGTGCGGCTTCGAATAACGTGTGATGTGCAAATCCAATTAACAAAATCGCATCGTTTTCATCCGCGCGTCTAAGCTCTCGCTTTGAGTCCACGACACAAATCTCATTAGCCGTGCCCGAAAGTTCGCACCACTTAGTCGCGATAATAAAAACCCAATTACACGGGATACGCGCGGCGCACGCGCGTTAGAGGATCCTCGAATCCCTTCGCTGCGACTCTACGGTCGCGTATTGGATCTTTGGATCTCATTATTTGCATTCCCGTAAAATTTCCGGGGCATAATGAGCGTCCAATTAGATTCGCCGCAGTTATTCTACGGTAGGCACAAAGGACCCGACGACTATTTCTGGGATACGGGCTTTCAATGAAACACTTGTGCTACAAGGGTCGTAGAGGCATTGTTAACGAAACGCATCTTCTTCTCTGTGCCTTACGGGAATTGCACAGAGATAGGTCGAATATAAGAATTTCTACGTGACTCTAATCAGTATTTAAATAATGATTTCAAATAAAATCCTGGTATCCTTATTTGAAGAGAGCTGTATCGATATGACAAATTTGAACAAGGTTATACCAGAACTGCTGACGGTCTCTGTTCGAAGAAGCATATATACAGTGCGGTATCCTCTAACGAGCAACCTTATAACGAACAACCTTATAACGAACGACCTTATAATGAATGACCTTATAACGAACACTTTTTCTCATTAAATCAAAACGCTTACAAGGAACGAATATGTCATAACGAACACGAAAAAATACAATCATTCACATACAATACACACGTGTGCAATGTATAAAATTTAAGTATAATAAATTAAATTTATAATACGTATATTTGTATGTTCTAATCCAGGTATTTAATTAGAGTAAGATTTTAAAGTAACATTTTTCTGAATCTCGCCCATTACGCCATAAAAAAACTACCACCAACTATGTATTATTATTATTTTACATTTATCATATTAAAAATGTATAGATCTACTATCCTTAAATATATATAGGTATGTACATATATATGTATATGTATCCTATAACGAACAATAACAGGACGAATCAATTCGTTATAGGTTCCTTTCCCACCTTCCCTTCGCGCATGCGCACCCGACACCTCGCTATTGCTCGTCGTGCCTGCACTTTCGTATCTAGCGCCTTATCTTTACCTATTAATATTCCTTCAGTGAATTATTTCCTTCCAAGGCCAAGCTTCATTCGTGCCAAACCGTCGTCAAACGCTCTGTTCTCCGACCGTTTACGGAACCATGTTGATAATTACGTTACACAAAGGCGGACGCAGAGGCAGGCAGACTCCGACAATCCGTCAGGCGCGAACTATACGCGACAGCCTTCAATCCCGCGGAAAGGGCACGTGGGCGTAGACGCGATCGTGTTTGTTTCTCGGTCTAGTGCCGGCCGGGTGAAATACTTGTCCCACAGGGACGCAATGCACCGTGGTGGCTGGCTGGTGGTCGAGGGAGAGTGTATTTACCCGGTTTTCGGTCGATATTGGCGACCAGGCGGGGAAGCACTCACGGCCGTCGTGTCGCACCGTCGGAATTACTCCGTCGGCGGACACCAGAAAGAATCGAGCTCGTTCATCTCCTCTCGTCTCACTGACGGACGGGGGAAGATTCGAGGGCGGAGGAGGACGCCCCGAGGGGTCGAAAGGAACCACCGCCGACGACGAGCGCGGGAAATCAGATGCCGCGAGATATCGGGACGCTACGATTGGAAACCTTTATTGGTTCCTTATTGTTAGTCGGCTAGTCGAGATTTTGTGGGGGCGAAATGGTACCGTGTGAATTCCAGGCCTCTGGTGATTACCAAATCGAGAGAGGTGGTGGAGAATTTAAGGATCGAGGAGAAACATAATGTTGGAAATTTTTAATACCTATTTTAGAATATCAAGCTCTTACCCTCAAATTTCAATTTTCTTACTGTAAACGAAAACTATAGGTTATGTTGTAAATGTCATCTGTAAAGATATCTAAAACGAAGTGCAAAAGATTTTTTGGAAACATTGAAAAAGGGCACATTTAATACCTTCATCTGCAAGTTTTTTCCCTCCAGTACCCTCCCGAATTTGCTACCTGTTTCTTATATTCGAAAGCTCGAAATCACAAATTTTGTAGTGTTGCTACAAAACAAGAATACTTTCGTCGTTGGTAGATCCTTTATCTTTCAGATATTTGCAATGTCCCTTTTATCCCATCCCTCCCTTATCATTCGATTCATCTTGGCAAGTCCTTTCCAACGGCATATATAAATACACAAGTACACAAATCTAGCATTTTTAAATGACTTCAACTTCGCTACTTCAGTACAGAGTATCTACAGCAGATCTCGAAGCCATGCCGCTAGAATCAAATAGATTCAAACACCGAGCTAGCAAACGCCCCCGCCCCATCAGTCTTCAATAAAATATACACGCGCGGACCACGGTGGAATTGAGGCGTTCCAGAAAGATTGCAGTACACGACCCAGCGTTGTTGATTAAATCAGGAGGATGCGGCAATAATTATTGCCCAGCGATCGACGCGGGCGCACGAGGTTGCTTAATGAGATTAATCACTACTCAGCTTGCCGCGTCCACTCGAAAGATTCATTAAGAACGAATAAAATTACCGGTCGGCCCTCTCGTCCGCGTTAATTAAGGTGCCGGGGACGCGGCAATAATTATCGCGCCCGCCGATAAAGCTAATCGGACCGCCCGCGCCGCCCGGGGAAAAAGTGGACGCCGGATGCCAATTAGAACGAAAGGGAACGCCGGTCGAACGCGACACGCTTTCGACGAAGACAAATCGATCCTAGCGAGACATTCAATTTGCCGAAAGGTGGCGAGAGGCGCGCGAACGATGGCATTCGACACGCCTGGCCACATTCTCGCCTCCGAGCGGCCTTCCACCGGCGAGGAATAAGCAGGGAAATGAACGAGCCGGTATATTAGACATGTCTGGAACGGGTGCTTCGACGAGCGACGGGAGAAGTCGATGGGGGAGCTTGGAAAAGGGAATTTTTAACGTACAGGATGGGGATGTGGGAATTGTTTAGAGTTTAGAGGTTAGGGTGTGGAGATGGTACCATAATAGGGGAGATAGTATTGCGTTCATATGTTTAATAATAATCATAGAACGTCTTTATTACACCATAAATCTAAATGGCGGAATAGGCGGACACAGCGTGGCTGCTGTTAAGCCCGACCTGATCTATTTGATCGTTCAGAGGATTTTAAGGTTATGGGGAGCTGTATTTAGCTGATATGCATACCTGATGTTTGCAGAACTCGGGAATACAGTATTGTGACTTTTGAAAATCGTTTAAAATGCGAACGAAGAAACAGCAAAGCACCTAAAGTACATATCTACAATATTTCGACTTTACGTGCTCAGATAAGATGCGATTTGTAACTCTGGCGATTTTGAAATAGCGGAAAGTGAGAATATCATTGTATAAAAATATATATATTTTAATTAGTTATACTATTATTTAAATAAATCATTATTATTATTGTCCTTATTAGTATGAAATGACTATGTATATTTATTCTGTTTATTTTTATATTTTTCAGGAGTTCATTAAGAATTCATATTTTTAAAAATCCCCAAATTTTCGGGATTAGTTACATCAAATTCCGGGATTTTTAGAATCCAAAAAACAGCCGCGATCATGGAATCCCGGGATTGTATTCCCTAATCATGTGGTTTCCACTCCTGGCAACCCTGGTCATCACTATCCCCATGGAACACGTATTACGCATTTTGAAGTGGAGGGGATTGAAGGCTCCGCCCACCTTCTGTTTGGGCATGCGCACTAAAGACTTCGCTATAACTCTGTACGCCTCTACATCGTCTTATCATCATTGCTACCTCACCATTTAACCTAGTTTCTCTTCAGCAAATCCAGCTTGTACTACCCAGACCCCAGAATTTCCTTTTTCCGTTTTTACAAGCCCAACCCATTCCACTTATACCTCATCAAGGCTACCTTTCGTACAAGCTACAACCCAAGAGCTGAAGCTGACCCAGTCCAGGGTCCACGCCGCGTTCCCTCGAATTTTCATAATCCTTGGAGGCGCCGGGAGAAAGCGCGGTGGTGGGATTAAAGAAAATAATCTGCACGCTACGGTCGAAACACCGAGGCGTAATTCCCGTCAAAGGCAGCCCCGCCTGTCCCAGATGAGACTCGCCCTTTCTTCTCCTGTCATCGACACCTCCCGAGGACGAAGGGGGCTGCCGAAGCCGCGGACGCGTTACACCGTCGGAATATTACGACGGCCGCCGCGTCGCGGAGGAGCAAATAGAATCGATACGGGGGACGGGACGAGGGGAGTATCGGGAAACCAAATACCCGCTGAAACCTCGCGAATAATCGCCGTTTCGCAACCGTCGTTGAAAGGAAAATATCGAGCGCCTAACGAGCGGCTTTCTGAGGTTTTCCCGCTGCTCGTTCGCGCTTCCAACGAGGGACGCATTCAAGCTGTGCTAAAATTCTCATGTTTCTTTGGTTCACATGGAATTCAACGGCCGACGAATCAGTGGCGGGCGATTCCTATACTCGTGTCAGATTCGGCCACCTGACATCGTTAAAAATGATACCATTGTTGGATGGCCAGCTTTCCGTTAGCACTTTACTTTAGGGTGTCTATTTCACAAGGAGTTCCTATTTAGGTACTAAGTCCAAAATTTGTTATTCGTCCTGGAGCTTATTATTTCAAGGAGTTTGAAGCTCTACACAGTTCGACTTATTTTTAGAATAATCAATCATATTACTAACAGCGCGAGGTTTAGGTGTCCGCCTCCGATTGCTATGGTTTTGTGACATTTTTTAGAAGACCGCAAAATGAGAAATACGTTTCCTTTTATTTTTGCCCATTTTCATATTTAGGGGTTGATTCCGCCCCTCTACGTTAGCTGTATTGCTCACCCACTCCACTAAAACCAGACCTACTCCATATAATTTCTCAGTCAGATCTCCACCGATCCAGAGGCGTAAAATCACCTGCTCGAACAGGGGCGTATATTTATTTGACACCCTGTACAGTTAGCGTTGGAATGACGAGAATTAGGTTGTTCCGACGGACTCGTCAATCGAGCACTGGTGTGTCTATCGAAAGGAATCTCGCGTCCGAGGCGCGTCCGAGGGAATAACAAAGAGTTCGCGAGCCGCGTAACGAACCGACGAGAAACGGAAGCAGTTATCCCCGATCGATAGTGAAATTCAAGCCCGACGGGCTCGCTGGATCTTAATCGCGACCAGCTCCACGCTATTAATCGTATCCGCCCCCCCCCCTCTCGAAAGCCGTTTAAGTCAGGACGAGATTGCCGTCTCTACGAGCGGCCATTCGCTCTAAGGACGACGATGATTTCGTGAAACACTCCACGTTCCTTTACGTCCCCCTTTTTTCCTACGATCGAGTCGATCGGGGACGGAATTAAATCGAGGGCAGCTCCGCGCTCAAGGGAAACACCGCCTTTTTCTTTCAGATCTTTGTGTTTAATGTACGTGCTTAGTTTTGAATTGAAAGCTGCAGTGCTGCTAATGGCACTTTAATGTCGTTTCAGTTTATTAAATTTCTAGCGAGTTATAATATTCCAGGTTAGGGAAATTGAATTAGGTTCAAGAGAATATGTCGCAAAAATGTGTAAGGTGATTCTGATCCACTGGTGAAAAATTTAGATTTATAATTTATTTATAATATTATGAATTATTAAATGCAGTGCAACATTATATAGGTTGGAAATAAATAAATACACATCGCTGTACACAGTAGCGCACCTAAAGAGGGGGAGACATGCCCCCCCTCCGGCCAAAGAAAAAAGGAGATTAATGTAATCACAACTGAAGTAATTCAAGAGCTTTGTAAAAAGAAGAGAAAACTCGATATTATTTCCTAAATAAATTTTTATAATCACCTAATAAATTTTATTGAATTTGTATTAAAAAATTGTTATCCTTCCAACTTAGCTCCTCCCAAGATTAAATCCTGAGTGCGCTACTGGTTGTGTATTTTCAACTGTTCAACATTAAGCAAGTTAAATATTTAGATTTTGTTTAGATATCGGTGAAAATAATAGATTTTATACGTTGACAGTAAAATTAGATAACTCCGTTCTGGAAATTTACTCTTGTCGCAAGCAGAATCGAAGAGAGGCATGTCTTCTTGGGCAAGTACGTGACATTGTCTCTTTCCGTTGTTCGCGACATTCGTCAGACATGAACGTCGAAGTTGACATAGAATACATAGCGGACCATCCCCCCAGTAACGCAGCAATTTTTCCACTTTTGTGTTCCTCCAAAATTTAGGCTTTATGCAAATATTGCACATTTGGCACGTATTTTTTGTTATCGGCAATCGTCCATTTTGAAGGGGTGAAAACAGCCCCTAAAGTTGGGGGTCGAAAACATATTTTCCAGAATATCTCTAGAAGTATTAGTGGTGGGATCAATTTTTTTTCAGTTTGAGTTTTTTAAGAACGAATCCCGCCCCTACTTAATTTTTAGAAAATGTTCTACCCCTTCAACATGAATGATTTCCGATAACAAAAACTACGTGTCAAATATTTTTCACTAAGTATTCTGCAAATCTGCAGTCTCATCAAGATCTGACAATATCTGAGATTGTGTTTCTCCGTTATTTTATTCAGGTCACATCAACCACTTATATGGTTTAATAGTGGAAGAAGAATTGAATTTGTAACTTATTATGCAATTTGACGGAGTTTAGAAATTTCCAGAGTTGTTCCATTGAATTGATATCCTTTGTGGAGCTGAGAATGTTTTTCCACTTTAAATCCTTGAATTAAATAAAACGCTCGACTTTCGCCGATCGAGCCCAGATGCAAAACTGAAAGGAAATCTCCATCGCCTAGTAGCCCCAAGTAGATAGGTGTACATTCCGTTCCGTTTTATTGTTCTGTTGCGCAATCTCGGGAAAAACTGCATTATCCGTGGGATAAAGTGACGCGTTCCCGGCGCGAAGCAGACGCGATCGAGACGATTGAATTTTCCAGGTCGTTGCCTGGGATATTTCTCAAAGTTCTGAAATCCGTCGAGGAAGGAGGCTTGCAGGGGAACAAAGGCTGGAACAAAGGCGACTGCCGCGGCTTCTGGAACTTAAAACTCCGAGAGTTTCGACGAGCAGCCACGTCGAATATGATTGTTAGTCGAACGTCTTACATTTTAAGTACGGAATTTCGCGTCGAGCACATTGTGAACCACAAAGACGCGTGTTCAGACCCTTTGCGCCGAGAGTGTGCAAGATTGCCTGCAGATGGGGAGTCTGTAGCATCCTCTTTCGAAGAAAATACTTCGTTTCAACGAATTAGCTTTGATGATAGTCAAGTAGTGGTGATATGATTACAGAAAGCAGACTGGTAAATGTTCCTAACGTACTTGGGGTATCAATTTAAGAGGAAATGATAAGATAAATCCTTCATCCCTTCTTCTATTCATCTCCACAACCTCCTAGACCCTCTAAATATTCATCGATAGGGGAGAAGCTGTCTCGTATAACGAAGGAATTCATATTCAGCGAGAAAATACTTCCAAGTAATAAAAATTCAAACAAGTACATCGTTCCGAGGAACCTCGCACCTCCATTGTTAAATCAGTACTGCCCTCTAGGCGCTGTGGCCCTTCACGAACTACCCAGAAGAGAATTAATCTTCTTCCAAGCGCAAACTAGTGGATAATTAGAAACCTAAATTCAGGAACTCCCAGATTCTACAAAAAATTCCACCAATCACCTGCAAAATAGAAAAGCAACGACCGATTAACCAAAGCGCAATAAGAAAGCAGTCCAAATAAAAATTCATAGTACTGCAACTGCTTCGTCGATGCCTCTGTTCACAGGCTTCCCCATGCGTGAACCTACCGACGATTTCCTCGAGGCCTGTATCCCGTATCAATACGTCAAGAAACGAGAGGACGCGCGAATCGGCTCGCCCGAAGAAGCACGTGAAGCATAGCCCGCTTTGGTACGTGCAGCATTTTATATTTAAGGCGGTTCTGGCGTCTCGTATCGATAGCGGGGACGTAATACCGGTACGCGCTCGTCGGCGACGTGCAAATTGAGAGTTATGCGTTCCCCCGAGCGTCCGCGCACGCGCCAACGCAGGTTACTAGCCCGGTGCGCGCGCGCCTGAGTGTAATACACGTCGCCTGATCCGGAATGTCGTACATCTTGCGAATAATGAGCAAGATATTGCGTTTCAAGGAGATTTACCTGCAACGGATCGCGATCCCCGCTTTTTAAACTGCCAATGCCTTTAGTAAAACGTTTTCTGCAATTTCTGCTCTCCACACGAGGCTAGGGAATTTTTTGTTGTCTCTAGGGAAACTATTTTTGGGGTATGGGTGATGGTAGGATTAGTGACATAACCTAACCTAAGCAAAATGTACTCGAGATTGAAGGAGACTTAATATAGACTTGATGGAGGACTAATACAGATCTTCGTTCGAGTTATTTTCATACGAGTCAGCAAATATTGAAAAATTCATTTAAAAATGAAAATGTTTCACATATGCTACAACCATTATCGACTTTCGATAAAATATTCCCAGAAAATTCAGACTAACTAGAGTGAATTTCGCGTTAATATTTACTCGGGGAGTCGGGAACATTGTCTGGTCCGTAGTTATTGGATGAACGTTACCAGGAAAGTATTTCACTGGAACGTGGAGCCGCGCAAATGTAGAAACTGTGTTACAACGGCCCTCCGACTTTTATCCCGCGTAACGAAATAAAAAAACTGGAGGGTGTTTGACGACTGGAAATCGAGGCAGCGTTGCAGGCAAACGGAGTGGCAAAGAAACTTCGCGGAGCCGGAAAAGGAGAGGCTGTCTGCTGGAATCGGAGCTCGTTCCGTTCTGACAGGCCCGCGGAAGAAACTCTGGGATGATAAAGAAACCATACGCTGCCGGTTGCAACCGCGGTTCCGCAATTTTCAAATCGAACCGAGAGTTTATCGACGTCGGGACGGAGGGCCGTTGAATGCGGTGACATTCGTAGTAAGGCGTTTCCTGGCTCGGAGTCAAGAACCCCAGATCCTCGGAGGGACAACACCGGAGCGCAAACGTATAAGATTCGTTTCATTTGGCGCCTGCTTCGTCTGCATTTCAAACTCCAACGGCATAAGAATCGAGGGGAACGGATCTCGATCTTCCAACACAGTTGGTCTTCAAGGTCGAAGAGCCGGGATATTGGAAAACGTTGCTGGGATGTAGGAAGACACGTGTTTTAGCTAACAAGGTACGTTCGGAAATTCGAAAATTCAAAATAATTTAAAACTTTCCGAGATTCTGAGATTTCAGTTACTGAGGAAGATTAAGGTACATAAGAGATCAACGTGTGTCTAACCTAATAGAGTTAGGTTGGGAGTAATAAATAATAAATGGCAAGAAAAATAATTTCAATTTCGCTATCTTCTCCATGTCTGAAAGAATATATTTTTAATTTTCCAGCGTTGCCCATACTGGGCGGACTACCGTTCCACATTCGGGAAGTTTAAATCTGTTCGGCGAAGAAATCCGCATAACGCGCGCCGCGCGGGGAAATACGGTTTTGATTGTTAGAGAAAGGTGACCTGAGGGGAACGGAAGCTGCTGTGCGTCGTACGTCAATGCGGCTGCCTCCAATTTTCTGACGAGATCGAACTTTAAGGGCCGCGCTTCGAGCAGAGATCCGCCGTGCTCCGCGCCGCCCCTGGATGTTTCCAATTTTTCCAGAGAAAAGAACTTTAAAGTCACTTGGAAGAGATCCAATACGAGTACCACCCTGCCCCATTTCGGCATTACCGACAAAGCGGCGGGGCAAACGATACTTCTTCCCCATCACGGCTCCCCGGCACGCCCGCCACCGTCTTTCCTCTCTATAAAATAAACAGACGAGGAACAATCGCGCTGCCAGCGAAAGAACAGATTAAATTTATCGCGAAGGAAGGCGGAAGCTGCTGTTGAGTACTTACCGACTTCCAAACCTCCTCAAGGAAAAGGTATTGTTAATAGTAAACAATGACAGGGGTATGAATTAAAAGTCACCTTTCAATTAGCAGGAAATTATCTGAGGAAGATACCAATTCTAATTTTAAAGGATATTGAAAGGCACATGTTTGTATGCCAAGCCTAGGAACTTTTAACATAACCTATGCACACGCGTAACATAACCTGATGATTGAGAAACGGAAGCTTTCTATGAAGGTTTCCTTCCATCGAAATAGGCGTATTTTTGACGTGCGCATTACCGATTTCGTGAATTGCGATATCGGAAGGAACATGGGTTCGATGAAAAAAAATGAAATGGGTTTGGATGACCAGTGAGGGAGGAAAGGGGACATCCATTCGTGTGATATTGGACCGATACCGAAGAATAACTTCCTCCAGACGACCCGGATAATCGTGTTGTCGTGGAGAACGAGAAGCAAAGATACCGTCGCGGGGACCCTTATCGGGAGTAATACGAACGATGCTCCCCTTGGCTCCGCGAACGAGGAGGAACAGGCTTTTACCGTCGTCCCTGAATTGCCGTGGAAGAGCCGGATTTAGATAATCGCGCAGTGGGAAGTCACCGCTCTCGTAATACTCCTTACATGAATATTGAAAGGAACGAATAATCCGATGGGGTGACCTTGCAGCTCCGTCGACCTTGAACGCAGCCATCCCTCAACCTATACCTTCATAAAAATGGTTAACTCCATTAAACTTCTTTCCCATCAAGAAGGAGCAACCCAACTCGACCAGCACACAATTAACCCCACGAAAAGCAATCATACATACTTCATCATGTCCCCCTACTACACCTAAAACAAATTCGATGTTAAGCTCAACACGACATGCCCAACTCTGTAAAAACAGGGAACATGGAACACCTAATACTGGGAGGTAGAAAGGAACTCCGCCTTGAAATACATAGTAGCAGTCAGCGATAATGCAGAAGAGCTTCAGGATGGTCTACGAGTTAAATCCCAGTTGATGCGGGCTCCTCGGTCAAGATAAAAGTGTCAGTCACGCGGACAGGCTGATCCACGCGGCGCTGCAACGCATTATCGCGGGTGTACGCGTCGGTGCCAGCCGGCGGAAGCTGTGTGCAACTGCAACGCGGTGGCAAAGAGATCCAGAGTCGACTGCGAGAAGCCTTTTCCCGGCGTGCATCCTGCCGGCGCGACGCGGACGGAAATAAGGAGAAGCTTAAGCATGCACGTCGCGCGCGAAACGCGGGGTCACGACGAAAGGAGAGCGAGAGGGGTTGGGAGTAAGCAGAAAAACCGATCGTTGTCAGGGAAACGAAGGAAATCTGCATTTTGTCAAACTGTCGCTGGAAAGTTGGCGGCTGCGTCTGGAAAGGCGGCCGACGAGGGTGAAAGGTGAGGACGGCGAGTGGGAGCACGGGGCGAGGCCGGAGGGGCGAGAAGGGCAGGGGATTGTCGAGATGAGGATGGAAAAGGGTAGGAGAAAGAGCCACGGAGGCCGACTCTGGAAGGAGGTGGGAAAGTTTGGAGTAACTCTCGGGCGTGCTGTTATCTAAACCCTTCACGTACCTCTTGAGTAGTTCGGGGATGAAGGGGGATGCTTTCTTCCCCGCGCTGCGACGGGAATATCCGTCGAATTACTTTCGATAACGATCCCTGTGACGGTATTTTTGCTCCCCCCCTCCGCCTCGCGGCGAGAACTCTTAAGGTGCGATCCCACGGCGCGAAACTCGCCGTGCCACGCGCCGTGGGATCGCACCTTTAAAGGTCTACGCACATGTATCAATTCCGCGACAGGTCAGTGCCGTCGGTACGAATGGTCTCTTTGTTGCAGCATGAGTAACTGATACGTACGAGCATAAGCTGCTCCACTGCAAATCGTCGGAGAACTGATATGTGTGCGTAGACCTTAAATGATCCGCTGATTCGGGGTCACGTGTCGCGAATTATCGTGGGATTGGACTACGCGGTAATAGACAGGTGTTCCGACGAAGCACCTCTACCCCGGCAGCGTGTTGAGACGATTATTGATTAGTTCCTCTAGCCGCCGCGAAAGGCGTTGTTGTCACATATCCATACACTACGTGTGCGTTAACCCCTTAACGCTCACGCCCGTGACATAGCCGGGACACGCTGAACCGTACTATTTGAACATGCCCGTGACAGTCACGGGCATGTTGTTCATTCGTTCGCCGCTTGGTGGATCGTTTAATTTAGACACTAATATCTGTGCGTTCAAGCAATGCTATCTTTTACTAACTGCAAAACATGTAGATTGCTGTGTTAACACAATATATTGTATACTTTACAAATAATAATATCTATAATTTTTGCCGTCTCCTATAATTTGTTTCTTCAGTTTTTGGGTAACTAGCATTCAGTAATCGTCTTCCTTACAGTACTTATTCTTCCAACCTCAATTTTGTGGTTTTCATTATTGTTTCTATTGTTGTTATATTTGTTTTTTTATTCTTCTAGTTATTGTCAGTTAGCACTGTGCCGTGTCTTGTTTCAAGATTTATCACACCAAATCACATTTTTAATTCCTCTTTGTTATATGGCTCTATAATAAACTATATTACATGAAACACAATAGAATGTGTTGCTTTCTTTGCTCTTTCTTTGCTTTCATTTCTTGCTTTCTAAGTTCTACTGTGGCAAAAATGCTTCGTTCACCACAGCCAATGTACAAAACAAGTTACAACATCCCGAATACATCAATTTATGCAAAAAAATTGTGCATTTTTGGACCCTACACGTCGAAAAAAATCTGTGCGTTAAGGGGTTAATGACATTGTAGTAATCGAGATTTTAGTGGTACCAGAATTCGACAAATTCTATTTCGAATAACGAATAAATACCCAAGATTTATTCGTGAACAACGAATAATGATTTTATTCGGCGAAAAATTATTCAAGATTAACGAATAAATCTGTAGCGTTATTCGAGCCAGATTTATTCGAATTAAAAATTTTCGTTATTCTAGAGAACTCAACGACGAATAAATTTTAAATAAATTTTTATTCTAATAAACTGACGTCCCACTCTGAATGGTAGTATGCGCAAAAGCGTCACTCAGTATGCCTTTTCTCCTTCGACGCCAATGTACCGGCCGCCGGAAAAACTAGCAGGAAATAATTACACATCATCGTGGGGCGCCGGAATACCTGTCTATTACATCGTGGATTGGACGGTGACGTTGTGGATAGCTCTGCGACCGCGTGGTAGCTATTGGGAGACGATTTTAGTGGCACCGAAACAGATAAGAGGTGAAGGAAGTGTTACTGTATTTTAAGCAGGCAAAAATCGAGCTGATGCAGAAGATGGAATTACATACCTAGTTGCCTTCTACTTTGTGTTCATTTAAACTTTGCGTCACCTTCTGGTGTTAATATCTAGAAGCACTGCCTCATACCTATTCCAGCCAACATTTGCAAGCTTATATTTCGGTGATTTTCCTTTGAAATGAAAATAAAGGAAACGTGAAAAATTGAAGGTGGCAGAGAAAACGAGGATTATCTCTGAAATACTTAAGATTAATACTTAAAAATGGTCTGTCATATTCAAGTCAAATGCCACGCGACACATCAACATTTAAAAGAAATCTTTCACAAGCCTCCTTTTACCTCGGGCAAGCTTAAAGCCTCCCAAAAAGAAATCAGCACCCATTCGAAAGCTAGACTCGAGGCTCAAGTAAAAGTAAGTCAGTACCGGTGGAGGAATAAATTAGAGAGGAAGCAGGATTGATCGTGCCCGAAAGATCGAGCACGAAACATTACGATGCTTCCGCTGATGTCACAGAAGCTCCTCCTGGGAGGGACGCCTGAATGAAAGTTTAGGTTAAGCCCCAGCTGATGGTTTTAAAGCCAGCTGAAAAAAGATGCCTCTGCGGAGTATCTCCCTTTCACGCTGGATAAATCTCGCACGCGCGACAACCCGCCTGAAGAGATAAGCGTCCGCGGGAAGGGGCTTTTTTCTTTCTTTCGATCACAGCCCCTTCTTTACTCGTGCTTCAACCTTCTTCGTAGTCGCGGTTCATAAATAGTAAACAGCTAAACCTCGATCTGTCAGCCAGGTGCGCAATATTAGGGTATTGTACCAGTTAGAGTACCATTGTTAATCACTAAGCTTCTAGTAATCTTGTAATAAAGAATAAGGTACTTTTTATTCCAAGAATCAAGTTGGTGGAATTTGACTTACTTCTGTTAGGTACTCATCCTATATTCACCTTTATTGTTTACTGTATAACTACTGTAGTGACACCTACCAAGGCAAGCGAATTATCATGGAGGAAGCATTCCCGATCGTGACAAGGAGTGATAACACGATGTTATACAGTATGCATAAAAAAATCTCTAGGACTCTGAAGTTACTAATTTATTACAGTGCAATGAAAGGTGAAAGACAGTAAAAAGGAATGTATACCTGAAAATTTTGGCTCCTGGGCTTTTTCACAGTAGATACCGAAAGTGTCCACTGTTTTCTTGAATGCATAAATTCAACCGCCGAACCACAATGAATTATTATACTCAGAGTCCAGGAACTTGTGATACCTACTGTATATACTATCAATATTCTTATATGTATAAAACTTTATTTATTAGAAGAGTGTAGGTGATTAAAAAGAGTAGAACAAAAATCACATAACCTAAGATTTATCCAACACGTCATGACAATTTACAATTCTTAATCCAGTACACTACCACTCAAGTGCAAAAAATTCCACGAACAATTTCAAACAGAATAACCATGTTTATCTTGAAGGACAAACGTGTCTACCATGATCAAGTTTTCTACACTCGATCACATCCATGCACTAGTACAAACATTTGTCAGTGACGATTGAAGCGAATGGAGTTTACATGGTTAAACGGTGCTTCCGCGCGTTTACATATTCCAGTAAACGGCGCTGTACGATTACCGATAACTATCGACGACGGTGTTTCGCGGCGCGATTACCGTCTATCCGGTGGGGAGCTCCTATTTGCAGTAAAAAAAACAGCGTGATTGTTACGCGAAATCGATACGGTTCCCCCACCTTTTTCCCCACCTTCGACTTCGCCGATAAATCGTGGATAACGGTAATCGCGATCCCGCGGAGTTGCCGTTAAAAATCCGGCTGTGCGCGTCGGTTAGCTCAGTATCTGTTGAAATTCGATTTCACGGGAGTGTAATTCACTAAAATCGGGCTCCTCCTCGATCTCGGTTTTACAGGGCCGTAATCCTGAATAGCTGCTGCGTGGAACGTCGGTGGGACCGCCAGGCGGCTTCCGGTACGCGCCGCTGCCACGGTAGGCGCGCAGCGCGCGCGAACGTAGGAAAACAGGACCACCATCAGGTAATAAATCAGCTCGAACAGGCTGAGTAACGAGCCCCCGAGAAATAAGCCGATTATGCCGCCGAAAGACACTGCAAAAGAGATCCCCCGTGCTCAGCCGTGTTCGCTGCCCAACTTTCCACGCTCGTTAATATGTTAATCCGATAAAAATGTGCGCGGACCCGTGTACGAATTCACTGGACGGAGATAACGGGAACACGATGGAATTCCCCGATTAGCCGACCTTAAGTGGAGCTGGGCTCCCCGTGGTGTCGATTAAGACTTAGTTGCGAGTTTCAAGGATGCTCGATTTACTTTCTTTCTTTCCCTCTTTCTACTGGAACTTGCTACATAGGTTAAGGTATATTTCTGATATTGTTGGGATGTGGGACTTATTTAAAAGCAAGGCTGGATCAAGAATAGGGGGGGCCTCGTTCTAAGTCTTCCATTAATGTAAAAAAATAATTTAATGAAGTTTGAATCTACTCGTTCCTAATTCCACAGAATATACACTGAGGAACTATTCCCTTGCACGTATCCCACTTATTCGTTTCAATTCAATTACCGAGATAATTCAGATGCGTGAAGACCAGATCCGTTTTGAAGCGGAAGTTGGTCCGGCTGGAGAAATGTACGTCCAACGTGATGTCCTGAGATTGGTACGTTCTTACTGCGGCCAAGTGTGGCATGTAGAAGTGGTAGTCGCATTCTGGCGGACAGTCGCATATCATGGCGTCCTTGTCGATCGGTTCCTTCTCACCAGTGATCACGTTCTCCTTATACAGATCTAACATTTGTTGCCAGGTTATTAAAGCTTCATAATAATTGTCACAAGATTAGCAAACATGTTGCAGCTTCAGCATTCATACCGTTGTGATCAATGAGGCAGAGGAAATCGCTGAGGTTGCAGTTACGATGGGAATCTGAACAAAAGAATAACCAACTGTCGCATTATTTCGAACAGAAGCCTGCTCATAAAGTATTGCTCATCACCTATTTCCATGTCAGAAATAGATGTATGAGTAAACATGCATTAAGAATCTGAGAATCGACGTCTACTACGGAGGAGCTAGTTAATTTATGTAACAGCAGAATGCAGGCATCTCAAAGAGAAAACTAAACTTGTTTTGAATAAAAGATCCCGAGATTATACGTTATACTTCGTATATGATATACGATTATAATACGTATAACTTCGAGTATACGTTAAAATCGTTGTCGCTGAATGTAGGTACCATCTGCCCTCATAACGTCATACACCCGGCATGTTGCGATTTCCCTGAATAGACAATGAGCTCTTTCCTGTCCTATACGATTAACCTCAAAGGTTTCAAGCCGCCTTAACAATATGCCCGCAGATATCGTACTCGAAGGGAATAGGAACGAAGGATTGCAGCCGCAGTGTTTGATGACGTATTCCCTTTTGCAGAGTGATATGCATGTCTCTTGAGTATACGTTCTGCCGGCGCTGTGCCTGCAAGGCGCTCTCTCCGCATCCAGATCGAGAATGGATTGCGTGGCGAATCCGGAGATGCACTCAAAGGACACCGTGGTCAGCGAATTCGTCGGTATCACGCGCCCGTTCTTCGGCCAGACTCGTGGATCCTCCACCATGAACAGGACACCGTCTGTTTCTTCTGAAAAATCTCAGAGAAAAACAACGTAATGCCCATCTCACAGCCAAACCTCTCAATTGTGTAATCAATGATATGCTTTTCCGTAGTCCAGTTACAGAAGTGTTACGGGCCTTCTAGAGAACCTAGCATATTACATGAACACTTGGTAGATCGCTAGTTCCGAGGAACCCTGTATAATAAGACGCTTAAGGTAACTGTTTCTTTGAAAACTAACCTCAAAGTTGAATAAGCACTCCCACTTTTTTTCCCTAAAATACAAGAGACAGAGAAAATGTTTCAAACAAAAAGTTTAACGGTACAATAAGCGCTACAACCTTGCATTGAGAAAATTGTAAAAAAAATTAAAAACAAAATAAGTACCTGATGAAAAAAACTTTTTCCAAAATGTTGTTAACGCACGTTTCCAGCGCATAGTGTACCACTAAACTTTTGTTTGAAACATTTTTTCTGCCTCTTGTACTTTAGAAGTTACGCGGGAAAAGTGGGAGTGCCTATTTGACTTTGAGGTTAGTTTTCACACCCTTAATGGGCGATTGGGCACTAACAGATACAGTTCTTCTTGTCTTGAGTCACCCTATAAACCTACAAAGTTGCGTTCTAATCAGTGAATACGGGTTCGCGGTGTTCCCTTGTTGGACAAAGAAACTAAATTTGAAAATTCCATGTTTTGGTTCTCATCGCCCTGAAGTGATCTGTTTATAATCTCGCCGGGTAGGGAAGTGTTCACTGCAGATTGGGAAATCGATTGACCCCGATTTGCAGGTACACGCATATCGCCCTATAAGCTGGAGCAACGGAAGCTGTTACCGAAACACGCTCGAAAGGACTCGCGTCCCGTGGATCTTGCGACGGTAGCAAGAGTTCCGAGACGGTCGCTCGAATTTCCCGGCGAGCAGGCAGTTAAATTACTCGGAATTCGCTGCGGCGGGTCACGTGGCCCCGAAGTTACCGCTTTGATGACTGAATGGCCATCGAATCGGCCAAGTATAGCCATCGTTTCCGCTCAACTCCCGTAAAACTACCTTCGAATCTCGACAATTTCCTTCGCACGGGGGATCGTCGTGTTCTCTCGCGATTCCGTCCCCCGAACTTACGATCCCCGCTAAAAAGCCGGGCTCCCTTATCGATCTATCCGTCGAGAGACTGATGTCCTCCTCCGCGGAGTCGCGATAACGTCGATTGGATTCGTGATTTTACGATCTGACGGCCGTTTTGGGGTCCTTTATGCCGTTCGGCTCTGTTGTGGAATCTGATTATCACGATCGGCAGCCAAAACATCGCTCTCCGAGTCACTGTACAAGTTACTCGCTGTATTTTTAGCACTTTGCCAAAGATTATTCTCACAATCAGAGTTTCAAATGACCTGCCAAATAGTAAATTTATGCCTTCGTGAGTGGTAAAAATGGTAAAGCCCACGATTTTTAGAGGCCCCTTTTATGTTTACGTGTTACACTTAAGGGGGAGGGAAGGGGACACCTTGGACGCATGAAAATCATAGCGATTTTATTCTGTTATATAATGAACTCAACAGAAAATCTGATTAATTGTATTTATTATATATCTCTTGAATATTAAAATAAATTTTGTTTATTTTTTTCAAGAAAATAGCGGCTAGGGTGACTGCACGGTGCCCCCCTAACAGGAGTATGAAAATGCAAAAGGAACTGTGTATCGCTAACAACCAGTCTTCGAGTAATTAAAGATTACAGTCTCGCCCAATCGTCAACGCTGCTTAGTCCCCCCTTCGTAACGAAAGGCGTAGTGGGGGCAGTGGTCCGCCCCCTGGAGCCCCTCTACGCGACCTAATTGGCCAGAACTTTAACACGCTTCTGCAGGAAAACGGTTCACTTCCAACATCTACTTCCTTTTCAACTTTTCATCTGCTAATTGAACAGAATCCTCTCCGAACCCTTCCTATTACAGACCCGTGGATTCATCCACGAAACCCGTAACCATTACTGTTTTTATACCCCGCACACGCTCTGCCGCCGGACATCCCCCGATTACCGGAGCCCCCACCGAGCCGTGGACAATTCTCCGGCTAATTTTAATCGCGCTAGAACGACAGGAAGAGGGCACCGGGCGTTTCCCACTTTTCTATCGGCCCCGGCCGCCTTGATTCCCGTGGCTTTAATGCCTTGATCAATTCCATTCGCGCGTTATGACGCGGCGCGCGGCGAACGCATCCGCCGGATTAAATTCTGCCCTGTATTCCAGAATTGTTTTTCGGCTTACTTGCTTAATTGGATTTCCGTATTTTCCATGCTTCGCAGCTTCCGGCGGGGTGGGCGGCGGTGGGAGGAGAGTGTCGGCGGTAGGGGTAGCTGCAGCGACGCAACAAAATCGCAATTTTTATCACGTTCGTGCACAATTTGGATATTGTTTCCGGCGGGGGCGGGGAGGAGGGTCGCGCGTTATCGCCGAAAAATGGAATTTTGTCGGAGGAATTGGGAGCAACCGGCGCGATATCGCGCGACGGTTACGAGCGCGGTGTTTACAGCGGGCATACCATTTTTCGAAATTATTTCTCGCCCCGTGTTATCGCGTTTCATTTCGCGCGTTCCCGCCTCCGCGGGCTTCTGCTCCCGATTTGAAATTTAATTAGGACGTTTCTGGCATTAGAGGTAACGAGATACGCGGAATTGTGTACGCGGGGTAGACGGCGCGTGAAACGCGAGTAGAAGGTAAAGCGGAAGGGTGGAGGACAGGTTATTTACAGGCGGGTAAATCTGCGTTAAACAACGTCGCTTCCGCGGGACGCTATTCGTCCAGAGAACACGGTTCGTTTGTCAACGTTGTTCCCCCCCTCCCCGGTGCCCGCGGTCCCGTGTCGCCGGGAATTTTTCAAGGGCCTCAAATAACCGCCAAGATGCGAGGCGGAGAGTCACTTCGCAGGCCTGTAGACATAAAATTAAATGGCCCCGTGCGGCTATATTACCGCGGCTTCCCTCGCGCTGCTGCTCCCCGAGGATTCACTGGCATTTCTTTCGGCCGGGGAGATATGAATTCTGATGAATTTCTTGGCAACCAATAATCGACGGGCTCTGCACCTGGGCGAATTGGAATCTGTAGTATTACGTTTACTATTTCTACTTAGCTTTAAGCATTGACGTGCCAGCGGTATTTACGTTCCGGCTATCATCGGATTAGTCGTTCGGTATTCATTTATCGTAAATCAACAACATGGTAGTTTACAGTGTTCAGAAACCATATAGTTTCAGACATCGCCAACTAGGTACATCCGAGGTAACAATAATTAAAGACTTTTGCCTTTGCTTTGCATTTTTTTGCTGGCAGCTTTATGGTTTGTTGAAATTAGATTATGGGTAGCATTGAATGTAAAAAAATTTAACTGAAGGTAAAAATGAAAACTTTGCGTTTAATGTAATTATTTACCCGCGATAAGTGGATTTTTGGTGAATAAAGTCGATTTTTTATTATTATTATTATTTTTATACAATTTGGCGCAAAAAGGAGGTAGCTGCAAATCTTTAAATTTTTATTTTATTTTGCTTAATAATAGAATTAAATGCTGTATTAATACGTAGGTTTAAAGTGGGTAAAATACAGTAAGCCTATATCCCAAAATATTTTAAATATGTTAACATTATTTTTTTTATTTTCCCAAAGGTTAATACCCCCTTCTTGCCGCAAAATCTTCAACTATAGAACAAGGAAAAATCATGGGCACACACCTTTAAAAAACTTACTTAAGAGCCTAACACCACAATCACCACGAATCAAGGTTACCGACCAGATAGCACTCGACTCACCGGAATATGGCGGCTTAGTGACATTGGACAGTCTCGCGGTGACCCTGACGCCGCTCCAGGCGCCATAGCTGGTGGCCTTGCGGGGCCGTTTCTCGCTGTGCCTGCGGTACTTCCGGCGGGCGGTCGCCTCCGCCATCTGAGAGTTGAAGGAGTAACAGAAGCCGTATTCCGTCTTGTGCAGCTCGAATATCTCGCAGCAATCGCGCCGCATGCTACGCCACCAGCAATCGGATAGCAGTTGCTCGCAGCTGGGCGTGACGCGCAGCAGCGCGTCCGTCACGTTCAACTCTGCCAGCAGCGAGGGACAGGATGAGATCCCGCGGGAGCTCCTCGAACGATACGCCGCGGAAAGACGCGCCGGAATCTGGTTATGGAAATGGGAGAGCAACCGACGTTCGACGAGGATTTTTATTATTCCCGCGGTGGAGCGACGCGATCGCGACCGCCCTCATCTCGCTTTTCAATCGCTGCAGCCCCCGCGATTCGTCGAACGAACGTGAAATTTTAATTCTCTCGCGCACGGGGGAAGGGACGCGACAGTTTCAGCGATGATTACGCGTCGACGGCTGAAAAACGTTTAATAAGGGCTCCATGGTTGGCTGGCTGGGCACATTTTATGCAAATGCGCGGGGCGCAAATAAAAACCCTCGAGAAACCGTCCCTTGCCTCTCGGAGCCGTAACGCTTAGAGCGGGACCTCTTAATTTCGCTGAATTACGGGGTCACCGCGCGAAATCGTTAAGCCCGCTTTAAAGTTCGCAACAAGTTTAAGCGCGAGCGACCTCTATAGCCGTCCATCGCGCCGAGTTTAGGATCGCGAGAGGATCCTGGCGTTCTCCTTAAGTTTCTATCAATTGGTGGACTGATCGGTGACTTCTGGTATAGGAATCGCTACTTGGGGTGGGCTATTGATCATGAGCACGGAGTACAAGAATTGAGGGTCTTCTTGGGGTCTTCTATATGAAATAAATTCATATAAAAGGAGAACTAGATATCATTAAAATCGATTAGCATTTCACGCATAAATATAAATTTATAATCATTTCACTACATAAAAAATAATTCTTATTTAACTCTTTTAGTTTCAAGATTAATATAATCTGTATTATTTACTTAATAAAACCTGATTTAAAGGGTAAAGGAGTAATTTACTTCGTTATATAAAAAATGAATCGTTCATAATACCATCAATATAAATGTATAAATTCATTCTAAATAACTACTCAAACGACTCTAATTTAAATTACTTTTATTACAATAATTGAAGCCCACACATTTACACTACAAAAATTAAATTGAAATTTTCGATATTAATTTAATTATTTTAGTGTAAAAGAAAAGTTTTATTTAGGGAGTACTTTGAGTAGGTCCATGAGGAAACGGGAGGTCTAAAGACAAAGCAATTATATGTATAATCATAATAAAAAATAATAATAATAATATTGTTTTCGACAGATGTGGGATTGCAACTGAAGGAGGTTCTACGCTGTATGTGCTGGGATTTGAAAAGAATTGTTTATTATAAACTTCTAACAAACAGTGAATTCATTATTATATAAAGTACTAATTCGGTACGAAAACATGGCCTTTGAATTTTCCTCAAATTTCGCTACGAACTTTCCACATAACGCGGTATATTACATCAGAAATTAACGAGTAATTAAACAAGCGATGAATGGACGAGGTTTAGTATTTTGGCTGGTTTGAAACATAATCCTATAGACGATAGACTGAAAACTGAAAGATACATGGAAGAATCTATGACCCAATGAATAAAAAGTGTGAGAAGTATACGAAGTATAGGAAGTATAAAAAGTATAACTATAAAAAGTGCAAGGAGTATAAAAAGTTAAGAAAAGAGAGCCAAAACGAAGGGGCAGGCAGCACATTTGACAGTCGAGGCCGGGTGACAAGAGGAGGATAGACAGTGAACGAATTTCCAGGGGAATAGAATTAAAATAGAAAGACCCATAGATAGCAAAAACCTTCCGTAAAACAAATCAAGACAACGCCTAGTGGACGTTCCTTTACTAGCACTTAGAGAAGTGTTTCTGCAGAACAGTTCCCTCAGACAATATACTCACCCATCAGGCCATCCAGTCGACGATGCTTCAAGAAATCCAGCCGATGGAACTCACCGAAGCTGAGAACCGAGAGTTTCGTAAGGACGTCGCGGAAGGTGTCGAGCGTCCGCTGATCGGTGGAATTGGGAAAAACCCGCTTCTCTAATTCCACAGCCTTGTCCCAGTCGACCCGATCGTTCGGGCAGATGGTGACGCTGGGGAAGGGGACACCGGAAATTCGGTAATTCATCGAGTCGATGCCGATGGATGTCGGAGCTTCCTGAAAGCGAATCAACGAGCGCGTATCGAGCATTAGCTAACCGGATTTCGATCCCTGAATATTCAAATCTTCCATTATTCCGCGCCCGCCGTCGCCTCCCCGAGCAAATGAATATTCTAAATAAATAATCGGCCGCTGGAACCTGTAATTGAATAACAAATCGTGTTTGCGCGCGGAAATGGCCACCCGCGTACGCTCAAGCCGCACAGTGCGGCTTTTTATTCTTTAATAGTCCATTCGGCGATTCGTCAATTAACGCTACGTCGGGACACCAGATCGCCTGCTGGCTAACGAATCACCGCGATCGATCTGCCGCGCTCGATTTTTCTGCCGGTGCTCCCTAATTTTCGTGCCGCGAACCCTGAGCGACGAGCGACGCTTCGCGAATTTCTTCGAGTGTATATAGTAAGCAGTAACGTATTTAGTCACCTACATTTCAGTAGAGGAAAAGGGATTATCCGGAGAACATAATAGAATTCAACATCCCGCGGGGCTATTGTCTATCCACCCACGCAACAAAGGAGTGTCGCGCACTGTCTGCTTGAAATTCCATAATTTCAACGACTATGTAGATTTCAGCGTAATACTCTGCGAACATGTTCCCGAGTTCCTAACAGTGGAAACCCTTGCTCATTAGTAGAGAAGTAATTCTTCGATACCTGCAGCTTTCCTTGCTGTTATTACACTCGGTGAAGCTAAACCCAAAAAGACCCGGCAACTGCGGCTGAGGATTAAGCAAAGCTTTCGCACGGTGCACGTGAGGAGGAGCAAATAGGTTACCTGCAGGTTGATGGTGAGATAGACGATGACACGGACCGCGACGACAAAATGGACGATGAAGACCAGCAGCCAGAGGCACCTCTCGATCGGGTGCAAGCGCGGGTCCACGGCGTATCTGAGCCCGTGCAAAGTGGCATCGGTGCAGTAGCGTTGGACGATTGCGACCAGCGTCTCGAATCGCTTGATCTTCCGGTTCCTCCAGGGATTCCGCTTGATCCTCGCGAACATCTTCCCGCTGAGCGGTCTCTTCGCAAGCATCCTCGTGTTCTTTGGTAAAGACGGCACGCCCGCGGTCCTCTATCTTCCCCTTTTATCATTCAAATTTCCAGCCCGCTTTAGCGAACTTCACGGATTCCTCTGCCGCGTCCGTGGGTCGAACCGGCGACGGGAGCTTTGTTCCCCGTTCGCGCAAAGCGGGCAGGGGCCTCGGCTCTTTTTCTGAGAACTCGGTGGATAATTATTATCGAACTTGCGCTCAGAGCCCTTGACTTCTGAAGCGGAGACGAAGTCTCTCTTTTCCGCTGTCCACCGGTGACTTTTGCTGGAACACGATGGGTAGCGCTCGAGTGGAGTTCAAACCGCCATTGTGGCAACAAAAGGGCTTTTCGGAACCAACGCGTGACTGGGCTGCGCGGAAAGAAGTTTTCGGCTGATGTCCGCGAGCGTTGGTGTGACTGGCAAAGAGAGATCAGCAAGTGGAATGCTTGTATTTTAAAGGGAGATAGTATAGTCATAGGGTTTGAAATAATGTGTATTCTGTTTTGAGCAGTGTGAAAGTTGATGGTGTTGCGGGAGCTAACGTAGGATTCAAATTATAGGCATTTATCTTCTGTATTCCGAGTAGATACATGTAGGTATATCAAGCAATAGTCAAGTCTCCAATGCGCATGCCCAAAGAGAAACTATGATAAAAATGGGGGGGGGGGGGGGTGATAATGAACTAAGTAGACTGAGAGCCATAACAGATCACCTAGTATCAAAGCATTAAGCCTTTTTCTCATTAGTCAAATTTTGTGTTCAGTGTGTCAGTTGCCTTTAAGTTACTTTTAAGATTACTTGAAGCAAGTTGATATCTAAAATGACGTCGCGAGGGGTGGTCTCCATCATTATTCCATAAAATATTTTGTTGAATATTTTAATTTAGAAATCTTGTCATTACTCCACTTCTTTTTAATCATTGTTCTATGATTCTAACCTCACTGTTCAAAAACAATAGGTAGTCAGCTCTCTTGAAGTGACTTCAGGTTCACACTTGTATATATATTCACTCTATTGAAGCTGTATTTCAAGACAAGTAAGAGTTGAAAGACTCTTGATTTCACTTGAAACAAAAAAAAACTTGAAAGGATATTTCAAGTCAAATGAATAACAGGTTCACATCGGTATAGTAGTTTCAAGTTACTTGTATTCGAGTGATTTAATGTCATGTAACTTGACTAATGTAAACGAGGCTTTGGGGTGAAAACATAGCTAAAAGGTTTAAATCGCGGTGTAGCAGACTATTCAGCTGACTGACAATGACAGAACAAAGCAACTAAAACAAGTGCAATATCACACAGAGAGGCAGCTGACTAATCAGGCTATTTACCTGATAGTCAGCCACACCGCAACCTAAACCCGCTAGCTATGTTTTTACCCTTACAATTATGTACGTGTTACTATTATTCAGTCCGCCCATTTACTTTTCACTCCCCATAAACAAACAGCCCGTAACCGACATAAAGCAGAAATAATGCCACATTCACCACCCGCGCAAGCATCACCTTCCGTCCAAACAATTCCATCACTGCAACCGCCTCCGCCCCCCCCCCCCCGCCGCCCTATGTCCTCCAATCAAACATCATCCACCATCTCCAAACAAAACAGTTCCTCGTTTTATGAAACGCGAGACGCGGTCTGGCCGCGGATCACGATTGTTATTCGACACCTCTTGGAGCGGTGATCGAAACAGGAGCCGACGGTAAACACGAGCATTCGTCGGCGCAGCCCCCATCGTGTCCGAGTGAAAAATCGTGCCACCGGTGTCTCCCGATTTATCGATCCTCCGCGGGCTCTCGAATTTGCCAGCGTCCGGGCGATTAATCCGTCGCCGCCGCGCGTTAATTCGTTCCCGGTGGAAGATCGATGTCGGCCTGGTCGGGGCAACCCGCGGCGGGCTTTGTCGCCCCACGAAGAAGCTCTCGCCGTTTCGCTCGCGGGCCGAAATCAAAGCGGAGGCGTTGACGTCCCGTCGCGGTTACAGGCATTAGTATGCGGGAACGGGTCGACTCACATGCCCCGGGCCTGTTATTGATGATGAACGTGCCAGCCCGTTAACGCACCAGGCGGAGACGCCGGCTAGGATGCGTTTATTCCGCGCCACGGGCTACGAATCACCGGCCGCGGCACGCTTGCTTTCCGAAACTCGAGATCGGAGGTTACTGTATAACGTTGTCTGCTCTCCGGAGTGCGCTCATTCTTTGAGCGATCGCGCGCGTGTACAAATTAGAGCCTACTAGGAAATCTATATCATTACACATATAAAAATGTTCGTGCAGTTTAAAAAACAAAAAAAAAATTCTACTCTCTTAAACCATAAAAAAAACTTAAACCAAAGAAAGAACTGTAATAAACGCAAGGATTCAAAATTTAACTGCAGTGCTAATTAAAATTAATTGCAATACTAATCAATACAGTAACGAAGCACTGGAATTTTCCTAATATTCCATAAAATATCTTAAGTGATACGATTTAGATTATTTATCCATGTGTGTGTATCGAGGCAACAGTGCGCGCGCACCTGTATTGTCGCGGCGATCCAGCCCGCGGTGTTTATTCGCGATAATGCCGCGATAGCGTATAATTAGCGGCCGCTTGAAGCGATTATTGTTATCGCTGGACGAGAGAAAAAAGCGACGGGGGCCCCGTAATTTATCGCGTTATTAATTTCCGCCGCGCGCGGGCCACGCTGTTATTTAAGCGGATTAAATTGTCTTCCGCAGAGATTCGAAACTGCCCGCGCTAGCTGGCTTCGCGTTGGCAGCCAATCCGCGATCGCCGATGAAACTCGATTCGGAGACAATTAACTGGCGACAGAGCCGCGATTTACGGGTCCGCGGAAAGGAAGGCGCGACGCGATCCTCGCGAAATGAAAACGTCCAACGAGGACGGTCACGGTAGAGCAATGATTTATTTAGAACTAACGGGCGCCGACAAGTATCGAAAATTGTTCCGTGCATCGCCCGCTGAAGCGAATGAGAATTTTCCTCCGTTATCGAGTATATCGCGGCGTTATTGACTACGCGTTATTATCATAAGTTTGGCCCGCGGCATTTATTAACGTTGCGGAATAACGAGCTTCGCTGGAATCGATTTCGCGCTTCGGTGGACTCGGAATGGACGTGGCGATTGTTTAGTCTGCTTTGGGAGGAGGTGCTGGGTATCTGTCGGTAACATGTATAGGAGAAAGTTGTTCAGAATCTGGCCCTCGACAACATATTTCAAGGTCATTGAAATCGATGACAATTGCCTTTTTGGAAATAATTAGCATTTGTAGGTGAAGCAATCATGAAATGGTGGCATGTGCCTGATTTCCATTGGGCCCCTCAATTCTCGGTGGTAGAGGTGGAAAGTTGTAGTAAAAGTGATACTAAAAGTAAGGTTTTCCACTATTTTCGAGAGTAGAAGAGTCATTTGTATTCAAACGTATTTGGTTAATTCGTTGTTCACTGTCTTTCTCGTTTTATGCCTCTGGTTAATTTTCTGCAATGTTTCGATTCATGAGTTTCGTAATTTTCGTGCATATATCTATGTTTGCATTAAATGCATTCGCAATGGTGCCATTTCCCCCGACTTTCTTCCATAAACCACCAAAATGCAACAGAATTTAAATTAAATTCAGAATGGGACGGGCATAAATCTCGAGCGTGGGAAGGAGGACGCCTCTGTTCCTCGTCACGAGGTGAAATTCGCTATCGAACAGCGTCGATCCAATACGATCGGGGTACCAGCGGCTGAATAGGATTGGCCATAACTGTGAACGCTCTCGTTTTCCGTCCGCGGTAACTTTTACGCCTCTTCCAACGTTTTCGAGTCTCTTCCAAGCACTCTACTTCCTTCTGTTTAAACTAGAACACGCTATTTGGAAGAATGAACGTTCATGGCAGAGTGAAAGTGCCAAATTACTTGAAAATCATTTGTCAAACATTTGGGTGCCTTTATTAGATTTGAATCTATGGTAAGCTCTATCCATCAACCTGGGTTATACTTTTCCCCAATTCTTAAGGGGGGGAACGCTATTCTTGGAGGCTAAAAACAGTGCTAGAAACCAGAAAAAAAAAACAAGAAAAAAATAATTGGGGATAGTGATGAGTTTTCAAACTGAAATTTCTGAACCTTTAATTTTTATTATCGAATTTTGCGCCAATTTTCTGACGAAACAAAAGAAATAAAGAAAAAACGTATGTATAAAGTAAACGTCATTTCAGTTTTCTGTTTCAGATTACCTGGAAGATTAATATTGTGCACATCTCCTACATTTATTACTAAAAATTACTAAAAAAAAACTGCAACTTCTTCAAAAAAGCCTAAAAACTTAATCCAAATTTCAGCTGAATCGAATCGCTAGTTTCTTAAAAAAAAATCCCAAATTGTGCTATGTTTTTAGCCCCCAAAATAGCATGCCCCTTAACTCGTAAGGTATTATAAATCCCCTTGAATATAACTCTACTCCACCACGGTGGCAATGAACTTGTGTAATAAGTGTTATTCAAAGTTTCCCGATCATATATTATAGACACTACGCGTAAAGCACATATCGTTATGTTTACGGCAATCAAGATAATGCGAAACTATCATCTGAAAATATGGGGCTCGTGGGAGGCATGAAAGTCGACAAGTGGATACTGTATTCACATATCCCGCATTGCCCCGAGTGGTGCTCCCGCCACAAGTGTGCTTCGACAGCTAAAGCGTTAAAAAATAATATCGTGAAAACGTTTAAACATGATGAGGCTCGAGGCAGAGGAGCAAATACTTCTACTCAGCATAAACAGTTTTCGGGGAGTTTTTAACCTCGGCTTGGCGGAAAGGTCGGTTCAACGTCCCGTCGCTGTCGGCATAGTGCTCCATTACTGACGGACATGATTGCACGAATATGTGATTCCCGTCGATCAAACGTCGCATACGTTCCAACGGATTACACCATTTAATTATTCAACTCCACGAGGGGATGTTTCCGTGACTGTAAATGATGCTTCTTACGCGAGAAGCATTTACACGATGTAGGTACACGAGGTGTAGAGAAGGCATGATCAGGTTCTATCAGATAAGTCTATGAGAAATTCAATGATAATAGAAGAAAGTCGTATAATGTAAATATACATATTACTATTGTTATCAATTGGAAACTCTTTAGAATACAGAGAATGTGGAACATAACAAGGCAAAATGGCATTCTTCTGATGTTTAAGGCATGTATTAATGAATATATCGTATAAATATTGTACAGAAATATTAAAAAATGACCGAGTTATTTTCCACTTTTTTCAAATTGGCTAGCAGCATCACTTGAACAATTTTTTTTCGATTCACTTAAAATTTTAATAGTACTGTAGGAATAATAGGTAATGTGATTCCTATACGTTTCGGAAGCCACGAAAAAATAAAGCCTTTGGCGCTGGGACTCGAACTCAAAACATCCGACTGCTGATCAGTCGCAAGCGAGAAGTATGCACCTGTTTCTCCCTTGCACTAGTGGGGTCGCTGCGACAGGTCGCAGCAACCGTCACCTAGGAGATCCAGCCTTTAGCCACCACGGCTAGCGCCGGCTGCCCGAGGTCTATTAAAAGCCGGATCTCCTACCTGCCGATCGCTGTGACCTGTCGCAGCTAAGAGATCTCGCCTTTAGTCCGGGCTCCCTCTTATTCTTATAGTTTGAGGGTTGCTGATCTCGTAGTACAGGTAATTTCAGCCATAAAATTTATATAACTTAATAACCATAGAACAGTTCATCTACCATTCAGACCGCCTAGTGAACAAAAGCTAGCGGAAGTAATCAGCGCGAGAAGAGGATCAAGTGACAATGGACCAGCCATTCCCAAATCAACGCGATCAACTAGCGCTTGGAAAAATTACAATACTATCTCGCCCCCTCAGAAATCGACACGATCGCTATTATCCGGCATAGATACGTCGCCATTATCCTACAATGCCACAAAGGACAATCGATTCAGCAAATTGATCTCCCATTATCTCGCGACTCTGTTGAATACGATCGGCGACGCGTAACGCGCCACCAATTACCGCAACAATTACATTTCGGTCGGATCGCGGATTTTAAGCCGGCCCAACGACGGATCGCTAATGGATCAAGAACGTCAATAACGCCACGCGGCGCTCGATGGCTCAGCCCGGCCCCTCCTGTACGCTTGCAATCGTTACGTTCCGAGCAACTCGCTGGCGCGCTCGCGGGAATCAATTACTTTAATGAAAATATTTGAACTGGCGCGACCGTGAACGGGGTCGACGAAAGGGGGGGTTGAAAATTTAAAGCGACCCGTTCTTCTCGATGACTCTGCACTTTGGGTTGGGAGGATCGCTAATGGAACGGGAATATTAATAACACAGCGTCGCTGTAATTCTTACGGCGCGGGCCAATTAATTCATTGCCAACAATCGAATCGACTACCGTTGGCTCGTTTGCTCATCCCCCCCAACGATATCTCGCGCGACGCCCCTCTGATTAAACTGCGATCGATGCGCTAAGCGGCGCTGCTACACCTCTGTTCTGACTTAAATTTAGCTGCGTGCTATGTTTAATCGAGCCAGCGCGACGTATTCGCCGGGACGGTTCGGTGACCCATGACCCGGCGGGCTCGGAGGGACGATTGGAGATGCGGCGGCCGCGCAAAAAGAAAATCTCTAGGCATCGTAACGCTTCGCTTCGTGTAACAACGCGTATCAACGGTCAGGCAGCAGCTTCGCCCGCAGGGGACCATTTTTTTCTTGTTTTTTTTTCTCGGGAAATTCCTCTCGCTAGCGGCAGCATTCCACCCAGTTCATGGTAATTCGCGGTCCAATATTTGTCCGGCCGGGATTCAAAATGGCGCGCCACCGGAAAGATTCCCCGCAGGCCGCGGACCACGTACAACAAGGCAAATTGACGGATTGCGTCGCTCGTTCGTCATGAGGCGCTCTGCCGGTTTAATACGTTCTAATTCGACACGAAATTAAATACAGATTCCAGTAGAATGAACGCGGATTTCACCTCTGTACTCCCATCGCGATCCCGTGTGTTTTTCAGCGATAAAAGCGACTCGTTCCTAGTCCACCCACTTATTGTCGTAATTTATACTTTTATTTTTGAGGTTGAAATTGCGACGCGTTAAACGTCCTTTCGAAGTTAATTATTATTATTAAATAAACGGGATATAGTCCCATTAGTGTACTACGTTGAGCAGAAACGAAAATAATCTACGTAAACTTCATCAAAATCGGCGTATAAGAGTTGAGTGATGTCCATTGTTAGTTACATACACGCAAACAGAGATGGTCTTACAAAGACACAATAAAGCCGTTTTAGAAGTTTGCTGCACAACGTTTTACAGATCCTAAAGTATTCATAGCGCCACTAGAGATACGCTAAAGTCTCTAGAAAAGTTTACGAGTGGAGTAGCGCAAACTCTCACGTCACAAATTTCCTCAACTGGAGCCAAGATCGCATCGCAAAGTTTATACCCAAGTTCTTAACCCGGGCCTAGCGCCTACCTTGTTTTTCCACCATATTGATCTAAGATCATTTAATTAGAGACCGTCGAAGCTGTCTCCCACTCGTGTGAAAGTGTTCGACAGAAACTCGCAGCTCGCTAAAAGATACATGTAGGTGAACCTCTGTGAATCGCGTTGTCGCGTATTCAAGAGATCGTCGCCGCGTATTTCGCGAAACAGTCGCGCGCGTTAATAATAAATCCGTTCAGTCGCACGACGGATATTTCACATGGAAAACTGTCGAGCAGACGGAGCGCTGGAAATACGGTTGCATATCGTTCCGCGTGAAACTTTCGCATGGCAACGTTCACGTTCCTCGGCTCGCATTTTTTAATATTACAGCCCCCCCACCCCTCTCGTAGCCCCACTACGATCGTCTCGCGCATTATTCCGCGACGGAAATCCTTCGCCCGCTTAATCGTCGAGCGTTTCGCGCTCAGAAACTCGAGGCGTCTCGTTAAAGTAATTAACCTTGCCTCGACGGCAGAGCGGTTGTAATTTCGACCTTGAACCGCCACCAGGCGGCGGGCGCAGCGTCGTAATTAAAATCCAGATGCGGGAGTTTCTTTCTCCAACCGCTCCGCGGCTGTGTTTCGAGGTTAGGTCACCGAGGTCGACCGAGATCGGCGATCGACAGCTATATTCGCGCATCGAGACGAAGCTATGTTTTTTCCCGCTGAACGAGCAACTCTTTCCAGCCGCCTTTATTTGCCAGCGATTCCCACGATCGCTCCGATACTTACCCCCCCGAGCAAAAATGAGACTGCACAATGGCCGTTTCCCTGCTTCTCGTTCGTTAACGGCCAAAATGAAACTGAACCGTTCTCGACTCGTTGGAAGAACGGGAAACGCGATGGCTCGTGAAGCGCCTATCATCCCCCCGTCCATTCCTCGCCGTATCGAGGGATCTGTGCAAATAAAATCCAATCAATTACCCCCGCGGACGAGGAGGTCGAAGTAAGCGGCGCATGTTCCACCGTACGCCCAGATGTGATCAAGATAACTCGTTTAGAGCGATTGTTGGACAAACAGACGCGCGAGACGCCGGCTCTGGGAATAATGAAGGACGACGAGGAGATGGTGAAAAGTGCCTCGCAGCTTTATAACCCGAAGAATACCTTCCTAACCTGTTAATCCAGGCACTCGGCATTTCGGAACGGCCCGTCGTGCGATTGGCACATAGGTGGCGCCGCGTTGGTTCGGTATTTGGAAGTTCGGAATCGAGTAACTTCAGAGAGTCGGCGTTGGGGGAATTGGGAGACGATTTCCGGGTGAGCTCTCAGCGACATAATGACGGCGGCCGCTTATTCAAGTACTCCAAGAACTGGTGGGCTACTGACTAAAATCTCGACGAGCCAAAAATCGCGGGCCTATAACGAGGGGTTACTGTAGTGCTCCCCTAAAATATAGCAACTAAGAGGTGATTCACTCAAGTGGTGTGCAATGGATACCATTGAGGTTACCAGCCGCAAAACTCTGTGCTACCTGTAATTTACTAAGAGCGCCCCCCGTGAGGCACCACTGATGTGACAAATTGCTGTGTCCTATCAATAACCCATCAACACTGACAACTTTCTTGTACTGATCTCAAACAACTAATGCCCAAACAGTACACTGAATACGTCCCTGCGTGCTTGACTTGCCATCGAAACACTCGAAGGCGTTAAGGACCCCAGTCTCTGCTCCACGTAGTTTATTTTCTGCTGCTGGATGAAAGAGTGTGCTCGGTAAATCGAAGCGGAAAGTAAAAAGCGTTGCTGGTAATCCGGTATGAAAAAGGGCGTCCAAGGGGATGCTCATAGATGAAATCCCTGGCAAATGGAAATAGAGGGTAAACGAGGCATTCGTAGTCTCCATCGCACAGGGTGACGCGTACTGTAGCAACCTGTAGAGGCGAGAACGCTTGTACATATAAATATAAAAGAGGCTGCTCCTCCTCGCATTGCAATGTACGTGCTATAGCAATATGGAGGACAAGAGACGCTTATAGAGATAGATATGGCGGGGAAAAGCCACTTCGTCACGGAACGTCATACGTGCTGCTGCAATAGGGAAAAAGGGACGAATCGAACCAATGCTAGCCAATATGGAAGGTGGGAGGAGTTCTCTCCATAAAGTGTCGTAGGTACAATAACGATAAGAGAAACAGGGGCACGTTCTGGTTGAAGCGCGTGTGCTGCAGCACGGGGGGCGCTCGCGACGGTGAATGAGAAACGTTGCTATAGTCACGGAATACGGGCGCGCATATAGCGGCCAATGTCGAGAAGAAAATACGTATTCCTTGGAGGAATACAGTAGAGTCTTGAAAAAAGGACACGGTTTCTGACTTGAAATAAGGTGATCCCCTCCAATTCTACTGTTGTTGGAGTGGCGAATAAAGCTTAACTCAGACGCACCACTTTAGAACCACATCACAACCACATAACATTGCTTGTGGGTGGTCATGAATTAATATGAAAACACATGATAGTACTCATACGGGCCACTAACTGAAGCCAGCTCAACCACACAATAACTACAAAATAATCGCAAGTATGTGGTCCGTCTGAGTTAAGGCTAAAGGTGAATTCCCACAGTGCGTGCCTCGGCAAGTTTCGCGCCATAGGAACGCTTATGGCTCGCCGAACCAACGCCGGGATCTTTAAGCTAGTATGAAATAAGAATATCAACAATACGTGTCTATTTAGTTCCCTCTCTTCCCACAGCTACCATGACAGTCAACAACGCCCCGCCAAGCTTCCACTCCCCACATTCTTGCATTCAAACAGTTCCCTCTTAACTAGTTCCATTCCCCTTCCCTAACCTCACAATACATCGAAGCAAATCCAGAGGGCGACCGACTGAACCGTCGCGCCAACGCATAAAACGAAGTCAATGCCCTCTATAAGAACCATTCTCGCATCTACGAGGAGGGACCGCGGCGAAACACTCATAGTTTTTCTTGGCGTAGAGAAAAACGCAGCCGTTGAATATTCATCGCGCATCCGAATTCATTTCGCCCGATAGTAGCTGTCCACGTTCCATTTCCCTGTTCTTGCCGCGAAACAAAATGGACTTTCCCTGGATCGGCCCCAGCCTCTCCTCTGCGCAGCGAGAAATCAATTCGATTGAAACACAAGTGGTGGCTCTCGAGTAATGTTTCGAGTAGCGCCGTTCCGATCGCTCGGCTCAAGGGAAACCGTTACGAATGAATAAACGGACCTCGCTTGCCCCGAACTTTCCCTCTCTCGCGGATCACCGTTCGAAAAAGTTTCCCTCGTTGCCCCGTTTAACTAGCCTTTTTTCTCCGCCCGACCCCAACCCCCGGGCTGGGCCCAGAGATATTACCGAACTCCGTTCCCATCGACCCCCACCGAAGACGGTCGCTACTGTATCCCAGGCTCGCCTCCAGAGTGTTTAAATTCGTCGTAGATACCCATGGAAGTTCCGACGATCGATCCTCGCCCTTCGAGCTCTTAAATTCCTTCTCAGCTAGACTGCTAAACGGCCGAGTTCCTTGATTCGATTCACTCCCGGCGCATCAACTACTCGTTTCCAGTCGTTAAAACTTGATCTCGGTCGTCGAACGTTCAAACACGGAAAATGGGCTACGTATCTCTGTTGTCGCTATTAACACTTTGAACAAGCAGGGAATATCGTCAAAGGATCAATCGAGTGTGTTTAATACCACGGGATTTATGAAATCTCCAACATTATTTTTATTATTATTATTACAGAAGATAAACAAGCAGATCCCAATACAATCCATGGTTAGTAACACTTAATTAGTCGCAGCTTCTTGTGTTAAATAATTAGTCGCATTGGGTCTATTTCACCCCAAATTTAAACTTGTGACATTTCTGTAAGTTTTCATTATTTCTGATGGAATGTTTTTATTTATTATAAGTTGGATTATGGCGAGTAAAATGAAATAAACAAATCATTAATGTTCCTTTATTATTATTATTAATTATTAACATTTATTACATTTTTTTTCGAAATCGCGACAAATATCCGTCATTGGTTTTGTCAGAAATTGGACTTGAATGGCGGCTGGGGTCACATAGACCCCGTGCAACTCATCAGTTATTTGTTAATAACTATGACGTGATGGGGTTTTCCTGACGTAACAATCTGTATAGAAGTCTGTTTTGAACGAAGAAGTGCTACCAGAAAAGAAATCAACATCGCCTACTTATAATTATGCGATTAAACGGGGTCAGTGATCTACATTTCGATTTAAAATAGCGGAATAAGAAAGGTGGCCTTTTTTTAGCAAATCTGGTTGAAAGAAAATTATGATGAAAAAAATATCTTTCTGTGTGCTAACTAATTTACACGTAGCACATTTTTGCCTGTTTCTAAATATTTGTTCAGGCGGCGCTCCCCAATTACCCACACCCGGATACGCACGCGGTTATTACACGTTTTCGCTAACGTGTCACATGATCGATCATCCTGCCGTTCGAAAGGCTCGATAAGCGATCGAGGCACCGTGCAGATCGCGATTAGCCGTCTTTGAAGGGTTAATGTAGCGGCAGAGTTTAGACCGATTCGCTGGTCCGACCCGACTGATTTCCCTTCGGTTCGGAATAGAAGAGCGGGACAGATCATCGGGGAACCACCGCCGAAACAAATTGGACAGATCGATCGTTGCATCCAATTAACAGCGGTGAAAGAGATTTCGTTCCACCGTGCTCCGCGATTTGCTTAAAAAAGCCTGATACTTCAAACGAGGACGCATCCCAGCGACACCATTGATTGGTTATAGCTGAAATAACAATAATTTTTACAAGACTGTTTAGCTCGTTGGTTCAAAACCCAGCACAGCTCTTGTATACACAACCGCCTACGTCACTGTACTCAAGTATATAGTATATTATAAAATCAAAAAGTTCTATTTGCCATATTCAATCCAGCACCTAAACAGTACATTCTTGTGGGAAATTGTGATTTCCGAAAGGATCTATCCCGCGGAACACGTCTTTCGAAATCTCCAACCGTTGTGAGGAATCATTGATAAGGAATACAGGCGCGGCAAACAAAAGAAAGGCACGCGATATCTCGTCACAATGGCACGCAGAGTCGATCGACGAACCCAGCATGTAAATAGGCATAATCGATCATCCGCTGGTCAGAATACACATTACGCTGCGCTGATTGACGATAGGGATAATTTATTGACCCATAATCGTTGCCTTCATCGCATCCTCGCGCCGCTGTTGATTTTATTAGCGCAGGATCGATGTACGGGCACGCGAATTTACCCAGCAGCTACAATCAGCAACGCTGCATCTCGTTCGGGCTGATTGGGCCCGCCTGAATGCCAGGCAATTAAGGGCGTGTCTTTTCGCTCGCCTTTCTAAAACCTCCACTGTTTTATTAATATTGCAACGCGCATATTCTGGTGGCATTCTTCAAGGCTTTCTGTGGAAACGAATTTCATTTGAATTTACCGCCTAAGCTTGGCGTCACTCTCGCAGTGATTCCCCACCTACGGGTTGCGAAGTTTTTTCTGGAGGGTCGCCTCGGTTTTTTTTTAATATTATTAAATTAGAATTATATTCTGAAATATCTATGTTTAATCTGTTTTATTTACCTCATTAAATTGCTGAGGAAGGAAACCTAACCGGTGGCAAATATCCAAATTCCGCGGATTCTCATTTGCGTGTCACACTCGTTCCTAGTGTATACACACTTTTAATTGTCCACGTCTCCTTCTTTGTACGCCAGCGCGATTGTTCATTTGCCGGGAGTCCGTGAATTCCCCGACCCGTCAGGAGGGTGGATTCCTACCCTAACCCCCTCAGTTGCAGACGAGGAAGCCGAAAGTCGATCCGAGACACGAAACAGAGTGAAGAGCGGCGGGCGGTTTCGTTGCAAGGTCGCCTTAATGAGGTAGGCCATTTGAATATCAAGTCGGGCGAATGCTCGAATGCTTGCGGCGTGCTTAGAAACGTCGATTCCCGGCCAATGATAACGAGCGGCTTATTAACGGGTCCTTTCGGCCCGGTCCAGAGGCCGTAGCATTCGTTTCGCCCGTTGCCGGCGATCTATTAATCAGTCCATTAATTTACAGCGACCCCGGGGGTTAATTGACTCGAGCCAATAAAGTGATTATCGTCCAGCTCTCTGTGTGTATTTCGCACCATTTTTCGAGGCGCTGCGATCGTGTCCTTTGATCGGCAACCCCTGTTAATGAACACGAAATCACGTGAACCGGGCGAAAAAATAATTGGCCCGATTAGCTACGCGTTAAATAAACGGGGACGAAAGTAATTGTCGACTGTGTTGATTAAGCCCTATAGCCGGGCTATTCTTTGGAAATTATTCCCGTTTGTGATGACCGACGCATTGATTCAACCGTGACACGCGTTTTTCACGTTATTCCCCTGTGTTGCTGGTGTTTGGAAACAGGGGACGGATACAGAGGATATCGACACGTTCAATTTTTTATTAGTAACACTGTAACGCTGCACTGCCTGACGAAGCTTGAATCTGCAATTGCGAGCGGACTACAGTGGACCTGAGGGGCGTACCGATACCTCTGCACTTGTCGCAAGAGGGCGCTGCAACCGATCGTGTCTAGGGATTTTCGGTCGCACGCATCGATGTGGGCATTTTAGTCCGTAAGTTCCCTAGCTCAGTGGCGCACTCTATATTGAATATTGGGGGGTGTTGCGTTGAGCGGATAAAAATATTTTTAATGCAATTTCAATGAAATTCATTACGTGATTATAAAATTTAGCGACAGGACTCAGAACACGTCCTTCCAATTAGTGCTAAAACATATCTTTATTCTTGTGCAACACATGCAAAACAAAATTGAATTTATATTGTGCTTCTAAATTTTATAGTAATAAATATCTATGCATAGGGCCGCGCAAAATTTACGATGAGCTTCTCGTTGACCACGGGGCCTTTGAAAGCGCGGGCCGGGTTCCGGGAACCGCGCTGAACCCGCCTTGCGCCGACCCTGCTAACACGTTCATTTTTCAAAACTATCGCCTATATCTCTCGACACGCATATCCTACGCGTGACATAGTGCGCAACGGTCCGCTATCGCTTAACGGAGAGAAAAAACAGTCGTAAAATGCGCGTCGACGTGAAACGCTCGAGAGACGTAAGGCGATCGTCGATCGCGTGGAACACCGCGGAAACAAGATCGATGGCTGGTCTTTTGTTGCGGAAATGCGGCTTGTCGGAAGCTTGTCAGGTTCGAGACCCAACCTGGGTCGCGGAGAAAAGCCTTCTGGGGAACGTTTAACTCTTTCAGACTAAAGATTCCGCTAGTAGTTTAACCAGGACCCTAACTAACATTCTCAGATAACTTCCTCAGCCCACACGCATTACGTTCCGAAATATTCTGTTCTTCATAGAGCTCTGTAAGGTGCTCACCGGAGGGACACTGGAATATAACCATTAAAGTGGTGCAGCAGGGGTTTAAATAGCAGCTTGAACGATCGACACTCAGCATCATCCTTCTAGAACACCTGCGCCCCCATTCGCGACATCGCACGATATAAACACGTTCGTTCGCCAATATAATCGCCAATTGAGCACCAATGTATCCCCTCGACGACACGATCCGACGTAAAACGCCACACACAAGTAGAATTACCCTCCCCCCTTGTCCTCTCTAGACAAGTGGAGGCTGAGTGCAGTATCTGGAGAAAAAGAGGTGCACTCAGAGAGTCGCTTGAGACTGGAAGCTCGGCGTACTTCGTTACAGGTAAAAGCGATGTGCTATCGAGGTCCTTGCCAGTGTCTTTTGACTTTTCCAGATATTTTCTGGCCAGGGATCCACCGGCTCCCAAAGAAGAGCCACGAAGCGACACGAGCGAACCCCATTTCTGCTGCCTCCAGACATTGCCCACTCTGCTAATACCTCCCTCGACCTTTGCTCCTCCGATAGTGGAGCTTTCGATAAAACATTCCTTACTTGCCGTTTCGTAGCTGGGTCTGGTGAAAGGGGTCATTCTGGTTTGCAGGGTGCTTTTTCGGATAGAAGCCCCCTCCGCGGTATCTCAGCAGGAATCACTTTTGTATATTTATAGGTACTTCATTACCTGCTCGAACTCTTTTATATAGTAAACATTGTAAAAGATAGGTACAGTTGCAAGAATTTGATTTGTAAAAGTTCTTCTGGGTGCAATTCTTAATGTTCTCCCTTCAAAGAAAGACTCAAAGTGTCTGAACATTACTCATAAACACTCGAAGCTCCCTGAAGGTTGGTTGTGAAGTTGAAAGTCGAAGGATCAAGTAGGTCTGCAGGATGCGAAAAGAGTTGGCAGGGCTCAAACGCCACAGTTGATGAGATTTAATCACGTCTTAATTTAGGGAAATCACGTCTACCCCTGGAAAAATCCAGGAATGTTCCTTTGAATCTACCAGAGTCTATAGAGTATAGACTTTATACACATTGAGAAAGGGAAAGAACCCTCAGACCTGCATCGACTGTGGCCCAGACTGGTATCGAAGTCCTAATTGGGATTCAGAAGCTTCTCGCCTGTAAACAACAAACTCGACAAAGGAAACAAGCATGTTCGAAACTTGAGAAGCGCGTGAACGCAGTGCCGCGCAGAAACAGCAATTAAGATGCGGCTAACGAACTTTTTCCGCCGGCGCGACGCTGAAGAATTTGCACGCGAATTAATTCGTTCTTGGTGGCCAGCGATCCGGCGCTGCCGCGGCTGGAAATGAGAAAACCTGGGTATCGTCGACCGCGCTTTCCCGCTCTCGACTTGAAACGTCGGAAATGTAGCCGACGGTTTCAACGAGCGCGCGGCTCGGTAATTGCGGGCCCATAATTAACGCGGTATAATAAGTGTGTTAATGAGGCGACGGTGCGCGGTCGAAAGAACGAAGGAAGCCCTGCAGACTCGGTCCTCGTAGCTGATTTGTCTGGAAGCTGGTCACTCCCCCGTCTAGGCGACGAAAAACACGTTCTTGGACCTGATCATTCTAGAATCTAGAGGGTTTCAGTTAGCCCTCATTTATACTGGAATTACATTGCTGAAACCAGTTAACGCGATGGTACGCTTTGCTTGAAATGGGCAGAGTCGGAAAGACTTCTCTATAGGACCATAGGGACTCTTGTCTATTTCTGTCCGAGGTATCATATTTAAAGGTGCGTTCAGAATTGAATGTATATCCGTATTTACACCAAGCGGACGGTTTAGCTATCCACTTTTCATCCGAAAGTTGGCAGTCTCACTATTTCTCGCCTGTTCGGCCTACACGTGCCCGTGTGAAAAACACTTCGTGGTTTCCGCGCGCTGGCCACGGGCAATAGGAGGATAGCAACGAAATCGAATTGGATAGCTGGCAACCAAACATATTCCAGGATTTCTTTCTCTCCGATCCCTTTCTTCGACCTAACCTAAGCGGCCCGCATCTCGCTTGTATACTTTTACACTGTTACCTTCTACACCTCAGTCATTTCAACGCAAAGCAACCTGAAACTTTTATTCTAAACCATTTTGAGAGACCTGACTAATTATATTATATCCCATTTCTCTTTTATGTGGAACAATATTACGAGTCCCACCATGACGAATTTCGAACACCTCGACGCCGTCCTGTTGACGAAAGCCCGCGTCGAATTCCACTTAACGGGTCCATCGAGCGAACAGGACAGAACCGCCGTATGTAAAGCAGATTTTCGAAGGAAGGCAGCAGCCTCGCTGCCGGACGAAGGAAAGGGGATGCAGAACAGGCGGTGCCGTTCCGTTGCGGGGGTAGTTTGATGTATTCTGCCTCCCTTACGGCCCAAGTGCCCAACTTCCCAGATAGAAGAGAAACTTCGATAATGAAATTACGGTTATCGACGTTCATATTGGAACTTACACCGCGCCGAGAACTTTCCTTCCCTCGGAAAAACCGTCTCGGATAAGGTAAGAACTCTGCATTGATCAGCACGTGAAATCAATTGGCGCCCTCCGCCCGACCGTCTCTCTGGCCACCCAGGAAATTCGCCAAGTGGAAGAAGAACTAACTATGGCAAGATTCGTAGAGGGAATTCCTGGAATTAGTTCAAAACGACATCGTGGCCGTCTATTAAAAAAATATGTGTTTCACTTGTATTCCCCGCATTCAGATATATTATTCCGTCTCAACAGTGAGAACCCCCGTGCGTTCACGGAGTTGAGTACCGCGGTGTCTCGGCGTCGCTGCGTCGCGGATATTTTTGTATTTCCTGGAAACAATGTCCGAAAGGAATTCACTGTTTCGTGGCAACGGTGCGCGCTGACTAGTGCATACGACGCTTCACGATCCGGCAGCGCTGCGCGATTGGGTTCGGCAGTCCAGGGTCGCCGGAGAATTCTGTACGCGTACAGATAACATGACGTCACATAGACATATATATTTTGCTTGGCTTAGCGTTGGTTGACATGACGTCACGGCGCCACCAACACAAATATACCGTTGTTGCTGTAGTCTAGTAGACTAGTAAAGGATGCCTAATGCTTAAGGTCATCTTAAGCTTAAGATCTGTATAGCAACGCGTGTAACGACGAACTAAATTAAAGGTTCACGCATCAAAATCCGTAGTCTCTTACCTAACACATCTTCAGATCCGCCGTCCAGTGTGAAATTATTCAACACCTATTATTCTACGTCTCCTCGTTTTCGCCTCCCTCAAAACCCCAATCGAAACCGCATCATCGCTCGAAGCAGTGCACAGTGCCAGACCTAGAAAAGACGCGCCTAAGATCGCATCACAGGAACAAATTTCCTGGACGAATTCGTTTCTTCCTTTCGATCCTCTACCCTGAGAACAAAGCTCGCAAATTCACGAGCTCCTGGCCCAAGTTCCGTTCCATCCCGGAGGAAACTTTGTCCGAGGATCAGTGGCCTGAGATCGTGGTTATCAACTGCAGAAACGTTCCGACGAGCCGTCCGATTTGGCGGCGGCGCGAGTAGGAAAATTGCCCGCGTTAAGATTAATAGGGAAACGCGCGACGTCAGCTGCGCCTGACGTTCCGTTTTCGACGGGGGCAAGTCGGTTATTACACGCACCGTACCAACGGAAAGAACAATGATTCCCTGCGCGCTGACAGCTCGGATTTATAGCGTTACACGGGGAGATAATACCGTCTTGTCCAGCCCGCTCTTGAGCAGGGCGGAGAGAATTTTCAGTTTTCGCTTTCTTTAAATTCCTGCCACGCCGAGGCTCCCGCCTCCATATTTCATGCCGCGCTGCAGAACAAACATCTTCTTGCCTTTTATTACGGACTATCGGTGCGGGCGCGTAACTGAAATGGTGGGTGCAAGGGCGGCGCAAAGGGGAAGATGAAAGTTTCTTGGGTTATTCGAGGCGCAGGAAAGGGAGGCTTAAGTGCAACATGCTCGAGCGTATTTAACATCACCGTCGATGGGAAGTTACAGGTTTCTAATTGTATATTAAAAGCTGACAAAGCTGGCTCGGGATATTAAATTGCATCGTGAGAAAGTGGCAGCTTGTGGTAAATTCTTCAGAGTCTCAAGTTCATTCGCTTTTCCCTTGCCTTGTTTCAATAGTGCATTGAACGACGAATATAATGGGATACCAGAAAACTCAGTACAAAACCTGTTATCCTAATTAACCTAAATTATCATTCGTGTACTGAAATTGTTTTTAAAAGAAATTGCAATGTTTTTCTTGACTACGCTGGTGCAATATTAATGGAGCTAAAGAAGGATGGAAGAGTTATTCAATTGCACTTCATCTTTAAATCCTTGGGAGGAGAGTAATGGGAATAACGATAAAACGTAGTAGGAAGTGTGCTGTTCCCTGCTAGTTTGTGCGGTTAGATAAAATTCTTGAAAAACTGCTCGCTCCAGTCGTCTTTTTCTTGTTACTCCCTTCGTGGCCGTTGACGAGGGCAATGCTCGAGGTGCGCAGACCTATCATTCTTACTTCGCCGTTGATAAATCGCCTGCCGCGAAGTATAAATCGATAAGGAAACATTCCGCCGGCCTTATGGATGCATTAAACGCGAAGACATCCATTCAGCCGGGTACACGTTTATGTACTCTATTTCGATATGGCGTAGACAAATGAGTCAAACATTTGCACCTATCAGAAGCTTTCTCAAGCTAGCGCGCTGCGCGTTCGTGCCCCTTTGCGCATCAGAGGCAATCGATCGGTCGTCTTGCACGTTTACCACCCATTAAATAACTCGTAAAATCAGAGTGGAACACAATCTTACTCTAAAACAAGCAGAAAACACATAGAAAGTTTTAGTGGCGGACTGAGGCTAAAAGTATTGATTGCCAGGAGACACCCTCTCACAACAATAAGGCTATCATTTAATTTTTATAAGGAATAAAGAAATTTTCAAAAAAATACACAAGTGGCAACAAAGTGGATTTAAAATTTTTATACAATAAATGTGTAATTTTTTAGTAATTACAGTGTTTAAGACGACCCCCACTACTTCATCAGGAGACACAGGACCCACTTCCCATCGGGTAAGCTGACAACCTTGAGGCCATTCCGGTAGTGGGTTCTGTAATGAAACAATGAAAAGAGATTGAAAACAAAATTTTCAGTAAATTTCATCTTGAGAAGGTAAAAGAAGGTAGTGAAGTGTGGAGTGAAGGTTGGACAGAGAAGGTAATAAGGAAAGAGGTGTGCAGCGTTTCGTCCTGGGGTTCCTAGTGAAAGTTGAGGGAGCACTTGCGAGAGAGCGGGCTCGGGAGAAACACCATCTTGCGGCGCATACCGGAGGTACCGCTACAACCTCTTCCTCTGAATTATAGTATACACCCATATGAATTAAACCGTCCATCACACAAACCTGACGTTTTGCGATTTCAAAGCTTCGAGCTACAAACGAAAATATTTCCTTCAACCCAAGAAACACACTTTACTACTAATACCAAGCTATCCAAGGCTAAACTTTCCAACTCTCAGCGAAACAGAAACCAACAACCATTCGCCAAAAGATGTAAGTTGGCGGCCGAGGAATTGATCGGAAACGCGCGGAAAGAAAGGATTATTTAAGAACGTGATTGTCCCATGAATTTGTGTACTTCACGAGCATCTCCTGGGTGCCTATGTGCAGAGATACCGTTCCCCGTGGCGCTTCAAACTTGAAATACGCAGGCAGAAGTTCACCCCCCTGTTTTGCACGGCATACTCGCGCGCGACACTGCAGCACAGATAATCCTGACGTACGCCAAGTTTCGAGGACGGCAAAAACCGCCTTGACGCGCGCATGACCCGAGCGCGATGCGAAGAAAAACGCTCGTCCATTTTTATCCTGGCCATTTTTACCGCGCTCCGGCTGGGGCGAACAAATTGTCCGCCCTTCAGCTTTATCCTGGCTCGCGTCGCTCGCGGCGCGTGGAAAAAAATTCCGCCTTTTGGCAAACAAGCTGAACGATGCGTGCGGTTAAGCGCGAGACGGATCCATTATTCAGCGTGCTGCGGTCCACTTGAATGTCCCGAGCACACTCTTCCACCATCGCCGAAGGAGACTTCTCTCCCACACGTTACGCAACTTGTAATCGCAGTTGTAACTTCGTCGCGACGCTGCTGCCGGGACGTTGACATTTATCGCTGCCAACTTCGTTCAGCCAAAATTGAATGGAAATTGGTATTTCACTAAGGTGGTATGATTCTTTCAAGGTAAATCTTCACCTCTGCTTTCGATCGTTGTGATTTAATATTGTTGTACACGTGTAAATACATTTTATATGATTTTGAACAGCAGGGCTAGCAGATTGCACGAAGACAGGGAAGAAAGTTTGCCCAGGGCAATGCAATAGCACGGTTCACCAGAGGTGAAGCGAGCCAGCGGATCTTAATTCCTTCGGCCGTGCTCGATCATAGGCTGACGTTCGAGCGATCGTTTCTGTTTCATCCTTTCCCACTTGGGCGGACGTGGCGCTGCCTAGGAACAACGTTCTGCTACTCGTTCTGAATTCTCCGTTTGCGTGCAACCTGCAACCTCCATCTCTTCGTTCTTCGATTCCCGGATGCCGTGTAATTTCGAGAGATCGATGGGGTAGGGAATGAAAACAATCGGCGGAAATTTCGAGTTCCCTTGCTGCTTCGTTTACAGAGATATTTGCGGCGCGTCGGAAATTACTCTTCGGGGGAGGTGTTCCGATGTGCCACGTTCCAGAGCAAAGAAAATCTGTGTCTTTGTGCCTTCGGGGATTTTAGCAGACATTATACAGCTGATGGAGAGGGAATAATGTCTCCTTGATAAAATTGTAATTATGGAGTTGTCAACAGTTTTGTTGTTTTTGTTGATACAGAACAAAGTCCTTTTAAAGGCGTTCGAGAAACTTGCAAGTGTAAAAGTCTGCTATCGGCGTATTTGAAACGAAAGTACATTTTGAGGCAGTCGAGGGGGGGAACGAAGCGCGCGATAGAGCAACTAACAAGCGTTCCCTTAGAAAACTTCCAAAACTCTTACGAAACTCGAAGAGCGAATAAGTGCGCGGAAGGCTCTCCCAGGGCCGGTAACTTTCGAATGCTTGAACTTGTCGGAAAGTTTTATGGGCTACTGACACTTTCCTTTACTGCTCCTGGTATATTAATCGACCACCACTTTGATCAGGTTTAGTCAAAATAGAAGAAGCGAGCTTCCTTGCTAGCAGTAGCAGTTGGTAAAACTTTGCCGTTGATATCCCGTTTTTTTTTTTTTATAAAACGAGACAAGGTCAGTACAGATGTGGTCGATCAAAATTAATAATAAAATTATTTTTAAGATCTATGTTGTACATAATATCTGGATGTCTTTGATTACTTGCTCTATTCCAAAATTACATTTGAAACAGAGCGGATTTGAATATATATATCATTTCCTGAGTACTCAAAGAGTACGTGACTAATGTTACATTCTAGGTTATGAGGATGTGAGGTATATGTCTCTTTATCGTGTAGAGTAACCGCTTACCACGGTGCCTACGCAGCGTTGCCAGTTTCGAAAGAAAAAGGGAAATGTAGTGAACTTAGTGAACTAGTGACGTCATGACACATACTGTAGAGAAGTGGAGGTGGAGACTGTGGAGAGAGTGAGAGACAGTAGACGTCACTCAAGCCACGCGATGCAAGTGAGGTAGGTGGAGAGTGGTAGCGGGGGCAATGTGACGTCATAGTCTTTCCCTCTGAGGGAATTTCTCCTGGCAACGCTGGACGCTGGAACCAGAAGGTCTCGAATGTAAAGGAGAGCCGTTTAAAAACTATAAACACTTCCAAACACCTTTCAAAACAGAAATTTGAGAAGATTCTCACGTCGTATCACTAGACTGCAAACTGCACTCGTCATCTTTTACATATTTAAAGCTTGAAACTACGAAGTACATCCTAGGGTTTATTTAATTGAGTTCTTCCAAACCATGTAGCTGATGGTGCAAACGGAAAATGTGATTCTACACGAGAAAAAGTTTTCGAGAAAAATAACTTCTAAATACTGGCTCTGCATGTGTGTACTTGATTATATCTTGATTGAATGGATCCTGCTGCAATATTCATACAAAACAAATCACTCTACCACGATGGCAATATTTTTACACAGAATTATAACGAACTTTTTCACAGAATACACGCGTACTCGACAAATATTTGGTTATTTTTCTGGAAAACAAAGCCTCGTATGAATCAATTTCATTCTTTATTTTCCATTCATTTTCTCGTGCACAGTCACCCCCTTTCGGATTGTGACAGCAGTTACATGATGCCTTGTATATCGTCTGTCACGCGTGCCAATTAACAATTGTACATCGACTGTGAAGTACATCGTGCTATTAATTATTATTATTACTATTCCAGTTTGTAATTCGTTATAAGAAAGTACATGTATAAAAGGAATAGTTTTATTTACTATTATTAGAAATTAAAAAGATCAGAATACAAAATGAGTACATAGAAGTACATATGCACCGTGCACGATTTTACAATCTTGGAGACGGCTTCTCGTTTGTCGCTCCCTCTCTCTCTTACTCCTCTCCTACCTCGCGACGCATCTCCTCGATGGCAGCACACGCACAATCCCGTACACACGATGCAGTCATACTACGGACCATCCGTTGCACATACATGTGAATTGAGTATTACAAAGCGAGGCTGCAGTGCAAACACTGTTAGTAAGCTTAAACGTTATATATGTAACTAAATGTAAAACTAAACACGGTTAAAGCGAGATACGAACTGAAGGAGAATTGATCTCGACTACAACATGGATAACATTTAAACGCAATACCAAAGCATCTCCTCTACGAGCTTTGATACCTCACCCCGACCGAATATCACCCCGAAGAACACCGTAAATGTTTCACGCTGCTCGCTTTGTCGCAGCTTCGCAGGACCACCGACTTCGCTAACGAAGCACGACTCCGCCAACCAAAGTTCGCGAGGGGATATAACGATTAAATTCCGCCGTCACACAGATTTCTTTCGCGCGCAGGGGCAGCGCTGCAGACCCGGCTGAAAGAACTTTCGACCACGTTAATTTCCCCGACGAGGAATAAAGTTCTTAACGCGTTGCTCGGCCAAGAAGCTACTCGCTCGATTAACCCCCACGTGCCCCACCACTCCCCTCCCTTGACAACGGAGATCCGGATTAGAGGATTGAATAAATTGCCTTTTTGCGACGGAACCTGGAACATTTAACTCTCGTCGTGGCAGTCCATCTTCCCCCTTGAAATCACGCAAGGCTTGTTGAACAAAGCGACGCAACTTTGTCGCCGCTGTTTACCGTTTTTACACCACAGCTGGTCCTAATTTGGCTGCTAAGGAACATCGTCTAATTTTGATGAAACACGCCATACAAGTAGAGTACTCAAAAATATTAAACACATATTTTTTTAGCACCGAAAATTCATGTTTAAAGAATGAAATTACCCTTCAAAGTTGGAGCGCGGAGAACTATTCAGTCGAATAACTCGAAAACGAGTGGGGATAGAAAAAAGTGGCAGAGGAGAAAGTTGCATGGTTTTTTACGAAGAACATCATGGCGTAAACAAAAAACTATTTTTTTATAAATATTTCCTATATAATATATTTTTAGAATTGAATCTTTTTTTAGACTGCTATTATATCATCAGTACTCTGTTAAATATCCTCTGCTTACTAGTTACGCGCAAGCACCTCTCAGAAAAGTAACCAAATCCACGCTCATCGCTATATAACATTACTGTTATTTACACCGTTCCTCTGCCCCTCCGGTTCACATTCTCCATTCCCCTCGCGGTGAACTGCCCCCTTCCCGCAGATCCGAGCAACAAGTGATTGGAGGCAGTGCGATGGCAGAGTCGATTGAAAATTTGCAAGAAATCGGGATCGAAGGTGCACAAGTGTTCGCGGTCAATGGAAAACGATGTTTCGCGAAATGTTCCGTGTATCGAGTATGACGGAGCCGACGATTGCAGGCAAACTTGCCGTGTTTCCCAGCGATCGATCCAACACGGATTAATCAGTCAGCAGCTAGCGACACGAGCCTCGATGCGGCGCTATATCCGACCGCGACGCATCCATTATCGTTTCCATTGTAACGTCCCCGAATTTCCTTAGCGGCGGTGGCAGCCGTGTCTTCGTTACAAGGTACTCGCCCGCGCCACGTCGCAGGATCGCTGTTCCTCCGTTCCGCCGAACATCACGTCGACGGTGTTTCGCAGGGACGAGCGATTTCATTAGGACGCCGTGGCATTGTAATTTCGGGTCCACTATTAATCCACCCTCCGCTGCTGGGGACGCTTATGAGCGCCTGGCGTACGTGTTCGTCGTGTTCTGCGATTTTAACGTGATCAAGATAATCGTTCGCGATGCTGTTGTGCTGGCACGTTGTGTTGGTTGGATGGATCGGGGGACGGGGGCTGCAGCACTTTCGCGAGGGTTCATTTGGAAAGTGCAATTCATACGAATCGTGAGGGCAAGTCGAGTTATTTACAGCATTATTTCTTGAGCTTCCTTTTATTATTCTTCGGCACTCGTAGAATAGGTGTTGACATTTTTTAAAAATCCCTGTTTTTATGAATTAATAAAATTCGAAAACCGGTTTTAAATTAAAGGAAAACTGAGTTTGTATAGTAGAATTAATATGCGAAAATTAATTAATTATTTAATTAAAAACGTTAACATTTTGACTTGAAATCGCCTCGGGCACAAGCATATTGTAGTAAACATTTACTGAAAAATTAATCTTATGAGTTCATATTTCCTGACGGAAGATACTAAATGAAACAAAGATTTACCTATAATTTATTTTGTACAGATTTTAGTTATTTTAGTTTTTTTTTTGGGGGGGGGGGGTCTGTTTACAGTATATTTTATTTTCTTATATTTTTGTAGTTCCATAAATGAACTGAAAAATTGTGCACATTTTGGTTATTTTAGTTTTTCTTTATTTATTTGGTTTCGTTTGCGGTATAGTGTATTTGGTTATATTTTTGTAATTCCATAAATATTAAACAAACTGAAAAATTGTAAAATATTTCTTCCTCAATTTTGATCCAAGTCATTTTAAACTATTAATTACACAATGCGTCACTTGTCCAGCAGCTCGGGGGTATTTAGCATCTACGATGTAAAGATCGTACACGAAATTGATATGTGTGATCCGCGTTTAAACTCCGTTTTACAGGGGCTCGTTGCTTCGTTGTCATTCCCAGAAACGAATCGGTTATCCAGGATAATAGCGAGCCTCACCTGCGCACGATTTCCAGCGCTGAAATGTAATCACGTTGGGGCTCCTCGAGCACCGGGAACGGGGTCAATGAAATCAATCTCGGAAGGACGATGCTTCGAACAAAGCCTCCGGAAACGAGTTAATATAAATTAATAGCCGCGTTATTAGTGGCTTTCTCTAGGAACTAACAATTCGAAACGCGAGTGCTCTCCCTGTTTTCCCATCATCATTTTATTCGGATGGATCAAGGACTTGTCATAACGTCTAAAAGAAATCTAATTACCAAGGGCCTTCTTTCCAAACGACTAATCGGCCATGTCCAGGAAATAACTGGACGTGGGAGAGCTGAGCCTTGGGTACGAGAGTAACTGCTTTAAATAAGTAAATGCATGTCACCCTTGTGGCGTAACAATGCCTTTTAATATGTTATGTAGGTACACCAATTGAAAAGGAACTCGATGTCTGAATTGAAGTTGGTATTTGTGAAGTACTAACCCGGTGCAACTGGAATGTAATTGAATTTCTAAATAACGTATATAAGGAGATACGAACTGGAGGTTGAGAATCTCTGCCCCTCAGTTGTTCTAGTTGTTCATAGAGGGCTCCACTGCAGACTATGCTCCTCGAGCCTCAAATTCCCTAGGGGCGACTTTGTGTCTCTCAATTAACCTTCAAAATTAAAAGAAACATACTACTCACTTGACGACGGGAAATTAAATGTATTCCTTCATAATAAACTTGATTACACCTCTCTGATCTGACATAGAGGTTGGTAACGTTCAACATGTTGCATACATTGAACTATGTATTTTTATTATTATTATTATTAATTGTCTTTTTTACCTTGCAATATTTCCTGATTAAATATCGTATACCTATAGAAAATTGTGAAGGTTTACATAAAAAGCGTGGTTCAGCCATAAAGCAATTATATCCGACCTTAATATACGTTCCTCTAACCCAATCGTAGCACTGATAACGCTTAACGCGTCACGCGGCATTCGACGGTAATAAATCCACGACATAACGGGATTTAAACAATCGTAGATTCTCGAAATCTGTTACAAAATTGCTATCGCGTTAAAACAATTACACGTTCCACGAAGATTTAGAGCTTCCACGATCACAGTTGTTACAAGCGCCATCCTATGGCTTCTGTGAGGAAGCCGCGTCCAATAGCATTTGGACGTCAACGTTTCGCCAGCAGTGCAATCAGCTTCATCGGGATCAAATGAGACAGCGGTATTGAAACGTCTCGCCTTTAGCGTCCTTGTTTGCGTCTGTGCTAGCCATTCCGCCCGGTCAATCAGCAAAGATGGGACGCCTCGGTGTCAGTGTCTCATCCGACCTGATGAAGGCCTGCTAAGCCGATCGAACATTTGGTCGAATGCTGCTTGGCGTGGCTTAGGCCAGCAAGCCCCAGACGCGCCGCTTGTCGGCCTCGAATTAGCATCACGGCCATCGTGATTACGCAATCTCCATCGATCCAATCTCTCGAAAGATAATACCCTCAGGGAAATTTAATAAAATTATCAATATGCCTCTGTACAATGGTACACGCCGAGGTTCTTGGATAGGTTGATTGTCGAAGAGGAAGTAGAAAATGTCTGATACAGTAAATTCTAAATATATATCGCAGAATATAAATAAAAGAGTCTGTCACTTATAAGCATGCTAAATAATAGTTATAGGTAATTATCTAGTGCAATTCACGGGAATTTTGTGATGAAGATGTACTACTCGTGGAGATTATGTATGTAAGTTACAAATGCAAGTTGTCAAATAAATGTGATATTCACCGTAGCGTGTTCGCATGCAAAATGTTATGATGAAGGACAAAATACATCACATAGTGATTGAACTTGTCTCAGAAAGACAAGTAACCAAAAACTTCCAGCTACGTATAAGATAAATGAAGGTGATCTTACCACCTCAAAGTTTCACGTGAGGAAAGTAACCTCCCACGAAATCGCTTCCACCTGAAGCTCACATCTCCCCTGCAGAATCTAGTGACCAACAAAACATCGTGTCTGGCATAATCTCGAAGCGTCCAACTGCCTCAACTAAACTTGAACTTCCAGCAGATGTTCGAAGTGAAACTGTCGTCAAGTGACTTTTCGAACCGTGTCAATCTCGGTAGGTAAACAAAGCGTCTTCACGACAGTGGCGATGCACGTACCGCGTCAGCATCGGTTTCCATCGATAGATCGGGCGGTGGGGTGGGTCGGGGCGAAGGGTTGTTCGCCATACCGCTCAAAATCAATATGCAATTCGCGAAACGTAGTTCGCGACCTCGAATACAATTGCGTCCGCCTGGCCACCTGACCGCCCACGCCAGCCACCCTGCCTCATCCCCAGCCAGCCGCCGGACAGACTCCCCTCTTGAATCGAGCCCAGACCGTATCCATCCCCCAGCGATCCTCCTTTTTTCACGAATATTGAATTCCGAGCCGGAATGGCCAATGCAATCCGATTTATCCCTGGTTCCCATGGTCTCCGGGCTTCTGCAGCCGTCTGGCCAGGCCGTAAGCTCGCATCCATTCGGCAGGTATTGTGAAAATCGGAAATTATACGGTAACACGCGTGGCCTGCTCGGCTCGCTTCCCCCAACACGCTTTCGTTTCTTCGCGGTTTATCCGCACCGGAGCATCGCGATCGGCTTGAAGGTGGTGTTGCAGTCGAACTTGGTCGATGGTGCTATCGATTTGCGACTCGATCGGACTATCGATGCATGGCTATGCTCTGATTCGAGTTCGCGGAAGACTGCTGTGAAATGGGGAAAGCGTTTCTTAATTGAGATTTTGGGTGCACTGAGGGGTTTGTAGATTGCTGTTCTTATGGACGTGGTAGAGATTCTTTTGTGGTCGAATGTATTTTGATTTTGGGTGAGGATGCAGTTGTAAGACACAGTCTTGGTGGGAGGACCGGCAGAATAAGGAACACGTTGGAGCTGTTCCTGTAGTTAGAATTTCTAGCTAAGTTATTATACGCTACAGTAGATCGAAGTTGTGAGTTTGCTCACACGCATAGTGAGTTTTGTCCAATACCGCATACCCGACGCTATTTCGCTTTCTGAGGGTTTATGGCGGGGTCAAGTCCCAGACTCCGAGTCACCAAGGTACCGCGTGTGTCACGTCCCAGTCCCACCATGGGATCACGACTGTCAGTTATCGCCTACGCCACCAGAGGTCTACTCTCGCAAACTCTTTCTCACAAGTCCTAAGTTCCAGTCTCGTCCGTATATATACAAGTTCCAAGTTCATTCCTCTCGGTCCTCATGCGTCTGGGGCAATGCTCGTTAGTTGTAGCCCTACGGGATAAGAGTCTGATGAAACGAAGTGTGTTGTACCTCTTCTTTTTCTACTCGATCCTTAAAGCACCAATCCACCTGTCATGCACAGTGCTCCATTGCGCGAAAATCCTGCTTACAAAATTTCATTCTACCATGATATTCCCGTATACCTCTCGATAGCTCTCGTCAAAAGCTGATGGCAGAGTTGGGCGAAGATAACATCTAAATAACATCTAGATAAAAGGTCCTTGCCGTTTATTCGTTATTTTAAGATAAAATAACTTGATTTATTCGAAGTGCCTTTCAACTTCGATTTCAAATAACGGTTCAACTTTCATCTTAACTTCATCCTAGAAAATCAAATAACCGACCTGAGCCTTTGCGGCCTGACCCGCGCGCGGTCGCCTACCGGTCAGATTCTACAGAATCTGAATTTGTTTATTTTTCATCGTATCAATATGAAAGTGACACCAATGGATTCCCGGCGTTCTCCCGATTAATTGGACAGAAAATAATTTAAATCGGACTATTTTTAACGAAACGGGCTTTGAACTCTGCAAAAAGATTTCTCACGTAATATCCTTAATTATGGTCCGAATTATAAAATTTTTGGGCCATTTTCATCGGGAAGACATGAGGGATCGATTGGTAATACTTTTATCAACACTTTTCAAAAACATGAACATTTTATGTGGCCCGTCGGTTTTATTGCTCTCGGCGGTCAACGGGCGGTCTACTGGGGTCCGAAGGTCCTCGCTCGCAGCGAGAAAGCAAAACAGTGGGGTGGGTACGTCTTTCCCGATATTCCGAGCCCACATAAAATGTTCATGTTTTTGACAAGTGTTGATAAAAGTATTACCAATCGATTCCTCATGTCTTCCCGATGAAAATGGTCCAAAAAATTATATAATTCGGACCATAATTAAGGATATTACGTGAGAAATCTTTTTGCAGAGTTCAAAGCCCGTTTCGTTAAAAATAGTCCGATTTGAATTATTTTCTGTCCAATTAATCGGGAGAACGCCAGGAATCCATTGGTGTCACTTTCATATTGATACGATGAAAAATAAACAAATTCAGATTCTGTAGAATCTGACCGGTAGGCGACCGCGCGCGGGTCAGGCCGCAAAGGCTCAGGTCGGTTATTTGATTTTCTAGGATGAAGTTAAGATGAAAGTTGAACCGTTATTTGAAATCGAAGTTAAAGGCACTTCAAATAAAGTAGCTTCATCCTAGGCGCTTCAAATGAAGCTAACTTTATTTGAAAAGTTATTTTATTCGATTTTTATCTAGATGATGCCCAACTCTGGCTGATGGTAAGACCTCAACAAATATAAACCAAGACCACCCTTAGTTCTATACTTATTGACAATGACAAGAATAGAAACCCACCCGATTTCCACTTAAACATATCTTTCTCAAGCCGCTTGCAAGTTCCCTATGATCTGCTTACATTTACAAAGCATATAAACAGAATCTAGGGGATTCGTCGTTGCTAAAAATAAGCAACGATCGGTTTCCCCACTGTTATTGCCGTCAAGGGAACAGACTTCCTATATCGACCTTCGAATCCGCAGTATATCAGTCGGATTGTCCCGAAAGTTCATTTTTAAGAAGTCTTTTTTAAGAAGTGTGGCGGCTTAAAAATATAGGATTTTCTCCGAAATTTATTTCTAAAAAATTACTTTTTCTATCACATTAAAACTTTAGCCACTGCATGTACGTACTGTATGTAAAGAATATTATCTAATTTTACTTGAAAAAAATTACTAATTTCTTTAAAAATGTCTAAAAAATTACTTTGTTTAACAAGTTAAAACTTATTTTTGCAGTAAAAAATAGGTAATATTCTCCAAATATACTACAAGCAATCAACAAAGTTTTAAGCTGATATACATTGTCATTTTATAGAAGGAAATTCCTAAAAAATCCTATATTTTTAAACCCGCATACTAAGGAAACCCTTTAATAAACCTATCTTTGTATCGTCTTTAAATTATTTCCACCCCCATTATGGGTTTCGTCCTACCCTCCACCTACAAGAATAAATATAAAAATTCATGTACCGACATTATTCAACCCTTCTTTCATCCTGAAGCCACTCAACGAAGATCCGTTGAAACCAATATCTCCCAAGAAATTCGTAAAAAGTATCTCCAAACCAAGCACCAAAGAACAGAAACATCATCCTTGCGTTTCGGTTTCCCCGGAATTTATTTCCGCCGCGGGGAGTTTCTCTGTTCTAGCATGTAAACGAGTCGAAAGCAGCGTATATCTCAACCGATCGGATTCGAGGAGCGCATCAGGCGCCAAGGGGCGTTCGCGGGCCGGGAAATTCGATGATTAAGTAACACCCGGCGAAAGGCGCGGCGCGCACGCGAGTCCGCGGCAACTTGAGCGCGAGAATTTGTAGATGTCTGGGGGCGAAACAACCGCGCTCGGGTCCCGCCGTGCGTTATATTTCGAATCGATCCGAAGTCGGCGGTAAATTTCTGGGAGGGGCAACGTTTGCCTCGCGACCCAATTTAATTATTTCGTTCTGATTTATTTTATCCCCGGGCGACGGTGGCTACTGACGAACGACGGTTGTTTTCCTCGGTTAACAAAGCGCGACCGCGTTCCGCCGCGTCATTCAACGTGCCCGGGAACAAATTTCCCTGTCGATACGACGAAAAAAGAAAGGCGCGGAGAGGCACTCTGTCAACGACCACGAAAATGATGTAAAACGAGGCGGGGTTCATTCTCGATTGGCAAGCCTCGCCGTGATCGTTTTCTTTTCAGGTCTGAAGCACCCAATTTATGTAGCGCAGTAAAATTCTTCGGGTATTGGATGCTTTATTGAATAGTAGAGTTATTTCAACGAGACCCGGGGTTTAGATTGCTTTCCTCTAGTTTGTGTGTCGTTCGTTGACGACAATCCTCGCAAGCGGTAAGCGGAATGAGATCGGCCGGAAATTCGGTGTAAAGAGCTACTTGATTACCCTGTTCCATAATCTATTGACCGTAGTGTTTCAATAACTCGATGAAGCTCCCGTATCACCTAGATGCTCTCTGCATTTGTACCTCGCTTCTGTATACATGCATATTCCTCGTGTGTTTTAATCCACGGGGGGGATCCGCCTCCACGCTTGAAATAAAGCGCGCAATTTGACCCCACGGTTACTCGTATAAGCTCGAGTTGATTATTAAACGAGCACCCCGACACCTGCGAGGCGCCTCTGACTCCAAGCTGGAACAACGAGCACGGGGAGCTGCTATTTCGCGGGAATCGAAACAAATTCTCGGTACACCTGATAGAAACACTTAATTCTATTAGCTACAAGCTATCGGCGAAATATACCATCTTGTGGCTAAGTGTCCGCCATTTTGGGTACTTGGACTCGCGCTTCTCGCTGGTGTGCCCATTTGGATAATAAAGAAGTAATGAAATTAGTAAAATGTGCTTGTTTATAAGAAGAAATGAATTTTGCTAGGTTATGTGTTTCTTTTTATTTTCAAGTAGGTTAAATAGGTTATGTTGAGGGTTGTAGTGTTGATAGGTTATGTAACAGTTACGGATAGGTTATGCAACACTTACTAAAATAATTACGCATAGGTTATGTAACAGTCACTGATATCGTCATTAGCGATTACCCTGTAATATTGCAGTGAGAAAGAGCTGGTATCAGCGCAGATTTGAATGCACGTGAGTGGCCCTGGCCTTCGCAGATTAAACGGCGAGTTAAGTGGTTAAGCAAACACGACCGCGGCATAACGACGCGCTCTAATTCCGCGCGATCAGATACGGGGTGGAACGGTATTCGAACTTAATAAGAATTTTAATTGAATTAAATAATGTGGCGCGCGAACGGCTCTTGCCGCGAGGATTCGATGTTTGCCCTACCGAACCATTTCGATTCATATCGAACCGCCAAGTTTCAGCGGAAACTACGTGTCCCAATGAAAATGTTAATTGTTTCCAAGCGGAGTCGGGGTCGTGAAATCATTTCACCGCGGGTAAACAGAGGAAAGTATGATGTTCAGTAAGACGCTTCAATTATTGCAGTCTGACCAAACGTTCCTTTCCTTCCCGAGGTAACCACGGTGTTTATTAAGTGGTGGACGCGCTTGGTAACACTTGGCAAGACCGTCGGAATATTACCTTCTTTCCCAGGGAAGAAACAAGATTCCGCTGAAACGGGCCAGCAGAGGTTTTAATTTACGGGACGGTTGCCTACCCTCGCCGAGGCAGTTACTCGAAATTACTGCCCTCGCAATGGTAGACCGTGTGCAAGGGTTAACAGTTTTTGTAATTAGCTTGCATATTGTCCCGGGCAAACTCAACGGGCGAACAGCAGTTTTTAATATTTCAGATTGCATCGGTCCTGGCTGAGATAAGGCGGGCGGTGCCACTGGAAACTGGACTCTCTGTATATTAACGAGACAAGGCGCGCGATTGCCAAGTTTTCTAATTTCTCCCCCGTAACTTTACCCTTGTCGCATGGTTAAGCAGGGTATCCATCTTAGAGGGCGCTGTGATACGCAGCGGCCACGTACAAGTAGTAACGCTCAAGTAGAAATGGTAAAGCAATGGTCAAAAGCGCTAAAAAATTGCACAATTGGACCGCGGAGATGGAGAAGCATTATTCCACACATTTAACCCATGTTTGCACGAAGAATCACCTGCTTTTTCTTTATATCGCGAGTGATGCACCATCCTGGATTAATTAATTAAAATATTTCCTTCCACCATACCTATTCCACGTGGTGCAAATTTAAAACTGCTCATTACTGACATTCATAAACGCCATATCAAATGAAGTTAAATTATTACTGTAGAATGCTTTAAGCTTTTACCTTTGTGTTTTATGTCAATCTTTCTCCCTCACGAATAAGGAATTCTAGTTTCCCAGCGTTTAATTAATTATTAAAGGGACCAGAGTTTCTGTCTACCTACAAAGGTAGCCCGGGTTATCATGGCTCGTACGTGTTTTGTTCTAATTAAATGTTTTTCTTGTAAATAATAATGGGAAATTGTATTCTGTTGAGAACATTTTCCATATTTGATATTTACACCCGAGAGAAATATTATGGCTTTTGGGATACGAGGCTTTCACAACATTACGACAAAGTACAGGAATCAAAGGGAATAAAGCCAAGGCTCAGAGGAACAGAAAATAAACCACGGAAAGTATTCACCTTCGTTTCTTAGTAACTTCATAGTAACTCAAAAATGACACTGGAGTGCAACGAACCCAAGGTGACCAATTTGTGATTATAAGACACCGTAATCATAAAGGGTTAAAATCTAACATGGGTCAAAGTGGACCCTGTATCCGCAATTGAAGGGTTAAATGATAACGCAGACCGCGGAGATGGCCCCGAAAAACAACGAACTAATTGTATCCGTCGTGTCAATTATTCATCGGTCGTTACCATTACGTAATGAGCAATTTTTCTGCCGGCCGTAGGGTGTGCGGGCCGCTGGTGCATTCAGTGTGAGCCAGCGCAACGATGATGGCGCGAATAATTTATGGCGTCGTTCCACATCCGGCCGGCACCCTTTAAAGAGCATAGAAAAGTTCGTCGAGCCGTACTCGTAACATCGATAACAGCGTCGTCGTCTGTCACACACGATGCCCGCCCTCGTTCGTTCGCCAGCCGTCCCGGAGAATATTCATAAATCACCGTCCCGAAGTGCCTCCATGGAGCCGATATCGTCATAATTATATCCACCAGCGCAGCCTTCCCACCGCCTTCCTTTTGTCCCATTAATCGTACGCTTCGTTAATCACGGATATATCCCGAACCGAGTTTTATAATACGCGTACACACGATGGGAGAAAAATTGATGGTGCTGCTGGGAATGGGGCAACGTAGGGGATCAGAGATGAGAGCGGAGGGAGAGGAACGTTGGAGGAGGAGGGGGGGGGGGGGGGATAAAAATGCACGATAAGGGATGGAAAGAGGCATTAAGGTGAAGGGGTAATAGGAACTTTGATGTAATCGATTACAAATAGGGTGAAGTAGAATTACTTATGAATGTAATTGGGTAATTTTTATTTATTAATGAAAAAACAGTCTTCTTTCAACTAACAAGGGAAGGTGCCCAACCCGGAAATTCAAAGAATTATGAAATTTTTGGCATATGTAGAAGATATATAGATATCTATTACGCAATTTTTTTTGCTGCCGAAATTTACTGCAGGGGGTGGAATTTACCCCCGAAAATTCGGCTATTTTCTGATTTTGTGTTATAACTCGCGAACTATAAGAACTGTAAGTTACCAAATAATAGCCCTAATTAAAAGAAGTAACTTTTGTCTGACTACATTTTTTCCATCTCTACCAGTTCGTGAGTTATAACAGAAAATAGCCGGGTTTTCAGGGGTCAATTTCACCCCCTTCGAGTGAATTTGGCCAACAAAAATATTGCATAATACATACCTATATTCCCAAACAGTCATAATTCTTTGAATTTGCGGGTTGGGAATCTTTCTTTCAAAAAACTCGATTATACTGTTCCTATATGGCCGAGAAGGGCTTGCAGAAGGATCCAAGATGGCGACGCGACGATAACGGTTCGCGGTAAAAAGGATTCGGTATTTACGGCCGACCTGATTCGTTCGCGATTCGTCCGCGAGCCTGTAATTTATTGCATCCCTCGAATCCCCAGGGGGGACGCGGAAGAGCAACCACGAGGGCGAAGTGGCGGCGGGGGGGGAGGGGTGGTAGGGGTTGTACGGGGCGGGAGAGTCGGAGAAGTCATTTATTATTCCCGGGGATTAATTTTCCCGCAAGAGTAATTACAGAACAGCGGTTATTGAAGCGTAATAGCCGTTGGTATATAAGTATGCTAATTTTCCACGAGGCATGCGCGATGACAAATTGAAGTAAGTTAATTTTCGGCTTGTTCCCGCGCGGCGTTGATTGGGAATACAAAGGGGTTTATCGTGATGAAGTATACGCGTTCGGTGTCGCGTGAAATTTACTGCCACCCCCGCAGGACCTTAAAAGCAGCAGGCAACCTGTCACTGATAACGTTTGCTAATGCAAATGCATCGACCTCATTGTATCATTCCTGACCTTTGCTTTTTGCTCCCGTTTACTATTTCAATTTTTCTTATTAATATCGAATAGATATACTCGTCGAGACGGGTTTGTTTTCAATAACAATTCTGGTTGTCCCCCCCATCCCCTTCCTGTTAATGGAGTTACAGTCTGCGGGCAACAATAAATCAAACATCAAAATAAATATGAATTATTTTATAGATAATGTTTCGGTTATAATTGAGCCCACGTTGACAATATTTTTAAATAATTAACGAGGGAAATTGGTATTTATATTGGATATATGTGATCGATCGACGGTAATTTATATTATTTCAGTGAAAAGTTGAAGTATTGAAATCATGTTATGTATAATGATGTGTAGGTAGAAAGATTTATAAAAATTCCAGTCTCGTTTAGTGGTTTCGTTACCTTTAAACGTTTTTTCCATCCGCCAGGCACGTGGTTTCATTTACTTGCAACAACCTAGAGCAATATACGTAAGTGGTTGAGTCTGGTCTGAATAATTACGCGGGGAATCTCCTTTCGAAGTAGCATAACACCGCATTAAGGGGCCTAAGCAGTCAAATCGCTCGAAGTCTTTTTTGCGAATTAATTACGAGGAAATGAAAGCAAGCACATACTTTTCCCTTTAAACAGTGTTTAGTACTATATATTTTTTTGTCTACATATCTGTTTTATAAATGGCGCCACACGAGGTTGATTATACAGTGGATTAGAAAAAGTGTTTTTGGTTTTACCATGATATTGACTTTAAAAATGAAGATACAACGGTTTCCTTGGAATATGTTTCTCCTATAACCTGCAATTTTGGTTTGAACCTAGGAAAAAAGAATTGAACGAAAATTATTAAAATAACGACTGAGAGAAGGTGGTTTTTACGATAAATGTCGATTTTCGGAGTGCACATATGGCTGTTTCTTTTTTTATTTCAAAAACTAGAATTTTTACATTTTAATGTTGTGGTTCAGGGTAGAAAGGAATACATTTTGAACATGCTGTAAAAATTTCAAATCGATCTGGACCTCCATTTTTTTGCAATCACTGCAAAACCACAGAAAAACCTCCTACGCCACAGACGGCAGTAACGCCCGTCAAATACATATATATTTGGTACAAAAAAATTTCTTACTGTTTATAGTATTAATAAACATTACCCAATTTACTAGCTCCAATTTGTATTCATCCCTTTGTAATTAATTCGCAAAAAAATAATTGACCTTCAAGCGATTTGACTGCCGTGTTAAGTAGCCTAAGAAGATTCCGAGCCCAAAATCTAAAAAAACACACCTTCTAACCGAAAACCATGCACAACATTATGAACAATTTAATCACAGAAAAACAAACATTACCCTCTTCCTGTTACCTCCGCGACAATATTTCCAATACATATTCATCCCCTTGGAAAGCTCCGCTCAGCAAACCGAAGCGATCTTGAAATAATATTTCCTCAGGATGCGGCTCGGGAGTGGCGAAACGAATTCATTAAAAGCAACCCACCTGAATGTAGCTCGCGTTGAAGATAAGCAAGTTGGAGTACAGCATGCCGCCCGCACGCGGCTTCCAAGAATATACTCCTCAGTGTTTGCAGCTTTGAAAGGTGCTTTTAGGCCACGGTGTAAACGATACGTGTGGTTCCAGCGAGGGAATAGACCCCGAGGGCTGTCGCCACGGAGTCTGGACCTTGTTTAGGCTGTCTATTCCTTTCAAAGCGAAAGATCGCCGAGATTGCGGAGCCGGCTAATGGCAGATGATCTGTCATCACTGACCAGCTCCTGAATGCACCGCGATCCATTCAGCACTCAGCTCGGCAAAACTCCTACGCGATTTGCCCATCGAGAGGATATTCTTCTGACAATAGCGCAGAGTTCCCCTACGAATCGATTAAAGCACTCGTTTCCGCTAATCAGGGATTCGGGTCGCCTCCTTAAGCGATCACGATGTATTTATGAATGAAGTTCGCCCTAAAGTTGCCCGTCCGATGGGACGGGGGCTGGTTTTATCAGAAGGGGATTAATGGTATTGTCTGCGAAGGAGGATCCAAGACGAATCGTTATTATCATTACTTCCAGCTGCTTTTCTTCAGCAACTTCCTCTTCCGTTGAATGCGCCAGCCATATCTGCCTCCGGGCGCGTAATGATTCCCAGCAACGGAGTAATTGCGAGCGCACCGTCGCCGATTACTTCGGCGGACTACAGCGCCAGGAATTCCCTTCGAAGTAGTACAAGTTCGTAACTGTTCCGACGGCGGGAACGTTGCATTAGACACTGTTTAGCCGCGCGCCGGCTTACTAATTAGATAGTGCTGTTTGATGTTTACGTCTTAGTCCTGGGTCGCCGTGGTAACATTTCGTTTCGCTTATTCGAGCATTTCGACGGAGAAACTGTGCAGGGGGGGGGGGGTGATGTAGTGTTCTGTTACACCTCTGTAATACAGGGGAGCGTGATGAATGGCAAATGTGGGATAAAATTACGTGTCAATTAATTCTAGGAGGCGGAGTGTTAATAGGTTTAGATGAAGGTAGGAGGTAGGTAAGACGGAATGGAGAGAGTTGAAAGTGAGTGTTAAAGGGAAAACAGATAGGTGTAAGTATTAATAGTGGCATGTCCTGTTGAGATAACTATGAAGGAATCACTTTAGATTAGGCATCATAACTGTTAGAAGACAAATTTTAAAAGTTATGGTATAAGAGTTTATATCTTTAATTAAATGGTTTGGGTTACGAATAACCATTATGAATGATTAACATTTTTTGGCTACAAGTTACCATTATCAATGATCCCAATTTTATTTTGGTTACCGTTTAGGCATCGCTTTTTTGGCAGCGCTGCAACTAACAATAAGTGCCACCTAGAAAATGTATCAAGGCCGAAAACATAAAACAAAATTTTGTTTGTACCCTAACGAGTGTATCAATAAAAGTCAAAAACATCTTTAGGCTATGTTATAACTTCCTCTTGTAAAAAAAAAACATTAAAATCACCTATTTTTCAAGCGTTTTAACCGCTTAATAAGATTTTATAGATGTATGTAGGTACTTGCAAACGTGGACCCAGCACTAAATTTTCCGTTTTTCTATTTTACCAATTTTCCAAAATTTCCACAGTTCCCATTTCTTTCTATACCTACAAGTTATTTAAATAATTGACAGTAGCGTAGTATACAGATCACCAAGGATTTCCTTACACGTTGACTTTCGATACCACGCAGTGCCAAGATTCTCACGACTTCGGAGGCCTAATCCGTCCTACAACACTTGCCCCTTGGCGTTGCCTCCGATGCCGAAATCTCTGCGTAATGCGAACTATAAACTCGCCTGTCCGAAAATATAGCGCCGCTAGGGAAAAACCACGGAGAAAGGGACCCACGAAGCTTGGGATCAGTGAAATGGCGAGGCATTGCTATTCCGCCAGCGTACGCCCGCTCTCTTCTTTCTCTCCGTTCTCCTTGTGCGCCGTACGTGGTAAGGGCGTCGACCAGCGGGATCAACTTGGACGCCGCCACTTTGCAACATCTATAAATGAGAAGTTGTCGTTGACGGCTGCTCGAGGGCGGCAGCAATCTCAGTTTACTTCCTTGAAACTGCAAACACGAGCCACGATTTAGGTTCCCTTGTTAAGGGGCAGATTAGAGCTCATGGACGATTGCTCAAGTCTGCTTCGCTATTAGACTGGTCAGATATAGAAGCTTGCACGAACACTGGTCTATTTCTGTTCCTGAAATTGGGCGCCATCGATGCACTTGTTACTCGAGCTGGTAGAGCGATAGAAACCCAGGGTTGCCAGATGTAGGGACGCAAACACGGGTCACGTCATCATCTACCCCTGTTGCCCCAACTTCTGGCAACTCTGTAGAAACCTGTAGTAAAGGTCTATGGGAATCATAAATGAATAGGTCTTCAATTCTCAGGTATTGCAGGTATGCAACGTGTACTTGAAGGTTACATGTTTCGGGATCTAGGACGCGGTGTTTCATCGTCTATAGGGAACTGTCTCGAACTGCATTCGGAGCAATTCAATTCCGAGTACGCAACCTCTTTAGAACTAAGGGTTACGTGACAAAAGTCCCGTTTACTCTTCCCACGCTCCCCATTATCCCCGTTTCTGAAATAGTTAAGGACGCCAGAAGCCTCTATGAGCCCACAGGCTCACACTAACTTCTAACTGTCGTTTAGAAGCGACTACTTCCAACAAACATCCTGCAAACTTGAATAATTCCGAAATCCAACCAACCAAGTCAAGATTTGTAGGTTAGGCCCACAGTGGATCATGACGCGTGGTTTACTCGCAGAAAATAAACCCCTAAGTACCAAGATTCAACTCGAAGCTGAAACACAGCTGAGTCGAGTACGGAGGAGCGCGTGGAGGGAGGGAAATTCGATGCAGTCGCGAGGAGGTATGAAAAATGGAAGGAGGTGGGGATGGAACAGCGAGTCCAAGAACGATAATAGCCGAGACGAATAAAAACGAGACGCGGAGTAAGAGTCCGCCAGCTCTTTCGTGATATATGGAACGATATTTAGTTAAGCGTCCCGGGAAGTGTTCGCAATTACGACCCTCCTTTATCGTCGCGGGGGTATTAATTACAGGGAATGAACGGCCATTCCTCCGCCAGTGAAGGCGGCAACTTTTTCGGAGGAGGAATGGAAAGCAAGTACAGTCGTTTCATTGGACTCCTCCCGGCGAGCGGCCGGCGCGGAGTTCTACGCCTATGGAAGCCGCGCGCATAAAGAAGGGCAAGCGCGTTCTGTGGAACGGGAAAAGGGAAACTAGGCAGACGTCAGTGGAAAACATCTTTGTTGGTACCGCGGACCAGCAGACAGCTTTTAATATATTTGACAAAGTTCGAGTTCTCAAGAGCGTGAGTAGAAGCGCCAGGGGCTCGTAAATCCTCCCGCCCTCCACCCTTCAAGTATGCGCGACTGTTTCCTTGCCTACGGGGATGCTCACCTTCGCGCCACAGATAAGTCTTCGTTTTCGAAAGTTTCCCTCGCCTCCGCGCGTCACGATCGCGTCGGATACGCTTTTACGATCTCGTCCGGGACGTCCCATTATTCCTCCCATCCTGCGTTACAGGCCCGCTCCCTTGGCATCGTGGCAACTTTCCTAGAAAGAAAAACGAGCAGCTGATGGCCAGCGAACGGCCGATTCTTTTTTCCTTCCCCCCTGGCGGCGCTCAGGAACAACGAGGCGTTCGACTTTCTCGGATTACCATCGATGACGCGGCAATGTCAAACCCCGGCGGACGCCATTATTTCAGTGTTTGCTCCACCGAGTGGGAAGAAGCGCTTACTGAAGGACCTCCATAATGGGAGTCCTATTACTGTTAGACCCCGTACGTTCGAAGGAGCGTTGTCACTTAGACTGGGGTGAAATAGCTAGCTCCCTCTGAAGTAGGTCCCGGGATTATTGCAAGAAGACCTCTGGTTTTGACGTTCCCGCTGCGATTCTCGGACGTATTATACACTTCGGATCGGCTGGCAAGCTTCGTGTAATGACTCCTCGGATGCCTGGCATTCTTCGTCTACACGGAATCCGTTTGCTCGTAGTATACCCCACGCTTTAATAGAATGTATCATCGGAAAACGTTTACCGCGGATACTGTGTTTTCTCTGGTGATTTTGTGAAATGCAGGAAGATGTGTTCAAACTTTGTATGCATGCGTTTACCTGGAACCTTAATTATGGGACTTTATTCTGCCTCGAATACTCCTCGCTAATTTTGAAAAAACATCAACGAAATATTTTCTTGTGCTCCAAACAAAATTAAAGCGAGAATAAACTCGAATGCGTCGTAGTTCCTTCGTACTTCACGTATTTACCTTTGAGCTTTCGCAGTGACTAAGGTGCTTGACGCTAGGTGGCACCACCGTCCGCAAAAATCCCGAGACCTGCCGGAAGATGACGTCCCTGTATCGTTTGCGGCTGACGCGATAAAATAGGAAACGTACAACTCCCACTATTAACCACTTTCTAGCTACATTGTATGTCGATGAATTGAGACAGAGAATTTATCCCGTGAGCCCGCACATGCCGCCCGCGATCAATCCTCCGCGGTCCCGCTGCTCGACGCAAATTCTCCTCTAATTAATTATGATAATATTATTGATTTCGGGCTTCCGCGGCCGCATTGATATCGTTATTGTTGGCTTTCGGATAGCCGCGGCGCGCGATGAGTTTCCGCCACCTCGAAACCAGCGGCGACCGCAATGTTGCCCCATTGATCGCGCTTCGACCGTCGTATCGCGAACGAGCGTCCCCCGCCCTTTTTCTCAGCACCCTTGTCGCGACCGTCGAGAAGCTAATATAACGCGTCGACGGCTGGATTTATGTTTCTCGCACGCGTCGCACCGTTATCCGAGATTTTCATACCGGAGCGACAGCCTGCGCGCCGTTGCCTTAGCAAAAATTCCAACTGGCGCCGTGACGTTTACGTGCAATTCATTCATCTGCTTTATTTCCCGTCTGCCTGGTACCGTTTCATTTACACTGCTACAACGTTCTGTTCGAGAACGGGCTTGAAATCTGTCAGTGTATAACTTGGGTGTAGTCGAAGCGGTAGGCTTTAGAGTCTCAAGGCCAGAGAGGAACCATCCCAACATACATTCTAACTGACATGTAATCACAAACTAAATGCTGAATGTAATACAAAACCAGGTTCTCCACTCTTTTCATCCTCTGTTGTAAAAACAGTCTCTCACAGGGTAGCCTACGTTGACTTCCTGATTTCACTTGGTGACCAGAGCTGCCAGGCTTGTGCTCACGCGTAGTGGCGGGGGAACACCTACAGCAGTGGCGGTATATGTGTGTGCATGGCTTAACGTTAGTTGGTATATCGTCACGGCGTCATGACACACATATACCGCCACTGCTATATGTGTTTCCTTCCACTACGCGTAGGGACAACCCTGGAAACTCTACTGATGACTCCCTCGATAATCCTTGCTAATGTGGGTGCATGAAAGAGGTAGGTGCACAGTATGCCACCTAGCTCTCACTTGGAAACACACCTTTACAATCCACTCTCAACTCTAAAACCCCATCACACTTACAGCCTCCGTCACAACTCCTCCGTCCACATTGTCATCGGAGCACAACGATCATAATAAACGCTAAAGCTGTTCGCGCGGCACGCGCGCAGCAGTGTAAACGTGCCCTAACAGAGCGCGTCAGTACTCTGTACACACGCGTCATCAATTTCATTGCGTCTAGCCGTCCCGATGCTGGTGATCGGCTTGCGGATGCAATTCGCTCCGGGGTGCAATCAATGCGATGCCCCTGGTAATTCCGCGGCCGGGCGGGAACAGGGGTGGGATAGTGGACGGGGCTGGTCGACCAAGCCCCGGCACCAGCCTGTCGACACAGGGATAACTTGGATTTGTCCGTCTACAGAAGACAAAAGATCATCTTTACCTTATTCCACGATTGTTTCTCCCCTACTGTTCCGGCCCGACGCGTCGCCCGTCACTCGTCTCCCTCTCGAGCATCTCTCTTTTGTCCCAGCGCCGGTGAACGCTCCTCACCCCCCTGTCCTTCTCGGTGTATCGAACCACGGTGTCTGTTTCGAACGACGATTCTATTTACAGCCCCCTCTACACGCCTCTTATTCATATACTTCCTTTTTTCTTCGCTCTGTTGTCCCGCTTAATGCACTCTTATAGGAAATTACAAGTGAAAATGTTTCGTTGCTGCCTGTCTGCTCTTCTGACGTACCTCTGGCTCCTCTCCCTTTATTCTTGTTCGCGGCACGTGAATCGTTTACACGAGCTCGTTAACTTGGCGCGATATTTATCAACGGAATTCGCCCCCGGTTAATGAAGAGGCCATTGTCTACTTAGCTACGCATTACGCCTGGCGATTGAGCCTCTTTGATGGGTTCTTTTGACCAATGGTGGCGGAGAAGTCGCTCGACTGGTGTTTGCACTGACCCTTGGAAGATTATAGTTCCCTTTTGAAGATGAAATGTCGAAAAGCTCCTTTTAGGGGTAAGATTCTATTAAAATCGAATTGCTTTATTAAAACGGTGAAGCGTTGATGATTATGTCCTGTCGACGAAACAGATATTGGATTTGTGTGATGGAAGAAGATATATATCATTCAAGATGGCGCCGCCGATTCTTTCAGAGCAGGTAGTGGTGATATATAGGTATTCCTTTTGTTTATATTACTGAGCTATCTCAGCTTTCTACGAATAGATACATATAACAAATATCAAAGTATTTTGAGATTTAATACCCTGTCGAAAGCAGATGGACTCACTTGTACCACGCGGTTTAAAACCTCCTTTGGAAAAAGCGAATCACTTTGAACGATTAACGCCTGACTCGAGTCGTGCGAGTTAATATTTGTAAGCGTTAATAGCCTTCGAATCTACATCGGAAAGAACGCTTATTGCAAACACATGTTGCCACGCCACCATTGGAGACGAATCTCTGAAGGTGCAGCCTTAAAAAATCTGATTGCCTCTGAAATTGATTTTGCAGTTTTTTCACTTATTTGCTGGAGTTATTAATAAACTCGACGGCAACATGATACATATACACATATTTATTTATAATCTTAATGTTTTTGATATTTGAACCAGCCTCTTCAAATTTAATCCTCTCGATTTTGATTTCCGTGTTAACAGGGGCATTCCTCTTCAATTAAACCAGTGTAGTTTGTTTAGCAATAACCACAGGTATCACGGTCGACTTTCGAAAATCCAAAATGAATTAAAATCCCGGAGGGTCTATTAAAATTCTTGTTTACCATACGCCTGGCGGCTCTGCGTTTTCAATTTACCCGCTCGATGACCCGCGAGCGAACACTCTAAATGATTTTGGCTTTTGATGTTCGCCAGGAGCGCGCAACCAATGAATGGGGACAAATAACATGAGCCACTACTATTTTCGAGTTTGTCGGAAATAGTAACACCGCTGTCCAGTTTGATGTAATGGAATATACTTTTAAAACATCAATCTGAACGAAATGAAATAAATTCGCCGTGAAATGTTTGTTGCGTATCAATTATGTAACGTATTAGCATATATAGTGTATTTTAATTCCATTTAATTTGTAATACAATATTAATGGGGCTTGACGATTAAAGGCTCTGATGGAGCTTGAAACGTTCTGAACGAAATTTAAATTATGAATGAAGTATTAATGTATCCATAACATCGACCGTATGCTATTTGCCTTTGGCTTCAATTGTTTGCTAGAGAATAAAAACATAACCAGCTTGCACAACTCCCTCCAATAATCTAGATCAAGGGAATTCTTTTCCCATTTATTTCCTTGACTAGTCACTTGGGTACTCAGTGCTGGGTGTTATTTGGCGAAAGTAGTGATGGGTTCGAACGTATGGCGAGTATTTTTGTTTGACTAATTACTAATCAATTTGAACAGAAATGAACTGAAATGAAATATAGATACTGCATTGAGGTATTCAATTATTCACAATGGAAATTATTACCTATCCACTGTTTTTCATTTCTACTAAAACTCACCCAAGTCTAGGTAATGCTTCTTAACACAATCAGTCCAACGTGTCGCCTGAAAGGTATATTAAGTTTCTAATACTCTGCTGAACTTTCCCTCTAGACTAATCGATTCTTTCTCTAACAGAACGTGTTTACCCATTCGAAACGTACGCAAGCTTCAATCGCGAGGCAATGTGAAAAACCGGTTCGAGTGGCATATTTAGGGGTGAAAATCGTAAATTCGGCGATAATCGTGTCGACGACGCGCGCTTAATATCGCGATAACTCACCGACAGCAATCGATGACGATTAACCCTGTAAAGTGACGGTACGCTTTCGATCCAACGATTACAGTAATTAACGACGCTGTAAATCTCGCGAACGCAAACAGAACGCTTCCGTCGTTCGTAAAAACGCGCGCTGGAAAGAGGAACGCGGAAGTGAGCGTTGACTACGGGTGGCGACGCGAGCCTCGCCAAATGTGGGAGCTAGCCCCTCAACCGACAAACACTAGAAAATAGGGACAGATCGAATCGACTCGAAAAGGGTGAAATCAGGTCGACGAGTCAGGCAAAGCGTCCGTTTCTTCGGAAGCCATCTCTGTAAATTCTCTTTAGTTGGAGCAGAAGTAAAAGGACCCTTTAACTCGGGGCTCGCTATCCCAGAAATCTGGATACGATATGTCTACTGCATTACTTTTTATTACTAGGAAACGAGTTCTTCCAAAGTTCCGGGATCTAGGAGTCGTAAAATTTATATCCAGTTATAAAATACCAGGTAGAGAATTAATGCCAGTTGAAGAGGCGAAAATGGGTTTAGCATGAAGTTTTTGTAAAGAGAGAAAACGAAGTATCATTAAAAGAATCCGACAATTTTGTAAGGCACGGGGCTCTAAACTTCCAAGAGCGGGGGAAATGTGCCTGCAATGTGGTTAAGGTAGGAAGAAAAGTTTTCTTTCAAAACGCTTACCAGTACTCTTGTAACGAGTAGGAGAAACGAACAGTCATTTTATTTGGCGAACCATTTACTGTTCACTAACAGTAACAGGTGCAATGTTGTTGGTGTACCTTACTGTTGGTATTGCAAAATTGAATCTAGATGTTAAGTCGATGTGGAAATGGTCAAAAACTAATTTGGCACAACTCACAAATTGAAACTGGAATGTCTAAAGGGATGTACAGATTTTCCAAATATTTTTTTTAAAAAAAGGGTTGTGACTTGAGGATTTATTTACGATGAAGTCGTAGAACTAGGATACCACAAAATTAGTGTCCAGATAATATGTATATTAGAGATAGTATTTTTTGATTAATTACGCATGATCAGCGAATTGGAGCAGACCATCTTTTTAACTGCTCCGACATACTTACTCCAGATCCGAAGTAAGACTAGCGCTAAAGGTTTAAGCGACCGTGAGCATGAGAACCTCTGCAGAGCAGGACTCTTCTCAACATGAGTGGAGGGGACCCTCCCCTTCTCTTGCCTCCCGCTTGCGCAGGCGCGATGAACGCGTCAGGTTCGCGTGGCCTAGCTAAACGACAATGGTTGTGATGAATTGCAGTCGGACAGTAGGCGCGCGTATTGCGTGGGCGTAACACAGTCGAAATCTGTTTTGATTCGAGCCTACCATGGGCATCCTTGATAAATCGTTTCGGCCAAAACCAGGCCAATACCAGTTCGCGAAGGATTGCCGGCTGTTTTTCATTAGGCCGGCATTATATCGGCCAAAGGTCGCTGGTAGGTATCGACAGGAATTACAATGCGGTTTGTAGCCATGGAGGGTCCGCGAAATATCGACGCTGATAATGGAGCAGCCGGGAGATAGGAGGCGACTTAACATCACCAGTTGTCATTTGCGTACGCGTATCGTAAACCGGCTGTGGAATATCGACGCGCGACACTCCACGCCGTGATTTCATGCAGCGCGATCGATCAACGACTTCCGCCTCCGCTTTACTGCCTGTTGTGCTTTACGATCGCGTTTATTGCGGCAAGGGATATTACAGGCCCGCTAAGATAGCAAACTCGGCACGAAATGGCCAAAAGAAACGGCTCAAGTTTCATTGCGCTTGAATAGTCGAGCGATTTCTTCGATATTCCACTTTACCGGTAATCAGGGAGAAGTTCTTGCAAGCATTCGGCAGCGATGTACTTTCTTAAGGATGATAAGAAGGATATTGAATGATGAAGCTTTTGCCAGTCTTGGGTACCTAAGTTTAATTTCTGCAGTTTCTTTGGATTCATCAACACCTACGGAGTTGGGACCAGGTTTCCTGTAAAGAACAGCGAGTTTTCTTTATTACACACGTTCAATTTTGCAACCTTCGATGCATAAACTCTTTATAACATTCCCTCACGTCGTACGTCACAGTTCCAGAGTTTCTTTTGTTACCTAGCCTCTTGCTATTACAACTCTCTCCCATCAGATATTCTTTGTGTTCCTTCTATTTTATACTTTAATTCTAGTTAGCCGCAACTTTTACTTTTATTTGCTTTCAATTTTAATTTAGGGTGTAATCTATAAATAGTTGTAAGTTGTATCTTTAAGTATATTTAATATATGTATTAAGATAATTAAATATTATTAAGTTATAATTGTATTCTGAAATATTTATTTTTAATGTGTTTTCTTTACCTTATTAAAACCTTACCTTATATGGGGGGTTGTAGGTTATTTGAATATTATAAAAGGGTGTTGCGACTCAAAAAATGTTGGGAAACACTGATATAGATAATCTGAATATAGTGCAGAATAATAAAGACCATTCATAATAATAATAACAGCATACAAGCTACTACAAATAAATCAAAACAGGTTTACACTTTTCGTGCGAGTAATCAGCAACTCAACCCCTACTTGGGGCAATCGTGTGTCGCGATCGTCGAGCTCCAAACAGCCCTGTTTATTCCTTTCTCAAGCTCTTTCTTTCTCGTAAACACACTCATTTCCTTTTCCGTCCACCCTCTCCCCCGCCTGCTGCGTCCAACCCTTGCAGGCAGCCTGGCGTGAGATTATTAATGTCCCACCGGTCTACTCTACGGCACACTCGAAGGCGCTCGGTTGTAGCTCGGCCATGGCCGCCGGTACGAGCGTTGGTCGCCCAAGAAAAAGGTGCGCAGACAAGATGGATGAGACGAGATAAGGATGGCTAGGTCCTCGGACCTCGCAACCAAACAGAAAGAGCGGTAAGGGGGAAAGGGAGGAGTTGAACCATCATAGAAAGAATGGTCCCCTTCCCCTGGCCACGGGGCGTCCTCGTCGAAACGTTCTCGCTTCCGACGGACGGGGCTGATGATTTAATTAAAAGTAAAGCAGCTCGTTAAATTAAGAACGGGGGGTGGCCTTATAGACGAAAATCTCAAATGGGCAAACCGGTGATCTTCTTTGATAAAGGTGTTAAGAACGTAGCACGTGACGTGTTGCCGAGATGTGACGGGGATTCCTCGCTGAAGGAACGTTTATCTTTTGTATAAAACTGCAATGAATTCCGAGCAGTTTCCCTAATCCGCCGAGACTCGCTGTTTCTCCCTTTTTCCCTGATATTCGACTCGCGCTCGGAGCAGGGCTATTCCCGCGGAATCGTCCAGCTAGGCTACTACTGCTCGTCAAGGAGCTGCTGGAAGTTACAGGCCCATAAAAGTCCATCGTTTAATAAAGAGAAGGATTTCGCTGCTGGTCGGCGACACAAGAGCCGGGCTGTATACTTGGGGTCACGTGATGCTGAGAGATTTCGGCGAAAGGTTGATCGTAAAAAGAGTGGAGAAATATTAATTGTCGGTATAAAGTGAAACACGTAAAAGAATGGCATATAATGAGGATATTACTGGATCCTATAGTTAAGCAATCCAACTTGATCAAGTCATCGCGCTTGCGAAAGCACAAGCTAGAGGAATCGGTCCAATTGTGGTCAGCAGGGGTTCTCATGATCAGGGACATTTAAGGCGCAGTAGATTAGAATGTGAAAGACTTCCACGATCATGAAAACCCCTGCTGCGCAAAATTCCTCACGAATGAATGGAGCCGATTCCCCCAGCTCCGCTTGCGCAAGCGCGACGATCTGATAAAGCTGGAGTTGTTTAGCTATACCTACACAGCAGAACCATTCTTTGTCACCTGAGAGCACATAAAAGTTCTTAATTCCAGCTGTCTTATTTCGTTTGATGCGCAGCGCCATCTACGCCGACGTGTAAAGTAATTAAGGCGTTTCTAGGTGACAGTTATTTCTGTCGGGTGATTCCTTCGGGCGCTCGCCGCACCGAACAATAAATTCACGTCCAGGGACTGAAATTAAGTCCTTAAGACCCGTCTTACGGTGAAAAGATGACCTCAGCTTCGTCTCTACTTTCCCCTCTCGTTCTTGCGTTCCCCGCTTTGTCCTCGCTTTCGGGCTTCTTCACGATCGCCAGTGGCCAGCCCACGTTACGCGCCCAAGGAATAAGCAGCTTACCGCCCAAGGATAATCGGCCATTGCTTTCGGTTTTCTATTAGACCCTGAAGTCGATCGGTAATCCACCACAATCGAAAGACTCCAATTCCTGCCTCCCCTAAAGGTCACTCCTCCGGGTCAATTCCAGAGGACCATTTTTGCATGTGCCAGGTCCGAATCGATAGGGCGAAATAGGAATGGCGGGATATGAAGGTCTGCGACTCCAGTGTCGCGTTTGCATACACGAGGATAGGGACTCGGCACAAGTGGCGCTTAACCCAATTACTAGAGAGCTTTTCGAATAAAATTGCACTCTTTCTGACGGTGAATCGTTAACGAGCAGGGACCGCTAGGGACACCGCAAACACGCCGACAGGCAACTTTCTGCCATCCCGTAATCGCTGGCGATACGACGCGCTCCACCGACGAGCCAATTAACATTTCTCGTCGCAGTTGATTCTCGCTAATTCCGTGTACCGCTCCGACTTCTCACGATCGGACGTGGAACCGTCATAACGCGGCTGTAAACTCAATTCCAATGCCGGGGTGGGTGGCGCGCGCGTGCTCGCGGAAGATCAATCGTGGAATTTGCAAGTGAAATGAATGTAAGAGCATGCATGGGAAAACGTATTTTAAGGCCGTGCTCGTGCGAGTTTCATTTTCAACGGCTCGTCGTGTACATTATTGAACGCGTTATTAAGTTCGCGGCACAATCGGAACATGCTGGGAACTCCGCTGCCTTTGCGAGGAATTTGTTCCCACCATCGTGGTACTATGATCTGTTTATTTATTTAGTCACGTTGAACGAGGCTAGCTTTTTAAGATTAAGGGATGTTATATGATTTGGGTATATTAAATAAATTGCTCGTGTAAGAGAATACAGCTGCTATATTTTTTCAACTGTAGTTTTTTATTATGTATTAACGGGACAGAGCCCTGTATATACAAAAGAGTTACAATAATGTACAGATAGAGAACATGAAATTATTATAATAGCTTATACAGATTTACAGATAAACGCTTATAGAGCGAGTATTTTCATGCTCCCCTCTCTTTCTCGCTCATACGCAGTCTCTCATTCGCCGTGGTATGTCCCTTTTACAAACCAGGAAACAAAAGAGGCAATGGCTATTAATAATCATCCATTGATGTACCAAAACAGAAAGAGCAGAAATTGCTGCATGTGTTCTACAAATATCGTGTAGTGCAACTGAAAGTAAAAATGGTACCACGTACGTATGTACATATCTCCAGAGTGACGTTCTACATATTAGCAAGGACGTACAGATCTGAATGAGTATAAGTGTCGCGATAGAGGTTTCATCCCTTTCGCGAAAAGTAACCAAAGTCAGGGACCGTGATAGTCTTCGACTTTGCTTCCAATTAGTAGTTGGCAAGCTTAAAAGCAAACCTGCTCGGGGATTTACTCGCGAGACATATGGAAAGTTTTCCTCGGTAAGGGCACGAGCAAAGACGGGAGCCGCGGCAAGAGAGCTCGAAGTCCAAATCGTGTGTCAACAATATTGTTCCTGGAAACTGTAAGTCGCACTGTCGAAACAGGCGCGTGTTGATAGAACGAAGTCACGGTGAATGCAGATTCCGGCAAGTTCGCGGAACTACATGCAAACATTGATGCTGGCAATCGAAGCAACCAGGGATACATGGACCTTAGAATTTTCCGCGGATAATTCTAAATCTTCACTTCGACCTGTCAAGCCTTCATTCTTATTCTCTATTATCGCTTTCACTGCTGTTCCAAAGTACCTTATACTATTTCCCAGAGAGCTCACTACACCATCAATTTCAATCCTCCATTCAATTCAATCTTAGCGTAATACTAGCTTAACATATCGTTTCCTTATCATCTCGGTTCAAGTGAGTTCTAAGTACTTCATATTTGAGGTATTGAGATCACAAACGGAATAAGCTACATTAAAAAAAAATAATTTTCACATTTTATATGATTAGTATAGTCTATTGGAATACATTATTGTTACTAACTCAGTTTCGCAAAAAATGTTGGTTACTCCGGTTTGTTCTCAATGCCTGATTTCACGATCTGCGTGCAGCGGCGGACTGGTCAGGGTGTCAGCTTACCCGATAGTAAGTGGGCCTCCTTAAACACTAACTACTAAAAAATATGAGTACATTTATATCACAAAAATTTTAATTTTTACCACTTATGTATTTTTTGTTAATTTTGTTTATGTCATATAAAATTTAATGATAGCCTCATAGTTGTGAGTGGGCCCTCTTTGTCTCCTGGCAACCAATATTTTTAGACCCAATCTGTCACTGTCTGCATGTCCACTCCTTATATATTAACCTCCCGTAAGAATTAAACCACGTTTCAAGCATTCTTATCGCAACCCAACAAAGGAAACCAACACCTCAGAAAGGGTTACAGAAATACACCCCTGCCAAAGTTTCCAGACATGCTCGCCTTCGTTTTCGCCACGTACACGGGAATCCGACGCGACGCCAGCGATATTGACAAACATCAAAGAACCCCAGAACAGGGACGATCGTGAGTCCGTGACGTAACCACCGAATTCGGGGGCCACGCGGCCAACAACAGGGAGTACACGGTGCGAGCCAATTCCATTCGGGCCGAGACGAAAATGACGTGGGTGGAGGACGGCTGGATAACAGAAGCCACGCTACAGGGCGTTGGTAATATTATACTGCGTCGCATGTCACGTTATCGAATCGCGTATATGTTATCGTAATAATGTCAGCCGGGTTAGAATGCTTTGTCGAGTGTTATATATACACACAGAGGCGGGCAGTGTACGCGCGTATGCATACCGTGCACCGCAATATTGATATCGCATCATTTCGCGGCGCCGGACGGAGACGCGCTCAAAGGCTGGCCGGGATTTGTAATTCATGAAACGGGAGCGAAACCCGCGCCCGGGACCACCGCCTCCGTTGAAATTCAATTCTCGTTAACTTACTGCGCCCCAATCGGGACGTAATACGACCGTCAGCCCGATGAACACCTCCTGTCTCTTGCCACCATTGTCGACCAAACACCCCCGGATCCACCGCGAATTTCTGCTCGACGTGGCGCAGCACGAATCGGTTAAGACGGGACAACCGGGTAACTTCAATCACGTTTTCCACGCTGAGAACACATTACGTGCATTCGCTGGGCTAACTAGTGTCGGGGGTATTAATTACAGGACAGTGCCGCACGCGGGGGGGGGGGCGGTAACGGCCCGGACACCCCCTACCCCCCCCCAAAAAAAAGATGAAAGGAGATTAATTAAACCACAACTGAAGTAATTCAAGCTTTTATTCTTTAAATAAATTTTTATAATTATTTAATGAAGGGAGAGACAAGCCCTCCCCCCCCCCCAAAGAGATTAATTAAACCACGGGTGAAGTAATTCAAGAGCTTTGTAAAAAGAAAAGAAACCTTGATGTTATGCTTTAACTAAATTTTTATAATCACCTGATGAATTTGATTGAATTTGCATTAAAAATACCTATTTTTAGCCATTCAACTCGGTTCCCCCAAGATTAAATCCTGAGTGCGCCATTGTTACAGGAGGATAAGAACATATTCTTGTAGGGTGTTGAAAATTGAATTCGATGGTGCGTATGGACGGTGATGTCTTCACTTCTTTTTCTCTTAAATTACTGTATGGATGTTTCGATAAAAATTTTAAAATTATAATAATTCCCTAGTGTTATACTCCCTATATCTCCCTTGAGAAGCGCACGAAGGAGGAGGTGACTCTTTCGCTGTATGAGTGCTTGGTGAGTGATTGGTCGCCGATATTCAAGAGAACTCGGTGTATCTGTGCGGTTTTATTACGTGATGGCATGAAACAAACTTTATGACACAGTGTTCTCGTTCTATCTATACTTTCCCCATATACATACATACCCCTTTAACGGAACTTTTAGACCAGCGTTTCCCAACTAGTGTTCCGCGAAAATTAAAACACTAATTATTTTATCTTATTTATAAATGATGTATTTAAAAAAAAAACTGTTGAGGTTGGGTGTTCCGCCAAATTTGAGTGAATTTGAAGGGCTCCGTGGCAAAATTTAGTTGGGAAACAGTGCTTTGGGCCAACTCTGTAATGAAGTATAAATTTCAAAGTTTCGATTACTTTAAAGGCGGGTCTCCACCAGCGTTTGCGAACTGTTCACGAACAGTATGGGGATTGAATTTCCTATAAATCGTCTATTCGCGAACTGTTCGCTAGTGAGGACGCACCTTTGCACGAGCTATGGTTATAAAAAATTGGTGAACAACTTGCGAGCATTGTTTGCGAACAGTGTTCGCGAACTGTTCGCTAGTGAGGACAAACCTTAATAGAAGAGTCGAAAATAATTACAACTCCGAGGATACCTATACATTCTTAGACATAACAACAATTTATTGAACGCAGCGAAAAAACAATAGCGATAACAATAAGTAGGTGACGTTCACAGTCGGTAACGACGCAAAGTACAGAGCACAAAAGCCCAGGAAGTAAATGTCGACAACTGCGCGATGATCACGCGTACAAATGTAATCCGACGAATGCAACGTGTCATTGTCCCCCAGCCGCGGATTTACAACAAAAACGCAGCCTCAATCTTTTAATTAGCGTAACCCTTTGCAAAGCGTTTCGAATCAAAGCGCTTTGTACAATGCTGGAGGTACATGCTGTTTCGAGTCCCGCGTATACACGGGCACATAATTTTAACGTCGTGTTACATCTTTTAATTAACGCGAGCCGTGCACAGCGCCTCGAACGCGGCGGCGGCGCGGCAACAAAGGACGCAATTTAAACGTAGAAAAAGTCACGTGCCGCTTTGTCTTTTTTCCGCGGGGACGTAATTTATCAGGGAATATTGCCAGTGTCAGCGAAATAACGCTCTGTCCTGTGATTTAATCCGAGGATTCAAGAACGTCTCGTTAAATTTCGCGCCAAGATTGCGCGATGATTTCGGGTGGCACGATTAAACCAGGCCTGCAACGAAAAATAAAGAGTATCTAGCTCCTGCCGTTGGTCTTCCGCTGAAATTTTATTCCGACCAATTTCATCCCCGCTTTGACAGTTATACCTGGTATTCCGTTGCATATTCATCTCGATTATCGAAGTGCGCTGTCCCCGCGTTGAAAGGAAATTGAGATACCAATTCACTGAACATTTAGCGTAACAAATTAATTGCACAAAGCGTTGCCATTTCGATGCAGTCGCTATTGAGTGATGCTAGCCGATACCCAGGCGAGTAAATAAATCATCGTCTAATGAATGCTGAAATTACGCCTGATAAACATCATTACAGCCGTCAATCCGTTTAGTGAAAATTCCTCACGGATCGCCCCGCGTTTCAAATCTATTGATAAATACCTTCAAGTAGCTTTCTAAATAATTTGAAAATTAAATACACCTTGATGTTCAGTTGCCAAAAGTTAACAAGTTAGATATCCTGAAGCCTCTCAGTTGTCGACATTCCAAGCAAACTGAGAACGCTTTTCTTAAATGTGACAGCTAGACCACACTTCAATGAAACGTAATTGACATGCAAGAGGAACTTTAACTGGGTCAAATGGAAATAAAAAACCGAATTCACAAATGAAGCTTCATAAGTCACCCAGATGTTAATAAAAAATAATTTGCTATAGTTAAACTAGAATAATTAATAGGTTTAATTCAACGTAACTGAATGGTTCAATAAAACTTAAATTAGCATTAATGCTTCTATTAATTCTTCCAATTATTTACACAGTGAGATACCAGCTGATTCAGTGACTCGAAATTGTAATGCCTTAAATACATAATGTACAATATTAAATAAAGTTGGACACACTGTAGTAAAGCTACAGTGTTTATTGTTTAGCTTCAAATTACTGAAAACCTCTATTTATTTGAAATATCATCAAATGGTGGAATATGATGCAGAAAATACACAAGGGCAGACACCCAAATCTTCAAATTGAATATGTATATTGATACACGTATGCTCGACGTGCATCTATTTCTGTCCCAAAACTGAGAAATTTGGGAAATTTCAGTCTACAGCCAGTGGCGGGTTTAAGGAAAAAGGCCCAGGTGGCAAACGTTCTAAGACACCCTGTATACAATATAGAATTACCAATAAACCCGCGTGGGGTATGAAAATTATGAGAAACAAACAAAATTTAGTGTTTGGATAAAATCATAATTTTCGGAGCAAGATGGGGCCCTGGGGGGCCTTCTGGGCAGGGCTCCAGTCGACAATTGCACATCGGCCATCCGTTAAATCCGCCATTAACTACGACATAGTCAATATCTAACGCAGCGCTGCCCAAGGCAGGCAAGGCAGGGTACGCGTACCGTGTAAAGTTATCCCACTGCCGTCCGCGTTGTCAGGGATAGCTCGCGACACTATCCCCTCTTCTCTTACCATTGGCACGCTCTGACACAGAACTGATATGTGTGCAAAGACCTTCCAGAGGTAACCATGACAGGCTAGCGGCAGCACCGTCCAGCGCTAGGGCCCCTCACCCGCATGCCTCCCCTTCCAACCGCTACGTCCCCACACAACATTCGCGAGAAATATGTAGCATTGGCTCGCTGTGGCGCGTGTGTCACTAAACACATATATAGCATTCTTTCAACTTAACTTGCTTTGAAATTGCAACGTAACTAAGGCTTCATTCACATTGGTCAAGATACTTGACTTCAAGTGCATGAATTCCAATAACTTGAAGCTACATTACAAAGCGAATCTGTTATTTATTTGACTTGAAATATCCTTTCAGACTTCTTTCAAGTTTCAAGTGAAGCAGAGTTGGTCAACTTTACCTGCCTTGTAATACAAGTGACTAATTTTAAAGTTAAGATACTTATTCTCTTTCTGGCTACACTGTTCGCTTTCAAAATATGGCACTTCAAGTTATACAACTTACATAGCCCTATGAACTATAGTCTCATTAGTAGACTAATGTGAATGAACCTTAACGTATAGTCCTGGCATTAACCCAAGACCTCTCCCTAACCTCTACGTTCCGAATAGATTGAAAATATCGAGAACCCCAATGCACATCGTCGACCCAACATTCTGATTACACGATCCCCAAACCGTCAAACACATTTAATCTCAATTTCATCCAACACTCGACTCATGAACATCCAGCTTAGCATCACTTTTACTGCACCGTTACGATCCCCTTTTCCCTTTTATCGAACCAACCCGTGGCATTTTCAGCTCGTAAGTGGATCTTATTTGCAAATTTCAGCACTTTCGGAGTGTTTGAGAACGGAGAATCATGCCTGCTCTATGTGGAATGCGTCTTTAACCCTTTAGCGCCAAACGTATCATATATGATACATTCTTTTTTTTTTGCCGTTTCGCCGTTTGCACTCGCATTTCGCTGTTTGCAACAGTTCAAGTGAAACATGTTTAGTGTAGTTTTATTCACTGAAGAAATTTGGACCTATCTGAACCCTGTATTCTTTGGTTTTATGCATTTTGACCTCTGAAAAAAAATTAAAAAAAAAAAATTTTTTGTATTAAAATATTGTATATTTTTCCTTCAACGGCAGCTAGATGCGGGCACTAAAGGGTTAAACAGTTAGAAAAACTTTTACGATCGCCCCATTGGCAATAGTTGAGACTGCTCCACGGCTAATAAAAAAACCATGTTTAGCCAACAAACGCGATAAAACTCTTCTGCAGCCACGAAAAGTTGCAGATAGACACTGCTTCATCTACAAAACATTCTTAGATCGTCACCAAGATGATTCACAATACGGAAGAATCTGTGATACGATCCTACTTACCGGAAGCCACCTGGCAACCATCTTGGCGAGTCTCTCGGGGAACAGTCGGTCGCACTCGACTCAAGAAAATTGTCAAAATACGCAGCTAAGCGATAGGATACAATTTATTTTTATAGATAGGCAAAATTGTATTTAAACGCTTTTTATGATACAGTTAGACCAGGGGCGGCTTTAGCATACTTGGCACCCCGGGGCAAGATTATCATGGCGCCCCTTCAAGGGCACGAAAATCAATTAGCAGAACGGATATAAATGAATAAACGCATACAGCGGTGCCCCTATAGATTTGGCGCCCCGGGCGGTCGCCTTGCCTCCCCCCCCCCCCCCCCCCCCGTAAAGCCGACCCTGAGTTAGAGCGATAATCGGCGAATGCTGATATTTTCGCAGTATCGGCTTCCCTTAGTTCAGGCTAGGGAAAGAAATGAACTTCGCAGCCGATTTTCAGAGGCAACGTCTCCTAGCGCGTTCACAAAACAAAAACGCATCGACAATCATGCTCGCTGGGTCGATGTGGAAACCTATTGATACAATGTCGCCCAATACGCCAAGCGTGGTTCATGTAGTACGGGCATGAGGCGCTCCAAGCTGCTAGACCCCCGCAGGGGCCAAGACGCGCGGCGGGAGAAAAAAGGCGTTGCCTCTAAAAATAGGCGGCGAATTTCACTTAATTCACAAGCCTGCCTTAATTTATATTAGTTACAAATAATACTGTATCATCTCGAACTATCAACGTATACATAACATAACATACTAGTAGTAAAATCTCGAATTACTCTGACGCCTTTGACGTTATTTCGAATTGTTTTCAGACCGAATAATAAAGCAATCGAATTATTCGAATCACCTCCGAATCGGGTATTAAACAATGGTATGCATTGTTGTTAAACAAAGTGTTTTAACACAATGGATCGCATGTAAAATAAGGTTTCAGAGTGTGATATCGTATAAATATTACAGGTGCTAATGTCTCCGAAAAGCATGTCTCCTTTTCTTCACATTCGCAACACAGTTCTGTTACATGCTCCAAATGAATGCCATCCAATGTGGTAGACGGTTTTCAATAAAAAGAAAAAGGAAAACGTAATTGTGTAAATCTTATCAACAATCGTAGCTGGACTTTTTCCTTTTTCGTTCGATGGAAAATGACGGTGAGAAAATACAAAGGGCGAAAAACAAATATTTGTATACGCAACAATGTCGGACAAGCAATTAACACTTAGGACATTCGAGACATTTTCCGTTCATTACGTATTTAAATAACTACAATTGCTTTGAGGAACTGATCTCACTCAATAAATACATCCTCGCAGTTTAAACCTAATTAGAAGTTAATTCCTATCAACGTAAACGAGTAAAAGTGTCAACTATATAGACTCCGAATACTTGCAAGTCCGACAGTTACTGGCGGACTTGTAAGTATTTTATTGACCTTTATTATAAAATGCATTTATCCACCGCAACTATTACAACAAAGGACTATCCAAACAAGGAGCAGAAACTTGAGACATATTGTTCGTACATCTAAACAAGTAAAAAACGTTTCAACTCGCCCGCTTATTTGTTGAGTACGATGGACACTCATGTTCAGTCGGTACGTCCAGTCTGTGCAATCAACGCCCATCGGCGTTCAGTGATTACCGTGATCATATGGGACTGGAGGGTTTCCGCACACGATGTACGCCACGCGTTTCAACCTTCATGTGCTAAAGGTTAAATACTTACAGACCTGATTGAAATGAAAGTCCTATTTCTGAACGACAACAGAGATAAATAACGCCACTTGGATTATCAACCATTATACTCCGAATAACGTCTAAAGTATGAAATTTAAAAGTACAATGAATTTTCTATAAGTATTAAGCTTTATTTGTCCTAAACCTAATAATAACAGAGAGGATACAATATACGCAAATGGTAATCGATACCCCATTCAACCTGGAGATGCCTAGAATCAACAACTCAGCTCGCGTTTCCGTCGATTCAACGATGCTCAGTTTTCTTTTCTGTTCAATCATGCAATTCGTATCGTTGGATGCAGCATTGTCACAGGGTCAGATTTCCGCAGACCTGTCAGGTTCCAGTGATATTTAACACTCCATGTATTCAAGCGTACGGTCAGGCTCTATCAATCAGGAATACCGCTTTCTGATAACTGTTCAATTACACATTCTCGCGAACGATTTAACTTTTAGCTTGCCAACATCCTCGTTTACGGTGACCACGGTCGGGGGAGTGAAACTTACCGGTTGGATCATTAAAATAACTGAGTCTTGGGAAGTCGAGTCTTGGGAGGTCAAGTCTTGGGAGGTCAGACTCTCTATTGAACGAGTAATTATAGCATTCTTTTCCCAAACAATCTCTACGATGTCAGAATCGACTGAGGTGGACAAGGAAGGAGGCTGTTGGGGCATAGCTTGACAAGTAGGCGGATAGAGTGGGTGCGAACTTTGCATGTGTTCTTTCAGCTCCGATTCGTTGCAAAAAGTGGAAGAACAGTTCATACAGTTGATGATGTTCGAGTTGGGGACTTGTCGGGGAGCTGTTATCGTTTCAGGAATCATATTCCCGTGCGACGCCGTAAAGTGCGACTGGAATTTCTTTAGCGTTGGATACTTTTGGCTACATACGGAGCAGGTATAATAAAGTGACTTCTCATCTAAGTTCTCCGAATCCCTTGTTTTTAGAATCGAATACGATACAGTCTTCCCCGGAAGCGATGCTTCCATTATCACATTTAGTGGCACGGTTACTGATGTCGGTTCATTGCTTAACGAATTCGGTTTATTCACCGACTTCGTTGAACTTTTTTCCGAATTTAAAAGTTCGATTGGCGGTATCGATGCTACCCTGACCGATTTCAATGAACTGATCACTGCATCGACATTCTTGGTATCACGCGCGGAGCTGTGGTCGATCTCCAAATCATCGTTAGTAAAAACCTGCTTCATGAGGGCACCGCTCACGCAGAGCGTCGAATATTCCAAGATATCGTCACTAGTCCCCGACCTATTCGTGACAATGCATTCGTCTTTAAGCTTATCTTTCCCGTGAATATGAACGATGTGCGAATACACGGAAATGGCGGTTCGAAACTTTTCGCCGCAATGCGAACACTCGTACTTCAAGAAACAAAGCTGAACGTCCATAGAATGTTTAAGTACATGCGCGTTCAGTGCCTTGTACCTATCGAACTTGCGACCGCAGTACTTACAGCTGTACTCCCCGCGATTGGCGAATCCCGACATATGTTTCATTAAAGTAGTGAGATTATTGAATACCAACCCACACACAGGGCATTTTGATCCTTGTACTGGCGCTTGATCGAGGGAAGGTGAAATGGAATCATTGGGTGGCTTGGTAAGATCGGTTGGCACAAACGGAATGCGCGTTGATAGTTTGTCTATGGTATTCGATGACTGAAGATCAGCATTTACCCTTTCGCCATTTGCATTCGCCTGGTTGACCTTAGGTGAGCCGATCTCCTGATTGACGCGTTTACTCATTGGAGAATACTGCCTGGTGATGGGTGGGGTGTAGGGTCGCTTGGTAGCGACACTCGGGAACGTTTCGTATCCGTGCAAGTGTAGTACATGGGTGCGAACGTTTGCAGCGGTAGTGAATCCCTCGTGGCATATCGGGCAGTGGTGCTCATTCAAGATGTTGTTCAGTCTCGAGTGTTTGATTTTGTGCACTTCCAGTCGGTACACCTCCGCGAACTTCCTATGACAGACTTCGCATTGGTAATCCCCTATGTCCGAGTACTCCAGTAGGTGATCCTTGAGCTTCATTTCGTTCTTGAATCTCATGCCACAGGTCAGACACATGAGATTGCCAATTGTGTTGGCAGTCTGATCGATGGTGGTCCGACGAGTACCCTGATTCGCGTCCAATAGGACGGGTGCATTGTGCCTGCTTCTGCGATCAACGTTGCTCGCTGTGTGGAAGTGTTTTTCGTGGCACACCATCGCAGTGTTTGTAGTCAGCACCTCGCCGCAGGAACGACATTTGTAACAGTGGCTGATGTCATTGCCGCTATGGTTCAAGCTGTGATGCTTGGCGAGAACGGTGGCTGTCGGGCACCTCCTGTTGCACTTGCTGCACTGAAAGTCTCCTTCGTCGGAGTACTCCGTTTCGTGCGCGGATAGGTCCCTGTGGTTGGTAAAGCTCAGGCTACAGACCTCGCAAGTGTACGCCATGATGGGCACCCGCACTGTGGTCGGGTCGGCTGATGTAACGTTATTGGCCGTCAACGCGTAGCTATGGTCCTGGCAGGTCTGATCTTGTATGGTCCTGAGGCTGTCCTGCGCGTGACAGGTCTCGTGAAAATGGACGTGCAACTTGTGCGCGTGGAAATGGGACTCCTGATTGAATCCCTCGTTGCAAGTGTCACAGGTGTAGGTATACGCGTTACGTGTCCCTTCCGGATAATGCGTCAGCTTGTTGTGGTGGTGGAGCATGTACATGCCCTGAAACGATTGGCTGCAAAAGGCACACGTGAAGATCTGGCCCTGGTAGTAGTACATGTTGTGCTCGATGAACCGCTCGTACGACTCGAACATCAGGTTGCACACGGTGCACACTGTATTCACGTTGCGGGCATGTTCGTTGTGCGACCAAGGGTTGGGGTCCATGGAGCTTCGATTGGTGTGGAAGTGTCGCTCGTGGATCTGAAGATCAGCCCTCTTGATGAATCCTTGGTTACAAAACTTGCAGAAAAATTTGTAGCCTTCTTTGCACGTGGGTGTGTGAGTGGCCAGCATGTGCTGCTGCAACAGCCTCTTGGTGGAGAACGATGTACCGCAGACGCTGCAGAGGCTGTCATTGGGCTTGCAGAAGGTGCGCTCATGTATGCACAGGTTTTGAAACGATTGAAACTGTTTGCCGCAGATGGAGCAGGGGAATCTCTCTTTATCCGTGCCTGTCATGTCGGTTTGGTAGCCTTTCACGCACGCCACTCCATTTACCAGCCTTCTGTGATTGACAACCTTTCGTGACTGTGCCATCTTCCGATGAGGTGTAGACGCTGTGCAACTGTCCAGACTCCTTGAATCTAAGTTCGTTTGAAGGTCCTGATTATCCGCTGCACCCGGTATTTTCGTATTTTCCCGTGTCTGCATCGAACAGTCACTCGGTTGTCGCCCTGGCACCTCGAAGTCGCAGCTAACATGCCCAGCAGTGGACTTCGCAGTACCCGCTGCGTGTTCCTTCGAAGTAGAAGCAACATTCTTCATGTTGTCCTTCGATCGATGGCACACCTTCTGATGTTCCTGCAAGCACGACTGCAACCAAAACCGCTTGCTGCAACCTCTGCACTCGTGTTGCTTCTTGAACATGTTGCACCCTGTTTGGCCACCGATCGGAAGGTTGTCGTTCTTGGTCCGTATGACTTTGATGCAGTGGAGGGACATATGTTGCTTCACCTGCATACGCTTCTCGAATTTTTCGTAGCACACGCAGCACTGCATCCGCCTAAAAACCGCATGCTGACGTAGATAGTGCATGAGTAATTTGCTCATAGACGTGTAACGCGCGCTGCAGACGCTCGATATGTACGCCACGTGAAACAGTTCCATATGCTCACGTATGTTCTCTTTCGAAGAGAACGACTTCTTGCAGACTTTGCACTGAAACGGTTTGTGCTCATCTACTTTGTCGCTGTCCTTCGACTCGTGCGTTATCTTTGGATCTATTTCTGGCTTCACTACAGTGATCGTCGGGTCCTTGTTCGTTTCAACCAGAGGCGTTTCTAGGTTCCTCACGGATAAGGTTCTTACGCTCCTCCTGCGACTGATTTCCTCCCGCAGAGGAATAGTTTCAGACTCATCAACGGTCTTCTTCTCAATTGTCGAGGACAGACAGCATTTCTCTATACGAACTACGCATTCTCTACAGCCGAACTTAGTCCTCATCTGTTGTTCCCAAGACTCTATATGCCTCTGATAACTTTGGGTGGTTCTCCTTGTCCTCCTCTGTAGATGAGAAGAGCCATGGTCTTGCTCGAAGGATGACCGTGTAGAATCATTTCTCGGCCGTCTGAGATTGTAAGACGTGTTGTGCGACGTGGCGGGGGCGCAAACGTCCTCGGGTTCAGTTTTTACCTTAGTGGTTAGCAACGACATCATCATATTCGTATCCACGTGGATTTCAACGAATGGTCTTTTGCTGGTGGGAGATTGATTGGCAGTGGGCGCCGCTGGGGCAGAACTTTCGGTAGCCCTTGCTGTTGTTGCCGCGTCGCAAGGTAAGGCATTTGTATGACTACGAAGTGTTAGACCCTGATTAATCGCTACACCACTCCGCCGAAGACTAACGCATCCTTGTTTCTGGTCCTTCTCATTGTGCTTACCAAACAGCGAAAGAAACTCTGTAAGGGTAGTTTGCCTCATTTTCTTCACGGATGTACTGGTTGGGCTGTCCGTCAACTTCTCTGGCGTTTGTTCAGGCGTTGTTGTACGAACGTCTGCTACGGGATTCTTAGTGATTTGGGTTATGTCCGTGTTGGGCTCTGTTTTGTCAACGACGATTTCAGGGGCCAGTATTGCATCGTCGTGGAAGTGAAACAGATGTTGCTGCAGATATGTCTTCCCCCCGAAGTCTCGTTTGCAGAAGTTACAATAATATCTAAATCCTTTATTCGATTGCTGACTCCGTGTACTCAATTCTTTGTGTTTGAATGACGACGAAGTCGAAGAGTGCACTGAGCCGCATTTATCAAATTTGGTGAGCAAGGCCTTGTGACGTTTCAACGTTCTTTGTGTGCGAAAAGTTACCCAGCACACGTCACATTGGTATACGAAGGCTGGTGGTCTCCTTTTCCGTTGGTAGTCTTTAGCATCCAACCCCCTCCGCATGTGCGATCTATGCTTCTTCGTGGGATGCGAATTCTCACCCTTCGTGTTCCTCGGCGACAAGCGTTTACGCTTTTTTCTATCGTGATTCGATTTAGTACTTTCTGGATCCGCATGGTGCTTGACTGGTATGCTTTCATTCTCTTTATTGTTCAAACTATTCGAAACTTCATCTTCGAGTGGTGGTGAGGACGAAGGACCGTCAATGTCCGGATCCAATGGTTCTTCTTTAATCTTTATTCCATTTAGGGGCCGCTGAAAAAATATACAAACCTTATTTAAGATCCTATTATTCTCCTCAGCATCACAGAGCTATTAAACAAGCTGAATGTAATGGGTTAAATCCAACTATGAGTTAAGGCTGCTTGGGTCCTACTGAAGAGACGCTATAAAAGCAATGACACTTCATTTTGTGACGATGTTCACGATATGGGATAGCGTATAGAGCAGAGGTGTATAAAGAGCCAAATTGGTAGTGGGAGAACTCTGCGATTCTAGACGCCGAATCAGAGCTGAGCTCGGCGCTGTTAAGTTGCTAACCACCACATGGCCCTTACCACGCACACTACTGCAGTTCCCTCCGTCTATGCTATGGTTAGCAACGTAACAGCACCGTGCTCCGCTCTGACCCGACGCCCAGAATCGCAGAGTTCTTCGAATACCAATTCAGTTTTTTGTACACTCCTGGTATAGACGTTTCAAGGAGTCAAACGATAATCTGCGTAGCTCCCACTGATGTGATACGACCGCGATTAGTCGTAGCGTGTTCCCTGCCGGTTTCCTATCAATCAACAGTATATCCCTGCGCGGAAAGAGTCTACTCTTAACTGGAATGCAGTACACATGTCTTCAATGGTACCACCACTCCTCTGCAGGATAGATACTTTTGCAATATTTTTTGAAAGAGCATCCATTTCTCAAAATCAAAATTAAGGTTTAATTTCAGAATTCTATTCTCTGTAGTATTTTGACGTTCATGAATCATTCGATTATGTATTTGGAAGAGTCTGACTTCTTGACACGTCTATAAATTCATGGATAGCGCGACAAGTTAGAAAAGAACCCTGAAGGCGGAGACTGAGCGTAGTGAGGTAAATGGTGGGGATACAAACACCGAGTCCCGCTCGATACCGCTCAAAACGATATTATCTTAACCAATTCTATACTTGTATTTATAAATTTATATCTCGAAAACTATTTATTGTATTGAATTTATTATTTCCTGTATTATTGCGGAAGAATCATTCTTCCTGAATAAATTTTTTTGATGTTGAAAAATTATTTCTGAAAGTCTGAAAATTGTAAACGAATTCTTATTTTGTAAATCTTGACTGTAAATAATACCTTTAAAAATCCCCCCAAAATAAGGTCATATTCTCTTAAGTTTTTTGTGCGCACATTTGGCAGTGCACTCTACAAGTTTTACAAATTTTCTACAACTTCAATATTAAATTTCTTGAAAATATTTAAAATAGAAGGCTAATATTTTACAGAGGTTCGATTTGACATTAATATTAAACGACACAAATTTATTGGAAAAAAAGGAGGTACCAGGATTCGAACTGGGATAGTACAGTGCTGTCACAAAAAGAATCCGCACCTCGGGACGTGGAGCGAACTCTTTTTAAGACGGGTACTCTGTACTGAATTCCACTTAAGAGTAGACTTGTTCCGCGCAACGATGTCTCTGAGGTTGATTGTTCATTGGTAGGAAATCGGAAAAGAAAACTGTGCAGATCGGTTGCAAATCGGTGGGGGCGTATGTCTACTCTTATATAGAATGGTATAGAGTCAGGTTGCCTTTACTCTCTACCGCAGCGAGTAGGTAAGAGCGATTGAGAATGAAAGAAGGCGCGCGATAACGATAAGCTATAAATTACGGCCGCAACTGCCGCCACGTCGTCTATTGGAAAAACACGGAATAGGTCTCACTGACACCTTTCACTCGCCGTCGCCCTTACAAAAGAAGCAACGAGGATAGCGACGAATTCTTTTTGAGACAGAAAACGCGGATTTTTTCAAGACCGCACTGTATGTTGTAAAAGCACTGAAGGAGAAGTCAAGCGTCGGAAGGCGCATGATGGAAGCAGAGGCTGGGGCATCGTTTTCCCACTCCAGGGCTCTTTTCTAACTTGTCACACTATCTCTAAAAGAGGTTAAAATGTTCTTAAAACAGGAAGGGCAATGTTCGATCATATTGAGTTATTAATGACAGCTGTTGAGGTTAGCTTGCAGGACCACCTAAATTTGGCTATCTTTGGCAGATTATGAGTATGGACAAGATATATCGAATGAATTAGATAAGAAAGCAGCGTTACCGGGTAATATCTTACCGTGTGAGGCGGTTTGTGTGCGTGCGGGGGCAGTGGAGGGGGAACACGCCACGCATGCGCGTGATGACGCCGTACCGTCAAACCAATCAACGTTAAGATGAGAGACGATGGGAAACGAACCGATGCCAGCGCCAAGCAGTGATGCCAGAATCGTGGGACGCGGGACCAAACGCTTACCCCCACTATGACCTACCATCGTCTCCCACCATGCCCGACCGGCGTCCTCCACTTTCTTCCCATCGCACTGCACACAAGCACATTCCTACCCCTGTCCGTGTGCTCGGCTGCCCAACAGACAGCTCACACGGACAAGAGTAAAAAATATGCTTGTGTGTAGTGCGCTGGGAAGAAAGTCGGGGACGCCGGTAGGGCATGGTAGGAGACGACGGTAGGTCATAGTGGGGGTAAGCGTTTGGTCCCGCGTCTCACGATTCTGGCATCACTGGCGCCAAGCCAAGTGAAACCACGAACGAAGAGAGAACCTATTCTCGGCGACGTTGGTCTGGGTTAGGTCGTTTCTCATCTTGGTGTTGATTGGTTAGACGTCACGGCGCCATCACGCGCATGCGTGGCGTGTTCTCCCTCTGCCCCCGGCATGCACACATATCCCGCGTCACACGGCAAGATATTTTCGATAACGCTCCAAGAAAATGATAAATATAATGTAATGCAACATAGAGAATAGAAATATATCAAAACAGAATCATTAATTATTCGAACAAACTAAAGAATACCAAGGAAACTAAAACCCTTCGCTCATTTTACCAAAACATTTATCGTGAACAGCGCTGTGCCAACATAGCCTAAAGATAAGGACCTTATTAACCTTGGGTATACCAACGCCGGCGCGGTTTATTGCAAACAAGGGACAGTATAGCTACTGAACGCCTGATACCGCAGCTTTTACAACATCAGATACAATCAAACAAAATCAACCGCATGGTAGGACGTGATTCGACCAGAGAAGTGAATAAAGAGCGACTGGATATTTAAATGATACACTACTATCCAAGTGTAGCATGGCAGAGTCGCCAGTTTTGTCGCATAGCTATACCATCCGTGGTGGTATGTAGCGACCATGAGAATAAGAACTGGATGGCTAGGAAAAACTATATATGGTGTGGCTGCTTCGGGTGATAGTACCCCGGTGACCGATGAATCATTCCCAAGCCACATAAATGCACGGTGCAAAAGGCGCCTTTCTTATAGCAAGCGATCGCTGCGCAATAGCTTCAGCCAACACCATTCATCAGTGGCCACAGTACAGGGAGTGAATTTGAAAGAGGGCGATAATGAGCTCCCCGGAACCGGGGTGCTCAACTATCCTCTTGACCGTGACCGTCCAAGGCCGAATGAGTTCAATACCGGAGTGGGAAGCAACTGGAATAGTGGGAGTGGAGCGTTTATGTGTGTGTGTGTGTAATACACAGTTGTAACAGGCTAGATTAACAGGGTACCCCACCACGAACCCGTTTACCGACAAATGGGAATTTGTTGGCCGCAGGCACGACTGTTGAGTATGCCTAGCTAGGAGCCGGCTCCTTCACTGCGTCTGTGTGTGTAGTCAGTCTGAGGGATTCAAATTCACTCGGTGTACCAAATCGCGGTAGATTCATGTGTGCCATATCACTGACACTCAACGAATCCGATATGCTCAGCGTCCCGATGACTCGATCCGACCGACCACATACACACCCTGGAGCAGCGTTGCCGGGATAACTCTCTACTGTAGGGAGGTGCACAATTCACGGAGAAGAGGACACCCCCTCTACTACTCCCAATTACGTCATTGAGTTTCCACTTCCAATGGCTGTTCTCCCTCTACTATTCCCTACTACGCCACTGAGCTCCCTACGCGGCCATTTTCTCCCTACTTCTGGCAATGCTGCCCTTTCTCAAGCGTCTTCTAACCAGAGGAAGGTGTCCGTCACCTGGGCCATATGGTTGGAAGGCACCTAGAAATGGGGCATCTCCAACATGAATGTGTGGTCAGCTGAAATGAATCATGGGGCATAGTGTGTCAGTATACAGAACAGTTGCAGTTCACACGTGTGTTAATATTTTCCCATTGAACCGTCACCACAAACCTCTGTCCTTGGGCGTAGCTTACACGGCTTTATCAACTGAGAAACTTAGAACGCCAAGGATGAACCATTATCATCGTAGCATGTAACTGTTGTATCGGTGCAGCAAATTAAATAAAGTATGTCACAGTAAATGTGCTTGAATTGTGCATACACCAGACAATAATAAGAGACATACAACCAAATTCTAATTCTGTGCCACACGTGGTAAAATACTGTATTAAGAAGTTCCACAATTCGTTGCTCTAGATTTATCTCTGTATTCCAATAGTCCTCAAAAAATAATAAAAATAAAATTTAGTGACGGCGCCAGCAAAAACATGAGTTTATTTAATGAAAATATAAAATTAAGTAACATATTCTAATAATACAGTTCATACAGCGAAACATTAAAGCTACAAGTATCAAATGTCTTGAACGTATATAGCAACGCCTTATATTGTATTAGCTCCAGGAATCCCTACCATGGTAAGTTATGAACAGTTATGAAAATTTAAAGTACTTCAGGTAAATATAGCGAACCAAAAACCCATAGTGATGTTTGTCTACTTTCAACGAAGCGGATCAGAAAATTTGCTCTATTTTAGTATCGAAGCAAATAAAATGTAACATGCGAATAATATTGCCATGTAATATAAAAAAACATACGCTGACCAAAGTTACTATTCATTGGAATAGCATCTTTCCCACCCGTTATACGTTAAAAGGTACTCACGTTCAATTTCTCGTAGAACGTCACATCGGTGAGGACGGCGTCAACTGCGCGTTCGTATACAACAACACGAGCCATGTTCTTCTTGAGAAATAATGTTCTTGCTCGGCTAGCTCATTTATATCTGTTCAAAAAAAACTCATTCATCACAGAATATCAAGTTTGAAAAATTTTCTTGGAGGAATACTTAGTGTGTACTTAAATTGCTTCTATTGTTTCATGAAATAAGATTGCATAAAAAATAACACGTTTTGCATCCAACTATATGTAATCGTGTGCAAAAATTTATGATTGATGGAGTATCAACTACCTGCAACTCAAATCAAGAGGCAGCAAACAACAGGGAAGTAGGTTAGTGTACAATAAGTATCCTCCCGAATTCTCCGTAACGGCGATCAATGTATGCTTTGTTCAGACAAATGCAGAGCGCGACTTTAGTATAAAACAGATATCACAAATACGTACTACGCTGTATGACCCATCAGTCAATCTTGCAGCTCACTCCAATGCGCACTGAGAAATCAAAATGGCGTACACTCGTATCGCCGAGAAGCTTCGATCTTTGACTATGTTCAGGTGGTTCTCGAAGGTTCCACGCGGACCGACTGTGACCTTGACGGACAGTACCGTTAGTTAACGCGGGAGATTTAAATATGATAATTTAATTTCAATTATCTATTTGTGCATATTTATTACGTACCGCCTAATAAGCGTATATATTTCAACAAACATGATAGATTTTATATATTGCATAACAAATTCGACTATATAGTAGAATTATTAATCCCTAGATCGGCGATCGGTAGTTAACATTTTTGAGGTACCACGACTCATTTGGGCAATAAATTGTTTGCAATATGAAATTTGTTAGTACAATGTCTGAGATTTGTTATTCATACTTAAAAGGTTTCTGATAGGTATATTGGGTAATTATTATGAGCTGCTCAATTATGCAGAGAGTTAATTTGGAACTTTACAGCAACTATTCTGTGAATAAACAATTATGTAATATGTATTACCTTTACACGATGGTTGTTGTAAATGTATATTTGGTTTTCTTGAATGGAAGATAAGATATTTTATGTGACCTGTAGACGCATTGCTTATCCTTGCTACTTTTAACCTTCATTAGACAAAGAAAGTACGTTACGTCACGTGCCAATGTAGCTACTGACCATGCGCTGTTCCTATGCGCTGTTGCTATGCGCTGTTGCTATGCGCTGTTCCTATGCGCTGTTGCTATGCGCTGTTCCTATGCGCTGTTGCTATGCGCTAACTTCGGACCGTACAACATGCCCCCCTTCCTTTGTGCAGCAAACAGAAGGTGTAGTTAAACGTGTGAACAGATTTATCATTGACGATAATAGGTAATTAAAGAAATCTATTTTGATAGTTGTAAAAAATGTATATAGTAGAATCAATTCGTAACTTTTTCTTCGTTATTATAACTACATATATGCACGCTAGGAGACACCATTCAAGCAACATTGTTGCATGTGGCAACGTTGCACCGGATACTGACGGTGCCCAACAACATTCCATTGCTCCTACGGAAGTTGAAGAAATCCTATTGACTGCTATAAATAAATCCATTCCCCGTTACAGGATGGTGCAATTCGTAGCTACAGTGTGCAATATTGCACAATAAAGTGGGGTTATGCTACAATGGAGGAACCGTTGAATGGGTAAGTTACCGACAGAACAGTGATATTACCTACCGCGCGACGTACACCTCCAATTCACGTAATGGCTGAAGTAAACACGTGGCATGATTTCACGGCACAGTTTCCATTGTGCTCATGAATGTTATCACTTTGTTAATGTTCTTCTAATTAAAATAAAGCAATCTTGGAATTTCATTCCATTAAGCAGTTTAAGATATTTTCACGATATAAATAAAATCCTTAGTGTAACCTATCAACTACATGAATAATCAGAGATGTTTAAACATTTCTTTCTCGAATTTGGGGAAACAGAGTGGCTGTTGTGTTTCTTAAATTATTTTCCATTCAAGGGGAAGGCGTAATTAATTTCTCTAATCTTCTTACCCGTAATTTGATACAAGCGTGAGTAATCATTTGCGATAAGAGTATTAACAGATACATGCATGCCTGCGAGAATTCAGCAAGGCGAAGTTTCCAGCAAGTACAAGTTGTAAGCAATGTAAAACACTATTCAAATATTCTCCTGAATTATGTATTTCGGACTGGCGAGAAAGGTGGGGGTGTTGAAGAGGGTTCGGAGACGAGCGGACGCGCTGGGATTCAGTTAGACCGCATCGTTCTCCTCATGAAGCATTCAGAACCGCGCATTAGACACAGTTTCGTTTGAAGCGAATAACAGTCGTGTGCTTCAAAATCCATTTAGGACCTGCTTGCAAGGGTTCCTTGATTAATTATATCCTAACTTTTAAAGTTCACATTAAGACGATCAGAAATCAACTGTAGCACATCTACACATTTTGAAGGAGCGATACGTCTGATGAATGTACCCCAATGAAACAGATGCTTCATTAATTTTGTAAGCAGAGCGGGACATTACCCGTATATTTCAAGTTAGCAGACAGCATTCAGCAGGGACATAATGAAGATGGGGCTACCAACCCATTAATGCAGAAGACATCGTCGAACTGTCAGCGGCCCTCATGAGATGATAATTTAGCTGACAGCGTGATTTTAAGCAAAAGGAAAACACAAAAGCTGTCTCTCTGCGCCGTAGAACGACAGGTTGTAGCTGTGGCTCGCATTAGAAATGAATAATTTCACGCTATGAATTTTTTTTAAGACGTCAGCGCCACTATTTGCGTCGGTGGGTCCTGAAGCATCGCTATACAGTATATGCTAACAACGAGTTACAAAGTCTTTACCAGAGGGACATCACGACCATCTTTAATTAAAATGGTCATTCGGTATACTCCTGTTTCTCGCATATGAGATCAGGTATCCCGGGGCTAGGGGAGGAATCGACTTGAAGAGCTTCCGCCCAATCGTCCTAACAAGAAAAATTCTTTTACTGCTAATTTTCTTGGTGGCTTGGGTATCCTGAGCGGGGTGTTGTTTGGTGAGAGTAGTGATGGGTTTCAGTACATCGCAATCATTTTTGTTTGAACAAGTACTAACTAAAGGGTAGGAGGAAATAGGAAGAACGTGGAGAACAGGGGAGTTACCGAATCAGGGTGGCATAAGGGGACTTACTGAATGAGGTTGGCGTGGGGGTAGTTATTGAATGTGGGTGGAGTAGGGAGAGTGAGAAGAATAGTAGGAATGATGAGCGTGGTGGGAGGGATATGCCTATTGCCTATTTTGTCAGGGTCATTGTCCATTAACACCTTACTCATTTTGTCAAGTAAATAGTTATACAATTTTGCAAATGCAAGCAATGTAGCTCTTTATTTGCATACCACTCGCGCATAAAGGACGAAAATATTGCAATCACAAAAGCCAGTCGGTCCCCGATATTGGAATTCCCATTGGGAAAGAGGAATGGCGTAGATCAAATTACACGAAGTGAGTTCGAGGCATTAATGAAGCATCTTTCATTGCAGGAATCCTTGGATCGATTAGAAGGAGGAATAATTGGCTGTCCTGAAGATAAGAACCCTAGCCCAATGAAGGGGGCGGGTGGGGGAGTGGGACTGGCAAGGGGTGCGTCGGGAGGGGGTTATGGGTTGGTTGGAATGGCGACTGCGTTCTCGGGCGCATCCACTCCGCCGTTGAGCGACGTGGAAACTTCCGGGGGCTGTTCAAGTTTTCTAAGTAATTAAAACCACTTAACACGATTTCGCCTAACTTTCTGATATCGCAGCGAGAAATCAGTTTTAAATTGTTCCCCGAAGGAAAGTGCCGCAATTACGGCGCAATCATGATCCCTCCGACAACTTTTAATTATGTCATTGGAATATTCTTTGCCGACTGTGTTGCGCTATGCATCCGCTATGAACCGACATCTTCTCCCATTCACCGGGCGTCTATTATTTCGCCAACAATAGGTCCATCCTTCAACCGGGTCCACTCTTTCATCCGAGGGAACTTGTTAAAGCGATCCGCGGCCTTACCGATGCTAATTCTTCGGTTATCATTTCATCGCCCCGACAATACTGCGCCGTGTCCCATTAGCAATTGCGTAGTCACCGCAGCGTACATACCAAAGGAATAGGTTAGCAGCGGAGGAATAGTGAGCAAACGAAAGCACATCCTCCTTATGAGGATGTCACGCTTTCCGCTGTCAGTGCCACGAGGTTCGGATCTAGCGACCGGAACCTATTTATGGTTACGATTCATCCAGCTAATATCGCACAGTTGAAACGCGGTAGCACACAAATTTCGAGAGACTACTCTGGGATTTGATCTAATCCTTGGGGTACGTACTTGGTGGAAATCCTATTATCTCAGACCTCGGAGCAGGATGTTGGGCAGTAGTGGATGACTACTCGAACCGATTGTTGGAAGTAACATACACACAACGGCCAAGACGATTACCCGCAACTATAGCACACCAGAGATTGGGGGGTTAATACCTATTGCTTTTCATCGGATAGCGACTAGTGATAAGGGTGCTTGCCGCTGGCGCTGACATTTACATAGCCCCGTGGAACTTGTCGGGCGCATCTGCTCCTGTATAATCAATTTATGAAATCGTATCGATCCTCCCATCAATATTAATCTTGTTGTCAGCGGGGACTTACTTCTCCTTCGAAAAGCCTTCTACTATTTCTCACCCACAGATGCACATATCAAAAGATTCCAGCAAGAAATTATCTTCTGGCTGTTCCTCCAAGGCACCAACGTGAAACGAAAAAATGTATACACATATTGTAACCAATCTCCGTGACAATGAAGTATCATGATTCACGCTCCGTTAGCAAGATTCATCTCAGTCTGTCCACAGGCAAATTTGTTTACCGACACCGTGTAATCGGTCGCGATAGTGTACGGAGGTCGCAATGATGTAACGCCACCGCTGCTTCAATATTACCGAAGTTTCACGCCTAAGAGCGTGACTCCTTATTACCAAGGCAGCACCTTCGATCCATAATACAGCAGTGATCCCTTGGGCGTCAGATTAATGTAAAGAGCACATGAGTGGGGGAGCGTGGAGAGGGAAAGGGAGGCGGAGAGAAGGGAATAAGATGGATGGAGGATAATAACGACACCGGTAAGGTGGTTATGTCACGGGTAAAGCGATATCCTACCAGAAGGGTACCTATACCATTAAGGTGGATTTGCGTGTTATGAGACGGCGAAGCCTGTCTTCAGCATGACGTCCGCAGATTCCAATGTCGCGGTAAATGAATCGACATAGGTAAAATCGGCCCCTTTCCTTGTCCGAAAGGATTAATAACCCCATCCTTGAGAGTGCACTCGATATCCAATTGCGTTGAGCGGAAGGTAAGGGACTGCCTGCCGCTCTCCGATGCAGAAACACGATGAAATCGATGCTGTCGGCGCATCCGCTCCGATCCTGCGCCACTTTATGGGTAGTACCCCGAGCGCAGTGGATAACTCCATTCTCTATTTATCGAGTCACTTTCGAGCGAAGCTTGAAGTACCTTCAAAGGGCGGTAGACGTTGCTAGATTGTTGATCTGTTGCGCTCCTTTTATGTGGTAGGAGTGTTTGCGAGTGTGGAAGGCGTGGTAAACTTTACTAATACGTATTGTAGCGCAGCATGGATTATTGCCTACCGAACGTAAAGACATTAGCGTGCAGAAATTGAGGATTAAGTCTTGAAACTTTACTGCAGTCCTGCAAGTTATTGACCAGATGTTTTCGAAATTACTTTGTAGCGCGTAAGAAGTCAAATGTCTGCAGTCACAAACCTGCAGTAAACGCTGACCCGCTAACAATCTGGTTAAATAGGTTGGGGCATCATGCGGATGGCCACCGCATGGGACCAAAAGTCCCCTAAAAATTTGGGGAAATGCTTTTCCATCTCTTCGCGTAGAAGCTATGAAGGAAGAGCTTCGTCGTGCCCAATAATCTTTAGACTGGCGCATAAAAGAGTACCTTCAAGGGATACACGTCCTTAGAAAAGCATATTATATTTTTCTATATAATTTTATTTAGTAACCCTTCAGTGTTAAAGCATTTATGTCGTTTTCGTTTCAGTTCTATGCACTGTATGTAAATTCGGGGTGCCTCTTTCTGGAGTATTAACCCGACATTTTCGAAAGAATGGTAGTAATATGAACAGCTTATGCATGGGTCTATTCCGAACCAGATACCGCCGTCACTGCAATTGCTGGAGCTGTCAGTGTCGCCAGGATTAAAAAAGTCAATCTGAACCAACTGATCAGAAAATCGTTTTCCTTATCGGTTTAGAACTCCGTCTGATAGGTCCAGAATGGCACATTAACAATTCTGTTGGAATCGATTCGGGCAAATCAATAACCAAAGCCTCATACTGTGAATCACTTAGTGATGCGATTAAAGCGATCAGCCAATTTCAATCAGCTTCAGAATAGGTATCGTATTGATTCGACGAAGGATCCCGGAATTCTTGCCATTGAAGATACATAGGTATACCTACATAGTGAATGGAACACATATGCAGTAAGGAGACACACATGTCTCCCAATACTGAAGAAGTCCGTAGGTAGTGAATAAATATTGAATACCTTCGCAGACGATGACAACTAAAGTCCGTCCCTCGTTATTCACGTTCAGAGTGTTCCCATTTGGGGCGACCTCGATTTTCCGTTCTACAGTGTATTTCCTTGGTATACAACTGTAAATTTAGTATTTTCAGCAAAATGTTCAGTTTAACACGACACATAAATTCAGCTGAGGCATACATTTTTTATGCCTCCATAGAGCACTCAAAGAGAACTTGAAAGTTACGAACGCGGGCGGGCCGACCCAAAATGGTGGAGTGGAACGCGTTGCAATGAAATACATGCAGCCTATGCATAAATCAATGTTGAGCACGTTTTTACTATTTACGCGGTTGCCACTCTCTTGGGAATATTTATTCTACCTTCGCCTGTACCGAGTTTTATGAAACCGTTGAATTCGGACACTTTGGTTTTCAATGGCGAGTAAGCAATTCGTAATGCCATCTTTGCTGGGGAGGCTTTAGTTTATCGCAGGTCAAATACTGCTTTGATGGATCACAACTACACCGACAGTGGCGTGAGAGTTGCGATAACATACTTTCCATATCTCACAATACTTTTCGACCGAGTCGCTATTTGCACATTCCATCAAGTGAAATATCTATGATTTCAATTCAGCGTCTTCGTAACGTACTTACCTTCTAGCCGAGTCCGTCGAAAAGTTGAAAAGCAGATATTGTGAAGGAACGGTGAATGTAACATTTGTAATGCTTGTTGCGCTCCTAGTCTCCAACTGCTCTTGGAAACCTGAGAAGATTAAGCGCTTCCAAATTAGGGGCATATCGTTGTTATGCTGTGCTAAGTTCTATCAAAATATGGAAGTTTACTACAAAATTAGAAGGGGTTAGCCGCGATATATTTTAGAAATATATATCATCCGATATGCACCGAATGCTAGATGATTTTATCATAATTCCAGAGTACTTAATTAGTAAGCGATGGTTAAATTGCAGATAGATTATGTATTTACTGTCCTCTACGGGACGAGTGCGCTAAAGTTTTAGCGTCCATCGACATTGATGTCTGAGTTGATATTTATAGTATTACTTCTAGTTTCCAAGGACATGCATTAAAATAAAATTAGTGAAAACACAGATTTAATTAACTGTACTTTATTTTCCAAAATATTTTTCACAATTAAGGCATATTGGCTGTATAGATTCCTGCATTGCCGACCGTCGAACAGGTAGGTTTATCTGCTTGCAGCTGATGGTAACATACCATGCGTTGGAAATTCGTCGCTTTATCTTCTCATGGAAATATATTCTTCACTGAAGAACATATCGAATACATACCTATCTAGGAATTTTCGCTCGTATTCATCACTAGCGGCGATTCATACGAACCCCGTAAAGCCAAGAAAGTAATAAAACTATATTATATGCCAGAGTATGTATACTGCATTGAACGAATTAGAGTTCGCATTAAGTTAAAGAGAAGTGGATGTTAATATATTTCCGAATATTCATGCACAAAATAATTGATAAGGACAAAATGGGATATCTGCGAGGAACTTTTAAGAGGGAGGGTGATTTGGTAAGGAAAGTTTGAAATGGTGGGGAGATCAACGAATAAGCGGAGAAACGACGATAGAAACACGATGCTACGTGAAAGTGCTTTATTCCTTTCGGAGATCGTTCATCGCAGACATCGGCGTCGGGAATGCCGCTCTCATTTTGTTGTTTTTTCCCCATATATGTGTACATATATGTATAAATATACATACACTTGTGTATGTACGTATGTATCCATATCTGTACATATGTATATATATATATATATATTCATGTACGTACGTATGTATGCGTATATACATACATATATACTCTAATAAGCGATCCTAATTATTCGAGTAAATTACCGTCTGATATTAAAAAATACGCATGTATATGTACATGTACAATTACAACACACGCCAGGACGGCAGGAATCCTGGTCCAGTGAGACCCTTAATAATGACATCTTTTTAAAACGAAGGTTGAATGTACAGTATACACATTTACACTTATCGTTTCAGCAACAACAATTTTATTGTACGTAGATTGCAAAAAATTAAATAAATAATGACAGTGGTACATCGCGTATTGGACGGAAAGGCCCAAAACACTGCGCAGGGATGTGAGAGGAAATTATAAGTTTTAAATTCGGTCGAGGTGCGATTGCTTCTTCGTCTCTCTCTTGTGTTCTCTGACTTTCTCTCTCTCTTTCTCTCTGTTACTCTCATCCTCGCTCTCTCTATCTCTCTCCCTTTCTCCCTTTCCCTTTCAAGCCACTTTTCGCACTCACCTTTCATTCTCTTTCTCCCTCTCTAGCTCTACGGAATCATCACTCTATCCCCACTCTCATTCTATTTCACATCTTCACACCCTCTCGCGCATTTTCTCCCAATCTCTCGCTCCCACTATGCAACCACACAGTTCATGCTCTCTCTCTCTCTCTCTCTCTCTCTCTCTCTCTCTCTCTCTCTCTCTCTCTCTTTCACTCTCTTCCTCTCGTACACTCGTTCACTCAAGTAAAAGCGGTCCACGTTGCGAAAAACACAAACGGAGAGAGTCAAGTCTCGAGTATGAGAATATTCACTGAAAAATGTCGGAAACAGATTTCGTCGGTTTATAAAAAATCTATTTTCTTTTTTCTCGTTTTTTTTCTCTTTTGTTCTCGAAGCACGCGTCCAGTGACACCAGGCGCAAAAGCAGTGTCGTTTATCCGTCGCCTCTGTTCACCCGCGAAGGTTATCGTCCGCCAGTTTAAACTCTCCTCCGAGATGCTCCTCGCGTAGCAACAATCGGTATTTCGGTTTTGCCCTCACCTTCTCCTCCTTTCCCGTCTTCCTCTTTATATTACAATAATTAACATCGTCACATACAGACTTATACACTAACGATATGACTACAGCTCCAAACCAGCAGAGCGTTCATCGATGAAGAAGTGAGAATAATTATTTACGCCTTTCTCGTTTTCCTCTCTTCTCCCTGCTCCTTTCTCACCCTTTCACCCTTTCTCCCACTCCCACTCACTCACACTCTCTCTTTCTCACTCTCACTCTCTCCTTCGTTCTTCCTCTCTTTCGTTCCAGTACCAACACGCGTTTTATTCCCGGAGGGAAGGTCTCTCTCGTCTTTCTCCCGATTGATAATGCTCGATATGCCAATTTATTTATAAAACGTTACAAAGTTATCCGCGTGGCGTTCGCGATATGCGCCTAGAAATTTCCGCCTTTTCATCATTTATAATCGTCGCCCTTTGCGCCCTTCCCCCTACTCACAAACCTCGCTCTTTCCCAACCCACCGAGATCTCCGGATCTCTGGAATTCCCCACCTCGCTTCCTACCCCCGACAACCCCATCGCCAATCTCCGCGTTATGAACGCCAGTCAACCCCCTTTTTTCGAGAAGGGAACGTTCGCGTCGGTCCACTCGATCGCTATCGACCCATCGACGGGCTCAGCGAGCTTAGTTGGGGATACCAATAAGTATCGATAAGGCGTGGGAAAGATCGCTGGAGTCCTGGCGAACGTCTCGGGAAAGGAGCGTCGAACCCTCTACATTTAATTCTCGTTATAGGCTCCACGCTCGGGGCTGGCGACGAGCTTATAACGCATAGCGGCGACTTTTCCGAGCCGTCAATGAGAGTGTTGCGCGAGTAAGAGAACCTCTTTCTCCCACTCTCGACCAAAGGATTCCAAGAAATGGAGGGGGATAGCGCCCGAGCATACAACACACAGGCGAAATGAGCTTATAGCGAGAATTTACTGCAATTTGAACTCCGAGGCAGCCGTTTTTCCAAGCACTCGTTTCGGCAGCAAGCTTCAACCCGTTATCTGGAGAAGATGGGTCAACAGAATTAACTCGTCGCGTGAAGCTCAACAATTGCACTCGCGCTGAAGTAAACGCAACGTTCTCTACATAGGCGGAATCATTTTCGAAGAAGTCTTCGATGAAAGAGCGAGCCAGTTAACGGGTCAATCCAAGTGCCATTATTGTAAGACAAGCGATCGAAATGGTCCAATGACCCGGAACCCAGAAGTTCGCCGCAACTCTCCGGCGTAGATGGCGCGCGCGATCGAGTGAGCCGCGAGTGTCGCCGCGCTATATTTTTACCCGAGGAATTTACCGGAGGTTTGAAAGATAGAATGTACGCCAATGGGAAAACGCATTTAGGGGATCTCGTTGGCAGGCGCGATACGGCTAGTATACATTGTGTACGTAACAAAATATCTCTCCTCCTTCCACGTCTCCCCTCTTCGAACCCCCTTGATCCGTTTCCCCGTTCCCCACCCTCCGCAATCCCCAATTCCCCGTAGCGTGTTGGCGTTTGCGCGCGCACTGCCGACTCGATTGTACGAAGGCATCGTGTAGGGAACTATTCGGATATAATAATATAGTTACGCGTACGCTTAATATTCGTAGTTTAATGACGCTCTCCCCTTTTCGCTTTCTGGCTCTATCTCTGTCCCTCTCCTTATCATTCAACGACCGATGTATTCTCGAGTGACGTTTAATTACGCCAGCTGACACGGGCGCAGCACTCGCTCGCAATTTCCCCTCGTTCCTCTCCCGTCCTTCTCCGAATCCCCTCCAACCGCTCCTTCTATTTCGTTTCTCCTTCACTCTCTTTCTTTTTTTGTTAGATTTTCGTTTAAAGACTAGGTTTTTGCGGGGATTCCGGCACAAACAAGGAATGTCGTAGTACATTATATCAACATTTAATAAAATATCTGAAACATTAACAAATAGACTATATGAGTACTACATGACTGCCCTTAATAATGTTTTACAGCTAATCGATAAGTAGTAATCATTCTCCTCCGTCCTTCGCCATCCCTCTCGACTGATACAAGCGGATAGTAAATGTCTGCGCTTACCCGTCGAGCCTCCCACGCTCCGTCGAGCATCTACAGTAATCTCTACTCGAGGATGATGAATAACGCGTGGTTCCCCGTTTCCCGGTCTCACCCTGAACCTCCCTTCCGTTTGAGCAACATCTAACAACGATTTACGTCCGTGCGTCGCGCGTTCTCATCGGCACCACACGTCCCATTCCGCTTCTCTTTGCCGCGCATACCCTCCCTCCCCCTGTTTCCTGCCCAACGTCTTCCCATCGCGATAAGAATTTAAATTGTGGTGCGTGTTGTTTCTCTTTTGACTTTTATTACTTTCAACGACAAACGGGCTCCCATTCATTAAACACGTTAGAAACTCGTGTAACTCTCGCAACGACGACGGGCTGGCGCGTGGTCGCCATTACGAAGGGCGCAATGCTCGCGTCGCGGCCGTGTGGAATTTACGGAAAAGCCAAATTGGGGCGAGATCGATGGTGGACCGCGAGAAATTATTTAGGAAACAACGTCCCAAGCTGGGTAGTGTCAGATAGAAACTGAAAAGTGCCGCAAAATGGACAAACGTTTATTTAAATAAAAATTTGGAATAATGAATAAAAGTTAAAAGAATCTCACGTCATGTGTCGGATAAAGGTAATTTTTTTAACTTTTATTCGTCATTCGAAATTTTTGGTTAAATAATATTTTTACCCATCTCTGGTGTGAAGGTGCAATTCCGTCTTAAAGTCTTACACGAGACTTTAATTTCGTAACACAATTATTTCACAAATTTTACCGTTACCTCTCATCAACTCGCATGTCATGTGAGAGTTTTGTCTCGCGTGCTGTTGGTGAGTTGAATGCCTCGTACGATATAAATACTCATTCATCACGTTTACACAGTGAATCATTAGTTTCTTCTCACGAGGCAAGTTTCATGATATATTTTCAAAAATCTCGTCTCCGTTATTTACATTTAGTTGTTGCTGTGATTTTCGCCCCATGATAAAAAAGTCTCACGTAAAGTCTCACCGTGGAATCGCACCTTACCGGTTGCATTGTGTGTACTGTATAGTATACCCAGTGATCTCGGCGAAACAGAATCGATCCAACGCGATGTCTCGCGGCCTCGTGATCGCGGTCAAGCGACCAGCCGCGGGGAAACAAGTTTTCATCTCTTCACCTATGTACTCCGTAATCGCTATGTATGTATGTATGCATGTATGTATATATATATATAATTTTTCTTTAATATTCAAAATGTTATATCTCGTTTAGAGAAGGCGACGCGTGCCGCCCGATTTATTTACTTTTGTTCTTTAATCCCTACAAATGCATCGTCCTCTTCGTCTCTTTTTTTTTTCATTTTGCCCTTTTATATCTCTTCCGGCAACATGGACATACAACGTAAATAGCCTAGATCGTCGTACAAATAAGTTGATCGATATTTAATCGTTGCCCTGAGTGCCTTGGTACCCGGCTTGCGAACGGAACTCGATTTCCGCGCCTCGATATTATGTATAACGCTCGACCCTCCATCTCTCCCCTGCCCCGTCGTTAGAATCGCACGTTTACTTTATGCAAACGCGCTTCAACTCTGTCTATCCAATCTCCTTCCCCTCACACTCCTTGATCGCGTCGTTCCTTTCTTTTTACGCGCTTTCCCTTCACTTTAGAAGCAGCTAAAGGAAAATTTGAAGCGTCGCGACGCGACGGTCGACCGTCGCTCTCGCCCGAACTCGCGCTCTCTTCTGTATATCAACGAGCTATTTAGGTTACGTTAAACGCGAAGGATCACATAGCGACCGTCGAATCGAGAAGGCCTCGCGTCACGTTTCTCTTTTCATTTCCGACCGCCAGGCGGCGCGCGTGTTCCGCTGGTCAAGGACGAACGCGGCGATGAAACGAGGGAAAGCTTCAGCGAACGGTACAAAGAGGAAGCGGTACAAAGAAGTGTATATATATCGTTGATCGACGTTTCTGCGTGAATGAACGCGAGACTTCGGCTCGATGGTCGCCGAGCATTTTTTCTTCCGGGGAAAGCATCGCGAGTGGTGGGGGAAATGTGGCAGTTCAAATCAGCACGAAAATACTAAGTGATATTTGACGAAGTTTTGGTGTACATTCGATTGTTATCTTCTCCTTGAGTTTACAAGGAGCTTCGGCGCTCGGTAGCGCGAGGGTGCGCGAGTGTCGGCGATCGACCGCGCAGCGTTGATATATCGGTGTATGCATTTTGATCCTTTCTCGCGGTCGCGACGGCGACACTTTTACAAAATCGCTTGAATATATAGAAATACGTGGCTTTACAAAACATTCATTGTCGCCGAGGGACGAAAAAAAGACGCGGTGCTTGCTCTCGCGGCGTTTCGGCGGTTCACGTTAGAAAAATTAGCCATTCTTTCATTTCTCTTGCTCGATTAACGATACGGTTACGTTTATAGAATCACTTTGCACGGGCGAAAAATAGATTATTATGTGTTTTCTTATCTTTTTTTCTCTTTAATCACTCTATGTCTTTCCATCCATCGTTCCGTGTGCACGCGCGCGCGCGTGTGTGTGCATGTGCCTGTACGTTTGCGTAGTGTGTCGTCGTTTGTATGCGTTTTACGGGCGTAGGTGTATGTGTGTGTGTCTGTGTGGGTATCCATGCTTTACATAGTATTTACGCGTTTAATCGTGTTTGGTTTTTTATTTTTTATACTCTTTTGTTTCTTATTATCTCGTCCCACTCTGTAAGGCGATCGGCTTAGCTTCTCTTAGTGCTTATTAAACGTAATATTTTTTGTTTGAATGCGGGCCAGGTGGCTCATAGCGTAACCCGGGGCAACTCGGCAGGATGTTTATCTGAACTAGTACCGTTAAGAGTATAGTTAATTCTTCATTATTATTTTTTTCCCCTTCATTTATACACCCTTCCTCCAACTACTCCTTCTCCTCGCTCTCATTAAATATATCCTGTAGTAATTATTATTTTTTCCACTTTTGTTAAAATGCGTACAAACGGAGATGCGGAATCATAATATGTATAACGTACCGAGGGAGATGTGGCGTTCATTACTTACCGATTATTGTTATTATTAGTATTGTTTATTATTACTCATTAGTTAATTACACGTTAGTTATTACTATTATTAGCATTATTATTATATATTATTACTAACGTTATTATTATTATTATTTCCCATTATTCATTATTTATTATTATTATTAAATCATGGTTTTGCCATTGCTGAATCCCCGTCTCTACGGGCATAGTGTTTACTCAGCGCCCGCCTAACATTTTACGCTTTTTATTAATCCTCGTTATTAAATATTACTACTATTATTATTATTTAGTTTTATTCCTCCTTGCGTCAGAAAAATTGTCGAGAGTGATTATGCAAAGCCAATACGATAATTACTTCATCATCATCGTCGTCCTCTTCTATTCTTTTTTTTCGACTTTAAGTTACGTTTAGTTGAAGCTTCACACAGCCAAAAAATGAAAAGCACTTAAAACAGTGCTCGACACTATATAAATGAGTTTCTCGATTAATTAATTAATCCGACTATTAATTAATTAATAAAACGGATCCCGACCGACTGGAGTGGCAGAGATGGCCGCCACCGCGTGCAGCCCTCGCTCGCGAATATCTGTTTCCGTTTCTGTCTCGTCTCTTGTCTCTCGTTTACGCCTGCCAGACAGCTTGATCAAAAAATTCATCCGTGTATATGTTCGCTTGTACGATAATCTCCGTGTACCTAAGTATGCCTTGTGTGTGTTGTGTCTGTATAGTAAAATTGCTATTTACTTTCTACCCTCCCGTAATAAACGATCTTATTCCTCCCGATACCCTTACTGTTCCCTCCATGGAAACTCGCGTTTAAATGTACAGACAAGTACCTACACCCTTATTCTCCTCCCTCGTTTACGCGCGCTCTATATTACACCTAAAAATCAATTCGGTTGAAATCAATGGGAATCCCAATGA